>CM062816.1:1055400267-1056873531 GCA_031772625.1 Pinus tabuliformis | reverse complement strand
TGGGCACACCAGGTGTAGGAAGAAGCAATATTTGAATTATGTGGCTCTACAATGGCAAATGAAGACCCTGTTGGATCTAGTCTTGAAAGATAAGCAAGTGGAGAGGTATAATGTCTTCGCCACCATGGAAGACATTAAGAGGATTCTTCAAAACGAACGCTTCTTCTTTGACAAGATTGAATCTTGCTTGGCACATGTGGAAGGTCATATTAACATTTTAATGTGTAGAATGTGAATCATACAAAAAATATTTCGATGTCATATATATATATATTTCATTTTATTAGTTAAAATGGTTTAATATGGATTTTAGATATATAAAGAGAGAATTTCGAAAACATTATTACAATAATACACACACAGACATATGGATAAATGTTTTCTACTTCCAAATACGATTAAGGCATGTATTAACATTTCAACCTATAAAATCTGAATCATAAATAAAATATTTTGATTTCAACATCAACTATGTATGTACTATTGAAACAAAAGAAATATATATATATATATATAATATATAATATATATATATATTATATATATATATATAAACATTGTATTAGTTTAAAATGTTTAATATGGATTTTATATCTATAAAGGGAGAGAATTCTTATTCCATTAGTATTTTTTTCTAGAGAGATTTGCAATTAATTTGTTTTTTAATATGGAGTTTATATATATATATTATATATATATATATATAAATATATATCATTTAAAAAAATATATATATAACAAAAATAATTGGGGCATGTAATAACATTTAAATGGCAAACATTAATCATTTATATATATATCTAATATATATATATATATAAAATATATATATATATAAATATATATAGTGTTGATCGATATATCTTAAGTTTCAATCTACCAAGAGCTAAGAGAAATCAAATATTACATTAAAAAATAAGTTTTCATTTTGAGAGATTTAATTCTTTGAACACTTGGTAGATTTAGAGTTAAAGATGGATTCATGTTCCAAACAGTGCAATTAAAGATGTAATAAAAATTAAAAAAATAAAAAGTAATGTAATAAAAATAGTAAATTCATTCGATTCAATTTGTTTTAGTTTAATTTTATTTTTATAAATAAAATTTAAAACATTACTTTTCCAAAAAAAACAACATATACATATGACATTAAAATAAATTAAATAGTAATAATTTATATTTGTAACCATGATATTTCAAAACATATAATTAATAAATATATAAAAAAATTAATTACATAAAATTGTTGGTTCAACCCACTAGGATTTGAACATTGAATCTCATGTTTTACATAGTATTTCATATTTCATAACACAATGCCAATTGAGCTACCCCTTAATGGGGTGTGTGAGTGTAAAGATCTATTTGATTGTATATATAAAAATAATGATTTATATGTGCCATTATTATATTTCCAAACTTCATGTTAAAATTTAATTAACAAACCCATAAAAATTCAATCTTTGCAATAATTTTTTTAGTAAGCTATATATCTCTTTATTCCTATCAATCTTATGCATATTACATTAAATATTAAATTATAATAATTATAAAATATGTCAAACAATAATGTTCCCCACATATATAAAATCAGGGTTTTAATAAAATTAAAAATAAGAATGAGATGTGAAATTTAAAATCAGGTTTTTAATACAATTAAAAATAAGAATGAGATGTGAAATTTATATAAATATAATTAATATTGTTAAGAATCAATATAGATTTTTTGGATTTATCAAGAGAGGAATCAAATCTCAAATCTCTAAATGTGTAAATCTTTTCTCAAATTTTGCACTCAAAAATAAATTAATATCTTGAAAATTTTAATCTATCTCAACACATGGTAAATCCACAGTTAAAATAAATATATATTGATTATAAAAAAATTATATTTATAACTCAATAAATTATATTTATAACTTAAAAATTAACTGAGATATATTCACAATGAACCTTTTTTTCTCAAATAATTCATATACAATGCAATGCAGGATCAAGATTGGTTTTGTGACAATTATTGTAAAGCAAAATATGTTAAACATCAAGCGCAGGGTGAGGTAGCTCTGCACAGGTTGGGCTGATGGTCGGGGTATATAACTCAATGCCCCATTTAAACAGGGCAGAGACAAGGATACGCTCTTTGGGGTATGTTCATTTTCCTTTGAAATTTGCATTTTTGATTGGGATTACGAAAATGAGACTAGTCCCCAAAGCTTTTGTTTATCTTTTCTTTTGTGTATTGTTCTACATCGCTCATCCCTCATGCACCATCGAATCATTAACAAAGCTCAGGATGTATCCACGCATTGTGGTGGCACGCTCATATACTCTGGCTGCTATTCTGCCCCCTAAACATAATCTATATCCCTTTCCCAAAATCCACAACGAGATTACTCTGCTTTTAGGTATAGCAATTTTAATACAGATTTACTAGACTATAGTATTTGACATTTAATTGTCATCCAAGTAAGCAATTCACTTAGATTTCTCACTATTGGTGCAGGAGAGTGGTGGAATGCAGATGTAAGTGCCCTACCAAAGGTAAGAGGCTTAGGAATGTTTATAGTTGGGGAATATACATGAAATTTTGATTATCTGATTTGGGAATGCAGACACTTAAGTGGTGCATGGGAAGACTTACTTCTTCGAATCATCAACGCAGCTCTCAATAATTAGCTCTTTTTTGTTGTTGCAAACCATCATCTAAAAGTGGTGGAGGTTGACACAGTGCACACAAAAAATGAAATCAATAGTAATTGCTCCAGCCAGACCAAGCTTATAAGTAACCCACACTAATTAAGTCGTCTTTCGGGATTTGATTTGTTTTTTGGTCCCTTATGTCAGATCTTTGATATTCTATAAAATGTATACGAAGTTAGTGCCTCAGTTCAATAAAATAAATTCGATAGCGTCAAATGCTAATAACAAACCAACTAATTATTATAAATTTCTAACCATTAACAACAAAACTTAAACCTCCACGTTCAGCACACGGGCTTCTGCATTCCCCACATACAGGTGGTATTGCACATACATGTGGTATTTGGTGTTGAAAATTTTCAGAACGTTCAAACCCGTTGCAAAAGATCAGGAAAATTGTCAACTGGGTAGTAAAAGTTTAGCAAAATATTCGCCGAGGCACAAACAAAATAGTTATCTTTCGTCGGAAATGCTACAGAAGGGGAAGACCAAAGGTTATTGCTCAGGAATATGCGTGAATGAAAAGATAGACTGCTCTATCATCGTAGATTAGCCCAATGACACGATTCCATTACAGTAGATCGTCATATGGAATACAATCTTAGTTGAGGCAACTTCCATACCATAGAACAATGTTGGCCTGCAGCAGAAAAGAAATTTTGTGCTCTAAAGCCTTTCGAAGGCCACAAAATGGCAATGGCATTGATTTTTGTTGAAATATTAATTTCAACTTGCCGTGCTGCATTTAATGCACAAAACCACCAGATTTTATCGGACCGCTTTTCACGAAAAGTGGTTTTCCTCCAAACGCACCCGATGCAATCATTTTTTTACGCGTGTCCTTTGTACGTTTTCCAAAACAGCTTTTCATCGGGACATAACGTTCAACAAATAAGGGGTGTCCGATATTGTTCCGAACCGTCCGATTAAATCAACGGACCAGGATCATTTCAACTTGCCTGAAGTTTTTTGTTTGACCACCCACTTGAAGGAATTAATGTGATCTATGTTGTTTCGTAGATTGTAGGTGAGATGTTTTAGTTTTATGCACGAACGTATGGCGAATTTAAAGACAGGTATGGTCATTCATTTTTTTTGTTAAAAAATATATATGCAATGACATATGTAATAGGAAAAATGCTTTTGTTTTGAATTGACTTTGTAATGTAATGAGAAACGCACAGCAGTGCGAAACATAGAAGAACAGGGGCAGCATGGAAAGCAATGAAATGTATTGTGTGATGAAGCAGTGCGAATGTGAGGAATGTAAAAATTTACATAGTAGTGTGAATATGAAAAATGCAGTAGCATAAATATTTTTTTGTTGAAGAAACGAAATGTAATGGGCAGCAGCATATATAAAAGAAATTTTTCTTTACAGCAATAAATGTTAGAGTTTTGTTTTTACAGCAGTGAATGTAAAAGAGATTTTTATACACAGCAATGTAAAATCTCAGGAGGAGACAGAGTAATTTTCTTTGTTGAAATGTTCTTGGTGAATCCCTCTGTGAGAGAGGAAGAAATATGTAACAGGCGGTTTATTAATGAATAGAAAGTTTTATGTGTATTGTTGAAACTCTATTCTCTGGAGAATTTTTTTTTGCTTCCCTGTGTTAAAGATCCTGGAGAAAAACAGAGCATTGTCTCTGTGTTCAGTTTGTTTGTTTTTTGAATTTTACCAAAAAAATTCCCAACAGTGGTATCAGAGCAGATCCAGGCTCTTTGAAGGTGTCAAAGAAGCTGAAGGAAGGCGTTTTTTTGCTGCAGCAGCTTCTCCAGCAGAGTGAAGACACAGTCAAGAAAGGATCCAGGTATTTCTCAAAGTTTTTTTTTGTGTTGTTGTTTAGGAAACAGTGAGTGATTTTTTTAAGAAAACACAGTCAAATATTAGAAGCATAGCTGAGAATGCAAGGAATGGCCAGCACCAGCACTAGCATGGGTATGTTTAATACTCAGCTCCCACAATTTAATGGGAAAAACTATGACTATTGGGCAATAACCATGAAAGCCTTGTTTGCTTCTCAAGATTTATGGGAATTAGTTGAGGATGGTTTTGAAGAACCAGCAGATGAAGATGAGTTTAATAGGTTAACTCAGGCAGAGAAAGATCTGTTGAAGAGCTATAGGAAGAAGGATTCAAAAGCCCTTGTATTTTTGTATCAAGCAGTGCATGACAGTGTGTTTCCAAGGATAGCAGCAGCCAAGACATCCAAAGAAGCATGAAAAACTCTCAAGACAGCCTATCAAGGCATGGAGAAAGTGAAGATAGCAAAACTACAATTGTTGAGGAAAGATTTTGAGAATCTGTGCATGAAGGAGTCAGACAATATTGACTCATTCTTCACACATGTAATTGGTCTGGTCACACAGATAAGGACTCATGGAGAGATTCTTGAAGAAAGGAGGATTGTGAAGAAAATATTGAGAGTCATACCCTCAAGGTTCCATGTGATTGTCACCACCATAGAAGAGACAAAGGATCTCTCAAACTTTTCAGTTGATGAACTTCATGCATCACTGATAACACATGAGCAGAGGTTGAGTAGAAATGAAAACTCATATCTAGAGCAAGCCTTCAAGACACAGATGTCATTTGGAAGAGGAAGAGGTCAAGGCAGAGGAAACAAGAGAGGAAGAGACAGAAGCCAAAACAGAGGTGGAAGGAACAATCCAGCAAATGCTCAAGGAAGAGGCAGCAATCCAAATCAGAACCAAGGCCAAGGCAGCAATCAACAAAGTGGACAACATCATGCTCAAGGACAAAGGTATGAAATCCAATGTCCAATGTTATTATTGTAAAAAATATGGGCATTATGAAAATGAATGTAGGAAGAAACAGCATGATATGAATAGTAGATCAAGTGCAAATATCACTAGAGAAAATATCAGCCAAGATAATGTGCTTTTAGCTTGTAATATGGCTGAAACAAAGAGTGATGATATATGGTTTCTAGATTCCGATTGTAGTAACCATATGACAGGAAACATAGCCCTATTTTCTGCTCTAGATCAAAATGTGAAATCACAAGTCACACTTGGGACTGATAGTAAAATTTTTGTTATGGGAAAAGGAGAAGTTAAAATATTTACAAAGAAAGGAGAAAAGAAAACCATAGCAGATGTCTATTATGTTCCTGGAATGAGGTGTAACCTCTTAAGTATTGGACAACTTGTTCAAAAGGGGTACAATGTTTTCTTTGAGAATGATGTATGCACCATCATAGATAGAGCACCCAAAAAAAGATGCATTGTTGAAGTGAAGATGACGAGGAACAAGATGTTCCCTCTCAGAATAAGGGCAGATTTGAAAAACAAAGAAGTAATTGCAGCAGTGACACAAGAGGGTTTCCAAAGCGTACCAAAGGATGAAAATTGGTTGTGGCACTTGAGATTTGTACATCTCAACTTTGGAGAAACCGGACAGCCTTTGTGAAGGTTGTATCTTGGGGAAACAACACAGAGGTAGTTTTCCATCCGGGAAAAGCATAAGGGCAAAAGCACCCTTAGAGATTGTCCACTCAGATGTATGTGGACCAATGCAAACTCCATCACTAGCAGGCAGCCAATATTTTCTAACATTCATTGATGATTTCTTCAGAAAGACTTGGGCTTATTTTCTAAAGAATAAAAGTGAAGTGTTTGAAAAATTTCGAAATTTCAAAGCACTTGTCGAAAATCAAAGTGGGCTGCGCATCAAAGTTTTGAGAACTGACAGAGGAGGTGAGTATATCTCCAAGGAATTCCTATGGTTTTGTAGAGAAAATGGAATACACAAACAATTTACAACAAGGTACACTCCGCAGCAAAATGGAGTCGTTGAAAGGAAGAATAGGACCATCATGGATATGGCGAGGAGTATGTTAAAGGCAAAGCATTTGCCAAATGATTATTGGGCTAAAGCTGTACACTGTGCAGTATATATTTTGAATAGGTGTCCTACAAAAGCAGTGATGAACAAAGTGCCGGAAGAAGCATGGAGTGGGAGAAAGCAAGGAGTCACCCACATGAAAGTTTTTGGATGTGTGGCCTATGCACACATTCCAGATCAGCTAAGGGAGACGTTGGACAACAAAGGGGAGAAATGTATTTTCATTGGATACAGTGAGGAATCCAAAGCTTACAGGTTATATATCTCATCTACCAAGAAGTTTTTTGTGAGCAGAGATGTTCAATTCATTGAGGAGGAAGCTTGGGATGGAAGCATAGAGAAAATAGTTAATGTTAAAAACTGTTTGTCTCATGATGAAGATGATGAGGAGATGGCTGAAATACATCCCCAAACAGTAGCGCCAACACAAGGACAGCAAGAGACACCCTTGAGAAGAAATGAGAGTGCTTCTCCTAGCACACCACAAGGAGGAAATTCAAGTGCTCTTCAAGCACTTGCACACCAAATGAAAGAGGTAAGAAATTCATAAATTTAAGTGATATTTATAATGAAGGAATGAATTCCTTGTTTGCTTTGTATTGTCATGTTCATGACCCTATTCATTTCGAAGATGCAATTAAAGATAAGAAATGGATAGAAGCTATGGATGAGGAGATGAATGCCATAGAAAGAAACAAGACATGGGATTTTGTTGAACTACCAAAAGGTAAAGAAGTCATTGGAGTTAAATGGGTTTATAAGACCAAAAGTAATGCTGAAGACAAAATAAAAAGACACAAGGCAAGGCTGGTTGTCGAAGGATACAATCAGCAGTATGGGAGAGACTATGAGGAAATTTTCGCACCGGTTGCAAGAATGGAAACAGTGAGAGCAGTGTTGTCCATAGCAGCACAAAACAAGTGGAAAGTTTACCAAATGGACGTGAAGTCAGCATTCCTAAATGGAGTGTTAATGGAATAGGTTTACATTGAGCAACGTCTATGCTATGAGAAGAAAGGTCAAGAGCATGAAGTGTGCCGATTGAAGAAAGCTCTTTATGGGCTGAAGCAAGCACCAAGAGCATGGTACAGTAGAATAGATTCCTATCTACTGGAAAAAAGATTTAAGAAGTGTGAGGGGGAACCCACCCTCTACATCAAAGAAAAGGATGGTAAAATTTTAATTGTAGTGTTGTATGTTGATGATGTGATTTTTACAGGTAATGATGACTACCTCATTAAAAATTTCAAATCAGTCATGAAAGAAAAATTTGAGATGACTGACATGGGTTTGCTGAGATACTTCTTAGGAATAGAAGTAGATCAAAATGAAAATGGAATTTTTATTTCGCAAGAAAAATATGTAAATGAAGTGTTGGACAGATTTAATATGCAGGACAGCAAGGCAGCAGTCACTCCCACAGTAATGGGATTAAAAATCAGCAAAGAGGACAACAGCAAGGATTTTGATCCTAGCATGTACAAGAGCATAGTTGGAAGCCTTATATACTTGACTGCAACTAGGCCAGATATAATGTTTGCTATTAGTTTGATTTCCAGATTCATGGAGAGGCCAAAAGAAGCACATTGGCAAGCAGCAAAAAGAATTCTGAGGTATGTTAAAGGTACTAAAAGGTTTGGCATTTTATATGCTGTCTCAGAATGTTCAGATTTAATTGGGTACACTGATAGTGATTGGGCTGGAAGTCTAGATGATCGGAAAAGCACATCCGGTTATGTTTTTCACATGGGTTCAGGAGTCATTTCATGGGCTTCTAAGAAACAGCCTATTGTAGCATTGTCTACAGCAGATGCTGAATATGTGGCAGCTACAGCAGCAGCATGTCAAGCAGTTTGGATGAGAAGAATGTTAAGGAGTTTAGGCCAAGAGCAGACAAAAGGAATGGTGATTTTTTGTGACAATAGCTCAGCTATTGCGTTATCCAAGAATTCGGTGTTTCATAAGAGAACGAAACACATTGACACAAGGTTTCACTACATCAGGGAATTGGTGAACAATGGAGAAATTGTTTTAAAACATTGCAGGACTCAAGAGCAGGTTGCAGACATTCTGACAAAACCATTGGACCAGAAAATCTTCGAATTTTTGAGGAAGTGTTTGGGTATGACTGAACGCCCAGCAGTTGAAATTAAAGGGAAGTGTTGAAATATTACTTTCAACTTGTCGTGCTGCATTTAATGCACAAAACCACTAGACCTTATCGGACTGCTTTTCACGAAAAGTGGTTTTCCTCCAAACGCACCCGATGCAATCATTTTTTTACGCGTGTCCTCTGTACGTTTTCCAAAACAGCTTTTCATCGGGACATAATGTTCAGCAAATAAGGGGCGTCCGATATTGTTCCGAACCATCCGATTAAATCAACGGACTAGGATCATTTCAACTTCCCTGAAGTTTTTTGTTTGACCGCCCATGTGAAGGAATTAATGTGATCTATGTTGTTTCGTAGATTGTAGGTGAGATGTTTCAGTTTTAATTTTTTTATGCATGACCGTATGGCGAATTTAAAGACAGGTATGGTCATTCATTTTTTTTGTTAAAAAATATATATGCAATGACATATGTAATAGGAAAAATGCTTTTGTTTTAAGTTGACTTCGTATTGTAATGAGAAACGCACATCAGTGCGAAACATAGAAGAATAGGGGCAGCGTGGAAAGCAATGAAATGTATTGTGTGATGCAGCAGCGCGAATGTGAGGAATGTAAAAATTTACACAACAGTGTGAATATGAAAAATGCAGTAGCATAAATATTTTTTTTGTTGAAGAAACGAAATGTAATGGGAAGCAGCACATATAAAAGAAATTTTTCTTTACAGCAGTAAATGTTAGAGTTTTGTTTTTACAGCAGTGAATGTAAAAGATATTTTTACACACAGCACTGTAAAATCTCAGGAGGAGACAGAGTAATTTTATTTGTTGAAATGTTCTTGGTGAATCCCTCTGTGAGAGAGGAAGAATATGTAATAGGCAGTTTATTAATGAATAGAAAGTTTTATGTGTGTTGTTGAAACTCTGTTCTCTGGAGAAATTTTTTTTGCTTCCCTGTGTTAAAGATCCCGAAGAAAAATAGAGCATTGTCTCTATGTTCAGTTTGTTTGTTTTTGGAATTTTACCAGAAAAATTCCCAAAAATTTTGATCTGATATTATCACTGAACAATATTTAGATTACAATTACTTTTGTTACAAATTGCTACATAAAATGTCATGTACCTACTAAACCAATGAACTAGCATTAACCCTAAGGTCTCGCCCATTATAATTCTTCCGTTCGAATTAAGTTATGCAGAGATGGTTTTTGGAGGATGTGTAGAAGAAATGTGTGTGGAGGTGGTTATGCGGAGGAAGTGTGTGTGGAGGAAATGTGTGCCAAGGAAGTTGTGTAGAGGTGGTTGTACGAAGGAAGAGTGTGCGGAGGTGGTTGTGCAGAGAATAGTGTGTAGAGGAAATGTGTGCGGAGGAAGTGTGTGCGGAAGTGGTTGTGTGGGGGAAGTTGTGCGGAGGAAGCTATGGTGAGGTGGTTGTGCGGAGGTGGCTTTGGTTGTGCGGAGTGCGGAGAAAGCATGTGCGGTGGTTGTGCGGAGGTGGCTTTCGTTGTGCGGAGTGGGGAGAAAGCATGTGCCCAGACAAAACCACTGACCCTTTTAAAAGAAGCGTGGCCTTAATCAATTAATTAGCGGTAGAAGAGAGACTGTTGCGTCGCAACTATTGCCTTTGTTATTCATTAAAAATAGTGAATAAAATTTGTACAAATTGTGGAAAAGATTAAAAAAAAAAAAAGATGAATTTACAATTTAAAAACTTTATAGTGCATTTTTTTTATTATTATTTAAAATGATTTTAATAAATTAGTATATCTCTCTTCAGTGGAGGATGAGAATTGAGGAAGGTACAAGAGCGAATAGGTACAATAATCCCCCACACGACAAGGGTAATGATCAAACGTGGTAATGAGAGGACATTGGGAAATTGCTCAGGGAACATTCTCGAGGCAACCTTTGGTATAATAGTGTTGGTGCAGGTCTGGTTAGTTAGTGATTAAAACAATGAAATGAGCCAGGGTGATATTGTGGGTGATACCGGCTCCATCTTTGCACATGGACCTCTCGGAGCTCCAAGTCGTACCTCTGGTGTATGGGAGGAGCTCTTAGTGTGGCAAGGATGGGGGAAACCAACGGGCTAATTCATGTTGTTGTTGGGTGTATAATCTGGGATCCTGGTTTGTGTATCTCTAGAAGCCATTGCGAAAAGGAATCCCAATTGCAAGCTAAATACATTATCATGCCAGGCCTCTGCTGGGTGGTAAGCTCTTTTTCTGAAGGAACAGTTGATTTGCATGGTTTAATTACTTCTCAGGTAAATCTCTGCCCTCTGTTGTCGCCTCGTGATTCAGTTTAGAATCATTTCTATGTAAGGGCAGGTTTTCCTCTTGTTGTCTTCACAATATCCCAAAGCTGAGAAGGGAGACCGAAGGAGGTAACCTCAAACCACTTGCTGTTCAGTAGCTAACCCTACTAAACCAAAGAGGGATCTCTCTATGAATTTACATCCAAGACTAGAATGGAAAAGGATTTTAGGCTAGGTAAGTTAGGCTCAGATAGGGTTTTAAAAGTTTTAGATTTTGATATTGGACTAGGGATGAAAGCCAGGTAACTAGGTCAAAGGATCAAAAGGGTAACAGAAGCAAAGATATAAAGGAGCAAGGTAGCCCATTCAAAACCACGTGATAGCTATAAGATTATCAAGCATAAACACACCCTCTCAATTTTCTCCTTATAGGTTAAGGAACGAATCTGATTTTCCTTATCCAACTAGCTTTCTACAAAGACAAAACCTTTTGTAAGTTTATCCCTTCTCGGGCACACCTTCTTTTTAAATAACTTCCTTTTAACAAAATCAACAAAGGCGTCACATGGATGAACGGGGTCTTTCGAAGTCTGTGGAAATTTTCTTGAAAATACTCTGACTTTGATCTCATCTCTAAAAAGCTGCCACTGAAATCTCAGAAGGACAAATCCACTCAGAATTCTATGTTCTCTTCCGGTGCTAGGAGAAGAATTTCGATGACACAACCCCTTAGGCGATCTGGAGACTGAGTACGCTAATCCTAAGCCCCTGCTCCGTTACGTCACTGCGTTTTGGAGGTGGTTCTGAACTCGATTTTCAGTTTCTTATAGCGGTCTAGAGATCATATCTTCCCATCCATAAAAGCTAAGATAACAAATAAGAACATGAACTAGAGTATTCCAAGGCTAAACAGATAGTTATTGCATTCCAAGGCTAAAAAGATAGATGTTAAACCTTTAGCAATCACATAAAATGATGAGTATTCCTTCAGCTAACTGTTAGTGACGAACGAAACTTTCACATGGCCATTTCTGTACATTGAATGTATTATAGAAATGCATAGAATTTAACATGGTGAAATTGGAGATTCCACTGCTAACTGTTAATGACGGAGGAAACTTTCACATGGCCATTTCTGTGCATTGAATGTATTGTAGAAATGCATAGAATTTAACAGAGTGAAATGGGAGATTCCATGGAGGAGCTGCTATAGCCATTTCTGTACACTGAATGTACTAGAGAACCAGTACAGTTGAACATAATGAAATGAGAGAAACACCCTACAAGTCATTTCTGTACATTGAATTTCTTCCATTAGTCAAGTAGAGATACAATAAAGTTGAAAAAGGTGGAATTAGAAAGCAAAATATACACTTTACAAGTCTCTAAAATTAGTCAATGATGAAATAGAGCCAAATTATATTTTTCCGCTCTTTCCCTGACCAATGAAGTGGGTAGGATCTTAACCCCTTCTAAAAGAAGTCCACCTTTCCAATTCCCACCTTCCCATTCTCTCATGCAGAACTCTACACTTCCTGGATTATCTCCCTTTTCTTCCACAACAAATCTGCCTGCATCAAACTCCATCCACCCTTCCTCTACATGTCTAAAGGGAGCCATCTGGTACCCTTCAGTCTCAACAGGTTTATTCATGTCACTCAAATATCGAGCATATATCTGGTGATCACCACAAGGAGTTGTAATTGAGAATTTGACTGGCTTACGATTCCATCCATATGCTCGAGGCAAGGGGGGAACGGGAAGACTACGTCGAGGAAACCTGCGAAAACAATATCCACGACGAAAGTTCCGAATAATGCCAGACTCATGGACTTTGAGCCTGAATGAAACACTGTATGCCGCACCCGGAGACAAAAGCTTGCAGTCAAATTGACCTTTCACTTCAAGCCAACGGACTGCAATTAGTTCAGCTATCTCCTTGTAACTGTAGTCAAAAGTCAAGAGTGTGTTATTAGCTTTTATTTACATACTGTCTTGTTGTTAGTATTAACCTAAAGAAAACAAAGAACAGAGCGTTGTCGTGTTGTCAATATTAACCTAAAAAACAAGAACAGAGCGTTGGATTACCTGGATTCATCCTGAGAAATCCAACGCCAATACCGATTATCATCTCCCCAAGTTATATTCAAATTTTTTGCGGACAAGAATAAGCACAACTTGCCTGTGTCTCGCTCTATCCAGAACTTCTGAAATCAAAAAACATTTATTGCCAAATATAAACATTTATTGTTCATGGGGTACTTTTGGCAGAACTGTTAGCAGCGGAACCCTGATCTAGACCGCTAGCATTCATGGCAACGCCTATATATTATACAAGACTCGCCATTAATATGAACTGTCTAGATCACGGTTCCGTTGCTCATGGTTCAGCCGAAGGTATGGCAAGGATCTGCTGCTCATGTTCATGCTTATGGAAGCTTAACATACTTTTGGTGAAACAATGAGCAGTGAAACAGTGAGTTGACAATTAGCATTAATGGTGAATCTGGCGAAATTGAAAGACAAACGACTTCTTCCATCTCTAATTTCCCACCCTGCAGTACGATTGAAAGAGATTCAGGCAAAGAAATATAGCATTACCTTGGTTCTGCCGTCGATCCAATTGGGATGACAGAGAGCGAAATACAACTCTTTCTTGGAACATATTTCCAAAGGCGAATCCATCCGTGCAAGAAGGTGGGGATACTGAATTGGAAGCATCTTGTCCCACACGGAGTCCGAATTGCCGGCCGAACTGAATGTATGATTGACAGCACTGAACCTGCAAACATCTCTGGGTGTGGTGAAACAGAGTATGTGCGATATGCAGCTCTCTGGCAAATCCCCCATTGTCATCGTCATCCCTTTCTTGCTCTCCTCCATCAACTAGGTTAGGTTACAATAACAGGAAACCAGAGTAGTTTCTTAGGTTAGGTTACAACAACAGGATACCAGAGTAGTTTCTTTGTTCGGATTCGCTCCGCAAAGTCTGTTTTGCTTCACTACGCCTTTTATAATATTCTCTCCTTCCCGATCTATATTTTGCTTCACTACGAAGGTACCAGAAGAAGAATTAAAATCTGGATGTTACACGCAGTCGGTGAATTCACGAAGTAGTAAATTTGATGACAAGTGTGGTGTTAGACGTCGTTGTCAAAAAAAAATAATGTATAGGCACAATCTATGGCGATGTTGGAAATATTTATTTGAATTGGGGTTTGGTTTCACGGTAAACAAAAAAATCGCTTTCTGCTAACGTTGTATCTTGTCGACAGGTTCCAGTTGTACTGAGTTGAATGTTGGCATCTTTCACAAAATTATTTGATCAGGATAATGCCAAAAGACCACTTTTTTAACTTGAAAGTGCCATCACAGCTCCTTTCCTAACGTTTATATAGATGAAAAAACAAACTCTTCAAAGTTTTGCAAATATTTTTAAGACTAATTTTTGCAATTTCTTTCTTAATGGCGATTTTTTGCAATTTCTACTTTAGTGTATAGAAAATTTCACAAATATAGCAGTTATGGTTTATTAGAATAACATTTTTTAATATTTTTTTTAAATTTTTAAAATATACAAGAAAAAAATTATATTAAACTAATCTTTTTTTATGAATTTTGTAGCTTATAAAATAATGATTATGAGATGTATTATTAAGGCATTTTGTGAGAGGAAGGTTATTGGGTTGAAAAGACGAAAATCCAATCATATTAAGGGCTAGTGTGGCCCAAGCCAGGGGTTATTCCCGGGTGATTTTGAAAGCTTAGATGCCCTTGGGTCAAGATTTCTCAAGCCAAAGATTAAGCCTGTAGTCATCTCAAAACTCAAGCCAAAGATTAGGTCTATAGTCATCTCAAAACTCCGTCCACTTAACAAACGAAAAAAATTATAGATTTTAATTAATATACAATTTTGATATAATCATATATATACTAAAACATTGTTGAATCCCCTCATATCATCTTAATATTTATTACAATTCTGCATTATCAATTCCCTAAATTGTCCATCATTTTACTAAATGTCATTGAATTCAAAAGGTGCTTGTTGTTTCCCTAATTTAGATTTGATTTGAACAAGAATGGCCTAGTGGTATGAATACCTATGGTTATCCACCTATGACTTAATTTTGTATGTTTATGTTATAAACCTTTCAACCACCATCAAAATCTACCTAAGTTTCCAAAGATTATTTGCAACCAACCTCCCTGTCTCCCAGTTCCTTTTTAAATTTTTCAATCTAAAAACTACTAGAACTAGTTTAAAATATATTTGATTCAAATGCTCAAAAATATGAATGAAGTAACCTACGAATTTTTTTAGCAATTTCTTTTCATATCTCTTGTATCTTCAAAGTCATGTTGAAGTCCCTTTCCTTTCCCCTCCCTAACCCCATAAAATAAGTTTGTCATCTTTTATGCTTCCGCAACCAATTAACATCTCATAGATATTCTTTTTCTCCCCATAAGGTTTGTGTAATTAACGCGCTTGATCTTAGCTCTGGATCTATCAAGCACCAAGAGGGATCAAATCTCTTTTCATTATAAAAGGGGTTTGCACTTCAAGAGATTTGATCCCTCAACTCTTGGTAGAACCAGAATTAAAATTGAAATGAAAATATTAGTAGATCCAGAGTTTTACTTTTAAAATGAAAATATTTATTAATATATTTTTTTCATTAATTTTAATCAAATTATTTTAAATTTAAATATATTTATAAATTTAAATAAAAGTTAGTTTGAAAATATATAAAAGAATTTAATATAATTTAACATCTTAATTTCATAAAAATCAAATTTCAAGAAACGAAATTCACATTTCAAAATTTTATAAAAATACCATATTACAAATAAATTTAAACAATGAAAAAAATTATAAAAAATAAATTCAATTCAAGAAAATGAAAATGTTGTTGGATATATTTTGGAATAAGCCTTCGTCAATATTCCAACTTTTATTTATCATCCCTTTTCATTGTATAATTTTATTTTATTTTAAGTCAAAACATTCTATTAGCTATAGAAGAAATATTTACAAGGTTAATGCTAAAAGGTCTAGCCCTCTCACCCCGACCGGGTTTGTTGACCATTGTCATGAGTCCAAAATAAATAGTCTAAAAAAGGCATAAGCTAATCAACCATAACCATAAGGGAAAGATATGCCAAAAGATTCACAAAATGAATAGAACACCAAAACACATACTTAATCATCAGGGTTAATAGAGCTGGGTTGTCTGGACCCATCCCAGGTGGAGGAGGGGGGTGAAACGAGCAGCTGACGTGTTGCTCCAGATGAGCCATCCAAGCCTCCAATTGCTCTAGCTTATCCAAAATGTGCATGTATCCGCGCTAAACCACCGCCACCCACTCATGAAGCTGACACTAGATATATTGGATTCGAGCCAAGGCTACCATGGTTGCCTCATGCTCCTCCTAGTGAATTTTCTCATATTTCATTTTCACATACTGAAGCAATTGACCTTTGGTGGCACAAGAGGCATTATTCCTCTTCCTCTGCAGTGGTCAACATTCACGGTGGGATCCTTGCAAGCTCTCGGTTGCCTCTGAGCTCGGTACCACCTCCTCCCACTTCCAGTATTGACATCTAGGTTTTGGTTTTGCGTCCAACCCCCTACCACCTCCACCCAAGTGTGAGCCATGTCGCGGTGACATGTGCACACCGCAACACAAAACCTCTCCAACTCCTTGGTCACTTTCACTATCGTAACACCAACAACACCACTACACTGTAACATGCCTAACACCAACAACACCACAACACCAACACCACCCCAACACCAACAACACCACTGCACCGCAATACATCCAACACTAGCACCACCGCAACACCAGCAACAGTGCAACACCACTGCATCTCTAGTAACACCGCAACACATCTACAGCCGAGATAAAATCGCCACCCATGTTCGATGACTTTCTCCTTCGGACACTCTTCCTACTCTATATTGGTCGCCTGCCCGGTTCGACCTCCACAAAGAACACCTTCCCAAGCTCAGGCATCCGAGTGTGGTAGCCCACCCAAGGCTATGCAATGTTGCACCCTTTAACCAAAGAGCCACCGAACACCACAGGCCCAAAACAACGAGACGCAATTGGGGTAAGAATTTCCCCAAATCCACTTTGAAATTACACGCAAGGCCTCCAACATCAACTGGAATATACCTAATAATAGACCACAATTCAATCAAGACACCATAGGAGGGCACCCATGGGTTAAGTTACATCAGCTCACTTGATCAGGGGGACGACATAGAGAAAGTTAGAAGATATACATGAAGAAAGGATGAACGACACATTCCTGCAACTAGAAACCACCTCCAACATCATCCAAAGAATAGAAATTCACCTTATCCCCCCTCTTAACATCATGGCATCGCTCGGAGTCAGACACCCTGAACTGCCATTTCTCGAGTATCATAACAATTCTTATCGAATTTCATGGACTGCCCATTTCCCATTGACCTCCATTTAAAGGCACATGAGCATGGCTAGTTGAGTTCACATGGACCCACTGTGGCATACCCTGCCATGCATACCTCATGCATGTCATGTGCATGGAAAATATGGGGGGAGGCCAGGGTCAACCTTTACTATCCTCAATTTTGCCACCCCCATTGGGGTCTTTTCATTATATAATGTTATATAAATTTATTTATTTATTATTATATGTAAGAGATGTGGTAATGTCTTGTAAAGATTTTGACTCTACCAAAATACATAAAAATAAAAATAAATACAAATATTAATGTAATGTAATGTAAACATTTTAATTCGGTCAAAATAAAATAAAAATAACCCTATGTTAGAATAATAATTCTATGTTATTATTTTTTGTTGAGTGGTTAAGGTAAACTTGACTTGGTCAAGCTATAGTGGTTTTTGAGCTTCGTTTATGAGAACCCATGGTATTCATGTGGAATATATATTATTTAAAGGGGGGAATTAAACCATTCTAGATCTATCTTAACTCTAGATCTATCAAGCGCCTAAAAAGAACAAATCTCTTGAGATGGAAATATCTGAAGATGCAAAGAGATTTGATCCCTCTCGGTGCTTGGTAGATCTGGAGTTAAGATGGATCTAGGTTGGTTATTTTATTAATGTTAATCAAATCATTTTAATAAATATTAATTTGAAAAAATATAAAAGAATTTAATTTAATTTAACTTCTCTTATTGTTATTTTAATTTCATAAAATTCTAATTTCAAAATGTTATAAAAATTAAATTCGAATTAAATCCATAATACAAATAAATTTACATATTTTTGTAAAGGTTAATTTACATTTCCACTACCTTCTTTACACACCAAAATTTGTAGGTGATTGAGCTTTGATGAAGAATATAAATTTTTGGCAATATACTTGAACAACTTCTTCTAATTATCCTCCATCTATTTTCTCATAGACTCTCCCTTCACTTGCTTTCCCATTGAACATCTAGTTAAATCCATTTCCATCATCCCTTCAACCTCCTCCATTCTAATATCCCCTCTCAACCATTTTGACACAATTTTTCTTTGGCTTGATGTGTTTATGCTTTTTATTACTTTTAGTTAGATTAACTCATTGAATTTGCACAGACCTGCCTATAACACCCCTTGTATACACCCCTAATTTTGTAATGGTTGTAATTATATACATATTTTATAATTGGTTGGAACTGAATATTGGGATGGTGGATCCACGATCGGGGGGAAGCAGTGAATGGTGGTTGTTAGCATAACTTAACGCACTACCGCCTACAACTGACAAGGAAATATGGGCCAAGAAAATGCCCACGTTTCTCATGTTCCCCGCGGCGTGGGAATATTGAAGCGAATAGATGGGTAGAAGGCAAGGAGCCTGAAACAAAAAGGAAGAATGAGAAGAAAAACAGGGATTCAAATGGTAGAAGAATGTAAGACATGCGCGATTCGAGGAAATGTTAGAGAGAGAAAGAGTTTTGCAACACAAGAGCATGAATGTTGAGCACTAGGGAAATCCTATTGAGGCTAATGGGATGTGATTATGTGTCTTGATGTATTGAAGTTGTGGAATTTGTGTTTCCAGGCTTGGAAGGATCAATGGAAAGCTCAGAGGAGATTGTTGGGTGATGAGTGTTTGTTGTATGACTAATAAACCACTAGGAAAGGTCACAATTCACTGGGGTACTTGTTGAAATGGTTGATAAACCATTGAGTGCTTTCCAAGAGGGAGGATAAACCACTTCATGCTCACCAAGTAAGTTGATAAACCCCCTGATTTGTGAGTCCACGTTCGTGCAGTGCTTTCCTTGAAGATACAACTGATAAAATACCTAAAAAATTAACACATACTCTTGGACCTAAGCATTATTCAATCTGAGTCTGATTGAAATCCCTCGAATAGTGGATATGGCTTGGGGGTGGACAATCATAAGAAAGAATGTGGTGCAACTAGCCTATGGTTGGTTGGAGAGTTGAAGTCCTACCTTAAGTTTCTAGCCATCTCTAGTCATTCAAATAAGTGCCATGGCTTATGTATAATGGACTTACATTAATTACCTAGACAGGCATGTTAATGAATAATGAATGGCTATGTGTTATCTTGAATAGTTAATGGAAATTGTTGCATGTCCTTGATAGGAAATAGGCCTTGATATTATTTTGGCTAAGATGGAAATATTGGCTTTATGTGGATGTTATCAATGTCCTTGAATATATAAATGTGTTTGTGTGTGTGAAAATGTGGTCAGATTGCATGAGGACATGCAAATAAATATTGATAACAGTGTTTTAATGGTTGGCATGTTTATAAATTGTAAGCTTCATTGTTCTTGCTTAATATGCACTCTGCTTATGCCCATGATGGATATGCCCTATGTATAGGTATCTGGTAAGAGTATAAAACTCTAAGATAAATAGATGCAAAGTAGTTGTATCCTTAACTTTGTGGACATTCATTATTATATTGCATGATCTCTCTTTAGAGTTGATGTCCCTACCCAGGACTTATCTCCGTATTTGAATATGGTCCTACTGCATAAAAATTTCAAAGCATGGCTAGCTATGGTTTAGCCTAGTGTTGGTGCCAAATGGTAGGCATGTTATTGAATTTATTTGATGTATTTCTAACTTGAGTTAATGTTTGAAAAGTTGGAATTTTGGAGTGAATGTTTTAATCTTGTCACAATAATGGTATTGAGCATTTCTCAGGACCATGAAAGGCTTTAGAAAGCCAATGAAGTTCCTAATACTTCAAGCAGAGAATGCAGAGCAAAAAGGGCTTGCATGCAGATTGAGTATGCCTGGTTAAATTAATAATGGAAAATGGGAAATTTACAAAAGATTGGAGGAAATCGTAATCACAATTTAAGCCTCATAATCACATAGTTGAGGGAGAGGATTAATCATAATAAAGGATTAATGCTTAATCCCACGTCATGCCCGTCATCAAGAAAAACTTGTTGGAGAAGTGGTGTTATGACCAAAATCATGTGACGAATACCCCTTCTCATCTCTTGGTGTGGAATTTTTCATCATGTCATGCCGAGTTTGGGTATGGGCTTCCATCGGCATTGGGTACACTGACATGGATGCATTGAAGAGGCGTTAAGTGTGGGGCCGCCGAAATTTCTTATAACATGAGTTCATCGATTAACGTAGAGGACCGAAATATAGTGGAACCCTAGCTTAAGTTGAGGTGGAAGACCCCATGTAGGCTAGGGTATGGCCACATGGTTGCCACAAGTGACTCTCAAAGACATGGATTGATGATGTGGCAAAGCGCTGATGTGGAACACTACTTGTGTGACACGTAGTATGCGCAAATGGAAATTTTAGGTTGCCAAGGTGGCTGGTTATGGTTGACATGTGGAACCTTCTGTGTATTCCATGTGGCAATTTTACATCATCACAATGTTAGTATGATGACAATGGACATGTTTTATGTGTCAGGGCGATGGAGTTTTGGCCATTAGTTAACGAGATTTGCACCTTTTGTCTAGTGAAGGTTTTCTTGCGCCCTTCCCAAGTTTAGGCACAACTGACGAAAAGTGTAATGGAAGAATGTCTGTCAACTGACATCTATCATGTCGCGCCAATTTGGAGAGTTGTTCACCTTTGACCTTGACACAATCCTGTTGGCACATTGATGAGGGCAAGTGTATGCTGATGTGGTAGCGCCATGTATGCTACTTGGTGATCCACATGGAGGTTTACTAACGTGGTAAGGGAGCTAAAAGGTTGATCTTTAAATGGTTGTAACATTTTATTCGGGTATCATATCGATATACAATTTATATCATCAAAAATATCTCGATGAGTCTAATCCAACAGTGGTATTAGAAATTAATTCTGAGAACTTTTGGAACTGGGTGTTTTTATCACCTCATCTTCACAATGAGACCATAGAGGTCAATTTAATTCTTATGTAACACCTTCCACTACATGAGAATAACCCAAGGTGGTGGGAGGGTGTGTTACACCACCTTTGCTTAATGATTTATCACATAGTAGACATGAAGCATTACCATCCATTATTTCCTCAATATCTCAAAATTCCTTCAAACATACCCCTAGCCCCCTATCGCCATCAAACTTGAGCTCTTGTCCAAACTTCTTTAGTGGATCAATCAACCTTTTCTTTCTCCAATAAAACTCTTCTATTGAATTGTCAAAATAACCTTGATGTTTTTGTCCTTCTTATAACATTCCTTCTCACCTAATCATGATGGTTTATGGAGTAAATATAAAAATAATGAAACTTATCCTAGTGCAAATTCCACATTATAATTCCTCACATTCCTCCATAATTCCAATATTTCATCCCTTGGTTGAAATATGAATTGATTACTTGGGTAATCTCCCCCCCATAATCAACTAGACTGAGATCGAGATGATATTTGGTGCCTAGGATGCCTAATTAAGATACGATTCTTGAGCCACTAAAGGAATACTAACAAGAACACCATCTTGAGACTTGATGTCCAAGATGCCTAATTAAGACGTGACCCCTTGGTAAAGTGCAAAATTCCCAGTCATACATTTTGCTAAAATAAGCACTCTTATATCTATGTTGTGCTAACTTATAATTATGAGTCATATATTAATGTTCCATGTTTAATAATTATGGGAAATTATGCTATAAACCCTAGATTCAGGGTTACGTAATTAATTGTTGATAATTATTGTTATATATGTTGTGCTAAATGTACCACTCGATATTGAAGTGTTATGTTTTCTTGGTGCTATGCATACTAATTCTTTGTTGTATTTCAGTGGTATGCTATTTATTGGTCCTGTATAATTTTTGCATTACATGTGAATTCAAATTTATGTACGGAAGAACCCTAATGTTATAATTATAATTATATGTTTCCTTATATGTATTCATTGTTAATAAATTCAATGTTAGAGTTCAATTAGGGGAAAATTGTAGCTTATGCACTTTCGTAGATATATTGGTGAATTTATTAGGGAAATTCAGGTTGAGGGTTCCGTAGTATTGCTTGACAAAATTATTAGTGAATTTAACTGATGAAATTCAGTTTTGATTAAATGTGTTTCCACATGAATGATGATAATTTATTGACATATTTGAGGCTATGGTGAGGTAGCGTTTCTCCGTTGGAGGTTGAGGACATTATAGATCATATTGAACTAAATCTTTATGTAATGCCACAAAGTTGTAGAGAGACAAAATAGAAGGTTGTATATATGAATATTATGCATTGGCAATTTGAGAAAGAAAGGATGCCTAAAAGAACGTTGAAATATGACAACAAGAATATTCCAATTTAATTTGTCCTTGAATTAAATTGTGAATTAAAATCGAATTTAGTCTTAAAAGCTACTTGGAAATACTTAATTAATTTATTTTAAATTAATTAGTTGGAGAAATTCAAGTTAGAAGTATTTCTGAAGTCATGAAAGAGTTATCCCTTAAATTAAGGAGATAAGATTGAGTTATATTTGAGTTGTATTTAGTTAACTCAGTTTACTGAGTTAAGTCCAGTTAAATTAGTTCCAAACTGTTTGAGGAACTAATAGTGAGTTAACAGTCAGTTGATGCATTAATGCACTCAACTGTGCTACTCTAGTTAACTTAATATCCCCTCATCAGAAACTCATGCATGTCTATTCTGAGAAAGACCCATTTGAGTTAAATGTCAAGGATAGTGTATTATCAGTTGCATGTGTTTTCTCATGGAGAAAACTCATGCATGCAGTCAAGGATAAATCCTTGAGGATTGCGCAGTTTTAAAGGAGTTTCTCCGCTTGGTTGAAGGTGAATCATCCACAAGGAACAATGCAAGGAAATAGGAGCGTGGAGGGCAGAGAGGAAGGCTGGAGAGAAGCCAAGATTGCATGTTTGCATTTGTGAGGATTGTACTGAGAGCTGGTTAGCTGTGAGAGCTAAGGCTTTGTATAATTGCTACGTGTTTCCACCATGTATGATAATACAATAGTGTGGGGATTTTAGTTGAGGCTTTCCCCAAAGTATTTTCATGTGTATTGTGCCATTGATTCTTTTTCTTCTGGTTATATTGTTTAGCTCAATATTTAAGCTTCTGCAAATTGATAATAGAAGTAGGTTATAGTATTCTGCTTTGATTTATATTGCATTATCGGGTTAACCTATCACAGATTTTCCACATGGTATCAGAGGTAGATTTGTAGAAATTTCTACATGGTATTGGAGCTGTGAACAATATATTGATAAGAGAATTTGAAGTTTGAAGTTTGGGGTTGCAAGTGCAAAATGAATTCATATCATACTTCAAGGTTGGCCAATGGCGTTCTATGGCTTGAGACTCGAGTATGTCTTGGAAGGTAGATCGAATTACATAGCATGGAAAGATAGAATGGAGTCTGTGTTAGAAGACAATGGATTGAAGGAATTCATTGATAATAAATCCCAAAGCCAACTTCAAATAATTCACAAGAGTTGGCTGAGTGGAAGAAGTGTGTGGCGAAGGCAAGACTGATCATCCTTGAGGGAGTTTGAGACCATATTGTCTCGAGTCTCCATGGGAAGGATACTCCATTTTCAATGTGGAAGACATTGAAGGACCTCTACCAAAATAGTAGTGACCAGAGGGAATTGTCGCTCAAGGATAAGATTCGAAGAATCAAGATGGAGAATGGTGCTACTATTTCCACATATCTGAACAAGCTCACCACCTATAGAGATGAGCTTGGCAGTGTGGGAATAACTACTGTCGATGATGATATGGTGAGCCTCGCTCTCCTTGGTCTTCCAAAGAGTTGGAATAGCTACTAGGACTCTGTGAATGGAAGGGAGAAACTGCCAGATTGGGAACGACTGTGGTCGGATCTTATGCAGGAGGAGATCAGGAGGAGCACACGAGATGGTTCTTCATCCAAGAATGATGATGAATAAAATCTAACCTTAGCAAGTAAGGCAAGGAAAGGGAAGGGGAAGGCTTCCCATTTCAAATAAAATTATTCTCATGGAGGGAAGAAGGGTGATATGTCTAAAGTAAGATGCTTTAATTGTCACAAGATGGGACATTATGGGACTAATTTCCCATCAAAGAAGTCCAAGAAGGGATCCTTGGAAGGATCGGAAGGTGAGGCATTAGCCTCTCAGTTCAAAATGGACTTTACCCTCATCGCATGCATGGTGTCATTGACGATGGGTTGTTTTTGTTATCTCGATAGTGGAGCCTCATTCCACATGACCGGTGATAAAAATTTATTAAGTGCCTTAGAGGAGAAAGACCTCAAGATGAACATAGAGATGGGTGACGATGGAAGATATAGTGTTTTAGGAGTGGGCACGGTTGCTTTTCAGAGGGAGCATGGAGCTCCTCTCACCTTGACAGATGTGATGTATGTGCCAGGACTGAAGAAGAACTTGGTATCGATCGCGATGCTGGAAGACAAAGGCTATGATGTTGTCTTCAGTAAAGGAAAGGCATTCCTAAAACACATAGCCACGGGTCAGACCAAGAGGATAGGGATTCAGGTGAAGAATCTCTATAAACTAGAGGTAGATGATTGTGCAGCATTGAGTACGAAAGCAGAATTGGTGCAAAGCCAAGACATTGGTGAGTTATGGCACAGGCAGTTGGGCCATTTGCATCATAGGGCTTTGAAGATAATGCAACAGATATCTACAGGACTTCCCAAAGGTAAAATTGAGCAAGTTGACACATGCAAAGGTTGAACCTTGGGAAAGTACACCAAGTCTTCCTTTCATGATCGAGACAGTCGAGCAGAGGCTATCTTAGAGTGAGTTCATATTGATTTGTGTAGACCATTCTCAATGGCATCCATAACAAAGCAAAGGTATTATAAGATTTTAATTGATGACTATTCTCATAAATGCTGGATTTATTTCATGCAGAAGGACCAAACTTTCACAAAATTTTGTGAGTTCAAAGCTTTGGTAAAGAAAGAGTCAAGGAAGAAGATCAAGGCCTTGAGAAGCGACAACGATGGAGAATATGTCTCTCAAGAGTTTAAGGGATTTTGTGCAGTGGAAGGAATTAAACGAGAGTTGACGACACCTCATAACTCACAGAAGAATGGGGTGGCTGAGAGGAAGAACAAAACTATTGAAGGGGCTACACAGGCAATGCTACATGAACAAGGCCTACCACTTCACTTGTGGGCTAGGGCATGCAACACAGCGGTCTATTGGTAGAATAGAAGCCCACATCGCATACTTGGGATGAAGACACGAGAGGAAGCTTTCTCCAGTAAGAGACCAGATGTGGGTCACTTCAAGATATTTGGCTCATTGATATATTTCTGTGTGACAAAGGATGCACAGAAGAAGATTGAGCCAGCAATAGAGTTGGGGATATTTGTGGGGTACATTGATCCACCTCACAATTATCGGGTGTACTTGCCTACTAGTCGAAGGACAGTGGTTCGTAGAGATCTCAAGTTTGATGAGCAGAAGGTCATGTGAGTTTCCCTTGAGAGGGAGATCCAACTACATGTTGCGGAGGAACTGTTAGTTCCTAAGGAGGATGACCCTCACACTGATGTGGATCAGCCGCATGTAGAGGTTCCAGGAGTGGAGACATCCACTCAAGCAGAGTGTTCCAAAGATGGACGAAATCGCACAAGAGACGTTGACAGACTGTTGGAGGATGTGAGAGAGAATGTGGGAGCACCATCTTCTTAGTGTAGAAAAAGGAGGTCACCTGAGAGGTACACTAGATACATGGCCCTTGCTGGGGAATGTGTTGAGACAGATGCATATTCCTTTGAGGAGGCAGTGCAGCAACCAATTTAGGTTGATGCTCTGGTGGAGGAGTATGACTCCATAGTTCGTAACAGTGTTTGGGACATGGTTTCGAGACTAGAGAACAAGTCAGTTGTGAGTTCCCATTGGCTTTACAAGGTAAAGAAATTTGTTGATGGTAGTGTGGAGAAGCATAAGACAAGATTTGATACCTATGGCTTTTCAGAGGTCGAGAGGATCATGTTGTTGCAATATATTTGACAGAGGAGAAAGATGATGACATTTTGACAAAGGCATTGTCAAAGTGTAAATTCGAGTTCCATAGAAACAGGATCGGGGTGGCGGATAATCCCTTTCTTGTTGACAGGGAGTGTTGAAATATGGCAACAAGAATATTCCAATTTAATTTGTCCTTGAATTAAATTGTGAATTAAAATTGAATTTAGTCTTAATAGCTACTTGGAAATAATTAATTAATTAATTTTAAATTAATTAGTTGGAGAAATTCAAGTTAGAAGTCTTTTTGAAGTAATGCAAGAGTTATCCCTTAAATTAAGGAGATAAGATTGAGTTATATTTCAGTTGTAATTAGTTAACTTAGTTTTCTTAGTTAAGTCTGGTCAAATTAGTTCCAAACTATTTGAGGAACTAATAGTGAGTTAACAGTCAGTTGATGCATTAATGCACTCAACTAGTGCTACTCTAGTTAACTAAATATTCCCTCATCAAAAACTCATGCATGTCTATTATGAGAAAGATCCAATTGAGTTAAATGTCAAGGAATCTGTACTATCAGTTGCATGTGTTTTGTCATGGAGTAAACTCGTGCATGCAGTCAAGGATAAATCCTTGAGGGTTGCATAGTTTTGAAGGAGGTTCTCCACTTGGTTGAAGGTGAATCATCCACAAGGAACAACGCAAGGAAATTGGAGCTTAGAGGGTAGAGAGGAAGGCTAGAGAGAAGCCAAGATTGCCTATGAGCATCTGTGAGGATTGTACTGAGAGCTGGCTAGCTGTGAGAGCTAAGGCTTTGTATAATTGCTATGTATTTCCACCATGTATGATCATACAATAGTGCGGGGTTTATAGCTGAAGCTTTCCCCAAAGTATTTTCATGTGTATTGTGCCATTGATTCTTCTTCTTCTAGTTATATTGTTTAGCTCAATCTTTAAGCTTTCACAAATTGATAGTAGAAGTAAGTTATATTATTCTTCTTTGATTTATATTGCATTATTGGGTTAACCTATCACATATTTTCTACAAAGAAAACCAAATAGATCAAAGTGGTTTCGCTAATATGAATAAATTTAAACACCCACCCTAAATCCAAGCACAACAAGACATATAAGAATATGACTTGTTGTGTCATTCAACAATATAGTAGGAGAGAAAATAACTACATGATACATGACCATAAATCTATTATGGATAATGAATGAAATGTTATATGATTAGTCCATTTAGAGAAGATAATATCTCTAGGTCGGTAATGAATTTAAAATTATTGTAATATATAAGTAATAAGACATTGAATGTTAATGGCTTAAGAGAACGGAGGAGGATGGGTGGGTTAGGGTTCCTACACAAGTCTTTGCCGCGGCGTACTAGTTTTGCAGCCCACTCTCACCGTCTACCCCCGTAAGCTGCTACTGCAACCGCCTCTGCTATCGACTGCCCTCGTTACCTGTTTCCTTCCTTGTCGCTTCCCGTCCACATTCTCCCTATCCTCAACTGTTACCGGTTTGGCATTTTTACCTGGGCAGTTTAACCTTTCCACCATCTACCCATCCCTCCGTTTCTTGCTTCGAATCCGCAGACAGCTGTCAGCTGATAGTTTAGACAGTTATGGGTGACCTCCTAGATTATTCTGCAGACCCGTTGGAAGGAGAACCCATTTGGACGGAGCCTAGGACCACCCTTGAGGGTTTCTACTCATTTGACAATGAGCTTTCGAAAGAGATAGGTGCCCTTCCCTCCATCTCTAGCTCTCGTTTCACATCGGTCTTGCTGCCAGAAGACACCCCTATTAACCCGGAATTCATTTCTCAACTGTTATCACCAAACTCCTTGGATTTTGTTGAGCCAAAGAATACCCTTGATAGTTAAACCCTAGGATTGGTCTCAGCTTCGAACCCCTCCTCGTCTGGTATCAACAAACTCTTGATTGAACATCTTTCGACTTCCGCTTCACTGGCATCCACCTCTTCTACCTTTCTTACCCCAGTGGCTCCCCTACAATGCAATTTTATTGGAATCAGCTCTATCCCGGGGCTTTTTCTTCCATCCCGACTTCCGCAGCTATGGTTTCAACTTCACCAATGGCTACATAGACTTTTGCTTTACCTAAAGCGGTGGCCACTAGGTTCAGCTAGGGGTCTAAGAGGAAACAGAGCCTAAAGCTTCAGAATTGCGAAGTCTTCCTCAAGCTCACAGAGGATACACCGTTGCTGGAGACTATGGAGTCGTCGGAGAAAGTTCTTGTTGGCCGGGTCCGAGGCAGACACTACAGTGTGGAGCATCTACAGAAATGGACGATGGAGGTTTGGGGCCATCATCTAAATGACCCCCCCAGGGTGTAGAATTTTGTTAAAGGTTGGTTTGTGATGCGTTTTAGTTGTTTGGCACACACCAACTGGGTCCTATTGACTGTTTGGCACATTGACCAAGCACCTGTACTTCTTCAGAGGTGGACACCGATGTTCGATCCTGAACAAGAAAGGGTGGATGCCGGTCCTATCTGGGTTCATCTCCTGAGGCTTCCTTTTCACTTCTGGATGGAGGACATTTTCAAGAGAATTGGGAATGCACTTGGTAACTATCTTACTTTTGATGCCTCCTTTCAGACTTCGAGGCGCATGGCCTATGCTAGGATCCTGGTTCACATGGACCTAACTGATGGACTACTGGAACATATCAATATACAATGGAGAAATATAACTAGGCGACAGATCCTGGACTATGAGGGCGTCCCATTCCGGTGCCAGAGATGTCACAGAGTTGGGAATTTTTTCAAAGTTTGCCCCCTTAATGGAGGATCATCTAGGAAAGATTTGAGGTAGGAGCCATTGATTGAGAAGCTTCTGAATAGGTGGAACAACCTCATATACCAGAGGAATTTCCTCGACACACTGCATCTCCTGTTAGCAGGACTGAAGCATAGATAGCCCCTGTGGATTCGGCTTTAGCTCTTGCCAAGTCCTCACAGAAGAAATGTGGAAGGCCTCCACTTCGTCCTCCTCCCCCACCACCTGATCGTGTCATGTCTGCCTCTGGAGACTCCATTGACTCGGGTATGAGCACCCCTATCTCTTTTTCCTCTCTTTGCTACTCGTATATTCACGATATCTTGTCATTTGGTTTTTCTTTGACTATGGGTATGGGTCCAGCATCTCCCTCTGCTCCCCTTGCACAAATCATTTGTGACATTGCCCCCTCTCTACCTATCATTGCCCCCACTCCTCCCTCCCTATCGATTACTCCCCTTGACCCTCACACTACCTCCACTGTTACCCCCATATCGTAGGGGTACCTGACCCGTTCGGAAGCAAAAATACAGGCGGTGGATCATGTTGGCCTTGACATTATCTCTCTCCCCCCCCCTGCACAAACTTCACCGAGGCCAACCCTCCTCTATTACTAAAGCACAATCCCAAGCGGGAGACGATATTGCAGTTGGTAAACAGTCCACTATCCCTAGGGTCCTTAGAGCTAGAGAAACCCCCTCTGAACCCCCTCCATGAAGATTCTTTCTTACAATTGTCGTGGGCTTGCTAGGCCTGAGAAAAAACTAGCACTTCATTGGATAGTTCAATCTGATCCTCTTGACATTATTTTCTTACAAGAGACCCTTGGCCCCATTGCTAACATTTCTAGATCCCTTGAGCACATGCTTCCAGGGTGGAAGTTCACTGGTCTTGATGCACAACGGAGATCTGGGGGTATATCCTTCGGATATAATGCCCGTTCCATTAAACTGATCAACTGTTGGGGCGGGGTTGGTCATATTGGAGCAGATATTTTTTCAGCGGACCTAGGCATGAATTTTAGAATTTTTAATATCTATGGGCCATGCCAAAATAGACCAGAATTTTGGGACAACCTCTTGGGGTCAGATTCTTTCTCTGCTGATCATCTGATTCTTGGTGGAGATTTAAATTTTTCCATTGGTCACTCAGAGTCGTGGGGCCACCATGCTCAGAGAGATTCACTCTCGGACTACTTTTCTACCATCTTGGATAATCACTAGCTGATAGACATTCCCTCAGCCAAGATTCAAGCCACCTGGAGAAATAATCGGACTGGGGAAGATAGTCTAGCTCGTAGATTGGACCGTTTCCTTGTCAAAGAGAGCATACTTGATTTGGGGTTTTGTATTAGGCAATGGGTCGGATCGGGAGGGATCTCTGACCACCTCCCTATATATATGGAAATTGAAGGAGGAAGAGCAAAAACCCAAAGGACCTTATAAATTTTGTTCAGCATGGCTCAAGGAAGCCTCCTATATCAACATGGTTATATACTTCTAGAAAGCGAACCCTCCGAGGGCAGGGGGAAACTTCACAAAGTGTTTTTTACACAACCTTAATATGCTGAAGAAAATGTCCAAGAAATGGGCACACAATAAGAGGACACATGATGATCTTTCCTTGAGACAAATTGAATCTGATCTGTCGATATTTGAAAATGAACAGGGTGGACTGTTCAACACAGTTGAACATAAGGAGAGGATAATTACTCTGCAAGAGAAAAAATACTTAAAGACCGTGAAGAAGTCTGGAGGCTAAGAAGTAGGGCAATATGGATGCAGGAAGGGGATGCTAACACAAAATTCTATCATAAGTTCGCCAATGGAAGAAAGGTGATTAACACTATCTGGCAGCTCCAAAATGAAGATGGACAATCAACAAACACATTCCCGCAACTAGCCTCTCTTGCAACCTCCCATTTTAAGAGAGTGTTCAGTGCCCCTCGGGAAGCAAATCTAGCGGATGTCATCAGGGTTTCCCAACTCTTCCCACGTTATGTGGAGCAAGAAGAGGGAGGGGAATTAATCAAGGAAGTCACCTTGGAAGAACTGGAGGCCACATTGAAATGGTTCAAGAAAGACAAAAGCCCTGGGCCGGATGGTTGGACCATCGAGTTTTATTTGGCTTTCTTTGATGTCTTAGGTATTGATCTGCTGCATGTTATTGAGGACTCCAGAATAAATGGAAGAATTGAGCCATCCATCACATCTAACTTTATTGCACTTATCCCTAAAGATGATAACCCTTCCTCCTTTGATTATTATCGTCCTATCTCTCTCTGCAACTGCCTATACAAGATTATTGCCAAAATCATAGCAAATCGGATGAGACCCATTCTCTCCAAGCACATCTCCTTGGAAAAATTTTCCTTCCTACAAGACAGACAGATCTATGAAGCTATCGGCACTGCCCAGGAAGTACTGCATACTCTTCACACCAGGAAAGGAAAAGGTATGATTCTGAAAGTAGATTTATCTAAAGCCTTTGATCGAGTAAACTGGTTATACATTAGAATGCTATTAACTCACATGGGGTTCCCCTTCAATTACATAAAATGGATTATGAGCTGTATCTCTAACATACCTTACAGCGTTCTGGTAAACAACAGTGCATCCCCTTTTTTTTCTCTCGGAAAGAGGACTAAAGAAAGGTTGTCCACTTTCTCCACTACTTTTCCTCCTTGTCATGGAGGGTCTCAGCAGGAAGATAAAGGAGGAGCATAGAGGAGGCAGACTACAAGGCATCAAGATCATAGATGATTGCAGGCTCACACATCTACTTTTTGTGGATGATGTCCTATTCTTTCTGAATGGCAGCATTGGTGATTTGACTAGCATCAGATCCATCTTCTCTTTATTCATGTTGACTACAGGTATGGTTTTAAATGAAGACAAATCAACATTGACAGCGACAACATGCACTTAGCATGAGTTACAATTTTCTCTTCATCACTTTCAATTCACACAGTTGGGTTTTGCAGAAGGTCTAAAATATCTGGGATACAAGTTAAAGCCTTTGGGCTATAAGATTGCAGATTGGACTTGGCTAATAGCTAAGATGGAGAAAAGACTCAACATCTGGTATCTCAAATATCTCTCTCGTGCTGGCCGTCTCACTCTCATAAAGAGTGTTTTGGAAGCCACACCCGTGTATTGGATGTCCCTGGCCTAGATTCCTAGAGGGATCCTTACTATGATACAAGCCCTTTGCTGCAGATTTTTATGGAAGGGTAGCCAGCCAGGCAAGATATTTTCTTGGGTTAAATGGGACGCTTTGATTCTGCCTAAAAAGTGGGGAGGATGGGGACTCAAAAAACTTGATGATTTCTCCACTGCCCTTGTTGTAAAGCTCGGATGGTATCTGCTCACAAGTGACAGCCTTTGGACCAGAGTGACAAAATCAAAATACATTGCTCCACTTCAGATCCTGGACTGGAACAGGAGACCTGTTATAAGCACATCCGGAATTTCGACTATATGGAAAGTTGTCATCAAGGCACTGGACCCTATCAGGGCGAGTCTCACCTGGAGAATCCAATCAGGAAAAAGAGTATGGGTTGGTATTAACCCATGGATTGGGTGTGGGAATACACACAGCCTACCTGTAAACCTTCTCTAGTTGCTACATGAACATAATGTCACTCATATTGCTCATATTGCTAAAAGAGAAAACTCCTCCTTCCTTCACTAGGCCTGGAAAATAGCACATCAACTTAACATTCCCCCACAATGGCACCATCTATGGGAGGAGTACACATAGGCACTCTCAGAAGCCCATATTCACATATCTGATGAAGACAATGAGATTATTTGGGCCCTATCAAAATCTGGCAGATTCTCTCCAAAAGATGGATATCTGGTGTTGGCTGAGTCAAGGAAGCCTTAGAATATTGAAGCATGGTGGCAACATCTCTGGAAGCTGAAGGCTCCCCCATGAACCAAATTACTCATGTGGTGCATCTTATGAAATAAAATCCCTACTGGGGATAATCTCATCAAGCGGGCACAATATGGGCCACACTGGTGTTACCTTTGTAAAAATGAAAATGAATCAGTAATCCACCTTTTCCTTGACTATGTGGAAGCCCGTAGGCTGTGGTATTTGGTCATCCCGGAAGTCGCCCCCCTTTCATCTGGATAGCTGCATCTGTCGTTGAGGCCTGGTACTCCTGGTTTACCTCTGCTACCTCCCCCAAGCAGCGGAACCTCCCAGCTCTAATTTGTTGGGCTATTTGGATTGCTCACAATACCCTCATTTTTTAGAACCTTCCTCCTCATTGGCCTATCATTGTGGCCAAGGTGTTGGCTGATTATGCCTTCATCCTAGATGATCCTCCTCCCCAACGACCTCGAATTATCATCCCTGAACACATTGACTACAACAAGCCGTAGGCACACTTTGATGGGGCCGCACGAGAGAATGGTTGTGGGGGGGGGGGGGGGGGGGCATTTTGCATATCTCTCCACAACACTCTTTTAGCCTACTTATGGGATTCAGAAAGGGCACAAATAATTATGCAGAATTATCAGCAACAAAACATCTTATTCATTTAATTTGCATTGGAGAAAAATTGCAGAGACTTACAATTATTTGGGGATTCCAAAATAGTTTGTGATTGGTTGAATAGGACTACTAGATGCTCTACTTACTCATTGAGTCACATTATGGAGGAGACTCTGAGACTGATTTCATTTTTTGACACATGTACTTGCAAACACATTTTCAGGGAGCGGAATGTAGCAGCTGATGGCCTTTCCAAAGAAGCTGCGCTATGGGAGCCGGGCACTTTGATGATCCGGGAACTGCTCGATGGAGCACACTATTGGTATTATCACCGACCTTTTATTGATATTAATGCATAAATCTACAAGACACATGGTTTTTTGTTTATGTACATATTTTTCATCTTTTGGACAGCTCTGGTATTATATCATTTGTATCTTTCAGTTTTTTTCTAGGTTGTTACCTCCCTACGTGGATCAAGGTAACAACATTTTAGAACACTGGTCTCTTGATGATGACAGCTAGTCATTGAAATATTCAGCATATGCATATGCATCTACAAAATGTAATTTCTTTCTATAATGAAATTACGATTTTTCCTGGGGAAAAAAAGACATTGAATGTTAACACTAGAGTTTTTTCTTCATTAAGGTGTTTTCCAATGTAAATCATGTGTTGTTTGTTTGCTATGGTGCATGCATATCCATTTTATTTATGCACTTAGTATTTGACAACAAATTAATTGAGCGGGGCCTAGTTCAGGGAATTGATGTTAGAAGTGACAACACCATAATAATTTTTCTACTTACACTATTTTTAAATATTGTCTAGAGGCATAGTCTCAACAATTTATAAATAATTGAGAAACAACACTAGCATGTTGGATATGTAAACATCCAAATAAGTCTTTGAAACCATATACCATGCATCACATTGTCCCTAGTATTTTTCATTTGAGAAGGTTAATACTATTTTCCATGCAACATGCAAGTGGAGAAGCCCCAAAAAGTGTGAAGTCCTTACCATTATCGATATGTCACATAGATGAAAGGAGCATTTAAAAGATATGTGTCTTGAACATGCAAATGATAGATGTAGCTATGGAGCATCACCCTTCATGAACATTTAAGAGTAAAAGAAACACCTTAAGATCTTATGTTGTGATGCCTAATTAATAAGTGATCCCTGGATAAAGTGCAGCCTAAGGAATCCCTTTCATCCCATGGTTCTTACCCTAAACACAATTATTGAGCACCTTCTTGTGTGTTTTATGTTATTTGAGAAGGGAACATACAATAAAAGTAATAAATCCACCTATTTCTTGGAATTCTACTAACAATCATAAGCTTCCTACCAAGAAAAAGATTGATTGTCTTGTAGGCTTGATTTGTTTTTCAAGCTTGATCATTATCCACGCCCACTAATCAATAATGATTAACAATAAAGAGTTTGCATACCGAATGGAATGCCCAAATGGCGCATGATCTCCCATGGTTTTATATGCTTCTATTTATGATTCAACCACATACAAGTGTCATCTTAGCTAATAAGAAAGATATATATTTATGGCATATAATAATGCCCACCAAATATTGTTGGTTAATTGAGGCAATAACAATGAATCATCCACAAAGTGAACATTAGGTAGTGGGTAGTCAATTTTTTCCAAGTTAGACAATTCCTTTATTTAGCCTTGCATTCTCATTGCCTCCAACAAGTAACTTAGAGTATCAACTACAATCACATTAAATATAACTTAGAGAATCAACTATGATCACATTAAAGATGAAAAGCGAGAGAGAAGCCTTGCCAAATATATCATCATAAAAGAATAAGATTGGAAGTCAACTCACAATAATAGTCATTGAGGCCCCAAAAAAGAGTATCTGCGTTGAATTGTTATAAAAGAAATCAAACCCTAACCAATCCAAAATAAGAAAAGTGTAGTTCCATTAAAACTTGTCACAATGTTTGTCAAAATCAATCTTTAAAAGAAGAAAATTTTGGTCAATCCCCAAAGCCAAAAAATATATTATAATAGTATCAAGGATAAGTATGCCCTTAATTCCATTTAGAAACAAGTCCACTGTTCACATGAAAAAGGCCCACGAGAAAAAAAGTGTTTCCTGATTGATCTGTAATAAAAGGCATCAAATCCCAAGCAATCATATTCAAACTTGCCCTTAATAAATTCAACTTTTTCCTTTTAGATTATCCAAGGAATAGTTATTTGCAAATCCATATTAAAATATTTAAGAAAAAATTTGATAAGCCCTGCATTAACAAGCTCCTTAGATTAAGCACAAGGTAGACTTCATAAATTTTTTACCAAGAAATCATCGAGACCATAAAAAAAATTATTTTTTCAACTCTTTCGTAGGTGCATTTAATTCCTCCAACTAGGGGAATTAGCTTCCTAGAAAGTTAAATCCTCTCTTAAATTTAACCCTTATCGGGAACAAATTGTTTAAAAATCTCAATAAAGGCGTAACATAGAGGAACATAGCCTTTCAAAGTAAAATCCTCTGGAAATGTTCTTAAAAATACTCCCTGATCTTCATCTCACCCTCTATAAAGTTGTAACCAGAATCTCAAAAGGATAAGTCCAGTCAGAATTATAGGTGGTAGGAAAGAATCTATAATGCCCATCTTCTTAAATGATATGGATAATGAGCACCCAACCTCCCTCTTCCCCACCAGAATGTTCTTAAAAATACTCCCTATTCTCTTTAGGTGGTAGGAAAAGAATTTAGAATGCACATCTTCTTATACGATCTGGATAATGAGCACACTAACCCTAACCCCCATTTCGGAAGTGGCTCTGAAATCGATTTTTGGTTCCTTTTCTCGTCCTCGCCATCATCTTTTCCAATTCCATAAGAGGTAATAGATGTAGATAATAAATAAGAACATGAACTAAAATATTGCAAGGCTAACAAGATTATTATTAAATCTTTAACATCACATAAAACAATCTTGTTTGAGCAACTCTTAATGGTGAGTCCTCCTCGAGCTAACTGTTAATCATGAAAGAAACTTTCACATTCATTTCTGTACATTGAATGTATTACAAAAATGCATAGAATTTAACGCATAGTGAAATGGGAGATTCCATTGAGGAGGTGTTATAGCCATTTCTGTACATTGAGTGTAGTACAGAACTAGTAAAGTTGTACAACATAATGAAATGAGAGAAACATCTTAAGAGTTTATGTAAATTCAGTTAAAGTAGAAAATAATGGAATTATAAATCAAAATATTCCATTTTCCAAATTACCCAAAATATTGATGATGAGTTTCTCTTTGGACATAACAAGACTGCCATACATATTACAAATCTCTAAAATTATTCTAAGATGAAATAGAACCAAATTACATCATTCTGCTCATACCTGACCAAATAAGTGGGTAGGATACCATAACAAGTCTACCTTTCAAATTCCCACCCTCTAATTCTTTGATGCAGCACACAAAGATCACAACACTCAAAGATCACAGAACACAGAATTCAAAGACCACAGAACACCGAATGCAGATGTTTTAAACTTAAAACTCGAAGAGAACTTCTTTTCTATTATAGAAATACTTGGAAATTTACAAGTGCCTTGAGCTGAGACTAATGCTTCCTTATATAGGATGGACCCTCGGGGTGTTGCTCAAGCTTTGGAATCTTTCCCATCCCCCAAGAGATTTTTCATATCACATAAAATCTTCATGATATGATACAAAGTGGAGATTTTGACTGAGGGAATCCACAAAATCCATAATGCATGTACTAAAAGGTTATATACAGTAGATATTTCTTCATAGAAGAAATCATATAAGTACTAAAAGTTGATACACCATGGATATTCAAATATCTTGAAACTTGCGAAAGAAAAACTAATTACAATGACTATTGGCACAGAGGAGATTCTTTTTAGGGGAACCCTCGAAAGCCTAAAACTAGGTACGATGACTATCAACATAGAGGAGATTCTTTTAAGGAGAACCCTCGAAAGCCTAAAATAAAATCTCTTTGAATATTTGGTCACCAGCCTTTGGGGCTATGGTCAGAGTCATAGTCAAGATCATAGTCAAACTCGTATTCTTCAACATACCTGTCAAGACTTAACCCAAGAATTTGTTTTAACCATGAAGGTTCCCTTCTAAAGCTGGCTGAAAAAGCTGAGAAACACATGAGTGGATCTAGCTTATCTGGGGGAATTCCTACTTCACCAAAATAGTCAATTTTCATTGTAAAATTATACCCTGCAGGAGAAGTATTATCCTAGTTGATCTTCATGTTGGTTCCTTTCTATAATAAATCGAATTCAAATATATCATATCTTTCTGCTCCATCTTGCATGCCATTATATAAAATAGAAAGGGAAAACTGCTGACAGAGCCTACCTTGATCTTCTTTTCTGGGAACAAATGAAACAAGTAGGAGATTCATCCAACTACTCCAATGATTGAATGGAGACATGATGTCTTCACAATGCATGATGATTGAAACTCTTTCATAGGCATGGGCATATTGAAGAATGGCATAATAATCTATCCATATCAGATTAGGATCATAAATGTAAACAATTCTGTGATTTGGATATCTTACTGCACCAAAATAAGCATGATTATTGTTGATCGGTGCTAATGGAATATCATAGTTTTGTCTTGTATATGAGAGCAAAAACCATTTCTTAAGAATGATCTTCTAGATTTCCATCGGTAAAGATAGAACTTTTCCTAAAAGACAATCCACACAAAAGGAATAATGACAGAAAGAGCATAATGTAACTTGGGATTTGTTCTGGGAGGTTGATGAACATTCACCAAATTCAAATTTTTTAACTGCATATTATGTCTGTATAATTGCTCCTTTTCTAGTCATTAAGTCTACAAGATAATTCTCTTTACCGGATTTATATATGATATCAAAATGATATCCATCTAACCTCAAAGCCCACCTTAAAACTCTGGAATTACCTTCTTCTAGAAACCTTTTGTTTTGAAACATTCCTTTCATGTGCCTAAGATCTGTCTTAACAATGAAGTGGACACTTTTAAGGAATAACCTGAATCTTTTTATACCTTTCTTTACTGCTAGGATTTCTTTATGGGAAGAAGGATAATTTTTTTCAACTTCTGAGAATGTGCCAAAGGCATATGCACACACTTCTTCCTTTTTGCCATGTTTTTGCAATAAGATTGTTGCCCAAAAATAATTTGAGGCATCGTTTTCAAGAATGAATGGTAGGTTAGAGTGGGAAAGAGCCAAAGGTGGTAGTTGTTTCATTTTCTGATTTATGTTTCTAACTCCTTTGGTCATCCAATCATTCCAACTGTTTCCCTTTTTTAACCTTTGTTGCAGAAGCTTTGTATCTGCGACCTGCTCTGGATAAAATTGCCTGATGTAATTTAAACATCTTAAAAATATTTGCACAGTCTTGACATCTGGAAGATAGTCCGGAAAATTTGATAAAGAATTCAATACATGTGCTTGTAATTCTATTTTCCCTTGGGATATGATTAAACGCAAGTACTCAATCTGGGTTTGTGCAATGATGAACTTATCTGGGGAGGCAGAGAGAACTAGATCATGCTTGAAAACAACCTAATAAAATATCTCTAAGTGTTTCTTATGTTCACTAATAACTTTGCTTAAAATTAACAAATCATCTATGTAAACAATCATAAAAGAATAATCTCTGAAAATATCTTCCATTCTCTTTCGAAATTCTAATGGATCATTCTTCAAACCAAATGGCATAACTTTCCATTGAAACTGTCCTCCAGGTACCTTGAATGTTGTTTTATATCTATCCTCAGGATTCATGCCAATTTTCCAAAACCCACTTTTAAGATCAAACTTACTGAACACATTTTCTTTGGCAATCTTTGATAACAACATTTATTTATTAGGAAAAGAATATTTAATGGGCACAAGAGCTTCATTCAGAGCTTTGTAGTTGATAAATAACCTCTTTTCTCCATGTTTTTGTCCTGAGTGCTTGTTGACATAAAAAGCTGGACATGCCCAAGAACTCTTGCATGGTTCTATCAATTTTCTTTCTACCAAATTTTTAATTTCAGCTTTGCAAAGCTCTTGTTCGGACGGGCTCATGTGATTTTCTGATGCCTTTTGTGCTTTAATGGAGCCTTCTCTTTGGAATGGAAGTGAAACATAATACTTTTCCCTGAACTAGAATGTGTCAGGGTGTTCTGTTGTATAGTCATTTTTCAATTTGTTCACAATATCAGACAAAATGGTAGGGCCATGGATTTGTACATGTTTGAGAATTTTTTGGATTTTGGAAAGATCTGTTACTGCTACATCAAAAGTGCTTACCTCATCATGGTTTTATCTCGAGCGTGTATTTACTCTTAGCAAGGACCTGCACCTTGTCTCCTTGAATGCTGAAAATTATTAGATTATTTTCAATGGTGATTGGCATGAATTTCTTCATAAAATATTGTCCAAGTAACATATCAGCACTAGTATCATAATTATGTCAGGTGACATATACTCTTTGTGAACCTAAGAGTATTGGGAATTCTGGAGCAATATATGGAATTTTTATCAAATGTTTTTTAACTGCTCTAAACTGGACTTGAGTGGGTTTCCAATAGTAAGCAGCAATCACCTTGAATTTGCAACAGCTTCTCATAGCTCCAGTATCAATCTGAGTATATTCTTTGTAGCCTGGTACTTTTATTTTTACAGGGTTGACAGTCCTATCATCAATACCATTGATGTCATGAATGTATTCATTACTGTATTGACTAAATGGAGTTTGAGAGGAAAGGAGAGTAGAAGAAACAAACTGTGAATTCAAACTATCAAATTATTGCATGTTGGCTTGAATCCATTCTGCAAGCTACTTCATCTGGTTTCTGTTTCTTTGGAGATCTTCTTCTACCCTTTTAATTTTATCCAATAATTTTTCTGCAGTATTATCGGTGGATTCTTGTGATGCTTCTCGTGTTATATGCCAATTTGAAATCTCAAATTCTTCTCCATCAGTTACTTTGTGAGAAATAGAAGCTTGCAACTGGTCAGTCTTTTCTTGGAGACGTCTCCGACGAATAATCAAGCTGGGATGAAGAGAGGCCTTTTGTCTCTGGATTTCTTCAATTTGATGTTGGAGATCATAAAATGAAAACATAAAACAATTGGACAGATATGTACATTCGATGTTGTCACTATTACTGTCTGAAAGAGAAACCTTTTGGAATTTTTCATCAATGTCATAACTATTATCTAAATTAGTACTATGTACAGGAAAATATTCAAAATCAGAATCAGTCTGAGAAACTAGGTCCCAGACAGCTGGGTCATAAAAGGATTTAAAAACTTATGCAATATTTTTCTAGATCCCTTTCTTTCCTTTGTTGGGACATCTGTTAGCCCAATGACCAGTCTGACCACAAATAAAGCATTTGGACTGCTTAGCTGGTTTAGACCTTTTCTTGAAAATAAATCTTGATCTTCCAGTTGTGGGAGATCTTGACCGATATTTCTTTTTCTTAGTAGGAGGTCTCGACCTACAAGAACACTTACCACTTTGGTCTTTTTGAGAACCCTTTATGGAGTGGTTCTTATAACACCCAAAATGATATGTTTCAGTAAAGGAGTCACAGATGGTGGGGCTGAAATGCAACTACTTTTTGACATTCTTACAAGTTTTGTTGGCGGCACATTTATTTTTCAGAATGGTAAGGATGTGTTGGTGAAGTGCGCTAAAGACAATGTATATATGGCAATGTGTTGTGCAGACAGTGATTGTTGAACTTGTCACACGGAATAAGTCGATCTTGCGGACAAGATAGACCTTCCTAGAATCTAAAGAAGACCTAATGACAAGCAAACCAACCAGACACTATCTTTCTCTAAATATGCTTTAATAAACAATATCAAACAAGTGTTTTTAGGGCCTACCTTAGGTCCAACACAAGCTTGTGGATGCCCTCGCTCCTTTGATCCAAATGAGCTCATTTTCGCGAATCTGCAAACAAAAACAAGGCAAACAAATTAAATAGCACCTGAAAAGCCAATTGCATAAAACATATTTAACATGAAAGTCAAGGAGTCCATGAAACAAATAACATAAGATACTTGTTGAGAAAAATGAGTTTGATTGTATTAATTCAAAAGAAAAAGAACCTTACAACCTTTTCCTTGACGCTGTACAAGCTCCTCCCAGGGTCCAGAAAGAAGTCTCCTCTACTTTGACAAGTTTCACTCACTCCCCAATGAAGCCAAAAAGATGTGTGATCTCTCTTCTTAAGCTCAACTAGGAAGTCTTGATTTCACCATCATTTACCGTCAAAAATGTTCAGCTTCTAACCTCTCTAGCAACCAGCCCAATGCTTGTATTTATAGTGCAATGGAGGGAGGTTACTAGGTCCTCCTTCAAAGGGATAAAGCCCTCCTTCAAAGGGATAGCTCCTCTCATCAAGGGATTAGCTCCTTCTCTTTTGGGATGCATGAACCATCTCAGAGCGAACAATCCACGTCAAAATTCCTTCTAGAAACCTCTAAAATTAACCCAAAGTTAGTTTTTTAAGATAAAACTTGCGCCTTTTGACTTTCACAGGGGTACGCACCTACACCGTTAGGGACAGAGTGGGCAGGTCCGCAGTTTTTGTACACAGAAGGTGCAGGACCGCAGGTGACCATGAGAGAAAGTGCGGAACCAGAGTTACATTGATTTTTAATACCTTTCTCTCATTTCCAAAGCTTGATTTGAAGAGCTGAGGTCTGAGACTTGCTTAGGAGGACAGTACAAGTGATGATAGACCCATACTGACTGCAAATAATCATGGTGACGATATTTTTGTGTAACAGATTGCCCCTTAAAGTGCGAAGTCTGTAGTAGATGAGGATTTCTTATCATTTAGGAAGAGTGAAGTACTTTATCATTTCGAGGATCATCTTGTGGAGAACCCGGTTGGAACCTGTAAAAACATTCAATGCAAAATATATATATGAGATCATATCATCGCTGAGGTAGGCATTCCCATACTCAGATAAAAACTGACTAGAAACTAACTACTGCTCTGATACAGGAATGATCTTGTAAAACATCACAAGTATAGACTCATGTGGACACAGTATGGACGCAGCCATCTATTTATGAATAGTCCATTATATAATGAATACAAAATTCCTCGCAGCCTGGATTGTGGAAACTAGATCCAAGGTCTTCATTTCTACTTCTCGAAATAGTACGATTCTATCCATGCGAATGAATGTGTTGATGTCGAACATGGTAGAAACCACTTTATTACTAGTCAATGATGTAAACTGCTAACAAGTGTGAGAGAAACCACCAGTGATGTCAATGTCTCTCAAATTACCCAGTGCAATCCATGAGATGCGAATAAATGTGTTGATGTCGAACATGTCACGGAATCCTTTGATCGAAAGTCAATGATGTAAACTATCGTCAAAGGTGAGAAACCTTCCATTGAGGCATGTAGATCTCAAGGTACTGACAATTTCTAGATCATCTCTCTAGATAATGAGCTGATGTCGATAGAAAGCGATCCATCGTAGGCAAGCCCACAACACGAAATCATAGATCAAGTTGAAGAAATTTAGTTGCAAGGACTGACTTAGGGATGGTCAAGATGGATGACAGATATTTTGCAAATGAATGGCTTATTGGCAGTGACCTCTTGAACACATAATGACACGACAGATGGTTTGGTGACAATTGACCCAATGTTAATACCCAGAAATCGGCTGAAGACTTTCAATGCGGTTTGATCAACTATTAGGCAAAGGATTTCCCAACCCAGGTGAATGAAAGTGTCATGTTCAAGAGTGGTTACAAAGTATGACAAACAGGCTCATTTTTCCCTCTTTTCCCCCACCATTTCTGGCAAGTACCTCTTTATTTTTGACAAGCTTGAGGAGGATAACATTTGCTTGACTATAAGCTCATCCTTCGGATGAGTCCAAATTAGTTTAAATTCGAACCCTAAGAAGGAGTGGTTCGTTCCCGTAAGTAATTGAACGGGTCCTTTACTGTGAAATTTTAACGAGTCCAGTATAGGAGAAACTCGGCGTTTTTCAATTTTAGAGAGTCTGAAAAAACTTAAGAAAACTCCAGGGTTGACCTTTTTCGTAAATTTGTGTCTCCCAAGCCCGAAAAAGTATAAAATAATACTTGAGAGAACCGCTTGATCTTTTACGACCAAGGAATACTTTTCGTCATTAGTACCTTTGACCCGAAAAAGTAAAAAAGCGATCAATGACACGTCGTTTTATAACCAATATCGAATTTGAAATGACAAAAATCCGGCAATCTTTTCATGTTTTTACGGTCGGAAAAGAGCTGTAAGTGGACCGTCTTCTAATTCCGTTTTAACGAGTCTAAAAGAAACACTCGGCAATCTTTTCATATTTTAGGAGTCAGAAAAGAGCTTAAAGATGACTCTACATGTTTTTCGTCGAAAATGATAGATTTCGCCTGAATAATCCTTTATTCTGCACAAAAACACAAACATTACTCGTACCTGTTTGAAATGGATGAAAACATCGCAAAATACCTTTTCAAAGTGAAACATAAACAAATTTTCAATTTATTTACTCGAAAAACTTATAAAAAGGGCCTTTGTCAATTCATTTTTACCGTTTGAGTTTGGGTGAGAAAATAGTGCTTTTGCTCAGAAAACTTCCCGTGAAGATTGCGGGAAATCCAACCGTCGGAGTCGAGCGTCGTCTTCTCCAGGTAATCCACATCATCCCACTCTTCATTTTTAGCCATTTAATTTTTTTTTTAGTCCTTTGTTTTCATTTTTGGGAGGGTTTCTAGGCGCAAAACCCGCGCGGGGGCCCGCAGGTTTACCATTGCAGGCCTGCGGACCCCAACTTTTTCTCCATTCGGAAAAAGCTCGGGGTCCGCACCTTCCGTGTAAACAAAGTGCGGTCCCACGCACTGTGTCTAACCTGGAGGGTGCGTACCCCGCCGCAAGGGTTTTGAACCCAAAAATTCTAAAAAATGGACCACACAAAATATTTTCTAGCATTTTAATTAATCTTTATACTTGATGCAGAGAGTACATCATGCTAGATTGGCGTGAACGAGAGCATGAGGACGTGGATGCTGCCGCATGGAATCATCAGCCTTCACTTGATGCTTTGAGGGCATGCGGATTGTACAAATTATGGGCCATTCCTGGCATGAGGGCTCAGGTGGATTTCTTACAGTGGTTGGTTGACAGATGGAGCATACAGGACCAGTGCTTCTTCATTGGCGGCCACCAGCTCGAAATCGAGCCAGCGGAAATATATTTCTTGACTGGTTTGCCTAAGAGAGGCGAAGACTTGACTCTGCACGGGACTAGGCCAGGTGGCCAGTATGTCGATAGCCTCCGGCTAGAGTACTGCAACAGCCAGGCTAGAGACAAAGGGATAGACATAAAGACGATATCCCATCCTGAGCTCATGGTGATTGCATTCACTGTCACCAGACTTTGCGGAGATGCCGCATTACATATTGCCATCGGATCCCAGATGCGTATGGCAGTTGATTTCTTTCGAGGCACCATCTTCAACTGGTGCGATGCCGTGTTGGCTAATGTGAAAGGCCAACTGACTAGGGCCAAGAACGGACGACTAAAGACCTTTGGTTATGGGGCTTTAGTCGTGAGTTTTGGCCTGGAGAGGGTTCCTATGCTGATTTCACAGCACTTTACTGTTCGATCTGGGCTTCCTTGAGAGCCCAAACTGATGCGATGGGTCGCAGTCATGGCCCGTCACCCGGACGAGAGGACAGAGATTGCTCGCTTCAAACCTGAGTATTTCCAATGGTTGGAAAACCAGGTCTTTTCCATTCAGGACTTCCCTTACGCTGGGATAGATTTTCGTGCTGACCCAAACATGGTTCTTCCACCAGGAGAGCAGTGGGATGAGTCAGGTAAAATCCTTTTCAACATTTTTTTCTATTTAATTTTTTTTTTGTTTTTCCATCGTCTCAAAACTGATAGTAAAAATTTTAAAATGCAGATGTGGGTCCACAGTGACCAGTAGCTCTCCGGCCTTTCAAGAGGAGGCAACCAATTGCACCCGCGCCAGCCCCACAGGACAAATCAGCAGAGGTTTTGGCCGAGTTGGAGGATCATCTCGATCGCTTGACAGGAGATATTCCTGAGACCACTATAGACGACATTCCTCGTCGACTTCAGCGCTATGTGATTGGAGTTCCAGGACCTTTTAGGATGTTCCTTTGCAAGGTGGCCCGTGCAGTGGTTTCTTATAGAGATCATCACCAGTGATAGGATGATCACCTATTGTGGGCACATGTGACATTTTTGTTTTTTGTACTTATCATTTTCGCCGATCATAAGGTGTTTTTCAACCTATGATCGAAGACGATGTATTTTTTAACACTCCTATATAATATATCACTATTACCGGCTTATCTTGTAAATCATGTTATGGAATGGTTTTAAATTTACATGTATGATTATTGCAAATGTCTATTTAACATTCGAGAAGCAATTGCATCTGCTAATTTATTTAAAGATATCATAATATGCTGATATTCAATGTAATCAAATTCACGTTCCAAGAGACGCACTCTCAAAAACAATCTTAATAACACTGGATTTCTAATGGCATACACTCTATTAAGCTGTAATACAACGAGTTCAGAATCTAATCTCACTATCAAACTCCGAATCCCAAATGAAATAGATTCAGACAATAATTCAATCACTGCACTGTACTCGACAATGTTGTTCGTTGTTTGACTAAGGCTTACCCCATGCATAGATACTGACTCGTCAGAGGGTGAATAGGTAACCCAAGCTGCGGAAGAGATGTTCCATGTATTACGACAAGCACCATCAGCGAAACCGATGTATGTTTGGAGAGGCATCGACATCTGCAATATCAAGAGTAAAACCAAGATAAGCAGGAATAATGACGAAAAAACACTCTCTAAGCTAAGCACACCGTTTAAACTAAAACACACCAGCTAGAAATAAAAAACTATCCTAACTAAATCTCCATACCCATCCTTTTAAGCATAATACCTCTTCAAGTAAAGGCCATTTCTAGGTTTACCCAAAGAGTCCCCATCAAAGTCTACCAATTCATAAGCCCCTTTGGCTAGCTTTCGCTTGACAACATAGGGACCATGCCACATAGGAACGAATTTTCCAGCGCCTAATTGTTAGGATATTCCGACACATAGGATATAGTTAAGTTCAACTTGGTCTAGTATAGAGTTAGGTATAGAGTTAGGTAAAGTGTCTTTCTTTACCGTTGTACATTTTGTAACTTACAATCCGACGGTCACAATATGTAGTGATCCGACGGTTCACTCTCACCTCGGTATTACCGACACTTGATCCGTGGCTTGACACCCGATTGGTCCATGAGTTCTATTTAAAGCGCATGGAGGGTCATTGTTCGGGTAATCCGTGCATGAGAGAAGCTTATGTAAATTTTCATTCTTTGATTAGTAAATTGCCTGTAGTACCCACGTTGGGACAGGCCGTGGACTGTTTCCCTCTTTGAGGGTTTTAACCACGTCAAAAATACTAGTGTATTGATCTGTGATCTGGTTGTGAGCGGTGTCCTTTTGGTATTCTTTCTGAGGAACTTACCCTGTAAATTCCTACATGGTATCAGAGCTATTTGAGGGCCGCGTCCGTTGGTGATCCAAATCTGAAGCCGATAGAACTGCATGCGGCTGTCGTTTCCTAGATCTGCTGTTTCTGACTGCTTTCGGGCCGAGACGACTGCTCTGTTGCGTTGGGAGCATCTGTTCCAGTGAGGAACCCCTTTCGTTTCACGCGAAAAGGTTTCCGGTAGCCCTAGCTGCGTCATTTTTCAGATCGGGAGGTATACAGTGTTTTTGCAGTTTACTGTTATTTTCTCTCTGCTTATTTCGGTTTCGGTTTATTTAGCCTTTTTTTTTTAACCGGATCTATACCTTTCATTTCTGCGTATGCTCTTTGCCCTGCAACTCTATGCGATCTGGGCAAATCAGAAACAGAAAGGAAGGATTTTTCTCATGGGTATGCTCTTTTCCCCGCACCTTAGTGTGATCTCGGAAAATCAGAAACATTGAGAAAAATATTTAGTTTTTCGGCTAAAGCTAACTTTGAGATTTAAAAAAAAAAATATCTAGTTTTTTGGCTAAAGCTAACTTCGAGCCGCAAGGTTCGTTTTTCTTTGCATATTCGTGTTGGGTTTTGTGTTTTGTGTTTTGTAGGGAAAAAGAGCTTTCTCAAGGCAAGCACGCAAACCAAGGCCCCCCCCCCTCTCTCTCTCTCTCTCTCTCTCTCAAATGTTTTGTATAGATCAATTGGTTCAAAGCTATTTTAAGAGAGTAGAGGTCTTGGGTTCAAGTCTCCATTTTGTGGGGGCGGATTTTTTCATTCCCGCACATTCGCGCACTTTGCCGGCAACTTCAACAATTTTTTTTCAAAAAGCCATAACTTCTTCATCCGGAAGCCTTTTTCAGAGCCGTTTTTTTTAAAACCGCCTATTTTTTTGAGATCTATCCATTGGAACACTTACTTTCAGCATCTTCAGCTTCAGTTTAAAAAAAAAATGGAAAGTCCATGCCAAGTCATTCTTGACAGCACTAACTACTTCCAATGGGTAGCCTACATGGAAGATTTACTTAGAAGTAAAGGTCTCTTCAGAATAGCCACAGACCAAGAGAAGAAACCAAAAGATGAAGACAAGGCTGCAAAATGGGAAAATAGACAAGATCAAGCACGTGGTTTGATAGGGATGTCTATTTCTCCTGATCTTAGATTCCATATTGCAGAACTTGAGACTCCTCATGAAGCATTGGAAAAACTCGCTAAAGTTTTTGGGATTAAAAATGAAATTAGAGCCCATCAACTTGAAAATGAGTTGCTTACTTTGGATCCTAATAATTTTTCTTGCATTGAAGATTTCTTGTCCAAATTCAAGACCCTTAGATATCTCTTGGAAGGTGTTAAAGTTAAGAAAGAAGATGGTAACCTTATTTATTCCATCCTTACTAAGTTGGGACCAGCCTACTCTGTATTTGTTTCCACTTTCCATTCTACAAGGGAAGCTTTCATCTGTCAAGGAAAAGACTACAAGGCCCCTTCCTTTGACTCCTTTTGTGATTCCTTAATAAGAGAACAAGAAAAACTCTTACACCTTGGTCTTCTTAATCTTGGAAACTCTTCCACGAAAGCCTTAGCCGCCCAGCAGCAACCAAATTCAAAGAATCCTAAGAAGTCATATCCTAAAAAGAATGGTCCTCAGCCTCAAAATGAAAGATCATTTCAGCAAAATGATAAGACCAATAAAAACAAATGGAAGAAGACTGATAGACATTGTAACTTTTGTAATCGAGATGGCCACTTAGAATCTAAATGCTTTAAGAAGATGGAAGACTTGGAAGCCGCAATGAAGAAACATAACATCCATGTGGAGCATACTTCAACTTCAACTTCTGGAATGGCACTTTCTGCATGTCGTTGTCAATCATCTCAGTCTGGTTATGCATTAAATGTATCTTCTTCTTCTCCTTCTCATGAGTGGCTCATTGATTCTGGAGCCTCTTATCACATGGCCAAAAACCAAGCCATGTTTTCTTCTTTAAATGATTGTAACACCAAAAATATATATGTTGGTGATGATAGATCTCTCAATGTTGTAGGGACTGGAACTGTTCATCTAGACAATGGTCAGTTTAATGATGTATTATGTGTTCCAACCTTATCCTGCAACCTTCTATCTGTATATCAGATAACTCATTCAGGTGAAGGTAAAATTGTTGAATTTTCACCTCATGATGTTGTAATCAAGGATCTAAGAGATCCTAAACAGGTTCTAGCTACTGGTATTGCTGATGATTCCACAAGGTTGTATAAGTTTCACAACTTTGGGTCATCAAATCTTCCCTCAGTATTTGTTGCTCATAATGATGAAGTGAGCAAACTTTGGCATGAGCGATTTGGTCACTTAAACTATCGCTCCCTTCAGCATCTATGTAAAGAAAATATGGTGACAGGCCTTCCTATGGTATCTTGTAGAGATGGTGTTTGTTCCGGATGTGTACTCGGAAAACATCATTGGGACAGTTTTGACAAACGTGCCTCTTGGCACGCCTCAGCCCCTTTACAGCTTGTGCACAGTGATTTATGTGGTCCACTTCCTGTTGCTTCATTCTCTGGCTGCAAGTATTTCTTAACTTTCATTGATGATTTCTCCAGACGCACTTGGGTATACTTCTTAAAACTCAAGAGCGAAGTATTTAACACATTTTTGGCCTTCAAAGCCTTTGTTGAAAAACAATCTGGACATCAAATTCTTAAGCTAAGAACTGATAATGGTGGAGAATATGTTAAAAACACATTCATCAACTTTTGCACCGAAAATGGAATTCAAATGCAACATACTGTTCCATACACTCCACAACAAAATGGTGTAGCTGAAAGGAAAAATCGCACCTTAAAGGAAATGGCTAATTGTATGCTGCAATCTAAAGGACTCAGTCTTAGTTTTTGGGCCGAAGCAATTAATTGTGCAAATTATATAATCAATCGCACTCCTACTAAGGTTCTACAGAATATCACTCCAGAAGAAGCTTGGAGTTCCATTAAACCAGATGTAAGTCACTTTCGTGTTTTTGGAAGTGAAGCATGGGCCCATATTCCAGATGAAAAGCATAAAGCTTTAGAACCTAAGAGTGAGAAATGTACTTTTGTTGGATATTCTGAAGATGTAAAAGGTTATAGACTTATTCCATTTAAGTCCAAAAATGTTATCATTAGAAGAGATGTAAAATTTGATGAAAATAAATCGGCCTGCGAGCCTAGTCCGGCGGATGTGCCACCTCTTCCTATCTCTTCTACTTTTCAAAACATTTCTTCTTCAGATGATGAAAGTGAGGATGATAATCCTCCCCCACCTTCTCAGGATCCTCAACTTCCAAGATGGGTCCGTGCTACTCGGGATGCAGCAGGTGATCTTGCCGGTGATCCTACAGATCAGCGACGTACACGTTCTCAGTTTGAAAGAGCCTCTTCTTTACTGGCTCAAGCTCCAGTAAATCATGATCCTGACACTTTTGCAGAAGCTTCAGGCCATCCACATTGGGAAGTAGCTATGAATGAAGAATATCATTCATTGATGACAAATGATACATGGGATCTTGTTCCTCTACCAAAGGGACGCAAACTTGTTAGATGTAAATGGGTTTACAGAACCAAGTATGGACCAGATGGGAAAGTTGATAAACATAAAGCTCGTCTTGTTGCTAAGGGTTTTTCACAGGTTGAAGGCATTGACTACACTGAAACCTTCTCCCCTGTTGCCAAAATGAACTCTATCCGCCTTGTTCTTTCCCTTGCTGCCTCCTTAAAATGGGAAGTCCATCAGATGGATGTTAAATCTGCCTTCTTGCATGGGGACTTGCAGGAAGAAATCTATATGGAACAACCCATTGGCTTCATACAAATAGACTCCAGCCTTGTCTGTCGACTTAAGAAATCCCTTTATGGTCTCAAGCAAGCTCCTCGGGCTTGGTATGCCAAAATGGATAGCTTTCTTTTAGAATCTGGCTTTTCTAGGTGTCATTCTGACAATACTGTCTACACCAAGAAAGTGGGCAACTCTCTTTTCATCCTTGTTCTTTATGTTGATGATCTTATCCTTACTGGTAGTGATCCCAACCTTATAAACCATGTGAAGTCTAGCCTCAAAAGGAAATTTGAAATGACAGACTTAGGACACTTACACTATTTTCTCGGTCTTCAAGTCTTGCAATCCAAGGAGGGTATTTCCCTTTCCCAGTCCAAGTATGCTTGTCATATTCTTCGTCATTTTCACATGGAAGACTGTAAGACAGCCCCTTCTCCCTTTCAGTCTGGAGTCAAACTTTCAGTCTCTTGTACTTCTCCTGAAGTTGATGCTACCTTATACCGTCAACTTGTAGGAAAACTCTTGTATTTAACCCACACTCGTCCTGATCTTTCCTTTGTTGTTGGCCTTGTTGCTCGTTTTATGCAAAACCCCCGTGAAAGTCATTGGAAAGCAGCCAAAAGAATACTTCGTTATGTTCGAGGTATAGTACAATTTGGGATTCATTACAGTGCCAAAGCAGCTCCTCTATTAGTTGGTTTCACTGATTCTGATTGGGCTGGTGACCCTGATGATCGGAAGTCTTCTGCCGGTTATGTCTTCACTCTTGGTTCAGGACCTATTACATGGGCTTGTAAGAAACAGGCTGCCATTTCTCTTTCGTCAGTAGAAGCAGAGTATCGTGGTGCCGTGGAAGCTAGTAAGGAAGCCTTGTGGCTTCGTCAGATCCTATCAGAGTTTGGCTTTGAGCAGCAGCATCCAACCACACTTTGGTGTGATAATCAAAGTGCCATTCAGCTATGCAAATATCCAGTCCAGCATCAGCGCAGCAAACACATTGAACTACACATGCACTTCATCAGAAAGCTCATTCATGACCATGTTCTTGAAGTGCAATATTGTTCAACAGATGATCAGGTTGCAGACATCTTCACAAAGGCTCTCACAGAGGCGAAGTTCACTAAACTTCGATATATGCTTGGAGTTCAGGAAGTTGTCACTAAGGGGGGATAGGCTCTAGTGCCTCCTTCCTTCTCCTATTGTGTCATATTTGTAAATCCTTCAATCCTATCCCAAGTTGTTCTTAAGGGGGGATGTTAGGATATTCCGACACATAGGATATAGTTAAGTTCAACTTGGTCTAGTATAGAGTTAGGTATAGAGTTAGGTAAAGTGTCTTTCTTTACCGTTGTACATTTTGTAACTTACAATCCGACGGTCACGATATGTAGTGATCCGACGGTTCACTCTCACCTCGATATTGCCGACACTTGATCCGTGGCTTGACACCCGATTGGTCCATGAGTTCTATTTAAAGCGCATGGAGGGTCATTGTTCGGGTAATCCGTGCATGAGAGAAGCTTATGTAAATTTTCATTCTTTGATTAATAAATTGCCTGTAGTACCCACGTTGGGACAGGCCGTGGACTGTTTCCCTCTTTGAGGGTTTTAACCACGTCAAAAATACTGATGTATTGATCTATGATCTGGTTGTGAGCGGTGTCCTTTTGGTATTCTTTCTGAGGAACTTACCCTGTAAATTCCTACACTAATTTATCATTAGCTTGATCATAAACTAAGACTAGATCTCCTTTCGAAAAATTTCGAGGGGTCACATTTCGATCATACTGAGCTTTCATGCGTTTTGTGTGAGTCTTGATCGCCAATGCAGCATCACGTCGATTCTCATCTAATTGAGCCAAGTATAACAAATGCTTTTCCTCTTCGGAAGTGGCTGGAAGTAATTCGATGGCCATTTGCAGTGACTGGATTTCGCATTCAATGGGTAACACGACTTCCAAACCATAGACTAGTTGGAAAGGAGTGAACCCTGTTGATGTTTTTACTGAAGTTCGGTATGCCCAGAGCGCTGAAAATAGCATGTTGTGCCAATTCAACCGATGAATCCCAATGATTCGTCGGATCATGATAACTAAAACTTTGTTGATGGATTCAACCAGACCATTCGCTTGTGGATAATAAGGGGTTGAACTATCGTGACGTAAACCAAGCTGGCCTGTAAGTTTGGTCATCATAACGTTTCGAAAATGACGCCCATGATCAGTGATTATCGCTTGTGGGACACCAAACCTAGCAATTATATGATTGAACATGAAAATTGCAGCTGTCTTGCCGTCTGCCTCGAATGTAGGCATCGCCTCGGCCCACTTAGTAAAATAATCTACCGCAAGGATGATATACACATGCCCCCCGGCCGAGTGAGGGTTACATGTAATAAAATCGATACCCCATTTGGCAAAAGGACCAACGGCAATTATAGGGTGGAGAGGAGTAGGTGGAGCACACATCTTACGATAAAAAATCTGGCAGTTGTGGCATTTTCGGACCGCCGTAATACAACCTTTAAATAAAGATGGCCAGAAGTAGCCAGTGCGAAATATCTTTTGGGCTGTGGCAAACCCAGACATATGACCGCCACACGCTCCAGAGTGACAGTCATTGAGAACCCTTTCAGCTTCCTTGTGAGTTAAGCAACGTCGAAAAATAGAATCTGCCCCACAGCGATAAAGAGTATCTCCAATAATTCTGAATTGTTGGGACTAGAATCGAATTTTCCGACGTTCTGACCTTGAAATTTTTGGCCGAAAGGATTGGGTCTAGAGATAAACGATGATATCCCCATACCACGGATCTAAAGTGCTGATTAGAAACAAGGATTCATCCGTAATGGGCTCCACCACCACAGTTTCCGTGTCAGCACGCGGGAAGTCACACATTAACTCCGCAAAAACTAAAGATTTCTTGGACTTAGATTTCTCAAATTCCAAGTCGAACTCTTACAGGATAACGATCCATTTAGAGTACTTGCCCCCTAGCAATTTCTTGGTCAAAATGTAGATCATAGGGTTGCAATCTGAAATTACTGTAGTTTTGCGTAGTAAAATGTAGTGACGAAAGCGTTGGACAGCTTGAACGACTGCCAATGCCAATTTCTCCACATGTGAGTATTTTAGCTCAGTTGGATTTAAGGTTCGACTGAGGTAATATATCACATGTTCCATTGCGAATTCATCTTCCTGAACTAAGACCATTCCAATGGTGGAATGAGAGGTGGCGAGATACAAGAAGTAATCCTGGTTGTAGTTGGGAGGATGCAACAACGGTGCATGGGTCAACGCGTGTTTGAGTGCATCAAAAGATTTCTGAGCTATCTCATCCCAATAGAAAGGAGTGTTCTGCTTCAACAACCAGGTAAAACCCTTTGTAACCTCGGCGTAGTTAGGAATGAATCGTCGTAAAAATTTTGCTTTCCCCTGCAAACTTTGGAGTTGGCAAAGACTCGAAGGAGGAGGCAATTTGATGATAGCTTCGACCTTTGAGGGATCGACGCGAATGCCAGCTTTCGAAACTACAAACCCCAACAATCGACCCGTTTCTATACAGAAGACACATTTGTGTGGGTTCAACCAGATACGATAATGCCTACACCTCATAAAGATTGCTCGTAAATGGACGAGGTGATCAGCTCAATGTAAGGAATGAGCAGGCAAATCATCGAGATACGGTTGCACAATGTGCTTGATGTCATGAAATGCATAAGACATCGCCCTTTGAAAAGTTGCTCGGGCATTCTTAAGCCCAAAAGGTAATTTGCAATAAGAAAATGTCCCCCATGGACAAATGAAAGCCGTTTTTGGTTGATCGGCAGGTAGAATGTTGATTTGATTGTATCTGAAAAACCGTCCATAAAGGAGAATATTTCGCTGCCGGCACAATCATCAATGATTTGATCAATATAGGGAGTTGGGTAATTGTCCTTTGGACAGGCTCGATTAATGTCCCTATAGTCGATGCATATTCTTATTGTTCCCTACTCTTTGTTAACAGGAACAATATTCGATACCCAATCCGTTAACGGGATCGGATAAATGAAACCTGCTTTCAACAATTTTTCAACTTCTGCTTTAATTGCAGCAGCTTTTCGTGGGTGAATCTGACGCAAACGTTGTCGGACGGGTTTAGCGTCCGGGTAATTCTTGATCTCATGAACAACAATTGCGGGATCAATTCCTGGCATTTCCTCATAGGACCAGGCAAACACGTCGTGGAATTCTTGAAATAGGGCCTTATATAATTGAATTTCGTCATCTGTACACGAGGCACCTATATGAATGTTCTCAACAGTTCCGTGCTTAACCGAAATGTCAATAGGAATAGTTCGAGAGATGTTTCCCAAATTTAACTCTGAATCGGGATGTTTCATTGGATTCTGAGGTTCCTTGACATATTCAGTTGTAAAAATTGATGAGAAATCATTTTCAAAATGATCATCCTCAGGTAAAAACGAAGATCTGTGATGGAGATCTTCCCATGGTAAATCATCTACACATAGGATTTCATAAATTTTCTCATCAGAATGAACAAGTTCAGAAAACGTATTTAAATCCGAGGTTGATGTGAAAAGTGATTCCTCATAGACCACATTCATTAAGTCATTTTCGATTGAACATAGGTCGGTAAAAGACTGCACGGCTTCATAGGCAATTTCATATGGACTCAAAGGCATAGCATTACCAAACGAGTCTATCTCAGATTCAGAAGGGACGATCCAAGGATCATCATAAATAATGGTGTCTGATGTAATCATATGAATGGTTTCAAATGAAGATGATGCGTTGATTGGAGGAAAAGGAAAAATTCCCAGTAAACCGGCATCTTTAACTAATCCTACTCCAACATCCTTATATGGGATAGTCGTTTTACCAACATGCTGAATACTCTCCGAAGAGGCTGGGTCGGATGAAAAGTAAGCCAGCTGGTCTATTGTTACGATCTTTCCATTGTGTGGAAACTTTATTACTCGAAAGACCGATGAAACAACCGCTGTCATAGCGTAAGACCAACTTCGATCCAAGAGAAGGTTGTAGTCTAGAGAGGCAGCAACCACCTCCACATCTAGACTAACAGTTTTTCCTTCAACCCCTATAGGCAAATCCTGTAGAATGCCAAAAGGATGAAACCCACGACCATCAAAGGCCTTTAGAATCTTCGGGGATTGATTTAGCGAAGGAGAACCAAGCGATCTCCAACACTGTATCGACATAATACACGTTGAGGCTCCCTCATCAATTACAGTCCGATGAATAGGCCTGTTTTTTACTATCACTAGAATCTGGAAAGCCATTTGATGAGGCAAACGTGGTGTACTATTTTCAAGATTGAAAATTATTAGGTTCGGATCCTGAACATCAACAGCTCCTATAGCCGACAAAAGTAATTTACGTTGTGCTGGGCATGATTTCAGCACTTCCAAAGCTGACATTGCTGAGGGTGAAATAGCTAAATCCTCAACAATGTTATAATTATGAGCCGCTCTCGCATGTGGATTGAAAGCTGAATTTCGAAGTATACCCTTGGCCGACGGTTTGATTACCAAGTCTGGATTAGGTTTCTCAATCTGTAGTGGATCGGAACTGGGAGCTGAGGTTGATGGATTAGAATGAGAAGATTCTGCTTCTTTACCATCAACAGGACTCTTACTACCATAATCTTGCGATCGAGTCGCAATCCTAACATGGGACATCATCAATATGGGTTCTTCATTGGCACTCGAGGATGAACCTATCATCTTGCTGTCTTGAGCCGGAAAAGGATCCTTCAAAACAGCAGGAGTTTGGGAACCCTTGACAATTTTCGCAACCTCTGCACGATGAGAGCAATCTCTTGTAAAATGCTCATCGTCACAAATGAGACAAGGATAACGAGGTTTGCGCTTTTCATCATTAGATTCTGCCTTTTCAGGTTTCTCCTTTGAACTTTTGTCCGTTTTATTCTTCTTCTTTCCTTTCTTCTTCCCACCGGATTTTGATTTGGCTGTAGATGAATCTACAACGTGAATATCAGCGGAAATCTCTGTACAAGAATCTCATGTCGGGGAGTCAGGCAAGGTTATGATAGGGGAAGAATTCTTAGAAGACTTATTCTTACTTTTAGTGTTAACTGTGCCAATCATACCATCAGCGGCATGAGATCCCAAAGGAGCTGCAGCAATTTGATTTTGCTTGGGAAGATCGGGGATTTTTTCATGTAACGTACCTGACTAAGTATAGACCAAGTCAAGGTATTGTGCTTGAGCAATGACTTGCTCCTCAGTAACAACTCCGGCTTTAACAACATCTTCAGTGATCTTTGGAAACAAAGATTTGACAAACCACTCAGCCAAGATCTGATCCGGAATAAATACCTTCACTAAACGACGTCGACGTCTCCACTCATGAATATGATCTAAAATGTAAGTGGATGTCGATTGTTTTAGCAAAGTTAACAATTCTGTGCCATTGTCATATCGGACTGGCAACTGAAAATGAGTTAAAAAAGAGGTAGCTAACTGACTAAAATTATAAAAAGTGCCTCGCGGTAACTCAATGTACCACTTGGCTGCGAGACCAATTAGAGTGCGCTGGAAAAGTCTAAGACGGATTGAATCATATGTGATAGAGTTAGACGCACACCAGAGGTGGTAAGTCATCACATGGTTCGATAGGTCCTCTCTTGATTTACCTTCGAACTTGGGAATGTCACTGGGCAACTTATTCGGCATTAGCAGCCAAAACGGAAGATAATTTATGGGATCGTTCGTTAGGCACGACAAGTCAGGTAAGTCCAAAGTTGCGATAAACGGTAACTGCCGATTAGGATCCCTAAAACTCTGGGTCATGAGACCAGTCCTAGGAGGAGGATATCCAGGATAACTAGGAATAGGAATCGCGTTCGGGATATTGTATCCTCCCAGAAAACCAGGATTAACTAGACTGTACTGGGGTTGTTGAGGTTGTTGATAAGTGTACCCAGGATATGGTTGATACTGATAAACTGGCTGCTGGACAGCAGGACCGAATTGGTACTGTCCCTGGTACGGTTGATAGGTGAATTGTGGTTGACTTGTAACAACCGTAATTAAACTAGGCTATCCTACAGGCATCTGAACCGAAGTTTGAATCGTAGATCCAGACGGTGGTAAATACGTCTGAGGAGTAGATACAGGAACAATAGAAACCGGAGCTGTTGATACTCCAGAAGTAGGTGGGGTAGATTGAACAGATGTAGCGGCAGTTGTAGCAGTCGTTTGAGGCGGAGTACGAGGTGTACTAGGCCCAGGCTGAGAAACTACCGAAGGTACAGAAGTTTGAATGTTAGACTGGACTGGTTGCTGGGGTGTACCAGAAACTAAGGGTTGTCCAGTTTGAGATGACAACTGTACACTTGGCTGCAACACCTGTTGGGTTTGCGATGGATCCCACACTATATTCATTCTGGGGTACTGACCCATAACTGGTTGAGAATATTGAGGACCATAACTGGGTTGAGGGTAGGATTGATAATTGAAAGGTACATTTCCCATTCCTTGAACAAACGTTTGACCTTGGGATGGTTGGAAACCTTGGTTTGAGTATTGACCTTGGGGTTGATACGCTTGAGGCACATACTGATACTGGGGTTGACCTTGAGGTATAAATTGATACTGGGGTTGACCTTGGGGTACATATTGAGTCTGGGGTTGACCTTGAGGAACGTACTGTCCCATAGGTATGTATTGTCCTTGAGTTTTCCCCCCAGATGCAAATTGTGTACCTTGAGGTTGCCCCCCAGGCGTTAATTGAGGCTGCCCCCCAGGTGGTAACTGGCCACCTTGAGGTTGAGGATTGGGAATAGAACCTGACATCATAAGAATGTCTTCTACACTCAACGGCTTTGTACCATTGCTTCCAGTTAATAACCCTTGCTTAATGGGTTGAGGAGATGCTCCCAAAAAAGTACCAGAAAGAGACTAATACCCAGAGGGAACAGATGGACTGTCGTACAAAAAGGATTCGGGTGATTGAGTAAACATGGACGGTTGTCCTGACATATTTACAGGAGTATAAAAACCTCTAGGTGTTGAGTGATAAGGAGCACGAGGTGGTGAAAAACTTAACCCTGAGTTTTCTAAATAATTAGTCAAAGAAAGATACCAAGAACTGCTCCTAGGTGGACTGTAAAAAATTGATTCACGCTCCCTTAGTTCAATAACAGGTTGATTTTCAGGGATAGGGATGCCTACTTCTTCTTCTTCCGAAGCAAGTTCTTTAATAGAAATAAGTCCAGAAGGAAGATCTTGAGTGATTACTCTTTCTACCCTAGGTGAACCAAGACCACTAAAAGTTGGAGAAACAAACCCGAAGTCGGAGTAGCAGCAAATTCACTTTCAGGCTCGGATATTTTAGCTTCTTCACCTATATCACTAGTAGATGAAAAGCTACCAGTGATTTCGGAGACAGATACTGACTGTGGATTATACTCTGCTACTGGCATTTGAAAATCAGGATGTACTATCAAAGAAGATTCTCCTTCCTCAGGTGACCCAACTCTACTGTCTCTAGGAGTTACGAGGACTTTTAAGCCTTCAAGTTGGCTCGGTACTTCCTCAAGAGGTTGGCCCCGAAGTCTACGGGACTTCCTCAGTAACTCAGCCACGTTTATAATCTTAGGAGACTGGCCCCGAAGTCTACGGGACTGTCTTGGTAATTCAGCCACAGTTAAAGACTTTTAACTACTTCACACGCAAACAAAGTAAAATCTCAATAAAAAGCACCTAAGGTCTCTAAAGAACCAAACAAATTTGAATCACATGCCTAAAGAATCTAGGAGATCAAACACACACAAACACTAACTTTCCGGACCGAAAACACTAGTTGGTGATGAAATCCAACGTCGCAGAGTTCAGTACAGAAATGGCGGTTGGAACAGTTACCCTGACAACCTGCTTAATGAATAGACTGACACAAGTTCCTCCACTTAACCGTCTCGAGTGAATTGAACCCCCCAGAAAATCCAAGTGAGTCTAGCCGACGTCTGCTCCAGGTACAGTGGGATCTTCCCACCACTGTCACCTCAGGAAGAGTCCTAAAGAATATGGCCACTAAGGTTACCAACTGAGACAAATACACTTGGGGGAATAGTCTACGATCCGATACACACGCAAGGGAAGAGTAGCAAGCTCAATCCCCTTGAAGGCTCCTTGACATAATCCAAGGTTTACCAACAAGTGACCCCAGGCTCCTCGACAATGGTTAATCCAAGGTTTACCGTTTTTAATACGTGAATATCTGGCATCGTTCCCAATGAGGAAGGATTGATTCCCACACTGGTTCGGACACGATCTCGTGCTTCTCCTTTAAGAGGAGCTTTCCTAGAGAATAAATGCAACAATTGGATTTCTTCCCTACCACAAGATACAACTACTTGTTTGTTTTTACTGCCTTGGAGAGTTAATTACTCTCCTACTCCAAGACACTAGCCTAAGCTAAGTTGGTGTATCAGAGCCCTAGAAATAAAAATGTTACTAGGTGAATTTTACTTTAAGCGTTAATTTTAGTGGTTTTTGTTTAAGTCTAAAGGTGCGGAGATGAAACTCGTGGTATGAAGACTCGACTCAAAATCACTAAAAATGCACCTAAGATGATCTAAACAATCTTTTTCTCTTCAATGAACTTCTAAACTAAGAAAGAGTTCGAGAATGCAAAATACTTTGTAAACACAAATCTTTCTCAATTAAACAAATTAAAAGAAGAGCTTTTCCTTTCCAAAGCACTCCAAATGAGACAACTAATTATTTCACAAAAATTTCCCTTTTTCGTTTCAAAGCACTCAAACACTACAAAAAACAAACTTTTTTCCAAAAGATATTTTTATATTTTTAAATAAAACACTCAAAACTATGCAAATGACTAACTTTGAGAGCTACAAATTATAAAAACCTATTTGAAGTCAAAGCCTACTAAAAGTCTTTTTTAAGGATGTTTTACTCAGCTAGATGCAAGCTAAGGACTAATTTATGCAAAATCACAAATCAGTCAAGAACAACCAATTTCGTTTTCTTTTTGAAAATGAAAATCCAAACTCTCAAACACAAGCTTTTTGAAGTTTTGTAAAGAGAAAACTCAAAGCGGATTCCTCAAACAAGGGGAGATTTCATAAATGGTCAGACTCATAAGAAGGCTGGTAGACACTAAGGTGATCTGAAGTCCCTACAGCTTCTAAGCTTAGAGCCACTACACAACCAAAATGAAAAACAAACCAAACAAGCAAAACTCCTAGGAATTTCACCTAAAACCCTAACACTAACGAAATCAATCCAAGGAAAGCTTCTGACAAGTTATATGCAGATCTGGGCAGTGGATAAAAATTTCTAAACACAAACTAAACTGACTGACAGAGGAAATTTTAGGGTTTTCAAAATTTTGGCAGGGTCCGCAGGCCCACAGTTGGCACAGGTGCGGTCTCGCTCTGTGCTAAAAGCCAAGCTACGGGTAAGTACGCACTGTGTCAAACGGCTAGGGTGCGGTCCTCTCCCAAAGCTATGAAAAACGAAAAATAACCCTGGATCTACAAACTCTACCCAATTTTACACACAACAAGCCAAAAACAGAAACAAAAATAGAGTTTCTCAGGTCAAAGTAAAAACAAGGAAAACAATCAAGTCCCCAGTGGAGTCGCCATTTTGTCACACGGAATAAGTCGATCTTGCGGACAAGATAGACCTTCCTAGAATCTAAAGAAGACCTAATGACAAGCAAACCAACCAGACACTATCTTTCTCTAAATATGCTTTAATAAACAATAGCAAACAAGTGTTTTTAGGGCCTACCTTAGGTCCAACGCAAGCTTGTGGATGCCCTCGCTCCTTTGATCCAAATGAGCTCCTTTTCGCGAATCTGCAAACACAAACAAGGCAAACAAATTAAATAGCACCTGAAAAGCCAATTGCATAAAACATATTTAACATGAAAGTCAAGGAGTCCATGAAACAAATAACATAAGATACTTGTTGAGAAAAATGAGTTTGATTGTATTAATTCAAAAGAAGAAGAACCTTACAACCTTTTCCTTGACGTTGTACAAGCTCCTCCCAGGGTCCAGCAAGAAGTCTCCTCTACTTTGACAAGTTTCACTCACTCCCCAATGAAGCCAAAAAGATGTGTGATCTCTCTTCTTAAGCTCAACTAGGAAGTCTTGATTTCACCCTCATTTACCCTAAAAAATGTTCAGCTTCTAACCTCTCTAGCAACCAGCCCAATGCCTGTATTTATAGTGCAATGGAGGGAGGTTACTAGGTCCTCCTTCAAAGGGATAAAGCCCTCCTTCAAAGGGATAGCTCCTCTCATCAAGGGATTAGCTCCTTCTCTTTTGGGATGCATGAACCACCTCAGAGCGAACAATCCATGTCAAAATTCCTTCTAGAAACCTCTAGAATTAACCCAAAGTGAGTTTTTTAAGATAAAACTTGCGCCTTTTGACTTTCACAGGGGTCTGCACCTACACCGTTAGGGACAAAGCGGGCAGGTCCGCAGTTTTTGTACACAGAAGGTGCGGGACCGCAGGTGACCATGAGAGAAAGTGCGGAACTAGAGTTACATTGATTTTTAATACCTTTTTCTCATTTCCAAAGCTTGATTTGAAGAGCTGAGGTCTGAGACTTACTTAGGAGGACAGTACAAGTGATGATAGACCCATACTGACTGCAAATAATCATGGTGACGATATTTTTGTGTAGCAGAACTAATTCAGGCATTTTACCTGGCATGGAGGCTATGTAGTGTCTGAGATAAGCCACATTATGGTGATCAAGGATTTTATAATAGAGATTTTTCATTGTGCAATATTATTCTAATAATAAATCTAAATTGCACAATCTATGACTCATAAACATTTGGGCATAATGTTCACTGTCGGAGGAAATAACTCCTAGAAATTCATGGTAGAAAGTCATCAAGATAGCTTCCAAAGGATCATCATTTTCAAGAATTTTTGTTTTCGCTTCTTTCTTAAGCATTTCCCACCATACTCTGGCATTCCCTGTTAGGTACCATGTGATTAATATGAATACCTCTTTCCATGAAGCTTTAGTGTCTGCTTATGTTTGAGAAGCCCATGAATTAATCTGTTGAGGAGAATTAATGTCTAATACCTATTTAGACAATCAAAATTGATAAAAAATGTATTGTTTTGATTTCCAAATTTTGTTTGGACATTCAAATCATCTCTAACTTCTGTAGAGGCAAGGTGTTGAGTCCAAGAATGGAATGAACTCTTTTTATGATGAGAGCTAACACCAACTTTTGATTTCTTTGCAAATTTGTTATAAAAGATGAAAGAAATTGTTCTTTTCTGCTTAGTTGTAGAGGATCCGCCTTCATCCCCTGACTAGCTTGCCATCTTTATTTCTCTCATGTAAAATTCTGAAATTTCTTTTTCAAAAGGTTTAATTTTTATCGTGCTAACTTGGTACCCTTTACTAATGCTTCAAACTGGCTTTCATCCTTTTCAAAAACTTTGAGAGAGAGACTGGATGAGGACTGGGAAGATTTTATCAAGGTGAATTTGGGGCCTTCTTCTTCATCTCAAAATATCTAGGGGGAGATCTTGGTCTACTCATAGCAGTTTCAAAACTTGTGACTGCTTTGCTTATTACCCCTAATTGATCATTAATTGCTCTTAATTGAATTTCATGAGTATTCTAGTGGGCATATATTGTATCTATGCTATGGTGGATATTTCTGACATGCTCTTTTACTTCTACAATGTCTCTTGTCAGATCATCTATGTTTCGGGCTACACAAGCAGACATGTAGTTAGCATAATACTCTTTTTTAAGTATTCTACTGGTTCAGGCTCCGTGGCCGATCAATAATGCAAAAATTGCAAATCGCTCTGTATAACACCATCTCTAAATTTAGGAGTACTATTACCAGGTTCTAGTCTCCTTTCCAGCAATTCTACTTTTGCGCCTGTCTTTTCCCTAGGAAGGTTGAACACATTTTGGTCTTGGACAAGGAACATAATGCATTCATGAGAGTCTAAATGTTGTCCTTGGTGTGATGTAGAAGTGATGGTTTGGTATTTCTTTTTAACTGCATATTCTTTCTGTATAATTGCTCCTTCTCTGGTCATTAAGTATGCAAGATAATTCTCTTTACCGTCTTTATTTATGATATCAAAATCATATCCATCTAACCACAAAGCCCATCTTAAAACTCTAGAATTACCTTGTTCTAGCAACCTTTTGTTTTGCAGCATTACTTTCATGTGCCTCAGATCTGTCTTAACAATGAAGTGAACACTTTTAAATAACCTGAATCAAATCTTGCAGTCAAATTGACCTTTCACTTCCAGCTAACGTACTGCAATTAATTTAGCTATCTCCTTGAAACTATAGTCAAAAGTAAAAATTGTATTATTAGTTTTCATTACATATTAGCGTCCTAAGAAAAATCGAGTGAATAGAGTGTATTACCTCAATCCACCCTGAGAAATCCAATGCCAACCCCCGTTATCATCTCCCCGTGTTATATTCAAATTTCTTGCAGACAACATAGGGCACAACTTACCTGTGCCTCGTTCTATCCAAAACTTCTAAAATAAAGAAACATTGATGCCATTAGTGCCAAATATAAACATTCCGTTAAGATACGAAAACTAGGATATTCTAACTCGGAACAAACACAGAGTAATTGAGGCTACTATTTTCCTACTCAAATATATCAAACCATGGTGTTGACATGGGATGTAATGTTGTAAATCAATACAAATTGAATTTCTAATCAAACTTAGAACTCTGAAGTTAATGGAAGTGGAGACCTAGTTGCACCTTCCCCCACGTTTATAAGTGCAACCTTCTCTTCAGGGAAACTATTATACTTTCAACTGACATTGATTAGTTGATGATTTGGTAGTTTTTTTATATGCCATAAATGGCATCCATGAACTACATTGTACAAATTCTATAATATGATTTTCAAATATGTCATGCTTTCCATTATATTTTTCTGATTGTGGAATTTCATATTTCAATTGTTAAGATGGCACAATTGAGTGCACTAAAAGATTTTGACAATATTGAATCAATTTATAAATTCAAAAATGTAATTTAAGCAATATATAAAGTAACTATTTTACTAACAATTACATTGTTGAATTCACTAATGATTATTACTTTAAAAAATAAGTAAAAAAATGTAAATAATGTAGAATCACCCATAAAGTTTTGTGAACAAGTGAGGTGTGAGTTCCATTTAATGGTTAGTCTCAAATCATTGGATGAGAGGCGCTCTACAACATAGTATGGAAGAGATGTTGTTACTCAAATTTTAGGGTGAGGACCTGTACCCCTAAAATTAGAGACTAATATTGGGATAAGCGCAGGAGTTGTGTTGTCGTGCGCTATTTGTCAAGTTATAGGACATCATGCTACTGATAACTACCATCTATTGCAGAAGCTTGTACATACCCCTCAGCAGTTATTTTACAATTTTTGTAAGTCTGTAGGGCATGATGAGCACCATTGTAGAAGTTATGAGTTGATGATGGATATAACCCCTACCAACAGAATACATGCAGAAATTTGACCTCAAGATCATGGTGCATGAGCATCATGCAGAGGATTCCAAGGCCGAGGATGAGGAAAAGACGCTGGACCAAGGCGAGGGAGTGGGCAGATAATTTGCTATAATTATGGTGAAGTAGGGCACTTCACGTGCAATTTCCTGAATCCCATGCATCCCTCATGTCATTCTGTCAACAGTTTGATCATGTCATAGAGGAATGCATGCTCCTTATAAAAAATATGAAAGAAAATAAGGCGCAACCCCAGCAGCCTACACAAAACATTCAGATGATGAGGGTTGAGCCCTATGAAGAGGATCAAAACATAAACATTGTAACCATCCTACATCCATCTTAATTCTAGAGCTATCAAGAGTGATCAAATCTATCAAGGTGCAAACATGTTTTTTGAGTGTGAAACTTGAGGAAAGACTTGTACCTCAAGAGATTTGATCCCTCCAAGCTCTTGATAGATCTTGAGTTAAGATGGATCTAGGTTGGTTTAATTATTAATAATTAATAATTATAAATATTAATTTTATTATTTTATTTTTATGTATTTTGACTCAATCAAAATTTTTACATAACATAACCTTACAATATCTCTACCATACTAGGTTGGAGAGCGTCTCGGTGCAATGAAACATTAGATAAAAAAGTAATAATAATAAAACATAATTGTTGTGTCGAGAGGCCCTCTACAAGGCTCTACATCCCAATACAAGGAAGATGTCACATGATGTTATATTTAAAAATAATAAAATAATATTTACACTAACAAATTAATAACAAAAAAGAATCAATGTCTCCATAAATAAAATATTCCGTTCTCAACCTTAGTTTTATATCCACTTTATATAGATAAAATTAAAAAAAATTACAGGATATGTAATTTGGAGTTGACATATATCATATAAAAATAATATAATTGATATTACATGATATGTAATTCATTTTATATTTAGTTGACATGTAATAGTTAAAATAAAAATATATTAATAATAAACAAAATTCACTGCTAGTCATCAATAAAATATTTCAATGTTATGTAAGGACCTTTGGAAACCTTTGCGACAACTAGGGTTTCACCCTAGTTGTCCAATCTTTGTTTTGTTTGTGTGGATTTTTTGCAAATCGTTCAATGGTGAATCCCTTTGATTCAGTGAAAAAGACAATTTCTTATGCATTTATGCCTACTGGTTAAGTTAGATATTCTTCGGTTTCATACAACTCTATGTTGAAATTTTCTTTTGGTCTTCGGTTGGTTCAATAAATATGTTCCCTCAATGTTCCTATGGATCAAGAAACTTTCTATTGTAAAATTTATCTTTTAGAGAATGGCTTGGTTTGCAGGTTTAATGGGTACTGGCCGCGGTTGGCAGATTCACACAAATGGATCTTTGAGTCATGGAAGCCCCTTTTGACGGATGAACTAAACATTTACCCTATAGCTCAGGGGTTTTTGTTGTGGTTTTGATAATATAGAGGACAAGAAGGCGATTTGTGAAGTTGGTCCATGGTTTTGGGGCAGTGCTAGTCTTTTCATGCAGACTTGGACTCCTACTTTTGATTTAGTAACACCATCAACCTCCACAACCCCAGTTTGGGTAAGGATTTTGAACCTTTCGTTGTATTTCTGGAATCTTACATTGCTTTACTCCATTGGGAATGTGTTGGGAAAGCTTTATCATCGTTGTTCTGAAGCATAAATTTTTTACAAAGCTACTTATGCCCGAATTTATGTGGAGATGGACTTCAACAAGGGTTTTCCCGTGAAGATTAATTTGACGACTCCAAACTATGTTTGCATCCAAAAGCTCGACTATGAAAATATTTCATTTTTTAGCATGCTATTGAACAAGTTATATAATTAAAAAATGCCCTAAACATTCTGAGAGTAGTAAAGATCGGAAAAAGAACCTTGAAGGCCTAAATGGTGGGAAGGAGCGCAAGCTAATTACTATGTGGTATACAAAGAGGAAGAGCTTCAGGACAAGAAAGAATCGGAAGACAAGAAGGAAGAAGATGTCACCAAAGAAATGGCATCCACGACATTAGAATCGAAGCAAGAAAAATCGCAGGCCAATCTGGATCCTTCAGTCGCTAGTAAGGATTTCATAGACACGACGTTAGTGGAAAAGGAACAATCCCTTGTGGAATACGAATCTACACTAGAAACCACAAAGAATAATGTTGAAAAGGAAACTTCTTGGGCAAATCACATAGATGAGGAAGACCTCAAGAATGTTATCATGCCCTTGCCAAAGAATGACTCGCCAAAATTTGTAGAAAATGCGGGTTGGACTCAAGTTGGAAAGAAAGGGAAAAAAATCACCAATAAAAACAAGAAGTCAAACTAGATCAAAATAAAATTTGTGAAAAATGGAATGTAAATGTATCTGGATATTTGGGGTTTTCTGGAAAAAGATTTACTTGGAAAGGGACTGAAATTTTTGTGTCATGGAGAACCTACTTGAAGGTATGGATTGAGCCTCCATGCTCAATCTCAAATGTACAAGCCTTGGTGATCCAGGTGGATGTTGGTGGCCACCCACCTATCCCATTTGGACCCCCACAACTGTCTCTTTCAACTTTTTTAGTTTCCTAAATTGTAGCATTGTTTACTATTTTTAGCAGTTTTTCGAGTCTTGAACTTCCGGAGCAGTTTTGAGGCCCTAAACAACGTTTTTTTTGGGAATCTGGGGCAACATGGGTCCATGGACCGATGTTGCCTCCCAAAGTGGTAGTGCTCAGATAGATCTTTCTAACGAGCTATCGTACGTGTCAAACGGAGATCATATGCCAAAGTTACGACCCCGGGAAATTGATGTACCAATTTACCCAAACGGGGCCCACAATTTGGCATTTCATCTTCTAGGGTTAGGTTTTGGGATGTGAAGGGTTTTCCATTGTTTCTCAACAATAAATAGGCCTTCGAGCCTCATTGTAACACAGTTCAGAACAGTTCAGAGGCATGTAGCTACCACATCTCTTCTTAGAGATAAGCTACCATCGCCCTAGCTGGTTTCTTTCCATTTCTATTTGTAAGCATATTTTAGTATTTTACAGTAATGAAATGAAGTATTATTTCTGCTGCATCTTTGTGTATATGGTTATCTCTGTAATTTTTTGCGTTCCTGTTTAAGTCTGGATCAGTGGTATCAGAGCGGTCTGCTTTTTCTCTGTTTTTCTTTGCATGTCCCCAACGAGGTCGGGATATAAGGAGTTAGGGCTTGAACTGGTCGAACCTTTGCAAGACCAACCTCGCAAATCCCGACGGCCTCCTATGGCGGATGAGAAGAAAGAAGAGGGTGCAAGAGATCCTATCAAAATCTTTCTCGAAGAAGCGCTCGAGCGGCAAAGGAATGCGATGATGGATAGCTTTGTGCAGATCCTTCAGCGGCTACCCAGAGGCGACGCATCGGCTTCCAACAGCGACTCTGGAAACGCCACATCGTTTAAGGTGCAAGTTAATTTTGAAATCCCCATCTTCGAAGGTGAAATAGACGCAGATGCCGTAGATAAATGGTTAAATCTGCTAGATGGGTATTTTTCTGTTCATGAATTTTCAAATCGGGAAAAGATTGTTTTCGCTCTTCTCAAAGCAGCCCCCCACGTCAAGGACTGGTGGGAAACCTACTGCGAGCAGAAGGATGAAAGTACAAGCTCACTATTTTTAGCCGCACCCACTTGGAATGACTTCCGAGATGCCATCAAGGAGCAGTACTACCCTGTTGGAAGCTATGTGGACAAATACATCAAATGGACCACACTGCGGCAGGGACGAGACCAAGATGTGCCGGAGTTCACAAACATTTTTCATACCCTTCGCACACAGTTGGGTATCAAAGATTCTGAGCTGCATCTGGTACTCAAATACCGCAGCTGCCTACACAGATACATCCAGGAAGAGATGGGGTTCTTGAACATGTTCTCACTCGGCACAGCATACCGATACGCTGTCAAAATCGAGCAAAAGTTCAAACAGAAGAAGCGAGACTTTGGATCTGCAAATCCGAAGCCCAAAGGACAAAGCCAAGGCGGGGTTACCCAAGACAACCCGTCGAAACCGCAAGAAAAGAACAACACCACAAAGCCGAAGAAGGACACAGGAAAGTGGTGTGAGTTCCACAAGAGTCCCACTCATAACACAAGTGAGTGTCGGACCAAGCAGTCGCTGGTGGCCGAGTTGAAGGCTTCCGAATCAGATGCATGTTCTAACCCTGAGCCAGAACCTGACAAGGGGAATGGCAAAGGGAAGCAGATCATTGATGCGGATCCCAATGCCACTGTTGCCACTGCCAAGATCCAGAAGAATGAACCTACAGATCCAGAAGAGGGGGAGCGTCTTTTCCACTCACAGATGTGGGTGAAGGGTTCGCCGCTGCAATTCATTGTCGACAGTGGCAGCCAAAAGAACCTCATTTCAACAGAGGTCGTGAAGCAGTTGGGCCTACCGACTACACCACACCCGCAGCCGTATAGTATCGGGTGGCTTCACGAAGGACGAGATCTAAAAGTTCGCCAGCAGTGTCGCCTTCCCTACAGTATCAAACCCTTCACAGACGAGGTATTGTGTAATGTTACACCTCTGGATGTTTGTGATGTATTACTAGGCCAACCATACTTGTGGAGGCGACATGCTGTGTATGAGTCCAGGCCTTGGGCTGTCATTATTTCTTTGAATAATTCATTATACAGGATACCAGAGGTAGCCCCACCTAACGCCACATCTTTGATCACTGCTAAGAAAGGCAACAAGCTCATCTCCCAAACCAGGAAATTCATCTGTATGGGAAAGATCGTTGCTACATCCATGGCCCCCGCAAAGGGTTCCTCCATGCAGCAGCAACAACAAAGGGATACAGTCATGACAAAACACAGGAACAACTTCTCCTCACCCACAAGGGTAATACACAAGTTTCAGGTGGGCAACAAAGTCTGGTTGCATTGACAGAGAGAACGCCTTACCAGAACCCATCAGAAACTCAGACCACTCCGACATGGCCCTTACACCAGTACCAAGGCTACGGGCAACAATGCTTTGAAGCACAACATTCCTCCATTCCTTCGCTTTCACTAAGTGATCAATGTGGACCGTCGTCGACCATGCTTCCCACCATTTCTGGACACATCAGAGATTGCAGAACAGCTCACCAGAGACCCAGATCAACAAAAGCTTCCTCATCTCAAGGAGGAACTCAACGCAATGGGGACCATTGCTTCCTAAGGGGGGAGGAAAGATCTAGGTGGATGTTGGTGGCCACCCACCTATCCCATTTGGACCCCCACAACTGTCTCTTTCAGCTTTTTCAGTTTCCTAAATTGTAGCATTGTTTACTATTTTTAGCAGTTTTTCAGGTCCTGAACTTCCGGAGCCGTTTTGAGGCCCTAAACGATGTTTTTTTGGGAATTTGGGGAAACATGGGCCCATGGACCGATGTTGCCTCCCAAAGTGGTAGTGCTCAGATAGATCTTTCTAACGAGCTATCGTATGCACCAAACGGAGATCGTATGCCAAAGTTATGACCCCAGGAAATTGATGTACCAATTTACCCAAACGGGCCCCACAATTTGGCGTTTCATCTTCTAGGGTTAGGTTTTGGGATGTGAAGGGTTTTCCATTGTTTCTCAACAATAAATAGGCCTTCAAGCCTCATTGTAACACAGTTCAGAACAGTTCAGAGGCATGTAGCCGCCAGATCTCTTCTCAGAGATAAGCTACCATCGCCCTAGCTGGTTTCTTTCCATTTCTGTTTGTAAGCATATTTCAGTATTTTACAGTAATGAAATGAAGTATTATTTCCGCTGCATCTTTGTGTATATGGTTATCTTTGTAATTTGTTGCGTTCCTGTTTAAGTCCGGATCACTTGGATATCTCTGAAACATGTAAGTGGTTTTGACCATGTATCTTGTATAAATATAAATGTTATCCATTCCATTTTATAAAAAAGGAAAGTATTTCAATGTTTATATTAAGTAACATAGTTTTAGATCAAATTTATATAAAGAAAAACAAAGTAAGTTAAATTAAAAAAAAAAAAAAACAAACAAACAAACAAACAAACAAAATATAACATTCTTAATATGGAGTTGATATATAACATTTAAAAACTATTAATAACCAAAACAAAGTTTAATATTGGATTATATATATATATATATATATATATATATATATATATATATATATATATATATATATATATATATATATATATATAAAGAGAATTCTTATTCCATTAATTATTTGCACAGAGAGACGCTCTACAACCCAGTATGAGGGAGATGATGTCACGTAATGTTATATTTAAAAATAATAAAATAATACTTACAATATCAAATTAATTAGCAAAAAATCAATGACCCCCAATTTTTTTTTACTACTAGTCATATATAAAATATTTTAATGTATATATTAAATAACAGAGTTTTATATCAAGTTTATATAAAGAAAAACAAAGTATATATATATATATATATATATATATATATATATATATATATATATATATATATATATATAGATATATATATATTCACTTTCATTGTAAGGGATATGCGTAATTTATTGAATTCTTGATATGGAATTAATGTATAACATTTAAAAAATCTTAAAATGGAATATTATTAAAAGGAAAAGTTTAAAATGGATTTTATATATAGAGAGAGAGAATTCTTATATATAAACATGTAACATTTAAAAATAAAAAAATTATAACAAAAATAATTTTATAGAGAGAATCCTATGGATATATGTTTTCTACTTTCAAATAGAATTGGGACATGTATTAATATTTTAATGTGTAGAATATGAATCATAAATAAAATATTTTTATGTCAACTATGTATACACAATATAAAACAAAAGAAATATATTATTTTATTAGTTAAATTTTTTTAATATGAATTACATATCTCATAATGGAGGCTGTTGTGATTCATGATTAAAGAAAAACTCTTCCAAATGAAGTACATATATGTAGAGATTTTTTATTAAAACTTCCAAATAGAATTGGGACATGTATTAATATTTTAATGTGTAGAATATGAATCATAAATAAAATATTTTTATGTCAACTATGTATACACTATATAAAACAAAAGAAATATATTATTTTATTAGTTAAAAAAAATTAATATGAATTACATATCTCATAATGGAGGCTTTTGTGATTCATGACTAAAGAAAAACTCTTCCAAATGAAGTACATATATGTAGAGAATTCTTATTTCATTAATATCTTTTTAGAGAAATTTATAATTCATTGATTTTAATATGGAGTTGACTTGTAACATTTTAAATATTAATAACAAAAAATATATATATATATATATATATATATATATATATATATATATAACATTCCCCACAATGGGTGAAAATCACGGTTAAACAAGGCGATTTGACAGTGTGAAAGGTCTCGACTCTCCAGCTCGAAGGCCAGGTGACAACCACGAACGACAAGGACTTCTATATTAATTATGGCATGCTAGGGATCCTCTTCTACTGAGAAAACTGGTACATTCACTAAGTAGTCATGATGTCATTCAATTATGGTAAGGTTATTCGTCCTCCAACTCCTTTGTGGGAGTGTAATTACCCTATGTGTGAGGAAAACATATCAATTGTAGTCTTAATGGATTTAACCTGCCAGATTGATGCTACAATTCAAGCTATGGTGTATGTGAATGCATTTCTCGATGTCGTTTCTCTTCGTTGTGTCATGGAATTCAAGTACCCTACCAATCTTTGGCATTTTTTTCTCTCAAACTTCAAGACAATGTGGCGCCTTAGACTAGTCATGGAGTCTGGACAACCCAACAAACTTTCTTTGGGCACTCAGAGGCTCCGCGATGACAATTTGATTCTCATTCTAGATTCGAGGCAGCAAACCAATATCCGAGGTGATTACAATGGGGTTTAGCAATTCCCCTTAGCCTGCAATTCAGGGTCATGGTTCATTGAAACTTAATGGCTTTCTCAGGGTGGTTTCTCAGCATTAGTGCATTTGGGTGTGTCTAGGAAGGCTTCCTTGCGACCCATTTCCCATGTCCCAATGTTTCGTAAGGTCTCAACCATTCAGAGGGGTTGGCTCATCGATTTTTGGCTCACCTGATGTCGTCCTCCAATTTCGTCTACCAATCAACGACTTGTGGGCATGATCTCTAGCAATTGGTAGATTCATGGTTATAGCAAGTGGCTTGTGGCTATGACGTTTCTCATCGTTCACATCGCCAGCATATTGAAGGCTCGCAACCCAAACGAATAGAAGCTAGTGATCGATGTTGATAGTGGGTGCAAGGGCAACAACCCAATGAGGTCTTCATGCAATTGGGACGCAACTGCGAAAGATTTTCACCTCACCAACTTAGTCGCAGTTCATCATATTAGTTCCCAACTTCTGAATTAAGCTACTTTAGTCATATTTTGTGGTTTCCTAGTTAGTTTTGTGGCTAGAGGCCATCCTGTCAAATTCCATGTCTATTTTTGTAAATCTTTCTCTTAACTTTCAATGGTCATTTTGAAAATCATTGTAAAGCATAGTATTAGTAATCTAAAGATGCTAAACTGGCGGTTTTTGGTTGGTTTCCCTTCGAGGCAACCCTTAACACTAGGTAGACCTGCTTGTACACTCTTTTTTATCAGTAATTAAAATTTGAGCTTCACAAAAAAAATCATCATATATATATATATATAACCCCTCCGATAGCGGCGTTTCCGAGGCTAAAACAAGGGACTTCATTAGAGTAACTTTGAGGTCTACAATGGACCTCTTAAGAAATATTATAAAAATAATAATGGAAATAATAAAATAAGATTAGATTACTTGATCAAGTTTTGGAGGGAAAAAAAAAAAAAACCACTTTTTCAACTCGTATTTTCAACTTATCTCCATACAAATTTACTCAAATTTTGAGCGAGAGCACTCGTTGGATGTGAAATTCAATTTGCATCCAAGGAGTACCCATGTGACATACTTTCAATGGAACTTACTACACAAAAATCACATTTTTTTTTTTTTTATGTATTTCACATTTATCATGTAGTAAGGTCCATTGGAAGTATGCAGCATGGGTACTCCGTGGATGGAAAATTAAATTGCAATCACGTTTTTTTATATTGTCATATTTTTCGTTTAGTAGGGTCCATCCACAGTATGCAACATGGATACTCCTTGGATGAAAAATTGAATTCTGCATCCAAAAATGGTGAATCATCCCCCATGTTGACATCATCATATTGAATCCTATTGGTTCTTATAAAGTTGATTTTTGTTGTACATTTTTGTTTTGAGACTCTTTTTTGACCTAAACATTTCTCTAATAGGAGACAATGCTTGCCACCCCAAGATGTGATGGGAATTTAATGATGGGGGATACGGCCTACCATTGCATGCATTTGCATGCAACAATCCAGTTGGTTGTTTTATTAAAATATTGATCTTATGGTGGGTTTGGGTCTAGTTAGTTGTGGTTCTAGAGGAGGCAAGGGTTGGTCCTCGAGCTTCCACTGCATGCACTTTGATTAGGTTGTCTTTGTGAGGAGCTTTATGTTAAGGTTTACATATGTAATTAAGGCATTGAGAGGTGAATGTGTTAACTTGCGAGGGTGGGGTATGAAGCAACGGAGATCCCTAGTCGCCCTGGTCCGTGAATGGTCGTCTGGAACCTGGAATTTTGGTGGGCTAGTGAGGGTGTCAATTGCTTCTTGCAGCGCAAAGTTTCAGGTTGTTTTCTTAATGTTCCTGGTTACTTTATTTTGTTGTAATGTTGTGTCTGGGTTTGACGTGCTAGGGTTTAGGTCATTGTGTCTCGAATTCAAGTTTCAGATTGTAGATAGGGCTTGGGGTGGGTTGTCAACTTGATTGTGGCTATTTTTTTAGGTTTCATTGAAACAGGTTAAGTTTGGGGAGGTGGGCATTGTTTGGTTTAGGCTGTTTAAGTGTCATTGCATGGGGCCTTTATCGTGGCCGACAAAGCCCTTGTGGGTTGAGTATCATGGTTGGTTGCATCTCATAAACGTTTGGTGTTTTCTATTCTATTTGCATCTGATTTTTTGCTTAATGGTATCGGGGTATGAGTCCTTAATTGAGGTTGTCATGTCCTCTATCTCTCTTGTTGGGACTTCTGTTGAGTCTGAGGTTTGTGTTTGGAGTTTTGGTGACGATATTGTTGGTTGGTACCCTAGTTTTGTAAAAGATGGATATGGTTTTTTCTCTTGTTTCTTTGCAAGAAGAGGTATTCACATCAGTTTCTCTAGGTGTGGCCCTCAGGTCTCAGCTATGCTACCAAGACAAAGAATGTGGTGTAAACGAGGGGGAAGTTGGAGTGCTCCATAGGGTCGGAGGGGAGCGAGACTCTTCACTCACAATTTAGCTACCACTTACTTCAATGTTGTTCTGGTATATACAAGGAATGAAATTCGCAAACTTGAGACTCAAGAAATGGTTGAAAAACAATCCCATTGAGACTCTAAAATCATGGGGAACATGTTGGCATGGGTTCCTAACCTTGGGCACACCAGGTGTAGGAAGAAGTAATATTTGAATTATGTGGCTCTACAATGGAAAATGAAGACCCCGTTGGATCTAGTCTTGAAAGATAAGAAAGTGGAGAGGAATAATGTCTTCGCCACCATGGAAGACATTAAGAGGATTCTTAGAAACAAACGCTTCTTCCTAGACAAGACTGAATCTTTCTTGGCGCATGTGGAAGGTCATATTTCTTGTAAATTGGATAGTGGTGACCTGATGGATCCTCTAGAGTCAAGTGCAAGGGATTCTACAACAATATCCTCTTTAGACAATGACCAATGATTCAGTGGGGTGGAATTGCAATTGGGTGGCATATGTGGTTGTCTTTAGCTTGGACAGTAGGGCTCTTTTCCATTTCATTGGTCTAACTTTCCATCTATTTAATCGTCAATTTTAGTGTTCTGGTATTTTCTTTTTTGTTTATGAGTTGGTTGTGGCAATTATGTATGGTCTATTTTGAAGATATATTTGTCGGCTCTTTTGTTGTTTATGATTTGGTAGTGGCGATTATGTGTGGTCTCTTTTGATGGTATATTTGATGAGTCTGTATTGTTATGGGAGTTGATAGAATCAGCGTCAACCATGGCACATAGTTGGGTATGGGTACCTTTGTATTAGGGCTTGTATTGGGATTTTTCAGTCTAGGTTTCACAAGTCATAGTGTGTTGAGGAGGATCATATTCCTCATGGAGCAATCTCGAAGAACTATGTATCTCTGTTTTTTATTAATAAAAACCTTTAATTTACAAAACAAAAATATATTTATAACAAAAATAATTATATATAGAGAGAGAGAGTCCAATGAATATATGTTTTTTTACTTCTAAATATGATGGGGGCATGGATTAACATTTTAATGTGTAGAATGTGAATCATACAGAAAATATTTCATATATATATATATATATATATATATATATATTAGCTAAAAAAGTTTAATATGGATTTTAGATATATAGTGTTGATCGGTATATCTTTCATTAAAAAATAAGTTTTCATTTTGAGAGATTTAATCCTTTTGAACACTTGGTAGATCTAGACTTAAAGATGGATTCATGTTCTAAACAGTGCAATAAAAAATGTAATAAAAATATTAAAAATATTAAAAGATAATAAAAAGTAATGTAATAAAAATAATAAATTCATTCAATTCAATTTGTTATAATTTAATTTAATTTTTATAAATAAAATTTTAAAACATTAATTTTCCAAAAAAAACAACATATACATATGACATTAAAATAAATTAAAATAATAATAATTACCCAAGCCTATTACTTCTCTTTCTGCATTCACCCAATATTTTGGTGGCATATTTTTCATATTCAGAATATTAATATCTGCTCCTGAGTCAATAAGAGCAATCATTTCAACCATTTGGCCTTTTATGCAGATATTGACTAAAACATGATGTTGTTGGTATGAGATGGTTAGTAGCCTCATGTCTCTGAATCCAAAATTTGGATCCTTCATACCATCAGCATTTGAACTTCTTGATTAATGCTGTATGAAGAAGTATTCCATGGATGATCATCATCTTCTTATTTTGCCATCTGTTTCCTTTTCTGTATTTCTGCAACTTGAGCTTTTATTGCAGAAATTTCTGTCTTGAGATTATGAATCTCTCGACTGACTTCTCCTAGAGTAAGTGATCTTACTCTCTCAGGCTTCTGCTGATGCCTCTGGAATGATTTTGTATTTCTTTCATATGGTGCATCAACGAATAGAGGTTTCTTACCTGAGTTGTTCAAAGCTTTTGCTTTTAGCTGATCCATAAAAGCTTCAATCAGCCAGTTTTTCATCTCTCCATCCTCCATGGTTTGGATTTGTGAAAGAATCTTCAATTCTTCTTCTTTTGTAGTGGCCATAAGGACTTTTTCTTTTTGGGGCTTAGGCTTTTCCCCTTCTTTGTCATTTGATTCGCTGAAATATTCATAGTCTGAATTGTATTGAACATGACATGCACATTCTTCAGAATCAAAACATAAACAATATGAAGAAATAGAATCTGAATATTGCCCCATATGAGCATGGAGTTCTTCTCCCGATGAAGAACTAAAAGAATCATAAGAAGACTCATCTATTTGATGTTGCTGGGCTATGTCTCTGATTGTGACATTCGGGCAGCATTCTATGTTGTGAGCATGAGAACCACATTTCATGCACACTATTGGTCTTCTTCCTTCTTGTTTTACTTGTTTGTTTCTTTGGGCAAAGACTTGGGATTTCTTTCCCTTGTTTAGCTTTGACTCTTCACCCTCTGGACATCTACAGGAAGTGTGTCCAGTTTTCCCACATAGCCAACAAGTAATTTTATTCCATCTTTCCTTCTTACTAGTGTGCAGGTGAATATCAGAGGGGTTGTAATAATGTGTTCTAGGAACATATTTTTAATATCCTCTTTTTATTCTGGTGGCTTGACCTTGCCTCGGCTTTGAATATCTCTTTTCGGTCTTTGGATAATTTCTTCGGTTTTTGTAGAAAGTTTCTTTAAACTCTCTTTTGGCTCTTTTCTTAGCCTTCCTTCTCTTTACCAAAGGATCATCCAATGTTAATCCATACTTGCTGCATATGGATTTTCTGTCAGGCAGTCTGGAAAGTTTTTTCAGAGACTTATTTACCTTTGAGCTAGTACAAAGACTGACTAGTGTCTTTGTAATGAGAGAATAAATCTCTCCCCATGTGTATGACTCGAAAGGTAATTGAAAGACTTCTTGCATTCTTATATAATCAACAAATTTAGATGGTAGAGCTGTAAGATATACCTGTTTCCATAATAGGTTCTTTGAGTCCTTGACTTCATAGATTCTCTGCATCCAATCTCTGTGGAAGTCATCATATTGAGACATTTTATGGCACTTTAAATTCATCAAAATAACTTCATTTTTATCAGCAATTTCTATTTCACTTCCACACCAATGTTCCAAGATCATTGATGTAAGTGCTCCTATCATGTTACCGATAATTGTGCCATCAGGATTATGTATTACATCTCCTTTCTCATCTTTAAGCACTTCTTCTTCCATTGTTTCTATGAGTTTTGGAGATGATTCTGTCTCCCACCACCTGAGGAGTGTCCCTGTGAAACACTGAATAATTGTCCTGCAAGCATCAATTTCAGATTTTCCTCTAAGACACATGAGTTTATACTCGGTATACATTATGTCAATCATTTGTCTTATTTTACCAACACTCATGTTATCTATATTCCATTCCCTGTGGGAATCAAGGAAAAAGGTCTATGATTTAGGAAGCTTTCCTTTTCCTTCTATGTCAGGTGCAGGATATTTGGTGAACCTATGCTCAAGAGGTTCATATATGGGAAAGATCTGTGTATCTTGCCTTTGTTGTTCTTTCCCTTTATCTGACTCTTCATCCTTAAATAAGGATGCAATGGTGATTTTATTTGTAGCCTCAGATTCTGAAGATGTGGCTACCTCTTTAGGAAATAATGCTGGAAATTTATCTACAGATTTCACTGGATCTTGAATTCTTATGCTTCTTTTTACAAGAAAGGAGTTTGGAATTGGTTTCTCAATTTTAGACAGACTTATCTTTTCCATTTTGTCTGTTAAACCAGTTAGAATTTGTTTAGTTGTATCTAAGTGATCAACTAACTTTTCTTTGACTCCTTCTATTTTATCCAAAGAATCTCTTGCATAAGAACGAATCATACTAGATTCAAACTGTACAATGTTCAAACATCTATTTACATCATTAAGTGATACTTGGACAGTATCAATTTGTTCCTTGACTTCTACTGATTTAGCCACATTCATTTCTAAGCCTTTTACTGCAGTATTTGTCCAGTTCACTAGCTTTCTGTATCCGATCATCAATGCCTAAAGCATTGTCATCTTTCTGGACTAAAGGGATAGCTTTGGCTGCATTTTGATTTTCTCCTAGGACAATTCCTTTGTAAGGAGGAAAGGTCGTAGGGGTTTCAACTTTGGATCCATCTAGTGCAATCCAAGCATGCTTGCTTGCTGAAGTGCTGGTTGAACTAGTGAAGACATTCAGGGGAGAATTTTTTTCTTTCCGTGAATAGAAAGATATCCAAGTGTTATTCATCTCCATATAATGCTTCCAATCTTCAACAAACTGTTTCTTCTCTATGGGTGTATAATTCTGGTCAAATTCATCTGCTTGAGGATTAGTGTACAGATCCCAATTTATCATGGCTTTCATCCATTGGGCACTAATCTCGGATTTCAAGCATCCATCCATAAGAGAGAAGAATTTATGGATTTCCATTACTGCAGGCTTTTTGCAGTCAGAAGGAACAGGGTGAAATCTGCAATCTGGAATCAGGCCATGTGCCTGCTCAAGGTATCCCAAACCATATCTGGGCTTGGCAGGTCTCATTGAACACATTATTTCTGTCATCCTTGGATCTTCTCCTTCTATGGTAACAATTTCATGCATCATGAGCACATGATCAACATCCGGTTCATGTGGGAAAGGGATGTCTGAGCATTTGGGATTTGGGCATGAATTGACAGATGTAGTTGGAGGAGCCGTACCAGTTCTGGGATTATGGTTTGTATGGATTTCAGATTCTACCAGGGTAAGCAGATTTACATGTTCTTGACAATCTGGACATTTGACTTCTAAAGAATAGTAATTTACAAGTTGGGCTAATTCATACAAAGAATTATGTCTACAAGAAGATGAAGTAGAACAAGCTGTATCTACAGTAGAAGGATCTTTGTAATGCTTGGATTGTTTACAGGCTAACTCTATTCTTCTCCGGTCAATGGTAGATCTTCTGGGGAATGATATAACTGTAGAAGACAGATTTTCTGTAATATCAGCGGAGGTAATGGCTTTAGGAATAAGAGGCTTAGGATTATTTACAACCCAGTGTTCTGGAAATATCAAGTCTTCCCATCGGATGGTCTGATGCTCAATTTTTTGATTTTTTGCATCAGTGAGAACAACTATACTTGACCTGGAGTCCCTGCTGGGTGTATGGCAGATGGCTGGCCAAAGGGTATTAGTGTGTCGGAAACAGCCTTTGGTCTGGATGGCAATATTATTTCTCTTTTTCTTCATGTCGAAACCAATGGTTTGGATCTGGAGTTGTAAGATCTGATCTATGGTTTCGTCAAAGGTATACACAGAGAAATTGGGGTAACAATCAAAGTAGACTGGGCCATCGGATAGAGGAGCAACAATCCCGCCTATTAAGGAGTCTGTATACTTATTGTGCATCATATCTCTAACAGTAGCTAGCATAAAAGTATTTAGGCCTTTATGCATTAAAGCATTGATGCCTACTCGGATACATCCTAAATGCAAATAATTTGCCTTTAATCTCTTTGCCTCTGCTTGTAATTCTTTTGGTTTCAACAGAGATATAGTTTGGACATTATCAGAATTTTCCTGAATCTGACTGACAGACTCTTTAATGCTTATTCTAGTGGCTACTATTAGATGAAAAGCAGAAAGGTCACTATACACTTCTGAGGGAGCTATTGCAGGTAGTTCCCATCGGGCCGAAGGCTGGGGTTCTTCATATGAAAGTTCAGCAGAATTTAACACTCTACTAGAACTAGTAGCAAACATCTCCCGTAAAGGGTTTTCTTCAACCTGAGAATCTCTCTCTTCTAGTTCTTGGAAAGAAATTGATTTCTTGGGAGGATCCATTCTTTTAATGAGTATAGAATTTTTAGAATACCGACCTCTAAACCAGACGTTACTAGCTCTGATACCAATTTTTCAGCAGGGGCTTCTGGTCATAAGCTTGCTACAGTGATGTGCTACAGTGCTGCTGCTACAGTGCCGCGTGCTCCGCGCGCTATGCTGCTATCACTTTTTCTGCTGACTTGGCCTTGATGTGTCTCTTCGATTATCTTTGATTGCTGACTCCTGGTGAACCAGTGGTGAACCTACTCAGAACTTTCACGCTTTTACGGCCACAACAATAGCTTCCTCGCCTAAAAACGGCCTTGGCGTCCCTTCATTCCTTTGGCGAACTTCCTGCAAACTTCCTACGAATATTTCTATCTTCTTTTTGCTAAGCACCAAACCATTGTGCTTAACCAAATTCTTAAAAATATTTACATGTTTAAAATGTTCCTGGATGTTCTTGGAAAATATGAATACGTCATCAATATATACAATCAACCAATCAAAGTATGGCTTAAAAATACTATCCATTACCTTTTGAAATTTTGATGGAGCATTCTTGAGTCCAAAAGGCATGATGTTCCATTCATAATGTCCTACTGGTATACTGAAGGCAGTCTTGAATTTATCTTTTTCAGCAATGGCCACTTGCCAAAATCCTGCTTTCAGATCAAAATTTAAGAAGATCTTGGCACTAGCTTTCCTCCTGATTAAGTCTCCTTTATGGGGGATTGGATAGGTGTCATCAGCTAGGACTGAATTTAGAGGCTTATAATTGATGACTAATCTAGGAATGCCTCTGATCTATTCAGCTCTCTTATTCACATAGAACCCATAACAGTTCCAGGGACTGTCGGAATCTCTGATCAATCTTCTACTGAGGAGCTACTGAATTTCTTTCTGGCAAAGATCTCTGTATTCTTTGCTCATCGGAATAGCTCTTCTCTTACAAGGTTTACCAGTGTATCCTTCCTTGTAAGGGAGTTCGACTGTGTGCTGCTTCCTGTGCCAAAAGGCATTAGGTTCCTTTGAGCAACATTCTTTTTCTAATTGTTTCTTTAATTCTCCAATTCTGGTTTTGATCTGGGGTGATTTGAGCTATTCTTCGATTCTCAAAGTAGATTTTAGATCTTTGAGATTTGACAGTCTGGCTTCGGCTCTATCCAGATCTTGTACAGTGTGTGCCATAGTAGAAATTCTAGGATTGGAGATATATGGAAGTTCAATTTTCTTTCTTGTCCCTTTTGAAGTGAGGATAGATATAAAATATCCAGCTTTGCCTCCTTTGAGTCTGAGTGACCCATGAGGTTCTATGGCTGCAAGAAAGACATTACCAAGTATGCAATCTACTGGAATGTCAGCTACTGCAAATTTCAAATAAACATAGTGGCTATCAAAACAAACAGATGCTTTGGGTACTTCATATCGGAGTTTTTTATTACCCAAGCCTATTACTTCTCTTTCTGCAGTCACCCAATATTTTGCTGGGATATTTTTCATATTTAGAATATTAATATCTTCTTCTGAGTCAATAAGAGCAATCATTTCAAACATTTGGCCTTTTATGCAGATATTGACTAAAACATGATGCTGTTGGTATGAAATGGTTAGTAGCCTCATATCTCTGAATCCAAAATTTGGATCCTTCATACCTTCAACAATTTGAACTTCTTGATTACTGTTGTATGAAGCAGTATTCCATGGCTGATCATCATCTTCTTCTTTTGCCATCTGTTTCCCTTTCTGTATTTCTGCAACTTGAGCTTTTATTGCAAAAATTTCTGTCTTGGGATTATGAATCTCTCGTCTGACTTCTCATAGTGTAAGTGATCTTACTCTCTCAAGCTTCTATTGATGCCTCTAGAATGATTTTGTATTTCTTTCATATGATGCATCAATGAATAGAGGTTTCTTACCTGAGCTGTTTGAAGCTTTTGCTTTTAGCTGATCCATAAAAGCTTCAATCAGCCGGTTTTTCATCTCTCCATCCTCCATGGCTCAAATTTGTGAAAGAATATTCAATTCTTCTTCTTTTGTAGTGGCCATAAGGACTTTTTCTTTCTGGGGCTTAGGCTTTTCCCCTTCTTCGTCATTTGATTCGCTGAAATATTCAGAGTCAGAATTATATTGAACATGACATGCACATTCTTCAGAATCAGAACATAAACAATCTGAAGAAACATAATCTGAATATTGCCCCATATGAGCATGGAGTTCTTCTCCCGATGAAGAACTAAAAGAATCATAAGAAGACTCATCTATTTGATGTTGCTGGGCTATGTCTCTGATTGTGACATTCAGGCAGCGTTCTGTGTTGTGAGCATGAGAACCACATTTCATGCACACTATTGGTCTTCTTCCTTCTTGTTTTACTTGTTTGTTTCTTTGGGCAAAGACTTGGGATTTCTTTCCCTTGTTTAGCTTTGACTCTTCACCCTCTGGACATCTAGAGGAAGTGTGTCCAGTTTTCCCACATAGCCAACAAGTAATTTTATTCCATCTTTCCTGCTTACTAGTGTGCAGGTGAATATCAGAGGGGTTGTAATAATGTGTTCTGGGAACATATTTGTAATATCCTCCTTTTGTTCTGGAGGCTTGACCTTGCCTCGGCTTTGAATATCTCTTTTTGGTCTTTGGATAATTTCTTCGGTTTTTGTAGAAAGTTTCTTTAAACTCTCTTTTAGCTCTTTTCTTAGCCTTCCTTCTCTTTACCAAAGGATCATCCAATGTTAATCCATACTTGCTGCATATGGATTTTCTGTCCGCGGAAGTGGTTGTGCAGAGGAAGTTGTGTGGAGGTGGTTGTGCGGAGTGAGGAGGAAGCATGTGTGGAGACAAACAAAATGCTTACGCCGCAACAAGAAGAATAGCCTTAATCAATTAATTAGTGGTAAAGACAGAGACTATGCTAGGTTGCAGCTATTTCCCTTGTTATTCATTAGAAATAGTGAATAAACTTCATACAACTTGTGGAAAAGATATAAAGACAAGATGAATTTACAGAGATATTTAAAAACTTTATAGTGCTCTTTTCATTAATATTTAAAATGATTTTAATAAATTAGTATATCTCTCCCAGCTGGGGGATGAGAACTGAGGAGGGTATAAGAGAGGATAGGCACAATAACCCCCTGTGTGGCAAGGGTAATGATCAAACGTGGTAGTGTAAGGGCATTGGGAGACTGCCTAGGGAACATTCTCGGGGAAAACTTTGGTATAACAGTGTTGGTGCGGGTCTGGTTGGTCAGTGGTTACAACAATGAAATGAAACAAGGTGATATTGTAACAAGGTGATATTGTGGTGGGTGATATTGTAACAAGGTCCATCTCTGCACATGGACCTCTCGAAGCTCCGAGTTGTTCCTGTGGTGTATGGGAGGACCCCTCAGTGTGATAAGATTATCGGACATAAACTTGCCCTTTCAATTTGGCCAATCTCCTAAACCCATTCAATACCTTGTCATAACATTATCAAGCATAAACACGCCTTCTCAATTTTCTCCCTATAGGTTAAGGAACGAATCTGATTTTCCCTGTCCAACCTTTTGTAAGTTTATCCCTTCATTTTAGCAAACTCAAAAAAGGCGTCACATTGATCAACAGGGCATTTCAAAGTCTCTGGAAATTGTCATGAAAATACTTCGACTTTGATCTCATCTCTAAAAAGTTGCCACTGAAATCTCACAAGGATAAATCCACTCAGAATTCTATGTTCTCTTCAGGTGCTAGGAGAAGAATTTCGATCATAACCCCTTAGGCGATCTAGAGAATGAGTACCCTAATCCTAAGCCCCTGCCCCCTTACGTCACTGCTTTTTGAAGGTGGTCCCTCACTGCATTTTGGAGGTGGTTCCAAACTCCATTTTCAGTTTCTTATCTTCCCAATCCATAAAAACTAATAGATGTAGATAGTTATTACATTCCAAGGATAAAAAGATAGTTATTAAACCCTTAGAAATCACATAAAATAGTCCTCTAGCAACTGTTAATGGTGAGTATTCCTTTAGCTAACTGTTAATGACGAAAGAAACTTTCACATGGCCATTTTTGTACATTGAATGTATTATAGAAATGCATAGGATTTCACACAGTGAAATTGGAGATTCCATAGCTATCTGTTAATGACAAAAGAAAATTTCACATGGCCATTTCTGTGCATTAAATGTATAGAATTTAACACAATGAAATGGGAAATTCCATGGAGGAGCTGCTATAGCCATTTCTGTACACTGAATGTACTAGAGAACCAGTACAGTTGAACATAACGAAATGAGATAAATGCCCTACATGTCATTTCTGTACATTGAATTTCTTCCATTAGTCAAGTATAGATACAATAAAGCTGAAAATCCTATTTATTGCCAAATATAAACATTCAGTTAAAATAAGAAACTAGGATATTCTATGTGGCAACTAAAGAGCACAAAATAAGAGGAGGAATGCAAGCAATGAAAACTAGGTAATTGAGGCTACTGTTTGCCTAATCATATAGGAAAATCATGGTGTTGGCTCCATGTAATATTGTCAATTAATACACACTGAATTTCTAACCAAACTTGGAACTCTGAAGTCAATGGAAGTTAAGATTTACTTGCACCTACCCCACATTTATAGGTGCAGCCTTCTAGAGCTAAACAATTCTACTTTCAACTAGCATTGATTAGCTGATAATTTGGCAGTTTTTCTATATTTAAAGATGATGTTTTTCTGGGTGGTCCAAATACCCATGGCTGGCATGCACAGAAAACACTGTAAATCTTGTAACAGGGCTCCTAATGAATCATGGTTCCAGGTATATTTTCCTACTCAATTTTACTTAAAACCGGAAAATTGGGTAGTTTTCTTTATTTAAAGATGTTTTTTTGGGTGGTCCAAAGGCCTATGGTTGACGTACACTAACAACATCGTACAAATCCTGTAACCGGGCTCCTAAATAAATCATGGTTCCAGGTATATTTTTCTGCTCAATTTTACTTTGAAACTTTATTGAAATGAGATTGGATGATTTTTTTAATTTTACTAAAAAGAGATAATTTGGTAGTTTTTCTATATTTAAAAATGATTTTTTTTGTCCACAGGCCTACGGTTGGCGGTACACTAACTTGTAACCAGGTTTCTAAATAAATAAAAAATCATGGTTCCAGGTATATTTTTCTGCTCAATTCTACTTAAAACTTCATTGGAATGAGATTGTATGATTTTTTTAAGATATTAAATCAATTTATGTATTCAAAAAATATAATTTAAACAATATAAAAGAAATATATCATTAGCTCCAAGAGTTATTGCAATTGGTCCAAGTCCTATTGCTAAAGCACCTAGTCATGGTCCCATTGCTAAAGCACCTAGCCATAAAGAGGTCATGGAGTCAATTCTCTTGAACTTCCTTGGAGTTTGGCTCTGATTATTTTGGCCTACCTTATCAAATTAAAAAATAGAATAACATACATAAATAAATATATCACTAATCATCACAATTACATTGTTACATTGTTAATTAAAAAGTAACTTAAAAGTTCACACTAACAATCACAATTACCTTGTTAATTTAAATAAATCATGGTCCCATTTGTATTTTCTGATCAATTTTACTTAAGACTTCATTGGAATGAGATTGCATGATTTTATTGAAGACATTAAATCAATTTATGTATTCAAAAATATAACTTAAACAATATAAAATAAATATATCACTAGCTCTGACAATTAGATCAATTGGTCGAGGTCTCATTGCTAAAGCACCTAGCCAAAAAGAGGTCATGGAGTCAATTTTCTTGGACGCCCTTGGAGTCAATTTTATTTAAAACTTCATTGAAATGAGATTGCATAATTTTATTGAAGGCATTAAATCAATTTATTTATTCAAAAATAGAATTTAAACAATATAAAATAAATATATAACTAGCTCTTGATGGTTAGCTCAATTGGTCGAGGTCCCATTGCTAAACCACCTAGCCATAAAGAGGTCATGGAGTCAATTCTCTTGAACACCCTTGGAGTTAGGCTCTATTTTTCAGCTCAATTTTACTTAAAACTTCATTGGAATGAGATTGCATGATTTTATTGAAGACATTAAATCAATTTATGTATTCAAAAATATACTTTAGACAATATAAAATAAATATATCTCTAGCTATGACGGTTAGCTCAATTGGTCGAGGTCTCTTTGCTAATGAACCTAGCAATAAAGAGGTCATGGAGTCAATTCTCCTGGACGCCCTTGGAGTTAGGCTCTGATTAGTTTGGTCTACCTTGTTAAATTAAAAATTATTTGGTAGTTTTTCTATATTTAAAAATCATTTTTTTTGGGTGGTCCAAAGGCCTATGGCTGGTGGACGCTAACAACATCGTACAAATCTTGTAACCACCGTACAATTCCTATAACTGGGCTCCTAAATAAATCATAAATCATGGTTTGAGGTATATTTTTCTGCTCAATTTTACTTAAAACTTCATTGGAATGAGATTGCGTGATTTTTTTTTAAGACATAAAATCAATTTATATATTCAAAAGATATAATTTAACAATGATATAAAATAAATATATCACTAGCTCTGAGGGTTAGCTCAATTAGTCAAGGTCTCGTTGCTAAAGCACCTAGACATAAAGAGGTCATGGAGTCAATTCTCTTGAACACCCTTGGAGTTAGGCTCTAATTAGTTTGGCCTACATTATCAAATTAAAAAATAAAATAAAAATAAATAAATAAGTATATCACTAATCATCACAATTACATTATATCTATCTATCTATATATATATATATATATATATATATATATATATATATATATATATTTATTTATTTATTTATTTATTACTAGTCATCACAATTACATTGTTATATTGTTAATTAAAAGGTAACTTAAAATTTATTCATAACAATCATAATTACATTGTTAATTTAAATAAATCATAGTTTACGTTGTATTTTTCTGCTCAATTTTACTTAAAACTTCATTGGAATGAGATTGCATGATTTTATTGAAGACATTAAATCAATTTATGTATTCAACAATATAAAATAAATATATCACTAGCTTCAATGGTGAGCGTTGGTCGAGGTCTCATTGCTAAAGAACCTAGCCATAAAGAGGTCATGGAGTCAATTCTCTTGGACACCCTTAGAGTTAGGCTCTGATTAGTTTGTTCTACCTTGTTAAATTAAAAAAAATTAAATTAAATAAATAAATATATCACTAATCATCACAATTTCATTATGACATTGTTAGTTAGAAAGTAACTTAAAAGTTATCACTAACAATCACAATTACATTGTTAATTTAAATAAATCATCGTTCTAGTTGTATTTTTCTTCTCAATTTTACTTAAAACTTCATTGGAATGAGATTGCATGATTTTATTGAAGAGATTAAATCAATTTATGTATTCAAAAATATAATTTAAACAATATAAAATAAATATATCACTAGCTCCGACAGTTAGCTCAATTGGTCGAGGTCTCATTGCTAAAACACGTAGCCATAAAGAGGTCATAGAGTCAATTTTCCTGTATGCCCTTAAAGTTAGGCTCTGATTAGTTTGGCCTACCTTGTTAAATTATAAAATAAAATAAAATAAATATATCACTAGTCATCACAATTACATTGTTACATTGTTAATTAAAAAGTAACTTAAAAGTTATCACTAACAATCACGATTACATTATTAATTTAAATAACTCATGATTCCAGGTATATTTTTCTCTTTAATTTTACTTAAAACTTCATTGGAATGAGATTGCATGATTTTATTGAAGACATTAAATCAATTTATTTATTCAAAAATAGAATTTAAACAATATAAAATAAATATATCACTAGTTGCGAGGGTTAGCTCAATTGGTTGGGGTCCCATTGCTAAAGCACTTAGCCATAAAGAGGTCATGGGGTCAATTCTCCTAGATGCCCTTGGAATTAGGCTTTGAAAGCACTTTGACATCAATTTTCGCACTTCTTGGAAATTTGGAAGCGCCCTCACACCAAAAGTATAAAAAAGATAATTTTTTATTATTTTATTTAATTTTTTACTATTATTATTAATTTGTTTCAGGGAGAGTGGTTCCAACCTAATAACATTTTATATGAAGAAAATAGAATTACATTTCCTATTAAAAATTCAGCAAGCAAATTTAATAATTTTCAGAATTTCAATGGGATTGAAGCTTTCATTAAATATTATGACATATAAAGACATGTGATTGACATCTAATCAAGAGCACCAAGCCCAACCGACATGTACCCAATATTAGTGGTGTTGAATATTATGACATATAAGGATATGTGATTGACATCTAATCAAGAGGACCAAGCCCAACCCACATGTACCCAATATTAGTGATGTTGATTGTTGAACTCCTTTTTCATGGTCTTAGCAAAAATGTACCTTTTACTCAAACCAAAATCATTAATCGACCATATTAAGCCTTTTCCATCATGTTTAAAGGCTTGGATTAAACCACTTCATCAAAATTGGGTGGTGTTAACTAATGTCACTAGAGGATCGAGGTAGAGGAAAAGACCAAACAAGAAGAAAAGAATGAAAGATGGTACCAACGATGAAAATCTTGATATAAGTGATGGTGGAACATGGAACATTAAATATCAAGGAGTTGTGGAACATGCATGGTGGTGCTACCCCATAACCCCAACAATTGGCAACACGGGTGCTTTCACAAGTAGTGAACACTTCCTTTGTAGATTAGTGTCTAGCAACTAACTCAATTTATTGTTTTGAACATTTGGTCTTCATATTTCTACATAGAAGGCCTATTTTGTAAACATAACTATTTGGTCATATTTCTATTGACAGTTGCTAGATAACCTACTTCATTCATAAGTTAATGGTGTACTTTCTATTATATGCCTTAAAAATTTAAATGTTTATTTGTAAGTGATAGAGTTCAATGGTTGATGTTCTAATGATTAATCATTATAGATATATCATGGATGCTATTTCTATCTTGATTAATATATAAATATATATCTCTTCATATATTTTACTACTAATTCAACATTCTAGATTTTTTAAAGAGATGCACTATTTTTTTAATAAATTATATATATATCCCCGAGGCAGCTCAATTGGTGATCAAAGAGATATGAAATCATGTAAACTAAGAGATCCAATGTTTGATTCTCTAGAATTAATCAACTCTACAAAGAGAAAGACTAATCGTAAACTCAAAAGATATAATAGTAACTATGGTAGTAGCTATTAGAACCAACCCCATAAATGATCCAGTTGTATATATATATATATATATAAATGCTCCACTCCACTCCACTCTTAAGGAGTTCAAGACCCCATTTAAAAAAAAACCTTGCTCTTAAATTAAAGATGTTATAGTAAAGTGTTAATTAAGATATTAAATTTTATATCCATTTATTTTTAATCTATGTTATTCAAATAAAACTAATAAAAATAGATGCAACGATAAGATGAATTTGCATGGATGTTTAAATAAAATTAGTGAAAAAAGTACAGTGATAAGATGACTCTGCGTGGATTTTTAAAGATTTTAAAGTGATTTTGAATTTATATTAAATATTTTTTTATTAATCAGTATATCATCTGCCCCAATTTTAGGACGCTAAAGATGTCAAAAATTATTGCTTATTTATGCTCTTAGAGAGGACCATGTTCTTAAGCCAGAACGTGCAACGGTTTATATAAACAAATAACATAAAATTGTAAAACAATTAAATATATTAAAATAAATCCATTGTAAACCAAGATCTATTAGACTTTCTATTAATGGTACATGATTTAATGCCATGCTCAATGGTGTTTTAAAAAGAATGTGTAGGTGTTTACTTTGAATAATCTTTTGGCAAATAGTAGATTCGATATTAAAGGAGGTTAAGGTGGACGAGCTAAATATAAGGAAAGCTTATAAAAGTTGTAAATTTTGTAGTCCAAAAATGACTTGTTGACAAATACCCAACTTATTAATTTATTGTGCCCAAATCTGGTACTTTCATCCGAGTAAAATGGGCGTAGTTGTTGATTTATTTATTGTGCTCTAATATGGTCAATTCACAGTAAAATTTTCAACTTTATTTATTTATCGAGTTGTCTTTAGTGAGATTTTTTGGAAGTTTTTCCAGTGGATTTTTCATCACTAATTTCTCTAAAATCTGGTAGGAATTTATTGAAATCACAAGTATGATAAGTAACCCCTGCACAATCGAAGTGCCCTAGGGGTTTTTCAGGGCACTGAATCCATATATATAGTCAAAAAACCAATTTAAATAACACAAATCAAATTTTCACCTCAAATTTTTCCGTAGGATTCCGACACCCGGAAGTCCAAAAATATCGGACTAAAGACAACTCATTTATTTATTAGGTCCTAAACTATATATTTGAGGCAATGCCTATATATTATACAGACTCACCATTAATGCCAGTTGTGAGATCATGGTTTTTCTACTCATGGTTTTTCCAAAGGTATGGCAAGGATCCGCTACTCATGGAACCTTGGTGTACCTTTGGCAGAACTGTTAGCAGCGGAACTCTAATCTAGATAGCTGGCATTCATGGCAATGCCTATATATTATACAAAATTGTCATTAATGTAAGTTTTCTAGATCACGGGTTCGTTGCTCATAGTTAGTTGAATGTATAGAAAGGTTTTGCTGCTCATGCTCATGGTCATGCTCATGCTCATGGAACCTTGACATAGTTTTGGTGGTGAGTCGTGAAACAATGAGTTGACATCTAGCATTAATGGCAAATCTATCTGTATAATATATAGGCATTCCCATATGTTCGTAAACTTTATTCATTTATCGTGGCGAAATTGAAACACGCTTGACTTCTCCCATCTCTAATTTCCCACCCACCTTGTAGTACTTGAGATTGAAAGAGATTTAGACAAAGAAATGTAGCATTACCTTGGTTCTGTCGTCAATCCAATTTGGATGATAAAGAGTGAATACAACTCTTTCTTGCAATATATTTCCAAAGGTGAAACCATCTTGTCCCACACGAAGTCCAAATTGTAAATTGACCTAAATTTCTGATTGACAGCACTGAGCCTACAAACATCTCTGGGTGTGGTGAAACAGAGTATGTGCGATATGAAACTCTCTAGAAAATCCCCCCTTCTCATCATCATCCCTTTCTTGCTCTCCTCCATCAACTAGGTTAGGTGTTATAGCTCCAAATGTCACCCTTTGTAGTTGTGATGCTTTCTTTATGGCCTAGGGAAACCCCTCCTTCCAGACTTGGTCCAAATATTTTAAAAATAGTGTTTTACTCCCTATACGCTACTTTTCCTGTGTTAAAACCGTGTACACATGGGTCAGTCTATACCCAACCCGCATATATGTGTTAAAACACTTATAAAAAATAAATTTCCTTAACTATGGGTGGAGATCACGGGTTTTACCTGTTCATTACATATTAGTGCCCGTGGCCCAACTGTTCCCAACTGTTTCCCAACTAAAAAACCAATTTGGGAGAAGTATAAAAAGACTTCAATGGGAAGGCCTTAAGGAGGAGAGAAGAGATAGAATTACTATACTAAGATTATCCCCTGATTAAGTCTGAAGAATCCTTGTGCTTCAAGCACTTCCTTAAGTTCAAGAAACCCTTGTTTCCTTGAGTTTTGATGTTCTTTCATATGCTTGGAGATATCATGGCATTGGTTATGGAAGGAGGTTATTGAAGACTGGGACTGGACGGACTTGGAGGACAGTTCTACTTGGAGCTGGAAGAGGAAGACTCGGGTGAACTCTTTCCATGCTTTTATTATAGTTTTCTACAATAAAAGAAACATTGTCTTGTTCCTGATATCAACTTTGTTTATGCATCTGATGTTGTTGTTATGGTTTATATATGAATGACTATTTCAATGTATAACTAACCATCTACTTATATGACATAAAGTTGATTTCACTACAATGCTTTATTTATATGTTGCTATGTGTATTCGAATTAGTTGATTTATAGGTTCGAAGATTGTTAGGAGTTGCAGAGGGTTTAAACCCTGGATGTACTACCCAAACAAAGGACATCTGGGTTTGTTCATCCTCGCATAGTTAGTTTGTTTAAGCATGTTTCCTGAGTTGAATGCTTGTTTCTTACTGTAGAATACTCCTGCTCTACTAGGGTTCTGACCCAACACCCTAGGGGACTTATTCCCTCAACAGAATTGGTGACTCCACTAGAGATAACAATCTTGTTATTCCTAGTTTCGGTTATTTAGTGCCAATTAGGGCTCAGTTCATAGTTTGGTTGCTGTCACTGCACCGCCTGCTCTTGTAGGAACTCAAACTTCAAGTCTGATCTTTTTCATCAGGCCTCATTTTTTATTTTTCTTGTAAACATTCATAAACGCATCTTTGTCTGTTTACAAAAGCGTACTCATGCTTGTTTCTGTGAACTGAAACCATGTATACGCGAGTTTCTTTTGGCAGAAGCGCGTGTACACGCAACTGTGTGGAGACGCAGTCGCGTATACAATTTTTTGCATGATTTTTTCAAATCTTTCTTTCTGGAAAGATATGTTTCTTGGTCTGAGTGGTTTCTGAGTGGTTGGTTTATGTTTTCAGAATTTAATTTTTCAGTGAGCCTACTGTTACAAATTCTCTCCTGCTTTGAAAAGTTTTTGGCCTTAGTTTGCTTTACAGTGAGTTTTATGATTTGTGTTTGAACACACAAGGCTTCTCATAGACGTTCTTGATCATTTTGGTTTTCTAGAACAGAATATTATCTGCAATGTTAGTGTCAAACTTCATTTGTATGGTTTGCTTGCTTTGCTTCCCATCAATTTTGTGGCCATTCACTTTTTCTTGCTTTTCGAAAGTTTCTTGTTGATGAATTTGAAAGCCTATCTTTCCTGATTTCTTGATCAGTTTCTCAAAGCTCTTTTTGCTACTTTTGGAATGTTTAGTCCAAGTTGAAACACCTATTTTTCAAGTTTTCTTTCATGTTGAATTGATAACTTGAAAGGTTTCCTTGTGGTTTGCTTTTGGTCTTTGAATCTTTGGTAGCATTTTGAGTGCTTTTGAAAAGTTGTTTTTATTGTTGCTTGAAAAAGAAAAGTCCTTCAAAAACATTGTTTTTTCTTTCTTTGCCGAATTTGAGTTTGGTTTCTTTTGGTTTTTGAGAGTGATTAGTCCTTGTTTTGGAAAGATTTTGTGTTCAAGATTTATATTCTTTTCAAAACACTTAAGTTGGATTATAAACAAATTGCTTTCATTTTCTTTTTAGAGTAATCTACAATTTTGCATTATCATGTACACCTTGCATTAGGGTAAGTTTTGCATCATTAGAACATCAATAGTCTTTTAGTTTTTGTGAGTGTGAAGTCTGTTATAAGAAAAGAAAAGGAAATTTTTTTTTGTTTTATAGAAGTTTCTTAGAACCCAAGTAAACGTTGCTTTTCATCGAAGAACAAACAAGTGCATTGCATATAAGTTAGTTTTCATTAATTTCTTTTGCATCATAAGAACACCATCAGTTTCACTTCCATATTGTCCCTTTGATTTAAAAAGAATAGCCACTTAAAATCAAGCGCTTAATAAAATAAACTAGAACTTTTTATATTGTCAATCAGATACACCAACAAGTTTTAGGTTATTTAGGGCCTTGGATTAGGTGAGAGGAGAGCAAACTCTCCAAGGCCACTCTAAATTGTGAAACATAGAAGTATGAATAAAGAGTGAAATCCAATAGCGTTAGGGAGACCATGAAAGCTCCATGACTGGGAGTTAAGCACGGGGGTTGGTGAAGATAAGGATGAGAGATACCCCCTCTCTTACTTGTTGGATCTTACCTCACAACTGTTCCGTTCGGTTTCTAATACGAGTTGGTGTCTTTAGTTGCCAATCCTAGGGATCTACACAGGTGGTTGCAGAGGGGAATCCTGTGGCACCTGAATTTGACGTTGCATCACGTTCAACAGTACTTCTGGAGGGCACCCTTGTGAAACTTGGGGGCTTGCACCGGGAAAGGCTGTTGTCTGGAGGTTAGCATAACTGCCTATGATACCTTCACTAATAGACCTGTAGCATAATTACCCTAGTCTATTTTCAAAAGGCCCTTTTTATTCACTTTCTTGTATTTTGGTGTTCGATCATAATAACCCAGAGTAGAAATACTTGGAAGTTTTTTTACTGTTGAATTCTTTAGGGACATTTTTTAGTGTGTGTTTTGTGCTCCTAGTTAGCCTAGCTTTCAATTTTCTTGAGTCTTTAAGTAGATCTTATTAAAATAATTCAAAGTGGCTGACTGATCACTTAGATTCTCCTGTAGACTTCGTGGGCTTTCACCTGCATGTCCAAAGCCTTCTCCTAGAAGGCATAGGAGTGATTCTTCCAGTGATTTTCAACCAGTGGTAGCTGGTGCATTGGAGATTGATCCTCTGCTTGGGGGCATCAGTGTACAAGGTAGACCTGGTACTACCACAGAGTTAGAGAGGAACACACCAGTTCTTTCTCGGGTACTCTTCCAGTCGGAAGATAATATTGAGGTAGAAGAGCTCTCAGAGTCAGTTGCGGCTCTAAATTCTCCTCTCCCTTTAGATCATCCAGACGTATTGTTATACGTTGGAACTTTGACACACAGGCCTTCAAGCCTAGGTCCACACACATACATCCCTTCGATGACCACTGCTGGAAGCATGGCATCCACCACGAGTGCTACAAGTATGCAGACTCCTATATTAGTACAAGGGGGAGGAACTATTTCCATCCCTTCTACATCTTTATTTGGGTCTACTGCCAGCACATCCTTGTTTGGGTCTACTTCCATTCCATCGATGAGTGGAAGTTCCCAAGCTCATGCATCCAGTTTTGGATTCTTCCCTTTTGGAATGCCCTCTCAAGGTATTCTTTCAGTTCCATTAAGTATACCATTAACTGCCTCCACGTCCACGATGAGTGGATCAGCTTCCTTTCAGGGTTTTCCCTTTGGAAGTGGTCATATACCACATTTCAATCTGACGGTGGGGTCTATGCCTTTTCCTTTCACAGGTCAAGGTACTAATCCTTTTTAGAGTTGGACTAACCCTACAGTTAGTGGGATCGGAACTCCTCGGTCAATTCATTTCGAAGTTTTCCACCCTTAGCTAATGTTTGGAACCCTTACTAGGGGTTATCCACTCCTTATAATAATTCGTTAGGGGGAAACTTTGCTGGTTACGGAGGTTTTTCGGCTGGAGTTGGTCAAACTCTGAGTTTTGCTGGACCACAAGGGTCATATTTTGGTTCAGCAGGCTCTACTAGTTACTTTGGGTAACCTGGTGCCTTTCAAAATCAATATCATTCTTTTCAGACTTTCTAGAACCCTGCCCAATCTGTGTGGAATCCCCAAGGTCCTCCGAGACTTCCTTTTCTAGCCACGCTTAATCTGCCAGACTTGACTAAGTTGACAAACGATCCAATCAGATACAATTCGGCTTAGCCTCTGGTCCCAACCAAACTTCCATCGAATATCCCACAATTCGAAGGGAAGAGTGGAGAAGACTCGGGCAACCGTGTAACCATGTTCCATTTATGGTGCTCGTCTAACTCCCTATTCGATGATTCGATTAGGTTGAGACTATTTTAGCGCACCTTAACTGGGAATGCGACTAAGTGGTATATAGAGTTGCCAAGGGGCACCTTTACATCTTTCATTGATTTGGATAACATTTTCTTAAATCATTTTCAGTTTCCTGTCCATTACGAAGCCAGAACTGAACTTCTGGCCAATTTTTATCAAGACACGACTACTCACATTTCAGATCGTATCCAGGAATGGAGATGGAGAAAGAGACTCATTAAAGCCGAAATTCCACCTGAATTCTGTCCGAATGGTTTTTAAAATCATTACAACCCGAGATCTCTAAGGATGTTTCTATGTCTAGAGTTTATTCTGAAGAGCAGGCTATCTTTCGCGCCCAGCAGTTAGAACTGATATATTCTCAGTCTGAGACTCTTTAGAAGATCTTGCTTGATGCTCCTAGATCCACGGTTGATATAGCCAAACTGAAGCCAGGCCCGCATGTTGATGGTATTGTTGGATCGATTGATGCGAATGTGGTGAACCTTCTAAGCCAATTATAGCAGTTGTCTATACAAATTGCTTCTTCTAATCAGGCTGCAATGTCTACTATTCCACCTTCTCAACCTTCTTCCGTAAACGTCGTTCAGGCTTCTAACTCAAAATTCTGATGGGAAGAAAAAGGGACGAGGTAAAAAGAAGAATCAGGATGGGAAGAGTAATGCGAACAAGCCCAACAATAATTATGGTGAAGGTGGAAAAGAGTCTAAGAGGAAAGTTAAGTTTCCATGCAAGTTATGCAGTGAAGACCATTTGACTCATCTTTGCCCAAAAATTCAAGATGCTCAGCACTTGTTAGTGCAACAAGGGTTTTCTAGCTCCAAGCTGTCTTAACTAACCATTTCCCCCAAGGGCAGCTGTTGCTTGCTGGTGCAAATTCAAACCTCGGTACCTCTATTGGGGGAAACCAGGACGGGGACAATTCCTCAAATGTTTTCATGATGAGTTCTCACATCAATGTGGCTACACGGTCACGTGATTATGGTGAAGCTGAAACATTTAAGGATAAATCGTCTCCCGAAACTATGCACCCACTTCATATTGAGCGACCCTCTGTCGAGTCTATACCTTGGATACCGAAAGGTTCTGCCAAGTGCATGACTATCGACCCTAATGCTACGACAGCCTAGAACTACTCCATTTTAGATGATCTGGTTCAGATTCCTTGCACAATGTCTACTTGAGAGGTACTCTAGTCATGTCCAGCTCAAAGAAGTGCTTTGCTTTTGGAAATGGGGGCAATAGATCCAAATAATTCTTTAGCTCTCACTTTTGATATTCACAATGTCAAAAAAAGACTTCCTCATCATACGACTTTCTAGATAAAGTCTACTTACCGGAAAACCGATATTTTTCGGATGGTTATAGATGGGGGAGCTTCCACATATGTCATGTCTATGTCATGTTGGAAGGCAATTGGATCACCTGCAGCTGTTCCTTCACCCACTCTCTTGACAGCATTTGACAGACATTCTCATAGGCCACACGGGATTATCCTAGCCTTTCTTATATGTGTTGAAGGGAAGGTTGTTTATGTCAAAGTAGAAATCGTTGATGCCAACCTCGATTACAATCTCCTCTTAGGACGGAATTGGATTTATGAAATGGATGTCGTAGTTTCGACTATGTTTCGAATCCTTTGTTTTTCTCATGAGGGGAAAATTGTTAAGGTTGATCAATTGGATTATTCTCCAGTTGACCCTCGTGCAACTTCGGATTCTACTGTTTCGATGGTGGATAACCCCTATCAACCTATCGAGAAACTAGGAGTTGGGATGTAGTCTTCCTTGATGGGTGTATTTGATCTCCCCCCTCCTACAGCTAGAATCGATACAATTTCATCCTCCAAGGGGCCTTTAGGGAAAGAGTTTGTTCAAGCTCACTATTTTTCTAATCCTGGGACCTTACCTTCATCTGTGGCCACATCAGATGAAGGGAAGGTGGGTGGAATAGAATCTCCTATGTTTGCAACAAAGCTTAGATATGAACCTATCAATAAATCTACAGACAACCATCCCACTCCTTCTTTGGAAAAGGAGTTAGATGGTGATGTGGCTCCTACTTGGACCCTTGATTCCACTTCTACTTTGGATTTCTTAGATACAGTTTTTCCATCTGACGAAGCAATATTTGAAGCAATGACGGCTGTAGATCGACCATTGGAAGATTTACATCATCATTCATATTTTCGTCCTCCTTTGCATGAAGTCGAATCTAGGTCCTCCAATCTGCCTACTAGCGATGTTTGTACAGTTCCTTTGGCTCCAACACAGTTATCTGCCGAAGGTAATATATTGATTGGCTCAATGACTATACCTATAAACATCTCTAGGAAAAGGTTGGCAGAGCCCCGAAATGGGCTCTACCTCAAGATGTACTTTGCTTAGGTTATGGCTGAGCAATGGCTTCTTTGTATATTTTATATTTTTGTACATATCTTATCGGGATTTTTTGTGATATCGACACTTTTTTGATCTTCTTTGGCAGGTGTTGATGGATGACTTGGTTTATTTTAGATTCACTGATGGTGCTAGTCGGCACACTCAGAATCTTGCTTCTACAGCTTGGGTGATTTATTATCCAACTGGTCAATTGATGGTGTCAAGGGGAGTATGTATTGGTTTTGCATCAAATAATGTTGCCAAATGTACTGTCGTCATTAATTTACTATCCAAAGCTATTTCTTATGGAATTAATTTGTTGGTAGTGTATCTTGACTCACAGCTGTTAGTGTCACAATTGAATAACATTTATCGGATTCGGGATCCTTATTTCTATCGCCATTTTTTTAGTGTGAGGGTGTTGCAAAGATCATTTGTTTTTATTACTTATTTTCACATTCCACGATTTGACAATTCATTAGCGGATTCTATCGCTAATCAAGCATTAGATTGGAAAATCATTCATTCATCAAGATAAAAACAAACATCAAAAATCTGAAACTGAATATATATATATCATAAAATCGCTTGTGTGTACATAAAGAGTTTCAAAAATAATATACAAAATGAGGACTAAATTCCCATAATCATGTCCAGTACATCTAATGACCCAGATTAAGATGAGTGGCTAAGTAGGTGACTACTGCTTTGGCCACACGCTGAAAAAGCCAAACCCAGTCGCGTGGTACTCCTACCATGCGGCACTGCATATCCTCTGGTAGATCTTCTACGGCCTTCATCGGTACCCGATGAGTCAATCTCACCAAGTTTCATTGGACTGCATATAAGCCCTCTCTGTCTCTGCAGCCACCTCTTCGGCACCTCTTCCGCGATGCTTGTGTCGCATAAATTCATCTAGTCGTACCGGACCCACATCTGGAACATGATCATTACAGTATTTTAATCCCATAAAAAATATCTTTAAGTTCATTTTCATATTTAAAAAAAAAAACATAAATTTTTTTAAAAATTTGATAAAATTTAAAAAATGGTTACCTATCTCTCCCCATGTTGCATTTGGTGGTAGCACCAAATCTGGATCTCCTCTGAAATCCATGCCAGCATAGGGACATTTGTCCACAATGATGATTTTTTGTTCCCACCAAGAGAAGAACTCATCATCGAAAGCAGTTCTCGGCACATCCCCGCCTCCAAGGCGTTTCATTAGGTCGGCCCACCTGCCCATTCGAGGATATCAGTGGCTACTGATAGAAACTGATACTCTAGGATGTAGCCCTAGAACCTTCTTGAAGAAGAAGGAGCACAAAAGGGTCCTGTATCCAAAATTCTTGGTATGTCCTTTCTAAATGGAGGACAATTGGCTCTTCATGTTAGTAAGAAGAGGTGTACACCAATCAAAAACTGCAGTGAGACACTCCACAGTGAAGCTCATGGATAGTCGTGATGCTTGGTGCAATGAGGCTGATCTGTTTATCCTCACTATCGTGAATAGTAAGATCCTCAGGGACAAACTCTCTCCATTTTTTATTGGAATTTGGCTTCCAATCTTCTCCAGATGCCCTGGACAGTATATATGTATGTAGTCTTCCACTGAAAGAATACCTCGTGTTCGGCGAGTTGAATGTACAACTTCTCTTCTCTAGGAGAGACCAGTGATAAAGTAAATATCTTCTACCTCTATCCTCAAAGACATTTTATCAATCATAAAATCATCATCTTCGATACTCCAATAGTGGATCAAAATTTCAAGCAAGCAGGTGTTGGCCTTCATATTTGGAATTTTGAAAATTTTTAATAAACCGCATCCCCTCAATGCATCTAAGGCTTGCTGATCATACATAACTTCATTATCAATGGTATTATGCTCCCTCTCTCTCCAGGTGATTGTCATCCTGAAATCAAATTGATTTCCAACCATTAGATTTTTGTGTTTAGATTTCAAACCGCGTATACGCGGGTCCCTTTCATACACAATCACGTGTAGGGCCTACGTGTATGCATGGGTATGAAGGATAGAAGGTCTGATGAGGATAGGCATGTTATACCTCCCATCTCATAGAGATAAACCAATATCCAAACCATATATACGCCGCATTGAAATTTTTAACATAAATTCCTACGGTAAAATCCCAATAAAAAATTCTAAAAACAATCGTAAATTAATACAAGCTAGAATTGGGGGTTACCTGATGATTTTGATGCAAATTGAGCGATCCAAGTCTTTGGGGGGTAACTTTTCTCTTTTTTCTCCACAGCTTTTGCTCTCAACACAAATGGTACAAATGGTGAGTCAAAAATTCATTTTATAAGCTTTGAAAATGTCAATTTTTTTTCAAAACTTGATTTTTTTCGTCTCATGAATATTTTAAATTGAGAGCTTGGATTGTCGGGAATAGGTTGTTTTTCAAGACATGTTGGACGCTTTTTCAGGAAATTCACATCAGTTCCATGACTGTTGACCCGTCATAGCAGGTATCGTTTACTCACTAGCATATAGGTTAGGGAGATCATTTTTTCTGTTGCATTTTGCATAATAGCCTCCATTTATCAATACACTTGCCATAGGGTCGATCCATCGTGTTATGATTAGTAAGCCATGTTCACTCGCTGATTTTTTTAAAATCATAACACGATGGTAGAGCCATCCTTTACATGGGCATCGTAGTTAGCACCTCACTGTCATTGGTTTCCCATGTTGTTTCGTTGAGTAGGCTCGAGATTCCTCTCTAGTCCCACCATGACTTGAGCATTGAAGAATCATTCCTCTTTGCTTCTTTGCTTCATTCTGGCCTTATACCCTAGAGGCTTCTTTGTGTTGATTTGTACTACTACATTGCATTTTGACCATTTTCACCTTTTGGCCTTGAGCCGGCTTCACTCGGACTCGTGTTTAAGCCACTTTTTGACCATGTATTCTACAAAAATCAAACTTGCAATCCCTTAGCTTCTGCAACTTGACACACCCTCAGACCCATGGAAGGAACATCCCTTTGAGTTTCCTTGACCAACTTCACCTCCCTGCATTGAGCATAGGATTGTTCCCCTCTCAGGAACTAGGTCATCTGTTTCACTAACACTCATTCTTTCCACTGTACTATAGCATTATTTTATTATTTTTCCAGCTTGAAGAAAAAGAAAAAGAAAATCACAAATTCCAAAAAGAGCGGGAACGAGACAAAATTTCCATCTACGGTTGGCAGCTAGAGTCAGTCGTGTCGCCCTTGAACAAAACACTCAAAAGAAAAGTCTCTCCTCCATTTGGGCAGGATTTAGTTTGACTTAGGTATGTCGTAACCTTGTTATTGAGTCAGTTCTCCTCTGATTGGTTATCTCTTCCAATCATATGGAGAGTTCGTTCATGCCTCCTGCATGACAAATTTATACAGAGTTATCATATGCTGCCACATGGTCATCATTGAGTCATGCTTTTGTTTAAGGGAAGTAAGCCTGAGTCAGCCTCTCTGCGGTGTCCCTTGACCTATTTTTCAGTCAGCCATCCCTGGTTGTCAGTGTCTTGTTTGTCATCACATCAGTTATACTGGTCCTTTACTCATGTCGGTTTGAGAAGGTCTCCATTGACTTCTTGCTAGTGGGTCTTGTCCTTATCGACGATGACATATTTCTCTAAGGACAGGCCTAGAGCTACACCGTGGCCCTATTTTCATTACTGATAGGTCACCTTGTGCTCAACATTGATCAGTATCATGGGTCTTTGACTGAGTGGTTTCCCTTGTGTTCAACATCAGCTTTCATTATCACACATTGGGATTTGTGTAGTACCTTGGTTTTCATTTGACCATATTGGTGGATTCCTCGCCTCTCTGTCAACTTTCATTATTGGTTGGTTCAGAGGGTTTCTAGTGTGCTAGCTAAATCTTGTGTACGCTGAAAATGTGCTTCGGTCGGGTTACTACATCTTTTTCGTCCAATTCCTTCCACATTATTGGCCTACGGGTTACACTTGCGCTAGATTGATGAAGGATGCCTTAATTCCTTCCTTCTAGTGGATCTTTCCCTATCGACTACGACTCATTGCTCTGGGGGAAAAGTCTAGATTCCATTTGAAAGTACCTTAGGGTTTGCAATCATTAGTGGCATATCCTTCGCTATCGATAGTGGGAAACCATCATTGTCTCCTGATTGATAGATTCTTCTAGATGTTCGACTTCAACTCATCTATTCGCACTTGTTAGATTGTATTGGGTACCTTGACTCTCATTATCATTATCAGTGAGTAGTCTCGCGTTTGTTAATGGTATACATCAATAACCGGTAATCAAATGATTTCTCACATGGTTGACTTTAGATCATTTATTCCCATTGTGTAGAAATGTACCACGGCGATCGGTGAAGACCTTGGGTTGCATTAGCATTCTTTGGTTCACTTGTCAGTTGCTCATGTTGCTACTAGTAGACACCATTCCACATTATATGTTGTAGTCCTTCACAACGACATCTTATATGTTGGCATCCGAGTTGCGATGTAGTATCATCTTATTCCATGATGTTCATTTGGTACTATTGGGATCAATTTTTGACATCAATGATCAGCTTCATTGATCATCTTCTTATATGTTATATTCAAACATGTACTTGTTCGATCATGCTCAGATGATCCGTTATGCACTTTCAGTTCCTTATAATTGTATACATAGTGGATCCACTTGTACTTGATATGCGGACATGCTTTATTTTCTCTGAGCATGGGTATGCCCACCTCAGACAGTTGTTTCTTTCTGATCTTCTTTTGCTGGCTTGGCAGGTTGAAATCTAGTGAAGTCCTCCTCAATTTTTGACAGTTTTCCTTTCTATATACTTAATACATTTCGGCCATCATGTACCCCTTCCGACCTCATATATTAGGAGGCATCTGTTATAGCTCTAGATATCACCCTTTGTATTTGTGATGCTTGCTTTATGGCCTAGGGCAACCCCTCCTACTAGACTTGGTCCAGATATTTTAAAAACAATGTTTTACTCCCTATACACTACTTTGCCCTGTGTTAAAAGCATGCACACATGGGTCAGTCTATACCCAACTTGCGTATATGTGTTAAAGCACTCAAAAAAATTAAATTTCCTTAACTATGGGTGGAGATCACGGGTTTTACCTGTTGATTACCTATTACTGCTCATGTCCCAACTATTCCCAACTGTTTCCCAACTAAAAAACTAATTTGGGAGAAGTATAAAAAGACTTCAATGGGAAGGCCTCAAGGAGGAGAGAAGAGATAGAATTATTATACTGAGATTATCCCCTTATCAAGTATGAAGAATCCCTATGCTTCAAGCAGTTCCCCAAGTTCAGGAAACCCTTGTTTCCTTGAGTTTTGATGTTCTCTCATATGCTTGGAGATATCATGGCATTAGTTATGGAAGGAGGTTGTTGAAGATCGGGACTGGAAGGACCTGGAAGACGGTTCCGCTTGGAGCCGGAAGAGGAAGACTCAGGTGAACTCTTTCCATGATTTTGTTATAGTTTTCTATAATAAAAGAAACGTTGTCTTGTTCCTGATATCAACTTTGTTTATCCATCTGATGTTATTGTTATGGTTTATGTATGAATGACTATTTTAATGTATAGCTAACCATATACTTATATGATATAAAGTTGATTGCACTACAATGCTTTATCTATATGCTGCTATGTGTATTCGAATTGGCTGATTTGCAGGTTCAAAGATTGTTAGGAGTTGTAGAGGGTTTGAGCCCTGGCTGGAACTACCCAAACGAAGGACATCCGTGTATGTTCATCCTTGCATAGTTAGTTTGTTTAAGCATGTTGCTTGAGTTGAATGCTTGTTTCTTATTGTAGAATACTCCTGCTCTGCTAGGGTTCTGACCCAAAGCCCTAGGGGACTTATTCCCTCAACATTAGGTTATAATAACAAGAAACCAAAGTAATTTCTCTTCTCTTCTCCCTCACTCTTCTCTACCCAATGTGAGGCCAGCCCACTCCACATTACTCTTCTTCAAATTCATGTTTTCCTTTGCTACGCAGAATTAAAATTTGGATGTTACATGCATCGATGAATTCAGGAAGTAGTAAATTTGATGACAAGTGTGGTTATCAAATTATAGATTTGATGACAAACAAAAAACTCACACCACTTAACAAACAAAAAAGCTTATAGATTTTTATTAATATACAATTTTATATAATCATATATACACTAAAGCATTGTTGAATCCTCCCATATCATCCTAATATTTATTACAATTTTTCATTATCAATTCCCTAAATTGCCCATCATCTTATTAAATGCGGTCGAATTTAAAATGTGCTTGTTATTTCTCTAATTTAGAGTTGATTTGAACAAGAATGACCAAGTGGTATGAATACTTATGGTTATCCACCTATGACTTCATTTTGTATGTGTGTGTTATAATTCTTCAACCACCACCAAACATCTATCTAAGTTTCCAAAGATTATTTGCGACCTACCCTGTGTCCTAGTGCCTTTTTAAATTTATCAATCTAAGAACTACTAGAACTAGCTTAAACTATATTTGATTCAAATCCTCAAAAATATGAATAAAGTAACCTATGAAAGGATTTATTTTAGCAATTTCTTTTCATTTCTCATGTATCTTCAAAGTCATGTTGAAGTCCCCTTCACTTCCCCCTCCCAAACACCATAAAATAACATTGTCACTGTTTATGATTCCGTGACCAATTAACATCTCATAGAAATTCATCTTCCCCCCAAAAGGTTTGTGTAATTAACCAGCTTGATCTGAACCCTCGATCTATCAAGTGTCAAGTTGGATCAAATCTCTTTTCACTCTAAAATATGTTTGCACCTCAAGAGATTTGATACCTCTCAACACTTGGTAGATCCAGAGTTAAAATTGAAATGAAAATATTGGTATATCCAGAGTTTTACTTTTAAAATGAAAATATTTTTTTATTAATTTTAATCAAATTATTTTAAATACAAGTATATTTATAAATTTAAATAAAAGTTAATTTGAAAATATATAAAAGAATTTAATATAATTTAACACCTTAATTTCATAAAATTCAAATTTCAAGATTTTATAAAAATACCATATTACAAATAAATTTAAACAATAAAAAAAATACAAAAAATAAATTCAATTCAATTCAAGAAAATGAAAATGTTGTTGGATATATTTTGGAATAGGCCTTCGTCACTATTCCAATTTTTATTTATCATCCATTTTCATTGTATAATTTTATTTTATTTTGTAGGTGAGAACATTCTATTAGTTATAGAAGAAATATTTACAAGGCTAATGCTAAAAGATTTGGCGCTCCCACCCTGACCATTTTGTTGACCATTGGTATTAGTCCAAAATAAATAGTCCAAAAAATACTTAACCTAACCGGCCATAACCGTAAGGGAAAGATATGCCAAAAGATTCAAAAAATGAATAGAACACCAAAGCACATTCTTAATCATCAGAGTTGATAGGAGTTGGGTTGTCTGGACCCATCTCAGGTGGAGGAGGGGGGCAAAACAAGCACCTGACATGTTTCTCCAGATGAGCCAGCCAAGCCTCCAACTGCCCCAGCTTGTCTAGAATGTGTATGTGTCCACACTAAACCACCACCACCCACTCTTGAATCTGACACTAGAAATATTGGATTTGAGCCAAGGCTACCATGGCCGCCTCATGCTCCTCCCAGTGAATTTTCTCATATTGCATTTTCACAGACATAGTTGAACTTTGGTGGCACAAGAGGGATTGTTCCTCTTCCTCGGCAGTGGTTGGCGTTCATGGTGGGATCCCCGTAAGCTCCTAATTACCTCTGACCTCGGCCCCACCTCCTCCCGCTTACAATATTGACATTGAGGTTTGGGTTCTGCATCCAGCCCCCTACCACCTCCACCCAAGCATGAGCTATGTCGCAGTGCCATGTGCACGTCACAACACAAAACCTCTCCAACGTCTTGGTCGTTTTCACCACCACATTGTAACACATCCAACACCAACACCACAACACCAACACCACCACAACACCAACAACAACACTGCACTGCAATCCATCCAACATTGCACCACCGTAACACCAGCGACACCATAACACAAGCACCATCGTAGCACCAACAACATTGCAACACATCCACAACGAAGATAAAATATCCTCTTGAAATTCCATGCAACGCCTCCAAAACCAATTGGAATGTACCCAATGATAGACCACTATTCGATCAAGACATCATAGGAGGGCCCCCATGGGTTAAGTTATAGAAGCTCTCCCGATCAGGGGGGCACCATAGAGAAAGTCAGAATATATACATGGACAGAGGACGAACGACTCATTCCTGCAACCGGAAACCACCTCCAACATCATCCAAAGAATAGCAATTCACCTTATCTCCCCTCCAAAACTTATCATCATGGTATCTCTCGGAGTCGGACACCCCGAACTGCCATCACCAGAGTATCATAACAATTCTCATCAAATTTCGTAGACTGCCCATTTCCCATCAACCTCCATTTAGATGCACACAAGCATGGCTAGTTGGGCTCGCATGGACCGACTGTGGCATACCCTGCCACGCATACCTCATGCATGCCATGTGCATGAGAAATATGGGGGGAGACAAGGCTCAACCTCCATTATCCTCAATTTTTCTACACCCATTGGGGTCCTTTCATTGTATATGTTATATAAATTTATTTATTTATTATTGTATGCAAGAGATGTTGTAATGTCTTGAAAACATTTTGACTGTATCAAAATACATTAAAAGATATATATATATATATATATATATAGATATATAGATATATATATATATATTAATGTAATGTAAATATTTTAATTCGGTAAAAATAAAATAAAAATAACCTTATGTTAAAATAAGAATTCTTTGTTATTATTTTTTTTATTAATTTTTGTTGAGTAGTTATGTTAAACTTGGCTTGGTCAAGTTATAGTGGTTTTTGAGCTCCATTTATGAGAACCCATGGTATTCATGTGGAATATAGCTTATTTAAAGGGGGAATTAAACCAGTCTAGATCTATATTAACTATGGATCTATCAAGCGCCTAAAGAGATCAAATCTCTTGAGATGGAAATATTTTAAGATGAAAAGAGATTTGATCCCTCTCGGCGCTTGGTGGAGTTAAGATGGATCTAGGCTGGTTATTTTATTAATGTTAGTCAAATCATTTTTAAAATAAATATTAATTTGAAAAAATATAAAAGAATTTAATTTAATTTAACTTCTCTTATTGCTATTTTAATTTCATAACATTTTAATTTCAAAATGCTATAAAATTTAAATTTGAAATTAAATTTCGATTGGAATTAAATCCCATAATACAAATAAATTTGCATATTTTTGTAAAAGCCAATTTACATTACCAACTAACACAAAGACAATATCGGTTGAAGTTAAAGATCAAGACCCTTTGCTTCTTGAAAAACCAAAATAAAATTTCAAATTATTCTCTTCTCAATGATATGGTCTCACTAGTGTAAATGGAGAGCACATTTGGGTGCAAAAGACAATTATTGAATATTGCAATCATATCCATTCTATGTATTTAATCATAAGTCACTTGGATAGTTTAATATATGTAGAACTTTCATCTATCATTTGTGCATTTAGACGGTGTATGGGAAAATTTCATACTTACTTTAGTTCCATTTATTATATATAGTCTTTATAGTTATAAATTTAGAGGATTTATGTCAATTGTGAAACTTCTTATACCAATTTTATGAATCTTTGTAATGCCAACAATAAATGTTCAATATGTTTAATAAATTTTTAAAATTTTAGTTTATAATTATTTTCAATAACTTCAAATAATAGTAATAAATTGAAAATATAAAAAGTAAATAAATAAATAAATAAAAAATAAAATAAAATCCACATATAGAGTCAACTCTTACATATTCTAACTCTTATGTTTTTGAGACTAAACATCCAATCCTTCTTGAAAAATGGTCTTTGTAAAAAATGTTAGAACCACCATGAAATTTGCATATCATGAACCACCTCTCTTAAATATAGAAGTCTTCTTTAAAAAAAACTTGAATATGAATAGAGAAAATCGTTTATTTATTTTTTTCTAGTTTTTTAATTATACAGAATTTAGATTAGAGTTAGTTTTATTGTTAAATAAAAAACAATATTTTTTTCATATGTTATCATCAAACTTATGAAAAATCAACTACTTGAATGGCAACTTTTCCATAATGAAATCCATAAACCTTTCCGACCTTGAGTCAAAAAATCGTTATTATTTACATGACACATGGTTGTCTGATGGAATTTTATGCCTTTAAATAGGCTACATTACATAAGAATACCCTGGGAAAATCCATGGGTTGCCACAACTTGGAGACAAAAAATCACAAATGGCAAATTGACTAATTTACCACAACTTTATTTTAATTATTAATTTCAATTTTAAATTTTATTTTATTTTTAAATTTTTATTTTTATGTAATTTGACCTAGTCAAAATGTTTAACAGACATTACAATGTTTAACAGATACATTACAACATATCTTCCATTGTGGGTCGGAGAGCGCCTCTCTACTCAATAATTTAAAACACTTTTCTTAGATCCTTTTACCTACATTCCACCTAATTTCTTGTATGCAAGGATATAGAAGTAGAAATTGCGTCAATGTTAAATATCCAACCAATTGCATCCCATGAATAAAAGGTCCAATCCTTCCAATGTTGGAAATAATACTGAGAGGGGGGGGGGGGGGGGTAAATCAGTATTATCACATTAATAAAACTTTTTCATTTCCATAATCAGATTCATATATGCTATTTCCACAACTCCTTATGATTAAGTTAATTAATCTTCAATGAGTGCATTAGAACTTTATCAACCATATTATCAGTTAACAAATGCAGTGACATAGAATAGATCATCACACATAAGGCACACACATGAACACCATGATATAAGGTGGAAACCCAATGCGGGAGAAAACCACCTGCTGCAAGTCATCTCAATCTTCTTCTTAATAAGAAAATCCTTTTATAATATTTGTACTGGTGCAGTCTTATACCAGTACGGGAGCTACAACCCCCTTTGCTCTTGTACTAGCCGATCCATTTACTAGTACGCAGGCTGCTACCTGCTACAATGCTCCAAAGATCTCCCTTAGCTTTTGTACTAGCTTAGATACTAGTATGTAGGCGCTGGCCTACAATCTTCTCTCCTCCAGGTACCACGTTTCATCAATTTTCAGACTGAATACACTGAAGCACAACACATAATCTGAAAGGCCACATTTCATCCAATTTTCATACTGGACCCAACAACAACTCAAACAACCTTCTGAATCACCCAATCATCAGATCCATACATATACAATGATATTATGAGAGTTATCAACCAGATCTAGTACATCAGATCACATGAAGATAAGTCATTTTAAACCAATCCATTCATCCAACAAAACTGAAGTTAATCATAATCATTCACTCAATCACTGCTGTTATCTGAACATAATATCAGAACCAAACATCACTTCAACAACCCAGATCATAAGAATGATAAGCAGAGATTTTAAGAAAAGTAAGCAGCTTCACCCATGTACTGCCTGCTTACGTAAGCACCCTGCTCAACTGCTCGCCTGCTTACAGTACGCACCATGCTCAACTGCTCGCCTGCTTACGATACGCACCCTGCTCAACTGCTCGCCTGCTTACGTACGCACCCTGCTCAACTGCTCGCCTGCTTACGTACGCACTATAGTCAACTGCTCACTTGCGTACCTCGCTCTGAGTCCATTGAACTGCCTGCGGACCTCCGCACCTGCAACCCTTCTGTGCCTGCGTACCGGCGCACCTGAAACGCTTCGTTCCTGCGTATGTACACACTTTTCTTTCACTGTACCTGCGTACCTCTGGGCATAGATGATTTCAAGACTTCAAGAATAACCCAGACAGTCAGATCTACAGATTTGATCATGCGCCGAAGAGATCTCAATCCATCAGTAGATTCGCCTTATTTAGATCTAGACATTACTCCCAAGAGATCATAATATTTCAGATCTAGCTCTCATAAGATGTTCAACCCAAGCACACCTCCAAGCCAAATGATCTCCTTTGCTTTATATAGGAAGGCTCTTCCTCAAATCATGGATCAATACCACGGGCCGACACCATAATAACACAAATACCGTCGGCTAAATACCAAGGGTAAAACATAAGAAACCCCACATGTGAATTTCTTTGCCTTGAAATGTGTGCACTGGGGGTACGCACCTCCTGAACGGGATAACTGCGGGTATGTACGCACTTTATGTAACACCGACCTGCGTGTACGCACCTTATGTAAGGTGTACCTGCGTACCCCTTAATTTCTTCAATATTTGATAGCTGATCATCAATCTCTGTTGCTGACTTGAAGTACTGTGATCTATCACCTGAATGGGTTGCCATCAAGGACAACACTTTAGCCATAATGCCAACAATCTCCCCCTTTGGACTTGATGGCAAAGCTTACTAAGAACTTGCCATTTGATTCCTTTTAGCTGTCCTGCATCTATGTATTATGTCACATCTGATATCTCTTCTGTAGATTCATCTGAATGTATATAAGTGAGATGATATTCGATGAGAGGGTTCCCATCAAGTACAACACATGCATCATAATGCCAACAATCTCCCCCTTTGGACTTGATGGCAACAACACCACATCACTCTCCCCCTTTGACATCAAGGGCAAAGGGGTATGCTCCCCCTAAGAACATGCTCCCCTTGACTATAAACCAGATCTGCTGAAGTCTCTGAATGAGCTCCCCCTTTGTATATGCCATGGTGCTCCAATCTGATAATGGTCTTTCTAAGAACAAGCTGAGATGTCTGCTCTGCTATATAGTGTTGTTCATGCTCAAGCTCCCCCTGACTGTAAGCAAGGTCTGCAAAAAGATGTTCTACAAGAAGAACATGACTCTATATATCATAAATGACCTTCCTATCACCAAAAGACTCAATGCATACATTCATCACAATGGTGATACATCAAAAGTTTACATATGATATCATTCATCCCAAGCATAGTGGGGAAACAAAGGCCGTTACATGACCTGAAGAGATAACTACAAAAGAGACACACTATTACATAAAGACCAATCACCTAAGATAAATATCAGCAATCAACACTTTATGATCTGCTTCATAGTATCTGTCAACATCAACTTGCATTAGTGCATGAATCTCCAAGGTATGAAAAACACCATAGCCATCCAGATCTGCATGAACTAAGAGTCATCAAATGGGAGTATCTGCATCAATCAACATATGAATGAAACCTATCATCATATAGGTAAGATCTCATCATCATCATGTCTCCAACAATGCAACTTTGAATAATCATCCATGTATCCAGCCAACAATCTTCATCCATATATGTGCCAAGAACAATAAAGACTCCATGCAAGCACCATTAGAGAATCAACCAAAAATCTGATCCAGGAACCATGTGACCAACTCATAACCATAGCAAGATGAATCATAAGCATCATCACCAAGGACCGTAATGCCAACAATGCATTAAGAACATATGCTCCCCCTAAACTGGTGCCATCTGTCAGATCTGATCAATAAGAAGAGTCAGCCAATAAATGCCTTAAGACAGGTACGCAGTTTTTCTTTATCTTCCCTGCGTAGCCACGCACTTCACCTTCTGCTCCCCTGCGTACACCCGCAGAGATCCTTCTGCTGCACTGCGCATGTACGCAGACAGTCTTCTACTACAGCGCGTACCCATGCAGCTGTTCCATCGGATGCGCCGCGTACCCCACACAACCTTTTCTTCCATCGCGCCGCATACTTTTATGTACCTACGCAGGTTATCCTTCTGTCGCGCCGCGTACCACGGATCATGATACGCACCTTTTCTTTTGTCTCGCCGCGCCCGTCCACATATGCTCTTCTGATAAGCCGCGTACCTCCACATAGGGACTGAGCCTTCACTTGCGTACATCCACACCCAGTCTTACGCTCTGCTGCGTACGCCCGCACTTTCACAGTTAATGATCTGCGTACTTCTAATTAGGGCCAAATTAACAGTCCTCCTTTGTGCCACTGACAGTCAGATTCCCAGATCTGATAGATTCACTTCCAACTTCACTTGCCTACTGCCTTCAAACAAGCATATACGCGATTGTGCAGTATCCAACTCGCGTATATATGCGACTTTCCTTTATGAAGTTTGCATATGAGATTTAGGACACTAAAGTTTTGTACTTTCAGCTCCCTCTGATTCTGGTATGTCTGTACATTGTGCTGTGCCACCTTTTTCTGACTGTACTTCCTTTTTCCTCCATATCTTCAAGCGTGATGATGACATTTTCTCCTTTTGATATGGTGCCCACACTTTGTTCCTGCATTCCTTAGCTATATGTCCAAGCTTGTTACATGCATAACATCTTACATGTTTCATATTCCTCCTATAACAATCAGCAGCTTTGTGACCAAACATATTGCAAGCAAAGCAATATCCATAAAAATACCTTGATTGAGATGACTTGTCTGTATAATGGTCTTGAACCCTTCTTCTTCTACATCTAGCTGCAATATGTCCAAGATTATGACATACATAACACTCAACATTATTCATAGGAGGAGTAAAGGATTTTCTTTGAGGAATCTCTTTTCTTGGTTGATGATGAGATTGATCTTTCATTTCTTTGTTGATCACTTTAGATTTCTCTTTAGAGTTCCTTGCCTCACCTTATGAACTAGATTTACCTTCAACAGATTCATGGAAACCACGACCAGTCTTTATAGCAGGAGACCTTTGACTACTAAGAATATCATCCAAGACTTTAGAACTATCTTGAAATCGTAAAAGCTTATCCTTTTCTTCTAGTTTACCTTTCAAGATATTTACCTCAACCTGAAGCTGTTCTTCTTTTTCAAGAGATTGCTTTTTCAAATATTCTTCAGCTTTCCTTCCTTCTTCCATTTGTTCCCTTAGTTTGAGAATCTCCTTTTCTTGTTCTTCATTCAGATCCTGCTGCATTTGACGAACTCGGAAGGCACATTCTAGTTGAGATTTTAAGCTGGTGACTTCGTTTTCTTGTTTTGCAATAGCTTGGAGTAGATCTGTATTCTGCTTCTTTGATTCTTCAAGATCTCCTTTTAGTGAGAGGATTGTAGCTTCAAGATTTTCATAGTAGCTGGATCTATCTTTGGGTTTCTTGATGGTTGTGCTTCTTTCGTTGACTTATTTTCTTAATGATGTCACTTCATGCTGCAATTTTTGACATTGGTCTTCCTTGTCCTTGAGTAACTTTCTTACCTTGTTTCCTTCTTCTAGTTGGGCCTTTAGTTTGGTAGCTTCTTCTTTGAAATCACATTCCCTTTTGTTCAATAGATCTTGTTGATCTCTAATTTTGTCTGTCAGCCTTTTAAATTCTGCCTCTATTTGATATCTTTCTTGTTCACCCATAAGAGCAAATTCAGTAGTTTCGCTATCACTTTCATCTCTTCCAAAAGGAAAGATAGCTGGAACATAAGAGGATAATATATTCATACCTGATAATGATTTTGAATCTGATTCTGAATCTGAAGAGCTTCTTATACCTAATCCCCAATCGATTCTCCCACTGTCATAGTTCTTATGAGATGACTTCCTTTTCTTAGGTGCTTTCTTTTTAAGATTCTTTCCCATTGTTCCACGGATCTCCTTCAAGCGATCAAGCTTCTATCAAAGGACCTGCTCTGATACCAATTGTTGGAAATAATACTGAGAGGGGGGGGGTGAATCAGTATTATCACATTAATAAAACTTTTTCATTTCCATAATCAGATTCATATATGCTATTTCCACAACTCCTTATGATTAAGTTAATTAATCTTCAATGAGTGCATTAGAACTTTATCAACCATATTATCAGTTAACAAATGCAGTAACATAGAATAGATCATCACACATAAGGCACACACATGAACACCATGATATAAGGTGGAAACCCAATGCGGGAGAAAACCACCTGCTGCAAGTCATCTCAATCTTCTTCTTAATAAGAAAATCCTTTTACAATATTTGTACTGGTGCAGTCTTATACCAGTACGGGAGCTACAACCCCCTTTGCTCTTGTACTAGCCGATCCATTTACTAGTACGCAGGCTGCTACCTGCTACAATGCTCCAAAGATCTCCCTTAGCTTTTGTACTAGCTTAGATACTAGTACGTAGGCGCTGGCCTACAATCTTCTCTCCTCCAGGTACCACGTTTCATCAATTTTCAGACTGAATACACTGAAGCACAACACATAATCTGAAAGGCCACATTTCATCCAATTTTCACACTAGACCCAACAACAACTCAAACAACCTTCTGAATCACCCAATCATCAGATCCATACATATACAATGATAATATGAGAGTTATCAACCAGATCTAGTACATCAGATCACATGAAGATAAGTCATTTTAAACCAATCCATTCATCCAACAAAACTGAAGTTAATCATAATCATTCACTCAATCACTGCTGTTATCTGAACATAATATCAGAACCAAACATCACTTCAACAATACAAATCATAAGAATGATAAGCAGAGATTTTAAGAAAAGTAAACAACTTCACCCATGTACTGCCTGCTTACGTAAGCACCCTGCTCAACTGCTCGCCTGCTTACAGTACGCACCCTGCTCAACTGCTCGCCTGCTTACGGTACGCACCCTGCTCAACTACTCGCCTGCTTACGTACGCACCCTGCTCAACTGCTCGCCTGCTTACGTACGCACTGTAGTCAACTGCTCACCTGCGTACCTCGCTCTGAGTCCATTGAACTGCCTGCGGACCTCCGCACCTGCAACCCTTCTGTGCCTGCGTACCGGCGCACCTGAAACGCTTCGTTCCTGCGTATGTACGCACTTTTCTTTCACTGTACCTGCGTACCTCCGGGCATAAATGATTTCAAGACTTCAAGAATAACCCAGACAGTCAGATCTACAGATCTGATCATGCGCCGAAGAGATCTCAATTCATCAGTAGATTCGCCTTATTTAGATCTAGACATTACTCCCAAGAGATCATAATATTTCAGATCTAGCTCTCATAAGATGTTCAACCCAAGCACACCTCCAAGCCAAATGATCTCCTTTGCTTTATATAGGAAGGCTCTTCCTCAAATCATGGATCAATACCACGGGCCGACACCATAATAACACAAATACCGTCGGCTAAATACCAAGGGTAAAACATAAGAAACCCCACATGTGAATTTCTTTGCCTTGAAATGTGTGCACTGGGGGTACGCACCTCCTGAACGGGATAACTGGGGTATGTACGCACTTTATGTAACACCGACCTGCGTGTACGCACCTTATGTAAGGTGTACCTGTGTACCCCTTAATTTCTTCAATATTTGATAGCTGATTATCAATCTCTGCTGCTGACTTGAAGTACTATGATCTATCACCTGAATGGGTTGCCATCAAGGACAACACTTTAGCCATAATGCCAACAATATGGTGGTAAGAATTCTATTGGTTCCTTTCCAACACACCTAAAGTAAAATAACTATTTAGAGCTATTTGTGGGCAAGTCACTTGGAGATAGGATGATCATTTAGGTACATTGATCTATTGAGCCTTTCTTACTCTAAGGATCCCTTTTATTTCCATTTCTCATCTTTCCTAACCTCATTAAAGATTTCTTTTTAATACAATTGACATATAAGACCTTTAAAACAATGGGTGTTTGACTTATGTTTATTGCAAGTTTCCAATTTATTTTCCATCCTTCATAGAGGTTTCCATCCTAATCCTAAAATTATATCTGGACATTAAGACTATTTTATGGCATTTTACACTTTCTACTTCAAAATCAAATTTTATACAGAAGCCTCAACCTCAAAAATACCCATGGATATGAGAGTTTATCATCAACTGTGCATTCAATACATCATGTGTATTTCAATTATGAAATCTTCTCACATATAAGCCCCCTTTACTATCATCAAAAATAAAATGAGGAATTCCATGAGAAAGAATTTTATCTTTTTTAATTGAAAAAATGCAAGAATCTCATCTCTTTACATCTAAACCCCCTTTACTATCATCAAATATAATATGAGGAATTCCACGAGCAATGATTTTCTTTTTTAATTGAAACAATCCAAGAATCTACGTCTTTTAAAATCATAACTAAATGAGTTATACATTTTCACACTAGAACCTTAAGGAGACACATTTGCATCCTTTGGAGATATTTGCATAAGTAAAATTGAATCTTTTGACTTTTCCTCAATATTATCATTTACATAGACACCCACATTTACTTCCTTTTTACCTCCAAATTTAGATCCCTTCTTTTCACCTTCCACCTTGGAATCCCTAGATTTCTTGTTTTCCTTTAAATCGGAAAGCCCTTCTCTTTTTTCTTTCTCCATTCCTTCCCTTTTTTTCTTAGACACTTTGCCTCAACTACCCCACTTCATGACAAAATGAACATTAAAAGAGCATATTCTTGTAATCTAAACTTTGCATATATTTTTGGAACTCCCATTCAACCTATATTTCTACAAGGAGATACTCCTTAAGATCAACTTCCACCAACAATTTAACTATTGGCTTATCCTCATGATTTGAAGATTTTCCTTCTATTAGTGTCAGTTTTTTTGTTTTTCTTTTGCTTTCTTTGTTTTTTGTCACCAGTTCTAAAATGTTCTCTTTCAACATTTCCATTAGGGTTTAGGGTCAAGTTTTTTCCATTTTACTAGGTCATCCATTCAAAAAATTTGGTTACTAGTTAGTATGTCTAGGGTTATTTTCACTTTCTCAAGAATTTTTACATGTCAATCACTTTCATCATTCAGCTAAGTGTATCATCATTATGAGAATATCATCATCATGTCAGTCATCACCATCATGATTTCACTCAGTCTAGTGTCTCCATTAGGTCATTAGGCTTTCAAGGTCACCAACACTTTCATTTCATGCATAAAATCTAGCATAGGATGAGTTGTGATAAGCAAGTCTTTTCAATAAATTCTGATTTCAGATGTAATTTCATGTTTCTATATGTAATAAGTACTTCATAGTTGTAGTTTCAAAGTTCCAAAAAGAAGGTACACTATTCAAAAGAATATACAAATTCCAAGTTACAAATGTCCAAGGTTGCCAGGTTCAAAAGAATGAAAGTCATATTTAAAAAAGACATGTGGGGCCCATTATCACTCAAAAGAGTATTATGCTATGTCTATAAAAGCCCAAAGAGATTCATACACATTCCATTTACATTCTTATCTTACCTTGTCATTGAGCTAATTCCTCCTTAGGTGAGAAAACACGAGTTTTTTCAGCCAAATTTGAAAATTTTGCTTGGAACTGCGCTTACAGACAAGGCGCTGCATTTTTGGAGGTGGCACTGCGCACCGATGAACTGCGTTGTGGACGGGACAGGGTCTCCAAGAATTGCAAAAAATCACTCAACTTTGAGTTTTCAAGCCTCTAAATCTAATTTTTTAATCCTCTAAGCTTCATAATAGGTAAATACACTCCTTTTCATCCCCTCTTCCTTTGGAAAAACAAACAAAAAGATTATCAGTTTAGTCCTCTAGGGTTTTCTATGAGTTTAATGTTTTGAGCTTGCAAATGATCAGTGTTATGAAACCAGCTCACAAAAATATAGAAAAGATAGATCAACGCCTTGGTATTCAGCCTCTTCAATGGGGCAACCTCCTTTACATTACACAAATGAACAATTCTTCAATGATACAAATGAAAAGACCTCCTTTCTGTATATAGGAGCCTAAGGGGTCATAATATAATCAAAGCCGACATAACAATAATAATGTAAGGGCACAATAATAACAATAGTGGGCTTCTATGGGGCACAATAGTAACAATATGGGGATTACATGGGTAAAGCAATATAATAAGGGGTTGTACTAATAACAATAAGGGGTTACACTAGTAGTATAGGGGCCTAACATGCCCCTCCCCTTAAAAAAGTGTTGTCCTCAACGCTTGAGTACTTCTTGATGCTTCTGTATAAAATTCTTGTCCTCCCATGTGGAATCTTCAGTGGGTAAGTTCTTCCACTTGATGAGATACTCTGAAATTGATCAATTTCGTAGCTATTGATTACTTGTTTTTATGACTACTCCAGGTTCAAATATGATTTTTCCTTCCTCTTCAAGTTCTGGCAATATTGTTTGAATTGGGATATTTTGCAAATTTTGAATGAGTGGCCACACTTCTTTGTCCTTCTTCCATTCAACCCTTGCTTCGTTTATCCAATCTGGTTGGATAATAGAATAACACAAAACAATGCTTCCACATCCTCATCCTTTCTTGAGAGTGCATCTACAACAAAAAATTTCTTCCCTTTTCTATAGATGATGTCAAAGTCATAACCCAACATATTTGTGACCCATGTTTTTTGTTCTTCTAAAGATAATATTTGTTATAAAAAGTATTTAAGACTATCATGGTCCATTTTACCTTGAAGTGTCTTCCCATTGGATAAGGTCACCATTTCTTAAGTGCATGTAGTATTTCCAACATTTCCTTCTCATAAATAGCTTGCTTGAGATGTAGCCGTAAAAATACCCAATCACCTACATCAAATGTTTTTTCACTGCAATGTTGATCTACTTGTTGTTTCATTCGATTCTGCACCAAAGTGATGTTATCCTTTAAAAGTTGGAGAACTTGTTGTTGATGCTCGATGTGATCTTTCACTACTTGAACCTTTTTCTTCTTGATATGTCCTTCTATCTTGAGAGTTTGAGGAGTGGTAATTTATTCCAATGCTTTACAAGATATGGTCGGATTCATTTCTTGATGCTCGATGTGATCTTTCACTTCTTGAACATTTTTCTTCTTGATGTGTCCTTCTATCTTGGTAGTTTGAGGAGTGGTAATTCCAGCCAATGCATTACAAGATGTGGTTGGATTCATTTCTTCTTTCTCGATGTGATCTTTCACTTCTTGAACCTTTTTCTTCTTGATATGTCCTTCTATATTGAGAGTTTGAGGAGTGGTAGTTCTTGCTAATGCTTTACAAGATATGGTCAGATTCATTTCTTCTTTCTCTGGGGTTGGGTCCTAGCATATATCCTCTTATTTTGATGTTTCTTGATCCTTTTCTTCCTCCTCTTCATACTCTATGTAAAATAATTTCTTCTCGGCACACTTATGACCTTTAGTGCATTTGCTATCACAATTGTAATAAAGCCCTTTTTCTCTTTTTTCTTCCAATTGTTGTGGTGTAGCCCTTGTAGGTTGTGGAAGGCTAGGAGAAACAACACTTCCATCTTTATAGTTGTGAGGGGTAGACTTTCTTGTTGCCATAATTTTTCTTTCCGCTTTGTAACAAAGCCTTTTTTCTCTTTTTTCTTCCACTTGTTGTGGTGTTTCTCTAAAGAAGGTGTTGCTCTTTGTATCCTCATAATTTGCTATCATTTCCTCCATGAAAATTAACCACGTAACAAGTTGTTTACGAGAACAAATCCCTTTATACCATAAAAATTGATCTTTTTATAAATATGAATATGCAATACATACCTTTTGTAATAGTGGTGCGCCATGTAGATCAAAATACTTCTCCATATGTAGTATCTAATTTACCGGATCCTTGCCATCAAACTTCCTCATATCGCATTTTCTTGATTTTATGAGCTCGACCTTGAAAAGAATGTAATTTCGGATCTTCCAGTTCTGAAATTGCGACCTACGGTAGCCCTCTGCATCCTCTTTCCAATGCCACTAGTCCGATTGAATTTAGATTCTCCAAGAAAGAGTTATGCACAATCTCCCAAGATGACTTGATTATATACCTTTTCAGAAGAGTAAACTTGTATGAAGTGCCATGTGTCACTATTTTGACCTTAGGATGTGAAAAATATACACAGGAATATACAGTCCGTCCTCTTTCTATAACTTCTTTCGAAATTTCAATTTGATGCTCGAAACAAAAGTTATGACTATTTTCCCCAGGTCACCTGTTTGGAATGTAATTCGGGAGTCTGCACAAATGCCAACTTCCTCAGATCATATCTCCGCAAAGGTAGCACGAAAATCTCTGAAATTTGGACCTGCGGTTCAGAACGATTTCATCCCAAATGCCACGATGACCTGTTTGGAGCAACAAAACCCTAGAATTCAAACCTCTGATACCAAATGTTATGAAACCATCTCACAAAAAGATAGAAAATATAGATCAACGCCTTATAATTCAGCCTCTTCGAGGGGGAAACCTCCTTTACATTACACAAATGAACAATTCTTTGATGATACAAATGAAAAGACCTCCTTTCTATATATAGGAGTCTAAGGGGTCATAATATAATCGGAGCCAACATAACAATAATAATGTAAGGGCACAATAATAACAATAGTGGGATTCTATGGGGCACAATAGTAACAATATTGGGATTACATGGGTACAAAAATATAATAAGGGGGTTGTACTAATAACAATAAGGGGTTACACTAGTAGTATAGGGGCCTAACAATCAGTTGGAGCTTTGAAACCCTAAAATCACTATGCCTATACCTCTATTTGCATGCAACTTATCATCCCCATTCACCGACAAACCATTTCCCTTCCTTCCACTTCACCTCCCTACAAACCCTAGCCCTAATCTATCAAATTGGGTAGTTTCCCTAGCTAGGTATGCGTTTAAATTTCCTATCTCATCTCCCTCATTCATTTCCCTTAATTTAACTTCATAAGGATTCCTAAAACCCATGTCCATCTCCAAAAATTTCCCTACTCCCATCTCCCTTCCCTAACTCCCTCATTTCACCACTTCAATCACTTTTCACTGTTTTTTTCCCCTTTCATATCATCTAGGGTTTCAAAAATGGAAGGAGACTCTTCACCATTAGAGAAAATAAAACATCATAAAGGGGGGAATATTTTGAGGTATGAGCCCACAAATTGCAATGAGATCAATTCTTCACCATTCATAAGACAATGCTTTGAAGATGTCAACTGCCTAGGATTTTGTCAAAGAGTGGGAGAGGTAAGTTTTCATGAGAAGCTCACTAATTTGATTGCCACCAATTTGAAAGGAGAAAAGGCCACCATTGTAGGGATTGATTTCACATTCTTAGTTGATGCCATCTCTCTTGCCACAGGGATACCAAATCATGGGGAGTATTGGTTCAAAGGCATGAGCCTAGACCTTGAGTAATACAAACCCTTCTTGAAATCACCCTACAAATAGGCTCTTTGACACAACATTCCATTCAGATACTTGTTGGAAAATTAGGCACCATTGATGAAGGTTGTGATGAAGCTTTTCACTTGTGAGGGGAGGTTTTCTAGGTTTTATCAATATCACATTAGGCTACTCATGCACTTCACAACTATGAAACCTATTAAATTTTGTAACTACTTGTGTAGAAGTGTCATCAAAATTTCTGAAAATGTGCAAATGAAAAACAAAGAGGATTACCCTAGCGTTTTCCACCATAGTTGATAAAGGTTGTAGTCCTCCAAGAGTTGGCAAAAAAGAACAGAGCATGGGATACCTTTACTGAAGCAACCTTACAGAGGCATGAGACTACTTCACCAAGCCAACACCAAGACACTTCATCACAGCTTATGGAGGTAGGGTCATCAAAAAAATCAGAGGAGATTCCCAAGGCACCTAGACCTGAGGTGACCAAAACATACTAGAGAGGAAAAAGACTTGTGTTTGCTCCTCAAGTTGAGGAAAGGACCAAGCTTTCTACTTCAACACAACAAGGATCATATTTGCAGGATGAGGAGTTAATTGAGCATGATTTTGATAGTTGACATGGAGGAAGAAAATGAACATTCAACCTTGCAACAATCTATTAAAGAGAAGGATTCCCAGATCATGGAGCTCCAGGACAATCTGGCAAGGGCCAAATTTATCATTTCTTTCCTTGAGCAAGAAAACATTCAACTCAAGGTCAAACAACTAATGATGGAAAAATAACAATTCAAGATGTTGATGCAAGAGGTCAAAGGTAAAGAAGTGCTAGAACATGATAAACATGATGAACAAGAGAAGCAGGTTGGAAGGAAGAGGCCTAAGACAATGGGTCTCAAAAAGGCATTGCAGAAAGAAAAAGACCAAAACCTACTAGTATAGGATTTGAGTAATGAAGACAAAATTTCTATGGAAATCAATGAATACAAGGAATATTGGCTAGAAAAAGTTAATGGCCATCTAGAGAAGCTTCTTGGCAAGGCTAACAGGGATAACCAGATGTTGAGGCACATGGCCCACCACTACCAAACTAGAAACAAGATTTGCAACATCAAGGTCAAACAAATGTAAAACAAGCTGAAGTAAACCCTAAAAGGCAAAGATCAGAAGGAAAACATGGAGGTGATTTCCGAGGCATCCGTGATAGCATAGTACACCTCATTTGGCACTTCTGGATCAATTTTGGGAGTTTTTTGAGCATTTTTGGTTTTTGGTGAAATTTGGTGCAAATTGAGGAAAAAGCACTAGTTTCAGAAGGCGTTGCGCTTTTTCCTCAGAGCTCTAAATGACAAATGGTTTGAATTTTTGGAAATATGATGGCCTCCTCTCAAAACCCATTTCCTCAAAATTTTTAAACAGGGCTAAAATTTTGAGAAAATAAGAAAAAGGGGTCAAAAATCAAATTTTTTCCCCTCTTTTTGACACGCGCTGGGCTTCTGCAATTTTGGGAGATTTTAATTAAAAATTTCATTGTGTAATTTCTCATAGTTTCTAGTTCGATTTGGGTAAAGGTAAAATTGGTGAATTAAATGAACGATAGTGAAAGGAAATGTAAATATGATGTAGTAAGGTATGGATAGTCTTTGTTTTGATGTAAATTGAGCTTAATTTATGAGGGAAGTTGTAGTCAAAGCTAATTGTAGAATTTGTTTCAACCTCCCTACACATTAGGGTTTGGTTAAAACCACTCATGTAACCACTACTAGAGTCATGGATTCGACCCTTGAGCCTAAGGAGAAGTTGTTTTTGGTCTTTATGTATCATTTTCTCAATCATTGGACTGGTTGGACATCTGAGGAGAGAACCATTGTAGCCTGTATTTGACATTTTTGGAAATCAAAGGACACAATTTGCAGCTATTATTTAGGAATTCATGTGTAGTAAGTTTATGATGTTGTTTTTCCTCTGTTATTACTTTATATGAATGATATTTATCTTCTCCTTCCATTCATCAACTCTTCAATAGTTTTCCTTATAGTTGATAAACATAATTCTTTTCACTAAGCTCTGTTCTGATGGAAAATTATTATATGTTAATTTAACTCCTACTTAATGAATTCATGTCATATGTTCATTAAGACCTCTATGTTTCTTCTAAACACCATACTACATCAGCAAAACCTAAAATCCATCACAAAAATATTGCTACCGTGCTCCTTCATAACTTTTTTGTTGTAACCATTTGACCTTCTCACCTAGTTACCTGGTTTTTCTCCCTTATCCAGCATCAAAAACCTTAAATTCCCAAAACTCACCTAAGCTTAGCTATCTAGCCTAAAATCCTTTATCATCCAGTCATCTCTTGGCTGTGATTCCATAGAGAGATCCCTCTCTAGTTTGGTAGGGCTAGCTATCAAACTAAAATTTTGTTCTGTGGTTACCTCCATCGATTTCCTCATCAGCCTGGGACATTGTGAGGGATAACACCTTCAAGTCCATAAATTTGCGTATAACAGAACTCAATTGTTCAAGGATTTTATTATTTCATATTTCAATTGGAAATTCATGTATCTATAACCACACTTGTTAAATAAACAATGGTTTGCATCTAGAGTCAAGCCCCAAATGCCACCTTTTAAAGTAGAGACTGAAAGGACCCTATAACTAGTGATTATTGATTAATTCCACTACCTTCTTTTCACACCAAAATTTGAAATTGATTGAGCATTGAAGAACAATATATTTTTTTGGAAATATAATTGAACAACTTCTTCTAATTATCCTCCATTTATCTTCTCATAGACTCTCCCTTCACTTGCTTTCCCATGGAACATCTAGTTAAATCCATTTCCATCATCCCTTCAACTTCCTCCATTCTAATATCCCCTCTTAACCATTTTGACACAATTTTTCTTTGGCTTATTTTGTTTATGCTATTTCTTCCTTTTAGCTATATTAACTCATTGAATTTCCACAAACCCACCTATAACACCCCTTGTATACACCCCTAATTTTGTAATGGTTGTAATTATATACATATTTTATAATTGGTTGGAACTGAAGATTGGGATGACGAATCCACGATATGGGGGAAGCAGTGAATGGTGGTTGCTAGAATAACTAAAATAAACACTTCTTACAATTGGAAAGGAAAGATGGGCCAAGAAAATGTCCATGTTTCTCATGTTCCCCACAATGTCAGAATATGGAAGTGAACAGATGAGTGGAAGGCAAGGAGCCTAAAACTAAAAGGAAGAATGAAATAAAAATCGGGATTCAAATGGTAGTAGAATGCAAGACATGCACATTGTGAGGGAATGTTCAAGAGAGAATGAGTTTTGCAACACAAGAGCATGAATGTTGAGAACTAGAGAAATATTGCTGACGCTAATGAGATGTGATTCCTTGTGTTGATGTATTCAAGTTGTGGAATTTGTATTTCCAGGCTTGGAAGGATCAATGGAGGGCTCAGAGGATATTGTTGGGTGATGGGTTATTTGGTAATTTAATTAACCTTAAATTACTTGCATAAATTATCATCTAGGGCTAGTAATCTGATGAAGTGTAAGTGCACTGTATGTGCTAGAAGTCCTTGATTATTCACACCAATTCCAAATTAAGTTGAGTTGTCGAAATATAAATTCTAAATTAAGTTATTGAAATGCACATGAGAAAAACAATTATTCCTAGAAAATGATCGCACTCTTTTATCGAAGACTACTTATGGAAAATCTCACACTTTGCTTCAAAAAAATATCACAACTCTGCATATAAGTAAATCAATTCTACACCTATTGTAAATGAAAATTAATTGCACTCTTATAAAAATTATATATAATTATGAAATCCACACAACCAATAAAAATCTTAGACTTATAAATCCATCTCACACTTGTAAAATGAAATTAAATTCATAAAACACAGACACTCTACTATATATCTAAAATATGATTCGTAAGAATCAACTCATTTATCAATATAGCAAACTCTTGCATGAAAACCAAACTAAATTGAATCTCTACTTAAATATGTTCACACTTTCTCATTACTTATAAATCACTCATGTTTGAAATGAAACATCTAATTTTGTATTCAAATAAATCCTCTATTCTACTGAGGCAAATAAAACACTGTCTAAGTATACATCATATTGTTGTTGTCATTGTTGTTAAGACTAATTCATGTGCATCTATAAAAAAAATATATGATTAGTAAAACAATCATACTTTGAATCTGAAAGAAATTAAAAATGCATCTACTCAATTGAACAAAACATAAAGTTTATGAAATTATCTATCTACTGAAAATGAACCAGAATCCTTACTACTCGAGGGGGCCCTCCATGAGAAGCAAGTAATTAATCATATCCATCAAACAATCAACAACACATGAAGTGAAAAGGGTCTTCATAATCTGAATTAAAATTATAGTTTTAAGTCTTCATTGTGCACATAAAAATCATTGTGTTTGTGTCTGATGTGAGGTATTTTAATAAAGCCTATATCATTAAATGTCAGATCTCTATGCCTATCCTCGCTAACAGAATGCTAAAATTAACTATGAAAATATAACATAACAAAATTCACTCGCGATTTGCTATTAACAAAGAAAATCGTGAGGCATATATCTCGTTCCTCGTTCGCCTGTTATAGCTGACAGAGTTGACTTTATCCTTGACCACATAACCTGAAGCTTCTTTTATCAATCTGGTTCATGAAGGTGGGAGGGAATCATTGAGTGCGTTGATCGCCACCTTTCCATATATTTCGCTCTCCAACTGGCACCTCGGAACCTATCAAACCATGGACTTGGTTGTAGATTCAGATATTGGTTGTAGAATCATCCCAATTCGGTAGCTAAAGAAAATATTAGACTAATAATAAAGAACATTATCAACTTATGAAATACAAGATAATTATATACCTTACATGCCATAAATCCTATGATTTGATGCCCATTGAGTGATTATAATGGTCAAAGAAGAATAAGATAGATGAAAAAGGGTGTCAAAAAGAAACAATTATGAGGCTCAATATTCCCCCACACAGAGGTCATTGCATGTCCTCATGCAAAAATTCAAAGCTGATAGCCTTTCTTTGTCACTATACTCCTTCAGAAACTTGAGCCAGAACATGCATTTTTTTTTCTTTACCTTCTTCTTAGCAACTGCCATCTTGGGCTTCTTCATCAAAATTTTGTATTTCAAACTTATGACCTTCCTCTTGAGAGACTTGTTCTTTTTGTTTAGCTTCTTATTCCTATCATACCACAGAGCAAGATGTAAGAGAATTTTGTCATTTTGAGCCCTTTGTATTTCATTCTGCACTTTCAATGTTTCATGTTCCTGCTTTAAGTGTTTGTTTAGTGTCTCCAATTCAACAATTTCTTGTTTGAGAGCATTCACAATTGGAGGTTCTTGTGGAATATAAGACTAAATTCCTTGATTTGAGTATGTAGTGGCCTTTTCTGTAGCTTTCTTCTCTAGATACTCAATGTAGTCATATATCTCTTGTTGGACTGGGTCAATCTCTGGTGTTCTTCTCACTGTATTAGCAATTGGTGATGAAACTGGTGATAAAACTGGGGATGGAACTATAGGCGATGGAATCTTCAGTTCTTGATCTTCCTCCAAGTTGACAAACTCTACAGATTATCGAGATGATTCCTTTGTTGATTTTTTGAGTTTGACACTTCTTCTAATAATAGATGAAGTTTTAGTAAGAGGAGTTTTCTTTTGAACTTTTTCTTGTTCAGTTTTTGCATGTTCCATTTCCTCTGATTCCTTTCTAGGTATACTTCCTTCCTTGTCACTGGTTTTATTTGATTCTTATATTTTCTTTTTGGGTGTTCTTTCTTTTTTTTACTAGCCTTCTTTCTTCTAACACCTTTCTTCTTTATGTTTTCTAAAAAATTACAAGGGGAATTTCATCTTCTCAATGCTACTCTAGTTGTGGAAGTGGGTTATCAGTAGGGTTTTCAGACAATTTTCTTTTGCTTCTCCTTACCTTATTGCTACTAGGTTCTTCTTGCTATATTTCCTTAAAATGATTTATGATTAGAAAACTCTCCCAGTTATCTCCTAATCTCTCAATATGGGCTTCAATAAGAATTTTTACAAGACCATGATGATACATAGTATTTTCAATGAATTGTATTTTCCGTTGAGTATTTCGGGACATCTTCCTCAAGCTATTAAGTATAAAATAAGGTAAATTGATTTCATTTCCTTTAATAAAGTGCATCATTAAACAGACATGATAGAAAAACATGCTACCAAACCTACCCTCACAAGTAATGAACTTCTGAGTAACCAATAGTAAATTCCTCCATTTAATTTTGAGAGTTTTTCTTGGAATACCCATTTTATAGATAGTAGTATCCATACCTGGGTTCTTTAGAAATTCTTTCCATTCATTCCCTTCAATTACCCTATTTTTGAACCACCTTTCGCCAACCTTGGGTAGTCCAGTGACCTTGGTCTTGAAGGATTTTGTCACCACTATTTTGATGTCTTTGATTTATGCTTCAGTTCCATCAAAGGCTCGACCAAAGACATAGTTACCTCTCTGTCACAGCCATCGAATTTTTTTATAAAATCCAACCACTGTGTTTGGTGTAGCATCTTCTTGACCTGTGGGTACTCGTCGAAAAGCTTCTTCCAATTTGGCTTTTTTCTAACAATGACTACCATGTTGGTGAAGTTTTACTCCACAATTTCTTATTTGACAAGATTTTGGAATGATATTAGTTTCAAAAATATGAGTATGGATGAGAGTAAAATGGTAAATGGAAATGAGTAGAATGGCTCTTGAAAAAACAGAGTATGAATGGATATGAGTGAGTTGAATTATCAATGAAGCAGGGTTTTGAAAATGAATTGTTTGCATAATCATAAATGGAAAATGGGTTTTTCTAGCTAACTAAATTGATATAACATGATATTTATAACTCATCCCGAAGTTAGAACAATAATCATTATTTCGAATGGCGGTACAACATCTATATTATTTCATAATCTAATGTTTTTACCTTTTTTATTAAATCCAATATTTGAATACCTTCAAGTTTTTTATTCTAATACTTGATTGTTATTTTTGAATTGTCCTTAGGTGCTTTCAATTGTAGGATTGATCATTCCCTTCTGTTCGAATATTCAATTATCCCGGCCAGTGATTCTTGTCAATATCAGCTGCAAAATTTTGTCAAAGTTGTAGATTCTCAACAATTTTGTAGGTACTTATTCTAAAAAGAAAAAGAGGGATATAAAGAAAATGGGGATTAGAATAAGATTGAAAAATAAAATTTAGGGTACCAAGAATTCCTAGTTTTCATCCTAAATTTTTTGTATAAACATGCCAAGAGAGTTGGTTTTCATGTTTATACAATTTTATTATTTTCATTTTCATTTTTTTCCTCCTTTTTTCCTTTTTCGATAAAACAAAAATCGTTACAATCAAGTTGGAGAGGAGGGAGATTCCTTCCTAATCATCTTCAAATCAATATTGTCTTACAAATTTTTAACAAATTCTTCCTTTGTCAATGGCTCATGATAAATTCTCAATCGATGACCATTTACAAGGAAGGTCACTCTTTCTTCATCAATGATTCTGATCGTGACTGCACCATTATCAAAGACAGTTTCAATCTCATAAGGTCCAAGCCAATGAGTTTGAAATTTTCCTTGAAAATCTTTAATCTTTGAGTCAAAGTAATGCCCAATCTCTTGGCTGAAATTTTCTTTCCTTTATGTACTTGTCATGCCACCTGGATCTTTGTTGTTGAACTATGCTAGTTCTTTGAATAGCATCCTGTCTTATCTCATCTAGTTCATTCCACTGCTCCATTCTTTGCTTATGTGCTTCATATAGATCAAGACCTAACTTAATTGTTGTCTTAAAGGTCTTTACCTAGAACTCAATAAGAAATAAAACTTGCTTCCCATAAACAAGTTCATAGGGAGTATGTCTTGTAGTGTTTCTCCATGTGGTATAGTATGCCCATAAATCTTCTGGAAGATTTTCTGTCAATCTGTTCTATGCAAATTCACAATGTTGGTAAGAATTTCTTCAATTACTTTATTGGTGCATTCCACCTATACATTTTCTTGTGGATGATATGGAGTGGAATTCCAATGTTTGATTTTATATTCCTCCATTATCTTTTGTACCAACTTGGATGTAAATTGAGTTCCTTGATCTGTCACAATCTCCCTTGGGACACCAAAACAAGTAAAAATATCCTTGAAAAGAAATGAAACTACAACATTTTCAGTAGCAAAAGAAAGTGCTTAGCTTCTACCCATTTTGTAACATAATCAGTGGAGTACCCTTTTTCTCTGGATGGTGGATTAATTGGACCAACAAAATCTAGAGCCCATTTCTCAAAAGGTTCAATGAGTACCTGAGGTTGTAGAGGCATTTCATCTGAAGGAACAAGTTTCCACATTCTTTGACAACTGTCACATCTCTTTACATATTCTTCGGCATCCTTGAAAAGGGAAGGCTAATAATATCCTAAGAGAAGGATTTTGTAAGTAGTTATTTTATCAGCGAAGTGTCATCCACATGGTTCATCATGACAAGCCTTTAATATTTCAAACACTTCATGTTCTCTGACACATCTTTGAATAATCAAATTTGGCCATGTTTTGTACAATTCTCCATTTATCCATGAGTAAGGTGCACTAATTTGAATTACCTTTCTTTTCTCTCGAGGAGACAAATATAATGGTAACTTCCCAATAGCCAAATAGTTAGCAATATTTGCAAACCAAGCAGATTTAGTAGTTACTACAAATAAATATTCATTAGAAAATTGTCTTCTACAGGTACATCATTATTATCATTTTGAATCCTAGATAGGAAGTCAACAACTGTATTTTGTTTCCTAGGTCGATCCAAAATAGTAATATTGAATTCTTGTAACAACAATAACCATCGTGTAATTCTTCCATTAGTTGGTTCATTCATTAAGTACCTAACTACAAAATGATTTTTATATAAAAATGTTTCATATCCAGTGATGTAATGTTTGAATTTATTGATGGCATGGACAACAACTAAAAACTCATTTTCTATTATAATATAATTTAACTCTGCAGGAGTCAAATTTTATTGGCATAGTAAATGGCATAAGGAATTAAATATTTTTGTCTTAGTACAACTCCTAATGTTGTATCTGAAGAATGAGTTGAAATGTGAAAAGGTAATTTCCAGTTTATCCCTCTTAGAATGGGTGCTTCGGAAATCTTTTATTTCAATGTTTCAAAATATTTTTCGCAATCATAATTCCAATTGAATTCATAATCTTTTGTGAGAAATTTGAAAAGTGGAGAAGAAATTTTTGTAATTTTTTCTACGAATCTTCTATAGTAACCAGTAAAACCAAGAAAACTTGTGACATCTCCTTAACAAGTTAGAACTGAAAAATTATAATAAAATCTACTTTAGATGTGTCCACTTTAATTCCATTTCCTGAATTATGGTGTCCTAAAGCAATCCCCTCTATAAACATCATAAAGAATTTTTCATGGCTTAATGAGATATTTGCTTCCTTACATCTAATGAGAATTTTTTCCAAACTTTTAAGAGCTTCTTCAAAAGAATTTCTAGACAGTAAAATCATCCATGTAAACTTCCACACAATAATGAATTAGATCATAAACAATTCCTAAAACTACGCTTTGGAATGTTGTAGGTGCTTTACATAACCCAAAAGGAAGTACTCGGTAGGCATAGGTTCCCCATGGACAGGTAAAAGTGGTTTTATCTTGATCTTCTAGAGATACTTAAATTTGGTTATATCCACTAAAACCATCTAGAAATGATAAATATTTATTTCCTGCCAATGTGTCTAAAACCTGATCTATGAAAGGAAGTGGAAAATGATATTTTAAGGTAGCTTTATTCAATTCCCTATAGTCAATGCATACTCCCCATTTTCCATTATTTTTAGGAACAATTACCAATGGTGAAACCCACTACTATATGATATTTGATAAATGAAATTCACATTTAAGAATTTTTGTAATTCCTCTTTAATAATTTCTCTCAAATTTGGATTCATTATTCTCTAACGTTGTCGGATTGGTTTAGCATTTTATTCAATGTAAATATGATGTATACACGTATTGGGATCAATTCCTTTCATGTGAGTGTATTCCCATGCATAAGGAGAGGAATGTTCTTGTAACATCTTTATTGAATTTTTCTTTTGAAATTCTTCCAGATTATTATTGATATTCAAAGTATTTTCTAGGAAGATTTCTATTGGAGAATGGCAAACTTTTCCATAGAATGTAAAGATGATTAACGAGATGATAAATATTTGATATTGCATTGTTCTTGAAAACTTTGATTAGATTCACAATATGAGGAAGACTCACTATTTTCCACTAGATTCAAAATATGATATTCTTCATCTATTTGTGAAGTAACAAAGATTGGTCGTATATCAATATCATCATCTATCCATTCTTCACTTTCTTCTTCTATTCTTGTTTTTGCAGGAGGATATAATGTGAATTTCTTTTTTTAACTTCCATCATAAATAAACATATCATTGGATCTACAACTTATAAAAGCATCAGCTGTAGCTAACCATGGTATTCCTATAATCAATGATGTCCTCCATAATTACTCTTGGGTGTTAGAATCATAAAATCAATAGGATACTCCCAAGAATCTAAGGATACAAATATGTATTCTAATACACCATCGGGTTTAATAATAGATATGTCTGCTAATTGCAACAATGTAGGTGTATATTGAAGATTACGAAGTGTCAATTGATTCATAGTTTGTTTACTCATGATGTTTATAGTTGTTCCTAAATCAATAAATGTATTTGGAATTTCAATACCATTGATATGTGTTTTCACAATGGGACTTCTTGGATCAAGGTATTTCTGAAATGTTGTTTGTCCCATCATGCTATATGTAATGTTTCCAACTAACTAAATTCTTTTGATTTTTTTTCTCTTTCTTCCTAGGCTTTTAATATTCAATTCCTTGATTGTCTTTGCAATTATTGGTACTTCTTTGATAGCTCGTAACAAAGGGATTTTTATACAAATTGTCTTCAGTTCATCTATCATATCATAATTAGACAATAAAATATGTTTTTCTACACCTTTATCAATTTTTAATCTCTCAGGGAAAGGTGGTATTTGGACGGATACTGAAGGTTTTTCTATGATAGGAGTTGAGTTTATTGGAATATCCTCAAAATGTACATGGGTGGTTTATTTTTTAGATTTTCCTTCTTGACTAAGAGACTTCTCTTTTTCATAGAGATTCTCCTTTTTGGATTCCTAAATAACAACTGATGGAGACTTCTTTTTCAATGTTTCCAACTAATTGAATTCTTTTGATTTCTTTTCTCTTTCTTCCTAGCCTTTTAATACTCAATTCCCTGATTGTCTTTGAAATTATTGGTATTTCTTTGATAGCTTGTAAGAAAGGGATTTTTATACAAACAGTCTTTAGTTCATCTATCATATCATAATCAGACAATAAAATATGTTTTTCTACACCTTTATCAATTTTTAATCTCTCAGGGAAAGGTGGTGTTTGGACAGATACTGAAGGTTGTTCTATGATAGGAGTTGAGTTTATTGGAATATCCTCAGAATGTATAGGGGTGGTTTATTTTTGAGGTTTTTCTTCTTGACTAAGAGACTTCTCTTTTTCATAGAGATTCTCCTTTTTGGATCCATGAATAACAACTGATGGGGACTTATTTTCCAATGTTTCCAACTAATTGAATTCTTTTGATTTCTTTTCTCTTTCTTCCTAGCCTTTTAATACTCAATTCCCTGATTGTCTTTGCAATTATTGGTATTTATTTGATAGCTTGTAACAAAGGGATTTTTATACAAACAGTCTTCAGTTCATCTATCATATCATAATCAGATAATAAAATATGTTTCTTTACACCTTTATCAATTTTAATCTCTCGGGGAAAGGTGGTGTTTAGAGAGATATTGAAGGTTGTTCTGTGATAGGAGTTGAGTTTATTGGAATATCCTCAGAATGTACAGGGGTGGTTTATTTTTGAGGTTTTTCTTCTTGACTAAGAAGCTTCTCCTTTTCATAGAGATTCTCCTTTTTAGATTCCTGAATAATAGTTGATGGGGACTTATTTTCCAATACTCTACCAGATCTAAGTTGGACATTGTTTAGATCTACTGGAGTTATCATGTAGGTTTGGAAATTTTGTCCTTCCATATTGTAAACAAGTTGTGAATTTTTATTATTATTTGGATTTGGAAGTGGTTGAGCAGGCAATTGATTTGGTCTTTGTGGGAATGGTAATGAAAGTTGTGGATTCAGATTCTGAGGTTGAGTTGGTTGAACATGTTGAGGAAAATATTGTGGTGGAAAAATAGGGTAAGGTTGTTGATATTGAGGATATTTTCCATAAAGATTTTTCCATCCTTGTGCCCAAGGTTGAGGCCAAGATTTCCAAGGCATGGGTGCAGTCCAATTGTTTTGTGATGGTTGTGCAAATGCTTGAGTGTTAAATCCCTGAGTCATATTTGGTTGTGAATTTTTCCATGGTCTCTTAGCAATAAAATAGAGGGGATCTACTTGACTTGGTATTATTTCCTCTTGATAAACAACTTTAAGACCTAGTATTGAAGGACATTCTTTTGTATCATGATTTCTGCACATATAACACAGGTTTCTACACTTTTTAAGTCAAGAGGGCATTCTCTCATAGCATGTTTCTTTCTACATTTGGAACAAAAGATTGACAATGCATCATTTTCAAAAATTTTCTTGTTTTTCACTTTAAGGGTATCTATTTGTTCACTAATACTTCCAAAAATGTATATTTTAAAGTTGTCAAGCAAATTGCCTAATTCAGCCCTACTTACTGTCCCAGCTGTAGATTTATTAATCCTAGACATGAGAGGATCTCTTGGGGTTTTCCTAGTTCATGCCTTACCTCTTGAAATGTGTATGCATAACTCAAAAATTTCTCCAAATGATAATTGAAAAATATCTCCCTTACCCACCAAATTGAGAAGATCAATCCACTCATCTCTGATGGATTTTAATAAGACAGATTTCAAAGTTTCTTCATCTAGTTCATGCATTTTAGCCCTTTTAACATTACAAGAAACTATTTCCATGAAATATTCAATATTTTCATCTTCTTTCTGCATCATTTTAAAGACTTCATCCCTAAGATTATGGGGCATACAATAATCCTTATATTTCTCTAAGAATGTAGTTTTCATTTCTTCCCATGTTCTTATAGAATGTGCTCCTAAGCCCACGAAGTGTTTTAATGTTGCATCCTTAAGAGTTGTTGAAAACAATTCAACTTTTGAGGGTTAGGGAAGTAATCATAATATCTACACAAAACTTCAAACTCAAAGACAAATGTTTCAGGATCCTCACTTCTTAATCCATGAAAATTTGGAAGGATGGAGAGTGAGATGTTTTTCATTGTCGTTGTTGTATCTTCATCGAGGATAGGAAATCCAAAGGATTTTGGATCTCCTCTACCTCCTCCTCTCCCTCTTCCTCCACCTCTCCCTCTTCCTCCATCTCTATTTCCTCCTCTTCCTCCTACAATCCTAGGTTGCTCACCATTAACATTATGTACCTCTCCTTCCCCTCCTCTAGCCATTGTAGATTCTTCCAAACTAATATAGGGTTCCAAAATTGGGTTTTCTAGTTCCTTTTCTAACACTTTTAGTTATAGTTCTTATATCAATGGTAAGTTCAAATAAGTTTCTTCCTCTTCTTCTTCACTAGGGATCTCTAGCCCTTGTCCTAGAAGTCTTTCTCCAGTTGAATATAGGAAAGCTACTCCTCCTGTTGGGGATGTAGGATATTCTTCTTCTATTACAACTTCAGTTGATGAGGTTAGTGAATCTCTAGGTTGGATTAAATATCTAAGTACCTCAGGGGGTTTATGTTTTCTTGAAAATGATGGAATATGAGTTTGAGTGGGTGGTGTGGTGCTACGAGGTCGTAGTGGGATGATTGATGATGTTGGAATTAAACTTTTACCTCTACCTACAAATCTTCCTCTAGAATCTCTTTCCCTATGCATATCAATTTTTTTTTTTAAATAAAAATAAAATACTCATATTTACACTTCCCCAGAAATGAAACCAAAATGTTTGGTAATTTAATTAACCTTAAATTACTTGCATAAATTATCATCTAGGGCTAGTAATTTGGTGAAGTATAGGTGCCCTGTATGTGCTAGAAGTCCTTGATTTTTCACACCAATTCTAAATTAAGCTGAGTTGTCGAAATATAAATTCTAAATTCTAAATTCTAAATTAAGTTATTGAAATTCTCATGAGAAAAGCAATTATTCCTATAAAATGATCACACTCTTTTATCAAAGACTACTTATGGAAAATCTCACAATCTATTTCAAAAAAAAATCTCACAACTCCACATATAAAGTAAATCAATCCCACGCCTATTGTAAATGATAATTAATTTCACTCTTATAAAAATTATATCTACATATGAAATCCACACAACCAATAAAAATCTCACACTTATAAATCAATCTCACACTTGTAAAATGAAATTCAATTCATAATACACACACACTCTTCTATATATCTAAAATATGATTTGTAAGAATCAACTCATTTATCAATATAACATGCTCTTGAATGAAAACCAAAATAAGTTGAATCTCTACTTAAATATGTTCACACTTTCTCATTACTTATAAATCACTCATGTTTGAAATGAAACATCTAATTTTTTCTTCAAATAAGTCCTCTGTTCTATTGAGGCAAATAAAGCATTGTCTAAGTATAAATCATATCGTTTATATCACTATTGTTAAGCTTAATTCATGTGCATCTATAAACAAAGAGATGATTAGAAAAACAACCATACTTTGAATCTGAAGGAAATAAAAAATGCATCTACTCAATTGAACTGAACAAAAATCTTATGAAATGTATATCTACTGAAAATGAAGAAGAATTTTTACTACTCAAGGTGGCCATCCACAAGAAGCAGGTAATTCACACGATCAATCAAATAGTCAACCACACATGGAAATGAAAAGGTTCTTCATAAACTAAATTAAAAACAGAGTTTTAAGTCTTTTGAATACATATAGAAATCATTATGTTTGTGTCTGCTGCAAGGTATTTTTATAAAGATTGTATTGATGAGTTGTGTTATATTCTTTCCATGACTAGCCCACGTAGTTAACTGCGGGCTTAGAGGGGGGGCAGAGCCCCCCCTTTTTTGCGTCGATTGCATAGCGGGGGGGTCACAGGGGGGTTTGAGGGGTGCAGGTAACCCCCTAGTTTTGTGCATGATTTTCGCACATGGTTTTGGACGCGATGGTTTTCGATCCATGGTATTGGATGCTTCGGCATGTATAAATATGTATTGTAACATTTAAAGGAATATCATGAAAAATCAAGCTGGTAGTCCCAGTTTTGGGATCCAGGGGAAAATATCTATGTATATGTGTTTTATGTGTTATGCTCTCTTATTGTTTATTTTTAGTGTTTTAGAATATGTATGCAGGTAATTTATATAAAGGGTTAAAACCTACATTTGGTATCAGAGTTGTTTTGGCTTCAAGGGGACGCCTTTGTTGTTGATGAGTTTCGCTCAGGCTTGTGGTAGACCTTGTTTAGTGGGAGATCTGCGGGATCGATTCTGGTGGTGAAAGAAGATGGCAAGCAATGGAAAGATAGGAATCGAGAAATTTAATGGTCAGAGTTTTGAGTTGTGAAAACTCAAGATAGAGGATTTGTTGGTGGATAAAGATCAATGGATCGCGGTAGATCAAGGTACTAAACCAGTGGGAGTGTCTGATTAAGAATGGAAGAAGTTGGATCGAAAAGAAAAGAGCACAATACGATTGTGTGTCTCAGATTCAGTATTTCTGAATGTATCATGGGAAGCTATGTGAAGGCTTTCTGGGACAAGTTAGGGACTGTGTACCAATCAAAGTCTCTGGTGAATAAATTGTTCCTACGAAAAAAGATGTATAACCTGAGGATGAAAGATGGGGACTCAGTGACAAAGCATTTGAATGTATTTAATACTGTGGTAAGTCAGTTATTGTTTTTTGATATCAAAATTTCAATGAAGATAAGTGCATTAGTTTTTTGCATTCTCTACCAGATTCCTAGGATAGTCTGGTTATTGCAATAGGTAGCAATGCAACTGCCTTGCAGTTTGAGAAATAGTCTCATCCTCGCTGATGGAGGAGATGAGAGGAAAAAATATGGAGAGCCATAATGGTGATGCATTGTCTGTATGACGATGGTCCCAGAATAGAAACAAAAATAATTCATTGAGTGGGAAATCTAAATCTAGAGGGAGATCTAAATCTCTAGGAAAAATTGTAAAGGTGGTGTGCTGTAAATGCGGAAAGGAAGGGCACTACAAAAGGGATTGTAAATGTAAAGCTCCTGACAAAGCAAAGGGATCTGATGATGCTCCTCCTGCAGAGGTGAAAACCACCTGAGATGAAGGTGGGGATGTGTATTTGGCTTCTTCGAGTACACATGTAGATCATGAGGCATAGTTGATTGACTCAGGTGCATCCTTTCACTTCACTCCCCATAGAGAGTGGTTCTGCGAGTATGAGAAATACGATGGTGGTGATGTATTCTTAGGGGATGATAGGAAGGCTAGAATCGTTGGTTGCGGAAAAGTAAAGTTGAAGTTGCAAGGTGGAAGGGTTAGAACACTTCCGGGTGTTCTACATATTCGTACATTGGCCAAACATCTGATTTCTGTAAGCAAGCTGGATGATGCAGGTGTAAAAATAGGGTTCAAGAAGGATACCTGCAAGATGGTTCGGGGAGCACTAGTATTGATGAGGGGAGTTCGGATTGGAACTTTGTACAAGCTGCAAGGTAGCACTGTTGTTGATAGGTGCAACAATTCTATGGTTCCTAAAAGTGGAGTAGAAAATCTAGTGGTCTCTGGAGACAAGACCATGTTGTGGCATAAAAGGCTTAGACATATTGGAGATAAGGGCCTTCAAATACTTCATGGTAAAGGTATGGTAGAAGGTATGAGTAATAACTCTCTGGATTTTGATTTCTATGAAAATTGTGTATATGGGAAGCAGAATCAGGTAAGTTTCCCCTCTAGTGGTAAGAGGGCGAAACAGATATTAGAACTTGTGCACAGTGATGTGTTGGACTTGTGAAGGTTCCATCAATGGGTAATTTTGTGTACTATGTATCATTTACAGATGACTTCTCAAGGAATACATGGATATATTTCCTTAAGAAGAAATCTGAAGCCTTTGACAAGTTTAAAGAATTTAAGGCTCTGGTGGAAAACCAGATAGAGAAGAAGATAAAGGTGTTGAGGAAAGATAACAATGGAGAGCTTCGTAGTAAGGAATTTGAAGAATTCTATAAGAAGTGTGGTATAGCAAGAAAAAGGACTACTCCATACACACCTGAGCAAAATGGAATTGCAGAAAGAATGAACAAGAAATTGATGGAAAGGGCAAGAAGCATGCTCAGTGATGCCAAGTTAGGACAGGAATTCTAGGCGGAGGTGGTGGAGACAGCATGTTACCTGGTCAACAGATCACCTTCATCAACGTTGGATGATAAGACTCCATAAGAGGTATGGACTGGTAAGAAACTCTCTCTTTCACATCTGAGGGTATTTGGATGTGATGCATATCTACATGTTACAAAGGAGAAACAAACCAAATTGGATAGTAAATCTGAAAAGTGCATCTTTATTGGGCATAAGGATGGTTTAAAGGTTTATAAGCTTTGGAACCCAATAAGAAAGAAGGTTGTGTACAACCAAGATGTGGTTATCAGAGAGGTAAAAGATGTTATTAAACATGAAGTCCAACCAAAGGAACATGAGAAGATATAGTTTGAGCTTAAGGAGGAATAATCAGACTCTACAACAGAGGTGGAATCAGAAGATGAAGAGCCACAAACTCTGGGTGTGAGAAGGTTAGTTCGAGAAAGAAGGCAGCCAGAAAGATATAGTCCTTAGTTTTTCAATTACAGATGATGATCCCAGAACTGTGAAGGAAGTAGTAGATTCAGAGGATGGAAAACTCTAGAAAGAGGCCATGGTTGATGAAATGGCATCTTTACACAAAAATGAGGCTTGGGATCTGATGGAGTTGTTGGATGGAAGGAAACTCATTGGTAGAAATTGGGTGTTCAAGAAGAAGACAAATGCAGAAGGAAAGGTCGAGAAATACAAAGCTCGGTTGGTAAAAAAAGGTTATTCCCAGGTGCTAGGAATTGATTTTGGTGATATTTTTTCTCTTGTTTCCAAGGTAACTTCTATTAGATTACTTTTATCTATTGCTACTGCTTTTTCTTTTGAGGTAGAACAGATGGATGTGAACACAACATTTCTTCACGGGGATTTGGAAGAGGAAATCTACATGAAGCAACCTGAAGGCTTTGCGGTGAAGGGTAAGAAAGAACTTGTATGCAAGTTAAAGAAGTCTTTGTATGGTTTAAAACAGTCACCAAGGATGTGGTATCAGAAATTTGATACATTTATATGGGGACAGGGCTTCACCAGAAGCAAATCAGATCACTGTGTATTTTAAATTAATTGGTGACCATTGTTGGTGTCCAAGTATGAACGATTTATTCACCCTTTTCCCTACATTAATTTAACAATCCAGGTGCATATCCTTTCAAGGTAATGCACAAGGTATATTCAGGGGCAAGAGCACAGTCCGTTCCAACCAAGGGTTCACGATTAAGATTCAAAACATTGTTGTGAAATTAATTCAATTACAAACTCAGCAAAATAATTACAAGAATGAAAGAACTGTAATAACAAGCATAAACTAGTAAGTAACACACACTGAAGGACGCAACACCTAACCAGAAGAGCGGGCCCAACTATCTGATCAGGGCTGCATTAGTCACAACAAAGATTAGAATAGAAAAATAGATGATACTTTATTAATCTGAAAAAAGTTATTACAATATCGATGGGGCATCTCCAATTACAGGGATAAACTGTTCTTTTATACACAGCGAGGGAGAACAACCTCTTTCCCCAAAACATGGTAACCATAACCCCATAAATATACATTATTTTGGAACAACACCAAAACCAAATAGACAAGATCAACAAGATGCCCAAGAATGGTTCAGGGATCTGTGACTCCAGTTTCACGGCCTCTGTATGGCTGGTCATTGCTGTGAATACCAGATCTGTTACGGAATATTGAAGCCTTGGTTCCTGTTCTCTAGAAGTTGCAGTCAAACATACATTTTATTGTTGTGAATAGGTAAAACACCTTGACTTTACTTCATTAATAAAATATTCCAATAGACAAGTCAAGGGTGTTTACCTCATGAATTTAGCATAGTAAACATGGGTAAATAAGTGCAAAAAGGTAAAAAGGGTGATGGAAATGCAACAGAAAGTTAGCTCGATTTGGTGCCCAACATCTCCCCCAACTAGCCTTCTGCATGGCCTCATGTAGTTTTCCGCCTCCACAGGTCTGGATTTTGCAGACTATAAGCTTTCTGAAGCTGGGCGAGATCATATTCTTCAGCCATCTCTATTCCTAGAACTTTAAAACAATATGAAAGGAGGACTTCCTTCCACCAATCTCCCGCGACATTATATGCTAGAGTGTAATTTTCTATAGGCAACAAAAGAGTAGGAAACTGAAATCATATTCCCATACACCGAACCTTGCATGTTTGGACACATGCCACATATCTGGGCACTCTAGGGAGCACTCATGCAAAATTTGGCGCCCCAAAAGGTTCCTTGCTCCAGACAGTTGTAGGTGACATCATCCACCTTTTCTGACAGCAATCAAGGGCCTCATCTTGAAATGTGACTAATTGCCTGACACAAAGATCAAGGCACCAATTTTTTGTCCTCAACATTCTGTCTCTGTTCCCCTCAATTCCCAAAAAGGTGTTGTGTTTAGTGAACATGGTGATTGACCTCTCATGTTCTCCTCTTACTATAAATGGCTTTGTAACCTGATTAGATTCAAATGTGTTAAAATCCTTTTTCCAGCTGATCTAATTGAAAGTGTAAGAGGTGAGGGCCCTTAAATGAATGTCCCCCACATATGGGACCAGGTTGAATTCATTGTTGAGGCACAGTAGATAGCCATGCAGGTAAAACTCACACATCAAATGCTGAGTTGGCACGTCATGGCTCCTCATTATTCGAAGGAATTATACACCATCTTCTATTTCATAACTAATCTCATTTTTGATGCTCTCCATGCAGAATAAAAGAAAACGTTCGTGTAAGAATAAGGAATAACAATAAGAAGGGGGGCGACATGCCATCACCTCTTGCACCAAATTGAACATCTGCTCCTTATCAATTTTCAGCTCTACCACTTGCTTTTCTAGCTGCTCCATCCTGAGTTGCTGCTTTGCATGCCTTAACCTCATAATGTCTATCTACTCCACATATTCAAAAATAGTTGTGGAGGCTTGTTCCTGAGCCCTTTTGACCTCATTTTAATACGTAGTTGTAGTAGACTTCCATGTCTATACTTGGGCCGTTAAGGCATACTCACGGTCTTCAAACAATCGTTCGACTAAGTCTATTTGAGTGGCAGCAGAGGTTGTGGCTACTTGGTCCATTTGAGTCTCTTCTTCTACTCCTATGGCCTTGGAATTTTTAGCTTGCCGCTTGTATTTCTTCATCCTCTTTTGTATTTTGTGTACTTGCTTCATTATTTTCCTGACCTCCATCTTAAGCCGCATTGTCTCTTTAAACTGTAGCTGATATTTTTGTTTGACTGGGAGTCTTCGCTATTCACATGACTCTACCCATTCCTGCTTAACCAAAACTTCCTTCTTTTCGGCAGCTGGAGGTGAATCCTCTAGGATGGCTTCTGTTGTGCCGACTGTCAGGTTTTCCTCCACTGCCCATTCTTCTTTGATTATCTCTTGCTTCACGATCTTCTCGCCTCGCTTTTCCATTGGCTCATCCGTCAGAACTGCTTCGCATGGTCCCTCCTCTTTGCTAATGGTTACTTCCTCTTGTTGTGCGCTCACCGTGACTGGTGGTGCCCCTACGAAATGCTCTCCTACTAATTTGTTTTTTGGAATCCTTCCCGGTTCCCTAGCCTCAGGGACCTCTACCTCTTTTCTCCTTTCTGGCTCCAAAGTGCCTGTCGCCTGAGTAGCATACACCCCACATGTTTATGGCCTCTGTGATAAATTCAAAGCTAGAGGAATGGTGAGATCTTCTTCTTTGCGCTGAGGGGAGTGATTTACCCTTGCTCCTCTTGGGATAGAGGAGAAAAAGTAGAATTGGAACAAATCTTCAATGTTTGGTCCCGAGGTCGACGCTGGTTCTAGTGGTTTAGCGCCAACCTCACGCCCTTGTTCTCCCATCTCTTCATCCACGGGTTCCATGGCTTCCCTATCTCTGAGCCCTTCTTGTCCTCGTTCCTCCTCTTCCATGGGTTCTATGGTCCGGGTGGTCATGACCTCCTCTTCATTTGGGTTATCCTCATTCGTTGGCTCCATGGTGGTAGGAGGTCCTTGTGGGGTACCCTCTGTTGCAATATCGGCCAATTCACCCACTCTTTTCTATTGTGGGTCTGCCTCTGTGGTTATCATGCTATCAACTTGCTCTGCTAGTTCCATGGGCAAGGCTAGTTCTTTTGGGATAGGCTCGGTCGTGGTACTAGTTGGCCTTTCTATGTCAACTCCTGTATCTTCCATTGGCTCCACAGTTTTTGCTTGCTCTTGGGGAGTAGCCTCTTCTTCAAGTTCTTCAGCTTCCATCTCCATCTCTTCTGGTTCCTCCTGGTCAACATAATCATCTTCTTCTACATTTTATTCCTCCATAGCTTTTGGTTCATCTTCCCTAGCAGCCACAATGGCTGCTACTTCTTCCTCTGTGGAATCTTGAAATAGTTCCCATGGGATAGGGATTCGTTTGATCGCATTCATTACGAATAGTTGAACCAGCCCATGGTGGGTGATGACCACCAATACCTGTCATGACTCTTAAGCCAAATGTGCCATTAAATGAAGGCTTCTCAATAGGAAATAAGGCACATTCATTGAGAAAGCTTCTGCTTGGGTAAATTGCAGGTGAGCTAGTATGCGAAGATGGTATTTGAATATGGTGGAGTATCTCCCTTCAAAAGTCATATATTTTATGATGAACTCTACTAATCCTCCCCATGGATGCAATAGCGAGTTTCGGTTGTATTTGTGACCTTTCTGCACAATGCTTTCTCCTGCATGTAAAAAGGCTTCGAGAAACCCCGAAAGGGCAGTCCTTCTTGAAAACCATCGCTGTCCATTTTGAGGGAACCCACTGACTTCTGCGATGGATTCCTCTGTCACAGGAATTTCAATTTCGTGGACCCAAAAGCTTTCTTCTCCCAAATTGAGTGCAAATTATGTTGTAATTTCTTCATTCGACCCTCTTAACCTGTCGAAGTGAACACTCTAGCCTGCGTTCTGAAAAACCTCCCATACCTCGTGATTGTTCTGAACTCTCGTTGTATCTTTAGGCTCATGCCGCATAGATCGTCCACCCATCAATGTAGACATGGGATCAGCACGACGGCTACAGTTGGCTGGCAGGGGAGAGTGACAGGGCTCCAAACTGTTGGCAACTGAAATAGCGTCATGGTCGCTTTTGGGGACAACGGATGAAACAACACTGGTACATTTGAAAATGATGACAGATTATGGTGGTACTGTTAGATATTTTAGAAATTTAATGCAGCATGTTGGGGAGGTGACTGATTATGAATCTGCGTGTACAAATACGCATTCCAACACATCAAAGTTATGATTACGGCGTATCAAAATCATTAGATTCTGTTAGGTGGGGATTGTGTGTCATGAATGATTTTTCGAGGTATGCCATCGTTTATTATGACAGTTCCCCCCCAACTTAATTACGGCCGTCCACGACACATTTTAATGTCTTTTTGGAATATTTTAATTAAATCTGTAAAATCAGTGGAGACATACCTGGGGACCTACCTTATGGTGGAGTAACAGCAAAATGTGTGACGGAGTAACAGCAACAGGGAGTAACAGAAACGACAGAGTAATGGTAGTTACAGAGTTACAACACCGACGAAGTAATGACAGTTGTGGAGTAACAACACCGACGGAGTAACAACAGTTGCAAAGTAACAACACCGGTGGAGTAACAATAGTTGCGGAGTAGCGACAGTTGCGGAGTAACGACAGTTGCGGAGTAACGACAGTTACAGAGTAACAACACCGGTGGAGTAACGGCAACTTCGAAGTAACTACAGTTACAGAGTAACATCACCTGCTGAGTAACGGTGATGTCGGAGTAACGGCACCAGCAGAGTAACAGCAGTTGCGGAGTAACAACACCAGCAGAGTAACAACAATTGCGGAGTAACAGCACCAGCGGAGTAACATCATCGGTAGTGTAACGGTAGTTGTAGAGTAATGGTAGTTACGGAGTAACAACACTTAGTGGAGTAACAGCACTAAGTGGCACACACCAGTGGAATAACAGCAACATTGAAATAGCAACAATGGTGGAGTAACAACGACAAGTGTCTCCTAGCCATATTCCTTTGTTATTCCTGCAAAATACAAACAAGTAAGCAATAACAGTATATATATATATATATATATATTGTTACATATATATATTCTTTTATTTTATTTATTTATTTATTTTTTAGAGTAGAGTGAGAGTGTCCTTCATTCCAACAACCATTAAATCAGATGAATCAGAAAGGTGTTTGACAAAGGCATTTCTAGAGGCTGGGCAGTGGTATAGTTTTAGACAATGTCCATTTACTAAGAACAAGATATGATTCTCATCTATTGTAATTTATCTAACTGTTCCATTGATGAACACTGCGTCCACTGGATATGGCCCCATCCAGCGAGTGCAAAGCTTGCCTTTGAAATCTTGAAATTAGGAGTCATAAAGTAATGCCCAATCCCCCACATGAAACACCTTATTTTTGATAAGTTTATCATGCCATTTCATTCTCTGTTGTTGAATAGTAGTAGTCTTCTGGACAGCTACTGGCCGAATCTCATCCAACTCATTCAGCTCTTCCAGTCGGTGTTTCTATGCTTCTGATAGGTCTAGGCCTACTTCTAGAGCTGTTCTGAGCGTACTGATTTCAAATTCCACCGGAAACAAGGGAAATTTCCCATAGACTAATTCTAATGGAGAAAACCCAGTTGTATTCTGCCATGTTGTTCTGTATGCCCATAAAGCTTCTGGAAGTTTCTGTGCCTAGTCCTAGTGATGAGTCACTACTATCTTTGTCAAGATATTTCCAATACCTTGTTTGTGCTTTCTACTTGTCCATTCGCCTGGGGGTGATAGGGAGTTGTCACTCTATGTTTGAATCGATATTTCTGCATCAACTTCCCTATCATGTGAGATGTGAACTATGATCCTCCATCTGATACAATTTCCCTTGAAGTACTATATTGGGAAAATATTTCTTCAAAAAGAAAGTCTGCCACTACTTTATCTGTTACTCTTGTGACCGCTTTGGCTTCCACCCATTTAGTTACATAATCAGTGCAGACTAGGATGCAAGATTTCTGATGAGAAGGTGGGTTGAAGAGTCCAACAAAATTGATGGCCCATTTCTCAAATGGTTCAAGGACTATCTAGGGCTGTAAAGGAATTTCATCTACTTTCCCAGGTTTTCCCATCCGTTGGCAGCTATCACACCTTCGAACATAATCCCGAGCATCACGAAAGATGGAGGGCCAGTAATATCCCATTTGCAACACTTTGTGACCTGTTCTTTTATCTGCAAAATGTCCTCCACAGGGTCCATCATGTGCAGCCTTTAATATCTCATAGATATCATCTTCTGCCACACAAAAACAAATCTGTTGGTCAACCCCTGTATGAAAGAGATATCCTGCCATCCATGAATATCGGGTACTCTAGTGAATAATCTTCCTTTGCTCCTTATATGACAGATGATGAGGCACCTTCCCTGTAGCAAGATAATTAGCAATATGTGCATACCACGAAGTGTTAGCAGAAACTGTAAAAAGATGTCATCTGGGAAATTATCTTCAATTGGTGTATTCTTACCATCATGTTCTATCCTAGATAAGAAATCTGCAACCACATTGTCCTTCCCTGGTTTATCTACTATAGTAATATCAAATTCCTGTAGTCGCAAAAGCCATCTTGTAATGCTACCAGGCGTAACAAGTTTATTCATTAAATACTTGATAGCTGCATGATCAGTATGTGCAAAAGTAAGATACCTGGTAATGTAGTGCCAAAATTTGTTGATGGCGTAAATGAAAGAAAGGAATTCTTTGTCAGTCATTGTGTAGTTTAATTCAGCAGGAGCCAAATTCTTACTAACATAGTAAACTTCGTATGGTACTCTATCCTCTTGTTGTCCTAATACTGCACAAATCGTTGTTTGGGAAGCATCTGTATGAATATGGAAAGGTAATGCCCAGTCTAGCCCTCTAAGGATCGGAGTGCTACAGATCAATTCCTTAATTCTCATGAAGACTGCATCACAGTCCTCTATCCACACAAAGTCTGAATCTTTTGTTAGCAATTGAAAAAAGTGGATGTGCTACTTTAGCAAAATTTTCTATAAAACGCCTGTAATAATCAGCACAACCAATAAATTTGTGTACATGTGTGGGCATTTTGGGTGTCGGGAAATGTAGAATTACCTTTATCTTTGCTGTGTCCATCCGGATTCCTTCAACTGAAAGCAAATGTCCCAGAAAAATTCCCTCCTCCATCATCATATGGCATTTTACCATACTCCGAGAGACACGCACTTGTAGACACCTTTTGAGAACTTTTTCTAAATTTTTCAGCCCTTCAAGAAATGAATCCCCATATGCAGTAAAGTCATCCATGTAAATTTCAATGCTGTCATATACCAAATCAAAGAAGATCCCTAAAATTTCCCTCTGGAACGTTGCAGGAGCATTACACAGGCCAAAAGGAAGGACCCGGTATGCGAATGTTCCCTAGGGGCATGTGAAAGTGGTTTTGTCCTGATCTTTAGGAGCTATCTGGATCTGGTTATACCCACTAAACCCATCTAGAAAAGAGAAAAACTTTTTGCCAGCCAATGTGTCCAAAACTTGATCAATAAATGGCAAAGGAAAATGATCTTTCTGCATTGCCTTATTTAATTCTCGATAATCCACACATATCTGCCATTTACCATTTTTCTTGGGGACCATTACTAATGGGGAGACCCATTGGCTATCTGAGATGGGGTAAATAAAACCTACATCCAGTAATTTTTGAAGTTCTTCTTTCACAACATTTTTCAATGCGGGGTTCATCCTTCTCTGAGGTTGTCTCACAAGACGACAACCCTCCTTAATGTATATATGATTGGGACATAAATTAGTAGGAATCCCCTTCATATCTGAGTAATCCTAGGCAAATCCTTCTTTATGTTTCCGAAGGACATCCATGAGCTACTTCTTCTGGGATTCTGGCAGGTTTGGATTAATATTTAGGGTTTTTCCTGGTTCTAATTCCACTGGCACACTTTCATGGGGTGCATCAACAGGCAGTTCCTCTGATCCTTCTATTGTTTCAATTGTTTCCTAAGTCTCACAACTTAGGATAGATTCTAGGAATTGTTGATTTGGCTCAGAAATGGAGCAAGGATCATCCTTAAAGGAGGTGATTACATCATCTTCCAATTCCATTTTCAACTGAAGGCCCTATCTAATAGTGAGGACTGGTCTCAATTCCTCATTTTCTGATTCGGGCTCCTTCCTAGATAAAATTTTCTTGCCACCTATTGGTTTTATGGATGGGTTAGGTTCTGCAGGTGGGTATAACACTAAGTATTTAGTGTTGTTCCCATTTGAAATAACCATGTGCCTTGAGCGACACCCAATGTAAGCATCTGCAGTAGCCAGCCATGGTCTACCCAAAATCAAAGGATGGCCGCCCACTGAAGATTGCGTATGTAAGACCAGGAAATCTATGGGATAGTGCCATGAATCCACTGAAATTGTTACATCTTCCAACTTCCCTACAGGTTTTACTGTAGATCGGTCTGCTAATTCCAATACTGTAGGTGTATGTTTCAAGTTGTGAAGACCTAATGCATGCATGGTTTCAGTGGTGATAACGTTGATGGCAGCACCCAAGTCTACCAACACATTTGGAATCTCTACCCCATTAATTTGTACTATCAGAATTAGGATCCCCAGATCTCCATACTTTTCAGGCATTGATTTTCCCATCATGAAATCTGATAATTTTACCATAACATGAATGGTAAGGGGATCTTTGGATTTCTTTTCAAGTTTCGTTGAACAGTATTCCCTAAGAGTCTTTACATATATTGGCACATCCTTCATAGCTTGTAACAAGGGAATTTTAACAAATAAGTTCTGCAATTCTCCTAATAAGTCAAATTCAACTTGAGGGCTTGATTTACTCAAAATTAGTTTCTCTGGGTAAGGCAGCTTAGATTGATGTTGTTTCACAGGAGGCACCTGGTTTCTATCAGTTTGTTTTGGCTCTTTATTAATTGGTTCTGGTTCCTTACCTTCACTATCAAGTTGTTCAATGATAACTGGAGGAGGTTGAACATTAACTGTCTGCCCTGATCATGGATTCATTTCATACAACTCTGCAGTGGAAATGCTATTTGAAGGTAGGTTAAGAATGTCAACTTGATGAGTTCCCTTATTATTGGGATTCAGATTGGGTTGGATTGGAAGCTGAGGATGGTAGGTTGATTACCAGGAGGCACATTAGAGGTCAGTTGGAGTTGTTGTTGTGGCATCAGCTGAGGGAACTGCCTAGGAGGGGATCCTCACCAAGTTGAAGCCCATGGAGAGCTCGAACTAGCTTGAGGGTTCCACTGCTGCCAAGGTGGAAACTAGTATTGTGGCCACATGGAAGGATAGGGTATGCACTGAGGATTCATATTAAAATTATTGAAATATTGAGATGGTTCTGAGTACATATCTTGATTTCCCATCGGTGGTCAAGGATGTCATGGCTTTCTAGACCCCATGAGGTATAGTTGCTCTGTGTCTTCCCCTGTCCCTTGAAATACCACTTTTAGGCCTGGTAAGGATGGGCATGAACCTGTTGCATGATTTAGCTCGCAGATTGTACATTCCTCTATGGATTTTAGTGGACATTCCCTTTCTGGGTGCTTCTTTCTACACTTCAGGCAGAATATCGCCATGGCCCTATTCAATTCTAGTTGCTTCTATTTTACTTGCAGAGTATCCATCTGTGCCGACAGAGTGCTAAGGATATCCGTCCTCAAATTTTCTAGCAGGTTTTTTATTTCTTCTTTCGTAACACCTCCACCAGACCCTTTTGCTGAGCGAATTCCTTGTTTGTTTCTTGCAAGCCCCCTCGAGCACTGAATGCATAGTTCGTAGATAACTTCGAAGCTTTCCTTAGAGATGTCTCCCTTTCCCACAATGTTCAATAGTTCCATCGAGCCCTCACAGAAAGATCAAAGGAGGATAATTTTTAAAATTTCCTTATCCATGTCAGAGTGACCTGACCTCTATAAGGTGTACTTGAATCATTCCACACAATCTTACAAGCTCTCTTCTTCTTTTTGCGTGAACTTGAAAAGTTCCTCCTTGATATTCTAGGATTTACAGTAATCCTGGTACTTTTCCAGAAAATTTGTCCTCATATCATCCCATGTGGCAATAGAGCTTCCTCCAAGGCCCATGAACCATCGCAGATCCATTCCTTTTAATGTAGAAGGAAATTTTTTAACTTTTGGGCATTCGTCGTGTAGTCATACCCCTAGCACACTATGTCAAACTCAAATAGAAATGTGTTGGGGTCTTCTGAAACAAGCCCATGAAAGTTTGGTAAGGTTGCTAATGGAATAGGCTTTGTGGGCGCACCAGCTCCCAAATCCCTGATCGGAAACTCGATGGTGGAGGTTTTGGGAGCCATAAATATCTCCCAATAACCGATGGGTATTTCAACAAGCTCTGTAGAAGATGGTTGAGGCTTCCTTACCACTCGGATCTGAGTTGCTTTAGCAGCACTTCCCCGGTACCTTGGTGATGCAAGTACTCCTTAGTTCCCTTCTCCTGCATCCTAATGAATTGATCCCTCGATTACAACCTCCTTTCGTTTGCTGGAGTGGTCTGACTCTGCCGATGTTCTGCTTGCGACCTCTTCCCCCACTATTACCAGTGTAATATTTTCCTGTTTAGGTCTACTGTTGGATGTTTCTTCAACTACTACAGGGACCTATTGTGTCGAATCACCAAAGAATGTTGTAGACAACATTGGTTGATCTACTGATTTTCCCTCAGATTTCACTCTCTGTGCCCCTGGTCTCACAGCTACGTAAGAGGATGCTTCTGATTCAACCTTTGCTATAACTTGCTGGATATAGGTCTTTCTTCCCAGATCTGGTCCTCCCATCTTTGGGGCTCTCCCTTTGCCCCTCTTATTTGGTTCTTTGTTCATACAAAAGTTGGTATGATGGAAGGTCTTGGTATGAACCTACAATGCTTCAATCTTGAACTAAGGTGTCAAAGGACCATTCCTTCCCCAAGATGAAAGAACTTACAAATAGAATGTCAGCTAAAAAAAAAAAGAGTCTAGGGTTCAAGACCTGGAGCATGGCGTAAAAGGACTTCTCCCTCCCCAAGGAAAGAACTAAGAACAAACACACACCATGGGAAGACCTAATGTTTCCGAATCTGAAGCATGGCATCAAAAGACTCCTCCCTCCCCAGGCTAAAATCTAAGGTTTCCCAAAAACACACGAGGGTTTTAAGAAAAAATAAATCTAGCTTAGGGCCTAGAGCAGGGTGTCAAAAGACTCCTCCCTCCCCAGGACAAGAGTGTGGCCCAAAATAGAAAAGAAAAAATAAAAAAAAAGAGAAAATAACACCTACGCCAAGGACCTGAAGCAAGGTGAGAAAACTCGTTCTCTCCCCAGGATGAGAGATTGACCCTCTGGTTGGTCCGAATTGTTGTCTTTCACCTTGTTAGCCTCCTCAAAAATAGTGCCAAAATGTTGGTGTCCATGTATGAAAGATTTATTCACCCTTTTTCCTACATTAATTTATCAATCCGGGTGTGTATCCTTTCAAGGCAATGCACAAGGTATATGCGGGGGCAAGAGCATAGTCCATTTCAACCAAGGGTTCATGATTAAGATTTAAATCATTTCTGTGAAACTAAGTCAATTACAAACTCAGCAAAATAATTACAAGAATGAAAGAACTATAACAGCAAACATAAACTAGTAAATAACACACATAGAAAGATGCAGCACCTAATCAGAAGAGCGGGCCCAAATCTCTAATCAGGGCTACGTTAGTCACAGCGAAGATTAGAATAGCAAAATAGATGATACTTTATTAATCTGAAAAGAGTTATTACAATATTGATGGGGCGTCCCCAATTACAGGAATAAACTGCTCTTTTATACACAACGAGGGAGAACAACCTTTTTCCCCAAAACATGGTAACCATAACCCCAGAAATATACATTAGTTTGGAACAGTAGCAACACCAAACATACAAGATCAGCAAGATGCCCAAGAATGGTTTAGGGCTCTGCGGCTCCAGCTATGCGGCCTCCTTATGGTTGGTCGTTGTTGTGAATAGCAGATCTATTGTGGAATGATGAAACCTTGGTTCCTTTTCTCCAGAAGCTATGGTCAAACATACATTTTAGTGCTATGAATAGGTAAAACTCTGTGAATTTACTTCATTAATAAAATATTCCAATAGATAAGTTAGGGTGTTTACCTCGTGAATTTAGCATAGTAAACATGGGTAAATAAGTGAAAAAGGGTAAATTTTGGTGCCCAACAACCTTGTTATTTATCTGGTCATGTATGTGGATGATATGTTTTTGGTTGGAAATGACAAAGAAATTATCTAGGATTTGAAGACCCAATTGTCCTCCAAATTCGACATGAAAGATCTTGGTGCTACAAACTATATTTTGGGCATGGAAACTAAAAGAAATTAGGCAAAGAGGAAGCTCTGGTTAAACCAGAGGAAGTATGTCGAGACAATAATGCATGGTTTAATATGCAGGATAGTAAACCAGTAAAGGTTCCTATTCCTGTAGGTGTGAAGTTATCTACTGAACAGTGTCCCAAGACACAAGAAGAGGAAGAGAACATGTCCCGTGTTCCATATGCAAGTGCAGTCGGTAGCTTGATGTATGCAATGGTCTGTACTAGACCATACATTGCACATGTAGTGGGAGTATTGAGCAGGTTTATATCAAAACTGGTCAGCCTCATAAATGGGTAATTATATGGGCTCTTTTTACCTCCTGACCTAGTCAAATAAACCATTCTCTTAGCTTATTGTATGTTTTTCTATTATATTTATGCTTATAGGGTGAGTTGAGTTAGTTATTATGCCATGTGGTCTAACATGTATTTAATGCAGATTATTAATGGATTTCGAGGTCAAAGTCAAGGATTTAATGGTCAAACTGCAGCAATAACTCGAAGTAGACATAGGAGAGGACTTATAGGAGGGAATCCCCCTCATTTAATTCTCCTCACTTCGAATTCCCCTCCATTCAGCTCAGAGTACAAGCAGTCGAATCATGCACTAGAAGGTAGCCAAGAAAGTGGAAGATGATTGAGATTTATCTTGAGTTTTGGGAGCCAAGCCTCCCTGATTTTAAGGAAGTCGTTGGTAGCTTTAGATGTATAAGTAGAGAGGCCTAGGGCCTCACTAGGGTCAGATTTTTTTTCTTATGTAAACTCTGCTCAAATTTCGAGCTCACTATTTTGTGACAGTTTTATGTAATCTTGCTATTTTTTGATAATGAAGATGGAATCCTTTTTGATCTAGCACTAAGTTGCCTCAAAGGGCTGAAGCTCTTGGGTTAGGGCCAAATCCAAGTAGCCAAGCTTCTCTTTAATTGTATTTGTATGCTTTACTTTAGTTGGTAGATTAGTTTTTTGATAGATGTATTTCTCTTATGGTTAAGAATAGGTTGCTTTTGATGATTTAGTAGTTTTCTTCCATCTGTGCTTTCTGTAGCAGGTTAAGCAGTTCTTAGAGAAGATTCAAAAGGCTAGTAACATTGCCTTGGCCTATCTTCCTCCCTCTGGGACCATGATTTGACGCAAAGACTCTCTTGCTGCCCCAAAAACATAGATTTTCCTCATTCATAGGACTTCTAGTGTTTGCAGCTCTCTAGTAGGTTGATAGTCCATTTTTACTTTTCTTTAGATCTTCTTTACCATTTTCACTTCCTAATTTACAATAGTCCTTTTGCATTCTTTCCTTTCTTACAGTATTTCCCAACATTCCCTTCTCTACATCATAGTTTAGGCCATTTTAATGCAAAACTCGGTTTTTCCTAGGATGCACTCATTTGATTGGTTGCTTGATTTTCTTAGTTGACTGACATTTTCTAAGCATCAGATCTCTTCCAGCAGTAGGCCAGCTTAATATGATCCATGCACTATAGGTCTCCCAAACCTCACCTCAATTTTTCCCTAGTTTCCTTCATTTTTCATAGAACTTCTTCCTCTCTCCTTGAGCAAATCCAATCATCTTTCTCTCTCTTGGTGGTTCATGGTAGACCTTAGGCACCCTAACACCTCATTCCAACCTTCATCCACCTTTTCCACCCACTCTCACACCCTCAAAAAAGCGAAAATTTCTCTCGGCATCCTCCTGTAGGCCCCTTGTAGTTTCCTTGTTTTCCGCCTGTAGTTTTCCTGTGTCCTCCTGTAGTTTTTCCTGTAGGCTTTCTTTTGAAGGCCGAGTGTGGGAAAAGCCTCCAGAAGGCCACCTAAGACCTCATAGGACCCATTCACACCATCCTACATCCTCCCAAGCTCCAAAACTGCCCTCTAACACAACCTGTTCGCCACCACACTTACACACAATAAATTAGATGCTTGTTGAATTCAGATAAAAACACATAAAAATCCAAAAATATGTTTTTTCCTTATTTACTTCTAGAAATAGCATGGTTAGTTTCTTTTTACTTTCTTGAGTAGGTAATGGCACTTATTTCATGGTTTTCATAGTGTTTTTGGAAAAAGTATAATTAGCTTGTTAATTAGGGTTTACTAGGTTTCACTTTACATTCCAGTCTTTCTCCTTTCTGTAGTTAGAATAGCATCTGTAGAGTAATCTTTCTTTCCTATCATCACACATAGAGCGTCTTCTGAAATCTATAGAATTTGGCTTGAGACCCTAGTGATCTTGCATTGGTTGACCAAGTGATAACATGCAACGAGAACTACTACTTGTGCATACAGCATTGACGCTTCCAAGTTTGTTACGAACTACTGGGTTGATAAAAGTAAAGTTGGCAACCCAGGAGTTGCAGCATTCTTGCTGCAATACTAGCACTCACCACTTTTTGGCATCGTTGCCGGGGAAGCATCAGAGTATTCTATGATTACTGCTTTCTTCTATTTCCTATTGCAAAATTCTGGTAATAGTTTATTTCAGAAAAAGTAGACTAGTCATTTCTTTTCTTTCAGTTTTGCATTTCCTTGCTTTCCTTTTCAATTCTGCAAATTTCCATTCAGCAAGTTCATTTCAGCTAGTTGCAATTTGTTCTGTTCAATCAAAATTTCAGTTTCTGCAAGTACTTTCAGTGTGGAGAAAAAGAAACAAAATCCAACCAAAAAGGTTTCCTTTCATGCCTCGTAGGAATAGAGATAACTCAGGAAAATTTTTGCCAACACCCCCACTACTTCACACAGCCAACCTTCTCTCTTCTTCGATGGCTGTTGTTATCGCTAAAAAAATTTTAAAAAAATTTGGACAACTAGTTTGGTTCTAAAGTTTTATGATTACTCCTCGTCAAAGTCATTTTTATTGTTTTGTTTGAGTCTAAGTCATAGGGTTAGAGTCTCATTTCCATCATCAAATAAAGTTCAACAACCTTGTTTTACACTTTATGGGTCCCATATCATGTTTTGAAAGTCACGTGTTTAGCCATTTTGAAAAAAAGAAAAAAATTAGCTACAAATCCACATTTTCGTTGCGCAGACAGTGTAAAAAACCAGTTTTGCACTACGAAATCACTGAAGTAGCCTTTTTAGCAAAAAAAAAATTGTTTTAAGTAGTCAACTTCCAAGAGGTTTTTTTGAGCAACTGAAAGCATATTTTGGAAAACTGAAAGAGGTTATTTTTTCTAACATATTGAAATACAAAAACCTCTTTCAATTTCTTCAAATTCATTATGAGCCGGGAGAATTTGATGACTCAACTTGCGCTATGAAATTGTTGTAGGAGTAGTTTTTCACAAATCAGAATTTTCCAGTTTACACCTGATATTCAAAGACAGTTTCTGGGCAGTAGGAAAGGTATTGCAAAAAACCAAGAGAGGTTTTTGTTCAGCACTGAGTGATCTACAAAATAATCCTTCTGTTTTGCAAAATACATTTTTTATGAGGAGATAAAAGCTCTATCCCAACACCTATTTTTTAGCTAGAACAGAGCAAGGGACAGTCTCCTAGTTTTCAGGGGAGATGAAGGAGAAGCTATTGAAGGCCAGCAGGAGGGTTATGGACATCACCAAGGTTGAAGTTAAGTAGGAGCAGCTATCAAATATCAAATTTATTCATATTTAAGGTTTTTGCCAGCATAATAAGGAGTTACACTCCTAGTTGTATTAGGTCTCTAGGACTGCTAGTTAATAGCTAGTTGTAATTAATAGTTTGTTTAAGGATCGATAGGTGTCAATTCAAGTGAAATTCAAATTCCCCTCATGCTGGAGGAAGGAATCCAAGATTGTAATGAACTCTATGTATGACAAGAGATGTAATGCACCAAGTGTTGGAAATTTTCAAAGAAAACACCCATACTGTGTCTTTGTAGAAGATTATGTTTTTATGAATACAGACTTTGGCTTTACTTCTCAAGATTTAGAAAGAGTTCAATGGTGGCTTGTTTTACGTTTGTCCTCATTTTCTTATTTGCAGTGGTATGAAAGTATGTACTTAGAACTCATTGGCAATGCTCTAACTTCCTTCATGCATTTGTAGACTGTGTTTCCTACATCTTTCTATGTGTTAACTGATACATTGAACTTTTGATGCCCTGACTTCCATTTTAAGCTAATATTGTTGTCATACTAAACATTTTCTGACTCCATTAGCCCAATGGATGTTTATTGACTATGTTTTAACCATTCATACTCCTTTACTTGTTTCATAGAGTTAGCCATCTAATCTTTTACTAGAATCTTTAACCTAGTGAGAGAGCCCTCTCAGGTTGAGGAGGCTAAGCCTCAGCCATAAGTTGGTTTGAAACAGTTACTCAAGGTCCTCTTGATCAGCATCCTATCAGGAGAAGGTTTTGTGATAACAGTTGCAATCAAGGATAACCCTTAGGTGAATTGCCAAACATATTTGAAGAACCTATAGGGGAAGAAGAAGAAGAAACCATTCCTCTGGAGCCAATCACTGAAAAAAGAAATGCTACGGGAAATGGAGAGAGAATAGAGGGTACCTTCCCCATTTGGGAGACCAATGGGGACACCAAAATGAAAAGTATAAGTCCTTCAGCCCTACCTCACTTCCATGGTCTGACTACAGAAGATCTTAACACCTTCTTGTTCGAGTTTGTTGTCATCTGTCGAACTTATGACTATGCAGAAGATGAGCAAAATTTGAAATTTTTCCCTTATACTCTCAAGGATGCAGCACTGTGCTGGTTCATGGATTACTGGCAATAGCATTACAACTTGGGATTAGATGCAGCGGGCCTTTAACAACAAGTATCGAGACTATTGTAGGTCAAAAGATACTAAAGAAGAAATCTTCCAAATGACCATAGGAAGTGATGAGTACCTAGAAGACTATAAAGAGAGGTTCCAGCTCAATTACAAAAGGGCCAAGTGTACACTTTCCCCTGAGTCTCTGAAGTTGGTCCTGTTCAGGGGAATTCGGGAAGACCTTTTAGACACCCTCCATCTACTGGTTGGGGGAGACATCCACCAATTATCCTATGAGGACATAAAGATGATTTTTATAAACCATTCTAGAGTAGCTAGAAAGAAAGGTAGGCAGAGTCAACCCATAGCCAGTGCCTCTTCTTCCAATTCATCCATTAAAGGTGAAATTGTAAACATGCTGGAAGACTTCAAGAGTGAGATGTTGCAGACTCTTGCCATGCAAATGGATACCTTACATATCAAAATAAAACAAGAGGAAGCAGAGAGGGCTTTGGCCATTTTTTGCCCTAGATGCACCAAGAGGCATCTTAGGAATGAATTCCCATTGAACTCTATAGAGGTTTGTTCAGTCTATGAAGAATATCATTCTATAGATAAGTTCCCTTCCTTGCCCAGACTTAAAACTGTATACCAAGGGGCCGAAGGAGTCACTGAACAGATCTATTACATAAACCAAAGGAGGCCGCATGGACCTAGACCATACCAGTAGGGGATGCAAGGGACATCTTAGGCATACTACAACCCCAACCAAGTCACCTCCATACATTCTTGGGGCCCCCCTACTCATCCTTCCTAGTCCACGTCTCGTCCTTGGTCCTTCACATCACAAAATCATGCTCAACCAACCTCCCATTCATTTCAATCCTATGCTCAGCCACAACTTCAGTGGCATGCATCTCATCAGGGGTGGAGGCCCCAATACAACTCTCTTCCCGCTCTTCTACCTCCACCACTTGCCCAACCATAACTGTTACCTTCTGCTCCACCAAGGCAACCCCAAATGCCTACCCAGACAAATCTGAACCCGAACAATAGACAGGCTCAGCAAGTGTATAGTGGGGAATCATCATGCCCAACTTATGTTGTGGAGATTCAAGAAATTAACTTGTGATCTAGGAAAGTTCTCCCAGATAGCCAGCCTCCACCCAGGGAGGTTGAGGAAGATAAAGAGGAAAGCGAACCTAAAGAAAATCCACCCTTTCTGAGAGACTATCCATGACAATATAGCCTACCCCAGAAGTCACTAAACTCCTTGGAGAATTGAAACACTTATGTGTGAAGATACCACTTCTCCAAGCCATAAAAGATGTGCCTATCTACAATAGGTTGATCAAAGAGAAGTGCTTTAGGCATTCAGGAAGGCGCAAGAGAGATGCCTGAACCATCCATGTCATAGGACAACTGTCCGACCTGATGCTAGGGCAGATAATCTGTCCAAAATATCTGGATCTTAGAAGCCCAGCAGTTGATGTCCACATCAATGGCACAATGGTCCCACATACCTTGATTGATCTGGGAGTTGTCATTAATGTGATGACAAAGGACACAATGCTCAAACTTAACCTCCAAGGCTCCTTGAGGAAGGCCACGATAGTGTTGCAGCTAGCAAACTACTCCACAGTGACCCCTGAGGGGATTGTGGAAGATGTGATGGTCTCCATTGATTCTTGGGAGTACCCTACTGATTTCTTAGTTCTCCAACCAAAGGCAAATCTCACTAGGTATCCTCTCATTCTGGGAAGACCGTGGTTGGCTACAGCTGATGCCTACATCAGCTGCTGAACCGGGAGCATGACCATAAAGAACGGGCACACGTCCAAGTAGTTAACCTTATATCCTTCTGCCCAACCCTTTCTAGAACAGATCTACCTCTCTAGTTGGAGGAGGGGGATGAGGATGAAGTTTAATCTACACCACTTTGTACATTAGAAATCGCTATGGGGGGGAAACCGCAAGATGAGGATGATATGATTGAAAATTCGATACACAATCCACCTCCCAGTGTATCACCATTAGAAGACATAGTAAGAGAAACCCGAAACAACCCCTCAACTGATCTCTATGTGGCCGACCCTACTTCTCTCCGTGTCAAAAATATAGAGTTCAGCCCTGAAAGAACATTGAAAATCAATCCATCCCTATCTACTTCCTAGGAGAAGGAACTATGCAACATACTAAGAAAACATCTAGATGCCTTTGCCTGGAGTTATAAGGAGATGAAGGGAGTGCACCCTTCAGTATGTACTCATAATATCTACATGAAGGAAGATTGGAAGCTAGTCAGGTAGCCTCAAAGGAGGATGAATCCAACACTTAAAGATATTGTTAAGGAAGAACTGCAGAAATTGCTTGATGCAAGATTCATCTATCCCATCTCAGATAGTGAATGGGTCTCTCCTTTGGTGCTAGTGCCAAAGAAAAATGGTAAGTGGAGAATCTGTTTCGACTATTGGGAATTGAACAAAGCCACTAAAAAGGACCATTTTCCTTTACCTTTCATAGATCATGTGTAAGACGGTCTGGCAGGGAAAAAGTTTTCCTCCTTCCAAGATGGGTATAGCAGGTACAATCAAATTCAAATCAGCCTGGAAGACCAAGATAAGACCACTTTCACTTGTCCTTAGGGTACCTTTGCATACGGGGTCCTTCATTTTGGTTTGTGCAATGCTCTAGCCACTTTCCAAAGAGCGGTATTAAGTATATTTTCTGAACTAGTTCATGATGCAGTAGAAATATACATGGATGATTTTACTCCTTATGGCTCTGACTTTCCGGAAGCTTTATCTAACCTAGGAAAATTTCTAGGTAAGTGTATTGAGATGAACTTGTCCCTCAGTCCAGAAAAATGTGAATTTTTGATGACTGAAGGGACCGTGCTAGGTCATGCAATATCTCAACAAGGACTGTAGGTGGATCCCAACAAAATTTCCATCATCCAAAGGGTCCCACCTCCTCAAAAGGTGAGAGATGTTAGAAATTTCCTACGCTTAGCCGGATATTACAAGAGATTCATTAATGACTTCAGCAAGATAGCCTCTCCTTTGTTTGGCCTCCTAGGCAAATATGTTGAGTTCATATGGTCGAAAAACTGTCAAGAAGCCTTAGATACCTTGAAGAGCAAGCTAATGACTGTCCCAATTCTCAGAGGCCCAAACTGGGCCCTACCCTTTCACATTCACAAAGATGCCTCGAACAAAGTAATAGGAGTAGCCTTAGGACAAGTAATGAAAAGTTACCTTATGCCATATACTTTATAAGCAAAAACTTGTCAAAGGTGGAGTTAAACTATACAGTGACCGAGAAGGAACTCCTAGCTGTCGTGCATTCCTTAAACAAATTCAAACATTATATCACAGGCTATCAAACCTTTGTGCACACTGATCATGCAAAAATTAGATATTTAATGAACAAACCAGATGTAAATGCTCGCATTATTAGATGGTTGCTTTTACTGCATTAGTTTGATTTGAGCAATATTGATAAGCCTGGTAAAGAGAATGTTGTTGCTGACTTTTTGTCTAGAGTAAATTTACCTACAGGTGAAGAAGGGATGGTGGATGACCAAATTCTAGATGAAAAACTATTTTCTATATCAGTACTCTCTCCATGGTTTGCTGATATATCAAACTACTTGGTTTCAACATAGTTCCCACCACACCTATCCTCAAAAGGGAAGAGAAAGATAGTAAGGAAAAGTGCCCCTTTCACCTGGATTGGAGGCAATCTCTTCAAAATTGGCCTAGATCAGATCTTGAGAAGATGTGTCAAGGAGGAGGGAGGATTTTTCCTAGATAGGAAACTCATCCATGCAGAAGGAATTATCTCCTTCAGGTTTGTGCAGTTATTTCTGAGCCAAGTGAGCAGTGTGAGGTGGGAATTCACACAAGTGGAAGCACTAGACCCTAGGAAAAATTGTGCAAGGAAATATGAGGCTTTGAGGGTAGAGGAGAAGGTTGTGAGAGCCTTTTACCGTCTATGAGTAGTATTGTTTGATTGTAGAGAGAGCAGGATAACTTCTGAGTTGATTCGTTTTGTAATCTAGACATATTTCCACTTGTATGATAATACAGAGATCGAGGTTTTTAGCTGAGGCTTTCCCCAGAGTATTCTTCTGTGTTCATGTGTTATTTCTTTCTCATTTTCAATTATATGTGTTCTATTTTATCTTGCTCATATTTGATTAATCTTCTGCAAGTTTTTTGTAGAAGTAGATCTTGTATTTTACTTTAGTCTATTGCATAATCTGTTGATCTACAATGGGAATTTCTACACCATCAAAAAAAGTAGATAATACCACACCATTGGAGCTTTTTTCAGTCTATATAGAGCCTTTTTGAGCTTTCATACAAGCTTTGCATCTTTTCCTAGAATGAATCCTTCTGGTTGTTCAATATAAACTTCTTCTTCTAACTCTCCATTAAGATATGCAGATTTTACATCCATTTGATACACTTTGAATTTTTGAAAACTTGAAAGAGCAAGAAACATTCTTATGGCCTCAAGTCTAGAAATAGGTGCAAATGTTTCTTCAAAGCCTATACCTTCTTTTTGAGCATACCCTTTACAAACAAGTCTTGCTTTGTTTCTAATAACCTCTCCAATTTCATTCAATTTATTCTTGAATATCCATTTTGCTCCTATAACATTTTTATCAAGAGGTCTAGGAAGTAGTTCCCAAGTATCATTCTTTTCAATTTGGTCAAGTTCTTCATCCATGGCCTTAACCTAACATTCATATTTTCTAGCTTCGTTAACATTATGTGGTTCTATGGAGGATAATAATGCTAGATAACTGGCAGTTCCTTCAAGAGTTATTTTTGTCTGTACTCCAAACCCATTTTCTCCTAAAATTTGATATTCTTGATGATTCTTTTGAACATACATGGATGGAGCCTTTTCCCTGTTAGTTTTCTCTTCTTTTCAGATGCTTCATTGGTTTCATCCACTATATCATTTTGATTTGATACAGGAAAGCATTCATTGTCTTCCTCATTGTCATCTTCCTTTGTTGATTTCACTTGTTCCGGATTTTTTGCATGCTTCATCAATTACCACATCAATGTATTCAACATTTTTTCAAAGTCTCTTATTATAACATTTGTATCCTTACTTCCAGATGAAAAACTGAGAAGAATTCCTTCATCTGCTTTAGGTTCAAACTTACCAAGTTTTTCATCGGTCTTTTTGATGAAACATTTTCTTCCAAAAACTCTAAAGTGTTCTACAGTAGGAGGCTTGTTGAGAATATTTACAAAAGTATATGCAGCTTCACCCCAGAAGGTGGCAAGAGTTCCAGATTCAACAAAAATAGCTCAATCCATTTGTTGAACTATTATGTTCATTCTTTCCACCACGCCATTTTGTTGAGGAGTTCTAGCAATAGAGAAATGTCTTTTTCTTCCATGTTGTTCACAAAAAAAAAAAAAAAAAAATCATCCTATATGAATTCTCCTCCTCAATGAGATATGAGACATTTGAATTTAGATCTGATTCATTTTCAACTAAATCTTTGAATGATTTAAAATTTACAAATTCTTTATCTTTATGCTTTAGTAAACCTATGTAATAGATTCTAGAATAATCATCAATGAATAAAATCAAGTATTCTTCTCCATGAGGTGACTTTTTCCTTGTTGGCCCACAAAAATCAGTGTGAATGAGTTCAAGAGGCTTACTTGTTGATCCTTCTTTGTCATTGAAATGAACTCTAGTTTTCTTACCGACTTGACATGGTTTGCAGATGGCATTTTCTGGGATGCTGATATCTAGAAGATTATGAACTTCTTTGAACTTGCATGCTTTTATTATTTGATAAAAGCTTAGATGCCCCAATATTTTGTGCCATAACCAGTTTTCTTCTATTTTGCTTAGATAGTATTGTTTTTTACCTCATTTTAGTATATATATATATATATATATATATATATATATATATATATATATATATATATATATATATATATATATATATATATATATATATATATATATATATATATATATTGCTTGGAGTTCTTGTAGCTTTGATTACAACCTTTCCTGTATCAATATCGCGAACGACACATCCATTTGATCGAAATACAACTTCATTTCCTTGATCACGCATTTGACTCACACTCAACAAGTTATGCTTTAAACCATCAACATACATAAAAATTCCAGCTTTAACTTTTTCTTTCAAATAAATGGAACCTTTACCCTTAATGCCAGTTGGTGTGTCATTTCCAAACGAGACATTCTTTTCCTTTTCTAAAGAATTATATGAAAGGAGATTATCTTTATCACACGTCATGTGTTTAGAGCATCCACTATCAATGTACCACTGATTTTCTTGTCCTTATGCAAATAGAGCTATGCCACATATTTCTTATTGAAATACCTTCTTTCTCCATACCTTGGAATTTGATGATGTTTGCTCCTTTTGAATTGCTGGCCAAAATTTTCTCTTACATTCAGATTCTTCATGGCCAAAATTATCGCAAAACAAAAATTCAATATTCATCTTCAAGAGGAGAAGAACTCTAAACCTTAATGATTTGATCATCTTCATCTTCTTTAGAGTACTTTTAGGCTTTTGCTGAAGATTGACGCATTGTTCACTAGTCTTTGTTGCATCAAGATAGCTTCTTGTGATGGGTGACGACTTTTGTGATTGGGATGATTCTTCAGTATATCTAAGACTGGTGTTTATAGGACAAGAACTCTAAACCTTAATGATTTGATCTAAAGTTTTTAATCGTTTAGCAAATTTAAGATTAAAAGATTATGTCTTCTCAAGTTCTTTTCTTAGACCCACTACTTCACATTCTACTTTTTCATTGTGCTTTTCTCTTTTAATGAGTTGATGTGTCAAAGTGTCTATGATCATATTCTTTTCTTCCAAACAGATTTTAAGTTTAGTGATTTCTTCAAGAAAATCTTCCTCTTCTAAGGCCTCCATAAAATCATCATTGTCATAAGCCATGAGTAGTTTAAAAACTTTTTTAGTTTCATCTTCATCACTATTAGACAATCCATCACTATCTTCATGAGTATAGTAACTTCTTGTGTTAACAAACTATTTTATATTACATTTTGTAGACTCCTTTCCTTTTTCAAGATTATCTTAATGAGGACATTTTGCAGCATAATGGCTAACTCTACCACAAGAAAAGCATTTGAATGGAATCTTACCTTTGAATCTTCCGGAACCCCATTCAATCTTCTTGACAAAGTTTACCTCATCTTCTTCTGAAATATATCCTGATTAATTGAGATCTTCCTTTTCTTTTCCTTTTGCTGAAGCTTTGAAGGTGAATTCTCTAATATTTGATGGACCTCCTTTCCTCATTCCAAAGGCAGTTAAAATTCCATGAAGTTGAACAACAGTAATAGATTGAAGATATTTCTTTTCTCCTATTGCAAATACTTTTGACTCAAATTTAGAAGACAAAGATCTCAAAATTTTCTCTACTAAGGTAGCCTCCCTTATTTCTTCACCTAGATTCTTCATACAATTTACAATCTCATCTACTCGTAAAAAGTAACTAGCAATACTTTCATCACTATGCATTTTGAGAGTTTCATACTGAATTCTCAAAGTTTGGAGCTTGGCATGTTTTACCTGGGAGTCTCCTTCATAAATCTGAATGATTTTATCCCATATTTCTTTGGCTATCTTGAGCTGCATGCTTGACGAATTGTGATTCTAACAGACTTCCCAATAAAGTATTAACTTCTTTGGAATTTGTTTCATATAAATTCTTACATGTTGTATATGTAGGTATTGCTGCTGGAAATTGGTATCCTCCTTCCACAATTTCCCAAACATCAGCTCCAGGTGACTAAAGATAGGCTCTGGTTCTTATCTTCCAATATACTAAGTTGTTTCTACTGAAGACTGGTGGTCTAAAAGATCCCATGCCTCGTGATTTTTCATCTTGAGAGATCTCCCTTCAAGAAATCAAGCTTCTTCTGAAGGACTTGCTTCAATACCAATGTTGGGAATGATACTGCGAAGGGGGGGGGAGTGAATCCATATTTACAATTCAATAAAATTTCATTTCGCAATCATATTTATATACGCTACTTCAGTGAAGTGAACTCACATGTGCAAGCAACTTTTATTAAGGAAACCAGCGTATACCCAGAGAAATTATGATTCAATTAATTCATCATGTGTTTATATTTAATTAGTGCATAAGTACTTTATTAAATAGTAACTATGTGCATTAATAAAATAATAAACCATCACACATAAGCAACACACATGAACACAAATATTTAAGGTGGAAACCCAATGCAAGAGAAAAACCACCTATTGTTGTCATCTTTGTCTTCTTTTTAATATAAAGAAAATCAGTTTACAATCTGGTACAAGTGCAGACTCATAACAGTATGTAGGCACCCACCTGTCGAAGGCTACAACCTTCTCTCATTCTCCATCTTCTACTGGAAAGGAGCTACAACCCCATAGCTCTTGTACGAGATGATATGTTTACCAGTACATAGGTGCTGGCCTACAGAAGGCTATGACCTTCTCTCTTCCTCCAGGGACCATGTTTCACAAATTTTCAGACTGGATACTCCTGGTACACAACAACACAATATGAAGTCCACATTTCATCAAATTTTCACACTCGACACATCAGTAAAATTGAATCTCAAACTCAATAATAACTGCATCAACCAACAATCAGTTAAACGAACAGTCAGATCATTGTCACCATAACACTGTGTTGAACCTAGAAACCTACATCATCATCTAGAACCAACTGCAACCTCAAAAATCATATATCAGAATGCATACACTACTTTAGTGAACCAAACCTATGCGTATATGCTATTTCCTTTAATCAAACCTGCGTATACCTCCAAAATTACTGAATCATGAAAACCTATGAATCAAATCTGTACCAACCAGTAACATTCTAAAAATCTACTTTCGAATTATAGATATCTAAATAGACAAAAGCAAATATCACCCTTATCACTTAATGAATCAACCAATCAGACTCAATCTCCTTATGCATTCAGTTCTACTTTCAGATCTAAGAAGACATCATTTATAGATAGAAGTAAAACAACAACATTAATCAAATAGATTAGTCAGTTCTGCATAACAGACTTTTCTTTTGCATACACAACTTGGAAGAGTCAAACCAGTGTGTATACGTGCCTTCACCAAGGCTAACTAGTGTATAGATCTATAAATACTAACTTAAAACTTCACGGCTATTCCAGACTTCAGTCATACCTAGATCATAACATTTATAGGATAAAACATGGGTCAATATTGAGATCTAGCCATGTAAATATTAGATCATACAATGATAAGACATTTCAGGTCTCATGATCCTCATCCAACATTGAATCAAAAGGTTAACAAGAATTTCATATCATACCATAACCATAACCCTTACAACATAAGATATACTTCATATAGAAGTATTCATGAAAAGCCCTTTCACTTGTGCACTTGGCCCCTTAATCTTCTCCTCCTTATATAGTTTTTGGCCTTTCTCATTACCTTGGACGAAAGAAACACTTACAACCTGTGGTATTCTTGGACGGGATCAAATAATTGTTACTCCACTCAATATTGTGGGCTAATACCATGGTATTGACCCTTGGTATTATTTCACCTTAATTTCCTTAATTTTCAATCCCATACGCGCTTTTCCTCTTGTGAAAGTGTTATCATATGTATACGCTCTTTTTGTTTTGTTAACCCGCGTGTATATGCTACTTTGACAAGGTGAACCTACGGATACATATTAAATTGACTTAAAGCATCCTTTTTCTTTAACTTCTTGATCTTGATCTGTAGCCCTTGCTTCCAACTTCCTGATCTTCTATACCATCTCCTGTTACCTCTTAATTGACCTATTGCAATGTGAGTTTCCCTTTATCAAATCTAAACTGACTTATGAGTGAGTTGCCATCAAGAACAACACCTGTATCATAATGCCAATAAATAGTCCATGAAAGGTGAATTCATAACAACTTTCATGTAGCACCCATGAGGTGAAATGCTTGAGCACATGACCTTGGGGAGATTGGAACGATGGTTGGCAACTTCAAAAGGAAAACGATAAACCCATGGGTGGATTGGGACATTAAAGAAAAACACGAGTAATTCAAATTCATAACGCAGTAGAGTATATGCCATCTTGATTACTCTCTTTAGTGTGAAACATATAGAAGTTGTAGAAAAATGAAATGTGCAGAAAATACTCAGAAACAATTTATTATCCTAACAACAATATTTGAATACAAGTGATTGGTGGCATGCCTCTTATAAGTTATAACAGATTCTGAACCACAACACACTCTCATATAAATGACACCTATCCTCTAACTCCTATTACATTTTCATTTCACATAGATAGTAAACTAATACTTGTTAACAACACTCAACTGAATTGAATGTTGGATCTGTATCTACAACATTTAGTTCTATTTATCTATGTTTTGTCAATAAATTGTAAGGGATTTCTGACCTTACTAACATTTGACTAATTGAATAGTCTTAACTTTACCCTTTTTGTTTCAAAAACCCCAAATGATGTGTGATACTAATCCTAACAAGAAACTAAATATAAATTATAAAATTTTCTAGTGACCATCGCTAATCAGAAAGAATTGTTGTACATGTCATATTGATTGTGTATGAGTTGTATTGTAACCATTTTAATTTCACTAACTAGAAAACAGGTATAGACTAAATGTTTGTCCTTACATATGCATGATGTTGGAACAGGTGAATGGAAGTCTTCTACCAGCTTCTGTAATATATATATATTGTGCATACTTGTGTACAGTGGACTTTCAAGTGAACCTAGGGACTATTAATGCAATGGTATTCATAATTATACAACAATTGTTTCTACTGTTACTCTCATTCTTGAGATGCTGACGACAGTTCTGTCAGTGGTTTATTCTATTGTTCATGTTGGATCCTCAATTACATTTCTTTCACCTCCAACATGTCCATGCAAAGGTATTATTACCCTGATGCTCATGATATTATTTCCTTTTGAGAAATACCTCTGATAGAATTTCATTGGCTAGGGTGGTTTTGAGCCAGGGACTTGGAATACAGGCTCGATCACCTTCATGCTTTCGACTAGGCCACACTCCTATGGGCTCTGCATATGATACTTGTTTCATTATGACTGTGCCCAAATTTTTGTAGTTGCAATGGCGTAGATAAAATAGTTTTCAAATCAATGTATTTTTTATTTAATGAAGGTGTGTGCTTAGCAATTTCATTTCAAGGTTATGAGAGGTCTTTGCAACAATCTAAATATGTAGATGAAGGATAGAAGGATGAAAATAATGATAAGGGATGCGGTGTAATCTATTATTATACATTTTTCCATTTTATTTTTGCTCCTACTAGCATGTACTCTACAATGCTTCTCACTAGTTGGATAAGCTGAACTAAGGACTATGAGTAACTTGTTGATATAGATTGGCCTTCTATTTGGGTCTGTATTTGCACAGAGTGGATTACTATAACATTGTATGTTTAGACTCTACTTGATCCTATTTTTTTCCCAGATTGTGAGTTCTGATTTCTTTGTTAAAAATGTTCACTTGAATTGCTTAATATCCTAGTGGATTATAGTCCATAAGTGGACATGAAGTACAGAAGGTCATCTTGTAATTCCACTCTCATTAAGCATCAGACATGACATGGTATTAAGTTTGTGTTGTACAGTATCTTGGGATTTGTTTCATATTGTTTATATGTAGCACCAATGTTATGAATGTTGTGTTTCCATTGATCTTTTCAACCATTACCAGGAAGCAAAATTTGAAAAATAGGATGTGCAATTGCATGAAGCACAACATGAAACACTATGCAGCAAAATTTGTAGCCATTTTAACACTGAATATTGTGCTTCATGCAGCTGCACCTCCCACTATTTTTCCTAATTTGTTCCTGACGAGTGTTTGTTGAGTCTTGAAAATGTCATTCATTTACATTACACTTTCACTATTATGTCCATTATATCACCTCCATTTCACTACTATGTCACCACATTCATCCCACTTTCATTATCATTGGGCCATATTTATGTTTTTCCAATCTTTATTAATTCTAAACCTTTTAAGTGAATTTGTGGTTAAAAATTAGAAAATAATGTGCATATGCTTATACCTAACAAATGGGTTGAGATTGTTGACATGTGTAGGTTGAAAGGAGGCTTCTAGAAGACCCTTATGTGGCACTCTAAGGCCAAATTCGAATTTGAGTGGAAAGAATCATGGGATCATGAGGATATGTGTCACATCTCCTAATTGTATTGTAACTCTAAGAAGACATGTGTCTTATCAGTTCCTATTTTGATTAGGACTCTAGAGGTAGAGGGAGAGATTCATGGATTCTCATTAATGAGATGGCTCTCATCTTTTTGTATAAATAGGAGATCTCTCTCCTTCATTTGTTAGTCCTTTTTAGCTTAGAGCTTAGCTTGTTAGTCTTTTAGCTTGTGAGTTCTTTAGCTTGGAGTTTGTAGTTCTTCCTTGATGGCTTTTGAAAGCTTTGGAGAGCTTTGTTGTACTTTGTAATATTGAAGAATTTGAATAAAGCTTTGATGTTCTCAACATGGAAGGACATGTGAAGTAGATTTCATGGAGCATATTAGAATGTAAGGTAGAGTAGATTTCATTTTGTAATTTTGCTTTGATTTCATTATGTCATTTAATTGCTTTCAAGTTTGATAGATTAGATTTTTCATTCATGCAATTTTAATTCATGCAAGTGTGTTCAACCGGTTGATTGTAGGTTAGTAATGCACATAGCTTTTTAATGACTAATGACATGACGGAATCATCTTGTCCTTCTGCTGATTTTTTTTTTTTGAATTCTAATTCTAGCATTGTTATTTCAATCAGTTTTGTTTTGCTCATTTACTTTCCTGCAATTTAGATATCATATTGCTTAACTTGTTCATGATTTCTTCCCATAAGGTAGATTGAGCTGAAGGGTAAAGGATCAGAAGAGTTGAAGTAGTGTGATTAGTTTCCTTTATGCAATTTAGATATCATATTGCTTAACTTGTTTATGATTGCTTCCCATAAGGTAGATTGAGCTGAAGGGTAAAGGATCAGAAGAGTTGAAGTAGTGTGATGAATTAGTTGCTTTGCTTTCAGTCTTTGAGTTGCTTTAAGTTCAGTTTTTACTTTCTTTTTCATACAGCAGCAAGGATACTGGGCTTCATAGTCACTAGCTCATTGATTGGTTGTTGCATTCCATTTTGATTGAAGTAGCTGCATATTTACACTTTTGTTCAAGTACTAATTCCACCAATAACATGTTTTGAGATCTTTTGAAGTACTAAAGTTTTGGAAGTTACCATTAGGGACTTAGGCCTTAGGCCTTGTCTTGAAATCTCTATCCATACTTGTCCTTTAAAATTATTCTTAAGACCTTAGAATAGGATTTCCATTTGCATTAGACACTTTAGGAAACCAACAAAAGCAAAACCCCAAAACAAAATAAAATCTATAAAACAACGAAGTAAGAAAAAGGTTAACTAAGCACATATGGTGCACCACACTTCATCAGTTTACGATACCCGGATTGATAATTTATGTAGAGCAATTTAAGACGTTAAATTTACTAGACAATGTTCAAAAGATCAGTTGAAATGCACCAAGATACAAATTTTGTTATGCAATGTACCCAAAAACCTTGCACAATATACATTATTCTATTTAATTTTAATATTTCAACAAAATATTTAATTGACGGGTTTATTATTATTTGGTCTCTTTATTTTCCACATTCACATTATAGGGGGATGATTCCAGCACAAATTAGAAATCAATCACAAGCTTTAGGAAATGGTCTTCCATTGCACAGGCAACCTCAACCATAAAAACAATTTCTCCAAGAAACTTTGCAAAACAATGTAGCTACAAGTGGAATGCTGAGCTTGGTTGGTTTGGCACCTCTCTTGTCATCAATTCCTATTCTAAGAATAATACATAGCTCAATTAATAGCTCAACATGACAAGTTTTACCTTCTCTTCTTGCAAGTACTCAAAGGAAGTTATAATCAGGACAACAACAACAATAGTGACTTTGCACCATTGAGCCAAAGTATGATTATATGGAATACACATCCCTACATAAGCAAGGGGAGCCAACATATCCGCTTACGTGTCAAGAGTCTAGAAAGTCTACATAGATTCTCTTGAGATTGGATGCTTTGACAAATATTTGATGTCTCGGGAACAAAAAAAGTATTATAAATTGTTATGCTCTTTATTTAGCTATAAAATCTCAAGGAGATGTATTATTGAGAGACAAAAATCATTTATAAATCTCTCAGTAAAATGTCAACAGGCATGTTCCTTTTCTTCCTTAGTTCTAACTACTTTGACCTTTGTCAAATTTATAAAATGGCATGGTGGCATTATGAATATATTACAAGTGAGATGTATGCTTATGAGATTGCAAGAATAGGTTGGGGTTGTTTTGACAATGTAATCCATGTAGCCATAATTAATGGTGATAAGATTTTTTTCAACTTTTCATGTATCCAAAATGAATAGTAATGGTTATGAAAGTTTGGTATTTTAGTTAATTCTGGCCTGAATTTTCATAGAATTGTTATTTTATGAGCCCATGACACCTCACCAATCTGAAAGGCTTATGCACTATAGACAAACATTGCAACATATGATGCAATATATTCAAGTATCGAAGAAAAACATTCCATTAAGGTTTAAAGAGGATAATATTGATTCTTTTGAGAAGAAAATTCAAGCCATTTTAAACTCATTTAAGAATAGAAAATATGCTCCACAAAAACAACAATGACAACAACAACTTGCAAATCAGTCTATCAACCTAGTGCAATCTATGTAGCAACAACCACAAACTAAGTTATCTTAGATGCAGGAACAAGAAAAGCATGTTAATCAACTCCAACAGATGAATTTACAACCTTTTGTTACTTCAATGCAATCAAACATTATGACACCTATTCAACATGGTTCCATCCCTTTACATCAATCTGGTGTACAAACATCACAACAAAATGTTTGGACTACAATGTAGTCTACTACCAATCTAAGGTCAATGCAAGGAACTAGTGTAGCTACCTTGAATCATAGTTTTGTAAACCATATTCAAAATAATAATATTACTTCTCTTCAGCAAAATAATTCTCCTTTTTAGCATAATAGTATTAGCTCCATACAACAGACTCAAATCAATTATTTACAGAAAAATAATATAAATACCCTGCAACATCACCACCATGCTCTAAATCGGCAAAAAAAGCTACATGCACAAGTTAAGATGTAGGAACAATGACATATTTAACACCCCCTACTGCAATAGTAACAACAATAACTACGACAACAACATCAACAACTGCAAAAGCATCAACAAGTTGTTCAGTTGCAGGTACATTTTTAGGCACAACAAATGCCACAACTTCAACAAATTAATAAGTTTAATAATAACTCAAGAACAAAGAAATATTTTATTAAACAAGAATTTATGCTACAACACCATCACTAAATTCAACATTTAGTTTATAAAGAGAAGTAGAAGCTTAAGATCACTACTTTCTGTTTCTTCACCTCAACTTCACCATGCTGCTTCTCCATAAGTTTCCCAACATTCATATCCACAAATAGATCAATAAAGTCTAGAATAGTGCTAGGATTTACAAACAAATAATACATAATTTATATAACAAAAACTCAATATAAAGTATGTCAAAACCTGTTACTTCTTTCATTAATTATGATATGAAATCTACTACAATAAAGCCACACCAAAAGAACTTTAATTTTTGGTTAGTGTCTCCATTTATTTGAAGAAAACAGACTGTCTAGAAGGATTAGTTTTTAGGGCTTTACATTACCATGCTCATAAGAGTTTAGAACTTATTTTTTTAGGGTTTTATCATTATCATGTTCATAAGGTTTCTTAACACATTCTTTAGGGTTTATGCATGATCATATTTTACAAGGGTTAACACTTTGTTTCTAGGTTTTATGCCTTGTGAGGATCACAATGGTTTTGTATCAAAACAGTTTTATGAATTTGTCTAAATTGATTCTAAAATACTTTGAAACAAAACATTTTACGCATTTTACACAAATTTTGTTGATTTGTGTTACATTTTGATTTGAAGACGAAAGTAGAAAAAATTCATCGAGATGACAATCTTGAGACACATAAAATTAAGTGATGTGAGAAAATACATAAACGTTGAGGCTATAAATGGAATTTAGAGTAAAAATTTGATGATACTATAATCGGATGAGTACATAGCTCATACAAAGTTTGGCTAATGAGAATGACCTAGTGGGATCTAGGAATCTGGAGTTTTCTTTTTCTTATTGAACGACTTCAACAACCACTGTAATGTGATGTTTTGAATTAATTGTCACCATTGGGAAGCCTGCAAGCTTAAATTAGTTGGCACTATTGACCATCTTACACCCCCCTCTAGGTTCATAGAATAACACAACTCCCATCTCAAGTAGTGTAAGAGGAAGGTAGCCCAGATTTTTGTGTTTCTATAAAATACCACTGCCTTTTATTAGGTTTCCTCTACCCTTTCATATAAATCATGAATGCACTTCTTTCATTGTAATATGTACCCAGGTATGCACTATGGAATGCACAATATTGCTTCCTTTGCCCTCTTCTTTTCACTCTATCATTTTATTTCAACCCCAAATGTGCCTCTATCCTTTTCTTAAGTCTTGGATACATACTTCTATATTTCCCATCCAGATGGGTGATGGGAGATTGGAGAATTTACCTTACTTGAATAAAGATCCTATTTTCATATATACTTAATGTAAGATAAAAAAAAACTCTAATTTATATTTTCTTTTTGTGAGATAAAATGGTTTTCATTCCATCAACAAAAATCCTAAAATGGGGTTCCATTTTGACTTTTAATGTTAACTAGGACTTGGTCAATTGTTAAGCCTACTAAAATGAAAGACAATATAAGGAAAGCCTTTTTAGGTTCGATAACAACTTTCCACACTTTTAAAGCCAAGATATATATGTTCTAAGTCATGTATTAATCACAGCCTCAATTGCTAGTTTGTGATAGCCACAGTTGGTTTATATTTCGTGAAGTTGTTAGAGCAATTGTATTTCTAGCTATTCCACCAATTAGTTGAAGGTTAGTTGCAGTAGTGTTGGGTAGCGCAAGCCCCGCGAAATGAGTATGGGGTGCGAAGCCTGGAATTTTGGGTAATATTAGGATAAAAGACTCCGCGGAAAGTGCAGAGCGTGAACTATAGGAGGTTAAGTCAAAGGGTAGTTTGCCCAAAAATAATGTAAAGAAATAGTAATAGAGTTAGCTCGCAGAGGGATCACGGGACAAGGGAAATTATGAATACAGCATGGCTCTATGAGGGAAAAGTAGTTCTTTTGAAATATGGAATGTAATGGGTCCTTAAAGGAAATAGCCTGAAAGCATCTGTAAGTCCGAGTCGAGGGAGTAGGATAGAAGGTAGAGGCTCTGCAGCTGTGTGCGAAGAGGCCTGGAAAGTCTGCAGTTGTGTGCATGGACCCTTGTAGCTGAGTGCGCAGGGTGGATTTGGATGTATTGTTGAGGATTGGTAATAAAGATAAGTTTCTTCTGAATTCTGTGTTAATTGCGACTTTACTCTTTTATGATAAATGAACTGTTATGATTTCTGCATTTGCTACGATTGAATACATGTGAACTGGGTTAATCTTGATGCATGAAGTAACCAAAAGTAATAAATGTTTGCTTAAAGACCGCTTTACCTAGATCAAACTAGTAATAAGTAATTCACTCTATAATAAGCACGCTAAGGGAATTTCGATCTATGCGGATCTGGTGCAGCACGAGGCTGTAGAACAGCGTGCGAGCCCCAAACCATATCCAAGACATCCCCAAGATATGGAAACCTGGTTCTAGCACCCTCCCCTGCTACCTCGGGTGAGACCTCAGTCTGCACTTCATGGGTTGTTGCCGAAAGGGCCGGTAGCTGCGGGATTTGTTTGGCTAAATAATTCTTCCGAACTTGGTTCAAGCCCAAATAAGCCAAAAAATGGTTCCATTGCTGGGACCAGGATCTTCCTAAGTGGTGTTTGGTGTGAAATGCGGGGACGCTAGAGAAAAGAGCGATGAAAGATCAAGACGGTAGTAATGGCGAGTGCCCTCCAGTTACCGATATTCAAAGGAGAAGGAAGTGAAGATTTGTAAAAGTTTTGGTTTCTATTGAATTCTGTATGGAACGCACAGAATATCATGGATGGTAATATCAAGAAAGCCATCTTAGTCAGCACACTACAGGACTGAGTGCTAACATGGTATATGAAGTATTCAGGCATCAACCCAACGACGGGGATAGTAGACATCTAGACTGAATTAAAGAAGGAGTTCAATCGGCCAAAATCGGAATCACAGTTAGTCATAGGATTCAAAGAAATCATTATGATGCCTAGTGAGACCCAGTGGGATCTGGATTAGAGGTTGAAAAGCACTATTCACGAGGCCAAAATGACCCTGACGGATGCATAGCACCGTGCTTGGTTCATCACATCACTAATGCCATATCTGAAGTTGACCTTGTCACAATAGAAGATCTCAACCCAAGCAGAAGCACTGGAGGTAGCAATGCAGCTATACAAGATTGCGGTACAGGATCTAGGGTTGGGAGTTCAGAAAATCCAAGCGCAAGTCCAAAATATATGTTTAGAAATACAGAAGTTAAAAAAATACTAAGCGCCGAAAGTTCGGGAAGAAGTTTGGTGCATCAAGTGTAGGGGCCAGGTACATGATAAAGACCATTGTTCAGTCACGTTGAATCTTGTGGTCACGGGGGGACCAACACCATTGCAACCAGAAGCATAGGCAGGGCCGAGCGTGATCACCTCGCTCTGGTTCACAATCTGTCAAGTAGGAGGAAAACAAAACAGGGATAATTGCCACCTCTTGCCGAAATATAATCAAATCCCCTAGCAGCTCTTTTGCAACTTTTGTAGATTAGGGGGTCACGAGGAAAGGGATTATTAGATGTTGGTAGATCAGGCATCTGCCTACTGAATACAGATTGAGAGGCGAGGTTAAAACCCAAGTGCAAAATTTGCACGCGGTGGATTCCAAGGATGAGGTCGAGGATGGGGTGAAATGGGACCAAGAAGGGGTCGAGGATAGCTAATTTGTTACAATTGTGGAGGACCAGGAAATTACGTGCAGGATTGCACAAATCCAACTTGAATATCATGTCCCTATTGCGAGAAATTCGACCATGAACTTCTAGATTGCCCTATGCTGCTAGCACATATTTGTGAAAAAAGGACAACACCTCCTACGACAACACAAAATGTGCAGATGATAAGGGTCGAACCATGCGATGAAGAATCTAAAGTAAATATGGTACTAAGGGGTGTTGCAACCTTAGAAGGGGATCAGTGTGAGTCGTACAAAGGTCCCTCGATGTTGACAACTTTTCTAGAAACCTACATGAAGTTAATTCGTGATAATAGGGCAGTGAAAGGACTATAGGAGGTAATTAACAGATACGAAATATGGGGAGAACCTCGCATAGTCCCATGAATGAGGAGCCATACATCACAGACCAGACAAGAAATGCGATTAACAGAGAGGATTGGTGATTATGAGATGGATCAGGTCATTCTGGATCTCAGTTCGGATGCAAATGTCTTGCCTAAGAAGATGTGGGAGTGTATCAGCAAGCCCCCACTCCAATGGTCTCCAATCCAATTACAGATGGAAAATCAGCAGAAGATCTTGCCCATGGGTAGGCTACAAGGAATCACCATAGACCTGGATGGTGTGAGCACTAGAATGGACTTTGAAGTTATTGAGATAGTGGACGAAAAAAGCCTGTACCCCGCATTGTTGGGAATAGACTGGGCCATCGACATGAATGGGATTATTAATATCAAGCAGAGGAAGATGATATTTGAGAAAAAGTCACTCAGCGTAGTTGTTCTACTAGATCCAACCGAGGGATTCCACTACACGGAACCTATGCGCAACGATGAGAAGGAAGAAGCATTAGATTGCATCTACCAAATTTCTGCTCAAAGGCTAATAAAGGGTAAGGTAATGGAGGAACAGAGAATTTCACAAGGTTACACGGAACCATACACTGATGATTCGGAGGAAGAAGACGAGCAATGGCAGAACATAATGAACGGGGCAACTACGTTAAACTGCAATATGCTGACGAAATCCATGTACTACGTTAAAGCTCAGAATCGTGAGCTGTCGGTGTATGATGGGCTCACAATAGTAAATGAATTCCTCGAAAAGTTTGAGAGTGTAGTACCAGAGTACTAGCGATTTGATGTGCTCAAATGGGCATTACGCGCCACACCGGCGTGATGGTGGTGTACCTATGAAGGAACCTTCACAGATTGGTGAAGCTGTAAGCGCATGATGCAGATGTGATTTGGGAAGCCAACACTCCAACTAACGAAGAAATATGATGGACGAGAGAATCCACACATACACATGAGAAAATGGACCAAAGCCTATGGAGAGGAGCCACAAACAGAAGGGTTGCACCTATTTTATCATACCTTGGATATCATCCCAAGGAATTGGTATACTGAAACAGAGCTCTGACATGGCACAGGGGAGTGGGATATCTTGCGCGAAAGGTTTCTGTCAACATTTATTTTTGAGGATCAATGGATGGATACAGTAGACGACACATTAAAGATAGTAAAGACCGAAATTTTCAAGATGCTGCTAGAACCGGAAGAAGTCATGCAACTAGACTGGTCATGATAGCTGAGCCGAGCCTTCGAATGTTACAATGTAAAAACAAAAGGTGACAAGGATGATCCATGTGACATCAATAAACCAGAATCTGAAGGAATTCAAGAAGTGTGCAGCCCTGAAATAAAATATCCAGACGTCTTAGCACCATTAAGAACGAAGCAAGTGAATATCAGAACAAAGGAAGAACCGAAGTATGCTACGCTTTGGGATTACTAGGATGACGTTACAGTGGAAAAGGTCATCGAGCTGCTTCGGGAGTATCGAGACCTCTTCCTTACCAAGATTACGGAGCTGAAAGGGATTCAAGGCAAACTAGGAATGATGAAGATAAATTTGAAGCTTGACATGAAGCTAGTAAAGCAATGACCTTTCTGATTGAATCCAAAATACAAAGCAAAAGTACAAGAAGAATTGGACAAGATGATGGCAGCCGGGATGATTGAACCAATCGAGGAGTCCAATTGGGTAAGTCTGATGGTGGTACAGGAGAAGAAATAGAATGACGAGATTCGCATCTATGTGGATCTATAGAAACTCAATGATGCTTATGTTAACAATCCATTTCCCACACCTTTTATCGATGAAGTCCTAGAAAATGTGGGTGGGCAGGAAGCGTATTCCTTTACGAATGGGTTCTCTAGATACCATCAGATCAAGATCATGCTGGAAGATTGAAGAAAGACAACTTTTGGTATGGAATGGGGTTGTTTTTAGTATACGGTGATGCCATTTGGGCTGAAGAAGGCGTCAGCAATATTTTCCCGCATTGTGGTAGTTGTATTCAAGGAATTTACACATAAATTCTTGGAATTCTATCTTGACGATTGGACCATCTTTGGCCTGGTTAAGAAACATACTGAGAGCTTACGATTAATGCTGGATACCTGCCGTCGACACTAGATTGTGCTCAATATAAAGAAGTGTACGTTCCTTGTTCCTTTTGGGAACTTGCTGGGCCATGTAGTTTGTAGGCAAGGCCCGATGGTGGATCTGGCAAAGATCATTGTCATAATAGGTCTGCAAGCAATGCGTAGTGTCAAACAATGATGCGCTACATTGGGACACACGGGATACTATCGGAAGTTCATAAAAGGTTACGCCCAGATCACGGCTCCAATGGAACAGTTGTTAAAAAAGGATTCCACGTATTGCTGGAACGAGGAATGTAACATAAGCCTGGAACTGATGAAGGAAAAAATGGCATCTGCCCCTATCTTGAACTTTCCAAAATGGGACGTGGAGTTCCATGTGCATGTCGACGCATCGTGTATCACGTTAAGAGTAGTACTTACTCAGGAAGGAGCGGAGGGAGTTGATCACCCGATTGCATTTACAAGTCGAAGGTTATCGAAAGCTGAGAAGAATTACTCTACTACTGAGCGAGAGGGATTGGCGATGGTGTATGCACTCCAAAAGTATCGTCACTATTTTCTTGGAGGACATTTTAAGATTTATACTGACCACTCTGCGCTAAAATACCTAGTGAATAAGCCTATGTTGGGGGGGCGCATATGTCGATGGTTGTTGTTGTTTCAGGAATATGATTTTGAGGTTGTTATAAAGCCAGGACGTCTGAATGTGGATCCAAACCACTTACCCCGGATTGAGATGGGCGAGGAACCCACGAATCTAGAAAGACTCCCAGATGCCTAGTTGTATGTAGCGCGCATTGCAGATGGCCACTTTGAAGATATAATCTATTTTTTGACTACCAGCACTGCGCCATAGGGGTATTCTGTGCAACAAAAGAAGAAATTGGTGACATGAGCAGCAAATTTCATTGTGATTGCCAGATATCTCTACAAGATGGGCCATGATGAGATATTACGCAGATATGTACCAGATTTTGAGTGAGAACAGATCCTTGCCGAAGCACATGGAGGGGTTGTTGGCGGACATTATGCGGGCCGTGCCACAACCCAGAAGGTTCTTCGCATCAGATTATGGTGGCCTACCCTACATCAAGATTGAAAAGCATACTGTCGGGCCTATAATGTATGCCAACAAATGGGAAAGCCATCGTGAAGGGATGAAATGCCACTTCAACCACAGGTAATGCTACAGCCATTTGAGAAATGAGTGATCAACTTCGTCGGGCTTATTGAACCGCGAGGGAAAACAGGCGTGCACTATATTATCACTACGACTGAATACTTGACCCAATGGGGAGAAGCACAGCTAGTTAAGGATTGCAAAGCCACAACAACGACAAAGTTCTTGTTCAAGAATGTGTTGATCAGGTTTGGGTGTCTTAGGATTCTCATGAGTGATCGAGGAACGCATTTTTGAAAGAAACCATCAGCGTGCTCACTAAGGAATTCCAGATATATCACCAACAGATCACGCCATACCATCCACAAGAAAATGGGACCATTGAGGCATTCAAATTTTTTTTGGAAACTACGCTGACTAAGATCTGCAATGTGCGGCGAAATGATTGGGACTTACACATCCCTACCATACCGAACCACGCGTAAAAAGTTGACATGCCAGACACCATTTCGACTAGTCTATGGTAATGAGGTCATGATGCCTATGGAATATATCATGCCCAGTCTACAGATTGCAGTAGCTATAGGAATGGTAGATCATGGGGCCTTGGAGGAAAGGCTCGCACAGCTTGATGAACTAGATGGAGAACAATTTCTGGTGGGATTTCATCAGCGGGTAAAAAAAATGTGCGAGAAAACATGGCATGATCACCATATCAAGGTGCATACATTCAAGAAGGATGATCTCATATTGTTATATGACAGTAAGCTCGAGAAATTCCCAGGTAAACTCCGCATGCATTGGTTGGGACCTTATGTCGTTAAAGAAGCAACTAGTGGGGGTGCAGTTCAGCTGGCTAAGCTCAACGGAGACCCCTTCCTGGGAAGAGTGAATAGCAGTCACTTGAAGCTCTATATAGGCAAGCCGACCACCTGACTAACCATTCCAAGGAGAGTCTCACCGCTCCTACTAGTTGAAAGAGAGCGAGGGACAATAAAGCAGTTTGGGGGACAAATGTGTGGGTATCAGGGTGCACGTACATTTGGCCAACAATCAGGGGCGTGGTTCCATGGACAAAGCCACGTGGGTGCACTACTCCAAGGAATGATGACCATTAATACCACTGTTCATGACAAGAGGGCTGCATTATGGCAAAAGGGAGCGGGCGGCGGGCAATTAAGAGCAACAGTACGAGCTAGATATGAAATGATCGGCCACAGATTTCACACGGGAAGGTTACATGAGATGGAACGAGTGGCAATCTAGGCATTTGAACTTCGCATGGCTTATAAATCACCAGGGGGAATCTGCTAGGCAACCTACACTTTGGAAATACAGATGGAGCTGTTCATCATCTCTACACTAGGCATGTGCCTGAAGGTAGTAATCTGGTCAAGGGAGGAGCAGGACTCTCTAAGGAGTTTGGTATTGACAGTTGTAGATATCCTGCATGCTACAGCATCACTAGTAGGGGATGTACCAGAAAAAAGGGGATGCAAAGTAGAATTGGTTTGTATGTCGTCACCCCGCCTAGTGGCAGGATGGCACACTACAACAGAACAACAGAAGGATGGACAGATGGTAACCATGGGTGGATATGCAATCAATAAGTCACCTCTGATGGTTCTTGACGAGTGGGATCTTGAAGACAACAACCAGGGTCTTGCAAAATTTCAACACAAGTTGCAGTGGATGATGCGAAGAGAAGATATGATGGTCGGAAATGGCTATAGTGGTACCAAGAGGTCCCGTATGTAGCTCCCCCACTCGTGCTAAAATCCTCAAAGGGAGTGTTCTGTCTTAACCGAGTAGAGCAGAATGAGCATCATCGGTTGTGAGATGTGGTAGAAACACTAAAGCAGGAGACGGATGAAGCATTGTAGGAGACAAAGCAGGAGTAGCCGGATGACGAGCAATGGAAGGCAAACCGTGAAGCCAAGGTAGAACGTCTAGCCATTCCAGTAAGTGACTCGGGATGAGTCACAATGATTGTGTTGGGGGATTGTTGGGTAGCGCAAGCCCCGCAGAACGAGTATGGGGTGTGAAGCCTGGAATTTTTGGTAATATTAGGATAAAAGACTCCGCAGAAAGCGTAGAGCGTGAACTATAGGAGGTTGAGTGAAAGGGTAGTCCGCCTAAAAATAATGTAAAGAAATAGTAATAGAGTTGGCCCGCGGAGGGATCGCAAGCCAAGGGAAACTATAAATAGAGCATGGCTCTATGAGGGAAAAGTAGTTATTTTGAAAGATGGAATGTAATGGGTCCTTAAAGGAAATAGCCTGAAAGCGTCTGTATGTCTGAGTCAAGGGAGTAGGATAGAAGCTAAAGGCTCTGCAGTTGTGTGCGTAGAGGCCTGGAAAGTCCGCAGCTGTGTGCACAGACCCCTGCAACTGAGTCTGCAAGGTGGATCTAGATGTATTGTTGAGGATTGGTAATAAAGATAAGTTTCTTCTGAATTCTGTGTTAATTGCGACTTTACTCTTTTATGATAAATGAACTGTTATGATTTTTGCATTTTCTATGATTGAATACATGTGAACTGGGTTAATCTTGATGCGAGAAGTAACCAAAAGTAATAAATGTTTGCTTAAAGAGTGATTTACCTAGATCAAACTAGTAATACGTAATTCGATCTGTAATAAAAACACTAAGGGTATTCCGATATATGCAGATCTAGAGCAGCGCGAGGCTGTAGAATAGCACACGAGCCCCAAACCACATCCAAGACATCTCCAAGGTGTGGAAACCTGGTTCCAGCACCCTCCCCTGCTACCTCAAGTGAGACCTCAGTCCGCGCTTCGCGGGCTGTTGCCGAAAGGGCTGGTAGCTGTGGGATTTGTTTGGCTAAATAATTCTTCCGAACTTGGGTCAAGCCCAAATAAGCCAACAAGGAGAATGAGGCATAGATAGTGATTTTCACACAAAATATTCTTCTACAGATGTAATCCAATTTTATTTCTATGATTCACGTTCCACCCATGGCATGAGAACATTTTAGTATCATGTTATGGTTTCATGATTTCACCTTATCTCTTCCCCATATGAAACAAATTATGTATTTCTTTCTAAGAGCGAAAAACTATTTATTTAATCTCATCTAACACACACACACACACACATATATACGTTTATGTTTTTGGTGTGCTATGTACCTATCTATTTTGGACACTTTGTTGGGAATAATATTGAGAGGTGGGTTGAATCAGTATTTACAGATCAATCACTTTTTCATTTCCATAACCAGATTTATATACGCTACTTCAGTGAAGGGAACTCGGGTGTGCATGCAACTGTTCTTAAGGCAACCAGCGTATATCTAGTGAACATATGATTCAATTAATTCATCGTATGTTGATCTTTAATCAGTGCATCAGTACTTTATTAAACATTAAACAATAACCATGTGCAGTAATAACAGAATAAATGATCACAGATAAGCAACACACATGAACACCAAGATTTAAGGTGGGAACCCAATGTGGGTGAAAACCACCTGCTGCTATCATCTCTATCTTCTTTTAATAATCATAAAATTTGTTTACAATCTTGTACTAGTGTAGAATCATACCAGTACATAGGCACCCACTTGCAGAAGGCTACAACCTTCTCTCATCCTCCAGCTTCTTCTGGAAGGGAGCTACAACCCCTAGTTCTTGTACATGTCGATATATTTACTAGTATGTAGGCTCCGATGTACAGAAGACTACAACCTTCCCTCGTTCTCTAGTTGCTACTAGAAGGGAGCTCCAACCCCCTGATCAAATCACCAACCACTCGTGGCAGGAAGCTTTGACTTCCTCACTGAAGGCTCCAACCCTCAGTATCCTCCAGGGACCAGGTTTCATAAATTTTCACACTGGATACTCCTAGTACACAATACTACAATATGAAGGCCACGTTTCATCAAATTTTCATATTGGACCCATTAGTAACATTGAAGCTCTAAATCAATCACCACTGCAATACAACCATCAAATACATATGCATCAAACAATCATTGAAACCCAATCAATCTATGATATAACTGAAACAATTAATCACTGAAACCTCTGAATATCTGACACAATTGAATCAACGATTCATTCAAACTTAATCAAATTAAACCAATCAGCTGAAACCCAAAACACTGCATCAAAAACTAGAACTAGCTGTAACCTCAAAAGGCATGTGTCGGAATGTATACGCTCCTTTAATGAAGAAAACTTGTGTGTATACGCTACTTCCATCGACCCAACATGCGTATACCTCTAAATATTTTGAATCATAAAATATTTGAATAACAAGTACCAACTAGTAGTGTACTAAACATCTACTGTCAAATTACAGAACTTTACACAGGCATGCAACAAAAAACACTTATTCTCACTTATACAATCAATCAAATATCAACCTCCTTATGCATTCAGATTACATTCAGATCTAAGAAGACTTCATTGACAAAAAAGAGTAAAATAGCAGCAGGAATAAATCAACAATACTGCTCTGATAGATCAGTCATCTCTGAACATCAAGCCTTTCTTTTGTATACATTACTTGAAAGAACAGAAAGTGTGTATATACGCTCTATTGTCGAGACGAACCTGTGTACAAATCTACAGTTATTGACTCAGAACTTTGCTGCAATTCCACACTTCTTACAAACCTAGATCATGATAGATAACGAATAAAACAGACGCAAGTGTTGATGCCTCGAAATTCGTTGCAACAACATCGGGGAAACCACCCGGTCCGGAACTTAGTGCAGCTCCTTTTCCGTTTGGAATAGTGGCTCCGACTGGGGATAACGGGACCAGTTTCCCAAAGATTATAAGTGAACGGGATGGATGGATGATTAAAGATATGAAATGATAATAAACAAAATAACTAAACTATAAAAGAAATACAAAAAACTATAAGCTAATCCCGGGACTTATCAATTAAGACAGTACAGCGTTTAATAAACTATGCTTAATGACAGGCATATAGATGACACTAACAACAAGCATAGATGTTTAATCATTTGAGATTGCTCTGCGTAAGTAGTTACGCAGAGCTATAATAGCGAATTACTGTACTCAGTCATTTATATCATTGATACATACATGGGTGAAAAATAACAAATCTCAAAACATTCAATAGTGATATGAAATGAAGACTTATTGTTGTATTGCATACATGTATTCAATAATAGCAAAGTAATAACACAGCAATTCATATAACTGAAAAGAGAACAGATACAGATAATAGTACCATGCAAGCTGTTTGATCAATCCAATGTATTAATCGCTATGTAGCAGTCCTTCCTTCCAACCAGAAAGCATTCCAAGCAAACGACAATAGTGCACAATTTACTTAAACAGCATTCCAAGTAAAATTAAGGACCAGTGGTCGAGTTTCAAAAAGAATATAGACTGAAGCACAATAGTGCAAACTTCAGCCTTTTAGTCTTTTACAAAATTTTACGACCCTTTCCAAAACAATGAAAGGGTCTATAAATACTATTCTAATCTAACTACTAAATATCTAAAAACTGAAAACTAAGAAATCGACATCAACAAATATCATTTTGCAATTTGGGTGAATCGGCAGTCGGCGGCGATGCTTCAGTCAGCTGTCTCTTTGCCTTTACTCTTTCGCTGACATATAGCCAGCATTGGCTCTACTTCAGGTGGAGTATTGAGGCGAGAAGTCAGCTGTGCATCATATGTGGCATCTTGGAAATCGGCAATCAGGTATTGGAGAGCGTCGGTTAGACAGTTGAGAGCCGACCTTTGAGAATGCGGTTTAATCAAGAAAAGCCAGTATGCATCGGAGGTCAAGGTATTTACTCCAGCAATTAACCGCCCTTGTTCTTCCAGCTTAAGATAATTCTTATGCTCCAGCATATTTGCGGTTGTTATGTTTCCAGGTGTGCATTGTGAAATCATGTTAGCCAGATACAATGTATCATTGACTATATTGATCATGTTCATGGAAATTGTTTTGCATCTGGATGCTGCCCTCTCTGCCTTCATTACCTGTGTTTTCCATTCCATGAAAAGTATGTTCTTGTATGTTTCACTGATTCGGGCTAAATTAGCAGCTCGCCCTTCTGGAGTATCTTGCCATTCAATATATTCTATTATTTCATCTTCGGCCTGATCCAAGTTAGTCCTGGCTTTCTCGATTTGCTTACATACTGCTGTAGATATATCACAAAGTGACTCAGCCTCAACTAGCTGTTGGCACAAAAGTCTAATCTGAGATATTAAAGCGCCATTTATCAGAGTTGCCTCTGTTCTGAAATCTTCAATACTCTTGGCGCCTTTAATACCTTCAAGTTGTGCTGAGAGCTGAACTATTTGATCTTCTTTAGATTTCATTAACAGCTCATTTGATGCTTCCAACTGTGATAATGCCTCTGCTAATTCACGTGCTTTAATGTCACTTTGGTCTATCCTTAGTTTTTCAATTTGCTGGGTTAACAAATGATTCTCTTATTGTTGAGCCAGCAATTGTTCTTCCGCCTGTGTCGTTTTATTCTTTGCCTCTATCACTTCTGCTTGCAATGCATATACCTCATGCTCTTTAGTCTTCAAAAGAAGACTCACTTCGGATGCTTTGTCAATGGTTGCTGCTGAATAAGCTCCCGCAAATTGCGACAGCTTTGTTAAATCTTCAGAGGGACTTAATTCTCCCTTCCAGACGACATTGCCCGTGACTGTTTGCTCATTTGAGACAGAAAGTTGATCAAGCCTTCGCCTCTTCCTTGAGCGTCTTACAACGGCTTTATGCTTAGGGCTGTAGAAAATGTCTAGAGGAGGAATTTCCTCTACCTGAAGATCAACTTGATCAGATGGATTCTGAGTAACTTCTTCAACGTTCTGTACTGTGGGTGGGCCGCTGGTTCCTTCAAGAACCGGAGAAACAGTAATATCGGGAGTCTTTAAGGCATCTGAGTCTTTGGAGGCTTCTTTACCACTTATAATGGAATCAAATTGGTTCCATTCCTCAATCAATTCAGTATCGACAGAGATTTGCTTACTCTGTTCTTTTTCTTTTTCAATTCTCTGCTGTTCTTCGAATGCCTTCCGCTGCCTATCTTCCAGTTCTTTCCTTATTTTTTCTTCTTCCTCTCGTTTCCTCTGTTCTTCTATCTCTCTTTGTCTCTGCTCTTCTACCTCCCTTTGCCTTCTCTGCTCTTGTTCAATTTGTGCTTTTTGCTGCCTTTCTGCCTGCAGTTTTCTTTGACTTTCCTCCTGTTCTCTAATTGTAACGGGAGGTGAATTTATTTCTGGCTGATCAGGCTCGCTTGAGGATGAAGTTGGGGTTGTAGATAATAACTTTAGAGGCAAAGTTTGCAACCTTTGCTTTCTAAGTTTATTAAATTCAGTTAATTCCATATCTTCATATCTCATTGCAGCAAGTTGTTTGACTTGGCTTATTGAATCAGCACCCATGAACAGGTCGTCAAACTGGTCTTCTTGGTGAACCACCTTTGTCAGCTTAGCCTGTTCCAAGGCAATGAAAGCAGCCTTGTTCGGGTCATAGAGTCTGTTGGGAATAGAAACTAGAGATAGCATTTGGAGTTTTGCTGCTTCCTTTTCTGCATGTTTATAATTTAGCAGCGTATAAACTCCAATTCTTAAAGGAAACGATGGCCATCCTCTCTTCTTCTCCTCTTTGAGAGTTTGGGTAACACCTTCAAACATTATCTGATAAGAGATTTCTCGGGCCAACAGTTTGTCTGGGATGTATACGGGAAGAACATGTGGCCTGGCCTTGCTTCCAAAAACTCTGATATAAGAAAAACATTCTTCGCTGAACCAATGGGCTACGGCTGGCAGGTCAAAAGAGGCTTCATAGGAAATCCTAGGGATAGGTCTGTCAAAAATAGAATAGTGAACGGGAACCATAAAACCATTGCAAATTTGGTATAAATGATCTTTGTGAGAAGGTTTCCACAATTTACGATGATACAAATGAATAGGTGTTGGGTCATGGGTTGTCCATCTCCAACCAAGGACAGGAAACTCAGAATTAAAACAAAGGGCATCCATAATGTATGCAGAGTAATAAAAAGGTGGGATTTTTCTCTCACTGACTCTGGTTTTGGCCCTAAACTCACGAATAGCTAAGACCAACTTATCAGACAGGATAGTGGCCCAATCCATAATTATACTATTAACGGCCGCTTCCATTAAGGGAACCATATCAACATGGATATTTGCAGAATCATGAAATCCCCACAATCTACACATCATAATTCCAGCATAGCAGTAAGGTGAAGCCAGAGAGGCATTGGAGTACTTACCCGACATATCCTGTTTGTGTTTTGCTGGATTTTGCCTCCACTCTCGTAGAGGTTCGGCTGGTGATTCATTTTCTCTGGCAAATTTTTCCACGAATGCTCTGTTATAGACTTGCTCGGGATTGGGCAAATGATACATTTGTCTTAAGTCTTCAGGCTTGAAGGAGCCGAAAATCCTTCTATCCTTAGAAACGAAGGTTCTATTAGTGAGAGGAACTTCTTCAATTGCCCAACGTACCACATCAGTATAAGGCAGGACTTGTTCCCTGGCTGCTATTCTGTGCAGAAAAGAGTCAGCCAAATCTTTAAGAGTTGCCTCAGACTTTCTTAATTCATCCACACTTGCCTCCGTTACTGTCACTTCTGGTTGTTCTCCTTCTAGCAAATTGTATGTCCCTTGCCATGTAGTACCAGTAAGACCAGTGCATGTAGTATCTGAGATTAAGCCCTTCCTTGAAGGTGTAGCAGCTTGGCCTGAGGCGGGTGTCGCAGTAGAACCTGCCATCTTCTTGGACTTTTTTCCCATCATATTCAGACTTCTCTCGTTAGTCGAATTCTACACAAGTGCAAGAGAAATCGTAACAAAGAAATAACAATGACAATCCATAACGGGATAAATATATGATTTGAAGCGTGGCGAGATTATTCCTAAAAGAGGCTGCGGATCTAATGATTTGAGCAGGCACCGTAGATGTAATAATGGTGATTTTACGGCCTACAGCTTCATAAATGACCATTACTTAAGTTATTAAACCGAATGACTCCTTAAAGCGTGTAATAGATCTTTCAAAGGTCTAATCGTAATTGCTCGTTAATTCGAAGGGGCAAAGCTTTTAAATACGCATGCATTACCTTATCCCTTTACTTAACGGCTTTTTGAAATCTGTGATTTTGTCAAATCGATTTTAAATATAACTTTAATGCTTTGAAATAATCACCTTTTGGAACTGAGGTCATCATTATGCGTCATCATATCGCATCGGAAGTGTGTGTGTGGCGCCATCACTTGGGAAAGTTTTTTAGCGAACGCCGATTGCGATATCGCATTCGGCGCGCGAACATAACCCCCAAATGTGTATCAATTGCTTTTAGCGAATGCCGATAGCCGATATCGCATCGGGCCGGAGTGTTAAAACATTTTTCACATGACATAGTGGCATGCCGATAGCCGATCGCCGATATCGCGTCGCATCGGGGAAAAGGTATGTGCCCTTTTGTGTGTGCATTTGCTATTGCCGATGGCCGATAGCGATATCGCATCGGGAAAAACTAAGATGGCAACCGAACTTGCGATTACTTCTTTGGACTTAACCAAAAATTGCTTATCACTTGCTCAATAAGGGTTTTTTGCATAAATTCATTTGATTATCATACCTTATTTGAACAAGTTTATTAATGCCGATTAAAAATTTTAAAAGGGACCCATTTCATATGTAAATTGTTTGTGATAAAATTGTTATGAAATGGGGGGTTGTTGTAGGGCACAACAATTGGCGATTCGCTGGCAGAACCAGTTATCTCTGAACTAACAATTATATTTACATTTTCTCAAATAGAATCTTTATAAAAGAAAGGAAATTTCTAATATAACTAGATATCTATTGATTCTAAATAAAACAGGTTTCTTCATTAAACTTCCTCTTTTTATAAATGCACTTCGAGTATTAAAATAAGTCCTTATTGGTTTGTAAAAGTAAAAAAAGAAAACTTTTCCATATCAGCTTTTAAAATAAACTCCTCTGTCACAGGTAGAGCCTCTGCTGCCAGCAAACGTTCATAGTCTCGGCAGGGTTACCTTTTAACCATGTTCTTGTCCATTGTTCCATTCACCTTAGAGTGTGACTAAACAGAATGAATTCAAAAGATATTCTCGTATTTTTTGAATTTCAATTTCTTTTTCCGTTTAAGATAAAAGCCATTGTCCTGGTTTGGTGGCCAGATAGGTGACAATGCCATTCACGGGTAGTAATTAAACTGAACAAGCTGGCTCGTGATGAGACCCCTTGTCTTGAGATTTCAAGCCATTACCCTGTTTGGTATGCAGTTTTGGTAATGTCAGTTAAATTATTTTCCTATGAACATGGTAAGCAGGCTTGTGATAAGACCTCTTATCTTTAATCTTTTATTTTTAGAATTACACTCTGAGTAATCAAAAACTGTTGGTGAATGGGATGAACAATTATCTTATTAAGAATAAATGGATGACAGGTTTAAGAGTTGAAGATGCTGAAGATGAATTAGCTCCTATTTTCGTATAGATAACCTTTGGGGACTAATTTCAACCACTCAAGATGATTCATAGATCTTTGTTCAGAGTGAAATTTACAAAGGTAAGTCTGTAATGCTTAGAATAAAAAGACATCTAATTTCCTAGAAATGATCTCCCTTGGTTCAGGATGCTATTTTTTAAAAGTAAATATTAATATTACTATGGCGAGACAGCTTTTATTTACAGCGAAAGGTCAATGGGAATGTCCCACATTCTTATTCCTACAAATCCTACAAACTATGAAAAACTAATAAGCTAGAAAGAGAAGGGGTTACCTCCTCAGTTAAAGAATTTCTTCAGAATTAGACCATTGACAGGGAGAGAATCTCTCACCCCTGATAGATTTTGAAGTATGAATGTGGAATGGCCTACTTTTTCACAGATTTGAAATGGTCCTAGCCACAGTTTTTGGAATTTGGAATGTTTACCTTTGTCTTCGTGGGCTTTGTCCCATTTCAGGACTAGATCTCCGACTTCAAATTGTCTAGGGCTGGATGAGGCTAGATCGAAAGCTGCTTTAATGACTTGCTGATGTCTTGCATGTGTAACCTTGGCTTTATCCCTTTCTTCTTCAAGTTTGAGTATTTGATCATGTCTAAACTGTATAGAAGAAGAAGGAGTTTCGTCTATAAATTGCACTAGGGCTAAAGATGGGAGAAGAAGATTGGTTGGTACGACTGCTTCTTTTCCATAAACAAGATTAAAAGGAGAGGTCCCTATGGAAGCTTTCTGTGTAATTCTATCGGCCCATAATGCAAATACCAAGGATTTATGCCAGTTCTTATGATTTTCTTCAATTGTTCGCTTAATGATTTTGATTAGATTTTTATTAGTTGATTCTGCTAGACCGTTGCCCTGGGGGTAATAGTTGGCAGAATATTTTAATTTAAATCCTCTTTTGATAGCGAAATCAATCATTGCATTGCCTGAGAAGTAAGAAGCATTATCAAAGACAAGAGCGTTTGGAACACCAAACCTGGTTACGATGAACTGATCTATAAATTCGATGATTGCTTCCGAGTTTGTTGTCTTTAATGGAACTGCTTCTACCCACTTTGTAAAGTAATCAGTTGCTGTAAGGATATACTTGTGTTGCTTGGAAGATGAAGGATTTATTTCTCCAATGATGTCCAATCCCCATTGTTCAAAAGGTTGTTCAATGTTGATTGGTTGTAAAGGGAAAGCTGGCTTTCGTTGTCTTCCACTGGCAGTTTGGCACTTAATGCATTTCCTTACATATTCATGAGCATCCTTAAACAAAGTAGGCCAGTAATATCCGGCATGAATTACTTTATGAGCTGTTGTATCAGCTCCAAAATGTCCTCCTGCCGGTCCATCGTGTAGCTCCTGCAAAACCTTTTGAGCTTCAGGTTTCTCAAGGCATCTTAGTAATACAGAATCATAGTTTCTCCTGAAGAGCACATCGTTAATAAGAGAAAAACTCTTAGCTTTCAACCTAATGGCTCTCTTATTCTTGTAGGACAAATTGGTAGGTGCATAACCATTCTTTAAATAAAAGATTAGATCTGAATATTGAGATTCGGAATCCGGTATACTTAGCTGATTGACTTCTTGGTTTTGCTCTGTATCACCTGATTCAGGAATGTTTGATGCTCCTGCTAAGATCCTGCAAAAACCTTGACCTTTAACAAATTTTGCTGGCTTTATTTCTAGATCATATTCTTGGAGGGCTGCGACCCAGTTTGCCCTCTTTTCTCCCAATTCCTTTTGAATTAATAGTTGCCTAACTGCGGAGAAAGGAACTATTACTTTAGTATGGGTTTTAAGAAGAAAGGGTCGATAATGTTTGACTGCTTTAAAGACAGCAAAAGCTTGTTTCTCAATTTCTGAATAATTCAATTCGGCGCCTTGGAAGTTAGAACTGAAGAACGAAATGGGCGCTTCCAAATTATCATCATTCAACTGAGTTAGTACTGCTGCGTAAGAAAAGTCGGATGCAATAGTATATAATGTAAAATGATTAGAAAGATTTGGAGTATTCAGGGCTGGGACATTGATTATGGATTGTTTAATATCATGAAAAGCTTGCTTTTCTTCTAGTCCCCATCTGAAGGTTGAATTATTTTTAATCATCTTTTGCAGTGGTAGTACAATCTGTGAAAAATCTGGAACAAATCTCTTAACGAAATTAATTTGTCCTAAAAACGACTGCATCGATTTTTTATTGTGTGGAAAAGGAATTTCAGAAATTTCTGTAATTCGCTCAGGATCTACATAAATGCCATCCTTAGATACAATAAACCCTAAGAGCTTGCCTTGGTTGAGAGCGAAAAAAGACTTTTTCGGGTTAAGAGAGATACCATATGTTTTGCATCGTTGAAAAATCTGATTTAAATCATGCAAGTGATTATATCTCTTTTTAGAATATACAGTAATGTCATCGAGGTAGACAACTACTGTTCGGTTAATTAACCCTCTAAAGGCTGTATCCATAGCTCTTTGAAATGTCGCCCCTGCATTTATGAGTCCGAAAGGCATCTTTTGGTATGCGTAAGTTCCCCATTTTGTTCTGAATGTAGTTTTTAATTGGTCATCAGGGTGGACCAGTACTTGATTGTATCCTGAGAAACCATCCAGAAAAGACATCAATTCAGATCCTGCTACCGATTGAAGGATTTGCTCCATGGTAGGCAGAGGGAAGTTATCTTTTAAGCTTGCTTTATTTAAATTTCTGAAATCAATACAGATTCTGATGTCGCCGTTTTTCTTCCTGACGGGTACCATATTGGAGACCCAGTTTGAGTGTCGGACAGGAAAGATAATCTTAGCTTTTAAAAGCTTATTAAGTTCCGACTTTATCTGGCTCTCCAAATTTGGATGGATTTTTCTTAACTTCTGCTGGACTGGTTTTTGATCGGGAAGCATTGGAATAGTGTGTTGTATGATAGATGTATCATATGTTTTAAGGTCATCATACTTCCAAGCAAAAACTTGTTTGTTTTTTCTTAAAAGTTTGATAAATGCTTCCTTTTCTATTGTAGAAAGTCCTAATCCTAAATTTACATTCTGAGGAGTTTGAGCTGTTCCTAAATTAATCAATTCAAACCTAAGAGTAGAGCTCTGGAGTTTAGCATTAATTACAGGTTTAAACCTATCTTTAATGTCATAAAGGTCTTCAAGCTTTACCACAGGTTTAGGAATAACGTTATCTTGAGATGTTTGCTTCATTTGAGAATCATGCTCATCCTCTTCAATGACTTGATTGTCATAAGACTTTTCAGAGGTCAAAAATTGCAGAATATCCTCGTCATGGTTGAAAACCCTCCAGCTAGTGATGTTATCAGGAACTGAAGGTCTAAAAATTAACTCTACAGAAAATCTATCAAGACTATAGTCTTCGGAAGGTAGAAGCTTGGAAGCTACGTTGGCTAGTAAATCAGCTGCTGAATTTTGCGATCTTGGGATTGATAAAATATTGAATGCTGAGAAATGTGAAGTGAGATCTTGCACTAGCGTTTGATAATGCTTAAGGTGGCTTGAGAGGCAATGGATTGTATTCCTTACCTGTTTAACAATGATCTCACTATCGCCGAATACTTTTAAATATTGGACTTTAAGGTCAATTGCCTTATATAATCCCTGAAGTAGTGCTTCGTATTCGGCTGTATTGTTGGTGCATTCAAATTCTAATCTACAAGAAAGCATTGTCTTTTCGCCTTTTGGACTAACCAAGATGCAACCTGCTCCTGAGCCCTCGCTGGACTTAGAGCCATCAAAATACAAAGACCAAAATAAAGGAGAATCAGAAATATTTACATCCTTTTGATCTACATTAAAGCATTTGGATAAATTTGATTGTGAAAAATTTTCTACTTGAGATGTACAATGATTAACTTGAAAAGGGGAAGATTGGGCAATAAAATTGCCAAAGAATGATTGTGAAGAATAATTTCCCAAAATGTTATTGTTGAAAGCCACCGGCTGATTTTCTTGTTCGAAATCGGTTACTGTATGAGTCATATGCTTCTCACGGTCGATCCTTATTTGATTTGGCTTACCCTTGTAGGGGAGCCACATATGTGACCAATCGGTGGAAATGTATCCATGTAGTTTCTCAGACCAGTCTCTGCTCAAAATTAAACCGTAAAATTCAGGTATGTCGGCTATCAAAATGTCTAATCTCTGTACTATTCTGGGATCAGCAGACAACCTGATAGTCACGGAATTAATTTCTCCTATGACCTGAACTTTGGTTCTGTCTAACTGTACAATGTGGATGGCTGACTTCTGGGGTTCTATGTTCAGCTTAGAACAAACTGAAGCTGGCATAATATTGGATGAAGCCCCTGAATCAATTAAACAGTTATGCAGATTTCGATTATAGATTTCATAGGTGAGAAAAAAGGTGGGGTATGAGAATTGGATCTATCTCCAATCAGAACCGAATCGGTAGCCTCGACCATATCTGGAGGGGGTTGTCCTGAATCATTAGCAGCTTTTGAACTGGGAAGAGGGGAAGAGGGAATAGCGTTAAATTCCCTTAGGAGCAGTTTTTGCTGATGTTTTAATTTACCTAGTTCAAACATAGTTATGTTTGCCTTGGTCTTTTTCATGTCATCGACAATATTATACTCCATATGGTCAGATACCACTAGTGTTTTGGATGTTGAAGGAGAATTAGAAATTGGAGGTTGGTTTTGAGGGGCTGCTACCGGAGATTTCTTTGGAAGAACTTTTTCTTTTGGTGTGGCAGCACCTGCACTCCTCTTTTTTGTTTGAGTAGGTTCAGAAGCGCTTCTACTTCTTGTAGTAATCGGAAAGGCTTCTTCTTCATTCTCAGTATCAGAATTTGGGAGTATAAAATCCCACATTCCATGGCACTCAACTACTTCTTCTTCATCATCGGTCTGTTCAGTTGTTTCACCTTCCTCTTCTTCTTGGTCTGAGTCTGCGTTGGATATAACATTGGGTGGCTTTGACTCTGTTTTCTTGAAAGTTCTAAATGGTCTTTTATTTGAGGTTTCGGCCACCTGTTTCTTGATATCAACCATTTCATTAGACAATGTTTTAAGGACCTTTTGTAAACCCTCCATATCATAGGGGTCCTTTGGGGTTTTCTTCTTGGAATCTTCTTTAAACGAAACTTTTTTAGCTTTTCGGTCTTCAAGAGCAGCTTTCTTCTCAAGAGCATTAATGCGCTTTTCAACAGTAAGTGCTTCTTTCATGTTTTCAGCTAAGGTAGGTTTGCCAGCCCTGTCTACAAAAATAGCTATGTTGGCAGGTAAGGCAGTAATATACCATTCGCTTCTGATTTGTTCACTTGGTTTAGAGTCGGTAGGGATTTTATTCAGGAGTTTATTAAATCTAGCATTAAACTCTTTTATTAGTTCCCTATGCTCTATTCTTAAGTTGGAGAGATCATTTATTAAAGTAGCTAAGGACCTATCATCTCCATACTTGGTAAGAAACTCCTCTTGGCATGTGTTCCAACTGGTAATTAAACCAGAAGGTAAGGAAAAATACCAGGATCCTGCCGATCCTTGTAAAGTGTAGGGAAAAAGTCTGACAACAACATCTTGCTCTGTCACTCCTTTCAAGTTGACTGCTAACATAAAATTGTTAATATGTTCTTCAGCTTGGGTTCCGTTATCTGGATTAAATTTTGGCAACCATTTTTCGGGAGCGTCTGGTAGATCATGTAATGGTCCAGGCATGTTGACTGCACCTGGCCTAGTCCATGGATCTGCCATTGTGCTAGCAACAGTGGTTGGTACTACTTTCGGGGTTCCAGATGTTTGAGGAAGTATCAAAAATGAAGAGTGAACAGGTTGGGATATTGAGGCTCCTATTCCCTGATGAACAACAATATGTAATGGAGGAGTGGATGGTCGACTTTGCAGATGAGGAGATGAAATGGAGGATGTGGAAGAAAATTCTCCACTATCAGATCCTTCAGTGTTTTTCTTTGGCCTTTTCCTTTTGGGTAAAGGAAACTCAGTGGGTTCAATACCAAGTTTTTCGCTCTGAAGTCTGGTGAGAGGATGAGTGAGGTTGAACTGCGAAGTCGCACTGCTTTCTGATATCTCAGATTTCTGTGGTGAGATGGAGAAGCTCTGAAGTTTCTGGATTAGAGACTGGACTTCAGGGGATTCAAGACTTAATTGTTCTGAAATATTATGGGTGTGAGCAGTGGTGGTTGATTCTTCTTTTCTTTGATCATGTGCTGGTAAACCAGCATGTGATTGAGAAGGAGAAGATGGTTTGGAGGGGGAATTACTCTTAGAATGGTTTGTGGGGTTGGACCTACTTGCCATTCACAGTTGATGGCCCTCCTTCTAGCGCCAAAAATGTTGATGCCTCGAAATTCGTTGCAACAACATCGGGGAAACCACCCGGTCCGGAACTTAGTGCAGCTCCTTTTCCGTTTGGAATAGTGGCTCCGACTGGGGATAACGGGACCAGTTTCCCAAAGATTATAAGTGAACGGGATGGATGGATGATTTAAGATATGAAATGATAATAAACAAAATAACTAAACTATAAAAGAAATACAAAAAACTATAAGCTAATCCCGGGACTTATCAATTCAGACAGTACAGCGTTTAATAAACTATGCTTAATGACAGGCATATAGATGACACTAACAACAAGCATAGATGTTTAATCATTTGAGATTGCTCTGCGTAAGTAGTTACGCAGAGCTATAATAGCGAATTACTGTACTCAGTCATTTATATCATTGATACATACATGGGTGAAAAATAACAAATCTCAAAACATTCAATAGTGATATGAAATGAAGACTTATTGTTGTATTGCATACATGTATTCAATAATAGCAAAGTAATAACACAGCAATTCATATAACTGAAAAGAGAACAGATACAGATAATAGTACCATGCAAGCTGTTTGATCAATCCAATGTATTAATCGCTATGTAGCAGTCCTTCCTTCCAACCAGAAAGCATTCCAAGCAAACGACAATAGTGCACAATTTACTTAAACAACATTCCAAGTAAAATTAAGGACCAGTGGTCGAGTTTCAAAAAGAATATAGACTGAAGCACAATAGTGCAAACTTCAGCCTTTTAGTCTTTTACAAAATTTTACGACCCTTTCCAAAACAATGAAAGGGTCTATAAATACTATTCTAATCTAACTACTAAATATCTAAAAACTGAAAACTAAGAAATCGGCATCAACAAATATCATTTTGCAATTTGGGTGAATCGGCAGTCGGCGGCGATGCTTCAGTCAGCTGTCTCTTTGCCTTTACTCTTTCGCTGACATATAGCCAGCATTGGCTCTACTTCAGGTGGAGTATTGAGGTGAGAAGTCAGCTGTGCATCATATGTGGCATCTTGGAAATCGGCAATCAGGTATTGGAGAGCGTCGGTTAGACAGTTGAGAGCCGACCTTTGAGAATGTGGTTTAATCAAGAAAAGCCAGTATGCATCGGAGGTCAAGGTATTTACTCCAGCAATTAACCGCCCTTGTTCTTCCTGCTTAAGATAATTCTTATGCTCCAGCATATTTGTGGTTGTTATGTTTCCAGGTGTGCATTGTGAAATCATGTTAGCCAGATACAATGTATCATTGACTATATTGATCATGTTCATGGAAATTGTTTTGCATCTGGATGCTGCCCTCTCTGCCTTCATTACCTGTGTTTTCCATTCCATGAAAAGTATGTTCTTGTATGTTTCACTGATTCGGGCTAAATTAGCAGCTTGCCCTTCTGGAGTATCTTGCCATTCAATATATTCTATTATTTCATCTTCGGCCTGATCCAAGTTAGTCCTGGCTTTCTCGATTTGCTTACATACTGCTGTAGATATATCACAAAGTGACTCAGCCTCAACTAGCTGTTGGCACAAAAGTCTAATCTGAGATATTAAAGCGCCATTTATCAGAGTTGCCTCTGTTCTGAAATCTTCAATACTCTTGGCGCCTTTAATACCTTCAAGTTGTGCTGAGAGCTGAACTATTTGATCTTCTTTAGATTTCATTAACAGCTCATTTGATGCTTCCAACTGTGATAATGCCTCTGCTAATTCACGTGCTTTAATGTCACTTTGGTCTATCCTTAGTTTTTCAATTTGCTGGGTTAACAAATGATTCTCTTGTTGTTGAGCCAGCAATTGTTCTTCTGCCTGTGTCGTTTTATTCTTTGCCTCTATCACTTCTGCTTGCAATGCATATACCTCATGCTCTTTAGTCTTCAAAAGAAGACTCACTTCGGATGCTTTGTCAATGGTTGCTGCTGAATAAGCTCCCGCAAATTGCGACAGCTTTGTTAAATCTTCAGAGGGACTTAATTCTCCCTTCCAGACGACATTGCCCGTGACTGTTTGCTCATTTGAGACAGAAAGTTGATCAAGCCTTCGCCTCTTCCTTGAGCGTCTTACAACGGCTTTATGCTTAGGGCTGTAGAAAATGTCTAGAGGAGGAATTTCCTCTACCTGAAGATCAACTTGATCAGATGGATTCTGAGTAAATTCTTCAACGTTCTGTACTGTGGGTGGGCCGCTGGTTCCTTCAAGAACCGGAGAAACAGTAATATCGGGAGTCTTTAAGGCATCTGAGTCTTTGGAGGCTTCTTTACCACTTATAATGGAATCAAATTGGTTCCATTCCTCAATCAATTCAGTATCGACAGAGATTTGCTTACTCTGTTCTTTTTCTTTTTCAATTCTCTGTTGTTCTTCGAATGCCTTCCGCTGTTGCTCCTCTAATTCCTTTTTCTGCCTATCTTCCAGTTCTTTCCTTATTTTTTCTTCTTCCTCTCGTTTCCTCTGTTCTTCTATCTCTCTTTGCTTTCTCTGCTCTTCTACCTCCCTTTGCCTTCTCTGCTCTTGTTCAATTTGTGCTTTTTGCTTCCTTTCTGCCTGCAGTTTTCTTTGACTTTCCTCCTGTTCTCTAATTGTAACGGGAGGTGAATTTATTTCTGGCTGATCAGGCTCGCTTGAGGATGAAGTTGGGGTTGTAGATAATAACTTTAGAGGCAAAGTTTGCAACCTTTGCTTTCTAAGTTTATTAAATTCAGTTAATTCCATATCTTCATATCTCATTGCAGCAAGTTGTTTGACTTGGCTTATTGAATCAGCACCCATGAACAGGTCGTCAAACTAGTCTTCTTGGTGAACCACCTTTGTCAGCTTAGCCTGTTCCAAGGCAATGAAAGCAGCCTTGTTCGGGTCATAGAGTCTGTTGGGAATAGAAACTAGAGATAGCATTTGGAGTTTTGCTGCTTCCTTTTCTGCATGTTTATAATTTAGCAGCGTATAAACTCCAATTCTTAAAGGAAACGATGGCCATCCTCTCTTCTTCTCCTCTTTGAGAGTTTGGGTAACACCTTCAAACATTATCTGATAAGAGATTTCTCGGGCCAACAGTTTGTCTGGGATGTATACGGGAAGAACATGTGGCCTGGCCTTGCTTCCAAAAACTCTGATATAAGAAAAACATTCTTCGCTGAACCAATGGGCTACGGCTGGCAGGTCAAAAGAGGCTTCATAGGAAATCCTAGGGATAGGTCTGTCAAAAATAGAATAGTGAACGGGAACCATAAAACCATTGCAAATTTGGTATAAATGATCTTTGTGAGAAGGTTTCCACAATTTACGATGATACAAATGAATAGGTGTTGGGTCATGGGTTGTCCATCTCCAACCAAGGACAGGAAACTCAGAATTAAAACAAAGGGCATCCATAATGTATGCAGAGTAATAAAAAGGTGGGATTTTTCTCTCACTGACTCTGGTTTTGGCCCTAAACTCACGAATAGCTAAGACCAACTTATCAGACAGGATAGTGGCCCAATCCATAATTATACTATTAACGGCCGCTTCCATTAAGGGAACCATATCAACATGGATATTTGCAGAATCATGAAATCCCCACAATCTACACATCATAATTCCAGCATAGCAGTAAGGTGAAGCCAGAGAGGCATTGGAGTACTTACCCGACATATCCTGTTTGTGTTTTGCTGGATTTTGCCTCCACTCTCGTAGAGGTTCGGCTGGTGATTCATTTTCTCTGGCAAATTTTTCCACGAATGCTCTGTTATAGACTTGCTCGGGATTGGGCAAATGATACATTTGTCTTAAGTCTTCAGGCTTGAAGGAGCCGAAAATCCTTCTATCCTTAGAAACGAAGGTTCTATTAGTGAGAGGAACTTCTTCAATTGCCCAACGTACCACATCAGTATAAGGCAGGACTTGTTCCCTGGCTGCTATTCTGTGCAGAAAAGAGTCAGCCAAATCTTTAAGAGTTGCCTCAGACTTTCTTAATTCATCCACACTTGCCTCCGTTACTGTCACTTCTGGTTGTTCTCCTTCTAGCAAATTGTATGTCCCTTGCCATGTAGTACCAGTAAGACCAGTGCATGTAGTATCTGAGATTAAGCCCTTCCTTGAAGGTGTAGCAGCTTGGCCTGAGGCGGGTGTCGCAGTAGAACCTGCCATCTTCTTGGACTTTTTTCCCATCATATTCAGACTTCTCTCGTTAGTCGAATTCTACACAAGTGCAAGAGAAATCGTAACAAAGAAATAACAATGACAATCCATAACGGGATAAATATATGATTTGAAGCGTGGCGAGATTATTCCTAAAAGAGGCTGCGGATCTAATGATTTGAGCAGGCACCGTAGATGTAATAATGGTGATTTTACGGCCTACAGCTTCATAAATGACCATTACTTAAGTTATTAAACCGAATGACTCCTTAAAGCGTGTAATAGATCTTTCAAAGGTCTAATCGTAATTGCTCGTTAATTCGAAGGGGCAAAGCTTTTAAATACGCATGCATTACCTTATCCCTTTACTTAACGGCTTTTTGAAATCTGTGATTTTGTCAAATCGATTTTAAATATAACTTTAATGCTTTGAAATAATCACCTTTTGGAACTGAGGTCATCATTATACGTCATCATATTGCATCGGAAGTGTGTGTGTGGCGCCATCACTTGGGAAAGTTTTTTAGCGAACGCCGATTGCGATATCGCATTCGGCGCGCGAACATAACCCCCAAATGTGTATCAATTGCTTTTAGCGAATGCCGATAGCCGATATCGCATCGGGCCGGAGTGTTAAAACATTTTTCACATGACATAGTGGCATGCCGATGGCCGATCGCCGATATCGCGTCGCATCGGGGAAAAGGTATGTGCCCTTTTGTGTGTGCATTTGCTATTGCCGATGGCCGATAGCGATATCGCATCGGGAAAAACTAAGATGGCAACCGAACTTGCGATTACTTCTTTGGACTTAACCAAAAATTGCTTATCACTTTCTCAATAAGGGTTTTTTGCATAAATTCATTTGATTATCATACCTTATTTGAACAAGTTTATTAATGCCGATTAAAAATTTTAAAAGGGACCCATTTCATATGTAAATTGTTTGTGATAAAATTGTTATGAAATGGGGGGTTGTTGTAGGGCACAACAGCAAGATATTAGATCTAGCCTCAACCAATATCAGATCATTCAAGACTAATTCATTTCAGGTCTCATGATCCTGATCCAATATTGAACTCAAGGTGCACATTAATATTTCAGATCTAGTCCCAAACATAAACCTGCAACATAAAATATTCTTCAGATAGAAGTATTCCTTAAAATCTTATTCACTTTAACATATGGTCTTATGATCCTCTCTTCTTTATATAGTTTTTGGCCTTCTTCAATACCATGGATCGAATCCACTTAGGACCAATACATTGGATCAAATACCACAGGCTGAATACCTCGGACTAAATACCTAGGGTCAATATCATGGTCCAAAGATACCTTGGAACAAATACCTCAGACCAAAACCATGGTTTTCAACATGTACACGCTTTTCCTTCTGTGGGAGTGCGTGTGTATGTTATACGCTATTTCTATTATGAGTAACTGCGTGTATACGCTACTTGGACTAAGTGAACCTGCGTGTATCTCTTAAACTACTATTTTTGTACAGTGAACCTGTGTATACAACTTAACATACTTGAAAATGTCCTTTTTCTTCAACATCTTGATTCTGATATGTAGTCCTTTATTCCTTCATCCTATTCTTTTGTATCATGAATTTGTTAGCTCTTAATAGACCTTTTATAATGATATTTTCCATTATACATTACTTCTAAACTGATTCCTTTGAACTGCCCTGCATTTTGTCACATCTGTAAACACAACTGCCATGCATTCTGTCACTTCTGATATCTCTCCTGTAGATTCATCTAGTTACATAGATTCATATAGTTACCATATACAAGTGAGTTATTCTACTACAAGTAGGTTTCCATCAAGTACAACACATGTATCATAATGCCAACAATATCCCCCTTTGGACTTGATGGAAACCATGTTGGTGTTGATTAACTGCAAGTTGTAGAACCTGTTAGAGATAACAAGAAACACCAAAATACTCTCCCCATTTGACATCAAGGGCAAAGGGTGGACCAAGATACTCTCCCCCTTTGATATTAAGGGTAAAGAGCTATCCAAAATGAGGACTTTCATATTTGAACAACTGAATATGAACATTGATCATGCTCCCCCTAGGCACATGTTGAATTCTCTAATTAAACTACCCCTTTGTACATACTGAGATGCACTATGTCGTCCATGCTCCCCCTCAGCACATGCAGAGTCTGCAGAAAAATATTTTCCAAAAGAATAACATGACTCTATAACTCAACTATGTGAGTATTACATTCCTATCACCAATGACTTATACATACATCAATCTCCCAACCAAGTGGGGATATACCAAATTTGACTCATCTACCCAACCAAGTGGGGATATACCAATTGTTTATACATGACTGAAATATAGCAATTATTACATCATCCTTCCCATGCATAGTGGGGGTACAAATTACATCATATGACCAAAAAGGACTCATTAAAATATTATGATAGACAGAGACATATTATGGGCCTTTATATGACCTTTTCATCAAATGATATACATGACATTTATAACAAAGACCAAAGATCTAAACAATACCATGATAGTCATCGAAAACTATCATACACCATATATGATCTGCTCCATAAGCATCTATCAGCAACATCCAGTCCAACAACCTGTATATGTCCATCATTAGTTCCCAATATATGACAATGTAAATATCATCAACCTATGACAAAGTATGTCGCATATAGATATCAACTCATCCTTTTGATCTCATCAAGATCAACTTTCTCCATTTCCTTAGTATAAAGAGCCTTATCATAACCTTCCATGAATCAACTAAGCATATGTCATATCTTCAAGCAGTAACACAAAATCATATCATATGTATGTGAAAACACCATAGTCATCATCTATGATCATAACATCATCATCAAGAACTGCATGATCTTTCCACAAGAACCTTCAATATATCAACCATGTATCATCACTATGGAACATCCCACATCTTATAAGCATCAACCATGATAATCAACATATGTGATTATCAAACCTATCATCATAAAGTAAGAAGTCATCATCATTATGTGACTAAGTAAGCCATGTCTTTGAATATCCATGTCTTCAAATAGTTATGTCTTCATGAGACCTATAATAACACCATTCTCTTGGCCAACCAACAATATTTATCAATATGTAACTTAAGTAATCATCCATGTATCCAACATAATGTGTATCCATCAAATATATAGCAATATGTATCTATCAAACCATGAGCTCATAGTCATTTGTCAAGCTTTCTTGATACCATCAACAACAGCAATCCTTAACCATGTGAGATCCAAGAACTATATGAATCTTGCATAATAACTGCACCATATGAACTTCATGCATCTTTGAACGCATGATGACATCATCATAAAAGAAATGAGTGACTCATCATCAAATAATGAAGTTTTGTACTCAAGATTTTTACTTCTCCTTGTCCTCTAAGCAACATATCATATGTACTCTATGCATCATCAAAAAGGTTATCCACAATCATTCATAAATCTGATCTGAATAACAACTAGGTGGCTCAAGTAGTATGAGTATCATATAAGATTTCATCATATGCAACTCATGACTACAACGTAGCATGATGTATCATTTAAACACTTCAGCAACATAAGTACCAAAGACTTCTAAACATAATGCCAACAATGCATTATTAGAAGCATGGCATATTCTCCCCCTGAACCCATGCCAATTGTTCACTGTCAGATCTAATCATTGCATATATCAGTAAGGATCATCAAGGCATCATCATCAACTAGTTATACATCAAGTCATCAACAACTTATGAGGGTCAAAATCACTTCTACATATCATCAACAAACTATAATCATCATCAATCAGAACGAAAAAGATAATTGATAAATGACTGAACCATATTAGACCCCTTTTCCTGAGTTTTTCCCACTTCTTCTTCATCAAACCAACATATACGTGACTATGCATCTTCTAACTAGCGTATATACACGACTTGTCTTCATTATAACTGCATATGAGAATTAGAGCACTGAAATTTCATACTCTCAGTTCTTCCTGAATCTTTTCTATCTGTATATTGAGCTATGCCACATATTTCTGACTATACTTCCTTCTTCTTCCATACCTAGGAGTGTGATGAAGTTTTCTCCTTTTGGTATGTTGGCCGAAATTTTCTCCTGCCTTCTTTTGCTATATGCCCAAACTTGTTACAAGCATAACATCTTATATGTTTCATATTCCCTATATAGCAGTAAATGGCTTTGTGACCAAACATATTGCAAGAAAAAAAATATCCCTTGAAGTACCTGGAAGCTAATGATGTTTCTGTGTGATGGTTATTAGCTTGAACCATTCTACTTTTGCATCTTGCTGCAACATGTCCAAAATTATGACATATAAAACATTCAACATTATTTATCAGAGGAAAGAACCAATTATCACTGCCCTAGTTAGGAGTAAATGATTTTCTTTGAAGACTTTCTTTCCTTGGTTGTTGATGGGGTTGAACTCTTATCTCCTTCTTGAGCATTTCAGATTTTTCACTAGAGTTCTTTGCTTCAGTTTGTGATCTAGATTCTCCTTTAACATTTTCATGAAAACCAAGACCATATTTGATGGTAGGAGACCTTTGACTACTAATAATATCATCCAAAATATTAGTACTATCTTGAAATCATAAAATTTTATCCTTTTCCTCTAATTTACCTTTTAGGATATTTACCTCAACCTGATATTTCTCTTCCTTTTCAAGATATTGCTTCTTCATGATTTCTTCAACTTTTCTTCCTTCTTCCACTTGTTGCCTTAATTTGAAAACTTCGTTTTCTTGTTCTTCAAATGCTTGGAATAGTTATTCATTCTGCTTATTTGAATTTTTGAGATCTTATTTTAGAGAAGTGACCATAGCTTCAAGACCTTCACAATAGTTGGTTCTTTCTATAAGTTCCTTAGTTTTTGTGTCGTTTTCATTCACTTCATTTCTCAATGATGTCACTTCATCCTGTAGCCTTTGACTTTGATCTTCATTTTCTTTGTACTACTTCTTTATTTTGTTTCCTTCCTCCAACTGGGCTTTTAACCTGGTAACTTCTTCTTTGTAGGCACATTCCCTTTTATCGATTGGATCTTTTTGATCTCTAATTTTTTCTGTGAGATTTTTAAATTATGCCTCTATTTGATTTCTTTCTCTTTCACCCATAAGAGAAAATTCAGTTGTTTCATTGTCACTTTCATTATCTTCAAATGAACAGATAAATGTATCACCAAAGGACAAAAAAATCATACTTGATAGTTCTTTTGCATTTTCATCTTCATTCTGAGGTGATTCTGAATCTAAATATTTGATTCCACATAAAGTTCAATTGTCTCTCTGACTGTCACAATTCCTTTGAGATGTCTTCTTCTTTTTAGGTGCTTTCTTCTTTAGTTTCTTTCCAATTTTTACTACAGATCTCCTTCAAGCGATCAAGCTTCTGCCAAAGGACCTCCTCTGATACCAATTGTTGGAAATAATACTAAGAGGGGGGATGAATCAATATTTATAAATCAATAACTTTTTCATTTCCATAATCAAATTTATATATGTTACTTCAATGAAGGGAACTCGAGTGTGCACACAACTATTCTTAAGGCAACCAACATATATCCAGTGAACTTACAATTCAATTAACTCATCATATGTTGATCTTTAATCAATGCATCAGTATTTTATTAAACATTAAACAGTAACCATGTGCAGTAATAATAGAGTAAACCATAACGCATAAGAAACACACATGAACACCAAGATTTAAGGTGGAAATCCAATGTGGCTGAAAACCACCTATTGTTGTTGTCTTTGTATTCTTTTAATAATCAAAAAATATATTTATAATATTGTACTGGTGCAGTCTCATACTAGTATGCAAGCACCCACCTGCAAAAGGCTACAACCTTCTCTCATTCTCCAACTTCTTCTGGAAGGGAGCTACAACCCCCTAGTTATTGTACTAGCCGATATATTTACTAGTACATAGGCTCCAACCTACAAAAGGCTACAACCTTCACTAATTCTCTAGCTGCTACTGGAAGGGAGCTCCAAACCCCTGATCAAATCACCAGCCACTACTAGTAAAAAGCTTCGACTTCCTCACTGAAGGCTCCAACCCTCGGTATCATCCAAGGACCACGTTTCATAATTTTTCATATTGGATACTCCTGGTACACAATACTACAATATGAAGGCCACATTTCATCAAATTTTCATACTAGACCCATTAGTAACATTGAAGCTCTAAATCAATCACCACTGCAATACAACCATCAAATACATATGCATCAAGCAATCACTGAAACCCAATCAATCTATGATATAACTAAAACAATCAATCACTGAAACCTCTGAATCTCTGACACAACTAAATCAAACAATTACTGAACCTATGACACAACTGAATCAACCATTCATTCAAACTTAATCAAATGCAACCAATCAACTAGAACAGACAGATCATTGTAACCAGTACATAGATCCGAACCCTGAACACTGCATCAACAACCAGAACTATCTGTAACCTCAAAAGGCATGTGTCAGAATGCACATGCTCCTTTAATGAAGAAAACCTACGTATACCTCTAAAGATTCTGAATCATAAAATCTTTGAATCATAAACTGCACCAACCAGCAGTGTACTGAACATCTACTGTCAACTTACAGAACTTTACACAAGCAAGCAACATAAAACACTTCTTCTCACTTATACAATCAATCAAATATCAACCTCCTTATGCATTCAGATTTACATTCAAATCTAGGAAGACTTCATTGACAAACAACAGTAAAATAGCATTAACAATAAATCAGCAATACTAATCTGATAGATCAGTCATCTCTGAACATCAAGCCTTTCTTTTGTATACGCTACTTGAAAGAATATGACCTGCGTGTATACGCTCTTTTTCCAAGACGAACCTGAATATTGACTCAGAACTTTACTGCAATTCCAAACTTCAAACAAACCCAAATCATGATAGATAATGAATAAAACAGACGCAAAACATCATATCTAGCCTCAACCAATATCAGATCATTCAAGAATAAGTCATTTCAGGTCTCATGATCCTGATCCAATATTGAACTCAAGGTGCACATAAATATTTCAGATCTAGTCCCAAACATAACCTTGCAACATAAAATATACTTCAAATAGAAGTATTCCTTAGAATCATATTCACTTGCACATCTAGCCTTAGGATCCTCTCTTCTTTATATAGTTTTTGGCCTTTCTCAATACCATGGACCGAATCCACTTAGGATCAATACCTTGGATCAAATAACACAGACTAAATACCTAGGGTCAATATCATGGTCCAAATATACAGTGGATCAAATACCTCGGACCAAAAACATGGTTTTCAACATGTACAAGCTTTGCCTTCTGTGCGAGTGCATGTGTACGTTATATGTTATTTCTGTTCTGAGTACCTGCGTGTATACGTTGCTTGGAATAAGTGAACCTGTGTGTTTCTCTTAAACTGCTCTTTTTGTATAGTGAACCTGCGTATACAACTTAACACACCTGAAAATGTCCTTTTTCTTCAACTTCTTAATTCTAATATGTAGTCCTTTGTAGCTTCATTCTATTCTTTTGTACCATGACTTTGTTACCTCTTAATAGACCTGTTATATTGATAATTTCCATTGTACATTACTTTGAATTGATTCCTTTGAATTGCCCTGCATTTTGTCACATCTGTAAACACAACTGCCATGCATTCTGTCACTTCTGATATCTCTCTTGTAGATTCATCTAGTTACCATATACAAGTGAGTTGTTCTAGTACAAGTGGGTTTCCATCAAGTACAACACGTGTATCATAATGCCAACACTCTTGAATTCTTCTTCTTCTGTATTAGGTGGCTTGGCTCGATTAAATATTTATAAAATATTGATTAGCAGCTTCTAAAGTGAAGCCACACCCTCAATTGAAACAATTATGTGAAAAAATGGATGCGAAGGGGCTCCTCAAATTTATATCAGAGAAACAAACATTTCTTTAAGCCCTTAGGGATGGGGTTCCTACAGTGATGTAGTTTGAAACTAACCTTGCTTGCGTATTTTTGAATGCTTTGGAGGGTTTTTACCCTACAAATCAACAATCCAAACAAGGGAAAAAAAGGCTCAAAGTCATACTTGTATTTTGTTATTGGAATATTCTGTTCCTTCATTGGAAGATCTTGAAATGAGTTCTGATCACCCTGTGGTTGTCTCCAATATTAAGGAGAATGCTAAGGGGATTGTAAAGAAATAGAAGTCCAAGTTGGAAGATCTTGATGAGGATGTCTCCACTAAAAATTCATTGAAAGGTCATGTATTCATCTAGCTTCTTGGAAGTTTTGGTATTGCATCAGAGTATGATGAAGAGGAAATATGCAAACTTTTTCTTCTTATTTCACAACATAGGAAAACACCCGAGCTTTATCTCTCTCTTAGACTAGTCACAAAAACTCCAGGGGTGCCTTAACTTGTTAAGAAATATGGCGTTTGTGGGTTGACTAGCCATGATTTTATTTTCATTTATTTTTATGAGGTGTTTTTCTCTCAGTGTCGAGATAAGCATTAATTAAATTCAAGCAAAATGTTTCACAAGGATGTAGGGCCTATTTGATCCTTGATGAAAATTATTGTTGCTACAAGAACATTTAAGACAACCTATATCATGAGGCTTCATCTAATCTATGGTTATAAAATACTCTCAAAGTTACAAAGAAATGTTCATTTTTTGTTTTCCATGTATCCATATGGTAAATTAGCAATCATGCCAAAGAACTTTAGGGACAAGTTCAAATCCACAAAATACTATGGTAGTAACTACACCCCTTTTTTATGGACAACCTTAATTAGTCTAATATTCTTTTAGATTCTTAGCTATAACAAAAAAATGATTTTATTTCTATTATAGATTTTATTTCAATTGGGATTTATGTCCATTTCTTTGCAAAGACTCATGATTTTTTAGTTTAATATATTAAATAAATTCGTCTTAATAAATGCAGGTATTGTGGAAATATTTGTGAACAATTTTCAGGAATCAATCTAAACATCCCCATACTAATAGTGGTGGAGGGTATTTTCCCCAACTCATTGGTATTGAAAGATCAGGTGGCTATGCTTAATTCAATGTTATTGATAGGAGCTTCTACCAACCTTTTGATAGATTTCCATTTCTTACTACAACAATTGTTCATACTACTTAAAATTTTCTTGGTCAGAGTAGTTATGAAAGGTTTAGCCAAGCTATGTATGGAACATAACCTACTCCAATATCTTACACGTACTCACGTGATAATATGGGTTTTTATGGTCTTGGGTCTAGGTCTTACATTTCAAATTCAAGTTAAAATTGTTATCATATTGGTAGTGATCTGCCTCCCACTTACCCATCTTCATATTCAAAATAAATATGCTTTTCTCTTTCCTTCCAGTTCAATTTTATGATCTATATATGAAGATCTGTGAATGTATGTGAAGCCCCTTTCTTACAAAAGGTAGAAATATTAGCTCAACAAATGGCTAGTTTAGTAGTCTTGTCAGCAAAGCATCACTAATATTGACTTATTTGTAGCACTGAAACAATGGCAGGCATCATGAGATGAATCCACTTCTCCAACCTTTCTGTGTACAACTCGATGAAATTAGTCACAAACATGATGAAGTGTCTCCAATGTAATCTTATTAGATTTCTATTTTTGCTTCTATGAGATGAAGATAATTTATTGGACCACAGATTTTAGTCCATTCCAAGCCACAAAGTTCTCCATCTAATTGAGAGTATAAAAATTGTTGGGGAGCATATCCCTTGCCTTCATTATGGGGCATATCCTTGACTTCTTTTTTATTTTTTTCCATATGCTTGTAAATGAGTTTTCAAGCCAATTTTTGTATGTCGAACATTCTGGGAACAAGGTCAAAGCAATTTGTATGCCTCCTCCTTTCGTGTAGTAGTGGAATAAAATGGAATTAAGGAAGGGTAGTGGCATTTCCTCACTACCATTTACTATGATGCTGACAATATGACAATCTCATTCCCTCACTTGAGAGAACTAGTGGATAGATGTACTTTCATTAAATATGGGATAGGGTTCCAACTACCCCAATTAATGGTCTATGGTTGGATCAAAAAGGGGTTCTCCTCCTCTAGTGCCCATAGTTAAAAATTCTATCTAGTGTCTAATCGTCTTCCTTCCTAATAGGATGGATGGTGATGAGTTTAGAGGATGTGCTTACTGAATCTGGCCTTTGGGGAGGCCAATATGTGACCTTTTTCATAGATCTTGAAACATGTTTGTTATAGACATTTCTGTGTCTTACAGCTATAAGCATGAAATGTCCATAAACCAAGGGATCCTAAGTCCCTAAAGATGTTTTTCCAGCTCCTAAAGAAACAAGGTCAACAAATTACAACTTCTCCCAGAAGTTCTCCACCAGAAACTGCTCAAAACTAGTCAAAATAGGATCATTTCAAGTGCTCCACTAGCTGGCTGCGTTGCAAAGCACCCAAATACACTGGCTAGGTGTGTTGCAACGCACTTGAATGCACTACCAGGGTGCGTTGAGCGGGAAATGACAAGTGGCAGAGTCATTCAACGAGTTGGAGAGACAATGGAAGCTTCCAGAATCTTCTCCAATGACACTTGCCTCACTGAATTCGACCAGTGATGAGTAAGAGGCTCTCAGTCTCCAAGTGGAAGCAAGAACTGACAGAGAGAAGCCACTAATCAACTCATGGGATGACTCATCCTCTTTGCATACATCTATATATGGATCCCTCACCAAAAGATCCAGAGGCTGGAATTTTGTACATTGCAGAGAATTGCTATTGGTTTTGTGATTGATATCAGAGTATTGGGTGATTTATGCTTTGTTGAAGGTGAAGAAGGGATTCTATGCTGGGAGGCTGATGCTGGATCAGGACTCATCGGTTGTAACTCCTCCTGGATCTTCTTGTTTTATCAATAAAACTACTTGAGTTTCTCCTACATGCTTGTATATCTGATGTGTGTTATATTTGTATGTTTAGCTTAAATCTGATCCTAAGCTTTTTATGAACATAAATCTATGTCTTTGTGTAGTTTCTCTCTTCTGTGAACTTGCAGGAACTTGGTGACGCTGGGCAAGTGAGGGAGCAGATCGGTGGAAGCTGGCAAAGGGAGGATAGATTGGATCGAACAACTAGCGCAAGACACAGGTCGGTTCATCTTAATCATCTTCGTTTATAGTTCATAAAGAAGAATACAAGAGTAGTTTTCCTTGTTTGTTTCTGAGGTCTCTGTCACAACCCTGTGGGATAGGGTCGTTCTGAATAGACACTTTTCTCGAAAACAAAATGGCGACTCCGCTGGGGAGCGTGTCTAGTTAGTTTATTTGTGTTTCTATTGTTGTTCATCTCATAAACTTAGGAGTGGCGAATCGAACTGCATTTGCCATTTACAAATGCAAAGTAGAGATCTGCTACTCTAGTCCATTCGCTGGGCCTGTTTATGATCTGAACAGTTGACTCACAAATGATCTGATTACCCTTTGTGATAGCTCTCAAACCTCTTGTAAATCAACCCTCTGATTGTGCACATTTGATTGCTTTTATCTGGCCAAAAAACCATAGATTAAACTGCAAACCGTGACCCAGAACCGAGAGAAAATTCTCGTTTCTGCTTCAGCGCAGGCTCTATGAAGAGACTCTGCATTTCAGCACAGTTCCCGAGAGGGCTACCTGCGTTGCAATTCAGTTTCTCTGTGTAGCAGGTGCGTTAATCAGCCTAGCCCTGCCTAGCTGAGGTTCTTTGCTCACTTTTTCCAGTTTTGCCTCTGATTTTTGCAGCCTGTGATCAGTGTGTTTGTCTGTCTAAAATCCCCTTTTCTTTGCCTTAATTCCGCCTCAGTTGTATAAAAGAAACTGTATTTGTTTTTATGTATTTGTTACGTCATCTACAATTTCCCATTGCAAAAGTAAACTAGTCATACTGTCGCCCTTAGATCTAGATCTGTCGTAAGTGTCGTTTTGATCTTAGGAGAAAGTTTATTTGCTGTTGACAGTTGATTACGCTTTTACTTTTGCCTTTGGTTTGAATTTGTAAATTTCTAGTGTCGAAACAAGTGTTTACTTCAAAATCATAAAGTGTTATAATCATCTTTACTTTTTGATTTCGAAAAGAAGCTTGTTTGTGTTTTTACTTGAAATTGAATTCAAATTTGTACAACAACTTTCTTTTTAGGCATCAATATTAAGAAAGTGAAACACAAATACATGCACAAGTGCATTTGCATATTGAAATTTTGTATGGCTTGATTTAGGAAAAGTGCATTTACAGTGTGCTCTGTGCTCTTTGAGAAAAGATTGTGTCTTTCTTTTCCCCTTGTAGCTAGGATTTTCATTGCTGAAAAGAGATAAAAAGCTTGCTTATCATCTTTAGACTGCATTTTTAGGAATTACATATACATCTCATGGTGAACCCAAAAGGCAAACTTCATAAGAAAGATCAACCTAAAATAAATTCAATGAACTTAACAACGCTTTGTAACTTAACGCACAACATCTAGAGGTCTAGGCTAGAGACGTATTCCGGTGTCGTAAAGCCTGGTAACTGTTGTCCTCACTGTTGGTTGGGTGATTCCTCCACTTTGAGACGATAAGTTCCAGTACGGACTTGTGCTCCCACGTACCGTCGAGTATATATTGGGAGACCCCTATAGGCATAAAACCTTTATCCATAGGAAGCCATGTCGGCCGCCCTACTGATCGCAATGCACTGAACACAGCATTCGGGAAGATTGACCGCCCGTACCCTAAAAAGTATTCTGCGGTTTTGTGATTAGTTTGGCACTCCCTCTACCTAGACCTCCAGAGCAGTCCCTTTCATTCCTTTTCAGACTCCTTAACGGAAAAGGTCCATCTGAGCACTTGTCACTTCAGGCTCATTAAAAATCGAAGGAGACTAGAGTCATCTTTTGTTTTTTCTCGACTCTTTAAAACTGAAAAAGCAAGTTGTGTCAAAAGTGTCTAAAATTCATTTAACACAGAAACATACTTTCCCTTTTATTTTAGTTGATCGAGTAATCCGCAATCGTGGAAGAAAGTCAATTGAAACCCCGTCGTTCATGGAGGCTTACGAGTCAACCGTCTTTGTCTCCAGAAGCGAAACCAGTACGGACAAAGCGGACTCGTTTAACCGGATCCAAGTCTCCAATCAAAGTTAGAACAAGTGTTCCAACGACATTAGAGACTCCGGTTACTCCAAGCATTTCTGGAATCCCTGCCTCAACAGAAGAAGTTCGATAGCCACAGAAGGATAGTGATACTGATCCTAGTTTGAGAACAAGCACTTGTGTTACTGAACCAGTTCCATCCATAACCGGTTTAGAGAGTCTTACTTTTCAAACATCTGTCGCTGCCTCTTCGGCACTAGAAATATTTTACGGACCTAACGGTCTTCCCCTTCCACCTGGTTTGATTGCGATAGAGGAAATTGTAGAAGATCCGCAAGCAAGTACTCCAACACATTTTGGAGTCGGGGTCACTCTATTTCCTTCAACATCAGAAGTTAGTCTACCACAAGCGGAAGTTCCTGTAGAATCGCTAGGTAATCTTTTGGATAGACTACAAATGTCTGAACAACTGTCAACATCTAGGACTGTGTCTTCTGACACAGCGACGGCAGAACTCCCTGCTGTCACTACGACAATGTTTGCTGGCGTACCATCTGTCCCGACTAGCTCACAACCGCTAGAAGGAGTCCATCCAGGGGCTATTTCGACAGTCTGGTCCATTCCTGTTTGTTCATCCAGAATTATACCCGGGAACTCTTATGTTGAGTCTCAACAAATTGATCCATTTGGAGGTCAATTTGGGCAGTCTGGTCCCCAAGGGAAAACAATTCCCTTTAGTTCTAGATTACCACCGTATGGGGGGCAGTACGCCCTTTCGTTACCACCTCCGGGAGGATATCCATACGGGAGTTCACAACAACATTCAGGTTATACTGGAATTACATCAAGTGGTTGGGTACCTATACTACCCCAACAACCAAGGGTTGTATATTCGATGCAACAATGCTTACCTGTGTCGAACATACCCACTACACCAGCTATTGTGACTGTGTCGCAAGTTCAAGCACTGCCTGTTGTGTGTTAACCTCAAGTTTCTCAGGTTGTAATGCAACAACTTGTTGACCCTGCGACTCAACCACAATCGCCTACTAGTGGGTCGACACAGGCCCAGACGGGTACAATTACCCCTCACCTTGGTCAAACGGTTAGTATCGGCCAACAGCACATGGCCTCACAACCATGGCTGGTGCAATACCAACAACCACAATTCCAACAAGTATACCAAGGTGCTGAGAAACAGATCTTTGCAAACAGTGGACAGCCGTACATTCAAAACGGTCAAAATCAACCATTTTATAATGGTCAAGTCCACCAACCTTACCAAACATATCAGCATCAAATGCATTATGTCGGTATGCAAAGACCAATTGCTCAGGCGATTCCATCGTATCCTGGGCATGCTTCACCTAACTTGAATCAACAGTTACCATTCGTGGCAACGTTAGAGTTACCTGATTTAAACCGGCTAACAAACGATCCAATTGCTTACGCCCCTTGGTGGCCAGCGATTCCGCACAAACTTCCTTCATATATTCCTAAATTTAATGGAAATCCGGGTGAAGATCCATCGAATCATGTAATGACATTTCATCTATGGTGTTCATCAAACACTTTAAATGATGATTCGATAAGGCTTCGCCTTTTTCAGAGGACATTAACAGGTCCGATGGCAAAATGGTACATTGAATTGCCTAGAGCTTCGTTCGACAACTTCAGCACCTTAGCCACAACCTTTTTAACCCATTTTCAATTACCGATAAGGTATGAAACGGGAACAGAACTGCTTACCAACTTTAAACAGACAACAACCACTCACATATCTGATCATATACATGAGTGGCGGCGTCGTCGTAGGATGGTAAAAACATACGTTCCCGATCAGCTATTAGCTGAATGGTTTATCAAGTCATTACTGCCTTCCATCACGGAAGATGTGGCAAAGGGGGGGGTCGTAACAGAAGAGCAAGTGATCGCTCGTGCACAATATCTGGAATTGATTTACACTCAGTCCGGCATGCTCTACGACAAAATACCTGACGCCCCTAGACTGGAATCCTCGATTCCTCCTCCTCCTAAATCAAACAATGACTCTCATGCCGGCAATGGCGTGATTGGCACGACAGACACGAAATCGACAAGGGCCACATCCAAAAAGGCCCGTAAGGTTTCAGGTCAAAATGCAAAAGACGAACCTCTTGCTTCGGAAGTAAATGCCGTATCGACAGATAAAGGCAAAGAAACCAAAAAACCAGGAAGCAAGAAGAAAGGAAAAGGGAAGAAGAAGAAACAGGATGAGCAATCTCCTGAAAAATCTTCTTCAAACCCTCTTGGAAATAGGAAACCACCTTCAGGGTGCATGATATGCGATGAGGATCATTGGACGAAAGAATGTCCATACAAAGCTGAGCTTAAGAGATTCTTTAAAAGTTCGAAAACCTCAGCAGTGTTAACCGATCCGTTTCCGAATCCAGGAACAAATATGGTTGAAAGTGGAAATGCTTCCCCGTCTCAAGTGCTAATGTTGTCGATTTCGAAGCAGCAAAATGATGCTTTGATTTCGACAAGGAACAAAGATTACGGGAATCCTCAGCTGTCGAACAACAAGGACAAAGATCAACCAAGTAGTTCGACAACAACTTCGACAGAAGTTGTACCACCCACCATCCCTGAATTGACAATAAAACCGCTAAAGGGAGTAGTACACAAGTCGACATTTAATCCTCGTACTAGAGCGGCGCAGCATTATAACATAGTGGAAGATTTGGCCCAATCGCCATCCGCTATGTCGACTCTTGAAGTACTGCAAAACTGCCCATCCCAAAGGCAGGCTTTGTTATCAGCCATTGGTGGGATTGATCCAAAGGATTCCAATCTTGTATCCTTTGACCACAAAGGGTACGATCCTCAGTTACCAGCTCAATTAGCTTTCCTTGTTCAAGTGAAAGCCCTCAACAAAACTATTCACCGAACGATTATTGATGAGGGGGCATCTACATGTATCATGTCGATGAGCTGCTGGAAAACTTTAGGATCTCCAACCTTGTCGCGATCTGCGACAACATTAAAAGCATTCGACGGAAGGACATATACCCCATACGGTATCCTAAATAACTTGAAAGTCGAACTAGGAGGAAAAACGGTAGAAATAGATGTTGAAGTCATCGATGGGAATCTTGATTACAACATCCTACTAGGAAGACCGTGGATATATGCCATGGCAGCTGTTGTTTCGACCTATTTTAGAAAGGTTGCATTTCCCTTTCAGGGGGGGATTACAATCATCGACCAACAAAACTTCCTCCCCCATGGTTCACAAGTTACAGGAAGCATTCCCATGATCCATGGAAGCCCCCATTCGCTTCAGAATATCGGAGTAGGCCTACTAAAAGATCCTATACTAATGGGAACTTTCTCTCTTCCACCTCCAATGGATTTGGCGGAAATAGCGTCGATAGGAACCTGCAATATGATATCTTCCGCAAAGATCTCAGAAAACGATATCAACATGGATCATGCAATGGTTTTGCCCCCAAGCCCAATAGAAATATTTAGCAATCAATGTTTCTGGCATGGGGGGCCAACCCAAATCAACGCTCATCAAGCGTTTGGGTGGACAGGTCTAGAGAATATGGTACTCCTTCAGATCCTTGGTCGCAAGTGCATGACACCGACGAAGGAATTCTCCAAGCCATGGTAGTTGAAGGAGCACCATGGAATGATTCCCACCGTCATTCTCTTCTTCCAAATTATGAAGAAGATACTCGAAATGACCTCTACCATCCTTCGGTAATTCATTTTCTATCAAATACTGTAAATATGGTGGATTCCGAGTGAAACTTGTCCAATATTGAAGAGACTATAGCCATAAATATCTCGACCAAAGCAGAGGTTGTAGAGAATATTTATGTCGGCAAATGTTGTTCTCCTTCAGAACTGGAAATATATAACGCTCTTTCTCGCGAATTCAGAGATGTCTTTGCCTGGTCATACAGTGAAATGCCAGGCATCGACTCGAGTATCGTTGAACACGAAATCAAGATGTATCTAGATGTTAAACTGGTACGCAATGGTTGAGGTAGGTGCACCCCAAGAAAGCCGTTGCCATTAAGGCAGAAGTCGAAAAACTCCTGCATGCTGGTTTCATCTACCCGGTTCCGCTAACCGATTGGGTATCGAACATTGTCCCAGTTATGAAAAAACAGGGGACAATTAGAGTGTGCGTCGATTATAGGGATGTAAATCAAGCTTGTCCAAAAGACAACTACCCTACACCCTTCATTGACCAGATAATTGATGAATCCGCCGGATGCGAAATCTTTTCATTCATGGATGGATTTTCCGGGTATAATCAAATAAATATCCGCCCACAGGACCAGTCAAAGACTGCATTCATTTGTCCTTGGGGCACATTCGCATATCGAAAATTACCCTTTGGTTTAAAGAACGCAGGGGCGACATTTCAGAGGGCAATGAACTATGCCTTCCATGATATCAAAAACATCGTTCAACCTTATATCGACGACCTTCCGGCTCATTCGCGAAAACGGACTGATCATCCGCAACATTTAAGAGCGATATTTCTACGTTGCTGACACTACAAGATACGACTCAATCCGCATAAATGTGTATTTTGCATCAGTTCTGGTCGTTTACTTGGCTTTGTAGTCTCCAAGGATGGGATTCGTCTCGACCCTTGTAAGGTACAGGCAATCATAAATTTGCCTCCACCTTCGAATTTGCTTCAGATTCAGAAACTCCAAGGGAAAGCAAACTTTCTGAGGAGGTTCATTCCAAATTACACCGAACTTGCTAAAGGTTATACAGGTCTTTTGAAAAAAGGGGTACCCTTTAACTGGGATCAGGTCGTGCAAGATTCCTTTGATGCTTTAAAGGATTCCCTAATGAAAGCATCATTAATGTATGCCCTTGATTATCAAAGAGACTTTAACCTGTATCTGGCTGCAGCAGATACGACCATCGCAATGGTTTTAGTTCAAGAAGTCGATGGAATAGAACATCCAATTTATTATTTAAGTAAGAACTTAAATGATACAGAAAGAAAATATTCTTACGTTGAAAAACTAGCGCTTGCAGCGGTTCAAGCGATACAAAGATTTCGACACTATGTCCTCTTTCGGAAAACTACCATTCTGTCAGATTGCAACCCCATGACTTATATATTGTCCTGACAGTTGCTGGGGGGCAAATATTCAAAATGGATAGAAATCCTTTAAGAGTTTGATCTGGAATTTGTAAAATCCAAGTCAAAGAAAGCTCTAGTTTTCACAGAATTATTATGCGATCTCCCATCACCGTCCAACGATGAAACATCCGAAGAATCAATCGTGGATGAAAGTGTGTTTCTGATATCTGCAAGCAATGAGTGGTACGGAGATATAATCATTTATCTCCAGACCCAAAAATTCAGGCCAAATACCTCTCACTCTGAACAAAAACGTATTCGATACCAAGCAAAAGACTACATGATCGTCGGTAATACACTTTACCGTCGTGGTATTGATACAGTTCTGAGGAGGTGTCTCACCCATGAGGAAGCCGAAAAAGCCCTGAATGAGTGTCATTCAGGCGCGTGTGGGGGGTACCAATCTGGATATGCTACAACACAAAAAATCTTACGAGCAGGATACTTCTAGCCAACCATGTTCAAGGATTGCATAACCGCAGTCAGAAGTTTCCATGCTTGTCAAATTTTTGATAGCAAAACCAGAAGACCACCCACACCTTTACAGCCAATTGTTGTTGTTGGGCCGTTTGCCAAATGGGGCATCGATTTCATGACATGTAACCCCACCTCGACCGGGGGGCATGGGTACATTATAGTCACCGTGGACTATTTTACCAAATGGGCCGAGGCGATGCCTACATTAGATAATACTAGTGAAACAGCTGCCCTTTTCTTTTTCAATCATGTAGTCGCCAGATTCGGCATACCACAGGCTATAGTCACAAATCATGGATTGCATTTTCGCAATCACATGATGGTTGAATTAGCTGCCAAGCTAGGGCTATCTCACGACAGCTCTACTCCATATTATCCGCAGGCCAATGGACAAGTTGAAGCAATCAACAGGGTCCTCAAGCGCATGCTACGAAGGATGATCGGAGTTCACAAAAGAAGATGGCACCTAATCCTGTACTCAGCTTTGTGGGCTTACCGAACATCGGTAAGGAATGCGACCGGGTTCACACCCTTCCAACTGGTATATGGCATGGAAGCAGTCTTACCAGTCCAGTGTGAAATCTCGTCTCTCAAACTTGCAATCGATCTCCTCCCCGGAACTTCAGAAGAAGAAACTTGTTTCTTGGAATTAATCCAATTTGATGAAACCCGTCGTGATGCCGCGTTGGCCAACGAAGCCCATAAGAAACGAGTCAAGGCGCAGTTCGACAAAAATGTCAAACCCCGTGTCTTCTCAGAAGGTGACTTGGTCCTGCTTTACGACCAAGAATCCGATAAACTGGGAGCAGGTAAATTTAACTCTTTATGGATGGGCCCCTACATTGTTAAGCGGGTGTTAGCAAAAGGAGCCTACGAGTTGATGGATTACGACGGGATTCCACTGGTGCAACCTCGTAATGGGTTGTACCTCAAGCGTTACTACGCCTAGTAGTAACCAATATGCTTTTGTTATATTTTTGTTTTCGCTAAGAGTGTTTGTTTTGGTCGAGTAATCCACCTTTTTACATTTATTGCAGATGTCAAACCTATTGGAACCATGTGTTGGATATGCCGACGAAGCAAGTCATAGTTCGCGGAACCTGTCCTCCGCAGCCTAGGCCATTTTTTATCCAAGCGGCGAGTTAGTAAGTTTCAGAGGTGTATGTATTGGTCAATCAACAAACAATATCACTGAATATAGTGCGTTGATAGAACTTCTCTCTGATGCCATCACTCATGGTATACGCCGGCTAATCGTCAGGCTAGACTCACAGCTCGTAATACTACAACTCAATGGTATATATTCCGTCTGAAACCCAGCTATTTATCGCATGTTCCTAAGGGTTAAGATTTTGGAAAGATAATTTGATTTTATTCAATACCAGCATATTTCCATAAACTTAAACACATTAACCGACTCATTAGCAAACTATGTGTTAGATAGACATTTGCAACATTTATAAAAAGAAACACATCATCAATGTTCTACATGTGGATCACATAACTCAATCAGAATAAAACTCCGAAAATCAAAAATACATATATAGTTGTTTATGGTTTACACATAATGTTCTGTAACCAAGACAAAAAATCGGTCACGCGACCCAAAACTCAAAATGCTAGGGGGCACCCTAGTCTAATGATGCTCGTGATAGCAAGTCACAGCCTGTGCGATCATGCGTAAGAGATGAGTCCATCGTCGAGGCACACCAGTAGTATGCCGCTGTAACTGCAAAGGTAGCTCGTCAATCCTCACATCCGGGATACCGAGAGTAAGGCTCTCCACCTACTCCTGCATAGCTGTAAGAGTCTCGGCCACATCAAGGTCACGAAGAATAACCCTTCCGGCGGCCTCTCTTCCTGGGACAACAACTGGTACTCTCACGCGAGCTACTGGACGAACAGGACCGACATCTGCATGTACACATGAGTTTGATTAGAGTCTTGATAGAACAAAGCACAAGGACATTATAGACAAAAACAGTAAACAGCAATATGGTCAGAGATTTTACCAATAGCATCCCACTGCTTGCCATCCGGCAGTACCAAATTTGGATCACCCCGGAAGTCCATACCGGCATATGGATACTCGGAATAGACCATCTCCTAACGATCAAACCACCTGAAGAAGGTATTGGAAAACGAAATCTGAGATTGACCAGCATGCCTAGACATATGGTCAACCCATCTCTGCATGCGTGGTTCAGTAGGAGAAGGTAAGTCGAGTGCAATGTACTGCGGCTGCATCAGTGGTATCTTCTCCAAGGCAAAGGCCGTCAAAATGGAACCGAACCCAAAGTTCTTCAACTTCCCGTTCTTTATCTTGGTCAACTGCTCTTTCATAACAAGAAGTACTGTGTCGCACCAGTTGAACACCTTCGGTTGAAGGCATTCCAATGCATGCTGCATATAGGATCTGTTGGCTACATGAAGAGATGTGCTACCGGCCATCCTACCAAAAGTAAATAGGATAGTCCTAAGGGACCTATCAGTGACATCACAGATGATGATCTTGCCATCTTTACTCGGCTGAGATCCTTCCCTTCAATACTGACAGACATAATCTCTTACAGAATCGCCTCCTCGGACCGAACCTGACAAAGAGATAGGGGCACCCTGCCTCGACAAGCCAGTCAAGAAATAGATGTCTACTACAGTCAAGGGGATAGATTTGCCCCTAATCTGGAAAACCTAGTTGATAGGGTCCCAAGAGTCAAGCAAATACTTCAACAAGTTAATCTGCTGTCTCATGCTAGAGATACGGAAGAACTTCAACAAGCCACAGTTCCGCAGCGCGTTCACTGTAACAGGATCATGTAGGGCAATCATGTCCTCTTCTTCATGTTCTCGTTCTCGCCATGTAAGGGTCATTTTTCTCCAATATCTCTGCAAAAACAAACAAGAGAGGAGATTAGATCCTGATTTTGGTGAGAAACAGGGAAAAATTCCATTAAAAATTGTGCAACAACTTTCCTTTCTGCGCCCAACACACCTGCACATGTGTTACAGGTGCGTTGAATGTCAAGTTACCTTCATGGGGACCCACATTCAGCGCAGGTTTCGATGTACCCAAGGTGCGTTGATGGCAAAACGAGCCCATCAAACCCCAGGGGCTCAGAAAAGCAAGGAACAGGGCACAGAATGCAAAAAGGAAACCATGAAATGAAAGGGCTCAGGTTTAGCTCCTACCTGGTCCAGACGGCACTGAGAATCGTCCACAGAATCTCCCGAAATCAGCTGATGAAAATCGAGGGGGAAAACACCTCCAAAGCTCCAACAAACCAAGTTCAAATGAAATGGTAAAATGAGAGGTAAAAAACACTTTTTAATTGCTTTCACGTAGTTCGGAGTAAGGTATTAGTGTTTTAATCTCGTTTTCAAAGCAAATGTTTCTAACTAGTTTGATGAAGCAGTTGAGAAATACAGTACTATCTTTGGAAAGACAGAGCTATCTATGGTAAAAATCAAAATAAGACCACTTAATCGAGTAGTTTTAGCGCATAGTTCAAGCTCGTTAAAAAATAAACATAAGATCGAGCAAGTGTTTCCACCCGTGTTTAAGCTCGTTAAAAAATGAAATATCATCCAGTAAATAACCATCGTGAATGAAACATTTTCAGCCATTAAAGCCTTGGTCGTGTTTGCACCATCACCTCCACTTTTCATTGGCTGATCGTTCACCTCCATTTGATTGTTTACCCATTTTGAGGAACAGCTGCGAAGAGTGATTTCACTAGCCATCCTTGTGACACTGCCGTGATTGGAGAATTCCAAACCTTACCTGGAATCAGCTGCTACCCATCTTATCACTCGTTCCTCAAAAGACGAGTCTTCTTTAAGCTCTTTTCATCTGACTCGTAAAATATGAAAAGATTGCCGAGTTTTGGCCTTCCAGCTAGTTAAAGAGACAGGAAGTGCTATCCCTCCTCTAGATTTTAACCTTTTTGGACCTGAGGGATTATTGCACAAAAAGATCGAGCGCTTGTTTTGTTCGGCTCGTTAAAACTATCGAAAAGTCATCCCTTCTGTATTATTTTATACTTTTTCGGACTTAAGGGATTAGAAGATGAAAAAGGAATTCCAGAGTTATCTTTACGTACCTTTTCAGACTCCCTAAAAAGGAAAAGGACCGAGTTATCTTTGTCGTTAGGCTCGTTAAAAAGATTAATAGCGACAAACTTGTCTTTAGAAGAGAACGAGTTTCACTATCGCTAGGCTCGTTAAAACATAGCGATGGGTTTGCCTGAAGGGAAAATTATAGAACAAGCATATGTTATCCTCCTCAAGCTTGACAAAAATAAAGAGGTACTGGTGAGAAATGACTGGGGAAAAATTGGGAAGAAAACTCAAGGAAACTTTATTGGTAGCAAGTCGCTCTTGAACATGACACTTCCACTCCGTGCCAGAGTCGGGTTGGGTTGTTTCATTCACCGGTCACATCACCATGGTCACGCCATACCATCCACATTTGCAGTAAATGCTACCGATCCATCACATAAGTGTCGCCGACATGTTCAAGAGAAGTCATCCAGAGAAGTCACCCGTGTCCCATCCACTAACATACATTATGCTTCATTCTTTCATGACCGCCACCCTGAACCGTATGTCACCAGATCGTTTTCACCTCCATCAAAATCATTTGCTCTGTTCCGTGTCATTGATGTGGGATTCATTAAGGCCCTCCTTTGACGGGTCGCTTCTTGTCGACATCAGCTCATTATCCAAGAAGTTGATCTAGGAACACCCCTCCAGTACTTTGAAGCTTGCATGCCTCAATGGCAAGTTTCTCACTTCCGGCGACAGGTATACATCAATGACCTTCGACCGAAAGGTTTTGCGTCGTGTTTGACGCCAAGTCCTTTATTCACACCACGTGAATTGTACTGCAGTACCTTGAGGGTCATTATCATTATCGGTGATTCCTCTCGCGCTTGTTAACAGTTTACACATTGACTGGTAATCAAGCGATGTCTTTCCATGTTCGACTTCAAAACAATTCTCACATGGATCGACTTGTACTTAGAGTGAAGATCGGACGAGATTGAAGACCCCGGATCTAGTTTCATCCATCCGGGCTACGATATATATTCAGGAAAAATAAAGACATTGAAATATACAGCATTGCAGCACAGATAATCATCCTACCAAAAGGATGATGACTTCATCAGAATCATCAGTCTACCATCAGACGATTGTCTGTCCTATGTACATGAAAATGAATTTATAAAGCTGAGCATGGGAATGCCCGCCTCAGCTAGATCATGAAAACAATATGAAAATAATGTATTGTATTGTATCTCATTACAGGTCTCCTCTCCAGCATTAGAAGAACTTCAGATCCTCCTAATAAAGCATTTCACCCGATAAACAGCCTCATACTTTAGGGGGAAACTGTTATAGACATTTTTGTGCCTTACAGATATAAGCATGAAATGTCCATAAACCAAGGGATCCTAAGTCCCTAAAGATGTTGTTCCAGCTCCTAAAGAAACAAGGTCAACAAATTACAACTTCTCCCAGAAGTTCTCCACCAGAAACTGCTCAAAACTAGTCAAAACAGGATCATTTCAAGTGCTCCACTAGCTGGCTGCGTTGCAAAGCACCCAAATACACTGGCTAGGTGCGTTGCAACGCACTTGAATGCACTACCAGGGTGCGTTGAGCGGGAAACGATAAGTGGCAGAGTCATTCAACGAGGTGGAGAGACAATGGAAGCTTCCAGAATCTTCTCCAATGACACTTGCCTCACTGAATTCGACTAGTGATGAGTAAGAGGCTCTCAGTCTCCAAGTGGAAGCAAGAACTGACAGAGAGAAGCCACTAATCAACTCATGGGATGACTCATCCTCTTTGCATACATCTATATATGGATCCCTTACCAAGAGATCCAGAGGCTGGAATTTTGTACATTGCAGAGAATTGCTGTTGGTTTTGTGATTGATATCAGAGTATTGGGTGATTTATGCTTTGTTGGAGGTGAAGAAGGGATTCTATGCTGGGAGGATGATGCTGGATCAGGACTCATTGGTTGTAACACCTCCTGGATCTTCTTGTTTTATCAATAAAACTACTTGAGTTTCTCCTACATGCTTGTATATCTGATGTGTGTTATATTTGTATGTTTAGCTTAAATCTGATCCTAAGCTTTTTATGAACATAAATCTATGTCTTTGTGTAGTTTCTCTCTTCTGTGAACTTGCAGGAACTTGGTGACACTGGGCAAGTGAGGGAGCAGATTGGTGGAAGCTGGCAACGGGAGGATAGATTGGATCGAACAACTAGTGCAAGACACAGGTCGGTTCATCTTAATCATCTTCGTTTATAGTTCATAAAGAAGAATACAAGAGTAGTTTTCCTTGTTTGTTTCTGAGGTCTCTGTCACAACCCTGTGGGATAGGGTCGTTCTGAATAGACACTTTTCCCGAAAACAATGTTGAAATCCAAATTCTTCAAGACATAGCAACAACTACTTAATCCAACCATTCTTGTTCATCATATCGTAGGATTGGTTATTGGTCCTCCTATTCATAAAGTTGATGATCACATATGAATCAACTTAAAAGATGTAATTTTTCAAGTTGTGCTTAAGATTTCCTTTGATTTTTAGAACAAAGGTTTCAATTGTTTGCTACTTATTAGTCTTTCAGTTTGAAAAATTGGCTAGGTTTCAATTTTTTGCCTATGTATTGTCTTCTTTGAAGAGATCTCTTTCTCTTGCATGCTTGAATTTCTTCCTATTCCCATATTTATGTAATAAAATATTTAATTAAAATTGTGTTCTTGATATTCCAAGCAAGTCCATTATTATATGGGGGAACTTGGCCATAAATGTTTTCTTACTTTCTAACTCTGTTTTTTTGCCATAGGCAGAGGAATACATTCATACAGATTTATTACTCAACATAATTAAAAAAGATGCATTCAAACAATTTAGTGCCATTTAAGAGGATATATTTTAACCTTTGTGGTTGCAGTAAGGATTGAGTGAGACCCAAAAACCTTGTTTCCATTTTCTTCATGCTATAGGGGATCTATTTTTGTGTTCCTTCCTGTTGTGACAGGAGCTAAGATAGAGGAAGAGACAAGTATTTTCTTGGTTGCCTCCTTTTTTTTTAGAGGGATTCCTGTCAGATAATTCGATACAATGTCCTTTGGAGGGTTTTTGGAGAGATTCCTTCCTTTTATGAATATTGTTTTACTCCCTCGTGAATTTTTGCTAATCTTCCTTTGGATTATCCACTGCTTTGGTTTTTATCAGTTTCAAATTCCTATACATGCCTTTGGGGGATGGTGTTCATTTTATCTAAGTGTATGATCACATTAACTCTAATTTCAAAGAATCCCAACAATCAATGTATCCAATCATGCCCAAATTGAACCTTTAGGAATATGCAACCATGTTTGACCAAAATAGTCTTTCATGAAGGTGTTCAACTATGTGGCTCTTTGTTACAAAATTAAATGCTAGGTTTTACACATTTGTGTGAATCTGTGTGAAATATTTTTTGTTGTCATACATCTCCTTTTTCAAATTCAGTTGTATTATACTTTATTGTCACCAACAATGGATTTCTCCTACTCATAGAATCTACCACTTTCTTCTTATTCTTTTTTATGCTTCACCATGAATGGATACTTTGTAGAAATTCTATTGCCTTGACATGTTGCTAATCCCACCTTCGACATGTTGTATTTCAAGTACCTCCAATTCCTCTGTAAAGAATGCACACTTTTGTTGTGCATCTCTTCCTACAGTAACATTTCAAATTCATCTTCAAATGTTCTAGGTATTTGTCTGGAGTCTGTAGTCATATTGAAAATCAACATATCATCAAAATAAATCGCTAAAATGTTTCTAGTGTAGTTTTAACATTTTTGATTGGATTCATGAGACTTGAGAGTACCACTTGCATTGGTGAGTCAAGATGACATTACCAACCATTTGTACAAACCATCCTTGATCTTGAATGTGATATTCCACTTGTCTCTTTATTTTCCCTGAATCTAGGGATATCAACGTTTTGAAAAGTAAGTGGTGCCAAATCATTCCTTCTTGGAAACATGAATCTACACTTGGTTTTGATTTTGCTGAACACAATGGTGCTTGTACACATACTTCATGATACATCCTTCTTTACTGTGATCAACAAATTATGGGAGGATCATTCTCTCTTTTAGCAACCCTTTTGATAGTCACTAATGATGCTTTCCATCACACTCATTTTGTTCACTTTCGTGTTTGACAAACTCAATATTGACATAAATTATATGATGTGATGTGTTTCTCTTTAGTGACAAATCATGGAACTTCCAAATTTGGGTACTCCACTTCATCAGCAAGTCTTTCATTTTCTTCAATATATTCAAAAATTTATTTCTTGGAAACAATAAAAATTCCTTTACCATTTCTCCCTCCATGGGAAACAATGAAATTATTTTCCCATTTCAGTCTAATTCCAAAGATATTTTCTTTTTGGATTTTCATTTATTAGAGATATGAACTTCCACAGGTTGTTCACAATGTTTGTATTTTAGTTTAGACCTTGTTATTTTACTTGTACTATTTGATTTCATTGATTTTCGGTGTATAGATGGATAGGCTATTGTCTTGGGAAGAGCTTGGTGGTTATCTTCTTTAGGTATTCAAGATTAGTAAGCCTTCAAAAACTTATTTTACATGTAGTTAAAAATGGTTTAGAAAAAACAACATCAATATCACCTTGCATAGCAAACCCAATTAGCATAGCAGTCTGAAGTGGCCAATTCTCATCAGTAGTAGGATAAGAATGGATTTGCACTTACAATTGATAACTTCCTATCAAACTCATTTCGTGGAAATGATCAGGTATACATTATAATGGCACCAAGTCCTAGTGCCAATAGTACTAGTCTAGGAAAGGTAATTGTGTGGAAGTCAAAGAAGCTCAAGAATATTTAGGTGGGTTGTATCTATTTGCTATATTGTAGACTAGTTTTGGTACATAAGATATATTCCATCTAGCAACTAGTCAATGATAATAGTTTTTATGTTGTTCTGAGTTACATGAAAGAAATTGAATCCAAAATTTTAAAGCTACAAGATTTTCATCTTTTCCATTTGAAATGGGGCTTAGCTTTGCCATGTTGTGGTTTCGAAAGGATTTCTCCAAGATTCAAACTATAAGAAAAAGGAAGCAACCTAATTCCTCTTTTGGAATAGGGAATAATTTTGGCCCTTACCCAAGTTCTTCACCCTCAATTCCATCTACCTAGACACTTTGCGATGTGTTGTCCATGGCAGGTGCATTGCATCACAATGCTAGCTCATCAAAGCCTTTACTTAGGTATGGATAGGATGGGACACTTGCTTCCTATCCATTGAACCAATTTGTAAGGATGTTAAAATAAATTTACACTTTTTTGAATATTTTTGCTAAGCTTAAATTGAAACTTCTTTAGTAGGTTCTCTATCAAAGTATTCTAAAAATTGTTGTGTGTAGTATCATGAGCACTCCATTTTGGTAGTATGATGATAATGAACTGCAATTGTAGGTTGATATGGATTGCTTTGGGGAGGATGAATCATTGGATGATAATGTGGAGTAATTTTTTAATGATGATGCATATCTAAGAGATTCAACTTGGAGGTGCATGGATGTCACTAAATGTATGAGAAAAAAGGTCCAAGATAGAGTCATGCAAGTATGGATACTACTACATCACTATAAATGTTGCATCAAGCAATAAATAGAGAGCCTATTTGTAAATGTCCTATCATTATTTGAGGTTTTGTTGATATTTGTTGGCATCCTTTGGCTTATGAGATGTTATAAATACCAATCATATCAATAAAAACACATTTTTTTAACTTACAAAGTTCTTTAGTGAGTTTGGTTTCCTTTGAGCTAGTACGAGTAAAGTTGTATGGTACCACTTCTCTTCTAACAGTAAATTACTAGATTGTGTTGGACATGAGAAGAATGTAAGGAATGGTCTCCATCTACATGGTTTTCATTCACAATTCAATTTGCACAAGGACTGGAGTGGTGACTAAGTTATTATGAATTATTATGTTTGAATGTAGGTAATGTTGTGGAATATAGAGTCATTAGGAGTTGAAGGTACCCTTGAAGAGCATAACTTATTAATTACTGATGTTTGTTTCAGTCCTAATTCAACTCACTTGGCTACATCGTCATTCAATAAAATAGTTAGGGTTTGGGATGCAGACAATGTCAGTATGCAATTCATTTCTCCTTTTATGCTTATGATATGGATATTTATTATTAAATTATAGTGCATCAAACATGTGTGTTCAGAAGCATATGTTTCCAAAAAAATATCAATGGGTCAATAATATTTGTTTCTAATGATATATGCCCCATATTATTATTTATTTCTAAGAAAAATATCAATTTGGAAAAAATCACATGTTTGATCTTTATATGTGTGTTACATGGGAAATTTCTATTTTTTTTTTCTTTCTATATTTGGAGAGTCTTGTTACATGCCTAGGAAACATTGAACAAGGAAGAAAATAAAATAATAGATTACTCACAATAAACTTCTTTAGTTTTCAACATAAGTCACCATGGATAACATCTGTATATGTGAAAATCAAATGTGGAAATTGAGAAAGTTTTGGATAGTTGGAAACATCATTAATATTCTCAAGATAAGTACATGTACATCCCATAGCCTTTTCAAGGCTAGTACAAATTGGACTAGATCCCCAAATCATAGCTAAGGAAAATAAACAAACCATAGCAACCAACAAGATCCAATACATAAGAATCACTCCAACACATCCTCCAATGCAAGATGTCTTCTACTCTTCTTTTCTTCACAATTCCATGCCAAGGCTTTATCACAAAAAACTAATCTCCAACATCAAAATGTTTGGTGGTTTTTCCAAATAAATAAATGTCATACAAGTGTTTCAGTCGTGTTTTGGAAGTGTTTTTAGCATTTCACCAACATTCTTTCAACATATGTGTAGTTCAATGATCAATTTCCTTTAGGGGATGAACAACTTAGAGTTGATTCCTATACATGATGTTTCTTCCAACACTTCTTGCAAATGGGTAGTTGAGTGTCATACTCTCTAGATGATAAACAATTTGGTGGTAGCATTCTTCCAATAACTTATTGTGTCAACTTTTATAGTTGGGTCATCACAAACCCACTCTCTTCTTCCAACTATGTTTCAATCTTCATTGAGTTGGGTAAGCCAACTCCCTTTTATACCCACTTTCTCTTGTGTTTATGTATCTTTACAATTCCTCTTTATTAGATGGACAATTCAAAGATCATATTCTCCTAGATGATGAGCAGTTCAGTGGTGGCCTTTATTTTGAGGTTGAGTAGTTCTATGTTGATGATGATTAGGTATTCATAAACCATTTCACATTTTTATTGAGTTGGGTCATCACACATCCATACATACATACATAGTACTACCATTCTCCCTTACCTTCCATATAAATAGAGGATGGAGATTCTTTCCATTTATATCACTCACTTGCATTCACTCATGTGATAAGATGTGTTACACAGTAATTTGTCACTAACCTCATCTCAACCCCTAAGCGACATCCCCCTTGTGTCATACATCAGATAAACATGTCCATATCTTCCTACTCATGCAGGAATATTAAACAAGTGCTCTCTAATACTGAATATTGGCCCTTTTGCCTAAGTTTCTGTATCATCGCAAGTAAACCCTTTAAATCTACAATGATTCTCTGTTTTGAACTGTATCGTTATGACGTCATCGTAGGTGTACACATGTTTACTGCGACGGTCAAATTTTAAGGCTCAGCGCAAATCCTCAAGATATTTCTTGCGACGATTGGTTTGAATGCATTACTTCCTTGTGATGTCGTCGCCAAGACCTAGCGTATGACTTGCGACGATCCAGATTAGGTGAATTAGTTCAAGAAATTGGCCTTCTGGATGATTCTAGAATTGGTTGTTAGGTCAGATTGGTTCGCCTTTCCTCCTCTGGGATGGTGGTTCCACCTTTTGAGAAACCTCCCTTGAGGAAAAGCTCCCTCTCCCTCATTTCATGGAGGCTCCTCCTCCTATAAAAGCACTCCCCATTGTTATGATCAGCTAGTTCTTGGTTTTTGGATTGGAGCAAATTAGTTAGCTTTGATGTGAGTTTGATAAGTTTGCAGTGTGAATTGCTGATAGCTTACCAATTGTTTGTGGAGTGCCTTAGCCTTATTTAGAGCTTGTGAGTGAGAAAGAGAATTACCATCCATTTGGGAGATCCATTCTTGAGAGAGAATGCTTGAAGAAATGTACCGGCTGGACCCTCTGAGAAGGCTTGCGACGTCAAGGCTTGGTTGTAATCTTTGATTTTGATTTATTTTAATACAATCAATAATGATTTCCTATGTCTTGTGTGTAATATACTTGATAGCTTATGGTTCCTTGACTTTATAAGTAAATAGATCATTGTTGTTCACAATTACATGTTCTATTGTTCTCTTGTGTTGTTTCAGGTTGATTTCTCATTAAGGAGAAGGGAAGAATAGCTGGAGTAGCGCAATGGAAGCTTCATCGAACACCGATCTGAGGTAGGCCTCCAATAATGACTGTTTAAGGGAATCGATTGTTGTTTTGTTTTGTTGTGACTAGACCCACTCTAGGGCTAGAGGGGTTGCCTCTGTCTGCAGAGGGAACACTTTCCTACTTCACAAGTTGGCGACTCCGCTGGGGAGTCATTTATATTGTTTCTTCTTGTTTACTCTTGGTTTGTCTTTTGATATAGTGTCTCTTGATATTTTGGGGTTGAGCCTTCAGTTTTTGGATTACCTAGATCAATCTGGGAATTCATCTTACTGTTTGAAAGAATAGTCTGGTGTCTTTCGGGTGTTGTGACTTGTATTTTCCCTTTATTAAAATCGTCACTAAATATAGCTTAATAGCTATAACGACATTGCAATTGTCCTCTTTTGTAAACCTGTGTGTCGTTGATTACTTGTCGTACAATCGTAGCTATTCCTGAAATTGGACCATCGTAGAAGACAAGCGTACCCCTGCGACAACGTCGCTCAGTTCTTGTCTTTGTACTTGCAACGATTGGCTTTTTGTCCCAAGTTGCTTGTTGTAGACCTACGACGATTCTTGTAAAAGTTGTTTTTTACAAATTTTCCTCCTGAATCCATTAGTCTTGCTTATCCCCTGTTGCTTTCCGTCTCCCATCAGCTTGTTTTGGTTGTTTTGGTTAAGGCTTGTTTCTCTTTGATTTCATTGAGTGAGTCTTGTGTTTTAGGCCTTGTGACCTAGCTCTTTTAAGTGTTTCATTAAGAAGTTGTTAGCTTGGGTTACTTGTCTATCCAAGAGTCATCCACAACCATCTTATTGATTTTCTTGAAGCTTTTTTGCTGCTTGCTTTCTTGTTGATTGATTTTTAGTGTTGGTTATTGAGCCAATTTTTCATATTGATTCGATTTCTTCACTATCAAACATAGATCACAATTGTTTGAATCAATCAGGTTTACACTTGCTTATTTCTCATTTAAATTCCACAAAATCAAAATATTGGATTCATTAGTATACGAAAGTGAAAGTACATCTGCATTACGAATTTTCATGTTTGATAAATTGGGAAGCGAACTTTAAATCTTTCATTAGTAGTATCGATGCATTGTAGGATTAGTGTATTGATGCATTGTATTTCTTAGCACTTTCATTTGCTTGTCTTGGTTTATGTTTGCTTGGGAATGAACTTTTTACCCTCCTTTAAGTAGGTGTTCATCGAAACAATTGATGCTTTACTCATTGTAGTTGCATCCAAGGAATTGTGAAAATACATTCGGTAGGGCATGAAAATCAAAACTTAAGTCAAGATCAACTCTAAAGTCAATTGAATGAACCCAACAATGAATTGGAACTTAACACACATTATTTATAGGTGTAGGCTAGAGACATGCTCTGGCGTTGTTAAACCTAGTCACTATTGTTTTCGCTTAATGTTGGGTTATTCCTCCTTCTGTGACTCAATAGTTGCTAGTATGGACTCGCGCTCCCCGTACTGTCGAGTATATATTGGGAGACCCCACTAGGTTATCATCCTACATCCATAGGAAGCCATGTCTATCGCCTTACGAACCATAACGCACCAAACACAACATTCAGGAAGATTGACTGTCGTACGAAAATTCCTTGGTCATTTCTCTTTCATTTCATCACCAAGGTGTATATGCAGTTTTGCGGTTTGTTTGGTAAGCCTCTTGTCTAGTTATCTAGAGTAGTCATTTTCATTCCTTTTCGACTCCTTAAAAGAAAAGGATCATCTAAGCACTTGTCCTTTCAGGCTCATTAAACCTTGAAAGAGATAGAGTCACCTTTTCGTCCTTTTCTCAACTCTTGAAACATGAAAAGGTTGAGTTTTGTTCCTATGTCATAAAATTTACTGCCCATGAAATCTTCCTTGTTACAGTTAGAGTTATTGGTTATATTGCAAGTGAATTTCAAGGCTTTCTCTGATGGCAACACTCCCCGAGTCTACCGGCTGAGGTCTTCCCCCGTATGGGAATCCTCATCCGTTTCCTCCTTTTGGAAATGTTGGTGCTCCATATATGGCAACATTGTCTTTTCCTAGGTTAACCATTGGTTTGCTTGTTTGGTTGTTTTCAAACTTAGTGGTTCCAAGTGTCACCACCCCTGTTTCGCTGTCTCCTTCGTTTGAATCACAACACGATGATTCTTGGGTTGATCCTTTGCCTTCTTCCCTTGTTTCTTCATCCTCCTCTCCTGCTTCGCCTGGTTAAAATTCCACATCCAGTAATCAGGTGGCTAAGAAGAAGAAGAGGAAGATGAAGAAGAAGAAGAAGTTGGATAAGCATCAGACCACCGAGGCAGCTACTGGTCCGAGTACATCACAGGTGATGTCACCTTTTGATCCTTCGCAGAAGGTTAAGTTTCCTTGTAAATTGGCAAGGGCAGCCATCTTCTTCGTGATTGTACTGGCATTCCCAAGATCATAGAAGTATGGTCTCATGATCCGGCTCATTCGTCATCGTCCTCTGCAGCTCATGTTGATGATACCCCCTCAACTGGCAGTCATACAAAGAAAGGGAAGATTCGATTCCCCTATAGACTCTGTGAAGGAAATCATCTCCTTCACCTTTGTTTGCTCCTGGACAAAGCTTCCATTGTCCTGGAAAGTCCTACAACTTCTTCACCTTCCCTTCCAATTGGTTATCAGAGGCTCTCTTCAAACCCTCTCCCTATTAACAAAGAGATTGATATGGATTCTTCTCTTGTCCATCCTCCTCTTCCTGAGCCTGGTTGTGCTAAGCCTACTCTAGGCCAAACATTGGTCGGAGTGAGTGTCGACTTGGGTTCACCACCCATTGATCACTCTGTTCTGGAAGAGCATCATGATCACACTACTCATGTTCTTCTTGTCTCGTTGGATTCTCCTGAGTCTGAGACGGACCATCCTATCCCTGCTGATCAAGAGAGTCCTTCTTCAGTTCATGTAGAGTAGGGGGGAATCATACGATACCCCTGCCAAGTAGTTTGGTTGTTTCTTTTGACTGGAGCCATTTGACTGCATTCCACCTTCCATCCTATGTGCCTTTCCAAATTACCATACATCCCTATGATAAGGTAGTACCTAGCACTCTCTTGGATGAAGGCACATCTGTCAGTCTTATGCCTTCCACTACTTGGCAAGCTTTGGGCTCCCCATAGCATGTGCTTGTCCCTCAGAATCTATTGGTGTTTAACGAAGGAATTGGTCAACCTTTAGGGATCCTTCCAAAGTTCCCTGTTACTTTGGGAGGTAAAACCATCTCTATAGACATGATGGTAATCCAATATGCCTTGGATTTCAATCTTCTCCTTGGTTGTGATTATATTTATGCCATGGGGGCTCTTGTTTCTTCACTTTTCTATGTGGTTTGTTTTCCACACAAGAATGGTGACCATCGATCAACTGTCGTTCTTTAGTCACCCGATGCCTCCTGTGCTGTTGTTATCCTCTATTGGTTCTTTCTCACAAGCAATACCTTCCCCACCACAGGTCAATTATGTGGCCACCCATTCCATCTTTGCATCTGCTGATGATCATGCAAATGGTCTTATACATTATGTACTGGGGGCATTGGAATCCAATCTGTCATTTGTGTCTCATGACATGTATTCCTCCCAAAGTGTGTTTCTTCCATTCAGTGAAGACCTCTTCGGAGCCATGTTCTCATATGGCCCATGAACAGGAGTCCGAGGATGGTTCTTATCTTGTGTCGACCTCGTTAAAAAATGAAACAAATGTTTCGAGGATGGTTCTTATCTCGTGTCAACCTCGTTTAGAAAATGAAATAAGATGTCCGAGCATAGTTCCTGATCTTGTGTCAACCTCGTTAAACAATGAAACAAGGTTTATGAGGATAGTTCTTTTACTGTGTCAACCTCATTAAAAAAAGGAAACAACTCCCTTTTCCAATTCGAGTCTTTGATTAAGATGTCGTAAAGTCTAAGTCGAGTCTTTCCAAGATCTCGAAAGTGAACCCTCATTCCATCCACTTCATTGAATGCAATGAAGCTTGGGCGCATGCACTTCAATTTGCATCTTTACGCTGGGGGCATGCAAACTTATAACAAGCATAGTTTTTCCTTTCAAGCTTGTGTAAACATGAAACCGAATCCAAGCAGAGTTCTCCATCGTTCAAGCTTGTGTAAAATTGAACCCATACCCAATTTACATCTCGTGATTACCATTTTTATCCACTAAATTCTGCTAGATGAGCCTTGGTTTTTTCATTCTATCGCCACCATCTCTTTGGCTGATTGTATGCTTTCACTTGGTTGTTTGTCCTTTCCTGAGGAACCGCAGCGATGAGTGGTTTTATTAGCCAGCCTCTTGACCATTACATGTTTTGAGCAGTTCCACCATTGTCGGAACCAGCTGCTACTCGTTAGACCACTCGTTCCTCCAGGACAAGTCTTCTTTAAGCTCTTTTCCGACTTATAAAAGACAAAAATATTGCCGAGTTTTCCTTTTTAACTCGTTAAATGGAATAAAAAGGCACTCCACTTTCAGCTCTTTTCCAACCATATAAACGTGAAAATATGGCCAAGCTTTTGTCGTTTCAAGCTCGTTTTTGGTTATGAAACATCGTGTCTCCGATCTCTTTTTTACTTTTTTAGATCGGAAGCACTAGTAACAAAAAGTACTCCTTGATATAAATGATCAAGCAGTTCTCTCGAGTATTGTTTTCTACTTTTTCGGGCTCGAGGGACACAAATTTACAAAAAGGACCCCCTTGGATTTTTCTTTTCCGTGTCTTTTTCAAACTCTATAAACATGAAAAAGACTCCGAGTTTTACCTATGTCAGACTCGTTAAACCTCGACGACATTGAACTCATCACCATGACAAGACTCGAGCTTCTCCTCCCTAGAGCTCATTAAAATATCACTAAGTTGGATTCGTCCGAAGGTCAAACATATATCGCAAGTGTATGTTATCCCCTTCAAGCTTATTTTTCAAAAATAATTTGGTTACTTTCCAACAATGGTGGGGGGAAGTTTGGAAGTCATCATTAGTTACCTACGACAGCTAGTCACTCTTGAACATCGACACTTTTGCTTCTCGTCGGGTTGGGATATCCTCACATCGTCATTGGCATTTTGAGGAATGGGTTGCCATTTTTCCTCATCCCATCTGATCCATGTTGTCTCCATCAGGCCTCTGATCCCTTGGCACCAAAATGCTACCACATTCCGAAGTCGTGTCACTGATATGTTCAAGAGTATAATCCTTCTGCATTTCACACCCTTACCTCCTCCTCTAATGCTCTGTTTCACCATCTACTCCTTGTTCATTGTTTCGTGTCGTTGATTGGGGAAACATTATGGCCCTCCTGTGATAGATCGCCTCATGTCGACACCAACTCATTATCTAAGAAGTTGATCTAGAGATCCCTTTCGGTACCTTGGAGCTTGCATGCCTCAAAGGAAAGTTCTTCACACCTGACAACAGACTTTCATCATTGGTCTTCAATTGGGTGATTCCACAAGTGCTCAACTCCAGACCATTTTTTCACACTTAGTGGATTGTACTAGCAGTAACTTAAGAACCATTGGCATTATTGGTGGTCTCTCTCACACTTTTTAACGGTTTCCATCATTGACCGGTAATCAAGCGATTTTCTATCATGCTCGACTTCAGCACATCTGTTCGCATGCTAGAACTTGTACTATGATCGGTTAAGTTTTCAAGGCCCTGGACAAAGATTGCATATGTTCGGGTTGCATGGATTGGTTTGTGATTGAACACGTGACTCTTTGATTGGATGGCTGCGACCATACTTGATTCTTTATGGATGGTTGCGACCATGCCTCTATCATTATATATGGTCTTATCTGTTATCACATAGAACTACAGTCCATGTACATAATGTTTTCCCAAACAACAAAATTTTTCATTGTCAAAAAATGTGTGTCTAGTGGTTATGTTCCTATGTGTGTCACTTAGGGATTATGTTTTAAAAAGGTATTGATGTGAATCATTGCAAAAAACCGTTAATCATCCTTCATCATAATTGTTTAAGGCATGTCTTGTCTTGTTTGCGTCATTGGTCCTTTGCGCAGTTTCGCAGCGCAGTCTGATTGGCCAATTTGGCAGCGCAATGATGTTTTCGCATTTTCGTAGCGTGTCATCTACCAGCCATTTCGTAGTGCATATTGCTAATTTCTAACTGTCTGCGCTACGAAATCGGGGATTCGGGGATTTTGCAGCGCGTTTTCTTGAAATGTCAAGTCTGGGGGGATGAGTCATTAGGTCCGTCCATATATTGTCAGTTGATGTCCTCTCCAGGTCATTATGGGCCATCATTCCACCATGAGGTTCAGAAATACGCACATAAAACATCATTCAAAGTGATTTTATGATGTATGGTAGTGTCATGATATTTGTTATTAGTGCGTAAACTGACTTGCTTGTATGACAAGACTATTGAAGCGCAAAGGAGCCCGAGTTTTCATTTAAAAGAACCTGATTGCAAGCGAGCCTGCATTCCAAAGTTCGAAGTTGCCTTTTGAGTTGAAGTTGCTGTTAGTTCTCTGTCCGAAAGTTTTCAAAGTAAAATGGAAAAGAGGGAGCATCGATCCAGTAGGTGCCAAAGAACAGAACCGGAGGGGATTGATCTTACGTTAAAGGATGAAGGTGTAGCAAGAGCTTTTAAAAATGCTGGTTGCTGGAGGTTTTGTGAGAAGTTGCAGGGAGGGCATGCAGAGGTAACAAAAGCTTTTGCATTGAATTTTACTGGATTAAACTCTAAGGTGTCAATGCTAGAATTCCCTGTATCTCCAGAAGCCATTTCTAATGTGACCGAGATTCCTAGAGGGGGACGTGAATGGTTCAAAAATTTCAAATTCGATATGAGCCCCTGTAAGGAATTCTTGAAGGAGCCTTATGTAAATGAGGATCTTACCAAGGCTGTGCCAAGGAGTTACGTGAAGGAACATTTTGCACTGCTCCTTACATGCATCCAGAAGTATTTAACATGCGAAGGGAGGTATAACAAAGTTTATTCCTATCATTTTAAACTTTTGTTGCATTTCACAGGCAAAGCATCAATAGATATCCCTTTCTACTTGTTCAGAAGCCTCAATAAAATGTGTGATAAAATTCAACTGAAAAAAGATGACTGTGAAACATCACTGTTTCACCATGGTTTGGTAAAGCTGTTAGTGTTAGATGGTTTGCAGAAGATTGGTAAGGATTGGGACTCCTTTATTTTTATGGCTGGCTTTCAGAGCAAGACAGGCCTCACTCCATTGCCTGTTAGGGAAAGAAAAGAAACAATTGAAGAACCTACTCTTGCTGAGCTTAGAAAGGAGGTGAAAGATCAGAAGAAGTCCAAAACCAAGTTGAAGAAACCAGTGAAGCCCTTGGTAGTCAAGGAGACACCTCAATCATCATCAAAAGAGAAGGTCAAACAGAAGAAGGATGCATCTATACCAAGAGTAAAAACCAGAGGTCAGTTAAGCAAGGAGAAAGGCAAGTCAATTGCTGTTGAAGAAAGTCCTATGTCAAAAGCTAGTTTAACTGATTTACTTGAGGCAATTGACCTTGAACAAGATCAGCCAGTGCAGATTGAGCCAATAGAGTTTGAGCAGGACCAGCCAGTGCAGCCAATGCACATTGACTTAACCCAATCTTCACCAGAGAGAATGAAGAAATCAAAGGCTTCAAAAAAGTTAAGGTTTGAGGAGCCTAGTGAAGAATATGTGTTCAAGCCACGGAGGCCAATTACAAGAAGACAAATGAAAGAGGCCGAGAAAGTGCATAAAGAGGAGGCAGCTGTAAAAATGCCCAGTACGGAGTTTCTTGAAGTTTTGACTAAAACAGTGCATGCAGCCAGGCGTAAAGACAAGAGTAAAAAGGTTATTATTAGCCAAGGAGGAAATTTCATAGCTATCAAGAACCAGGCAGGAACAATCCAGGAAGAAGTGGCCCAGATAAAGAGTGTTTCTAGAGAACGTGCAGTGAGATATGCTAATTATAGAAGGGCTGTATTAAAAGGAAGCACAAGCCTACTGGGTCAAGCTGACTCGGGGTCTGATGTTTTTTCATGGATGGTACCAGCACTGAAGCAAGCAAAACTCATAAGAAAGCTGAACATGAGCCTGAGATCAGAAAATAAGGCTTTGAAGAAAGAGGTTAGCAGTTTGAAGAAGAAGCTAGGTAAACTAGCCCACTGATTTAAAAGGAAAGGTGCTTTTCAAGTTTCGATAAATTTTGGTTTAAGCTCCATCATTTTGAAACTATTTAGGTCCCTAACACCTGTACAAAATGTCTGAAGAAATCATGAGTTTAAGCAGAAAGCGCTTCAAGATAAATATGTTCTGTTTTGACAAAAAACAGCAGTTTCATAGCGCGCTACGAAACTGCTGTAGATGTAGTTTTATAAGAAAACAATGAATTTGGAGATGAGGTCAGCGAATTTTGAAAGGAATGCCTCAAGGACAGGAGGGAAACCATACAAGGCTATCATAGCAATTCAAACAGTGACAGGGGTAAGTTTTGGAGAAAAGGTGAAATATTTTGTTTTTTGCTAAAGTTTTCTTAAAGGTACTTTATGACCAAATTACTAGGGTTCTGGTAGGGTTACAGGAATTTTTGGTTTGTACACTTGTTCAGTCCACAAGGCATCCAGATCATGAGGCATATGGTGTTATGCGTTGTTATTGATGAATTAAAAGAGCTTGGAGCGTGGTCTTTAAGTAGTAAAGAATAATGGAGGACAAGGACCGTAAAAACAGGGCACTCATCTTTACTAATTAATGAGCCATCTACACAGCTAGTATCCAAGGCCAGCTCGTTCAGTGAATGCTCCTCCAACATATCTCGGCCACAACAGAAAATGTACAGGTGTCAAAGCTCAAGAAAGGCATCATGCATACGAGGAGATAGAGTTAGAATTTCAATGTGATTAGGACTCTATGTATTTACAGCACAATACCTTTTGTATTTAATAAGTTTGTTTAAAATAGATAAGGTTAGTTAATGATAGACCATCGAGCTCCCCTCATGCTGGAGGAGGAGACTCAAGGTAGTTTTAGTTTTGTTTTCCTATATATAGGAGAAACTCTGATGTAAGTAGGGTTGGAGATTTATGAAAAAAACAGAGTTTTTATATTGGCTAATGTAAAAGACTTTTGACAGTAATAGAAAGATTACTTTTTCTTCCCAAGATTCATCTGGTGTTCAAAGGCTCAGAATATATGTGGTTTGTCTTTATCCTTTCTGTTTTACAGCTCAATAGACATGCAATCACTCTGAATTCACCTAGTGCTCAGACTTCCTGTGTATGTTTATGAGTTGAGGTTCTTTTCGAGAAATTTTCTGAGTGTTTAAACATTATATGCCTTGGCTTCCATGATTGAGTAGTTAATAGTTTACTGCAGAGGTGTTTGACTCCATGAGCCCAATGGAAGAAGTGTTATTTTGTTGTTCCAACCAGCTTATTTTCATGTACTGTTTGAAGAGTTAGCCATCTTTTCCTGTTATTAATTCATATCAAAAATCTGTGAGAGAGCCCTCTCTGACTAAGGAGGCTAAGCCTTAGTCTAAAGCCTGGTTTGAAATAGTTACATGAGATCTTGCTAAGTAGCAGCCCTTAGTACACGATTTTGTGATAACATTATCGACTGGGTGGCTGTGTCCATACTACAGACCAAGTTTCATATGATTTTTGGATGGCTGCACCCATGCCTAAACTACATGTATTTCACTATCAAAGATATCATTTGTACTTGCACCTACAGGTTCTTCGTGGTAGTGGTCCGGTTCGGTTATGATTTCGTAAAGCATTTCACCCCTCCCACTCTCTTGGGCTTCATGCTTTAGGGGGCATCTGTTACACAGTAATTTTTCACTGACCTCATCTCAGTCCCTGAGCGACATCCTCACTGTGTCATACAATAGATAAACATGTCCATATCTTCCTACTCATGCAAGAAGATTAAACAAGTGCTCTCTAATACTAAAGATTGGCCCTTTTTCCTAAGTTTCTACATCGTCGCAAGTAAACCCTTTAAATATACGACGATTCTCTGTTATGAATTGTATCATTGTGATGCCGTCATAGGTGTACATGTGTTTACTGCGACGGTCGAATTTTAAGGCTCGACACAAGTCCTCAAGATATTTCTTGCGACGATTGGTTCAAATGCATTACTTTCTTATAATGTCTTCGCCCAGACCTAGTGTATGACTTGCAACGATCCAGATTAAGTGAATTAGTTCAAGAAGTTGGCCTTCCAGGTGATTCTAGAATTGGTTGTTGGGTCAGACTGGTTCGCCTTTCCTCCTCTGGGATGGTGGTTCCACCTTTTGAGAAACCTCCCTTGAGGATAATCTCCCTCTCCCTCATTTCATGGAGGCTCCTCCTCCTATAAAATCACTCCCCTTTTCTATGATCAAATAGTTCTTAGTTTTTGGATTGGAGCAAATTAGCTAGCTTTGGTGTGAGTTTGATAAGTTTGCAGTATGAATTGCTGATAGCTTACCAATTGGTTGTGGAGTGCCTTAGCCTTGTTTAGAGCTTGTGAGTGAGAGAGAGAATTACCATCCATTTGGGAGATCCATTCTTGAGAGAGAATTCTTGAAGAAACATATCGGCTGGACCCTCCGAGAAGGCTTGCAACATCAAGGCTTGGTTGTAAGAATTTCTTTTGATTTATTTTAATACAATCAATAACGATTTCCTATGTCTTGTGTGTAATATACTTGATAGCTTATGGTTCCTTGACTCTATAAGTAAATAGATCATTGTTGTTTGCAATTACGTGTTCTGTTGTTCTCTTATGCTGTTTCAGGTTGATTACTCATTAAGGAGAAGGAAACAATAGTTGGAGCTATGCAACGGAAGCTTCATCGAACACCAGTTTGAGGTAGGCCTCTAACGATGACTGTTTAAGGGAATCGATTGTTGTTTTTTTTTTCTATGACTAGACCCACTCTAGGGCTAGAGGGGTTGCCTCTGTTCGCAGAGGGAACACTTTCCTACTTCACAAGATGTGATATACAAAACAATGTGATTATCAGGTTTTCTAAACCAAAGCCAATATAAGCATAATCAAGAACAATTATCGTAAAGGAACATACTGGAACATTCAAAACATAATTAATATGAGGAGAGTCAATTACATGATTATAAATAAATATGCCAAAGAACATGAATGCTCAAACAAAAATTTGCTGGAATTTTCTAAATAGAATAGTTGTTGTTGTCAACAAAAAATCTAGTGTTCATAAATTCTTCATGAATTTCCCTTATATGTCATTGGATTGTATCAAATGCAAACCAGAAAAGATTTTTCATAGTGGATAAGATGTTGGTTGAGTTTTGAAAGTTCATATGCATCTTGAGGAATTATTATAAGATCCAACATTTGCATAAAGAATAGACAGATATGGGAAAAGGGCATTTTTCTATCAATACAAAAGAAACTGTGGTTTGTGCATTAAATGGTGAGTAGAAAAAACAATGAATATACCTTGATCCTCTTGTTAGGTGTTAAGTTAAAGAAATATTAGACATTGTTTTCAATATATGACATATGACGTAAATATTTTATATTCTGAATTATATGTGTGCAGTTCCAGTCTATATGTTGTGATTTATATGTATCTGTCAATTATTCTTCTTCTTGTTGCACTTTTTATTTGTCCTCCCTGAATTATAGTTGAGAATCTTTCTTCCATGACTTTTTTATTTCAATATGCACTAGAAATTATTTTTGATTTTGTCGTGTTGTTATTTTAGGTGTAGACATTAAATTATTTACTTCCATTGTAGTGAAACTTATTAATAATATATTATAAGCAATTTATTATTATTTTTCTAACATCGTTCTCTTGTTTTCATGGTTTGATACCTACCAACATTTGTTTCCAGGAGAAAGTGGTGTTGATCAACTAGTGGAGTTCAATAAGGTATGTAATTTCTTGTTTCTTACACTGAGTATATGTCTTTCTAGATGAGATGGTGTGTAATGTTATACTTGATAATGTGTACTACAATTTAGTAATTTCTTCTCTCTCCTAATAAATGGTTCCTTTCTCATTGAGATGATTTGTAATGTTATGCATTAATGGTGCATAAATTTTTGATATATGGTATTATTAACTTTACATGAGACATTATGTTATATTATACTTGGACAATTGGGTTTTGTAGGTTTTTGGGACAACAACTCGAGAGGAGATTAAGTGCATGAATCCAAATTACAAAGAGTTCAAATTTTCTCAAATCAAAGCACACCCATGGCACAAGGTATTGGAAAAACCTTGTCTTTGCATTTCATGCATGTGTGGGGTCATACTTATGTTCTGCATCTAGTGAGAGCACATTCTATGGCATAAGGTGCTGGCTAATCCTTGTATTTACAATGAAATTTATGCATATGTGAAGTTTTTTTTTTTTTGGTTGCCACAAGTGTAAAATTAATTATTCAGTTCCACCTAGATGGGGATGTAGAAAAAAGAGAATCATTTTTCTAAGAATTTGTGACTCTTCTTCAATATATTCTTATTGTTTCCCATTTGTTATAGGTATTTCATAAAAAAATGCCACTAGAGGAAGTGGATTTTCTATCAAGGCTTCTCCAGTATTCCCCAAATCTGTGTTGCACTGTTGTAAGATCTCCCTTACCTTTAATTTTTTAGTTGAATCTGGCCTTCATCTTAGAATTTCTTGACATTATGAACATGAACTCCTATGTGCTTGTTCCTGCATGAAAAATTACAGTCTCTAGTTGAATTTCTCCTTGGTTGTCATAGAATATTGTTGTCACAATTTTTTTTCAAAGTCAACTATCAACTAGAACTATCCTTAGCCAAAATCCCTCATGCTTCTTTTGATGCGCCCTTGCATATTGCCTCTATTGAAGGCAATGGAACACTCTTGTATTTTTTTGGTTCAACTAATCATTGCAAATCAACTGTTGAATGCATAATTAGATTTCCCTTCTTTGTGCATTTGACTGAATTGAACTTGTGTATCCACCAATGTTATTTCACATATCCTAGGGTATTTAGGTTGTAAATTATGTCTCAATATCCTTTAAATGAGCTCTACCAGTCGCTCACTTTTAGCTCTGCCATGTACATCAACATTGCCTAATAATATGGTTGATGTCCATCCAAGTTATGGTATAGATAAATCAAATTTTCCATTAATTGTATGCACGAGAATCAACAAGTTTCCCTACTTCATGTTTGATTACATTTATGTTAGGATTCATTGGAATGCCTAAAAAATCTTTACAACCATCCATTCTAATTTTGTTTTGAAGGCAGTTGGCATAGTTTATAGAGTGTATTCAACATAATGATCATATTATGACATGTATAATTGTGTGTATGTCAAAGTACTTTCAAGTTAACATTTAATAAAGTGGATAAAGCTTTAAGAACTCAATAAAATCTCTTTCTTTTATTCATGTAATCTTGTTTGTCACCATCGTCATCTCTGTCACAAGACATGATTTCTATATCTCATTACACATTGAGTAATGCATTTCTCTCTCTTCTCTCTATAATTTTCTGTATTATTGTGTTTGTGGATATTTTATTTGAGTAGAACCAAGTTTATTGGCAATTGGTAGATTCAGATCCCAACTCTGAGGAATTTGTGAAGTCAAACTGAACATGTAAAACATTGTGGGCACATAAACTCAATTTCTTGTGGCTAGGAAATTTATTATATGTTGTCTTTTTCTTTCCATTTGTTTTCACAAGTTATCTACAATCTGAGTTTTTTAGCATGTAACTTAGTAGTCATGATTATGCCTAATATTTTCTTTAAGGTTGAATAATAAGTTCTTAAGGTGTTATTTTCTATGGGGAAATTTTATTTGCTTTGTTAATATAGGCCATCTAGCCACATGATGGCCATCATTTCTCAACTGAAGAAAACTTGTTCGAGTTTCTTGATTTTCTGGGAAAAATGACATTCAACATTGCTGATGTTGAGGTATATGTCGTATAAATATTTTTTAGTCTACTTTAGTTTATATTCCAGTGTTCATAATTTTTCATGTCTTATACTCTGCATTGTATCTTCTTTCATTTTGTAAAGAGGAGCCTGGTATTGATGGTAAGAAGCAAGAATTGAAGAAAGAGGAGAACAATAACACTAGAGCAACAAAGAAAGAAGGAGAGAGAGAGAGAGGAGAACCAATCTAGTGATACCTTTAAAGTCAATATCTCGAATGAGACACACACATACAAATTGATGGTCAAGTTTTTAGAGTTGGTGAATTCACCTGCAATGCCTTGGAAACATAGTGATTATGCTATGAAGTGATAGAACAATATTTCATGTGTAAATTGTATTTCAAACAATATTACGTTGTAAACTCATATTGTAATACTTGACATTTCATATAATATAATTTATGTGGTTTTTATTATTTATAGTTGTACTTATTTATGTGGTTGAAATTATTTAGTGTTGTAATTAACAAATGTAACTTTTTGTTTTCATATTAGATGAATATGCACATTGTATGAATTTTTTTTAATTTAGCCGCAAAATCATACTAATTAATTTATGTTGATTAATAATGAACACGTAAGATCAATCTAAAACTATTAAATTAGTAGTCTATATTAATTAATTATGAACACAAATAAAATGAATACACAACGACTAAATTAATCATTTATAATGGTTATTAATAAAATTAAATGAAATGAATATAAATTACTAAATTAGTCGTTTACACAATGAAAATGATACTACCAAAAAAAGATAAATTACTATTGTAAATGATAAATTTGTGATTACAAATGATGACTAAATTTTTCATATATACGACTATTAGTAGCTAATTTGCATTATCTTATAATACGACTGAAATTTAGTCATATTTATTTGGCCATTAATTGGTTTCAAACATTGACTAAAATTTGCATATATATGACTATTAGTAGCTAATTTACAATATCTTATAACACGACCAACATTTTGTTCATATTTCTTTGGTCATTAAATGGTTTTCTTTGGTGAACATATAGTAGTATATTTTCTTGTATATTTGGTCATTAATTGTGACAATTAATGACTAAATAAATTAATAAATTAATGACCAAATTTATGACTAAATATACTACTAGATAATAAAATTGAGACAACTAATTAATGACTAAGCTAAATACGACTAAAAGTTGGTCGCGTTATAAGATACTGTAAATTAGCCACTATTGGTCACATAATGAAAAATGTTTGTTTATATGCAAATTTTATTCATTTTTGTTAGTAACTAATTAGCCATTTTGCACTAGTGCTCTGTCAACAAACTAGAGGATGTGTTGGTCTTAGAAAAGAGAATTTGGACACAAAAATTACAAACAAGACTCAATGAAATCACTTCCTAGGTCTGTTATTCATTGATTAAAGCAACAAAGTTCTATGAAGGAGGTAAATCAAACACAATGGAAAAAGAAACCACCAAGGTAATACACCATTCCCCAACATGGTTGCCAATTTGTTATACAAAATTTATGACTAGGGACAGAAATATCTCCCCTAGGTTTGGTGGCTAACCTAGAACAACAAAATGACAAAGGACCCAATGTTTTCCTTAAAGTAAGTAGATGAGGGGATGAAACCTACTTGGAATCGGTCTTGTGTTTCACTCTGTATTTAGCTTGAATGCTCCAATCCTTGCTCCAACTATCAAATTAGAACCTGCACAACCAGACAACACAAGCCAGGAAACTACGAGATCTAGGTAGCATAACCTATCTACTTCATTCACCAACTCAACAAGGTATTGAAATATATGAAATAACGACATCACATATAAGAAAACAAATAAATATTTGTATTGATATAAATGGTGCAAGTTACAACCATAAATAGATGTTGATCTTGTAGAAGAGATCCATGAAGTTGTTTACTTGTCCTCTTTTTGTCACAAAGTGTACCTCCAATCACCCTAAATGCATGAAAGGATAACTCTCATAACAACAACATAAGGGTAGAATCACTCCCTAAAATCCAACCCCTTGCATATGGAAGGTTGTAAATATATAGAGGAGTGAGTTAAGTTGGGAGTTCTTATCATTTTTCCAATCTTGGGATTGAGATCCACTCTTGATGGGGGGATGAGATCTAAGGAAAAGGGATGGAAACTCCAAGTTAGGATAGGATAGGATTTTATCTTTTTATCTGAGGTAAATGGTTACAACATATCCTAGAAGCTTCTAGAAATGGAAGCTTCAAGATTCTCTCTTTTTTTACTGAATTCCTAGAACCAAAGCAGGTGCAAAGGGGAGCAACCTATAGGCGATCAATGCAGATCAAAATGGAGTAACTTGTAGGTGAACGTAGTCCAAAAAAAGGCCATGGTGTTTTGGTCCTAAAACTAGCTCAAATGATACAATTTATGGAAGAAACTCTGGGGAAGAGAGAGTCATGCATAGGGATTTGTACAACGATGATATAAAGGGGGACGTAGGATGTGAATGATCCCATTAGGAGGCTGATTGATCATATGAGATAAAATAGCCTATAACAACCTGGATTCTTTTGCTTGGGATTATAAGGAAATGAAAGGTGTGCATCCCTCAGTTTCTACCCAACATATTTACATCAAGGAATGATGAAAACCTATGCACCAACCACAAATAAGAATCAACGTAACTCTTAAGGACATTGTGAAAGAAGACGTACAAAATATACTGGATGCAGGGTTCATATACCCCATTTCAGATAGTGAGTGGGTGTCACCTCTTGTTTTAGTTCCTAAGAAGAATGTGAAGTGGAGAATATGTGTTGACTACTGGGAACTTAACAAGGTTATAAAGAAGGATCATTTTCCTTTACCCTTCATTGACCAAGTCCTAGATGGCCTTGCACAAAAGAATTTATTACCCTTCTTAGATGGATTTAGTGGATACAACCAAATCCATAACATCTTTGAATACAAAGATAAGACCACATTTACATGTCCTTGGGGTACCTTTTCTTATAGAGTTCTTCCATTAAGTTTGTGCAATATGCCTGATATTTTCTCGAGGGCAGTTCTAAGTACTTTGGCTAAACTTTTTCATGACTCTATTGAAATATACATGGATGATTTCACTCCTTATGGATGTGACTTCTATTATCACAAAAAATGATGATCTAGCCATAATTTACTAGATGGGTCAAAGTACACCATGTAGGGCCAATTTTACCATGGTAAAATTGATTTCACTGTGAGAAATTACTTAATAAACCAAATTTTTTAAGTCATTTATAATTAAACCCATGAAGAATAATTAAATAAATCACTATTTATTTAACTATCTTCTAGGAAAAATTAATTAAACCACTGTTTCATTAGTATTCCTTGTCACATTTGACCCAATTATGAGAGATAAATAGATAAATCATTAATTATCTTAATTTTCTGTGGGAATAGTTAATTAATCACTAATTAGTTATTATTCCTTGTCAAGTTTCACAAATACCTTAGGAATAATTAAATAAATCATTATTTGTTTATTATTCCTTAACTCTATTTCTTGAGATGATAAATAAATCATTTATGTATTTATTATTTCTAAATAAAATTCTAAATAATTTTCCCTCCAAACCAAATATAATAAAATATTCCAAATGGTTAATTCTAGAATGGGGTTAATAATATTTTATTATTGCTCATTATTCGAGAATAACCTAGTATTTTGTTATAAATAGAAGAGTTTTCCATTCATTCTTCACTTTCGATTATTTTCATTGTTGCATTCACTGTTGCAACTCTAATTATTATCACTGTCGCACACCATCTTATTTTTTATTTGAGTTCCCATTGAGCTCAAACATTTTGCTTTCTGGGTTTTACACATTATAGAGGAGAGAGGCTCTACAAAAGCTGAAGGCATTGAGGATAGCCAAGAACCCATCCCATAGAGGGGGACTAGTACCATTATTTTTTCCCTTCATAGGTGTTTTTTAATAAAATATATTCTTTATATATCTTGTTTCCATTGGATTATTGGAGTTATTTGCGCTTATTTTACTATTCCATTTTGTTGTTTAACTATGTATGTGGCATAGATCAGGGCTTTGGCGGGTTTTGTTTCTATCATTTGCAACATATCTACACTGTTTAACAACCATTTTTATTGTTAGGGTTACTTTTCATCCACAACCTAAAGTAGTTTCTTTTCGTACACATTCAAGAAGAATTCTACATAACAACTTCAATGAAGCTCTCTCCAATATGTGCAAGGTCTTGAAGAAATGTATTGAAATGAATTTCTCATTGAGCCCTGAGAAATGTGAATTCTTAATGAAAAAAGGGATTGTCCTTATCCATTCCATATCCAAGGAAGGGATACAAGTTGGCCCAAACAAGATTTCCATCATCAAAAGGGTCCCTACCCCTCAAAAGCAAAGAGATGTCAGGAGTTTCTTAGGATTAGCTGGGTATTATAGGAGATTCATCAAAGACTTTAGTAAAGTGGCTTCACCTTTGTTTGGATTATTATCCAAGGATTTATATTTTTTTTGGGCAAGCAACTGTCAAGCGGCCCTTGAAGCGTTGAAAAACAATTGATCACTACACCCATCCTTAGGGATCACAACTCGGAATTGCCTTTCCATATCCATATAGATGCATCAAATAAAGCTGTGGGGGAAGCCTTAGGACAAGTAGAAGATAAATTTCATTATGTTATCTATATCATTAGTAAGAATTTGTCTAAAGCTGAGCTAAATTACAATGTCATTGAAAAATAACTCTTAGTTGTAGTACATTCTTTAAACAAATTCAGGTAGTATATCATTGGGTATCAAACTTTTGTTCATATTGATCATGCACCCACTAAATATTTGATGAATAAGCCTGATGCCAATGCCAGGATAATTAGATGGTTTTTATTGTTACAACAGTTTGATTTGATTGTTATTCACAAACTAGGGAAAGAAAATGTGGTTGCATATTTTTTGTCCAGTCTAACCTTGCCTATAGGTAATGAGGACATTGATGGAGGAGCATACTGCTTCAGAAAACCATTGTATATTTGGTTTACTTAGTGGGAGTGATGTTTTTAATTTATTTGTATATTTTTAATAAATTGAGTAAAATAAATATGTGTGTGAGGTTTTAATTGTAAATATTCTCAGTTATGAGAGAATATGAGTGATGATAGACTTGTAAAGATCTCATAGAGATCTTAGGGATTAGGGGATCATAGAATAGAGGATTAGCTGAGTTAAAAGTGGAATTAGAGGATTTTTAGGGTTTGGATGAGAGATATTAGGGATCAAGAGAGATATTGTTGGAGTTTGTTAAGGGATCTAGAAACTACTTGGGTTCTAATCCATTTCTATAAATTAAGAGGAGCCCATGGGCATGAGAATTTAGAAGTGTGAGAGTGAGGAATGAGAATAATTCTCATGTAAATATTTTATTAATGAATTATTTCTGAGTTTTAATATAGATATGTATTGTGTAGACTTCATTGTTATGTTATGTGTTGATATTAATTTTGAGGTCCCTTAGATTTTTTGTAATGGATGATTTCATCCATATGTTGGACCAATAAACCATAGGTCTGAGGATCATTTCAAAGTTGCAGCCTTACTGCATCAGACACGGTGGATGATCAACTTCCAAATGAACACATCTTTTCCATCTCAGTGCTTTCTCCTTGGTTTGATGACATAACCAACTACTTGGTTTTTGGTAGGTTCCCTCCTAATCTATCATCCAGAGAGAAAAACAATATTGTAAGGAAGAGCTCTCCTTTCACTTGGATTGGGAGTAATATTTCCAGATTGGGACTAGATCATATCTTGAGAAGATGTGTAAGAGAAGAAGAGGTATTTGAAATCCTCTCAGCATGTCATGATAGACCTTGTGGGGGTCATTTTGTTTCTAAAAGGATAGCGTTTAAATTTTTATAGACTGGTTACTATTGGCCCACTTTACATCAAGATGCAAGAAGATAAACCACTAAGTGTGATCAGTCCCAAAGGATGGGAAAACCCACACCCAGGGATGAAATGTCCCTACAACCTCAAGTGACCTTAGATTAATTTTACAAGTGGGGCATGGATTTCATTGGGTCAATTGATCCACCATCAAGACAAAATAGGTACATCATTGTGTGCACTGATTACTTGAAAAATTGGGTTGAGATAAAGGCAATTAAAGAAGCAACTGAGCAGAAAGTGGTTAATTTTGTAAGAGAAAACATCTTTTACAGGTTTTGGTATCCAAGGGAGGTAGTCACCGATCAAGGAGCACAATTCACATCAAATCTAATTGAAGATCTCATGAGGAAACACCATATAAATCACAAGGCATACACTTCCTATCACCCTCAACCAAATGGGAAAGTACGGGTCACAAACAGAGTTCTGGAGAGAATCCTCACCAAGGTTGTTAGCAACAACATGAAATATTGGGCAGAAAGACTAGTAGAGGCCACTTGGGCCTACAACACCACTTGGAAAACCACCAATAGGTTCACTCCATATGACTTGGTTTGTGGGAAGAAAGCTTCACTTTCTATTGAGCTTGAATCTAACGCTTCGAGGATTGCAGCTCAGTTGGACTTAGACTTCACTATAGCAAAACAAGAAAGGATGCTCCAACTTAATGGCTTAGATGAGTTCAGGATGCAATCTCTCCTACACAATGAATTTATACATCTACAAAGAAAGGTCAGGCATGAAAAGAATATCATGGAAGGGACTTTTCAAGAAGTAAATTGGGCCATGTTATATGATTCTAGGTTCAAATATTTCAAAGGGAAGCTAATGACAAGATGGTTGGGTCCATACATAGTAGAAAAGTGTCATGAAAATGGATTTGTCTAGATCAGAACCATTGATGAAGAAAGCATTCCCTCACTTGTAAATTATTATAGGTTGAAGCTATATAGAAGACCTATGTCCAAGGAAGAATTTATCAATTCAGTCAACAAAGAATTAATGTGATTGGGAATTTCATAGCTTCTAGTCCAAAACATTACTAGAATTTGAAAAAAAATAGAAATTGGCATGGATGAAAACCTCTATGAGGCATATTAGGCCAACTCCAGGGTTGAAAACCTATCTGAAGTAGCCTAGGAGAAAAAAAAGAGAAGAAAAAGTAAATTTCCCAAGGTGGAAACCTCCTTTGAGGCACCTAAGGCAGGAATGCAGGTTGAAAACCTCCATAGATGCAGTTTGTTTGTCTAAAAAAAGAGGAAAAAAGAGGAACACAAGGAAGAAGCTTACACTATGTTTGCTAATCTTTCTCTACTTTTGCAGGATTGCACATAGTGGCATATTTTATGACTATAGGAAAAAACCTACAAGCTCTCATCCATACACCTCATCTCCATCTCTCAACTCATATAGCCATCTCTTCCACCATCCAATCAGCAAGAAGTTGAAATTTCACCTCCCCACTGTGATGTTATAGGAAGGACCTGTATTGCTATATGAGGTCTTGTAATGCTACAAGAGGTCCTGTAATGCTACAGGAGGAGCCTGTGAATCTACAAGATGGGGATCCAATTAGGAGAATAACCCAAAATACCATGATGCCTCTACGGGATGATACAAAAGGTCCTCCAATGATTTACTAATCATCCATCCATCACCCATCCTTTCCATTTCACCAAAACTTGCTCAAATTTTCCACTTTGTCTAACCTCTAAAAAATAAAAAAGCCATTGTTTTCTATTTATCCAATGTCTGCACTAATTCCACATGAATCTAGAGATGTCCTTATGGCTTGTCATCATCTCCCTCAACAACATCATGCAAACTAAAGACTTCAAGGGAGGATCAAAAGAATGTTACAGGAAGAAAAATCCTCCTGTAGCAGCCTGTGCAGTCATAACAGAAGTCACTAATATTTGTTTCCACCACCAGAAGGCATGATGGAGCCATTTCTGCAACTAGGAAGGGACACGTCATCCTTAGGAAGGCTTTCCACCACTAGCAGTGACTTGGACATTAGAGAGACACCTGCACACACACAACAAAGTCAACGGTCAAGGCATTAGAGAACTTTTGAGGTCTGAAATGGGACTCCTAAGAAAAATCTACACCTAAAATAAAATTTATAAGAACCAATAACATTCAATATGATGATGTCAACCATGGGGGATGAGTCACCATTTTGGGGTAAAAAAGTAAAAATATTAAAAAATAATAAAATAATGAAACTACTTTTTCAGCTTGTATTTTCAACTTATCTTCCTAAGGTTTTACTTAAATTTTGAGCAAGATTACTCGTTGGATGAAAATTTTAATTCCTCATCCAAGGAGTACCCATGTTGCATACTTTTGATGGACTGTGCTACATGAAAAATAAGAAATACATGAAAAATGTTATTGCAATCACGTTTTTTCATGTATTTCTCATTTTTTGTGTAGCAAGGTCCATCAAAAGTATGCAACATGGGTACTTCTTAGATGAGGAATCAAATTCTGCATCCAACAAGTGTTCCCTCTCAAAATTTGATCCGAATTTAAACAAGAATGCAACAAATTACAGAGATAACCATAAACACATAGATGTAGTGAAAATAATACTTCATTTCATTAATGTAAAATACTGAAATATGCTTATAAACAGAAACAGAAATAAACCAGCTAGGGTGATGGTAGCTTATCTCTGAGAAGAGATGTGGTGGCTAAATGCCTCTGAATTATGTTACAATGAGGCTCGAAGGCCTATTTATTGTTGAGAAACAATGGAAAACCCTAAACATCAAAAACCTAACCCTAGAAGATGAAACGCTAAACTGCGGGCCCTGTTTGGGTAAATTGGTACATCAACTTCCCAGGGTCGTAACTTTGGCATAGGATGGACCTATGTTGCTCCCAATTTTCCCAAAGAACTTCATCTAGAGCCTCAAAATGGCTCTGGAAGTTCAGGACCCGAAAAACTACTAAAAATAGTAAACTATGCTACAATTAAGGAAACTGAAAAGCTGAAAAAAATAATGGCGGGGGTCCAAGTGGACTTGGTGGGTGGCCACCAATATCCACCTGGATCATTCCTCCCCCCCTTAGGAAGCAATGGTCCCAATTACGTTGAGTTCATCCATGAGATGAGGAAACTTCTGCTGAACTTGGTCCCTAGTGAACCACTTGCCATGGTGAAGGAGTTGGCCTACTTTGACAACTCGATACAATTGGATATTTTGCTAGCAAGTGTGCTTGATCTATGTGTCCATGATCTGATCAGTTGCATCTTATTCCATGCAATCTAGATTTAAATCTATGGGTGTGAGTTGTTTTGCAATGTCGGATGTGTCTAGTAATGGTGGAAAGTATGGCTAAAGGCGGTCCACATTGAACACTGGGTGCAGGCCAAGGAATGGGGGAATGCTGAGCTCAAATGCATTATCTCCCATGGCCTTGGTAATGGTGTAAGGACCATATCGGAGTGGTTTGAGTTTCCAATAGGCTTTGGTAAGGAATTCCTTTTGCAAATGCAATTGGACTTTGTCACCCACCTAAAACTTGTGTGGCACTCGATGTTGATCATGTCGCTGCTTAAACTTGGCATTTGATTTTTCCAGAATTTCATGGACCTATTGGCGAATATGTTGGATGTGCTCAATGAAGCTTTTTTCCTTATCTATTTCGGACTAGACATGAGCCAAATCTACGTGAGTAGCTGCAAATGGCATGGCCACATCAATGGGACATAATGGCTGGAATCCCAAGCCCACCTAAAAAGGGATGTGGCCAGTCAAGCTGTGGAGAGCCTAATTGTAGCTTTGTTGAACATAGGGGAGGCTCTCGTCCCATGTGCGTGGATGTTTTGAGTCATACATGCACAGAATGTGTATGATCATCTTGTTGACAACCTCTATCTGGCCATTAGTTTGAGGATCGAAGGTTGTGGACTTAGTGAGTTTGGTGTCTAGCATCAACCAGAGACTGGACCAAAATGTACTAAGGAACCTGTTGTCCCGATCTGAGATGATAGACTATGGGATCCCAAAGTGTACCACACTTGTTCACAAAAGAGTTTAGTAGTGGCTTCTGTTATGACATTCTTCTTGCAAGCCGCCATAATGGCCATCTTCGAGAACCTGTCGATGGCCACAAAAACACAGTTGTTTCCATGCTCTGTGGAAGGAAGGCCTGACATGTAATCCATGGAGATGGATTCCCAATGTCTACCAGGGGTATGCAGTAGGGTATAGAGGCCTTGCTTCTTGATGGTCAGTTTCGCAATGGAACAACCAGTGCATGATTTGATGTATTTCCCAGCATCCCGTCGAAGATTCGGCCAATAGAAATACTTCTACAGTACTGCCACCATTTTCTAGACCCTGAAATGCCCATCAGCCCACTTGTAGTGTGCTTCCCAAATCATCTTGGCACGCTCGCTTGAAGGAACACAAAGGTGACCCAGGTGGCATAACACGGCATCCTGGAGGTGAAAATATGGAACATGCTGACCCTCCAAGAGTGTCTGGTATGTGTGGCTGAATTATCGATCGCTTTTGTAGAGAAGTGGCTAATCAAAAGTTTCGTGCCCACAAGAGTTGAGCATGGTGGTTAACGCCATGATTGGTGGTTGACAGAGGCAATCTGCAACATTATTGGTGCTTCCCTTCTTATACTTTATATTCAGATGGAACTATTGCAGGTATGTGGACCACTTTTGATGGTGATCATTCTGCAATTTCCCTTGGGTCTGTATGAATTGCAAGGGTTAGTGATCCGTGTGGATGACCTTTTCCTTCCCCAAAATGTAATGCTTTCGTTGTCGGTAGGCTTGCACAATGGAATACATCTCTTTGTCATAAGTGGGATACTTTTGGACTGTGTGTGAAAGTGTCTCACTGTGATATGCTACTGGATGCCCGTGTTGAGTAAGGACTACCCGAATAGCATAGTCAGAGGCATCTGCCTCGACCTCAAATGGTTGTTGCAAGTCTAGTAATGTGAGCACTAGTGCCAAGCAGAGGTGATATTTCAACTCTGTGAATGCCTTTTGTTGAGATTCAAACCAAAATAACTTTGCTTTCACTCCTCCCTTGGTGACTTGACTCAAGGGCCAAGTGATATGAGAAAATCCCAACACAAACCTACGGTAGAAGTTGGTAATACCTAGAAAGCTATGGAACTCTTTTAGAGTGGTTGTAGATGGCCAATCCCGAATGACTTGGATCTTGGTTGGATCCACATGCACCCCCTGTTCATCAATAATTTCTCCCAGATACTAAACCTGGGTCATGCCAAAAGTGCATTTCTCCAAATTGGCACATAACTTGTGTTGCCACAGTGTTTGGAGAACCCCTCAGATGTGGTGGAGGTGCTCTTCCCAACTCTGGCTGAAGATTAGGATGTCATTCAAGTATACCACTAAAAATTAGTTGGTGAATGGCCACAAGATGTCATCCATTAGCCTCATGAAGGTTGTAGGAGCATTCGTCAATCAAAAAGGCATAACCAACCATTTGAAAGGGCCCTCCTTGGCTTTGAAGGCAGTCTTCCACACATCAGAGGGTTCGATTGGTACCTGGTGATATCCTGACTTCAAATCGATATTGCTGAAATATTTTTCCCCCTTCAGTTGGTCCAAGAGGTCATCAATCCGTGGGATCGGGCTCCCACAGGGTGATGAACTTGGATAGATGTGACCTTTCTACAGCAGCTCCTAAATTTGTCTCCTGATTTCATCATTCTCCTGAATGGAGTGCCAATAGATTGGTCCATAAGGCATCACTGCACCTGGGGTCAAATCAATGGAGTGATTGACTTGACAGTGCAGAGGAACCCCTGCGGGGGAGGTGAAGATGTCCTCATACTCCTCCAGGACCTTGTCCATCTATAGTTGTCATGTGGAGGGGCCCTGTCTGGAGGTCGTGGCTACCATCTTCTTCTTTCCTTGAGTGCGTATCATTAGGAAAACAAAATTCTTGGTTTTGGAAATGAGCTTACTGCATTGTTTTACAGTAACTAAAGAGATGGCAGTTGGCAGTGCTACCTCCAGTATCCTGTACAACTTATTTCCCAAAGTAATAATAACAACATGGATCCTTGATTCATACACAACATATCACTTCCACAAGTATGGTTGTCCTAATAATACATCACAAACTTCAAGGGGAGAAATGTCACACAATACCTCATACATGAAGGGCTTCATGTTGTATGGAAGGTGACATTGTTGGCTCACGCGAAGATCCTGTCCTTGGTGAAGCCACCTGATGGTGTACGGTTGTGGATGTGCTATGGTCGGTAAGCCCAGTTGCTTCACGACCTCTGCTGAAATGAGGTTCTTTTGGCTTCCACTGTCAACAATGAACTGTAGTGGGGAGCCCTTTACCCACATCTAAGAGTGGAAGAGATGCTCCTCCTCCTCTAGATCTTTGGGTTCCTCCTTCTGTATCTTCATGGTGGCAACATTGGCGTTGGGCTTTGCATCAATAATCTGCTTCCCTTTGTCATTCCCCTTATTAGGTTCTGACTCAAAGTCAGAACATGCATATAATTCTTAAACCTTTAGCTCGGCCACTAGTGACTAGTTGGGCCGACACTCATTTGTGTTGTGAGCAGAGCTCTTATGGAACTCACACCACTTTCCCATGTCCTTTTTCAGCTTCATGGCGTTGTTCTTTGCTTGCAACTTTGGCAAGTTATCTTGGGCCACCCCGCCTTGGATTTTTCCTTTTTCTGTCATTTGGGGGCACCTTTCCCTTGCTTCGGATTCGTAGATCCAAAGTTTTGCTTCTTCTATTTAAACTCTTTCTCGATCTTGACGGCATATTGGTATGTCATATCGAGCGAGGAGATGTTCACGAATTCTATTTCTTCATGGATGTACTTGTGCAAGTAGTCGCAGTATTTGAGTACCAAATGCTGCTCTAAATCCTTGATACCCAACTTTGTGCGAAGCATACGGAATGTTAGAGCCTAAATCTACCTTAGGCCGAAGGAAGGCAAAATTCAGGGTAACCACAAACCACGCTCAGTCTAGTAGCTAGCCCTACCAGAATAGGATAGGGCTCTCTCTAGGTCACACTCAGTAAAAATAAGCAATAGGGTCTGAGATGAATCAAAATGAATACTGATTTTAGGCTAGTAAATAAATATGACAGAGGTAATTCATTGAATGACTGAATTTTTTGGGCTGTATGGGACCAAAGAACCGCATGAGCTGGGAAATTAAATCAAAAACACAGGATATTTCGTGAGGAAAGATAGGCAGAGGTTTAGCAATCAGATTGAAGTAATATGGAGCGGAAAGACTGTTGAGAGGTTGAAAAGGGCATAACTGATGAATCCTTTTCAAATAGAAGAAAACACACAGAGGATGAACGCTTTTCCAAGGCAGAGCAATAAATGGATTCTACCTTTCTCACTAAAAAACATTCAACTGGAAATGATCATGAATGAGCTATAAACATAACAGAACACATATGAAACAGAGAAAAAAAAATTGCTAAACTCACACCACAGGGATCTCATGAATCAGAGCTGCATCGTTTTATTAATTTCCTGGCCAAACTGTACAGTACAGAGCTGAGTTTTCTCAGAAACTCCAACCCTTTACAAATGGTTTTTCATACAATAAATAAACTCAATCTGTGGGAAAAAAATCGATGAAGATAGGGAGTCATTTAATCATCATTAGAACTGAAGATGAAGAGCTAATCATCCATTTCTGAAGATAAGCAGCGTACATTTGCTACTCAAATTTGCTGATGACCAAAGAAGAGGTAAGATCTGCCAGTGTAAATCTCTTTGAATCGCACATGGAGACAAAAATAGGCCCTGTGGCTTATTTCTCTACCACGTTTGATGTCATACGTTTTAAATTTGAGCTTTCGGTCTTTGACCGTTCGCTTTCCTTTACATTTTCCATTTGAATAACTTTTTTCACCATTCATAATATTTCCATTTTTCTTTGATGTTAATGTTTTTTCCATGTGCATATGAGCCAATCCACAACAGATCCGTGTGTTTTCTGGCCGGGCAAGTTCTGGAGATTTTCGGGCTACCTGGCTCTGTGCGCCGCGCGGGAAGCCCAATGCGCCGTGCCATCCTAGTGCGCCGCACCAGTGCAAATTAACACTGCGCGTTCGCTCCCAGTGCACCGCGCCTCTCTAGTTTGCCATGCCACCTGCTCTATGCGCCGCACACTAGTTTTTTGACCAATTTCCTCTGATTTCACCTTGCTCACCCCAAAATGATTTTGTTTTGCTTTCTCTTTTCTCTTGGAGTGCAAATGAGCTTTACACATTTGGAGACATGTTTGATACATGAGCTTTTCAAATTAATTTTTCCAAAACCCACTCTACAATGTTTTCAAAATGATTTGATTTCAAACTCTGTTTTTTGGACCTTTTCCCCTTTTGGCTTTGTTGATGAACTAGATGAGTTGAACTTTGCTTCTGTTCTGCAGGTGTTGGTTGACTTTTGATTTGGCAAAGGCGACCAGGGCTGCGCCTAAAGAATTCAGTAACTAAAGAACTTTTGAAACTGCTACAAAAGACAAAATGTTGACTTTTCTTCAAAACAGAGTTTTGAAGAACAATCATAATCCATCAATATGACGATGAAATTCACGAAATAAAAACATGTGTAAAACCTCCCTCTGGCCTGCTGGCATTTGGACACTTTAATGACTCAATTTGTGAAATCCTAGACCTATGATTGACATGACTCTTTGCCCATTAAAAGATCAAACATTGACTGTCATGGACTTTAATAAACATTGATGAAAAGACCTAAGCCCGTAGGTACAAGACATGAGGAGAATGAATGACAAAGCCCTTTAGTCAGATTATGGCATGCTCCTAAATGGAATGCATGTGATCGAGCAGAATGGGACACATAAAAATGAAATGCAAAAAGAGTTTTGATCTCTGACGGAGGACTGACAAGACCGACTCTAACATTGGCTCCAATGGGGATGGTAGCTCCAGCTCCTTGGAGGTGCCAAGAACTGCAGATCTTTGGGTGAGAAGATATTGTCTTCATCCATTGGGCTATGGAGTCATTATTTCGACAAACAACACAAAACTCTTGACTCATTTATTAACTAAACTTGACTCAAACTGACTCAAATTTGAACTTGAAATGACATCAAAGACTGACTAGACAAAATCAAATTAAAACTGAAATAAAATGGTATTTACAGTGACAATGGAAACAACAGAAAACTTTTCAGAAATGGTACCGCTTGAGCAGTCGACCATTGACCGGCCCTCCTGGACAATCTTCTTCATTCATCTCCTTCAGAAGAAAGGCATTCTGATCCCGATATGTTGCAATATTGAAGGGACCTTTCCATAGATTCTCGAATTTACCGTGCTTACCCTTTCCTCATTCCTTGCATCCCACTTCAGCACCACATCATCCAACTGAAATTTGTCCGCCTTTGCTTTTTTGTCATAAATTTTCTTAATCTTCTCCTGCAACTTGGATGTGTTTTGGAAAACTTCTTCTCTTGTCTGCTACAAATGGATCATTTGGTTCAATCTTCTCTGCATAGGATCGTCTTCACTGTCGGCTTCCTGAAGAAGTTTGACTACTGGGACTGCGAGAGAGGTAGGAAATAATGTATCAACTCCATAAAAAAGCTCAAAGGGGGACATACCAATGGATCTCTTCTGACTGACCTGATCTGCCCAAAGTGCATTGACCAACTTCTTATGCCAACTCTTCTTGTTGATTTCCAGCAGCTTCTTAATGATGTTGACTAAAGATTTGTTAGAATATTCCGCCAACCCATTTCCTTGTGGATGATAGGCAGTTGAGTGACCCAAAATGATTTTATACTTGTTACAAAACTCAATCATCTTCTTTGATTTGAAAGTTGTTGCGTTATCAGCGATCAACTTATTCGGGCATCCAAAACGAGACAAAATTTTATTCTCCAGGAATGAAATAATTACCGCATCTATAGCTTGTCTAGTGGGAATTGCTTCGATCCATTTCGTGAAATAATCTGTTGCCGTGAGAATCCACCGATGCTGACTGGAAGAAGCAGGATGAATTTCACCAATGAAATCCAACCCCCACTGCTGAAAAGGGGCACTCACCTCAATGGGCTTAAGCGGCAAAGGCTGTAATTTCTGCCTTCCTTCAAAAATCTGACATTTATGACAGCTCTTGACAACCTTATATACATCAGCAAACAATGTTGGCCAATAGTATCTCGCTTACAGAATTTTATTTGCCGTTTTTTCCAAAAAAGGTGACCGCCACAATCTCCTTTGTGGAAATCCTCCATGACCTGCTTTGCTTCTTCTTCCACCAAACAATTCAATAGAATGCCACCGGGATCTTTCCAATAAAGTGCAGAATTTAGAATGCAAAACTTAGCAGCCTTTAATTTGAGAGTTCTACTTTTGTTTCTAGTCATACCGGGTGGCGGTGACAAATTCTGAAGCACATATATGATATCTGAATACCACGGAGAAAGAACAAACATTTTAGATACCTGAATTGACGAACCTTTCTCATTCTCATCGGACATAGTAGCGATCAAATTTATGTCTAAGGCGTGCAAGTTTGATTCGACCATTAACTTTGCCAATCCCTGTCCTTTAACAAGCTTTGTGGGCTTTATTTCCACATCATGCTCCAACAAAGTTGCGATCCACTTGCCTCGTCTTCCTTCCGGATCTGTCTGCACTAAAAAATCCTTGATAGCAGCGTTAGGAACATAAGCCAAAATATGAGAATGCATAATGTATACCCGAAAATATTTCAATGCTTTCACAAGTGCAAGGGCTTGCTTTTCAATGATGTTGTACTTTGAGGCTGCATTTCTTATAGTTCTGCTGAAGAAAGCAATTGGTATTTCATGCTCCTCTCTTTTCTGCATTAACATAGCTGCCATAGTATGCTCCGAAGCAAATGAAAACAATATAAAGTCCTAAGTGTAATCTGGGCTGATTAGGACCGGAGCTGAAGAAAGAGCCAATTTGATTAAATTGAAAGATTTTACAACCTCTTCTATCCACATCACTTGGTTGTCCTTCTTAAGCATGTTTGTAATCTCTCTTAGGTGTTTAACAAGATTGGGTACAAAGCGGGGTAAAAAATTCATCTTACCATTAAAAGATTGAATCTCCTTCTTATTCCGGGGAAGATCAATTTGCTGAATTGCTTATACTCGTGCTGGATCAATACGAATGCCATCTTTTGAGATAATGTGCCCAAGTAATTTTCCCTCCTCCATGACGAACAAGACAGTTTTCAGATGATACATGTGTTCTTCATCATATTTGGAAAGCACTGTCAGATCATCGAGGTACATAACCAAAAAGACATCCTTCTCATTTGCGAAAGCCAATTTCATTGCCCGCTGAAATGTGTCACCCGCGTTCTTCAAACTAAAAGGCATTTTAGCGTAATGAAAAGTTCCCCATGGAGTGGTGAACGCTATCTTGTCTCGGTCATCTTCATGGACCAAAATTTGGTTATATCCAGAATAACCATCGAGTAGTGGCATACAAGATGCTCCAACTACTCGCTGAAGTATATGATCCATTTTGGGAAGTGGATAGTTATCTTTCAATGACACTTTATTTAGATTTCTAAAATCGATGCACAAGAAAATCTCACCTGTCTTCTTTCGTACGGGCACCAAATTAGAGATCCAGTCGAAAAATTTGATGGGAACAATGATTCCTGATTTGTACAACCTGTTTATCTTCTTTTCAATTGATGGCAGTAGTTTTGGATTTAGCCTTCTCAACTTCTATTTGAAAGGTTTCTGATTAGGCTTGATGGGTATAGTGTGTTGAATTATGTTGGTATCATATGTCTTCAAGTCAGAATAATCCCAAGCAAACACATCAGCAAAAGATGACAACACACTAATATATTTGGCCTTTATCTTTTGTGGCAATGCTTTGGACAATTTTACCATTTTTGGATTTGCAGCTGTTCTGACATTAACCTCTTCAACACCCTTCTCTGTTGGCTGCAATGTTGGTTTGCGGGCTACGTCATCTTGATCAAAGAGTTCTTCTAAAGGTATCGAGCCTTTGGGGATAATATTATCTTTAAGCTGCAATACGTCCATTTGATTGATTTTCACATCATCTTTACCATCACCATTTTCTACATCAATTGAGGTATCTTTGAACTTACCTCTGTTCTACAGAAAGTCATCAATCTCCTCATCATCTTCGAAAACTTGCCAATATCTCTGATTTTTTAGGACAGTTGGATGATGCTTGACATGGATTTCTAATTTATTACTGGAGTTCATTGGAATCTTCAAACTACTTGCTGCCTTAGCAAGTGCATTAGCAATGTCATTTTGAATACGACACACACATGTCAAGGTATATTCTGAAAACAATTTCAGGATGTCTAGGACTACATTTCGGTAAGCTCGCATCTGAGGATTTTTTGCTTGATACTCACCTTTAACTTGCTTAATCACCAATTCGAAGTCGCCATATACTACAATCCTCTTAGCATTCATCTTTCTTAGAATCTTTAGGCCAGCAATCAAAGCTTCATACTCTGCCTAATTGTTCAAACAATCGAAAGCTAACTTGTAAGAACATACCTACACATTACTAGGCACTTTTTTAGGGGTAGAGAAAGGACTATGTACCCAAATACCAATTCCAACACCATCATTTCCCACTACACCGTCAAAATCCATGGTACACAGGCTGTCTTCATCTTCTTCTAAGTGCTGAAATTCTGATGGCTCTATTTTTTCTGCTTGTTGTCCTTTATTTTCAGCTGATTACTCAATGGTGTTCTGCTGTTCTTTTCCTTCTTTCTTCAAAACTTCTCTGAAATTCTCTGTTATTTTTGGAATATTTTCTGCTTCAACTAACTGACTATCTATCTCATTGAATCTATCTGAATACAAAACAAAAGAATCTAGATCTGTATGTACATAATTAATCGGATGATTAATTGGTTTCTCCTTGCTTGTAATCATGTATTTCATTTTTTATTCTCGATACATTTTTCTCATTTGGCCAAACACAGGGATCGTTGCATAGGAGAAATCTAGTTGTAGTGTCCCTTTCAATTTTGCTGCCCAAGACCTAGAAAGAAGCATACCGAATCAGGGAGGAATATCTGCCACAACAATATCCATCAAAACATTCTTCATTGGGATTTGATCCAGACATACAACCAAGTCTTTGATGAGCCCGATACATCTTACTCTACTGGAATCAAATGAATAGAGATCATGGTATTTCCTGGTGATGTCCAAACCCAGCTTGTCCATGATAGCCTTTGGCATAAGATTGTGAGAAGCTCCGGAATCGAACATGGCATTATGTAACACAAAATCATGCAGTCTTAAACTGATATAAAAAGGTGGCACATCACTATCTGGAGACTCACAATTCAATGCTGGCCCAAAAATCATTTTGGGTTGATCATCTGCGACATTCACCATATCAGACATTGGATCAAAATTCAAAATTTTAGAAACTTGCCCTCTATAACTGTTGTTCCTCATTATTTCAGTCAAGGGAATGGATACCTTCAAGTTAGAAATTTTATTCTCTAAACTAAAAGCTGAAGTCTTTCTACCTCTTTGACTGGGACATCTTTCTTTTCCTTTTCTTTCGCTACAATTGGCCGATTTGATTTTTCTGTTGATGGTGATTTGCTGATATTAGGATCAACTGCCTCTTTTCCTTTCTTTTGTACAACAGGTGAATCATTCTTTGATGCTGAAACTTCCTTCCTATTCTGAATTGGGTTAACAGGCACATCTCTATTTCTAAGTGAATATTTCCGCTGCTGAATGGGCAGAGCATTCATATAACCTCTTTGATACTCATCTGGTTCTTCTTCCAAAACTGTGTCATTTGCTAGAATGAAATCTGCATCTTTGTGTGCTGCTGAACTTTCTACATACTTCTCATCTTCAGTAATATAAATAAGCAAATCATCAGGAGTGAATAAGTGGTTCTCTTCCCCTATTACATTCCCTTCCTCATCTGACTCCGGTCCATGCACAAATTTTTGTTGTAGAGGTGGCTGTACTGGCTGTTGTGCTGTCTGATTGCTATGAAACGAGCTCAAGAAAAGATAGATCAACGCCTTAGAATTCAGCCTCTTCGGGGGGGCAACCTCCTTTACATTACATAAATGAACAATTCTTGGATGATACAAATGAAAAGACCTCCTTTCTATATATAGGAGTCTAAGGGGTCATAACATAATCAGAGCCGACATAACAATAATAATGTAAGGGCACAATAATAACAATAGTGGGCTTCTATGGGGCACAATAGTAACAATATGGGCACTACATGGGTACATCAATATAATAAGTGGGTTGTACTAATAACAATAAGGGGTTACACTAGTAGTATAGGGACCTAACATGCCCTCTCCTTCAAAAAGCATTGTCCTCAACGCTTGAGTAGTTCTTGATGCTTCTGTACAAAATTATTGTCCTCCCATGTGGAATCTTCAACGGGTAAGTTCTTCCACTTGATGAGATACTCTGAAATTGATCGATTTTGTAGTTGTCGGGTTCTTGTTTCTGTGACAGCACCGGGTTCCAATATTGTTTTCCTTCCTCTTGAATTTCTAGCAATATTGTTTGAATTGGGATCTCTTGAAACTTTTGAATAAGTGGCCATACTTCTTCGTCCTTCTTCCATTCATCCCTTGGTTTGTTTATCCAATCTGGTTGGATAATAGAAACAGCACAAAACAATGCTTCCACATCCTCATCCTTGAAAATTCTTCCCATTCGGTAAGGTCACCATTTTTTAAGTGCATGTAGTATTGCCAACATTTCCTTCTCATAAATAGCTTGCTTGAGATGTATCAGTAAAAATACCCAATCACCTACATCAAAACATTTTTCACTACAATGTTGATCTACCTGTTGTTTCGTTTGATTTTGCACTGAAGTGGCGTTATCCTTTAAAAGTTGGAGAACTTGTTGTTGATTCTCGATGTGATGTTTCACTGCTTGAACCTTTTTCTTCTTGATATGTCCTTCTATCTCTAGAGTTTGAGGAGTGGTAATTTCTTCCAATCCTTTACAAGATATGGTCGGATTCATTTCTTGATGCTCGATGTGATCTTTCACTTCTTGATATGTCCTTCTATCTTGATAGTTTGAGGAGTGGTAATTCTTGCCAATGCTTTACAAGATATCGTCTGATTCATTTCTTCTTTCTCTGGGGTGGGGTCCTGGCGTATATCTTCTTCTTTTGATGTTTCTTGATCCTTTTCTTCCTCCTCTTCATATTCTATGTAAAATAATTTCTTCTTAGCACACTTATGACCTTTAGTGCATTTGCTATTACAATTGTAACAAAGCCCTTTTTCTCTTTTTTCTTCCAATTGTTGTGGTGTAACCCTTGTGGGTTGTGGAAGGCTAGGAGAAACAACACTTCCATCTTTATAGCTGTGAGGGGTATGCTTCCTGGTTTCCATAATTTTTCTTTCCACTATGTCACAAATCCCATTTACTCCTTCCAATTGTTGTGTTGTTGCTCTAAAGAAGGTGTTGCTCTTTGTATCCTCATAATGTGCTATCATTTCCTCCGTGAAAATTGACCATGTAACAAGTTTTTTACGAGAAAAAATCCGTTCATACCATAAAAATTGATCCGGTTCTAAATATGAAGATGCAATACATACCTTTTGTAACAGTGGTACACCATGTAGATCAAAATATTGCTCCATCTGAAGTATCCAATTTACCGGATCCTTGCCATCAAACTTCCTCATCTTGCTTTTTCTTGATTTTAGGAGCTCGATCTTGAAACGACTGTAACTCTGTACTTTTGGATCTTTAAGTTCTAAAATTGCGATCTATAGTAGCCCTCTATGTCCTATTTCCAATGCCACTAGTCTGATCCAAATTGGATTCTCCAAGAAAGAGTTATGCACAATCTCTCAAGATGACCTGATTATAGACCTTTCCAGAAGAGCGAACTTGTATGAAGTGCCACGTGTCAGTGTTTCGACCTTTGGATCTGAAAAATTCATACAAGAAACTAAAGTCCGTCCTCTTTCTGTACCTTCTTACAAAATTTCAATCCAATCCCCAGAGAGAAAGTTATGATGCTTTTCCCCAAGTCACTTGTTTGGAATGTAATTCAGGAGTCTGCAAAAATACCAACTTCCTCGGATCATATCTCCGCAAATATAGCGCGAAAAGCTATGAAATTCGGACCCGAGGTTCAGTACGATTTCTTCTCAAATGGGTTTTTTTTCAACTTCTGAAACGTCGCAGAAAAAAGTTATAGCGAAAATTCCATGATGACCTATTTGGAGCAGCGAAACCCTAGAATCCAAAGTTCTGATACCAAATGTTATGAAACCAGCTCAAGAAAAGATAGAAAAGATAGATCAACGCCTTAGAATTCAGCCTCTTCGAGGGGGCAACCTCCTTTACATTACATAAATGAACAATTCTTGGATGATACAAATGAAAAGACCTCCTTTCTATATATAGGAGTCTAAGGGGTCATAACATAATCAGAGCCGACATAACAATAATAATGTAAGGGCACAATAATAACAATATGGGAACTACATGGGTACATCAATATAATAAATGGGTTGTACTAATAACAATAGGGGGTTACACTAGTAGTATAGGGGCCTAACACTGATCTTGGGCTCACTGCTCTATCTGTCTTATTCTATATTATGGCTACTGCTGGCCACGGAAGTTAGGATTTCTAACTTGTGGCTCAGGTTTGTCAAGTTTCACCCTTTCAAGCATCTGCTCTACCTTCCAGAGTAATTGATCTACCGAGGAAGACTCTTCTTTTACTGTGACCTTATTTTCTGCTTTTTCTCTAGCCCTCTTGGTCAGCAGATTTGCTTCAACGCTGACTGTGATCTTCTGCATGTCTTCCATTGTGGCCAGCTCTCTCTCTCTTAGTTGATAAGCCATGTCAGCATCAAAACCATCCGGAAATGTCATCATGGCTAGCCCCATAGGTGGCCTTAGATGATCAGGAATTTCATTATAAACAGAATTGAATCTAATGCAGTAGTCTTGGACCGACTCACCCACGTTTCGCTTAATCTGCTCATATTCAACCATAATTTGAAGAGGATTCTTTTTCACTTCCCAGCGGTCTAAAAATTTTCTTTGTAGGTCAGCCAAGGTAGTGATACGTGCATCTGGCAAAGCTCTGAACCATTTCCTAACTTCACCTGCAAATGTCTGTACAAAGAGTCTCATTGTCACATTTTCTGCGTCGATCTCATGAAGGTCACAAAAATCTGCCATTCTGTCCACATGTTGCTGAGCGGTAATGTTGTGGGGAGTACCATCAAACAAAGGAATTTTTCTCTGATAATCTGTGGGCATATCATCCAAAACCTGAGGTAGCACAAGATGTGCAAAATGAGTAGCCATCACTCTTGGTGGATTTGGTCTTTGGGGTGTTGGAGGAGTGGGTGCAACTTGTAGGGAAACAACAATTGGAATTTGAAGCTATGTCACAATATAATCATCAATTGACCGGTTAGCCCTTTCGGTTTCTAGGTCTACAAGAAAATGTGGATTGGGGACAGTAGAATCAACAACACTCTTGGATTTGTTCTCAAACAATGATATTTCAAACTACTCATCAAAATCAAGCTCTTCAAGATACTCAAAAATGGCAGGACATGAATGGGATTTGAACACGGGAGTCACAAAGCTCTCTTGAAGAAGAAATCTTGGAATCAAATTGGGATTTTCATAGACAGGAGGAGGATCTGGATCTGGATTAGCTCTGGTATATCTTCTTGAAGCTAGCGTGCTACTTTCAAAAGATCAAAAGGACATAAACAACTTACTCAGCCTATCAAATCCTAAACTTATCATCCAAAAGCTTAGAATTATTAGAAGTATTGGGGTGTTTGTAGGTTAAGCCTACCGTTTACACAACGAAGAAGACTAACAAAAAAAGAATTTTGTCCCCAGTATGGTCGCTGTTAGGTTCCTATACCAATAGGTGTCATTTCTCATGATTGACTATGGAAGTGCCAAATATGATCATCCTTTCCCTGCTGCAAAGGTTCCATATTTTCCAAAGAACAGAGAAATTTAAAAAATGTAAAGAGGGTATGCCCTAAAAGAAAAATCTAACGGCAAGAAGATTGAATTGGTCAACAAAAAATAAAGAAAATAAACCCCAAAGAAAGACCAGGAAAGTGGCTAGTCAAAATGCCACTACTGTCCTACTTTTGCAAAGAATTTCAAAAATCATGCAATCAGTGATTTGGCCTCACTTGATGGATGGTCCAACAGCTCAATCTGGGCCAGTCCATATTTAAATTTCCTATTGTATAATAGAGAATGAAGGTTTGTCCAAACAGTTCAAGCTTGGCAGATCACTTGATAGGTAGAGAAATAAAGGGCCCAACTGCTTAATCTGAGCCCTTGGAGGAGATAAGGATAGATTTAGATAGGAGGGTAGCCAAAAGAAAAGAGGAAATCAGGGTTTGCTAGTTCAAGTGCACCCAATCAAAATGAAGAAAAAATGTTAGGAATTGTAGAATGGGTAAGTAGATTGAAGTTGCAGAAACAGGTCTATCAACAGTGTCATCTTTTTGAATATGATCTATTTCATGGATATCTCAAATGCCATGGCAAAGGTGTGATGACAGATCAGATGTTGCATGTCTAATTCCCCTCTCTCCCCTCACAACAATCATTCACTAACATCCCTCAAAGAGATTGGGATCTGCTCAAACTCTTAACTTCACTCCATTTTCAGAAAAACTTAAGTGAAACTTCAGGTTTACTTAAAATCTCAAAGCCACATTTCTTGTGTAAAGTTTTATTTCTCCCCACACCCCCAAGTCTAGGTGATTCAATTTCATGCACCTAGCATTTCCCCTTATATTCATATTAACATGCTAACTCTATTATATAACTCCCACTTATATTTCCCCTCCCCTATTATATATAAAAATACATAAAAAAACCCAAAAAATGTATAATATCCCTACCCCTGGCAACTATAGCCATACAGCAAAAGTTTCGGGAATTATAACGTTTACCAGAAACATTATAATAGCCCTCCGCGTCATTGGAATTTATTTAACCCCCGGTTAAATAAATAACCACACCTAACCCACCCACGTAAGCCACATTATAACCCTGCGCGCATTATTAAATTGGATTTTATTTAACATTCGTCTAAATAAATAACCAATCCGCCAAAGTCCAAGGTTAAAAAAATTTGCAAACCCCGCAAAACATTATAAAAGGTTAAATGTATTGGCGGGCCCCCACATCATACCTTACTGTCAACACCATCCCGTCAACCGTTGGATCGCACCCTCCAGATCCAACGGCTCTCGTTGATATCGGAGCCGCTCCGGTGTACGAGAGTTAGCTCCCGATGGAAAGCGGTTTTCCCGCCGTACCCCGGGACGCGTGTCCCTTTTCTATTGCATCGGGCCCGTTCTGACGCAAACCGCCCCCGTACCAAAAGTAGTCCGATGGAAACCACAAACTGCCTCCTGTTCCTACTGCTCACATCATTCACCACATCTGCACCCACGCCAGCGCCCGCGTTACTGTTCCGTCCGCCGTGTTCGCCATGTCACTCGTCCATGTCAGCGACCACGTCATCTGCCATCTCACCTTCCATACCCCGCTACAGGACAAATTTACATCATGATGACATCATCCCAAAAAGCGCCAAAAAGCCCGAAAAAGCCCAAATTTGTCAAAAAGGCATGAAAGTGATGGTTTTGTCTATTCTTTTGTTTATCGTATTGCGGACACTGTGCATGTGAATTACGTTCAACTCATCACCAATGCTCCAGTCCGCCACCCAGGCGAGTTCACGCTACAAACCCGACCCCCTCAGCTCAGTCTGCAACTACCTTTCGTGCCAGATGCCTGTAAAACAGGTATTTACCCAATATTTTCCCACAAACCCTGTTTTTACGAAATTTCTCTATTAAAAATCACCTGAAGAACTAAATTCGAGTCAATTGCACTGCTCTCTGCAAACCCCGGTACTCTAAGTCACTGTTTGACCACTATTTCCAAAGAAAACCTGCTAATTCTGTGGCCCTCTGTAAATTGCCCATTGAACTGAAAGTCAAGTTCACTTCCGCCTGCAAAACCACCAAAAAACGCCTGCAGAAGAAGCGCCCTTTCCACTGTTCTTTTAGCTTCCTAACTAAACTCTGCATACTCTGTCTCTCCTTTGAATTTTACCCAATAAGGTCATTTCCTTATAAAACTCAAATTGCAAAATTCTTGTGAAATTCCTGTGAAAGATCTAGTGCCAGTACTTTGTTTCCTGTTGAGACACAGACTCAAAATCCAATTATAAACACAGTGAATCATGGAGGCTCCAGTGGCCCTAAATATTGCACCCTTGAATGCACCACATAGGGAGTTGGAGTGGCTACCTCTTGCTGATAGAGATTTCTAGATGGATGACATGGAGGGTGATAAACCTCACCTTCAAGCTTTTTGTGAAATAAGGAATAGCTACAGGAATAAAACTGAAATATGTAGAATCTGGGAGTCTAATATGCCTATATACTACCTGCCTTCAGTGAATGTCTTCCCTAACCTCATCCATCAATGTTGTGCTAATTATGAGCCTTCTCAAAGGGCAGCGATGGACCCTTCTGGCAATGTCCTCTTTCATATCACCCCTGAGTCTATAAATGAGATGCTGCACTTCAAGCCAACTCAGCCTTTGGTCCCTCTCTCCATGAAACATTTGCTAGATCAAGCCTCCAAGTTGTCCTCTGCAGAAGTTGACCAAATTGCCAAGATGTTCATGCCACCAGATTTCTACTCCAGATACAAAATTCCCTATCACCATGCCCGGTTTTATGAGCCTGGAAAAATGCTCATAGACATGATTTCCTACATCCTAGGATTCAGAACAAGTGAAATAGTGGATGAGACTGTCTTTGCTTTGATGTCCATGTTTGCTCTAGGATAGCCCCCTACTGTCAAGTATGATTATGCCACCTTCATAGCTAAGAAAATTCACGAGCAATTCATGAATTTAGATAGAGAGAGAGTGTTAAAGTACACTTCATATATATACCATTTTCTACTGTACTATCAACCTGATAGTTTCCCAGTTTCCCTAAAAAAATTGGATGCTAAAGTGGAGCGAAGGTCTGTGATATTTTGGTCCTCAGTATTCCATCATGTTCGTAGCTCCTCATATACATATTGTGAGTTTATTGACCTTTTGATATATCCAACCACTTGTTTATTGTCAACAACTCCTCCTGCCAGGCTCTCTACTGAAATGCAGAAAATCCTACACCTCTCAAAGGAATACAGTATTGGTGACTGGTATTTTTACCAAAACCACACAGTCATCGGGATCTATGGCTGTCAATTAGCTCCCTACAAACTGCCAAAGTATGTCCCTATGAGACTCTTTGCCCTGGAATACTACCGGTAATTCAGTAGTTCAGATTTGACTCATTTCTATGGTGTTAGGAAAAAAGCACAGCTCAAGATAAGGCATCAATTGGGCCCTTTTATCTTTAATAAAAGGGAAGAAGCATGGAAGGAAGTTGACAATATTATGAGAGAGAAACTTAAGCTGAAACAAAGTTTTCTCTGGTCACCATATGACCCTGAACATTTCATAAGCTTTAGAAGAGTCAAAAACAAGCTTACAAGATATGTGCACCATAGTATCCCTCAGATTGAACAATATGCTAATCAATGGGAATGGGTAAAGGCACACTAGTTGAAGAGCTTACTGATGAGGAGAGATTAGAAAAAGAAATGAAAGAGTTTGAAAAAACACTTGACCTGGACTCTTTTGGACAGGTGCCTCTCACATTGCCTCAACACCTTGGAGCGGACACATCATCTGCCACAACTTCACAACAGCCTACCCAAGAGACTACTCCTCCTGCAGGGACATCCAAAGGCAAGGAAGTGCAGTATTCAGAACAGTAGGAGACAATGGCAGACCGGCCAGATACAGCAAAAGAACAAAGTCAAGGGCAAGCCCCTTCAACACAAGCAAAGGTAGCTAAAGTCCCTGTGTTACAAACTCCTCTTAATGAGGAAAGAACCAAGAAAAGGGACAGGCAGGAAAGACACCTACAGGGGCATCAAAAGAATAGCAAGGGGAGAAAAGGCAAAGGTTGAACCCCTACTCTGAGGAAGAATTTACAGAGGAGACAACAGGCAACCAAAGGGGTGAGGAAACAACCGAACAACGGATTCCTCCAAGTATGGAAACATCAGCTAGCTCCTTTAAGCAGGAGCAAGAGAGGCAACATGGTGTGGAGGTTACGTCCACCAAGCAATAGAGCAAGCAAGGCTCTGACATTAAGAAGGCATTCACTGAAATCAAGGCTAGAAATGAGCCGGTAAGGTTCCAGCTCTATAACCAATTTCTAAGAATGGCTCCCACCAATCAACAAAGGCTAATGGCAGCCTATGATATCCAAGAAGGGAAAATGACCATCAGTCACTTAAGGCCTACAGTACAGTAGCCCCAGTCAGTTGCTGATTATATCAGGACCAATCTACAAGTTCTTGCTAAAGACATCCACCCAATGGACTAGATTGAACTACATAAGCAAACTGGAGAAATGGTGTACTCCACCTTGGTAGATAAAGCAATATTGGCCCACAGATTGCAAAATTCACTTCATAATACTTCTTCCCAATTAGAATTGGAGAAAGCCTCCTCATTAGCTAAGGATAATAGAATAAAATCATTGGAGGAAATTATTATGGAGCTGGGACATGATCCCAAGGATCCCAAGGGCATACAAGCCTTGATAAAAAGGAAAGAAGAAGACATAGCAGCCCTCAGGGGGTAGCTCAAGCTACCAGCTACAATACATCCTCAAACCACAGAAGTAGCACAGCAGAAAGAAGAGGAGGATGTAGTAAGTTTTCTAATGAGGATGAATGAAAGACTGCTAGAAACAGAGAAAGCCTTGGGGGCAGCACTGCAAGGAAAACAGGGAGAGTTGGCCTCTCAGCCAGCTCAAACAGCTCTAACTCTTACAACTGCTCCTCCTACAGTCACCACAACAGTCCCTCCTACTGATCCGACATCAACAGTAGGTACCTCAGCTCCAGCCTCAACTTCAGCAACAGTTACAGCAACAACTATAGCAGCAGCAGGACAAGAGGCCAACCTGAGTATGGAGGAAATGATGAAAGAAATAAAAGCTCTGGAACTCCAAATGGAAGAATTAAAAGAAGCCAAAGAAAAATTAGCCAAGATTGAGGTAAATTATGACAAATCAAAAATGGTTGTGGCTGAGAAGACAAGGGAAGTAAAGGCCCTGGAAAATAAGATAAAAGCCTTGGAGAAGGACCTTACTCTTCACAAAACTCTGGCAGAAATCAAAACAATTTTGTGGAGTAAAATTGGCCAGTCCATCACTGATCAATGGACATCAATCCAGACTATTCATGACCAGATTGAGTTAATAGGGATAGCTCAATTTGAGACTCAAAAGGCCAGAGCATTATTGGCAAACAAGCCCGAAGAGGCCAACAAGATGATCCATTTTTTGAATACTCATACTAGAGAACAGTTAGCAGCTTTGGATATCAGGAATAGAACAAACACAATTTTTTTAGTGAAAAAGGTACTAACCATGAGGAATTTTGTGTAGACTTTAGAAAGAAAGTGCCAAGAGATGCAAGAATAAATAAATGCCTTCAGACAAAAGTTTGCAGTGTTGCAGAGCAAGGGGTTACCCAGTTTATTGACCAGCAGTGGAAGACTGTTAACACATGAACAGTATGCTCGAAGGGTAAATACCTATGTTACCAATCAAATCACAGCATCATCAAGCAACTCATAAGAGACAATGCCTCCCTCTGGACAAGTTTTATATGACAAATTGGAAAGTTTGTTCTATATTGAACATGAAATAAATCATCTTTTTGAAGTCCAGCCAAACTACTACACATACACTAAAGCTGATGAAACATTAATTAAACTATAGAGACACCAGTTGCCAACAGATCAATGGTGGGAGGGAATGCTTGAGGTTTTTCCAAGGTAATTTCATTGCTCTTTTTGGTCAGCTACACATTAGCAAATTCAAATACAATAGCCAGCTATCAGAAAATCAAATTGATAAGGAGAGAATTCGCGCTAAAAAGCGTTAAGGCAAAATCAGGCACAGGTGGCAAGTGACAGCACATCGGGAACGCAAATTAGAGAAGCAGCTATCAACCGAATAGTTGAGCCGAAAAGTCAATAATAGCGAAACACCAAAGGTGGCCAGTACAACATAGTTACTTCTGCATTCATTTCTTCGCGGTTTTCCATATCAATTATTGTCTTTGCCAAAGTAGATGGATGAATTTATTACTTGATATTTTTCCTACGGGATATTTTGTAAACTCTTTTATAAATACTTCCCCAAGATATGTATTATTGTTGGCTGGTGAATATCATTCTGGACCTGCGTTGTATGTTTTGAGAACTCTTCTGAAATAAAGATTGCTGGAATGTTTTGCTGGTGAATTTGCTGGTTATGGAATCAATGGCAGAAGGATATATTGCAGAATTCTCATGTTAATACATGGATCAATAAGTCTTCTTTACTCTTGTGTTACTGTATCTGTGTTTTATTTACCATCTAAATATCATGCTCTAAGTTACAAGAAAGAAGGATAACACAGAATTTACTTTGTTGTACTCTATGTTCAATTCCTGTAATTTCTTATGTTTTCTATAGGACTAGCATAGGCAAGAAGTCTTGACTGCTCTTGTCTCCCTGGTTCTTTCACTCTAAATATAATCAAGGAATTCTTAACTGCTCCCTGATAATGTTTATACAATTTCCCTCTTGATTGCCTTTCATTCCCTGACTTCATTTCCTCTTATTCCAGTTTGAAAATTGTTTCTGTGTTTGATTATATTGCTTTGTAGTTTCCCTATTGCCAAAGAAACCATACCCAGAGGTTTATTTCCTGACTCCATGAACCCAATGGTCTGAACTTCTCTCACATTACAGCCCTGCTCTACTGAATATCATCTTCCAAACACCAAACAAAACTTATGCTTCATAACTAGCCTAACATATAACAAAACAAATCTAAATTACAAAGAGAGAGCCCTCTCTGGTTGTAGATTGGCTAGAATCTGCAGCTAAAAGACTAGTTAGTGGTTACCTCGGTCGTATTCCCTTCTAGAGGTAGGGAACAACTTGAGTGATAACAGGCACCACTATGTTAGAGCCTAAATCTACCTTAGGCTGAAGGAAGGCAAAATTCAGGGTAACCACAAACCACGCTCGGCCTGGTAGCTAGCCCTACCAGAACAGGAGAGGGCTCTCCCTGGGTCACACTCGGTAAAAATAAGCAATATGGTCTGAGATGACTCAAAATGAATACTGATTTTACGCTAGTAAATAAATATGACAGAGGTAATTCATTGAATGACTGAATTTTCTGGGCTGTATGGAACCAAAGAACCACATGAGCTGGGAAATTAAATAAAAAACACAGGATATTTCGTGAGGCAAGATAGGCAGAGGTTTAGCAATCAGATTGAATTAATATGGAGTGGAAAGACTGTTGAGAGGTTGAAAAGGGCATAATTGATGAATCCTTTTCAAACAGAAGAAAACACACAGAGGATGAACGTTTTTCCAAGGAAGAGCAATAAATGGATTCTACCTTTCTCACTAAAAAACATTCAACTGGAAATGATCATGAATGAGCTGTAAACATAACAGAACACATATGAAACTGAGAAAAAACAAATTGCTAAACTCACACCACAGGGATCTCATGAATCATAGCTACATCGTTTTATTAATTTCCTGGCCAAACTGTACAGTACAAAGCTGAGTTTTCTCTCCCACTGTTTCCCAGAAACTCCAACCCTTTACAGATGATTTTTCATACAATAAATAAACTCAATCTGTGGGAAAAAAAATCGATGAAGATAGGGAGTCATTTAATCATCATTAGCAACTGAATATGAAGAGCCAATTATCCATTTCTGAAGATAAGCAGCGTACATTTTCTACTCGAATTTGTTGATGACCAAAGAAGAGGTAAGATCTACCAGTGTAAATCCCTTTGAATCGCACATGGAGACAAAAATAGGCCCTGTGGCTTATTTCTCTGCCACGTTTGATGTCATACGTTTTAAAGTTGAGCATTCAGTCTTTGACCGTTTGTTTTCCTTTACATTTTCCATTTGAATAACTTTTTTAACCATTCATAATATTATAATTTTTCTTTGATGTTAATGTTTTTTCCGTGTGCATATGAGCTAATCCACAACAGATCCGTGCGTTTTCGGGTGATTTGGGCAAGCTTTGGAGATTTTCAGGCTGCCTGGATATGTGTGCCGTGCGGGAATCCCAATGCGTTGTGCCGTCCCAGTGCGCCACGCCTTTGAGGTGCGCCGCGCCACTTGCTTTATGCGTCGCGCACCAGTTTTTTGATCAATTTTCTCCGATTTCACCTTGCTCACCCCAAAATGATTTTGTTTTGCTTTCTCTTTGCTCTTGGAGTGCAAATGAGCTTTACACATTTGGAGACATGTTTTATACATGGTCTTTTCAAATTAACTTTTCCAAAAGCCACTTTTATAATGTTTTCAAAATGATTTGATTTCAAACTCTGTTTTTTGGACTTTTTCCCCTTTTGGCTTTGTTGATGAACTAGATGAGCTGAACTTTGCTTGTGTTTTGCAGGTGTTGGCTAACTTTTGATTTGGAAAAGGTGAACAGGGCTGCGCCTAAAGAATTCAATAACTGAAGAACTTTTGAAACTGCTACAAAAGACAAAATGTTGACTTTTCTTCAAAACAGAGTTTTAAAGAATAGTCATAATCCATCAATATGACGATGAAATTCGTGAAATAAAAACATGTGTAAAACCTCCTTCTAGCCTGCTGGCATTTGGACACTTTAACAACTCAATTTGTGAAATCCTAGACCTATGATTGACATGACTCTTTGCCCATTAAAAGATCAAACATTGACTGTCATGGACTTTAATAAACATTGATGAAAAGACCTAAGCCAACAGGTACAAGACATGAGGGGAATGAATGACAAATCCCTTTCGTCAGATTATGGCATGCTCCTAAATGGAATGCAGGTGATCGAGCAGAATGGGACACATAAAAATGAAATGCAAAAAGAGTTTTGATCTCTGACGGAGGACTGACAAGACCGACTCTAACACGGAAAATATTGGTAAACTCCGACACATCTTGGTCCCTTCCCTGTCGCAGCATTGTCCACTTTATCTATTGATTCTCATAGCTTCTGACAGGGTAGTACTGCTCCTTGATGGCATCTCAGAATGGATTCCAAGTGGGTGTGGCTGAAAGTAGTGAGCCTATATTTTCATTCTTCTACTCACAGTAGGTTTCCCACCAGTCCTTGACATGGGGGGCTGCTTTGAGAAGAGTGAAAATAATCTTTTTCCGACTGGAAAAATCATGTATAGAAAAATAACCCTCTAGTAGATTTAACCATTTATCGATGGCATCTGTGTCTATCTAACCCTTGAATATGGGGATTTTAAAATTAACTTGTACCTTAAACTGTGTGGCGTTTCCAAAGTAGTTGTTGGAAGCCGATGCATCGCCCCTGGGTAGCCATTGAAGGATCTGGGCAAAGTTTTCCATCATCGCGTTCCTTTGTCGCTTGAGGGCTTCTTCGAGCGAGATTTTGATAGGATCTCCTGCCCCCTCATCTTTCTTTTCATCCACCATGGGAGGCCATCAGGATTTGCGAGGCTGGTCTTGTAAAGGTTCGACCAGTTCAAGCCCTAACTCCTTATATCTCGACCTCGTTGGGGACATGCAAAGAAAAATAGAGAAAATTTAGACCCATTTGATACCACTGATCTAGATTTAAATAGGAATGTAAAAAATTATAGAGATAACCATAAACACAGAGATGTAGTGAAAATAATACTTCATTTCATTAATGTAAAATACTGAAATATGCTTACAAACAAAAATGGAAATAAACCAGCTAGGGCGATGGTAGCTTATCTCTGAGAAGAGATGTGGTGGCTACATGCCTCTGAACTCTATTACAATGAGGTTCGAAGGCCTACTTATTGTTGAGAAATAATGGAAAACCCTAAATATCCAAAAATCTAACCCCGGAAGATGAAACGCCAAACTGTGGGCCCCATTTGGGTAAATTGGTACATCAACAACCCTGGGTCGTAACTTGGCATACGATCTCCATTTGACGTACACAATATCTCGTTAGAAAGATCTGTCCGAGAAATACAACTTTGGGAAGAGCAACATGCATCCATGGACCAATGTTTCTCCCAATTTTCCCAAAAAACGTTGTTTAGGGCCTCAAAATGGCTTCGAAAGTTCAGGACCCGAAAAACTACTAAAAATAGTAAATTGTGCTACAATTAAGGAAAGTGAAAAGCTGAAAGAAACAATGGTGGGGGTCCAATTGGACTTGGCAGGTGGCCACCAATTTCCACCTGGATCAAAATTTGAGTAAACACATAGGGAGATAAGTTGAAAAAGTAGTTTTTTCCTTTTCCCTCTAAAATTTGATGATGTAATCTAATCTTATTTTATTATTTCCACTATTCTTTTATAATTTCATTAGGAGGCCCATTTTAGACCTAAAATTTCCCCTAATGTATCATCAAGTATGAATACATGCACAGAAAATAAGTCAAAGAGTCAACTACCTTGATCATAATATTGTATGGCCCAGCTCCAGCATACAACCATCTGCAGCAATTCGATCCATAGGTAGGCTCAGGTATGGAAATCCTCACCTCTTCCCTAGGCATAAAATGAGTAAAATGTGTAATGGTCGAGAGAGAGATGGCTAGTGAACTTGGCCACCCTCGACTAGTAGACTTAAGTTTGTGTTAAGTCACCCATGCAACGTGGAAATGTCAACTCAATATGAGGTGGTGTCCTCGAAGATTGGGGTGATAATCATGAGGAGAGAGAAATGATTAAAAGGAGTGGGGACAACGCTTCAAAAAAGGAAACTCATGTTAGTGCCATGTCACTAGAGCACTCTGAGCTTTTACCCAAAGGAGGATATTATGTACTGGGATCAACCTTATTTGCACCATCACTCATTCCAAAAAATGGTAGAGGAAGGACAAGCTATTGTATTAGACCACTTAGGGTGCCATCGAGAAGTTTCGAACCCTGTCTGCAAGTGCGATAGGTGAAGGCCACGAGCAGGCCTGCAAGTGCTACAGGAGAGCCGAGAAGGAGCTACAAGAGGAATCAGAAGGTGAAAAAGGAGCCACAGTGGCTCGAAATTGTCTCAAAACCATCATGCACATACATAATTGTTTTGACAAGAAGTAAGTGACACCCTCCTTCCTTGTTTCTACATCCATTTTCATGAGAAGTCTGCTTGAAATTAAGAGCCTGTAATAGTCAATTGAGTAGTAGGAGGTCTTTTTGAAAATTTTCGTGGTTAAAATAAGATAAAAGTAGTTTGGTTGATATCAATTCGAGCACCGTTATCCCTCACTACTACCAAGAAACTTAACATTGTTTCACCACTAAGATTTTTTGAAAATTATTTTGAATTCCACACCTAAATAGAACCACGTAGGAATAGTAGAAGAAATGGGAGGAGGATTTCACAGAAGAGGACCCTCAAACACCAAGAGGATTCAATAACACCCACCTGTAGTGGAAATATTTAGAAGACACCAGTGGTTAGGTTTCTTTGAGTTGTTAAAGGGGTATGATGATGATCTTGCTCATGAATTTTCCATGGCATTACATTCTCAAGAGGAAGACAGTGTCGCTACTATTTTCATAGGTTTGGCCACATCTCTTAGTGATCTAGGTGGATATTGGTGGCCACCCACCAATTCCACCTAGACCTCCAACCGGTTTCATCATTTTCCTTGTTTATAGCAACATTTACTATTTTTAGTAGTTTTTTGTGGTATGCAATAGGATCTTATCCCATGGCCATAGGCATGAGCCTACGAAAAATCCTGTAATACACAGAGAGATCTTTCGAATGAAATATCATATGCACCAAATGGAGATAATATTACCAAGTTATGACGCTAGGAAGTTGGCTGCCCAACTAATCCCAACGAGGTCAACAAACTCTTGTCGTTCCATCTCTTAGGGTTAGGATTTTGGATGTTTAGGGTTTTCCCTTGTTTTTCAATAACAAAAGGCCCTTGAGCCTCATTGTAACGCAGTTCAGAGGCATGTCGCTACCACATCTCTTCTCAGAGAAAAGTTACCATCGCTTGAGCTAGTTTATTTCCATTTCCGTATGCAAGCATATTTTAGTTCTTTGATATTAATGAAATGAAGTTTTGTTTCTACTGAATATCTGTATTTATGTGTATACATATATTTTATTGCATTCCTGCATAAGTCCAGATTTGTGGTATCACAGTGGTCTTGCTTTTCTTTGTTCTTCTTTGCATGTCCATAATGAGATCAGGGTATAAGGAGTTAGGGCTCAAACTGGTTGAACGTTTGCAAGACCAGCCTCGCAAACCCTGATAGCCTCCCATGGAGGAAGAAAATAAATATGAGGGGGCTGTATATCCTTTCAAAATATTTCTTGAGGAATCCCTCGAGCAAAAAAGGAACGCGATGATGCATAACTTTTCCTGGAACCTTCGGCGGCTAACCACAGTCGACGCATTTTCATCCAGCAACCACTCTAGAGGCACCACTCCTTTTAAGGTACAATTTAACTTTGACATTCCCATATTTGAAGGCTAGATAGATGCAGATACCATAGATACATGGTTAAATCTATTGGAAGGATATTTTTCAGTTCATGACTTTTCCAATCGGAAAAATATTACTTTTGCACTCCTCAAAGCCGCCCCACATGTCAAGGGCTAGTGGGAAACATATTGTGAACAAAAGGATGAGGGGGAATACTCATTGTTTTCAGACACACCCACTTGGAATTATTTCGGACATACCATCAAGGAACAATATTACCCTATTGATAGCTATGAAGATAAATACATAAAGTGGACCATGCTGTGACAGGGAACGGACCAAGATGTGTCAAATTTTATAATTTTTTTCCATACCCTTTGTATGAAGTTGGGTATATTTAGTACTCAAGTATCGTGACTATCTACACAAGTACATCCAAGATGAGATGGAGTTCCCAGAAATCTCCTCACTTAGTGCCGCCTGTCACTACAGTTTCAAGATCGAGCAGAAATTTAAACAAAAGAAGCAACACTTTGGATTTTTGAATCCAAAGCAAGGGAAAGGTTCCCCCAAACCACATAACAAAGGACAAATCCAACACGTGACAACCCAAGACAACCTGATGAAGCCACAAGAAAAGAAGAAAACCACGAGGAAAAAGAAGGAAACAAGGAAATAGTGTGAGTTCCATAAGAGCCCCACTCACAACACAAGTGAGTGTCGAGCCAAGAAATCACTAGTGGCCGAACTGAAGGCTTCTGAATTAGATTCATGTTTCGACTCCGAGTTAGAATCCTACAAGGAGAATGATAAAGGGAATAATGTTATCGATGTTGAGCTTAGTGCCACCTTTTCCAACACCAAGATCTAGAAGGATGAGGCTGAAGATCTAGAGGAAGGGGAGCGACTTTTCCACTCATAGATGTAGGTGAAAGGTTCTCCACTACAGTTCATTGTCAAAAACGAGGGCCAAAAGAACCTCATCTTAGCATAGTCCATGAAGCAATTGGGCCTACCGACCACACCACACCCACAGCTATACACGATCGGGTGGCTTCACCAAGGGTGAGATATCTGCATCAACCAATAATGTCACCTTACCTACAACATCAAGCCCTTCATAGGAGAGGTGCCATGTGATGTTGCTCCTCCTGAATTTTGTGATGTATTATTAGGCCAACCATATTTGTGGAATCAACATGTTGTGTATGAGTCTAGGCCTCACACTATTATTGATAATTTGGGAAATAAGTTATATAGGATACCAAAGGTAGAACCACCTACAACCATTTACTTGATCACTGTGAAGAAATGTAGTAAGATAATTTCCCAGATCGAGAAATTTGTTTTCCTTAGTATTCACCCTCAGTGCAAGAAGAATATTATGACCATGGCCTCCAAACAAGGCTCCTTTGCAAGGTAGCAGCAAGTGGACAAGGTTATGGAGGAGTACAGGGACATATTCACATCACCCAGAGAGGTACCTCTACATTGTCAGGTCAAGCACTCCATCGATCTGACCTTGGGTGTGCCACTACCCATCTGACTGATCTATTGATACTTGGTTCTAGAGAATGGTGAAATTAAGAGGAAAATTTAGGAATTGTTGCAGAAAGGGCACATCAAGCCAAGTTCATCACCATGTGGGAGCCCAATCATGTTAGTATAGAAGAAGGGTGGGACCTAGAGACTCCATATTAACCATCGGATGCTGGACAAGATCACTATCCAAAACAAGTATCCAATCCCATGGATTGATGAACTTATGGGCCCGCTCAAGGGGACAAAATATTTCAACAATATTGACTTGAAGTTTGGTTATCACCAGGTACCAATCGAACCCTCTGATGTGTGGAAGACTTCCTTCAAATCCAAGGAAGGCCTTTTCAAATGGTTGGTCATGCCTTTTGGGTTGACTCATGCCCCTGCAACCTTCATGAGGATGATGGATGATATCTTTTGACCCTTCACCAGCTCATTCGTGGTGGTATATTTGATGATGTTCTGATCTTTAGCCAGAGTTGGGAAGAGCACCTCCACCATATTCGACAAGTCCTTCAAACCCTATGGAAACACAAATTGTGTGCCAATTTAGAGAAATTCACTTTGGGTATGACTCAGGTTCAATAGTTTGGGTACATCATTGATGAGTAGGATGTGCATGTGGACCTAGCCAAGATACAATTCATTTGGTATTTTCCAACCCCAACCACTCTAATAGAGCTCCATAACTTTCTGGGTCTTTCCAACTCCTATCGCAGGTTTGTGTTGGGGTTCTCTCATATAACTTTTCCTTTGAGTCAAGTCACCAATGGAGGAGCAAAAGAAAATTTATTTTGGTCTAAATCCCAACAGAAGGCATTTTTCAATTTGAAGCATCATGTCTACTCTACACCAGTAGTCACATTACTAGACCTGCAACAACCATTTGAGATCGAGACAAATGCCTATGACTATGCTATTGGTGTAATTCTTACTCAATAGGGGAATCCAATGGTATATCATAGTGAGACACTTTCAGACACAGTTCAAAAGTATCCAACCTATGACAAACGGATGTATTGCATTGTGGAGGCCTACTGAAAATTGAAGCATTACATTGTGGGGAAGGAAACAGTCATCCACATAGACCACCGACCTCTGTAGTTCATACAGACACAAGGGAAGTTGCATAATGATCGCCATAAAAAATGATCCACATTCTTGCAACAATTCCATTTGAATATTAAGTACAAGAAGGTAAGAACCAATAATATTGCATACTACCTCAACTCACCATCGTTCATGGCATCGAACAATGTGCTCGACTCTTGTGGGCTCAAGACTCCAGGGTGGATGCATCTTTATAAGAGTGATCCAGAATTCAGAAACACATACTAGACACTCCTAGAAGGCAAGAAAGTTCCAAATTTTCACCTCCATGATGCACTGTTATGCCATCTAGGACACCTTTATGTTACTTCACACTAGCGCGCCAAGATGAGTTGGGAGGCACACTACAGTCAGGTTGCTAGACATTTCAGGGTAGAGAAAATAGTGGTAGTTTTACAGAAGTATTTTTATTAACTGAACCTTCGGTAGGATGTTGTGAATAACATCAAATCCTGTACTTACTGTGCCATTTCCAAATCAAACATCAAGAAGCAAGGCCTATTATATACTCCTTTGCCTACTCCTAGTCGACCTTAGGAATCCATCACCATGGATTAGATGTCCGACCTTCCTTCTACTAAGCATGGCAACGACTGCATTTTTGTTGCCATCAACAAATTCTTTAAGATGGTCATTATGGTGGCCTACAAGAAGAGTATCGTAGTAGAATACACTTCTAATCTCTTCTTTAAATGAGTGTGGGTACACTTTGGGATCCCATAGTCCATTATCTCAAATCGACGTAGCAGGTTCCTAAGTACATTTTTGTTAAGTCTCTAGTCGATGTTGGATACCAGGCTCACTAAGTCCATGAATTTCCACCCCCGGACCGATGGCCAAACTGAGGTCGTCAACAGGATGATCACACACATTATTCACATGTAAAAATCAAAGCATCCATGCACATGGGATGAAATCCTCCCTTAAGTCTAGCACAACTACAACACAGTGCTCCATAGCTCAACTGGCCACAACCCCTTTTAGGTGGGATTTGGATTCCAACCACTATGTCCCATTGATGTGGACATATTATTTGTAGCTACTCAAGTAGATTTTTTTGATGTCCAGTCTCAAGCTAACATGCATATAGATTATGCTTTCGCTCATCGGATGAGCTACAGCGCTCTGGGACAGGCTTTCGTGAAAGCCCTCTCATTAGCAATCGAGCGTACTAACGTACCCTTCCTTCCCAGGATTTGCCCTTGATTGATCAAAATCCTTGCCCCTCCATCTGAAGGCTACAGCACTGGCTCGATGGATCCCCTTGTTAGCCGACACTTTCCCTCATAGCCAAGCCTCTCATGCTGGGGTGAAGCCAAAGGTTTGCTGGATGGATGGATTGACTTTGCTGCTTGCTTTGAGCCGGGCCCTGTCTGGTCCTCGGAGGACCTCCCGGGCTTCGGGACAGGCGATAACAACTTGTGGCTTTGACTTAAATGTGATTTAAGCCTTTCCCCTCAATCTCTGCTTCATACTACAGATCGATCGGCTCGATTTGGCCCTCATCTCACTTTATTCCCCATTATTGGCTTTCTTTAAGAACTACCTAAAGACCTGCCCTTCGGTAAATTGCCTGCCGTGATCTGTTTTGTTTTCGAGTAGTGACATTTAACACATCTACCAATAGGTCCATGACATATTGGATAGAACCAATGCTAAGTACAAGAAACAAAATGATCAACATTGGGTGCCACACAAGTTTCAGGTGGGCAAAAACATTTGGATACATTTGTAGAAGGAATTCCTCTCACCAAGGTTGTAGGGGATAATTCCTTCGAGATAAACATTCCACCATTCCTTGGCCTACACCCATTATTCAATGTGGACCGCCTTCATCCATACTTTCCACCATTGTTGGACACATCTCACATTGCATAACAACTCACACCAATAGAGTTAAACCCATACTGCATGGAACATGCAACAACTAACCAGATCATGGACACAAAGATCAAGAAAAATTGCAAATAGAGGATCTAGCTATATCGGGTTGTCAAACTAAACCAGTGCCTTCACCAAGGCAAGTGATTCACCAGGGACCAGGTTCAACAGAACTTTCCTCACCTCATGGAGGCTTTGCACACAATGTGGACCATTGATTCCTAAGGAGGGAGGACTAATCTAGGTGGATATTGGTGGCTACCCACTTATACCTCTAGTCATTTTCATCAGTTTCCTTGCTTATAACAACATTTATTAGTTTTAGCAGTTTTTGAGGTCCTAAACTTCTAGAACAGTTTTGACCCCTTAAACGATGTTATTTTTAGGAACACAAGTAGCCTGTAACCATTGGTAGGGGCCTGTGTAAGATCCTATAGTACTTAGATATATATTTCCAACCAAGTATCGTATGCACCAAACCAAGTTATGACCCCAGGAAGTTGGCTGCCCAACTAACCCCAATGGGGCCCACAAACTCTTGGTGTTCCATCTCTTGGGGTTAGGGTTTTGGTTCTTTAGGGTTTTCCCTTGTTGTTCAATAATAAAAAGTCACTTGAGCCTCATTGTAACACAATTCAGAGGCATGTAGCCACCAAATCTCTTCTCAAAGATAAGCTACCATCACTTAAGCTAGTTTATTTCCATTTCCATATGTAAGCATATTTAAGTTCTTTGATATTAAGGAAATGAAGTTTTATTTGTGTTGCATCTCTATGTTTTTATGTATATCTGTATTTCATTGAATTCTTGCATACGTTTGGATCACTCAGTCCTAAAACCATAAGAAAAGTGACCACCTTACCCCTTGGAATTAGGTGGAGCATGTTGGACACCTAATCCTCTATGGGTTGTTGTAGAATGTGAAGATCCACGAGAGTCCAAGAGACGTTGGGATGTGGAACCCAACGGTCACACAAATGTACTGTAAATTTATAACATGTCAATAATATTGCATTCAATGTTTGTCATCCACCTTTGTTTTTTACATTCCATGTGACTTTAACATGGTATCAAAGCGGGCGATAACTTGCCCTACTCATATTTGAGCCACTTGTTTTGTGGCCTCTCTGTGCATGTCAGTTTCGCCATAAATTTTGCATTTCATGAATGTTTTCTTAGCTAAAATCCAACTAAATTCCAGCACCATTCTTGGCTTCCCTCTCTACTTTGTGACTCCCATTCTACCGATGTTCTGCATACTTTGCAAACTGACATCTCTGTCAAATCCCTGTGAAATTTCATGCATTATTGAATGGTGCGTTAAACATTGAGTTTCAACGTAGCTTCCAAATGACTCTTCGCACTCTCTCGCCATAGGTTTCATGGTGTTCTCCTTCTACTTTGACGGAGAGTAAAGGATTATGGAGGATTGAGTTTCAATTGAATGGTATATCCACTCCTATATATATATATATATATATATATATATATATATATATATATATATATAGATAGATAGATAGATAGATATATGTCCACTGTGTTGTGCGATGATGCATGCATTATATTTTGAAATATGTTGATTTATTTAAAGGCAGTGTGGAATTGTTGGAACACTAGTCGAAAACAATGATTTGGAGACATGTACAGGTTGAATGTTTTATTTGGTGTGTTGGACCGATGCATTGAGCCCCTGTAAGATGGCGCATTAAGTGTGATTGGATACTGTAGGTCTATCAAATTGTTTGTGGTACTTCATTATAACATTGTTTGGTATTCCAGTTTTGGTGCAGCAGTTTTTTTGTTTCCCCCACTGTATAACGTAGTCCATCCTCTGGAAACGTTACCATATTGTGTTTGTTGTGAATGATATCACATTTGGGTCTATATGAATGGAGATGTGGGAGGTGTTCCATTTTCCAGGAATCAAAGCATGTGGATCTTCTCTATTATCTAGGAAGTTGATAATTGGGCGACGAGGGGCTGGAAATAAATAAATAAAATAAAAATAAAAAATTTCTTGTCCTGCTTATCATTCATAAAAATGAGTGTTAGAAATATAAGGTTCTATTCACTCAGAATATCTCTTATAATGCTCCACTTCAGTCTGTAACATGCTTTTACTCTACTCAAGGCATTTAAAATGGGATGCAGCATCATGCAAAAGAATATCCAACGTGCCTCAAATCACTTACCCGAATGCCATTAGATTTGCTTGACCAATCCCTCTTTTTTTCTTTCCAATTAATGATCTTGAAAGTTCTTCTCTCATTCCATCAATAGTTTGATGGAAATCAAATAGTAAATGAGCACGGTCAGAAATCAACAGTATTCCTTGGCAAGAAAGTCCATTAGACTCAAGCTCGTCTATCTCTTCAAATACTCCTAGAAGATGCACAACGGCTCCATTCCCAATAACACATAAGGCTTTTTAATTGAGTATTCGAGAAGGGAGAAGGTGAAGATCAAATTTCTTTCCCTCGATGTTGTATATGGTGTGACCTGCATTTGCCCCTCCCTGACAATGGGCCACAATATCATAGCGTTGTGCTAAAACGTTTGACACCATTGCGCAAATAAGTTGAGAAATGTGATATATGCATAACATCTTCGGTGATATGACACAAGAAAGTAAAGCTTGATATACACCTTCGACTCAATTCAAAACTTTCTCTTAGCTTTGGTCAATGGTGGAAAGCACATTGAAGTTGGTGCCCAGGGATTTATTTGTGCCTTATGGAAACATCCACATTAGTTGTTTGCTCGATAGATAAGCTGAAACAATGAGGACTTCATTTATTTGAGGGAAGTTGGGATAGTGCATTGTTGGCATATTAACGAAGTTGCTTATAGTCGTCCAATTCAATTTAAAGCTGCTACTTGTTGAGTTTACTTGTTCCTGTTGTGGAGTTTGGGCATAAATTTATGTGCAACAAACAAATTTGTTTAGGTTTTAATGAGAATGTTGCTTTAACGTTTTGGGGTGATATTAGTGTTATATGCACCAAGATTGTCTGTTATTTGTTTGCAGCAACAATTCATATTTCTGTCCTTGGCTGTCAGTTTGTACGCCTATCTTTTGGTCTATGTTTTCTCTATTTTTTGGAGCCGCTCTCTATTCTCTGCAAGAAATCTGACGATTTTTAGAGGGCAGTGTCTGGGCAAGCTTGCAGCAAGTGGTGCAGAAGCTCAGGAGCACCCAATTATTGCTTATGCATTGGACATTTCTGCATGATATCTTCTCCTTAGAAGCTACTCATTAATTGTCATCGGCAAATTTGAGGATCTTGGAGAGAGATCTGACCATCATATTGGCACAATATTGTGACTCTTCAAAGGCATGTTTACAATGGAATGAATTCAGCACCGAACTGCACCTGAAACCTATGAATGACTTTTTGGTGAGCCATATGTAGTTGGCAATGCTTGTTTTCTATATTAGAGGAATGAAAATGTGTGAACGTTGGACTGTTCTAGTGCACACTTGAGAAAGGACAAGATAATGAGTGTTTTGCTTGTTGTTTTCAGCATCACAATATGGTAAAGGACAAGCATAGATATAAATTCTAGCATGTGATAACTTGAATTTCTTTCAATATCCTTCAAGGACTTGAAATATGAAGCCATTAAATTAAGGAGGAAGGCAATTATTCAAAGGAGACATGATTGTTTTATATGAAAGATAACCAAGGAAAATTTTCTCTCATGAAAGACATAGTCCAAAACTACAATTAACTTTATTATTTTGATAAATAATTGCAATCGACCTTGTTGCAAGTGCCTACGTATTTCTTTCTAGAGAATTCAAGTACTTAAAATTGTTGTCATTATTCTGCATTTTTCTTGGCAGCCTTGAACTAGAGAAAATGGGGAAATCTTATGAAGTATTGTAGTTTTTTAAAATTCTGATACAGTCTACTACTATTGACACAATAAAAATCAACAAATCCTCTCTCACTGACATTAGAATTTGGCTACAAAATGCACAAGAAAATATTGATTTTTTGCAACTAGAATCTCAGTTCCAATGAGATGATCTTCAATAGAATTTCCATCCTAAATTGTTTTTTGCCCAAAAGAACATTTGTTCAAGGATAATCAACCGCCAGCAAGTGATGAAATCAATAAGATTGAGGTTGATTCACATTTAGTGCCTAGTGTAAGAGCAAAGTTACATGCAGAAGCAGAAAGCCATCCAACACTTCCCAAGCCAATCATTAAACCTTGGGAAGAGCTTTTCAACAACAAGAACATAATAGGTCCTGGATATGATAAGGAGGTTTCCTTTCATATTCTAGATTACTTAAAACCCATTCAGTTTCAAAGTGTTGGATTCCTTCATGACAGTTCACCTTCAGCTATTCCAGATCCTTCTCCTCTTCCACAACAACAACAATAGATTGTGAAATTCCAACACTGTGACCAAGTTGCCCATGTGAAATATCATTCTTTTGATCTTCATCCATGTAAGCACTATCATAAAACCAGTCATTCTTCAAATAGATGCTTCAAAAACAAGCCTCCTACAAGAACAAAGATTCATCTTGGATGGACCGCTTCTTGGCAACGGGCTTCAACAACCAAGAAGATATTTTTCTCATACAATAGGATTTTTTCTCGAATATTGAATAGTCTTGTAGTTGAGTTTTATCCATCATCTCACCTTGTATATGACAGGGGGGAAGTGATGGTCATCTACAAGCTTCAAAACCACATCAAGTGAGCCTAAGACACCTCCCATACCAGATTCAGAGTTGTAGCCAGAGGCAAAGATGACCTTGAGCATGCCTTTAGTCAGTGATACCTCTTCAAAGAATTGGAGACACTTCCTCTAGCAGAAGAATTCAGATTCTTTCTAGTTTTGGAAGATTTCCAAGAATTGCATTAACCATTCCAGGGTTTTTGGTCATCCTTAAACCATCACAAGTTGATACCTCCCTTTTTAGGTTGAGGTTATCCCTTTTATATGGGGTGAGACCTCCCTTTCATGGTTGAAGGTTTCCCTCTTCAAAACGTTAGGAGAACTTCCTCTAGTATAAGACCTGAGCTTCATGCTAGACCTAGAAGAGTTTTGGTAACTGCACTAAGCATTCTAGTGTTGGTGATCATCCTTAAACCACATCCCCCTTATACCAACATTGCAAAGATCACATTCGGCCTAGTGTTGCCATGCATTTTTGTACATTTTGTATTACATCTCTCTTCTTGGACTCATACATACCCCTTCGGATTAAGGGGGGGAATGTTGGACACCTAATCCTCTATGGGTTGGTGTAGAATGTGAAGAGCCACAAGAGTCCAAGAGACATTGGGATGTGGAACCCAATGATCACACAAATGCACTATAAATGTATATCATGTAAATAATAATGCATTCAGTGTTTATCATCCACCTTTGTTCTTTACATTCCATGTGACTTTAACAGAGAAAAAAGATCAAGCAGGGAGTGTCACAACTAGGAAACAATTCTTCATTTCAAAAGAGAAGCCTATAGAACATAAGAATGGAGTAAGACGATAACATCTACCTTACCCTATGGATGAGGTACCTTACCATATCCTCAAGTATATATCTTGTGAAGGGAGATTGAGTATGGTTTATTCCTACCACTTCATATTGATCCATGAGCTGTGATTCAAGGCAGAATTGCTTCTCCCTCAAAGACTTAGTGTTCCCCATTTCCTCCTACAACCAATCATGGATATGAGTCAGAAGGTGAGGGAAGGAAAGCACCAACACTTAGCTCACCATGGCCTCATGAAATTAATAGTGCTGGATGCTTTGAGAAACTTGATGATCACTGTCCTATGGACTAAATTTGTGGACATGGATAGGGATAATTTCATATAACCCCAAGCCATCACACTTGGAGAGACGCCAACCTCTAGAATTGGAGGTAAAGAAGGAAAACCAAAAGCAGAGTAAGGAGGAAAAAGATAGGAGGAAGAGGAAACAAAAGAAAAATAAGAGGAGAGAAAAACGGAGGAAAAATAGGTTGCAAAGACAGAGGAAGGAGAAGCGGAAATTAGAGCATAAGAGGGGGAGAAGCAAGTAGAAGAGAGAGTAAGACTTGAGGAGAATTCTAAACCCCAAGGAGAAAATTAAAAAAAACATCAAACAAGTCTACCTCCAAGGGATCCTGAATGAGAAGTAGTTGTAACATTGACTACACTCGCCACTCTTATCAAGCTTATGAGGAAGAAATCAAGGCAAGGTCCCATATATTTCAGAACCAGGAAGAGCACTAGAATTAGAAAATGGAAACCATAAGCTCCTACAAAGATCCCTATCATTATTAATGAATCACCAAGTAAAAAGGAAAAAATAGGACACAGTGAATGACAAATTGAGGAGGTCACTCTCCTAAAACCAAAACCAAAACCAAGTCACTTGTAGCATATATGGGTAGGCAAACCACTAGGTCAATGAGCTTCAAGAAGCTAAGGACATAAACTACATTGAGAAAATAAAAGAAGAGAAGCTGCAGGAGGAACATGAGAAGCTACAGGCAAGATAGGGTTTGCTACAAGAGAGACAGGGTTTACTACAGGAGGGGAAAACTCTACTACATGAAGAACAAGGGAAGTTATATGAGAAAAAAGAGCTAAAAAGGGAAGCAACCACCTCAAAGTTAGTTGGAAAATACCTACAAGAGCTTCAAGATCTTGACACACAACCTAGCTTGGTGTCTTGCTACAAATTTATTGAAGGAGGAAGGATTATCCCTAAAAATTTTGCAATCCAACTCCTCCATGAGTTGGATAGAGAGAGAGGTAGAACCCATAGGTGGATGCAAATTTCCAAATCCAAGAATGTGGAATATGTGGGTGTCATGGAGGAGAAATTCATTGAAATGGGTAAGGAATTAAGTGATTTGAGGCTAAGGGAGTCGATTATGAAGGAGTAGCTACAGGAAAAAAACACAAGGTTGAGCGAGAGGATATACAAGAAAGAAACACAACTTGCCACCATCAAAAGTCTCTATATGGAAGCCCTGCAATGCAAGAAGCCATAAAAATATTATGTTCTCTTCCTCAAAGAACAATGGTTACAGTTTGAAATAAAAACTCTAGCACAATATGGGTCTTTGCCTTTTCAGGACTACAAGTAGTTTATTGAGTTTTGGAATCAAACTAGTATGGAAGACAGAAAAAAGTTAGCTGAATTCTATATGCATAATTTCAATTTGAGAGATCTGAATTTTTGGGATCACAATTAAATATTAGGAGACATGCAATTAATTTCTTTAGCATCTAGGTTGATTCATGAAGAGATGTTGGGCATGGAATCCCCCCAAGGCATGTTTTGGGGCTCAAAACCCAAGTTTTGACCTAATCTTGTTGTAAAGACTGAGCGAATTGTGGGTGCAGAGCGTGAAATGTATGATAGAGTCATGGGGTTGTCTGCCGTAGTCTTGTAATGTAATGTCAGCCTACCCATGGTCTGTGGACCATGGGATTGTATAAATAGAGTGAGGCTGTAAGTGTAAAACAAAAGGAAGAGATAGCGAAGTAGAAGCGAAGAACAAGAGTCTAAATTTCTAAGTGTGTCTTGGGTTGTAGAGTAGGCGAAGCCTCTACAACTTAGTGCATAGAGGCCTAGTAGTCTGCAGCTGAGTGCGTAAACCCTTGCAACTGAGTGCGCAGGGTGGAGTCGAGTTTGTGGCCGAGGAAGAAAATAATAAAGAGAAGTTTTATCTTAATTCTGTGTATCTATTCTTGGGTTATTACATGTATGATATAAATTGCAAATATATTGTTTATTTACTCCGTGTGCCTATATGAATGATTTGTATTGTTAAGTATACTTTAACGCATACTAGTAAAGTCTTGGGTAATAATAGCATTTGGCCCCCGAGTAGGGCTGCGCGAAGGCAGCATCTCAAGCTGCGAGGTATGGGTAAGTGCGCGTAGCGATGAGCGTGCAGGGTCGAACCGCAAACCACTTGAACTCATCAGACATCTCCAGGATGCAGAAACTTGGTTATAGCATCCTCCCATACTACTTTAGGTGACACCTCAGTCCGCGCTCTGCGGAATGTTACCAAAAGGGCCTATAGTACCGAGATTTGTTTGGCTAAATCACCTCTAAACCTGGGTCAGACCCCAACAAGCCAACAAGAGACGAGGGCTGAGGAGGTGAAAAAGGTAATGACAAATGAGGAGAAGGAACCCTTGGATATTAGAGCAGAGCTAGTGAGCCATAATGCGATCATCATCAATCACAACCTCATCTCTAATGATGATACTTTAGCACCCAAATACATTTCTACCTAGGAGCAAACCATTCTGCACTTTGAAGACACCTTTAGAATTTTGGGAACATAGAGTATGCAAGATTTTCAAATAATATCATTCTCTTGAAAATCTAAGGAATGTCATGGAGAGAACATCATTGTACAAGATAATCATGCAGAGGAATAAAATTATGTGGATAGGACTCAAATTCAGTCCACCCTTACTACTAGGCTTACAAAAAGGAAGAGATGAAACAAAAGAGAAAAGGGAGTGGACTGAGATAGAACGAAATGTAGGATTTTACCCACAAGAGGGCACACCATCTGACGAGCCTTAGGATGTTAGAGAGGCCACTAAGGGCATGAAAGAGCTTCACATCGATGACTAAGTTGCTCAAAGGATGAGCAAAACCTTCAATAGGGGGGTTATGATGAGTCCCATCAATATGTATATTTTGAAGATCATCATGCCATCCTCTAGCCTTAAAACTATCATTTTCTCACATTAATTCACTTTTTTTGTGATATTATACTTAGTAAGAGGAGTAAAAGGTGTTTGTCATAGTATGTGGCCTAATGTGATTTAATTGCAGAAAAAATAAGCATTTTTGAGGCAATTACTATGCGGGGGCTTGATGGAGACAACTAGGAGAGAATCCAGGGGATTTTTCCACCTCCTTAACTCCCTAACTCAACTTGGGATCACAACATCCTCTCTCACTAGTTTGAATTCATTGGTAATTGAGTAACTCCTAGTACAAGTGAAGCTCAAGAGGGACAAGATCCACCATTTCTAAGATCAAGGAGGGAATCACTCTTATTTTCAAGGGAGTTGCTATCAGCTACCCTTTTCTATAAATAAACAAGATGAGAAAGGTCATTAGGATTTGAAGTTTTGATTCAGCTAGGTGTAGATATTGAGCTTGGAATTTGACGTTGTCGTTTTTAACTTTGATGTGATGTATGAAACCTTTACCTTCTGATAATGAGAATTTGGTTATTGAGTTGCATTTGAGTTAATTTCAGAGGGATAAGACCCTTGGGTTTGGGCCCAACCCAAAGGATTTAATCCCTTTTTGGTACTTGTGTTTTGTTCTTGATTCCAAGTATTTCATATTTTCTTTCATTTTAGTAGAGGTTAAGCTATAAAAACCTATGGTTGCAAGCTTCTACATCACCTCTCTTGTGGAAGAATGGGTGGAAGGATTCACAATCTTAGTCCAAAAATATTGTATTTATGATTTCTTGGAAATAGATGAATGTTAGTTTTTTTTCTTCACATTTTATTTCTGTAGCTTAGAAGCCAGTTTAGTGATTAGAGTAGTGTTATGGCATAAAGCAAATGTTATTTAAATTCAACTATCTTTTCCATCATAGGTTATATCACTTTCTTAATGATCAATGGATGTATGCAGGCGGATGGTTTTAGGGTTGTGCTTATCTGCATGGGAGGGCACCTCTTCCACCTTCATCTTGGACTCCTCCATCTTCTCTTTCCACCCCTTAATTATGTCCCAAAACTTTGTTTCCATAAGTCACTTTGCCTAGTAAACGTAGGACACCTTGAACATTCATCCTAGTGCAAGATAGACCTCTAAGAGGTCCTAGACTTAGCCAAGGGGCTCAACCCAACCTTCATTCATTCTCATTAACCTACATCTATCTATCCATACCCTCAAGGCATCATTTTAATCCTAAAAATCCTCTCACAACCCCTCCTGTAGCATTATAAGCCCTCCTGTAGCAATACAAGCCCTCCTGTAGCAACACCTGTAGCAAGCTTGTAGCACCACGTTTCTTCACCACTTTTTATCCCCACTTTAAGTTTAGCTCATTCAAGATGACTAATGACCCTAAGTTGTGATTTGATGATAAGGCAAAGCTCCTAAGCCACTCCTCACTTCCATAAAAAGTAGAATTATTTTTTAAATCATAAGTATGATACAAGTTAGGTTTCTATTTTCAAGCAAGTGTGAACTAGGTAGATGATTCATGAAATTATGTTGGTATTTTGATGAATTATGCAAGATAAAGTAGCTTTCTTTCTGCAAGTAGATTATACCTTGTCCTTTTAATGAATTGATTAATTTGCATCTACAAGTTGTGAAAATGGAATTTACACTTTCATAGATAGAATTAGTTTTCAATTGTACTTTCATCAGCAATCTTTGACTACAGTTTAGTAGGAGGAATGGTCTCTCAGCATTTTTATCTAAAGTCATGAATAAGCATGGCATGAGAAAAATCCAATCTATTGTGCATATAACACTATCACCTCTAAGTTTGTACGAACCTCGGGTTGATAGTTTGAGTCGAACAACCCTTGGGAGTTGCAACATTCTTGGTGCAATACTAGGGCTCACCAATCCATTTCTACAAAGTTGATCCCAGGTGAGAGTACGCCATCAAGCTATTAACCAGATAAAATTTGATAACTTCGACTACCATGAACCATCCCATATTTGATTCGATGTGACTACCTTTATATTTTGATGAAAAAGCTATAAGTAATGAGTATGCTTCTTTAATAGTAAAAGAACACATAATGATTGTTGACCCCATAGTAAAATGCCATTCCTTTGAGAAACCCTAATCTGCCTTTCCTCAAGGATCCATTGGAAATCCTCCCATGGATAGGTGGCATTAGTAAGAGGCTAGTAACTTTTATCCTTCCATTGTCGCCACTTCTGTCTATCAACCAGTGGTTTCCAAAAGTCTATTATCTTATTATCACCCACAAATTTTGATAAGATTTTAATGGAGTGTAGACTTTGTTGCTCCTCCAAGCGAGGATACTTCTACCAATCATACTCCCATAAAGAGGCTAATCATTCCTCCTTTTATATCCCAGAAGGAATATGATCTAATGAGATATTTACCTTTATGTACCCAAGTCCAAGTACCAGATCCTTGAATGGTACCATCAAAATGCAACTACTCCTCCTATGAGTGCAAAGGCGCATATTTTCTAAGACAAATTTTCCTATAGAGTTTTGGGACTCCCTTAACCCAAAGCCACCATAATTTCATACTCTAGGCATAACTAATAAATTTTAGATCACGTGGTCCCAAAACTCCCATCAAATTTGATCTAGCCATTTTTTCCCATCCTACAAGAGACCAACTTTTTGATTTTATGTATCCCTTCCATACGAAACACTCCATAAGGAATGAAGACGATCATTTCCATATGGTAGTTTGGAATTCCATACAATACTTCAAGAGATTTTCTATAAGATCTTCCAAGGCTGAAACCCTATTGTAATACAAAACCAAAGGCACACCCAAATATTTAGATGACAATTGTTCCTTTTGGAATCCCAATATTTGAGTCAAGTGCATTTGTACAGCCTCCTGGAAATTAGAAAATAAAATGTTGATTTTATTGTTTTTTACCGTTGTTCCTAAAACATCCATGAAGGTATGTAAAATATTTTGTATTCCTTTCAACTATTTTAATGTGGGTGGCCCATGGAGTACAACATCATCAACAAATTCTTGATGCATGATAGGAAGATCTTCGACAAAAAAATACATCCTCCCTAAACCTTCCATAGCTAGAATAAAAAGAAAGCGTGAGAGAGGGTCTCTAATCCAAGATATTTTACTTATAGATGCATCATAATTACATGAAACAGAGCTTATTAAGCATGGAACTTGTTAGGACCTAAATCTACCTCGGGATGAGAAAGGCAGGTCTAGGGTAACATTAAACCACGCTTAACCTAGTAGCTAGCCCTACCAGGTCGGGAGAGGGCTCTCTCCTTGTCAATCTCAGGAAAATATAGAAAATGAGGCTTGAGATGACTGATGTAATGACTAATTTTAGGCTAGGTATATGCTCAAAGGATTTTTATTGAGTTTTATGTTGGTTTGTTGGATCAAATGTGAAAGGCAGATTTGGGTCCAGGGAATGGACTCAGTTTTGCAGAGATTTTTGTGGGGCGAGGTAGGCAAATGCTTCGGTACTTTAAATTGAGTGAGATTGAGAGTATTAAGACTGGTGAGGAGTTAGAGAGGCCATGAGAGTCTCAGGAATCCTCTTCAAACAATTGAAAACATGAAAAACTAAACAAACCCTAGGTAGAGCACTGCAACATCAATGATTTCTACATTTATCCTTGATTCATTTAGTTCAGCTAAAAATAGAGAGATAATGGCATACATAAACACATGTAAACTTGAATTACAGAAGAAGAAAAAAATACCAAATCAACTTTCCACAAGAATCCCACAAAATGCTGCAAACCCTAATCTATTCCTTTGCCAAACTGCAGAGATGAATGTACAATGCTGCTCAAAATTTTCACAAGAGTCCAACCTTGACAAATGACTAAAAAAGTACTAGATATAGGCAAAAAACAACCCATGATAGCCTTTAGGGGTCAAATTCATGAGTTTAGGAGCTGTTTCAACAAGATCTAAACTAAGAACTAAAAAATAGGCAGTGGAACAACTTGCCTCTAAAACCTAGGAAACTGATTCATTCAGTTTCAAAACTACCTTTTCATGATGTATCTACATCCATGAGTGAATTTTTAACATTTTTACATCAAATTCCATCAACTTACATCAATTTACATTATAAGTTTGACCATGAGAGAGAAAAAGTCAAACTGAGAAAAAACTAGGCAAAAAACAGAGTTTTTTGGCAAAAATGGCAATTTTCCATCCTGTGTGCCACGCCACTTTCCCTGTGTGTAGCGCCTTTTGGTAGCTGATTTTGGATGCCTTCCTGTGCACCAAATTTCCTCCAAGTGGGCTTGTTGGAAATTTCTATCTATCTATTTTCTAGAACAAGTGAATTTATGAATTTGGTGTTCATTTGCCCCTCCAAAAGTGAGTTCTTCCAATATGGCTTCCTATGTGGCCAAAAAGGGGCAGAAAGGGCATTTTGGAGGAGTTTTTGACCCTTTTGGAAGCTCAAAACTTGAAAAAAATCAATAGTAATTTTTGGGCATTCATAATTTTTCACGAGGAATCCAAAAATGTAGAATTTTCCTCTAGAGGAGGTACTTAGCAAAAGCGAGCGCTGGGTGGCACTACACACCAGGCAGAAAAACCTATTTTTTCATTCAAAATTTCAAAATTGACAAAAAGTGTGTCAAATTTCCTAAAATTTGGGCTGAGTGACCTGCATCAAGTACTATGTTGGGCTAAGGAAGCCTCAGCCAAGATTTTGAGCTTATCTTGCTCTTTCTTCCTCCTCAAAGTTTTCCTCAACTTGGCCTTCAAGGTCCTTATTCTCACTTTACAAACCTTGTTTCTTGCCAAATAGTGATAGGCCATGTGCCTCAACATCTTTTTCTCTTTGTTTGCCTCCTCCAGCAGCTTCTCCAAGTGCATGTTTGTCCTCTCTAGCCAAGATTCACAGTCAGCTTCAGTCTCTTGCTCTAGTGGTGTCAATTTGATTTTCCCCCTCTTGGCTGCTTACCGATTTTCTCTTATAGTTTGCAGCTCCATGATCATCTGTTGATCCTCCAGCTGCTTGTTCCTTTGCTCAAGGTAATCGATAATCCACTTAGCTCTTTCAAGGTTAGGAGATAATGCATGAATGTCAGCTTCCTGTTCCTGGATGATCTCTTTGAGTTTTGAGCTTGGGGAGCCCAAATCACTGTCCTCATCCTGAATGAGAATGAAATCTCTCTCTTGACCTTCAGAAGGCCCTTCATCATGCAATGGTTGTTTACCTTTATCCTGTACCTGCTTTGCTATTGAAGGAAATCAGACCCCTTCCACCCCAGGTGGAGATAGTACTCGTTTTGCTGCTGCAAATAGCCTCCTTGTCCCCTTTTGATAAGTGATGAATACTGGCACATTGGTGGTGAGTTGCATGCACTTCTTGCTGATGTGAAGGTCCTCCTGCCTCATGAAAAACTGATGGGCTCACTTGAGGACATGTGAAAACCTCATGTGAAATGAAATTATCCCATGAAACATTCAACAAGCTCAGCTGATGCAAAACCAAAATCTTCATCAATGCAAAGTGATAAATGTTGTTGTACTGTTGATGAGGAGGTTTCCTTTTCACCAGTGTGGTCATTTTCTCAATATTCTGGCACATGAAATAGGGGAGGTTCATCATCATCACCCTAGTGAAATGCATCAATAATCTAATATGCTAGGTGTACAGGCGAGAAAATCTCCCTTCACAGCTAAAATATTTGATAATTAGCTTCATGAGTGGAGCATATGTGTCCTGTAGGTATCTAAAAGGGAACACCCATCTGATCTGCTTCTGATAGTCAGCTTTGATATAAGGTTCATAATGTTCTTTTTCCACCAGCTATCCCTTGTTCCACTATTCACCCACATTCAGAATACCTATTGCTTCAGCTATAGTTTCAGGTGTCAAAGTGAATGTAACACCTACCAAATTGACCTGGCCATTATGAAGATGGAGGAAAAACAATCTAGCAAGCTCATGGTGGTATTTGACTCTTTCCACCATCTCATAAAATTGGTAGCAAGACTGATGTTTGAAACATGCTACAGCAAGAGGACAAGCCAATAGCTCTGTAAGTGTAGTGGGCTCCTCCCAGATGTGTTTTCCTCCCTTGTGAGGTTTTTTGGGTGCATGAATTTCTTGAGAGGAATGACTCACTGTTTCCTCTTCCCTTTCATAAGGTGAGTCTGTTTCCATGTTTTCCATTGTATGGTGTTTCAATGATGACTATGAAGAGATTTTAGATGAAGAATAGCTATTTGTTGTTTAATGAAAGGGATTGATGAGTGGGACTGTGAATGAGGGGCTGTGATGCTGGTTGTAGGGTTTTTTGGGAGTGGCAGGGTTTTGGGAATGCCAATTAGGGTTTGGGAATAGTGGGAATTTGTTAGGTATTAGGGTTTTGGGAAGAGGGGAGTAGGATGAGTGGAAATGAGAGGGGAAATGGGAAATGAAATTAGTGAAATGTAGTGAAGGGGATGTGAAAATGAGGTAGGGAAATAAACAACAACAAGGACAAAATTATAAACCCTAGACAATTTTTTCAATTTGACTGTGCAACAAACTAGGGTTTTATCTTTCACCTATTGAAACACCATGAAAGCTGATGAAATCTCTTGCAAAGGCACTTAGGAAGTTTCCACTTACTTGAGGAATGGAGATTGCAAGTTTTGGAGCTAAATGAGGTCGATTGGATGAAATTAGGGCTTGGAGGGCAGGTGCGCCATGCCCAGACACAGGTGCACCATGCCCCACTGGTGCATCATGCCCGTTCAAAATTTAATGTGTTTTCTGAGCTTCTGTGCGCCGCGCCTCAACCCAAGTGCGCCGCGCCCAGTAAACTTTCACAGTTTGTGTTGCGATTTCTCCTTTTGCTCCTCAAATCGTGACTTGGCATTTTCACTCTCTCTTTGGCACATAAATGAGGTTTATAACGCAAGGGAAACTTTATATACAAGGGAATTGAATTTTTCATTTACAAAAAACCCACTTTTCTAATGTTTGCCTTTCACTTTATCTTTAAAAACTCTATTTTGGCAGTTTGACTTGCTTTTTGACTTTGATGGAGTAATGCTTTGAATTTTTGACTCTTTTGCAAGAGTTGAAGTGCAGGAGCTTGGCAAGGTGACTAGGGCTACATTTCTAGACTTATTACATATAGGAAGAATAAAATTACATGAAAAATATATACATAGAAGAAAAACTCTGTTTTTCCTCAAAACAGGGTTTTGAGGAAAAATCAATTACTGAGAATGTCATTATTGAAATTTTTGATGCTGAGACCTTATTTGACCTCCTCATGTGCCTACTGACCATTATTGAGCTTTTACAAGACTTTAATGACGAACCCTAGACCTTATGAGACCTAAAACCCTAAAAATGACTTTTGCAAATGTAAAGACAAAAAATGACTATAAATGCCCTGAATTTGTGAAAACAGGGCAGCGGGTAAAGACCACGAGGGAAAATTGATAATATTCCACTGCCATCAGATGATCCATGATCTAATGGAATGCAACTGATCAAATGAGACACCTAAAATTCAATGCAACAAGAGAATTTTGATCACTGATTGAGGGATGAAGATACTGACACTAACAAAACTTAAAAGCACATAAACCATGTGGAAATAACAACATAAGCATGAAACCATGACACAAAGATTTTATTATGGAGTTCATCCAATTTGGCCTATGTCTCCGGGCCCTGCTCAATACTGGGGAGGCCTTCATTCATTAAGTGGCATAAAAAGAGGTAAAGTACAAGCAACATTCATTTACAATCCTTATACCTCCAAGCTGTAACATGGATGAGGAATGGATATCCCAGCTTCAAAAACAGGAAGTACCACTAAAATCCTAGCGAAAAATCATGCATAATCACTTATCCGAACACCCAATTCGAAGAAATGAATCTTCTAGATCCTCTCGGAACCTCCCTGCTACTCAAGGCAAGGTTCCAGCCTACTGCCAGGTCGGGTTACTGCTACACGCAATGTGTTCTGAACTATCGTGCCAGTCTCCTCTCTTTTTCCCTGTGTAGGCCATCCATTATATAACCTTGATCGGTTGATTCCTCAATCCCAGCCAGATCCAATAGAGGACAAGTCTAGCAATGGTTTGTTTCCACCAGAGGATCTTGGTCCTGGAATAGTACATGGTAACAAACTATTTAAACATAGCATAAAAATATTAATTTCACATTAATTCCTTAACCTGACGGTTTTAACATCGGCAGCAATAATCCATCGGCGTAGATAGCCTCATCACCAATTGCAATCAGCATTTTCAATCGGAAAACAATCCTGAGCTTTGCAACAAGCGTCCTGCATTAAAGGTGGACCCAACAGGCTATTAAACATAGCATATAATATATAGGATCTGAAAAATATCGCAAATCGCACTCGACAGGAGCTGGCGAGTCTTATGGTTTGTGAATGCGGTGTGTGAGATATGCGATTGTGATATCGCAATCACATCCCTGACTATGGGGGGTTGATTCTGTAACTCTTCCCCTTTGCAATGTGAAATCGAATCACAACCCTGATCCTACTGGGGCCGACTCTTTGCCAATGAACTCTTCCGATATACATTTGCAAAATGCGGGACCAATGGAAGCCTGCTGCTTGGCGCTTACCCATTCACTGAAGAATTATGCCACATCACCTTCTCCTACCACCTGTCCAAGTCAAACCTGAAATTTGACTTGCTCTAACTTCTTCATATGAGCTCGGATTCGGGTTTCGTTCACATCATTAGAATCAGGATGAAGAGCACTGCGATCTGACACTAAGTTTATCTATATTCTACAACTTTGATTTTTGAGTCTTTTTACCATGCTAGTAGTACGTTTTAAAGAGCCACCCAAATCAATCCTCCCCACTAAGATATTTTGGACTCCCAAAATCCCTTTCAATCAATTGGCAAGTGACGAAATTTCTCCCTCACTTTTTCTTTCTCCATTCACCGATATTTACTCGAATGCATTCCTTTGGAGCCCACACGAATATACTCCACATCTCCCCATCGTGATTTTCTGGTTTTCCTGTCAAGTATGATATCTTCAGGCAACGTTTCTAGATACTTTGGTGCAAAATAATCCATTGTAGGAATCTATGAAGCCTCTTCAGTATCCATAATCAATGGAGGTTCATAAAGCTTTATGTTTTCAACATTTACTACTGAGTACATTTCCATATAAGTGGGCAAGTCAAGATGAAAAGCATTGTCTCCAATATTTGCCAATATGGTGAAGAGACAATATTGAATGGGTATCAATTTCTTCCCTTCTCCCTTCATTCTATCCTTGTTGATGTGGAGCCATACCTTTTACCCAACTTGGAACTGATGGTCAACTCGGTGCTTATCATGTCTAGCTTTATACTGAGCCTAACTCTTCTCCAACTCCTCTTGTACTACCTGATGAAGCACATGTATTTGTTGAATAAAAATTTGTGCTTTGTCCCTATCATCTTGTCCATTCCCATGCTCATCTTTCCCAAAGACCATGTCTAAGGGATCCCTTGGTAGATACCTAAAACATGTCTGGAACAACGAGCTATGTGTGGATGAATGTGTTGCTCGATTGTATGCATGTTGCACATAAGGAAGTTGTTCATCCCACAACTTGGAATGCTTTCCAAAATAGCCTCGAAACAAGTGTATCACAGTGCGGTTGAAGACCTTTGTCTTCCCATCGATCCGTGCATGAAATGCCATACTTCTTTTTAGCTTAGTGTCCATCATTCTCCACAAGCTAGTCCAGAACTCTCTAAGAAAGCGAGAGTCTCGATCTAACACAATACATGTGGGCAACCCAAAATGGAACCAGACATGCTAAAAGAAAATATAAGTAGTCTTCTCACTAGTGACCTGCTTTTTACAAGGCATTAAAATACACATTTTACTAAAATGACCCACGACGACATACAAATAGTCTTGACCTTTCCTGGAGATAGGAAAACCACCTACAAAATCCATGGACACACTTTCCCATGGTTGACTCAGAATAGGGAGTGGTGTGTAGAGCCCAAGTTTTCTATTAGAGGGCTATGAAACATACACAACACACAACCCTTTACAAAACGAGTCACATGTTTTTCATATGAGGCCAAAAAATAAACCTCGGTAAATGACATAAAGTTTTTTCAACCCCAAAATGACAAGACACAAGAGAGGTATGAGCCTCTCGGATTACATGTACCCCTTCATCAATGGATATGCACAGTTTACTAGGGTGATACAATAGTTTTCCCTGCAAATAATAATTGTCCACCTGCGATCCACAAGTCAATTTTGCATAAATATCTTTAAATCATTATCGTTAGCATATTGTTCAGCATAAATTTCTAACAATAAAGAAGCATTTTGAAAAACTACACATGCATAAATAGGAGGGAAAGAAAGCATATCTACTACTTTGTTGTTGGCGCCCTTCTTGTATTTTATTACTAGATGAAACTATTGGAGGAATCCCATCCATCTGAAATGATGGGCTTGTTGAAGCTTGGTCTGTGACTGAAGGTACTGCAAGGGCTGATGATCTATATGGATGATGGTCTCCTTACCAATCAAGTATTTTTTCCACTTCTTTACACTTTGAACTAAGGCGTACAACTCCCTTTCATATGTGGGATAATTCAGAACATCCTGGGATAAATTCTCTTAATAGTAACATATAGGCTTAATTTTCTACATCAATACAGAGCCCATGGCATATTCGTTGGCATCTATTTCAATCTCAAAAGGCTGTTGAAGGTATGGTGAGGCTAGCATTGGTGTTGTGCTGATCTTCTCTTTCAGCATGTTGAAGGGTTTCTGTTGCTTTCCTCCCCACTGAAAGGCCAGCTCCACACTTGTCAATGCGTGTAAGGGGGTTGCGATAACAAAGAAGTTCGTAATGAACCTTCTCCAATACTGTACCACACCCAAAAAGCTTCAGACTTCTATAAAATTTGTGGGCTTGGGCCACTTCATAATCGCATCTACTTTAGAGGGATCTATTTTCAATTGCCCATTACTGATTATGTGACCTAAATAAACCAGAGAGGTCTTTCCAAACTCACACTTTGATGAATTTACATACAATTCTTCATTTTTCAGAACATAAAGCACTTTATTCACATGACATACATGTTCATCCCATGTCCTACTATAAACAAGAATATCATCCAGATATAAATGCACAAAATTATCAAGAAAGGGCCTAACCAAATCATTCATTATCCTCATAAACGTGGCCAAGCATTGCACAGTCTAAATGGAATCACCATCCATTCGAACAACCCCTGCTTGGTTTTGAACGCAGTCTTCCAAATATCTTGTTCTGCAACTCTAACCTATTGATATCCACTACGCAAAACCAATTCTAAAAAATAGACAACATTTTTCAACTAATCTAATAATTCATTAATGCGAGGGACAAGGTATCAATTATTCATTGTAATTTTGTTTAGCGCCATGTAGTCTATGCACATTCTGCATGTTCCCTCTTTGTTTGGCACCAGGATGATTGGTGAGTCGCACGAAGAAGAACTTGCTCTAATGAACCCTTGACTTAGCAATTCCTGAACTTATTTCTTGATCTCCTCCATCTCGATAGAATCCATCCTGTACATGACAATATTCAGTAAAGAAGCATCCTATTGTAAATGGATCTCATGTTGGATTTCTTGTTTTGGGGGAAATCCTCTCGTTTCCTAAAACAATCCATCATAGTCAGAATTATTTTCTAACAATTCTTTCTTACAATGAGGATCAAAACATTTGAAAGTGTCAACCATCTCGGCCTCTTTTTCTCTCACCACCATGAGAAGGCACCCTTTACTAGAATTAACCATTCGTTTAATCTGTCCCACACTTATAAGGGTAGAACTAACTTTCATATGATGAGCTATGACAATATATTCTACCCCGTCCTTTGTGAAGTGGAATTTATTTTCGTGCCAAAAGAAAACTGCCTTTCAAGATAATTCCACAGATATCCAAAGGCACAACATCTAACTCTACCTCATCAACTAATTTGGAAGCAATAACAAATTTGGACCTACACTACTTGGTTACTTGTAATTTTGCTTTATCCCTTACCCAACCAAGAGGGTATGGACTCAGTTGAGGCTTAGTTTCGAGGCCTAACTTTTTCACTAAGGACTCTAAGATTAAATTTTCTTGGGAACCTGAATCAAGTAGAGTTTCCACCTTTGTGTGTTTTATAATAACCCTAATGTGGAATAATTCAATTCACTTTCACTCATTACTTACAGGATCATTCAAATAACCAATACTTGCAATTGAATCAGAATTATTACTAACAAAAAGAGTACCTCTTGCACCCATGGCTGTGATCAATGTCTCATCGCCAGAATTTGGTCAAAGGTCTTGCTGCATTATTGCCACTATCTTGTGCTTTCCCTTTTTGCGAATCTCTTTAGTCTTAGCTCTAGATGTAGCTTCCAACAGTGGTCCTTATCTTGACCTTCTCTCTTGTAATGAGTGCAATATGGCATTGCTCCATCCCCTTTCTTGGTTGTGAAAGTCTTCTTATGCTTCCCCTTGCCTTCCTTATGCAATTTTCCATGCTGAGGGTTGAACGATTTTTTCTTCGATTGATCATCTCTGTCATTATTTTCTCAACTTTCAAGGCAAATTGCCTTTATGCTAGCTACATCAATCGTAGTAGGCTCAAACATTAACATTGAGTGTCTTATGTAACTATGTAATGCACCAACATACTTAATTACAATCTCGGGCGAATCTAATGAGATGCCCAAATTCAATGCTTGTTTCCGAAATTCTTTAGTGAATATTTGCAAATTTTGGCCTTTACCTTGCCTTAGATATTTCCATTCCATTAGTGCCTTTCATTTATGACCCAAAGGGTAAAATTGGACTTTCAATGTAGAAATAAAATTGGACCAAGAGGAAATAAGGTTACCCAACCTTTTGTTTCCCTTCTACAACTTGATCTCCCACCAAACAAGAGTTGTGCCACTCAACTGAAGAGATGCTAATTGGACCTTTTCCTCATCTTCTTTGATCTGCTGAATCTGGCAGCAGACTTCTATCTATCTTATCCAATTAATAAGTTTTTCTACACTACACTCTCCATTATACATGGGTAGGTCAAAATTTTTACATCTAGCTTGAAGAATGGTTTCTTAGATGTATGATTGGAATTGCGATTAGAGTGATGAGAATTATCACCAAAAGAAGGAAAGGGAGGAGGATCTTCTCCACCACCTTCATGATTTTCTGATCTATTGTCATCGACATCTTTCTTCTCATGCCCAAGTGCCTTCTCATACTCTTAAAACAACTTGTCCACTTTCTCTGCCATATTGTAGATTACATTGCGGAAATTTTGTTCCTCTTCCAAACAAGATTCTGCATTTGCCATGTTTCTTCTTCATTGTGCACGTCCTGCTTTGGGATCAAAGTACTTAGGGTTTCCTTCTCCTTTTTAAAACTTGTTTCGGGTTAGCATATACTCATGCAATTCACATCAACAAAGACCTGCTTTGATACCAAACCTGATCCAAGATCTTTTACTTATAAATGCATCAGAATTACATGAAACAGAGCTTATCAACCATGGAACTTAAAATCACATAAAACCATGTGGAAATAACAACATAAGAATGAAACCATGACACAAATATTTGATTACGGATTTCATCTAATTTGGACTACATCTTCGGGCCCTGTTCAATAATGGGGAGGCCTTCATTCATTAAGTGGAATAAAAAGAGATAAAGTACACGAATCATTCATTTACAATCCATATACCTCCAAGATGGAATATGGATGAAGAATGGAGAGCCCAACTTCAAAAACAGATAGTACCACTGAAATATTTGCAAAAAATTGTGCAAAATCACTTATCCGAACACCCAATTCAGAGAAGTGAAGCTTTTGCACCCTCTCTAAACCTCCCTGCTACTCAAGGTGACATTCCAGCTTGCTTCTAGGTTGGGTTACTGCTACACGAAACGTGTTTTGAAATATCATGCCAGTCTCCTCTCTTTTTCCCTGTGCGGACCGTCCATTATATAACCTTGATCAATTGATTCCTTAATCCCGAGAAGAGTCAAAAGAGGACAAGTTTAGCAACGATTTGTTTCCACCAGAGGATCTTGGGCCTAGAATAGTACGTGGTAACAACCTATTGAAACATAGCATAAACCTCTTAACTACACGCTAATCCTTTAACCCGGTGGTTTTAACATCGGCAAAAATAATCCATCAGCGCAGATAGTCTTATCGCAAATTGCAATCGGCATTTTCAATCGAAAGATATTCTTGACCTTTGCGACAAGAGGCCTACGATAACGACGAACCAATGGGCTATTAAATATAGTGTATAATATATCAAATCTGAAAACCATCAAAAATTGCAATTGGCAGGAACCGATGGGTCTTATGGTTTGTGAATGTGACATGTGCGATATGTGTTGGGTGTTGTCGCGCGGAATGGGTTGATCTTGCGGACAAGATAGACCTTCCTAGAATTTAAAGAAGACCTAACAACAAGCAAACCAACCAGACACTATCTTTCTCTAAATATGCTTCAATAAACAATAGCAAACAAAGGTTTCTAGGGCCTACCTTTGGTCCAACGCAAGCTTGTGGATGCCCTCGCTCTTTCGATCCAAATGAGCTCCTCTTCGCAAATCTGCAAACACAAACAAGGCAAACAAATTAAATAGCACCTGAAAAACCAATTGAAAAACTAATTGCATGAAACATATTTAACATGAAAGTCAAGGAGTCCATGAAACAAATAACATAAGATACTTGTTGAGAAAAATGAGTTTGATTGTATTAATTCAAAAGAAGAAGAACTTTACAACCTTTGCCTTGACGCTATACAAGCTCCTCCCATGGTCCAACAAGATGTCTCCTCTACTTTGACAAGCTTCACTCACTCTCCAATGGAACTAAGAGGTATGTGATCTTTCCTCTCAAGCTCAACCAAAGAGTCTCAATTTCACCAGCATTTACCCTCAAAATGTTCAGCTTCTAACCTCCCTAGTCCTCACCCCAATGCCTGTATTTATAGTGCAATGGAGGGAAGTTACTAGGTCCTCCTTCAAAGGGATAAAGCCCTCCTTCAAAGGGATAGCTCCTTTAGTCAAGGGATTAGCTCCTTCTCTTTTGGGATGCATGAACCACCTCAGAGCGAACAATCCACATCAAAATTCCTTCTAGAAAACTCTAGAATTACCCCAAAGTGAGTTTTTTAAGATAAAAATTGCGCCTTTTGACTTTCACAGGGGTCTGCACCTGCACCGTTAGGAACAAAGCGGGTAGGAACGCAGCTTTTGTACACAGAAGGTGCGGGACCGCAGGTGGCCATGGGAGAAAGTGCGGAACCAGAGTTACATTGATTTCTAATGTCTTTCTCCCACTTCCAAAGCTTGATTTGAAGAGCTGAGGTTCTAGACTTGCTTAGGAGGACAGTACAAGTGATGATAGACCCATACTGACTGCAAATAATCATGGTGACGATATTTTTGTGTAACAGATTGCCCCCTAAAGTGTGAAGTCTGTAGTAGATGAGGATTTCATTTATCATATAGGAAGAGTGAAGTACTTTATCATTTCGAGGATTATCTTGTAAAAACATTCAATGCAAGATATATATATGAGATCATATCATCGCTGAGGTAGGCATTCCCATACTTAGATCAAAACTAACTAGAAATCTATCTACTGCTCTGATATAGGAATGATCTTGTAAAACATCATAAGTATAGACTCATGTGAACACAGTATGGACGCAACCATCTTTTATGAATAGTCCACAACATAATGAGTACAAAATTCCTCGCAGCCTGGATGGTGGAAACTAGATCCAGGGTCTTCATTTCTACTTCCCGAAATAGTACGATTCTATCCATGCGAATAAATGTGTTGATGTCGAGCATGGTAGAAACCACTTGATTACCAGTCAATGATGTAAACTGTTAACAAGTGTGAGAGAAACCACCAGTGATGTCAATGGCTCTCAAAGTACCCAGTACAATCCATGAGATGTGAGTAAATGTGTTGATGTCGAACATATCATGGAATCCTTTGATCGAAAGTCAATGATGTAAACTGTCGTCAAAGGCGAGAAACCTGCCATTGAGGCATGCAGATCCCAAGGTACTGACGATCTCTAGATCATCTTTCTAGATAATGAGCTGAAGTCGATAGAAAGCGATCCGTTGCAGGGAAGCCCACAACACGAAATCATAGATCAAGTTGAAGAAATTTTGTTGCAAGGACTGACTCAGGGATGGTCAAGATGGATGACAGATATTTTGCAGATGAATGGCTTATTGGCAGTGACCTCTTGAACACATAACGACACGACAGATGGCTTGGTGACAATTGACCCAAAGTTAATACCCAGAAACCGGCTGAAGACTTTCAATGTGGTTTGATCAACTGTTAGGCAAAGGATTTCCCAACCTAGGTGAATAAAAGTGTCGTGTTCAAGAGGGGTTACAAAGTATGACAAACAGACTCATTTTCCTCTCTTTTCCCCCACCATTTCTGGCAAGTACCTCTTTATTTTTGACAAGCTTGAGGAGGATAACATTTGCTTGATTATAAGCTCATCCTTCTGATGAGTCCAACTTAGTTTAAATTTGAACCCTAAGAAGGAGTGGTTCGTTCCTGTTTGTAATTGAACAGGTCCTTTACTGTGAAATTTTAACGAGTCCAATATAGGAGAAACTCGGCGTTTTTCAATTTTAGAGAGTCTGAAAAAACTTAAGAAGACTCCAGGGTTGACCTTTTTCGCAAATTTGTGTCTCCCAAGCCCGAAAAAGTATAAAATAATACTTGAGAGAACCATTTGATCTTTTACGACCAAGGATTACTTTTCGATATTAGTGTCACTGACCCGAAAAAGTAAAAAAGCGATCAATGACACGTCGTTTTATAACTGATATCGAATTTGAAACGACAAAAATCCGGCAATATTTTCATGTTTTTATGGTCGGAAAAGAGCTGTAAGTGGACCGTCTTTTAATTCCGTTTTAACGAGTGTAAAAGAAACGCTCGACAATCTTTTCATGTTTTAGGAGTCAGAAAAGGGCTTAAAGATGACTCTACTTGTTTTTCGTTGAAAATGATAGATTTCGCCTGAATAATCCTGTATTCTGCACAAAGACACAAACATTACTCATACCTGTTTGAAATGGATAAAAACGTTGCAAAATACCTTTTCAAAGTGAAACATAAACAAATTTGCGATTTATTTACTCAAAAAACTTATAAAAAGGACCTTTGTCAATTCATTTTTACCGTTCGAGTTTGGGTGAGAAAATAGTGCTTTTGCTTAGAAAACTTCCCATGAAGATTGTGGAAAATCCAACCGTCGGAATCGAGCGCCGCCTTCTCCAGGTAATCCACATCACCTTACTCTTCATTTTCAACCATTTAGTTTTTTGGGAGAGATTTTAGGCGCAAAACCCGCGCACGGGGGTCCGCAGGTTTACCATTGCGGACCCGCGGACCCTGAATTTTTCTCCATTGGGAAAAAGCTCGGGATTCGCACCTTCCGTGTAGGCAAAGTGCGGACCCACGCACTGTGTCTAACGTGGAGGGTGCGTACCCCGCAGCAAGGGTTTTGAACCTAAAATTCCTAAAAAATGGACCAATCAAAATGTTTTCTAGCAATCTAATTAATCTTTATACTTGATGCAGAGAATATATCATGCTAGATTGGCGAGAACGGGAGCATGAGGACGTGGATACCGCCACATGGAATCATCAGCCTTCGCTTGACGCTTTGAGGGCATGCGGACTGTACAAATTCTGGACCATTCCTGGCATGAGGGCTTAGGTAGATTTCTTACAGTGGCTGGTTGACAGGTGGAGCGTACAGGACCAGTGCTTTTTCATTGGCGGACACCGGCTCGAAATCGAGCTGGAGGACATTTATTTCTTGACTAGTTTGCCTAAGAGAGGCGAGGACTTGACTCTATTCGAGACTAGGCCAGGTGGCCAGTCAGTTGATAGCCTCCGGCTAGAGTACTGCCACAGCCAGGCTAAAGACAAAGGGATAGACATAAAGACCATATCCCTTCCTGAGCTCATGGTGATTGCGTTTACTGTCACCAGACTTTACGGAGCTGCCGCATTACATGTTGCCACCGGATCCCAGATGCGTATGGCAGTTGATTGCTTTCAGGGCACCATCTTCAACTGGTGCAATGTTGTGCTGGCCAATGTGAAAGGCCAACTGACCAGGGCCAAGAACGGACGACTAAAGACCTTTGGTTATGGGGCTTTGGTCGTGAGTTTTGGCCTGGAGAGGGTTCCTATGTTGATCCCACAGCATCTTACTGTTGGAGCTGGGCTTCCTCGAGAGCCCAAACTGATGCGATGGGTCGCAGTCATGGCCGGTCACCCGGACGAGAGGACAGAGGTTGCTCGGTTTAAACCTGAGTATTTCCAATGGTTGGAAAACCAGGTTTTTGCCATTCAGGATTTCCCTTATGCTGGGATAGATTTCCGTGGTGACCCAGACATGGTTCTTCCACCAGGAGAGCAGTGGGACGAGTCAGGTAAAATCCTTTTCAACTTTCCCTATTTAAATTTTTTTTAATATTTTTCATCATCTCAAAACTGATAGTAAAAATTTCAAATGCAGATGTGGGTCCACAGCGACCAGCGGCTCTCCGGCCTTTCTAGAGGAGGCAACCAGTTGCACCCGCACCAGCCCCATAGGACGAATCAACAGAGGTTTTGGCCGAGTTGGAGAGTCATCTTGAGCGCTTGACAGGAGATATTCCTGAGACTACTATCGACGACATTCCTCGTCGACTTCAGCGCTATGTGATTGGAGTCCCGGGACCTTTTAGGAGGTTCCTTTGCAAGGTGGCTCGGGCAGTGGTTTCTTATAGAGATCATCACCAGTGATAGGATGATCGCCTTTTGTGGGCACATGTGACATTTTTGTTTTTTGTACTTATCATTTTTGCCAATCATAAGGTGTTTTTCAACCTATGATCGAAGACGATGTATTTTTTGACACACTCCTATATATATATATATATATAGATCACTCTTACCGGCTTTTCTTGTAAATCATGTTATGGAATGGTTTTAAATTTACATGTATGATTATTGCAAATGTCTATTTAACATTCGAGAAGCAATTGCATCTGCTAATGTATTTAAAGACCTTGGAATATGCTGATATTCAATGTAATCAAACTCATGTTCCAAGAGACGCACTCTCAAAAATAATCTTAATAACATTGGATTTCTAATGGCATACACTCTATTAAGCTGTAATACAACGAGTTCAGAATCTAACCTCACTCTCAAACTCTGAATCCCAAATGAAATAGATTCAGATAATAACTCAATCACTGCACTATACTCGGCAATGTTGTTTGTTGTTTGACCGAGGCTTACCCCATGCATAGAAACTAACTCGTCAGAGGGGGAATAGATAACCCAAGCCGCGGAAAAGATGTTCCGTGTATTACGATAAGCACCATCAACAAATCCAATGTATGTTTGGAGAGGCATCGACATCTGCAATATCAAGAGTAAAACCAAGATAAGCAGGAATAATGACGAAAAACACTCTCTAAGCTAAGCACACTTTTGTTTTTTAAACTAAAACACACCAGCTAGAAAGAAAACTATCCTAACTAAAAATCTCCATACCCCATTCTTTTAAGCATAGTAACTCTTCAAGTAAAGGCCATTTCTGGGTTTACCCAAAGAGTCCCCATCAAAGTCTACCAACTCATAGGCCCCTTTTGCTAGCTTTCGCTTAACAATATAGGGACCATGCCACATAGGAACGAATTTCCCAGCGCCTATTTTATCATTAGCTTGATCATACAATAACACTAGGTCTCCTTCCGAAAAATTTCGAGGGGTCACATTCCGATCATACTGAGCTTTCATACGTTTTGCGTGAGTCTCGATCGCCAATGCAGCATCACGTCGATTCTCATCTAATTGAGCTAAGTATAACAAACGCTTTTCCTCTTCGGAAGTAGATGGAAGTAACTTGATGGCCATTTGCAGTGACGGGATTTCGCACTCAATGGGTAACACAGCTTCCAAACCATAGACTAGTTGGAAAGGAGTGAACCCTGTTGATGTTTTTACTAAAGTTCGGTACGCCCAAAGCGCTGAAAATAGCATGTTGTGCCAATTCGACCGATGAATCCCAATGATTCGTCGGATCATGATAACTAAAACTTTGTTGATGGATTCAACCAGACCATTTGCTTGTGGATAATAAGGGGTTGAACTATTGTGACGTAAACCAAGCTGGCCTGTAAGTTCGGTCATCATAACGTTTCGAAAATGACGCCCATGATCAGTGATTATTGCTTGTGGGACGCTAAACCTAGCAATTATATGATTGAACACGAAAATTGCAGCTGTCTTGCCGTCTGCTTCGAATGTAGGCATCGCCTCAGCCCACTTAGTAAAATAATCTACCACTAGGATGATATACGCATGCCCCCCGGCCGATTGAGGGTTACATGTAATAAAATCGATGCCCCATTTGGCAAAAGGACCAACGGAAATTATAGGGTGGAGAGGAGCAGGTGGAGCGCACATCTTACGATCAAAAATCTGGCAATTGTGGCATTTTCGGACTGCCGTAATACAATCTTTAAACAAGGACGGCCAGAAATAGCCAGCGCGCAATATCTTTTGGGCTGTGGCATACCCAGACATATGACCGCCACATGCTCCAGAGTGACAGTCATTTAGAACCCTTTCAGCCTCTTCGTGAGTTAAGCAACGTCGAAAAATAGAGTCCGCCCCACGGCGATAAAGAGTATCTCCAATAATTTTGAATTGTTGGGACTGGAATCGAATTTTCCGACGTTCCGACCTTAAAATTTATGTCCGAAAGGATTGGGTCTGGAGATAGACGATGATATCCCCATACCACAGATCTAAAGTGCTGATTAGAAACAAAGAATCGTCCGCAATGGGCTCCTCTGCCACAGTTTCTGTGTCAGCACGCGGGAAGTCACACATTAACTCTGCAAAAACTAAAGATTTCTTAGACTTAGATTTCTCAAACTCCAAGTTGAACTCTTGCAGGATAACGATCCATTTTAGAGTACTTGCCCCCTAGCAATTGTTTGGTCAAAATGTAGATCATAGGGTTGCAATCCGAAATTACCGTAGTTTTACGTAGTAAAATGTAGTGACGAAAACGTTGGACAGCTTGAACGGCTGCCAATGTCAATTTCTCCACATGTGAATATTTTAGCTCAGTTGGATTTAACGTGCGATTAAGGTAATATATCACATGTTCCATTCCGAATTCATCTTCCTGAACAAAGACCATTCCAATGGTGGAATGGGAGGCGGCGAGGTACAAAAAGTAATCCTGGTTGTAGTTGGGAGGATGCAATAATGATGCATGGGTTAATGCGTGTTTGAGTGCATCAAAAGACTTCTGAGCTATCTCATCCCAAGAAAATTGAGTATTTTGTTTCAACAACCATGTAAAACCCTTTGTAACCTTGGCGTAGTTAGGAATGAATCGTCGTAAAAAGTTTGCTTTCCAATGCAAACTTTGGAGTTGGCAAAGACTCGAAGGAGGAGGAAAATTGATAATAGCTTCGACCTTCGAGGGATCAACGCGAATGCCGGCTTTCGAAACTACAAATCCCAGCAATCGACCCGTTTCTATACAGAAGACACATTTGTGTGGGTTCAACCCAATACGATAATGCCTACACCTCATAAAGATTGCTCGTAAGTGGACGAGGTGATCAGATCGATGTAGTGAATGAGCAGGCAAGTCATCAAGATAGGGTTGCACAATGTGCTTGATGTCATGAAACGCATAAGACATCGCCCTCTGAAAAGTTGCGCCGGAATTCTTAAGCCCAAAAGGTAATTTGCAATAAGCAAATACCCCCCATGGACAAATAAAAGCCGTTTTTGGTTGATCGGCAGGTAGAATGTTGATTTGATTGTATCCGGAAAAATCGTCCATAAAGGAAAATATCTCGTTGCCGGCACAATCATCAATGATTTGATCAATATAGGGAGTTGGGTAATTGTCCTTTGGATAGGCTCGATTAATGTCCCTATAATTGATGCATATTCTTATTGTTCCCTGTTTTTTGTTAACCGGAACAATATTCGATACCCAATCCGTTAACGGGATCGGATAAATGAAACCTGCTTTCAATAGTTTTTCAACTTCTGCTTTAATTGCAGCAGCTTTTCATGGGTGAATCTGACGCAAACGTTGTCGGACGGGTTTAGCGTTCGGGTAAGTTTTGATCTCATGAACAACAATTGCAGGATCAATTCCTGGCATTTCCTCATAGGACCAGGCAAACACGTCGCGGAATTCTTGAAATAGGGCCTTATATAATTGAATTTCGGCATCGGTACACGAGGCACCTATATGAATGTTCTCAACAATTCCAGGCTTAACCGAGATGTCAATGGGAATAGTTCGAGATATGTTTCCCAAATTTAACTCTGAATCGGGATGTTTCATTGGATTCTGAGGTTCCTTAACATACTCGGTCGTAAAGATTGATGAGAAATCATTTTCAAAACGATCATCCTCAGGTAAAAACGAAGATCTGTGATGGAGATCTGCCCATGGTAAATCATCTACACATAGGATTTCACGAATTTGCTCATCAGAGTGAACAAGTTCAAAAAACGTAGTTAAATCCGAGGTTGATGTGAAAAGTGATTCCTCACGGACCACATTCATTAAGTCATTTTCGGTTGAACATGGGTCGGCAAAAGACTGCACAGCTTCATAAGCCATTTCATATGGACTCAAAGGCATGGAATTACCAAATGAGTCTATTTCAGATTCAAAAGGAACGATCCAAGGATCGTCATAAAAAATAGTGTCTGATGTAATCATATGAATAGTTGCAAATGAAGATGATGCGTTGTTTGGAGGAAAAGGAAAAGTTCCCAGTAAACCGGCATCTTTAACTAATCCTACTCCAACATCCTTATATGGGATAGTCATTTTACCAACATGCTGAATACTCTCCGAAGAGGCTGGGTCAGATGAAAAGTAAGCCAGCTGGTCCATTGTTACGATCTTTCCATTATGTGGAAATTTTATGACTCTAAAGACCGATGAAACGACCGTTGTCATAGCGTAAGACCAACTTCGACCCAAGAGAAGGTTGTAGTCTAGAGGGGCATCAACCACCTCCACATCTAGACTAACGGTTTTTCCTTCAACCCCTATAGGCAAATCCTGTAGAATGCCAAAAGGATGAAACCCACGGCCATCAAAGGCCTTAAGAATCATCGGGGATTGATTTAGTGAAGGAGAACCAAGCGATCTCCAACACTGTATCGACATAATACATGTTGAGGCTCCCTCATCAATTACAGTCCGATGAATAGGCCTGTTTTTTACTATCACTCGAATCTGGAAAGCCATTTGATGAGGCAAACGCGGTGTACTATTTTCTAGATCAAAGATTATTGGGTTCGGGTCCTGAACATCAACAGCTCCTATAGCCGACAAAAGTAATTTGCATTGTGCTGGGCATGATTGCAGCACTTCCAAAACCGACATTGCTGAGGGTGAAACAACTAAATCCTCAACAATTTTATAATTCTGAGCCGCTCTCGCATGTGGATTGAAAGCTGACCTTCGAAGTACAGCCTTGGCGGGCGGTTTGATTACTAAGTCTGGATTAGGTTTCTCGATCTGTAGTGGATCGGAACCGGGAGCTGAGGTTGATGGATTAGAATGAGAAGATTCTGCTTCTTTTCCATCAACAGGACTTTTACTACCATAATCTTGCGATCGAGTCGCAATCCTTACATGGGACATCATCAATATGGGTTCTTCATTGGCACTCGAGGAAGAACCTATCATCTTGCTATCTTGATTTGGAAATGGATCCTTCAAAACAGCAGGAATTTGGGAAGCTTTGACGATTTTCACAACCTCTGCTCGATGAGGGCAGTCTCTTGTGAAATGTTCTTCGTCACAAATGAGACACGGATAACGAGGTTTGCGCTTTTCATCATTAGATTCCGCCTTTTCAGGTTTCTCCTTTGAACTTTTGTCTGCTTTATTCTTCTTCTTTCCTTTCTTCTTCCCGCCGGATTTTGATTTAGCTGTAGATGATTCTACAACGTGAACATCGGCGGAAACCTCTACAGAAGAATCTCCTATCGGGGAATCAGGCAAGGTTATGATAGGAGAAGAATTCTTGGAAGACTTCTTCTTACTTTTAGAGTTAACCGTACCAATCATACCGTCAGCAGCATGAGATCTCGAAGGAGCTGCAGTGATTTGATTTGACTTGGGAAGATCGGGGATCTTTTCGTGTAACGTACCTGACTGAGTATAGACCAAGTCAAGGTATTGTGCTTGAGCAATGACTTGCTCCTCAGTAACAACTCTGGCTTTAGCAACATCTTCAGCGATCCTTGGCAACAAAGATTTTACAAACCACTAAGCCAAGATTTGATCCGGAATGAATACCTTCACTAAACGTCATTGACGTCTCCACTCATGAATATGATCTGAAATATACGTGGATGTCGATTGTTTTAGCGAAGTTAACAATTTCGTGCCATTGTCATATCAAACTGGCAACTGGAAATGAGTTAAAAACGAGGTAGCTAACTGACTAAAATTATAAAAAGTGCCTCGCGGTAACTCAATGTACCACTTGGCCGCGAGACCAATCAGAGTGCACTGGAAAAGTCTAAGACGGATCGAATCATCTGTGATGGAGTTAGATGCACACCAGAGGTGGTAAGTCATCACATGGTTCGACGGGTCCTCTCCAAATTTACCTTCGAACTTGGGAATGTCACTGGGCAACTTATTCGGCATTGGCGGCCAAAACAGAAGATAATTAATCGAATCATTCGTTAGGCGTGACAAGTCTGGTAAGTCCAAAGTTGCAATAAATGGTAACTGCCGATTAGGATCCCTAAAAATCTGGTTCATGAGACTAGCCCCAGGAGGAGGATATCCAGGATAACTAGGAATAGGAATCGCGTTCGGGATATTGTATCCTCCCGGAAAACCAGGATTAACCGTACCGTACTGGGGTTGTTGAGGTTGTTGATAAGTGTACCCAGGATACGGTTGATACTGATAAACTGGCTGCTGGACAGCAGGACCGAATTGGTACTGTCCCTGGTACGGTTGATAGGTGAATTGAGGTTGACTGGTGACAACCGTACTTAAACCAGGTTGTCCTACAGGCATCTGAACCGTAGTTTGAATGGTGGATCCAGACGGTGGTAAAGATGTCTGAGGAGTAGATACAGAAACAGTAGAAACCGGAGCTGTCGATACTCCAGAAGTAGGTGGGGTAGATGGAACAGATGTTGCGGTAGTTGCAGCAGTCGTTTGAGATGGAGTACGAGGCGCAGTAGGCCCAGACTGTGAAACTACCAAAGGTACAGAAGTTTGAATGTTAGACTGGACTGGTTGCTAGGGTGAACCAGAAACTAAGGGTTGTCCAGTTTGAGATGACAACTGTACACCTGGCTGCAACACCTGTTGAGTTTGCGATGGATCCCACACTATGTTCGTTCCGGGGTATTGACCCATAATAGGTTGAGAATATTGAGGACCATAACCGGGTTGAGGGTAGGTTGGATAGTTGAAAGGTACATTTCCCGTCCCTTGAACATAAGATTGACCTTGGGGTGGTTGGAAACCTTGGTTTGAGTACTGACCTTGGGGTAGATATCCCTGAGGCACGTACTGATACTGGGGTTGACCTTGAGGTATAAATTGATACTGGGGTTGACCTTGGAGTACATATTGAGTCTGGGGTTGACCTTGAGGAACGTATTGTACTGTAGGCACGTAGTGTCCTTGAGGTTGCCCCCCAGATGCAAAATGTGTACCTTGAGGTTGTCCCCCAGGTGTTAAATGAGGCTGCCCCCCAGGCGGTAACTGACCACCTTGAGGTTGAGAATTTGGAATAGAACCTGACATCATAAGAATGTCTTCTACGCTCAACGGCTTTGCACCATTGCTTCCAGTGAATAACCCTTGTTCAATGGGTTGAGGAGATGCTCCCCAAAAAGTACCAGAAAGTGACTGATACCCAACGGGAACAGAAGGACCGTCGTACAAAAAAGATTCAGGCGATTGAGTAAACATGGACGACTGACCTGACATATTTACGAGAGTATAAAAACCTCTAGGATGATAAGGAGTACGAGGTGGTGAAAAACTTAACACTGAATTTTCCAAATAATTAGTCAAAGAAAGATACCAAGTAGTACTTCTAGGTGGACTGTAAAAAATTGATTCACGCTCCCTTAGATCAATAACAGGTTGATTTTCAGGGATAGGGATGCCTACTTCTTCTTCCGAAGCAAGTTCTTCAATAGCTATCAAACTAGAAGGAAGATTTTCGGTGATTACTCTTTCTACCCTAGGTGAATTAGGACCACTAGAAGTTGGAGAGACAAACCCCGATGTCGGAGTAACAGGCTCAGATATCTCAGGTTCTTCACCTATATCACTAGTAGATGAAAAGCTACCAGCAAGTTCAGAAACCGAAATAGATTCAGGATTATAACCTGTTTCTAGAGTTTGGTAATCAGGATGTACAACCAATGAAGACTCTCCTTCTTCAGGTGAACCAACTTTACTGCCACTAGGAGTTACGAGGACTTTCAAGCCTTCAAGATGGCTTGGGACTTGTTCAGGAGGTTGGCCCCGAAGTCTACGGGACTTCCTCAGTAAATCAGCCATGGCTACAAACTCAGGAGACTGGCCTCGAAGTCTACGGGACTGTCTTGGTAATTCAGCCACAGTTAAAAACTTTTAACTACTTCACACGCAAACAAAGTAAAATCTAAATGAAAAACGTCTAAAGCCTCTAAAGAACCAAACAAATTTGATCACACGCCTAAAGAATCTAGAGATCAAAACACACACAAACAGTAACTTTCCGGACCGAAAACACTAGTTGGTGATGAAATCCAACGTCGCAGAATTTAGTACAGAAATGGCAGTTGGAACAGTTACCCCGGCAACCTGCTTAATGAATAGACTGGACCAAGTTCCTCCACTTAACTGTCTCGAGTGAAGTGAACCCCCCAGAAAATCCAAGTGAGTCTAGCCGACGTCTGCTCCAGGTACAGTGGGATCTTCCCACCACTGTCACCTTAGGAAGAATCCTAAAGAATATGGCCACTAAGGTTACCAACTGAGACAAATACACCTGGGGGAACAGTCTACGATCCGATACGCACGCAAGGGCAGAGTAGCAAGCTCAATCCCCTTGAAGGCTCCTTGACATAATCCAAGGTTTACCAACAAGTGACCCCAGGCTCCTCGACAATGGTTAACTCGAGGTTTACCGTTTTTAATACGTGAATATATGGCGTCGTTCCCAATGAGGAAGGATTGATTCCCACACTGGTTCAGACACGATCTCGTGCTTCTCCTTTAAGAGGAGCTTTCCCAGAGCATAAATGCAACAATTGGATTTCTTCCTACCACAAGATACAGCTACTTGTTTGTTATTACTGTCTTGGAGAGTTAATTACTCTCCTACTCCAAGACACTAGCCTAAGCTAAGTTGGTGTATCAGAGCCCTAGAAATAAAATGTTACTAGGTGAATTTTACTTTAAGCGTTAATTTTAGTGGTTGTTGTTTAAGTCAAGAGGTGGCGGAGATGAAACTCGTGGTGTAAAGACTCAACTCGAAATCACTAAAAAGATGCACCTAGGATGATTTAAACAATCTTTTCTCTTCAATGAACTTCTAAACTAAGAAAGAGTTTGAGAAATGCAACTACTTTGTAAACACAAATCTTTCTCAATTAAACAAATTAAAAGAAGAGCTTTTCCTTTCCAAAGCACTCAAAACGAGACAAATAGCTATTTCACACAAATTTCCCTTTTCTTTTCAAAGCAAACAATCACTACAAAAGACAAACTTTTCCAAAAGAGATTTTGTTTTTTATATTTTGTAAAAAAGACACTCAAAACTAATGAAAATGACTAACTTTGAGAGCTACAAACTATAAAAAGCTACTTGAAGTTAAAGCCTACTAAAAGTCTTTTTGAGGATGTTTTACTTAGCTAAATGTGAGCTAAGGACTAATGTATGCAGAATCACAATTAGTCAAAAAATAACCAATCTTTCGTTTTCCTTTTGTAAAAATGGAAATTCCAAACTTTCAACTACAAGCTTTTCGAAATTTTGAAATGAGAAAACTCAAAGCGAATTCCTCAACAAGGGGAGATTTCATAAATGGTCAAACTCACAAGAAGACCAATAGACACCAAGGTAATCTGAGGTCTCTGGGGCTTCTAAGCTCAGAGCCACTACACAACCAAAATGAAAAACAAACCCAACAAGCAAAATTCCTAGGAATTCCACCTAAAACCCTAATGCTAATGAAATTAAACCAAGGAAAGTTTTTGACAGGGAACAAGCAGGTCTGGGCAATGGTTAAAACTTATAAACAAATTCTAAACTGATAAAAAAGAGGAAAATTTGAAATTCTTCAAATTTTTGACAGGGTACGCAGGCAACCTGTTTACACAGGTGCGTCTACGCTCTGTGCACAAAGCAAAAGTGCGTACAAGTACGCACTGTGCTTAACTCAGAGGGTACGTACCTCTCCCAAAACTATGAAAAATGGAAACTAACTCAAAATTAACTAAATACACCCAATCCCACAGTCATCAAGTCAAAAACAGAAACATAAAATACAATTTCTCAAGTCAAAGTATAGACAAAGAAAACAATCAAGTCCCTAGTATGGTCGCCATTCTGTCGCGCAGAATGGGTCGATCTTGCAGACAAGATAGACCTTCCTAGAATCTAAAGAAGACCTAACAACAAGCAAACCAACCAAACACTATCTTTCTCTAAATATGCTTCAATAAACAATAGCAAACAAAGGTTTCTAGGGCCTACCTTTGGTCCAACGCAAGCTTGTGGATGCCCTCGCTCTTTCGATCCAAATGAGCTCCTCTTCGCGAATCTGCAAGCACAAACAAGGTAAACAAATTAAATAGCACCTGAAAAACCAATTGAAAAACTAATTGTATGAAACATATTTAACATGAAATTCAAGGAGTCCAATGAAACAAATAACATAAGATACTTGTTGAGAAAAATGAGTTTGATTGTATTAATTCAAAAGAAGAAGAACTTTACAACCTTTGCCTTGATGCTATACAAGCTCCTCCCAGGGTCCAACAAGATGTCTCCTCTACTTTGACAAGCTTCACTCACTCTCTAATGGAAACAAGAGGTATGTGATCTTTCCTCTCAAGCTCAACCAAAGAGTCTCAATTTCACCAGCATTTACCCTCAAAATGTTCAGCTTCTAACCTCCCTAGCCCTCACCCCAATGCCTGTATTTATAGTGCAATGGAGGGAAGTTACTAGGTCCTCCTTCAAAGGGATAAATCCCTCCTTCAAAGGGATAGCTCCTTTAGTCAAGGGATTAGCTCCTTCTCTTTTGGGATGCATGAACCACCTTAGAGCGAACAATCCATGTCAAAATTCCTTCTAGAAAACTCTAGAATTACCCCAAAGTGAGTTTTTTAAGATAAAAATTGCGCCTTTTGACTTTCACAGGGGTCCGCACTTGCACCGTTAGGAACAGAGCTGGTAGGTACGCAGCTTTTGTACACAGAAGGTGCGGGACCGCAGGTGACCATGGGAGAAAGTGCAGAACCAGAGTTACATTGATTTCTAATGTCTTTCTCCCACTTCCAAAGCTTGATTTGAAGAGTTGAGGTTCTAGACTTGCTTAGGAGGACAGTACAAGTGATGATAGACCCGTACTGACTGCAAATAATCATGGTGACGATATTTTTGTGTAACAGGTGTGAAGCCTGATTATCTTTTGTATTCAAAGGTATTGCTGCATTAGACCCCAGTTCGTAATGGGGTGGCAACACCACCCATAAAAAATTCATTGCAAGGGGGGTTTGGGGGGGGGGGGTGGTTGCAACCTTTGGGAGCCCCCCACCCTCCCCCCCCACCCCGACGGGGGGATCAAGGGCAGCGCCCCCAAAGCTAAAAATAGATGTAAAATTGCCTTGTAAAATGTTGTAATTTCATAGTCAATCTGGGTTGTTCATTAGGCGGAGATCTGACGGTAGAAGTTATGTTTAATTTAGGGTTTTTTTTCCCTAAAAGGCAACCCCTCGCTATATATGAGGAAATTGTATTGCGTATATGTAGATCTATATTTTGAGTGAAGAAGAGAGAGGAGATTGAGAGTGAAGAGGGAATTACAACGGATCTGCTATAGGTTGTATCTCTTCAGTTTGTTGGATAATATAAAAGGAAGGACTGGTTGTTTCTTCGTGGATGTAACCCAAACTGGGTAAACCACGTATATCTGTGTCTCTCTTGTTTTATGTGTTTTCTGTGTTTATATTTCTGCAATATTTTATGTGTTCCATTGTTGTGTAATATATAATTTTCTAACAATATGCAATTGCGATATCGCAATTGCATCCCTAAGTGTCGAGGGATGATTTTGTAACTCTACCTCTTTGTGATGTGTGATCGCATCGCAACCCTAATCCTATTGGAGGTTTATTTACGTCAACCTCTTATGATCTGCGATTGTGAAATGTGGGACCAATTGCGGCCTGCCACTTGGTGCTTCCCCATTCACAAAAGAATTCTGCCACGTCACCTTCTCTTGCCACATGTCCAAGTCAAACCTGAAATTTGACTTGCTCTAACTTCTTCATATTAGCTCGGATTCAAGTGTCATTTGCATCATTATAATCAGGAGGACGAGCACTTCGATCTGAAGTTAATTTTATCCAAATTCTGCCACTTTGAATTTTGAGCCTTTTTACCATGCCACTAGTACTTTTTAAAGATCCACCTGGATCAGTCTCCTTGCCTCAGACCTTTGGAGTTGGTGAAGGTGAATGAAAGTGACCCATTGATTAATATAGATAAAAAATCAAATGATATAAGAGATTCCCCCCAGGAAATCCATTTCCCAGAGAAGATAAAAGCATGTAAGTCCTGTAACAAATAGTCCCAACTAATTAGATTATAGGCTTTAGAAAAATCTAGATTGCATTAGGGGATTTTTGAGGTCTAAAATGGGCATCCTATGGAAATTATAAAATAATAGTGGAAATAATAAAATAATATTAGACTGCATCATCAAATTTTAGAGGAAAAAAGAAAAAAGCTATTTTTCAACTCGTATTTTCAACTTATCTCCCTATGCATTTACTCAAACTTCGAGTGGCAACACTCATTGGATGTAGAATTTGATTCCTCGTCCAAGGATTACCCATGTTGCATACTTTTGATGCACCCTGCTACACGAAAAATGAGAAATACATGAAAAATGTGGTTGCAATCATGTTTTTTCATGTATTTCTGATTTTTCTTGTAGCAGGGTCTATTGAAAGTATGTAATATGGGTACTCCTTGGATGAGGAATTAAATTTTTCATCCAAGGAGTACTCCCACTCGAAATTTGAGTAAATACTTAGGGAGATAAGTTGAAAATGCGAGTTGAAAAAGTAGTTTTATTATTTTATTATTTTTTAATGTTTTTACTTTTTTACTCCAAAAATGGTGAATCATCCCCCATGATTAATAGCATCATCTTGAACCCTATTGGTTCTTATAAAGTTTATTTTGGTTGTACATTTTTCTTAGGAGGCCCATTTTAGACCTAAAAATTCCCATAGTGATTATCATACCTGGACATTTTTTCACCCTTAAGGAGTCTATAATTTCTTGAGCCACATTGACACCATCTGTAATATTCCATCACTCCATAAAATTAGTATGGTACGATGATATTAAAACTAGTAGCAAATGTTTCAATCAATTTACTATTACTGTTGAAATTAATTTTATATATTACATTGTAGAGTCCAATAGGTTGAAAACCACTAGGGTTCTCTAAATGACCTCCTTTCGAAATAAGGGTGAGAAATGTTTCATTGAGAGTGGCATATATTGACTGAGTCTATCGAGATTCTTCCACCACTTCATGAATCTCCATACCTAGGAATCCCCAATATGCCTTGAAAAAATAAGAAGTAAAACAAGCAAGGCCTAATACCTTGTTCCTAGTTATATGCATAACCACTAGTTCCACTTCCTAGAATGATATTGGTCACATCAAAGAAACATTCTGGTCCTTAATAACTATCTATGAGATATGATGAAGAATTCAATTGATCGTTGGTTGTCTTTGGAAGGAGACCTTAGTGAGAATGTCTTGATAAAAATTAACAGATTCATGTTCAAATTCCTCGTGGTGGATTTTTCTCTCCCCATCAGCTCTAATAATAGAGAAGATCATATCATTATGACACCATTGTAACATGGCGTTATGGAAAAAATTGGAATTCCTTTCTCACTTCTTGAGCCACTGTACCTTAGACTTCTGCTTCTAGAGGATTTATTCTTATTTTCGTCGATGTTCCAATTTATGAGTAGTCAATGTTGAGAATGCAACAAGATGATGGAGCTTAGTGGAAAGGAGTTGCCTTCACTAAGTGGGCCCGCAGGCTATTTTTGGCGCAAAGTCTATTTTTAGACATATGGATCATGGTCTATGAGTTGCAGGATGCTATTTGTGGACGATTGGTCATGTTGGTAAAAATATATGGACTTCTATTTTTAGACATATGGGCGGAGTCTATTTTTAGACTGCCGGTCTAAAAATAGAAAAGTCTAATATTATTAGCTCTTAATAATATTTGGATTATAAACATTATCTTATCCTCTTGGAGCACTTCAGTTCGAGCTACGAATGTGGCACATGCATCTGTCAGAAGGAAATATGCTTTTCTTATGGACCAGTTGAGCTATTGCATGATGGACTTCAGTTAGAACACAAGTGGTTGAGTTTGGTGGAGTTGATTGAGGAGTTGATGGAGTTGTGTTCAGTTTTACTTGGTGGAACTAGTTGTATTTAGTCTAACTAAAGAATACACTAGTGATGAGTGATGTGAATTAATTATTAATTAATTCACTAATTATTAACTCATAAAGCAACTAAAGAATACATCAGTTAACTCAGTGCATGGACAGTTCAGTGGAGACAGGTGTTAGAGGTGAGTGAAAGGGCAAGATAGCTGTCAGTTGTGACTATAGTTGTGCATGAGATTTGCACAATCAATGGATTGAGTATTGCCAATGAGGATTGTGTGGTTCAGCCAAGGGAAATACGAGTTTGGATCAGCCATTCTCATGTAGGATTGCATAGTGGAGGTAGGCAAGCAGTGGAGGAGATTTGAACCTGTGATTGATTCAGATCTGAGCTAGTTTGTGTGTAACAGGTGGAGATAGTACTGAGTACTAGTGAGGAGTATTGTACTATGTATTGTTACATGTTCTCAATCAATATAATATACAAATAGTGTGGGGTTTTCAGCTGTATGCTTTCCCTGGGTTACAACCTGTGTTAATGTGTGCATGCGATTGATGTTTCATTGTTTTTAATTCTGCAAAATTGATGATCAACGTAGAGGAGGTTACGTATTATGCATGCATTTCGCAATAGTGTATAATTAGGATAATCTCTGTGAATAAGTGTCATATTATTCAAAATTTCTACATGGTATCAGAGTAGAGTTGATCATCAGATCTATTATTCAGAAAGTGATTACATTTTATTTCTTCAGGCAGAGTCTGTAATAGGGCCAGGTAGCCTCTGGATTCATCCTTCCTTTGGAAGGTGAGATATCCAGTAAAAGCCCATACAGTCAATCTCTGTACAAGAAATACTTTGTTCTCACGAATTTTAGATCAGAAGTGGTTGAGTTTTGAGCTGGTGGAATTTGAATTTGCAACAGTGTTTTCTTGGTGTCAAAGTTGAAATGTCTTTCAACGGTTTGCGATTGGAGTATGCTCTTGATGGAAGATCGAATTATATTGCATGGAAAGATAGGATGGAGGCGGTGTTAGATGATAATGGGTTGAAGGAGTTCATAGAGGCTGAGGTCCCAAAGCCTACTGATACTGCTCAAGTTGAGGCTTGGCAAAAGAAGACAACAAAGTGTCGAAGGATTCTATTGGAGGGCGTGAAGGATCACATTGTGTCCAGCCCGCATGGAAAGGGTTCTCCATACTTGATGTGGAAAGCGTTGACAGATTTATTCCAAAGCAAGAGTGACCAGAGGAAGTTGGCGCTCAAGGATAAACTCAGAAACATTAAGTGTGAGAAGGGAAACAATATGCCCAAGTATCTCACGAAGTTCACTCAATGCAGGGATGAGCTGGGAAGTGTGTGAGTGACTGTCGATGATGAGGACTTGGTGAGCTTGCCTCTCCTTGGTCTTCCAAAGATTTGGCATTCCTATCAGGACTCTGTCAATGGTCAGGAGAAATTTCCAGGATGGGAGAGACTTTGGTCAGATCTTGTGCAAGAGGAGATCAGGCGGAATATTAGGGACGGATCTTCATCAAAGGCACCTGATGAAGAAAATTGTGCTTTGGCTACCAAAGCAAAGAAGGGGAAGAACAAGAAAGCTTCTCATTCCGGTGCGAAAGGCAAGAAGCAGGACATGTCCAAGGTGAAGTGCTTTCATTGGCACCAGCACGGACATTATGCCACAAATTGTCCGCAAAAGAAGAAAAATAAGCAAGCTGCTGGATCTGCAACGGGAGAGGCCTTAGCCTTGCAGTTTGAGCTTGATTTTTCATTGATCGCATGCTTGGTATCAAGTGTGATGCGATCGGTATGGTTCTTGGACAGTGGTGTGCCTTTTCACATGACAGGAGATCGAGATTTGTTTTCTGATCTGGAGAAGAAAGATCTTAGAGTGCACATCGAGATGGGCGATGATCGTAGATATAGTGCGACCAGTATCGATACCATTTCCTTTGAGAGGGAGTCTGGTAAACCCTTTGTATTGAAGTAAGTGATGCATGTTCCAGGATTTAAGAAGAATCTTATCTCTGTGGCGATGCTAGAAGACAAGGGATATGATGTTGTTTTCAGCGAGGGAAAGGCTTTCCTGCGCAGTAAGACAACTAGAGAAACCCAGAAGATAGGGGTTCGAGTCAGGAACCTTTATCAGTTGCATGTAGATGGCTGCGCAACAATGGCATGCAAGGTAGAAGGATTGGTGAGCCGGGATGATGGCAAGCTGTGGCACAGGAGATTGGGCCACCATCACCATGGAGCCTTGAAGATACTGTAGCAGATTACTACTGGGCTTCCTAAAGGCACTCTTGCGCAGTCATATCAGTGCAAGGGGTGTACTTTGGGAAAATTTGTGAAAGCCACCTTTCACGAGAAGAATAGTCGCGCCACGAAAATCCTTGAGAGAATTCGCACAGACGTGTGTGGACCTTTCTCAGTAGCTTCGACAGCAAAACATAGGTACTATGTGATCTTTTTTGATGATTTCTCTTGAAAGTGCTGGATCTTCTTCATGCAGAAGAAGAGCGAGACATACTCAAAGTTCTGTGAGTTCAAAGCACTGGTCGAGAAGGAATCGGGGAAGAAGGTGAAGGCTCTTAGGAGCGACAATGGTGGTGAATTCATCTCTGGCGAGTTCAAGGACTTTTGCAGCGCAGAAGGGATTCGAAGAGAGCTCATAGCTCCCCATAACCCACAGTAGAACGGGGTTACTGAGCAGAAGAGCAGAACGATCGTGGGTTCTGCACAAGCGATGTTGCATGATCAGGGAATACTCCTTCACTTGTGGGCGGAAGCATGCAATACTACAGTCTATGTGCAGAACTGTTGTCCTCACAAGATACTTGGCATGAGTACACCCAAGGAGGCTTATTCTGGTAAGAGGCCTGATATTTCTCATTTGAGGATTTTTGGTTATAATGTTTACATGCATGTGACGAAGGATGCCAAGAAGAAGCTGGAGCCGACCGTAGAGGCTGGGATATTTGTGGGGTACATTGATACACCCCACAACTATCGTGTGTATTTGCCAGACAGTCGCAAGACTGTTGTGCGACGGGATATCAAATTTCAGGAGAAGAAAGCCATGAAGTGTTCGCTTGAGAGGGAGCCACACTTGCATGTAGATGAGGAGCTATTAGTTCCTAAGGATGAGCTTTAGGACATGGATCAGCCACAGGACGAAGTTCATGGAGTGGAAGAGACCACTCATGCAACGCCAACCATCAAAGGGCGAAAGTGCATTATAGAAGCTGAGTGACTGGCTCAAGATGTAGAGAAAGTTGTAGGAACACCTACAGCTCAACGCAGACAGATACAGTCACCTGATCGGTACACTGGATACATGGCTCTTGTGAGAAAATGTGTTGCTACTCAGCCATCCTCTTTCGAGGAAGTTGTGGAGGATCCCACATGGGTAGATGCCATGGTGGAAGAGTATGATTCGATTGTCAGAAACAGTGCATGGGAGATTGTCCCAAGACCGGAGGGGAAATTAGTGGTGGGTTCGAGATGGATCTACAAAGTGAAGCAGGAAGCTGACAAGAGTGTGGAGAAGTACAAGGCAAGATTTGTTGCCCGAGGCTTCTCATAGATAGAGGAGATCGATTATGAGGAGACCTTTGCACCTATCGCAAGGTATTCTTCCATACGGACGATTCTTGCTCTCTTAGTGTAGATGGGGTGGCACATTCATCAAATGGATGTGAAGACTGTGTTCCTCAACGGAGTCATTGAGGAGGAGGTGTACATAGAGAAGCCCAAAGGTTTCGAGATCTTCAGCAGCGAGTCGCATGTGTGCAGGCTCAAGAGAGCGTTGTATGGGTTGAAACAAGCACCACGTGCTTGGTACACACGGATAGACAGTTATTTCACCGGACTTGGGTTCTCCAAGAGTGAGGCAGATCCTAACCTATACCAGATTGTGGTGGAGGGTAAGTTGCTTATCATTGTACTTTATGTATATGATTTGATTCTGACAGGTGATGAGCTGTTGATACTTTCATACAAGGATGATCTTGCTAGGGAGTTTGAGATGAAGGACTTGGGCCTCCTTCATTATTTCCTGGGATTGGAAATTTGGTAGCGCAGTGATGGACTATTTGTTTCTCAGGGTAAGTATGCTCGAGAGATACTAGAGAAGTTCAACATGCATGGCTGCAAGCCTGTTGATACTCCTCTTCCTAGAAGTTGGAGGAAGGAGGATGCTACTTCAGCGGAGGTAGTGGATGCCACTGTTTATCGACAGTTGGTGGGGTCGCTTATGTATCTGGTTAATACATGACCCGATATATGCTATGCTGTTAACCAGCTTTCACAAGCTATGGTTAAGCCAACCAAGCTCTTTTGGAAGGCAGGCAAGCATGTATTGCGTTATCTCAGAGGCACATCGGGATATGGATTGTGGTACAGACAGGAGGATGAGGTGAAGCTATGTGGCTTCACGGATGCAGATTGGGCAAGGAGCCCAACAGACAGAAAGAGAACATCTGGAGGGATCTTCAGTATTGGGTTGACAGCAGTTTCTTGGTACAGCAGGAAGCAAAGATCCGTGGCACTCAGTTCAGCAGAGGCCAAGTATATGGCAGCAAGTTTGGCTGCATGCGAGGCTATATGGATGAGGAAGATCCTGGTCGGGTTGTTCGGTTCATACTTGGAGCCTACTGTGATTTATTGTGATAACCAGAGTTGCATTAAACTCTCGACTAATCCAGTATTTCATGATAGATCTAAGCACATTGACATCAGGTACCATCATACCAGAGATTGTGTGTAGCGGAGAATCATGTTACTTTCATACATTCCAACGAAGGATCAGGATGCTGATATCTTGACGAAGGCGCTCACCAGGAGAAAATTCGAATACCACCGAGGCAGGATAGGGGTTGCTGATAATCCATATCTTGTTGAGAGGGAGTGTTGAGAATGCAACAAGATGATGGAGCTTAGTGGAAAGGAGTCGCCTTCACTAAGTGGGCCCACAGGCTATTTTTGGCGCAAAGTCTATTTTTAGACTATGTCTATTTTAGACATATGGATCATGTTCTATGAGTTGCAGGATGCTATTTGTGGATGATTGGTCATGTTGGTAAAAATATATGGACTTCTATTTTTAGACATATGGGTGGAGTCTATTTTTAGACTGCCGGTCTAAAAATAGAAAAGTCGAATATTATTAGCTCTTAATAATATTTGGACTATAAACATTATCTTATCCTCTTGGAGCACTTCAGTTCGAGCTACAGATGTGGCACATGCAACTGTCAGAAGGAAATACGCTTTTCTTATGGGTCAGCTGAGCTATTTCATGATGGACTTCAGTTATAACTCTAGTGGTTGAGTTTGGTGGAGTTGATTGAGGAGTTGATGGAGTTGTGTTCAGTTTGACTTGGTTGAACTAGTTTTATTTAGTCTAACTAAAGAATACACTAGTGATGAGTGATGTGAATTAATTATTAATTAATTCACTAATTATTAACTCATAAAGCAACTAAAGAATACATCAGTTAACTCAGTGCATGGACAGTTCAGTGGAGACAGGTGTTAGAGGTGAGTGAAAGGGTAAGACAACTATCAATTGTGACTATAGTTGTGCATGCGATTTGCACAATCAATGGATTGAGTATTGCCAATGAGGATCGCATGGTTCAACCAAGGGAAATACGAGTTTGGATCAGCCATTCTCATCTATTCTCATGCAGGATTGCACAGTGGAGGAAGGCAAGCAGTGGAGGAGATTTGAACCTGTGATTGATTCAGATCTGAGCTAGTTTGTGTGTAACAGGTGGAGATAGTACTGAGTACTTGTGAGGAGTATTGTACTATGTATTGTTACATGTTCTCAATCAATATAATATACAGATAGTGTGGGGTTTTCAGTTGTATGCTTTCCCCGGGTTACATACTGTGTTCATGTGCGCATGCGATTGATGTTTCATTGTTTTTAATTCCGCAAAATTGATGATCAACGTAGAGGAGGTTATGTATTATGCATGAATTCCGCAATAGTGTATAATCAGGATAATCTCTGTGAATAAGTGTCATATTATTCAAAATTTCTATAGTCAACCCCTCCTCTACTACTAACTCAAGGGATATTCCCTCCAATATCATACACTATTGTATTCTTTCCATATGACCTTCTAGGATCGCCTTATCTTTAAAAAAAATCCAAAAATCTACTTAGTTCACTGTTTTATCTTATTCTTCATCATATTAAGCTTTAGTTGAAAGGTTTTCATTTTAGACTTACCTTGAATATCAAGGTCCAACCACCACTTGTTTAAGAGCTCCAAAAAAATAGGCTCCTATAACCAAAATATTTCAAGCCAGAAAGGACGATTAAGGGGGACCTCCTATAAATCGAGCTCTAGTCTAACAGGCCAATGGTCTGACCCTATGCATGTGAAAATTGCAGCTTCAACAAAAAAATACTTTATGTAAGGCGCCCTTAAAGAGAAGAAGGAGATCCAACCGACTCACTCTTTTATGTTTTCCTCCTCAACGGTTGTTCCATGTATATGAACCATTGATGGTTGGAATATCTACCGACATGAGTTTCTCTATGTACCTGTCAAAAGAGACGAATTCATGATCTAATTTACACACTCCTCCTCTTTTCTCTGTCAACGATCAAATGAGATTAAAATATCCGCCAACAATAGATAAATAATCCCCGATTAGTTGTTTAGTATCCATGAGCTTCTATGAAAAATGAGCCTTATCTCCATCCATGGACGAGAGTTTATCATCAACATATACATTCAAGGCATCATGTGTATTGCAATTATGAAATCTTCTCACATATTACCCCCATTTACTATCATCAAATATAAAATGAGGAATTCCATGAGAAAGAATCTTATCTTTTTGAATTGAAAAAATGCGAGAATCTAATCTCCTTACATCTAAACTCCCTTTGCTATAATCAAATATAAAATGAGGAATTCCATGAGAAAGAATTTTCTTTTTTAATAGAAACAATGCAAGAATCTACGTCGAGAAATAATTTTCTTTTTAAATAGAAACAATGCAAGAATCTACGTCTTTTGAAATCATAACTAAATGAGTTATACATTTTTACATTGGAACCTTAAGGAGACACATTTGTATCCTTTGGAGATATTTGCCTTAGCAAAAATGAATCTTTTGACTTCTCCTCAATATTATCATTTACATAGACACCCACATTTACTTCCTTGTTACCTCCAAACTTAGATCCCTTCTTTCCACCTTCCATCTTGGAATCCCTAGATTCCTTGTTTTCCTCTAAATTAGAAGAGCCCTTCTCTTCTTTCTTTGTCCATACCTTCCCTTTTTTTCTTAGACACTTTGCCTCAACTACCCTACTTCATGACAAAATGAACATTGAAAGGGAATATTCTTATAATATAAAATTTGCATATATTTTTGGAACTCCCATTCAACCTATATTTCTATAAGGAACTCCTCCTTAAGATTAGCTTCCACCAGCAATTTAATTATTCACTTATCGTCCATGATTTGAAAAGTCTCCTTCAAGTCCATAAATTTATGTATAGCAAGATACAATTTTTCAAAGATTTTCTTACTTCATATTTCAATTGGAAGGTCATGTATCTAGAACCACACTTGTTAAATAAATAATGGTTTTCATCTAGAGACAAGCCCCAAATGCCACCTTTTAACATAGAGACTTAAAGGGCCCTATAACTAGTGATTATTGATTATTTCCACTACCTTCTTTACACACCAAAATTTGAAAGTGATTGAGCTTTGAAGAAGAATATAAATTTTTGGCAATATACTTGAACAACTTCTTCTAGTTATCCTCCATCTATTTTCTCCTAGATTCTCCCTTCACTTGCTTTCCCATGGAACATCTAGTTAAAGCCATTTCCATCATCCCTTCAACTTCCTCCATTCTAATATCCCCTCTTAACCATTTTGAAATAATTTTTATTTGGCTTAACGTGTTTATGTTTTTTCTTCCTTTTAGCTAGATTAACTCATTGAATTTCCACAGAACCATCTATAACAGCCCTTGTATACACCTCTAATTTTGTAATGTTTGTAATTATATACATATTTTATAATTGGTTGGAGCTGAAGATTGGGCTTACAGATCCATGATCTAAGGGAAGTAGTGAATGGTGGTTGTTGGCATAACTGAACACACCACCACCTACAACTAGCAATGAAATATGGGCCAAGAAAATGCCCATGTTTCTCATGTTCCCCGCGACATGGGAATATGGAAGTGAACAGATGGGTAGAAGGAAAGGAGCTTGAAACAAAAAGGAAGAATGAAAAGCAAAACAAGGATTCAAATGGTAGTAGAATGCAAGACATGCACAGTGTGAGGGAATGTTAGAGAGAATGAGTTTTGTAACATAAGAGCATGAATGTTGAGCACTATAGAAATCATTTTGAGCCTAAAGGGATGTGATTCCCTGTGCTGATGTATTGAAGTTGTGGAATTTGTGTTTCCAGGCTCGGAAGGATCAATGGAAGGCTCAAAGGAGATTGTTGGGTGATGGGTATTTATTCTATGGCGGATAAACCACTGGGCAAGGTTACAATTCACTGGGATGCTTGCTAAAAGGGTTGATAAACCACTAAGTGCTTTCCAAGAGGGAGGATAAACCACTTCATGCTCACCAAGTAAGTTGATAAACCACCTAAATTGTGAGTTGCAGGTTCTTGTAGTGCTTTCCTTGAGGATACAGTTGATAAAACACCTAAAACGTTAACCCATACTCCTGGAGCTAAGCATTATTCCAGTTGAGTTTGATTGAAATCCCTCGAATCGTGGATATGGCTTGGGGGTGGAAAATTATAAGAAATACTATGGTGCGTCTAGCCTATGGTTCGATGGAGAGCTGAAGTCCCACCTTTAGTTTCTATCCATCTCCAGCCATTCAAATAAGTGCCATGGCTTATGTATAATGGAATTAAATTAATTACCTGGATAGGTATGTTAATGAATAATGAATGGCTCTGTGTTATCTTGAATAGTTATTGGAAATTATTGCATGTCCTTGATAGGAAATAGGCCTTGATGTTATTTTGGCTAAGTTGGAAATATTGGCTTTATGTGGATATTATCAATGTTCTTGAATATATATGTGTTTGTGTGTGTGTGCAAATGTGGTCAAATTTCATGAGAACATGTAGATAAATATTGATAATAATGTTTTAATGGTTGGCATGTTTATAAATTGTAAGGTTCATTGTTATTTCTTAATATGCACTCTTCTTATGCCAATGATGGATATGCCCTATGTATAGGAAGCTTGTAAGAGTATAGAACTCTAAGATAAATAGATGCAAAGTAGTTGTATCCTTAACTTTGTGGACATTCATTATTATATTGGATGATCTCTCTTTAGAGTTGATGTCCCTACCCATGACTTATGTCGTTGTTTGAATATGGTGCCACTGCATAAAAATTTCAAAGCATGCCTAGCTATGGTTTAACCGAGTGTTGATGCCAAATGGTAGGCATTTTATTGAATTTATTTGATGTATTTCTAACTTGAGTTAATGTTTGAAAATTTAGAATTTTGGAGTGAAGGTTTTAATTTTATTGCAAAAATGGTACTGAGCATTGCTCGGGACCAGGAAAGGCTTCAAAAATCCAATGAAGTTCCTAATACTTAAAGCAGAGAATGCAGATCGAAAAAGGCTTGCATGCAGGTTAAGCATATCTGGTTAAATTCATAATGGAAAATGGAAAATTTACAAAAGATTGAAGGAAATCATAATCACAATTTAAGCCTCATAATCAGATAGTTGAGGGAGAGGATTAATCATAATTAAGGATTAATGCTTAATCCCACATCGCGCCCATCGTTAAGAAAAACTTGTTGGAGAAGAGGTGTTATGACAAAAAACATGTGACGAATTCCCCTTCTCATCTCTTGGTGTGGAATTTGTCATCATGTCATGCCCAGTTTTGGTATGAGCTTCCATCGGCATTGGGCACACTGACATGCATGCAGGGAAGAGGAGTTAAGTGTGGGGCCACGGAAATTTCTTATAACATGAGTTCGTCGATTAACATAGAGGACCAGGATCTAGTGGAACCCTAGCTTAAGTTGAGGTGGTAGGTGCCATGTAGGCCAGGGTATGGCTACGTGGTTGCCACAAGTGATTCTCCAAGACATGGATTGATGATGTGGAAAAAGTGCTTAGGTGGAACACTACTTGCATGACATGTGGCAGGCGCAATTGGACATTTTAGGTGGCCAAGGTGGTTGGTTATGGATGACATGTGGCACCTTCTGTGTATGCCATGTGGCAAGTTGACATCATCACAATGTTAGTATGATGTCAACAGGCATGTTCTATGTGTCAAGGTGATGGAGATTTGATCATTAGTTGAAACGATCTGCACCTTTTTCCTAATGCAGGTTATCTTGTGCCCTCCCGAGGTTTAGGCACAACTGACAAAATGTGTAATGGAAGAATGTTTTTCAACTGACATCTATCGTGTCACGCCAATTTCGAGAGTCATTCATCTTTGGCCTTAACACAATCTTGTTGGCACGTTGATGAGGGAAAGTGTGCGTTGATGTGGTAGTGCCATGTATGCTACTTGGTGATCCACGTGGAAGGTTACTAACATGGTAAGGGAGCTAAAAGGTTGACCTTTAAATGGTTGTAACTTTTTATTCGAGCATTGGATCAATATACAATTTATATCGTTAAAAGGCTCTCGACGAGTCTAATCCAATGGTGGTATCAGAAATTAATTCTTAGAACTTTAGGAACTGTGGATTTTTATCACCCCATCTTCATAATGAGACCATAGAGGTAAATTTAATTTTTATGTAACACCTTCCACTACACAAGAATAACCCAAGGTGGTGGGAGGGTGTGTTACACCACCTTTTCTTAATGATTTAGCACATAGGAGACATGAAGCATTACCATCCATTATTTCCTCAATATATCAAGTTATGTCTTTAGTTCTACCAAGAGGACAAGAGTTAAAATATAGAGCTTTCCATTACAACAAGAGATCTCCAACATGTATACACTCGAAACTTCCTTCAAACATACCCCTAGCCCCCTATCGCCATCAAACTTGAGATCTTCTCCAAACTTCTTTAGTGGATCAATCATCCTTTCCTTTTGTCAATAAAACTCTTCTAATGAATTGCCAAAATACCCTTGATGTTTTTTTCCTTCTCATAACATTCCTTCTCCACCTAATCATGATGGTTTATGGAGTAAGTATCAAAAAACATGAAACCTATCCTAGTGCAAGTTCCACATTATAAGTCCTCACATTCCTCCATAATTCCAATAATTCATCCCTTGGTTGAAATATGAATTGAATACTTGGGTAGTATCTCACCTATAATCAACTAGATTGAGATCGAGATCCATCATCCCCACTTCAAAGATCGAACCCTTCACCACCATTTACCAACAAGAGCAACATTTTGATATTTGATGCCCAAGATGCCTAATTAAGATAAGATCCCTTGGTAAAGAGAAAAATTCTCGAGCCACTAAAGGAATACCCACATGAGAACACCTTGAGATTTGATGTCGAGGATGCCTAATTAAGACGTGACCCCTTGGTAAAGTGCAAAATTCCCAGTCATACATTTTACTCAGATAAGTACTCTTATATTTTTGTTGTGCTAACTTATAATTATGAGTCATATATTAATGTTCCATGTTTAATAATTATGGGAAATTATGCTATGAATCCTAGATTTAGGGTTACATAATTAATTGTTGATAATTATTGTTATATATGTTGTGCCAAACGTATCGCTCGATATTGAAGTGTTATGTTTTCTTGGTGCTATGTATACTAATTATTTGTTGTATTTCAGTGGTATGTTTTCTATTGGGCCTGTATAATTATTGCATTGCATGTGAATTCAAATTTATCTATGGAAGGTCCCTAATGTTATACTTATAATTATATGTACCCTTATATGTATCCATTGTTAATAGATTCAATGTTAGAGTTTAATTATGGGAAAATTATAGCTTATGCACTTTCGTAGATATATTGGTGAATTTATTAGGGAAATTCAGGTTGAGGGTTCCGTAGTATTGCTTGACAAAAATATTAGTGAATTTAATTAATGAATTTCAGTTTTGATTAAATGTGTTTCCACATTAATGATGGTAAATTATTGACACATTTGAGGCTATGGTGAGGTAGTATTGTTCGGTTGGAGGTTGAATACATTACAAATCATATTTAATTAAATCTTTAGATAATACCACAAGGGTGTAGAGAGACAAAATAGAAGGTTGTATATATGAATATTGTGCATTGGAAATTTGAGAAAGAAAGGATGCCTAAAAGAAAACCAAATATATCAAAGTGGTGTCGATAATATGAATGAAGTTAAACACCCAACCTAAATCCAAGCAAAGCAAGACATATAAGGATATGCCTCGTTGTGTTACTCAACAATCTAGTAGGAGAGTAAAAAACTACATGATACATGACCATAAATCTATTATGGATAATGAATCTAATGCTATATGATTAGTCCATTTTGAGCACACAATATCTCTAGGTTGGTAATGAATTTGAAAATATTGTAATATCTAAGTAATAAGACATTGAATGTTAACACTAGATTTTTTCCTTCATTAAGGTATTTTCCAATGTAAATCATGTGTCCATTTAGAGCACATAATATCTCTAGGTTGGCAATGTTTGAAAATGTTGTAATATTTAAGTAATAAGACATTGCATGTTAACACTAGAGTTTTTCCTCCATTAAAACACATATTTCATTAAATTTGGAATTAAACGGTGGATCTAGAATTTCAAAATAACCAAAAAGCTCAATTCTAGTAATTGTACTTGTAATAAAATATTTCCAAATTTAATGAAATATGTGTTTTAAGGTTTTTTCCAATGTAAATTATGTGTTGTTTGTTTGCTATGGTGCATGCATATCCATTTTCTTTCTACACTTAGTATTTGACAACAAATGAAATAGGTGAGGCCTAGTTCAGGAAATTGATGTTTTTTTTTCTCAATTAGTCTACTCCTATATTCATACAAAAAAGTTACAGCGAGGCTGGCCTCGAGAATTCATTCCATGAGGTGGGCATTTAGCAGAAAAACTTGACATCCTGACTGTAGAACCATCAAAATGACTTACATCAGAGAGGATAATTTCAAGGAACATTGAACATACCAGACAAACTCAAAAAGCTGACCCAAACAGCGATACCAGACTGAGTGAAACACTGTTGTTTCAAGGACCGATTTTTACATAAACATAAACATAAATAGACCACGACCTGTATCATAAACAAAAGCCTGAGACGGGCATGAACCCTGTGAATTGAAAAGGAGGTGAGCTTTGTCTTCGGAGGCGAAACCATAAAACCAGAGGCACTGACTAGCTCAATCTTCATCAGAGGTGGACGGCTGTTCCTCTAAAACTCGGCACCCAAATTGACCGGAGTCCATGGAGTCATAAGAGTGGACCGCCGAACTTGAAGGCTCTCCTCTCGTGCTTGGGCCGACATTGGCCTCAGAGTGCGTAGTAGGCATGCTTCCGGTACCTTGGCGTGGGGTGGCAATTTGACTTGCCAACCTCTGTTCCTCCGTAGCCCTCTTTGAACTGCTCCCGGACCCGTGTTGTGCTCACACCTTTTGATAGTCACAGATACAATGAAGGAGGAATTTGCCAGTGAAAAAGGAATGCGGTAGCAGGCAGTGGGATACATGTGATGCATACAGGCATTGCCTCTATCATGCCCTCGACCCCAGCCTCTGCCACTTCTGGTGGCTGGACAGACCGATGCATCTTCAGAGGGGTCCAGAGTGGTGGAGGAGTGCTGGGCGGTTGCTCGACTATGTGAACCGTCGCGCCTGCTGATCATTCTCAGCCTTTCTTTCAGCATATTTATGGGATGGGGATTGTTAAACGGAGGAGGGAAGGCAGATAAACGACTGAGGGGCGAATGCACCGAGAGAGCCGAGGACTGAGCCCGAGACAAGCAGTAAGCGTTAGGGAATGGAGCTAAAGGGAGGCCGGAGAAGGAAAAGGCGTATATAGCCCTACAGAACAAGATCACCAGGGAAGAACTTTTCGCATTCACCAGTGCCGATAGGAAGTAGGTAGGTGAACTTTCGCTCGGAGAGTCGCCCAGGACTGCGACCTTGATGGAGCAGAATTCAAACAATAGAACAGCAACAATGAGAATGAAACAGAGCGCCATCATGCTTATAACCAGAAGCAGGGAAGGCAGAGTTAATGTTTCCATTAATCTATTTGTGCGAGGCCAGTTATCTAGGCCATGACTCATACCCTTGACGCAGATGGGCTGCCACTTGCCCATCTTGTGCGCCTCCATCGTACCTTTATAATTGTCAATCACCCGCATCCGGGAGCGAGTAGTCTTGTTGCACCAGAGAAGTGCATTCATGTTTGAGTTTTTCATCATCTGAGTCGCCGAGAGGTCCTAAGAAATAAGGGATCTGCTGGTGTACCCCTTGATTGGCCAGTCTATCTACTACTTTGTTGGCACTACGTCTTACATGCTTGAAGGTGATGCTTTAGGGGTTCCGTAGTCGATCCTCCAAAAGTTCCAATCTGCTAAGCAGCCTTTAGCTAGAAGCTATCTTGGTTGCCGAGGTACCTGTTTGAATCTTGGTGGCTGTTGTTATTAGGATAAGGGAGTCTCCCTCGACCTCTAATGGGAAGAAGTTTTTTTGATCTGCAATGCAAATCCCTTTCCACAGTCCTTCCAATTCAGCAACATTGTTGGTATCTTTTCCATGGTTCCATAGTAGACATGCAATGTTGCGCCCACATTGTTCCTGAAGACGCCCCCAAAGCCTGTCGGCCTAGGATTGCCCTTAGCTGCCCCATCAAAATTCAATTTGTATGAGTTGGATGCAGGAGGAGACCAAGTGAGAGGAGAGGCAGAACTAATTGGAGGATGAGCTTTGACATGGGCCAAAAAGGACAGGTCCAAATTCCAGGCATTCATGATGAGGCATTCCTGAGGTGATTCTGGCAGATCCGTGTCTTGCCAGTGTCTGATAGCTAGAGTTTCTTGGAGATTTTGCTTTAGAAGAAGCCACAGAGTATCAATTGGCCTGCTGATATTGTTAAAAATTTTGTTGTTCCTTTCCTTCCAAAGAATCCAGTAGAGAAAACCTAGCATTAGAGTCCACAGAGAGTTTAGAAGAGGGTTGTGAAAAGGGTGCTTTGGCCATTTTCTAATGGTATCTGTTATATCTCCCATCCGTTCTCCCGATCTTTGATTGCATTGATTAGTTTTCTCCCATAAATAAGTAGCTAGAGGACAAGTCTCCATGAGATGCGTGATGGATTCAGAGTTGAGATTGCAGTTGGGACATCTCGATGGGCCAATGAATCCCCTTTTTTGTAGATTGTCCCAAGTGAGGATACGCCTCTTGCTTAAGAGCCAAAGAAAGGTGGAGACCTTAGGCCATATTCCTGGTTTCCAGACCCGTTCCCAGAGCTGATCCTTGTCTGTCTGAATGGCTGAGTAGCGAAGCTGGTAAGCTTCCTTGGTGGTAAACATTCCCCTTGGCGTATGTCCCCATCGCAGTTTGTCCTGCTGATCTGAGCATTTGATTCTTCTGTGGTTTAACTCCTGATCGATCTCGGTATAGGTTTCCCCTTGCCAATTGGCCTGCCAGGTGCTAGCGGGTTTCCATAGTTGAAAGTCTTGGGGTGTTTGCTGCTGCCAGAATTGATGAACATGGGTGAGATTTGCTTGCTGCATAGAAACCTGCCAGATTGGCTTGTGGAAGAGAGAGGCTAGTTTTGGGAGCTATTGCCAAGAGTCCTCCCAGAACCTAGCTGTGGTGCCTGAATGAATTTCCCAGAAGCTATGCTCTTGAATGAAGGCGCTGTGGAGCTTGGAAGCATTCCAAATCAAAGAGCCTAGGGTTTTAGTGCTAATTCTTATGAGTTCGTTCCCTTGACTTCCTGGTGCATATTTTACTTGCCATAGCCGCGCCCAGGGTATTTGTGGTTTGGAGATCTAATTCCACCAAATACGGGCGCCCATTGTGTTGTTGCTTTGGAGAGGATCCCTTAATCCGAGCCCACCCTCTAATTTTGGCTGGCAGACCTCCTTCCAATTAACAAGAGCCCATTTCCTATTGAGACCAGAAGATCCCCACAGAAAGTTTCTCTGTAGATTGCGGATTGCCTTAAGGACCCATTTTGGCGCTGCCAGAATAGAAAAAAGATACAGAGGCATGGCCTGGAGAACAGATTTGATCAGAATGAGTCTGCCGGCCATATTGAGAGAGCGGAAAGTCCAGGAAGAGAGCCTTGAATCCAATTTGTCGAGAAGAGTCCTCCAGGAGGCGTGTTTTATGGCTGAGTCCAACAAAGGAGCCCCCAGGTATTTCGAGGGTAGCGCTGCTGTAGAGAATCCCAGAATACGAGCGATGTTCCTTTGAGTGGTGGCAGGGGTGTTAAAAAAGAAGAGTTGGGATTTGGAGGCATTGATAGAGGTACCAGAGGCTTCAGAGAAGAGAGAGAGCAGATCTTTGAAGGCTTTTGCCTCTTGAGATGAGGGGTGGCCAAAAAGCATCGTATCGTCTACAAACTGTTGGTGGGATAAGGGATGAAGACCATGGAGAGAAATTCCCTTTAGAGCTTGAGAGGATACGGCAGAGTGAAGCAGACGACTGAGCCCTTCTGCCATGAGGACAAAAAGGAAGGGGGATAGGGGATCCCCTTGATGAATACCACGTGAGGGGCGGAAGGGCGAAGAGGGGGAGCCATTGAGCAGGACCGAAAAACAGGGAGAGGAGATGAGATTCATGATCCATCTTGTCCAAGTGGCATTGAAGCCAAAAGCCAATAACATCTGATGAATATAGTTCCAGCTAAGTTTGTCAAAAGCTTTAGAGAGATCAAGCTTTAGAATCATACCTGGCTTTTTTAGAAGCTTCAGAGAGTGGATTACTTCATTTGAAAGAATAATGCCATCCATTATCTGACGTCCTTCTACGTATCCAGTCTGCTCCGGCGAGATGAGAAGAGGGAGGAGAGGTTTGAGCCTGTTCGCCAATACTTTGGAGATGAGCTTGTAGATGATGTTGCATAAAGCAATCAATCTGTATTTCTCGGGCGTATTTGGTTCATCCCCTTTAAGTAGTAGCCTATTAAAGTGGCATTTAGAGAGGGGAGAATCCAGTGCATAGATCTTGATTCCTCCACTAATTCCCATACCTCTGTCTTGATGAGCTCCTAAAACTCGTGAAAGAAATTGGCAGTGAAACCATCAGGACCAGGTGCCTTGCCATCCTTGAGTTGGGCCATCGCATCTTCTACTTCCTGCAGTGAAATAGATTGGAGCAGTTTATTGTTGTGATCCTCCGTTATGATTTTAGGAATATGCTGTGTGATGGTTCTAATGGCTTGATCTCTGCTTCCTGGAGGCTCCCTCAGAGTTTCCTGAAAGTACTCTTTGAATTCCTTTTCCATGTCTTCATGCACTTCTAGTCTTTCCCCTTGACGATTGTTAATGAATGCGATATTGTTGTGCATTCTTCTTTGAATGGTGGATCTATGGAAGAATTTTGTATTCTTCTCCCCTTCCTTGAGCCACCGGATTCTGGACTTTTGTCGCCACAGGATTTCTTCTTGCTGCCTGCGTGCCTCAATTTTAGTCCAAAGGGTTTGCTCCTGTTGCGCCTGCTCTTCTGTCCTTCCCTCCAAGATGATAGTCTGTTGAAGTGAGCACATTTGCTGTTCCAACTTTTTCCGATTCTCAAAAATGTTGCCAAACTGAGTACGGTTCCAAACTTTGAGAACTTGTTTTAGGTTTTTTAGTTTCTGTTGGAATTGGAACATTTTGGCTCCTTCAGGTGGGGTAAAGGATTTCCAGGCCTCACTGACCACTGCTTTGAAGTTAGGATTTGAGAACCAAAAGGCTTCAAATCGAAAAGGTCTGTTGCATCTTGTACCCGGCCGTGACCATTGTAACATAATGGGCCAGTGATCTGATCCTCCTTGGGGCAATATGGAAGCATGAAAGTCCCCTCCCAGGTGTATGGCATTGTCCGAGATGAGGAACCGGTCTAGCCTGGAAGCAATATGCTGAGTACCCCTCCGCTTATTGGTCCAGGTATATACACCATTGGAAGTCTGAATATCCATTAATTGATTGCTTTGAATAAATTCTTTGAAGCCGCTACTGTCACCTTCTAACCTTGATCTGCTGCCGTGTTTCTCCTCCAACGTCGTTATGATGTTGAAGTCACCGCCACCAATCCAGAGGGGGAACTGCCTGTTAGAATTGAGAATGGTGAGTGTATCCAAAGTTCCAGTTTCTGCTGTAAATTTTGTAGAAAATATACATTTGAGAGATGCCCGTCAATGTTTGTCCCAACGAGATGGAAGGACGCTTGGATGAGGAAGTGGGTAGCATGAAAGTCTTGAAGAGTGAGAACATGTGGGTTCCACATAATTGCAAGCCCTCCTGAGGCTCCGGAGGCATCTATTGAAACTGAGCAACTGCCTGACCAGACCTTGTTAATGATTCTTTCTATAGCATTGGTATTACTTTTCGTTTATTGAATAAAAACTAATGATGTTTTTTCTTGCTGGATCAAGTTTTTTAACATTCTGTGTTTTGAGGGGCTATTGAGCCCTCTCACATTCCAAGAGATGAGCTTCATGAGGAACCATGGGGTTGGGGTTTGTAGAACTTTGTCAACTTAGGGAATCACCCGGATTCCATTAGTATTTCTCCTACGATAATGGTCCTTTGCAAATCTGTTTTGCGCCCTCTTTTCTTCATTTCTTTTAGAATTTTTTTTCCATCCCAGGGCCTTCCTGCTTGTATACCTAGACATTTATTATGCTGAACTTTGGTGAGAACTCCTTCCAGCCTTTCGATTTGCCATGGGGGTATTGAATTGTATTCTTTTTGCTTGCATGTTGTTTCCAATTTGAGGATATCCAGACCTTCCAGACTAACATTCTCTGGATCCTCGTCCATTATTGTGGGAATATTCTGATCTTCCATGGATGTGTTGTCATGCAAACTAAGAGCTAGAGCAGCATCTAGCTCCATTGAAGAGGACTGCTGGCCGGTCTCTGGAACAGTTTTCTCCAAGGTAGAGGGATTTGAGCCAGTATCTGGAACAAGTTTCTCCGCGACAGAGGATATTAGAAGGCTGGAGGGAGCGGAGGCTGAGGATGGCCAAGAAGCTTTGATAATCTGGGAGGATGAGGGTGGGGAAGGGATCGCCTGAGGATCTAAGCTTTGATTCTCGGAGGGATCTTGAGAGGCGAGAATTATAAATCTATTCTGGGATTCAGGCTTTTTGGGGCTTTCTGGGGCTGCGGGATTTTTCTTTGCATGCCGCCGGCGATTAGGGACTTTAATGAATCCTTCAGAGTCTTTGGTAGTTTCATTAGCAGAGGTTTTGGGCAGAGTATTCAGAGGACAGTCCCGGAAGAGATGGCCATGTTCATGGCATTTTCGACAGCGAAAAGGAATATGCTCGTAGTCTAATGGTTGAATCCATTCAAAATCATCATGAAAGAGACTTACCGAGTCTGCAAGAGCTTTGGTCAGATGCATTTGGACGCAGATCCTGGCGTATGAGGTGTATCTTCGAGTTTTGGTTTCCTCAGCAACTTTGATGAAAACCCCCAAGCTGTTGCCGATGTCCGTTAGCATTTCCTCTTTCCAGTATTCCACAGGAAGGGAGTACATACGTATCCAGACTGGAGCCCAACTGAAATCTTCCTTATCTGGGTTAAACCTAGCTTTCCAGTCATGAAGGTACAGACCTGAGGAGTTAAAGAAGTGAGAGCCGCCTTCAAATATGCGAGATTTGTCCTCTACGCAGTGGAAAATGGCCGTGAAGAAGCCTTTGGGGCCAAGCTACAGAGTGACTTGTCCTTTGGGTTTCCATTTTGAAGCGATCCAGCCCTGCAGAGCCTTTTCAGTTGGCCAAAATCCAAGGAATTTGCCTATGAGCGCATGGTCCTGCATAAATTGAATTTCGCTGTTGATTTGATGACTGGGGAGATCGACTTTGATTCATTCTACAACTTTAGGGATGCATGTCACCGAGGTCGCCTTTGGCTGTGACATTGGAGACTTTTGGTTCACGCCCTTGTCTTTGGCATTCGCATCACATGCTACTGAGGGGTCAGCTTCATTATTGACTGGTTCAGATCCCTGATCTGTTTCTGGGAAAGCGCCAGGAGGGAACAGAGGTACTGCAAGCCTGGAAATGTCAGAGGCGGAAGCGTTGAAAGGAGGGGGGGAAGATCCCACCCCTCCCACAGGCACATCCATGGGAAAGAAGTCAATAGGAGCGTTGTGGCTTGAGCTTTGAAAACCAGGAGAAGGCAGGTCTTAGGGTTATCTCGAAAGAGGCAGAGAGAGGCATTCAGGAAATTGATGCTAGAAGTAACAACACCATAATAATTTTTCTACTTACACTATTTTTAAATATTGTCTAGAGGCATAGTATCAACAATTTATAAATAATTGAGAAACAACACTAGCATGTTGGATATGTAAACATCCAAATAAGTCTTTGACACCATATACCATGCATCACATTGTCCCTAGGATTTTCGATTTGAGAAGGTTAATACTATTTTCCATGCAACATGCAAGTGGAGATGCCCCTGAAAGTGTGAAGGCCTTACCATTATCAATAGGTCACATAGTTGAAAGGGGAATTTAAAATATATGTGTCTTGAACATGTAAATGATAGATGTAGCTATGTAGCATCACCCTTCACGACCATTTAATAGTAAAAGAAACACCTTAAGATCTTATGTTGTGATTCCTAATTAAGCAGTGATCCCTAGATAAAGTGCAACCTAAGGAATCCCTTTCATCCCATGGTTCTTGCCCTAAACACAATTATTGAGCACCTTCTTGTGTTTTTATGCTATTTGAGAAGGGAACATACAATAAAAGTAATAAATCCACCTATTTCTTGGAATTCTATCAACAATCATAAGCTTCCTACCAAGAAAAAGATTGAGATTCTTGTAGGCTTGAGTTGTTTTTCAAGCTCCACCTCCACTAATCAACAATGATTAACAACAAAGAGTTTTCATACCAAATGGAACGCCCAAATGGCACATGATCTCCCATGGTTTTATATGCTTATATTTATGATTTAACCACGTACAAGGGTAATCTTAGCTAATAAGAAAGATATATCTTTATGGCATATAATAGTGCCCACCAAATAGTGTTGGTTAATTGAGGCGATAACAATGAATCATCCACAAAATGAACATTAGGTAGTGGGTAGTCAATTTTTGCCAAGTTAGACAATTCCTTTACTTATCCTTGCATTCTCATTGCCTCCAACAAGTAACTTAGAGTATCAACTACAATCACATTGAAGATAACTTAGAGAATCAACTATGATCGCATGAAAGATAAAAATCTAGAGGGAAGCTTTGCCAAATATATCATCATAAAAGAATAAGATTGAAAGTACACACAATAATAGTCATCGAGGCCCCAAAAAAGAGTATCTCCATTGATTTGTGATAAAAGACATCAAACCCTAACCAATGCAACATAATAAAAGTGTAGTTCCATTCAAACTTGTCACAATGTTTAGCAAAATCAGTCTTTAAAAGAAATATTTTGGTCAATCCCCAAAGCCAAACGATAAGATTATAACAGTATCATGGATAAGTATTCCCTTAATTCCATTTAGAAACAAGCCCACTTTTCACACAAAAAATTATCCAAGACCAACAAGAAAAAGAGTGTTTCCTAATTGATCTGTAATAAAAGGCATCAAATCCCAAGTAATCATACTCAAACTTGCCCTTAATAAATTCAGCTTTTTCTTTTTAGATTATCCAAGGAACAGTGATTTGCAAATCCATCTTAACATATTTAAGAAAAAGTTTGATAAGCCTTGCATTAACAAGCTCTTGGGATTAAGCACAAGGTACACTTCGTAAAACATTTACCAAGAAATCATCGAGGAATAGAGTCTTTCAAAGTAAAATCCTCTAGAAATGTTCTTAAAAATATTCCTTGATTTTCATCTCACCCTCTATAAAGTTGCCACCAAAATCTTGAAAGGATAAGTCCAGTCAGAATTCTAGGTGGTAGGAAAATAATTTAGAATGCCCATCTTCTTAAACAATCTGGATAATGAGCAACCAACCCCCCTTCCCCACCATAATGTTCTTAAAAATACTCCCTGTTCTCTTTAGTTAGTAGGAAAAGAATTTAGAATGCACATCTTCTTATACGATCTGGATAATGAGCACCCTAACCCTACCCCCATACCTCAGTGCATTTTAGATTTTCTATTCCTTTTCTCATCCTCGCCATCACCTTTTCCAATTCTATAAGAGGTAATAGATGTATATAATAAATAAGAACAGGAACTAAAATATTGGAAGGCTAACAAGATTATTATTAAATCTTTAGCATCACATAAAAAAGTCATGTTCGAGCAACTCTTAATGGTGAGTCCTCCTCGATCTAACTGTTAATGATGAAAGAAAGTTTTATATGGCCATTTATGTACATCGAATGTATTACAGAAATGCATAGAATTTAACACACAATTAAATGGGAGATTCCATGGAGGAGCTACTATAGCCATTTCTGTACATTAAATGTACTAGATAACTAGTACAGTTGTACAACATAATCAAATGAGAGAAAAATCTTAAGAGTATTTCTATAAATTGAATTAAAGTTGAAAATAATGGAATTAGAAATCAAAATATTCCATTTTCCAAATTACCCAAAATATTGATGATGAGTTTCTCTTTGAACATAACAAGAACACCATACATATTACAAATCTCTAAAATTATTCAAAGATGAAATCGAACCAAATTACATAATTCTGCTCATACCCTGACCAAAGAATTCCACCTTTCAAATTCCCACCCTCCAATTCTCTCATGCAGAACAAATCTGGGAGCCATCTGGTACCCTTCCTGGAGTATCCCCCTCTTCATCCACAACAAATCTGGGAGCCATCTGGTACCCTTTAGATCCAGTCAGTTTATCCATTTCACTCAAATATCGAGTTGTAAGTAAGAATCTGACTAGCTTATGATTCAAGTGAATAATAATACGATGAGAAAAATATGACCCTTTCCAGACTTATGGACTAGCTTACTATATGCTTGAGGCAAGTGAATAATAATACTACGACCAAAATTCCCTAGTTGCACCTCCCCGCACGTTTATAGGTGTAGCCTTCTTTTCATGGAAACCATTACACTTTCAACTGACATTAATTAGCTGATGATTTAGTAGTTTTTCTATATGCCATAGCTGGCATCCATGAACAACATTGTACAAATTCAATAATTGTGCCGAGAGGCGCTCTACAACCCAGTTTGGGGTAGATCTCACATAAAAACATAAACGTAAACCTATGGTGTAGATATAACCTAAAAACTTAAACATGTAAATACAAATGTAAACATATGGTTTAGATATAGCCTAAAAAGTTAAACATGTAAATGTAAATGCAAACATAAACATAAACTTAATGTTATTTGAAAATTTATTTGTTTGAGAATTTAATCTAATGAAATGGGATAGATCTCATATAAAAAAGCATAAACATGTAAATGTAAATGTAAATGTAAATAAAAGATCTCACTTAAAAACATAAACATGTAAATGTAAACATAATAAACTTAATGTTATTTGAAATTTAATATAATTAATCTAATGTTGGCCCTAATAAAAAAACATGGCTCTCCCTAAGTATATAAATAACACAAAAAAAATGTCCAATTCTATTTATGAGGAAGAACACTGTAAAAATACTTCAGGATCTGTGCGAAGTGGGAAACGATTTCAGTGTGAAAAAGAAATGCGATTTTGATGTGAGAAGGATTTCTAGGTTTGATTTCTTCCTCTGTGCATTTTATTTCTAGGTTTGATTTCTTCCTACATGAATCTTTTTAATTTTTATTCAGAAAACATGAACACGACAATTTTTTTTGGCGTGTCCTGTTCAATCCAAAGGGTTGTCTTTATATTTTATCTTTTTGATAATGAATTTTGGTTGGGTTGTCTTTATATTTTATCTTTTTCATAATAACTTTTGGCTCACAATAAACATTTTTCTCCGAGGCCTGCAAATTTGTTTATTCAAAATGGACGAATTTTAAAAGTAATCAACCATTTCCAATTTTAAATGAATAAATATAATTAATAGTTATTATTTTATCAAACATCGCGTAAAGATAATTTAATGCAATCTAAATGGTAGGAAAAGGGAAAAACAAAAAAAAACAAGAATATTGTTGAGTTGAGCTTAAAAGTTCACAGTTTAATATAATTATTTCTAGGCCATGGGCCAAATAATTAATTGAAAAAAAACATTATTAAACATTATATTGAACATTATTATGAAGCATATGGGTCAAATACCATGGGCCAAATACCGTTTAATGCAATGTTTAATACTATTATTAGTAGTCCAGCCTAGATTCAAACATTAAATGTTTGTGTTTCATTCTCGACATTCTCACCAAATACCATGGGACAAATAATTATTAATAACATGGGCCAAATACCATATTTATAAAAGAGGTATGGTAAATAAATAAATATAAAAGTGGTATAAAGAGGTATGACAAATAAATAAAAAAATATATCAAAAAGGATTAGAAATCAACATCTGATTATTTACCAAGCCTATGGGGCAAAGACCATGGTAAATAAAAGGGATATGATAAATAAATACAAATATAAATAAACTAGAGGTATGGTAAATAAATAAAACCTATTTTTATATTTACTCCATAAACCTCTTTATACTTACTAATACTCAAAGAATAGGTTTTATTTACGTCACACCTATAGGCCAAATACCATGGGTCAAATTATCATTAATGCCATACAAAAAAAATATTATTAGCCCTAATATTAATATTAAACGTGTTGGCATTATGATACAAGTGTTTTCCTTAATGGAAACTCACTCAGATGGAAGATCACAGCGCAACATGACAACAACAAAGAATTACAGATTAGACTACACAGAATGAAGAAAGAGAGGTATATGCAGGTTCACCTTGACCAAGCTATGTATATGTTAACACCCAGGTTGTTCCCTATGACTCCCGAGGGAATACGGCCGGGGTAACCACTAACCAATCTTTGGATCACTGTTTCTAGCCAAACTGTGATCAGAGAGGGCTCTCTCTTTATGATTTGTAACTGTTTATGATAGGGTTTTAGGCTAGCTATTATGCATAGGTTTTGTTTATGTTTTGGTTGAAGAATTTCCTTCAGATTTCTTGTGATGTGATATTCAGAGAGTCAAGTATCATTGGGCAATGGAGTCTGTGGCTGTAGGTGTCTAGAAACTTTGAGATGAACTGGTGAAACTTACAGGGCCATTTGGATGTTTCATAGAACAAATTTTGATTAATAACAGGAAGCAGGTAAGACAAACAATGAAAGCATTCAAGAATTTTCACTCGTTGTTAACTGTTTCCACCAAACTGGTTACGAGAAAAGACAGATGTCACAGGGGCAAACTTGAATCCCTGGGAATGTCTATCACAGCGAAAGATATAGATTCAAAGTGCAGCAACTAAGAATTACACTTCTGTTACCATATCTGAGGAAAACATGAATAATAGCTCAGTTTGAGTTCAGGGTAATCATGGATTAAGTCCTGGAACTATTCTTCTACTTTGCTATTAAGTGTAGAATATCCGAACGATAAAAGAGAACAAAAGACTCGAAAACATGTAATACAGAGATTTGAGAAAACTTATTGTTTTATGAAACACTCTGGAATCCTGCAACATTCACCATTCATCACAACGCATCAAAGTACACCAAGCTTTGGAAATTCCATTCTCCTTTTGTATTATTTCTCTGAGAATTTTTACAGCAAGCGAGAGCTCTTCAAAGGAAAATTACAACAACCCCTTGCTCTATCATGCGCAGGGGTTTATATAGAAATAAGTATACAAAATATCTCAGGCATTGAGTCATCTGAGAGAGAGAAAATATCTTCGGTAGTGTTCAGAAAGTACGCAGGGAGTTATTGCAACATTAAATGCGGAGTAAATGCCCATTATGTCTGTCAGATGACTGTTTTGACTTTAAGGAGTCACTGAGTCGGTTACATTTACTATGTACCGATCCTGTAGGTACGCATTTACTTTTGCCTGCGCAATGAATTTCTCGGCTTTGCCAGCTGCGTTTGTCTTTTGCCTCCTTTGTTGGCTGCTCCATCTGCTGAGTTGGCTCAGCTTTGAATTTATGATGCCTGCTGATTTTGCTGACTGTTCTTTCCATCAGAATTTATAGAAAAAACAGAAATTAATGGATGGCTTAATGTTTACAAAATTCTCTGGATGGCATCTGTCCACCATTCCTGTGTAGGGAGCTGATGCTTGAGGATGGCCTGCATTGTTTCTTCAGCTTCTGTATACTTGAAAAAGTTGGGGGCTACATCAAATAGATGATTCATTTCATTCATTATAAAAATTAGATGTTCTATTTTACCATAGAAAATCTGTCCTGTGATAGGCCCTGAATCTTCTGAGGTGCTGGCTTTCTCATTTACCTGTGATGAGGCAAAAACATTCACTCTCTTGGCATATTCTTCATGGGTGAATAATCTCCCTCCATTGTTCAGCAAGCTAGGGAGTCCTTTACTTTCCAATACCCGAAACTTCTCAAAGAACCTGTTTACCTCAGTTTGCATATCCTGGGTTCTTCTGTCTAAGGTTTGCATCAGATTTCTAAGAGTAATAACCCTCTTGATCATTTGGATAGTATCAGTTCTGTTTGCTATTCCCATGATTGTCAACTGAGAACTGGTCTTATGATTGAGCACATTGATCAATTTTGTTGCAATTTCAGGCATGTTCCCCAACAAGGCCCTTGATGTTCTGATTTCCCTCTGTGCTTTAGGAATGAGCTCCAGTTGCTCATGGATTGTCTCAATGTATGACCACTGGTTATTGATGGACTTACCAATATTGGACCATATCATTGCTCTGATTTCGGCTATGATTTTATCTAGCTGTAGCTCTTTCTCAAGCTCCTTGATTTTGTCTTTAAGAGCTTTGATTTCTTGGGCCTTCTCTCCTACTTCTCTTTTTGTTTTGTCATGCCTTTCATTCACCTTGGCCAGCTGCTCCTTAGTTTCATTCAGCTGCATCATTTGTGCTTCTAAAGCTTGTATTTCACTTTTTAGCTTTTGCATGTCTAAGCTCTGATCTGTGCTGGTGGGTGCTGCTGAAGTAGATGTGGCTGGTTGTTCAACCTTCTGAGGTGGAGGTGCAGTAGTAGGAGCGGTCTCCTCAAGATTAATGACCTGTGGAGGGGGCTGAGATGTTTGCCCCTCTTGTGCTTGTGTTGATGATCCTTTCAGAGGTGCCTGTGTGGCCTCATATTGCCCCAATTTTTCTTGTGCCTTCAGAAATTCTTTGTAAACAGAAATCAACAGAGCAGTGGAATCCTGTTCATACCTTTGTTTTGCCACTTCATCGGTCTGTGGATGGATAGTGGCTGGAAGTTTAATCTTCTTCCTTAGTGCAGCCATATCAGCATCTCTGATTTTTAAGATCTCTTGTATCCCTTTAATATCATTGGGATTGTGCCCAATCTCTATGATGATTTCTTCCAGGGTTTTGATCCTGTTGTCTTTGGCCTGAGAAGAGGCTCTCTCTAGCTCCAGCTGGGAAGCCGTGGCATTCAGACTGCTTGTTAACTTGTAGTTGTCCAAGGTCTTATCGGCCAATGAAGCATACACCATTTCCCCTGTTTGTTTATGCAACTCAATTTTGTCCATGGGGTGTATGTCTTTGGCAAGGACCTCTAAATTGGTCCTGAGATAATCAGCAGAAGACTGTGGCTTGAGTGCTGTAGGCATAAAATGACTCAATGTCAGTTTGCCCTCACCTACATCAAAAGCAGACATGAGTCTCTGCTGATTGGAAGGAGCCATGTTAAGTAGGTGATTGTATAATTGAACTTTGATTGGGTCACTCCTTCTCTTAATGTCTATGAACTGCTGCTTTATGCTCACTCTTTCCTCTTTCTGCTGGCTGGAGGAGGTGACTTCCCCTCCCATTGTCCTGTCTAGTTCCTGCTGGGAGGAACTTGCTGAAATTTCTTGACTTGGTGGGCCCATGCCCGATGCTTCTCGGATGGCTATATCCTCTTCTGGAAAATCGTTGAGTCTTTGCCTTTTCTCTCCTTGATTAATAGAGGATGTCAAGGGAGTTTCTCTTTCCCTTTTTCTCAAGAGAAATGTGTCCTCCTTTTGAGGGGTTTGGAGGACCGAGGCATCAAATGTAGAGTCTTGCCTTGTAGGCATGACTTGTTCAGTGGTCTGAGGAGTATCCACTGTTTCCTTTTGCTGGGCAGGCGGCTCCTGCCCTTGTTTTCCTTGCTGCTGTTCCTCTTGTTGCTCTTGCTCTGCCTCCATTTCCTTTTCCTTTCCTTTTTCTGATACTTTTCCAGCAACCTTTGTAGTTTGCTGTGGAGTAGTTGAAGAGGAGGCTGCTGCTCCAATTTGTGTGCTTGGCAGTGAGGGGACCTGTGCATAAAACTCAAGGTCAGCCATCTTCTTTTGATTGTTCAGAGCTCTTTGATCAAGCTCTTTTTGAGTTATATCTTCTTCTAGAGTTCCCCTTTTCCACTTGTTCTGATTGGCATATTTTTCAATTTTGGGGAGGCTATGATGACCATAAGCAGACAGTTTATATTTGAGTCTCCTCATTGTGATGAAGTTGTTGGGGTCATAGGGTTTCCATGTAAAACTGTACTTCAAACCAAATCCCCCCAGTATTCTATCTGCCTCCTTCCACCCTTCATCCCTTTCATTGTAGACTAAATGGCCAAGTTGGCTCTTGATTTTCAGCTGTGCTTTCTTGCCTCTGCCTGAGAAGTGGAACATATCCACATAGCCAAACTGCCTGAAGTATTCTAAGGCAAATAGCCTCATGGGCACAAATTTGGGTAGTCTAAATGGGGGTAACTCACACCCATATATTCTGATGACGGTGTGGTGTTGGTAAAGATACCAGTCCCCAATACTGTATACTTTGGACAAATGTAGGCACCTTTTCATGTCCTCTGTCAGTCTAGGAGGAGGTGAACCAATCAGTAGAGTCAAGGCTGGATGGATGAAGAGATCAATAAACTCACAGTAGGTATATGGAGAGTAGCATGATACATGGAAAACAGATGTCCAATATACTACTGATCTCAGATTGCCCTGTGCATCTACTCTCTTTATTGGGAAGGAGAATTTATCATGCTGGAAGTATATGAGCAGATGATATAGGTAGGAGGTGTACCTAAACACTCTTTCTCTTGGCAAATTCATCAACTGTTCATGCATTTTGTCTGATATGTATGTTGCATAATCATAGTGGATTGGTTTCCTTCCTGGGGAGAACATAAGCATCATTTGTATAACTATTTCATCAATATGTTCTATTGAATCATATCCCAGGATGGGACTGATCATGTCAACCAGGTCTTAGCCCAATTGATTGAGGTAAACACAGTTGATGGGAGGAATCTGCAAAGTGTCAGCTTTGATGAAGAGCTGGTTGACCTTAGTGATTTGGGCCTCTGTGGTTCTGGCTCCCTGTACTATTAAATCAGCTAGTGTCAGAGGGACCAACTTATGCTCTGTCTGGAATTGCAACATCTCCCTGATGGCTTCAGGGGTAATGAGGAACAAGATTGAACCTTCAGCATCTAGCACTGCTCTCTGGGATGCATCATAGTGTTCAGCAACTATGTGCACAAGCTCAGGGAATTGATTAACCTGAGGAAGTTTGAATATTGGGAGGAATGACTCCCAAATTCCCAGGATGTCTGTCCCCCTCTCATGTTTGATCTTTATTTCATTTAATATTAGCAGATGGAACCTGCTTCTGCTCCTCGTTTCCTCTGTTATCTTGTAGTCCAGGTCTGCCAATGCTCTGGTGTCAAATGTTCTATTAGGGACATTCAGGGGAGCCACATTGAGGGCTATGGGAGCTACAGGGGGGTCCATGATTTTCCTTTGCAAATTTTACTCTTACTCAGGGGCTGTGTTACTATGCAGAGTAACAACAGCAAAGTTTCTTTGTAGAGGGATGGAAATGCAAGTGGGAGGTAAAAGCAGGGTGTGCAGCAGTTGAAATGCTGTTTTTTGTAATTAAGAGCGAAGCTTAGCCCCTTTTGGCACCTTTCAATGTTAAAAAATTGGTTTGCGCCTGCCACGATTGCGCAGACAGGGCCTGGTTTCTTAGCAAAATGCCGCTGGGAAAGGCTCGGCTGGTGTTTTTCGAAGTGATAATTGGAACTTTGAGGCTTTGCTGAGGAATTCAGTGGTGAATCTCTGATTTTCGGCTTTCATTAAGCTCCCTAAGGCGTTAAATAGATAATTGCAGGCGCACAGAGGATGAATGATGAAGAATACCTGGTAAGACAACGCGCAGAGGTCGTGACCGCAGGTTGAACTGGTGCGCTGGAGGCCTTCTGGTCAATTTAGCAGGTTGGTAGACAATTTGGACGTTGTTTGCATGCAGAGCAGAATAACGACGAACACGCGAAATGACCAAAAAACATGAAATTTTGGGTAAAATAGACCTTTTTACGCTTTTGGCGCGAATATGTGCTGACGTCAGCATGACGTCATAGGGTGGGGTCAAGGTCGGATGACGTCATGCTGACGTCATCGGGTGACGTGGAGCTGTCTGGTTGGTACACGGTGGCGGTGACATGGCAGGGCAGGTGGACCAATGGCAGGGACAGAGAGGTCGACGGGGCAGCGTACCTGGGTGACGGGGCGGTGACGCATTGCTGACGCGGGTAGGCGGGATGAGGGAATCCGGAAACCAGCAGTGGTTTCATATCGCACCGCCTCCTGTACGGGGCGGTATCGGCCAGTAGTACCTCCGACGTATGGTGGTGAGGGCACGTAGCAGTGGAATGACGTCCTCCAAATACGGACGTCGGGAGATATCTATCGGTCATCGGATGGGCTCCGACGTCACGATGATCGTTAGATCTACGGACTTTGATCGGACGGCGGACGCGAGGCAGATGTGACGGGAGGTTAGTACGGGTATCGGTCAGACGTCGGAAGGGGTCCAACGCGATCAGGGCCGTCGGATCTGTAGGCCCTTGATCTAATGGTGGTCGGGGAGATGACATGTGTGGAGTATACGGATGAGGGCGGAGGCAAATAAACCTGTTTTTGCGCGCTTTTCCAATGTATTTTGATAAAACCATTATATGCGCCAACCTTGGCTAACAGGCGGAAAGTGGGTTTTATGCTGTTTTGGCCCTTTGAAGCGGGTAAGGTGGGGTTTAGGGCCCATTTTAAAGGTTTTATGTGCAAAAAGGGGGTAGAGGTAGAGGAACTGGCTTATGAGGAAAGGGGTATTTGGCATAGGTTTATCAACATGACCTGATGTCATTTGATCCCTGACTTGTAACTTTATTGGCTATAATGCCAAGGGGGTGGGTATTTATAAGAGTTTGGGATTTATACACCTTGGTGTTAGTAATATTAGGGGAATGGGTAAAATAGGGGAGCTATATAGTAAAATTAGAGGTTAATATGAATGAAGGGGGCAAATGAAAGGGATTTTACTGAGTTTATCTGAAATTGACTTGGTTTTGAGAGTAGATCAAAATGAAAAGATCTTAGACAAGAAATGTGGATTCTGAATGAACTAGAACCACCATAAAACCATGATGCTTTCTTCATAAATCTCAGCTGAAAGAAAGGGAGTGTTAGTAATGGAATAAAGGGGAAGAGGGAAGTTAGTCATGCTCCTGCTGTAGTCTTTTACTTTGCTGCCCATCATCACCATTCCTGCAATGATAGGACTCACTTTCTGCGACCCCAACTACCTACCCAGCTGCTTGCCTAGCATTTTTTGTTTCTCCTTGGAGGGTGCACTTGGACTTGCAAACCCTTACTTGCCTTTTCTTTTCTTTGGCTTTTTCTTTATTCTTTTCTCTATCTATTTCTACCCTTATCTCTTCCAAGGTCCCAGATTAAACTGTTGGGAACCTTTGCTTCTCTACCTAAACTACTTGTCTGCCAAGATTAGGCTGTTTGGACAGACTTCTTTCTCTATTCTATAACACAAAATTGAAATATGGCATGATCCAGATTAGACTGTTGAATCATCCACAAAATTGAAATAAGGTCCTCAATACTTGAAACACTTTACCCAGCTCTTGCTTTCTAGGAAATATGGGATCTTTGGGATACCAGAGCAGAGCATATTTGGCTTTTCTCTTGCCAATCATGAAATATGAAACCTATTGGTATAGGTATCCAACAGTGGCTCCACATGGGGATGGTTTTTCTTTTGAAAGACCAAGAACAGCAGGTCAGATTGCCTTGTTCCTTGACTGCCCATCTTTGTCTTTGAAATCTGCTGCATGAATGTGTCAAAATAGTGTGTTTCTCATTTGGAAGACCTCTGATTCTATTTGCCTTTTACTGCTTGGTAAATTACTTGGGAAAACTGCTCTTTACAATCTAAAACAGAAAACAATATGTACAACTGCATATATACAAAGAATCTTTAGGTTCCACTCATGGGGAATAATCAAAGTAGTGCTTCAGCATCCTGCCATTAACAGGACCTTCATCCAAGTCAGTTTCAGTAAGACTTTTGAGGAAATAAGTGTTGTTACCTTGTACTGCTTGGACAGCAAATGGTCCTTTCCATAAAGAGTCAAACTTTCCATGTTTCCCTTTCTCTTCTCTTCTTGCATCCCACTTTAGAACTTTGTCCCCTACATTGAAATCTTCTGCTTTGGTTCTTCTATCAAAGGCCTTTTTCAGTTTCTCTTGTAGTATCTGCACTCTGCTGAAAACTTGTTCTCTGGTCTGCTGTAAACAAATTATCTGGTTAATCCTTCTTTGCATGTCATTTGGCTCTGCTTGGCTTTCTTGTAGAAGTTTCATAACCGGCACTCCTAGTGATGAAGGAAATCTGGCCTCTAATCCATAGACTAACTCATATGGGCTGGTCCCAATTGATCTTTTAGTTGTTAGTCTGTCTGCCCATAAGGCATTTACTAGTTTCTTATGCCAGTTCTTTTTGTTCTCTTCCAGCACTTTCTTTATGATATTTATCAAACTTTTGTTTGATGATTCAGCAAGGCCATTTCCTTGAGGATAGTAAGCTGTAGAATGGCCCAAAGTAATGTGAAATTTATGGCAGAAGTTCACCATCTTCTTGGATCTGAAGGCAGCAGCATTGTCTGTTATTATCTTGTCTGGGCAGCCAAATCTAGCCAGTATATTGTTTTCCAAAAATTGAATGATTACTGAATCATTTGCTTGTCTGCATGGGGCAGCTTCAATCCACTTGGTGAAGTAGTCTGTTGCTGTTAGAATCCATCTGTGTTGTCCTGAAGATGAGGGGTGAATTTCCCCAATGAAATCCAAGCCCCATTGTTGAAAAGGTCTCTCTGTTGCAATGGGCTTCAAAGGAAGTGGCAGCAGCTGTCTTTTGCCTTCAAACAGTTGGCATTTGTGGCATGAGGCTGTAAATTTCTTAACATCAGAGAACATAGTAGGCCAGTAATAACCAGCCCTCAATATCTTGTCCACAGTGGACTTCCAGTACAAGTGTCCACCACAATCTCCAGCATGGAAGTCTTGCATGATTTTGTTAGTTTCATTCTCTATCAGACAGTGCAGCAAAATACCTTCATGGTTTTTCCACAGTAGATTTTCATCCATCACACAAAATCTAGATGTTTTCATTTTTAGGAACCTACACTTAGTTCTGGGCAGTCCTGGGGGAGCACACAGGTTTTGTAACACATAACAGATATCAGAGTACCAAGGAGATTGTTCAAAGGCTACATTGATCTTTGGAGTCGCCAGCTCTGTTTCACTGTCCAGTTGGTTGATGTCTAAGGCTTGGAAATTTGCTTCTGTCATTAATTTGGCCAAACCTTGCCCTTTTATCAGCTTTGTAGGCTTTATTTCAATGTCAAATTCTAGTATATTGGCAATCCATTTTCCTCTCCTACCTTCTAAGTTTTCTTGGGTGAGAATGTCTTTGACAATGGGACTTGGTACATAAGCCACAACATGGGAGTAAAGGATGTAAATCCTAAAGTCTTTAATAGCTTTGATCAAGGCATAGGCTTGTTTTTCCATTATTTGGTACTTTAGGGGGGCATCTCTAAGAGCTCTGCTGAAAAAAGCAATGGGCTTTTCATTCCCTTGGTCATCTTTCTGTAATAAAACAGCAGCAATAGTATGTTGGGAAGCAAAGGAGAAAATGATGAAGTCTCTGTCAAACTGAGGGTTAGTTAACACTGGGGTTTGAGTCAAGGCCAATTTTATACTTTCAAAAGCTTGTTTTGCTTCAACAGTCCATTTGACCTTTGAATCTTTCTTTAGCATATTGTTTAGTAATCTGATTAACTCTGCTAAATTTGGGATAAACCTTCTCAAAAAGTTGATTTTTCCTAAGAATCCTTGCAGCTCCTTGACATTCCTTGGGTGAGGCATTTGTAGGATAGCTTGTATCCTATCTGGATCAATTCTTATGCCATTTTTCGAAATGATATGCCCTAGAAGTTTCCCTTCTTCCAAGCCAAATAATGACTTCTTGGGGTTTAAGGAAATACCATATTTCCTGCATGTTATGAAGATTTGTCTCAAATGTTTCAAGTGTTCTTGGTCAGATTTTGAAAAGGGTGTTAGATCATCTAAGTAAATGACCAAGAAGTCGTGAATCTCTTTTGCAAAAGCAATGTCCATTGCTCTCTGAAATGTTGCCCCTGCGTTTTTCAATCCAAAGGGCATTTTCACATACTTGAAAGTGCCCCATGGGGTAGTAAATGCAGTCTTGTCTTGATCATCAGGGTGTACCAGGATTTGATTGAAACCTGAGAAACCATCCAACAATGATATTCTTGAGGCTCCTACTACTCTTTGAAGAATGTGGTCCATTTTGGGTAAGGGGTAGTTGTCTTTGAGTGACACTAGGTTCAAATTCCTTAAGTCTACACAAAGTCTAATCTCACCAGTTTTCTTTCTTGTAGGGACCAAATTTGAAATCCACTCAGAAAACCTGATTGGTGCTATGATACCAGCTTTGAACATTTTTTGTAATTCCTTTTCAATGGAAGGAAGGAGCACAGGATTGATTCTTCTCAACTTCTGTTTGAATGGTTTTTGATTAGGCTTGAGGGGAATGGTGTGCTGGATAACAGAGGTATCATAAGACTTCAAGTCCTCATAACCCCAAGCAAAGACATCTTGGAACTCTTTAAAGAGATCAATATATTTGGGTTTTTGATCAGGGGGCAAAGCAGCAGATAGCTTTATTATTTTAGGCTTGTCAGTGGTACCAATGTTACATTCTTCAATTGTTGCATCTAATGGCTGCATCTTTGGTTTCCTGGGGACATCATTTGAGTCAAAAATGTCCTCTAGTGGGGTAAGGCCTGCTGGAAGAAGATTGTCTTTGAGTTGTATGATTTCATCTTCAGCGTTGCTCAGCTCTTCACAGTCAATTTGGTGAATTTGCTGAATGTTTTCTTTGTTGAAAATGGTTGGACTGAGTAATTGTTTGGCTGTTCTAGGTGACATTGGGTGGGCTGACTGTTGAAACTGTAATTGTGATTGACTTGCTCCATCAAATATTTGTGATTGACTTGCTGTCTCAAGGTCAATATTTAATCCTGTAAACTCTTGTTGCAAGGTTAAAAAGTTGTTTATTTGCATGTCATTCTCAAATACTTGCCACTCTTTGACATTGTTTGGAATAGAAGGCCTATATTTGACCTCTGCCGTGAAACAATTGTTGGGTTGTAGTGGGAATTTGAAGGTGCTGGCAAATGTTGCCAAGCTGTGTGCATGGAGATTGTGGCCCCTTGGAATCTTTGTGATAACAAACTCGGAGAAAGTCTCTAGTATTTCAATTACAGCAGACCTATAGGACCTCAATCTTTTGTCATTGGTAACAAAATTTCCTTTCACTTGTTGAATTATTAGATCAGAGTCTCCCATGATGGAGAGTTTAGGAGCTTGTAGTGATTTTGCTAGCTTTAGACCCAATAGCAGCGCTTCATATTCTGCTACGTTGTTAGTGCATCTATACTTTAATCTGTAAGCCCTGCCTTCTGCATAGCCTTTCTCTTTGTTGTGTATCCATACTCCAGCTCCTGCCCCTAACTTGTTAAGTGAGCCATCAAACTCTAGGACCCACAGACTATCTTGCTGAATAGGAGATTTAACATTCTTTTCATGGGATGGCAATGTGAGCATGAGTAGAGGTTTCTTTTCCCATTTGTTTCCTAGGATAATTTCATCATTTGTTTGACAATCTTTGACAACTAGAGGAGGGTTGATGTGTATTGTTGGGCTAATTGAAATTTGGCAGGTGCTACTTGTTTGATCAATGTTTTGTTCTTGTATGAGTGTTTCGGTCTTAATGTCATTGTTTGAGAAGCTTGCGCTGTCATTGAAGAGGATGAAGGAGTCTATGTCCGAATGGACAGCATATATTGGAAAATTTTGAGGCTTTTCTTCACTGCTGACCATATACTTCATGAGTGTTTCCCTATAAAGTCTTTTTGGTTGCCCAAATACAGAAATGGTTGCATATGACATATCTAATTGCAGGGAGCCTTGGAGTTTGGCTCCCCATGATCTTGATAAGAGCATCCCATATTTGGGTGGGATATCAGCAACTACAACATCCATTAGTATGGTTTTGTTGGGGAATTGGACCAGGGACACACATAAATCTTTTATTAGGCCCAAACATTTGACTTGACTAGAATCAAAAGAAAACAGGTCTTTGTATGGTCTTGTTATATCCAAGTTTAATCTTTCCATGACAGCTTTTGGCATAAGGTTGTGAGAGGCACCTGAGTCAAACATTGCATTATGCAGTATTTTATCATGAACATGCAAGCTGACATAAAAAGGTAAAACCCCTGTGACTACTGTTTTTCCATCTACCTCTGGGCCAAACAGTAATTCTGGAGTGTCATCTAGCACATTTACATCATCTTTGCTATTGGTGAACTGTAGGGATTTCTTTATCTGTTGCTTATATATGTCATGCTTGGCTAGCTCTGAAAGGGGAATTGCTATCTTTAACTTGCCAATCTCTGCTCCTAGGTCAAAGGGTTTGTCAACCTGAATTTTAGAGTTACGGATAGCAGTCCTTTCTCTGTTCATTAAATCTTCTTGTTGGATTTCATCTTGATTTTGGAACCTGCCCCTCATGCCCATGTCTTGAGGGGTAATGTTCGGATTTGGGTGGGAGGATGAGGTTGCCGTGGGCTGTTGTGGTGTGGACAGTAATTCAGTGACTTCCTCAACCACTACTTCTTTTGTAGGTAAGTTTGTTTTGTCATTAGGTTCAGTGACTAAGGTTTCTTTAGATTGCTGTTTCTCCTTTACCTTCTCAGGCTGATTTACATTTACAGTCCGACTTCTTAGTTTGTATTGTTTATGGACTTCATAGACAGCAGTATCATACCCTTGTTTAAAGTCAAAAGATTCTCCTGATTGTGTTTGGAATGCTTTGCTTTCATTCTCCTCATGGTCTTCTTGTGTTAAGAAAACATGGCTTTTGCCATCCAGACCCATTAAGTTGATTTCAGGATCTTCATTGAGCTGATTAGCTGAGGAAGTTTCTGCATAATTTTCTTGAAAAGGGGGTCTGATATCTTGGTCTGCACTTGTTTTTCCTATATTTGGGTTCTGTGTTCTCCTAAAATTTGGGTTTCTAGGAGGATTGTTTTGTGGTGCCTCCCATGATGACTTTCTTTCAACTGATTCCACTCTTTCACCCAGTCTTTTCATGCTGTTTAGTATTGCATCCAACTTTTGATCAAAGCCTGAGGGCTCATCTCTGAAACCAGCCTTCTTTTCCAGCTTTGCCCTGTTTCTCTTGGCAATTAGGTTGGCCTCTACAGTGACTGCAACTCTTTGAGCTTCTGCAAGGGTTGGAGGATCTCTTTCTTTCAGCTGATAGGCCATATCAGAGTCAAAACCATCAGGGAAGTTATACAGGGCCAAATCAGGAGGGGGCCTTAAGTTCTGGGGGATAGCATTATATACATTGTTAAACCTAGCACAGTATTCCAAAACTGTTTCTTGGGGACCTCTTTTGATAGTGTTATATTCACCGAGTATGTGTAGAGGATCTTTCTTCTTCTCCCATCTGTTGGTAAACTCTTGGTACAGGAACTCAGGGGTTGCAATGGAATTTGCATTCAGGGATCTAAACCAAGTTCTGACATCCCCGGTTAAGCTTTGAACAAAAATTCTCATCCTGACACTGTCATCATCTATTTCAAAGGTCTCAAAGTGATCTTGCATCTTCTTAGCATGCTGGACAGCTGTCAAAGGGCCATCGGAGTCAAAAAATGAGATTTTGGTTTGGTAGTCTTGAGGTAGAGCCGGTGCATTGGCTGGTATTTGCAGAGGTGCATATCTGTTAGCCATGTTTATGGGGTTTAGGTGTGGAACGGAAAAGGACTTTACAAGGAGTTGGAATGAGGATAGGTTGGTCTGAACCTATATCTGAATCAGCAGGCTTCTCCTGCTTTTGCTGTCTCCTTATGTTCTTTGGAATGAGATTTGGGTTATCAACAATGATGGGTTGATCAGGGTCAGGGTTTGCCCTAGTGTGCCTTGGGTTTCTTTTGGGAGCCAGCTTCTACGTATTCTTTTAGAAGTTTATACAGGAGGATTTATATGTACAAGGACTAGGTAAGAATTCTGGAATGACTATATATTTTCCAAAGCTAGGATGAAGATTCCCTAGTTAGCTCTTCCCTAAAGCTGTCCCTGTGTTTACAGAAACAGTCCTAAGGCCTCTTGGCTGGTTTCAGGCTTGATGGTAGCTTTTGAAAATAGATAGTAATTGAAAAAATCTTAAGTCCCCAGTGGAGTCGCCAATTATGTTAACACCCAGGTTGTTCCCTATGACTCCCAAGGGAATACGGCCGGGGTAACCACTAACCAATCTTTGGATCACTGTTTCTAGCCAAACTGTGATCAGAGAGGGCTCTCTCTTTATGATTTGTAACTGTTTATGATAGGGTTTTAGGCTAGCTATTATGCACAGGTTTTGTTTATGTTTTGGTTGAAGAATATCCTTCAGATCTCTTGTGATGTGATTTTCAGAGAGTCAAGTACCATTGGGCAATGGAGTCTGTGGCTGTAGGTGTCTAGAAACTTTGAGATGAACTGGTGAAACTTACAGGGCCATTTGGATGTTTTATAGAACAAATTTTGATTAATAACAGGAAACAGGTAAGACAAACAATGAAAGCATTCAAGAATTTTCACTCGTTGTTAACTGTTTCCACCAAACTGGTTACGAGAAAAGACAGATGTCACAGGGGCAAACTTGAATCCCTGGGAATGTCTATCACAGTGAAAGATATAGATTCAAAGTGCAGCAACTAAGAATTACTCTTCTGTTACTATATCTGAGGAAAACATAGATAATAGCTCAGTTTGAGTTCAGGGTAATCATGGATTAAGTCCTGAACTATTCTTCTACTTTGCTATTAAGTGTAAAATATCTGAACGATAAAAGAGAACAAAAGACTTGAAAACATGTAATACAGAGATTTGAGAAGACTTATTGTTTTATGAAACAACTGGAATCCTGCAACATTCACCATTCACCACAACGCACCAAATACACCATGCTTTGGAAATTCCATTCTCCTTTTCTATTATTTCTCTCTGGGAATTTTTACAACGAGCGAGAGCTCTTCCAAGGAAAATTACAACAACCCCCTCCTCTATCATGCGCCGGGGTTTATATAGAAATAAGCATACAAAATATCTCAGGCATTGAGTCATCTGAGAAGGAGAAAATATCTTCGGTAGTGTTCAGAAAGTACGCAGGGAGTTATTGCAACATTAAATGTGGAGTAAATGCCCATTATGTCTGTCAGATGACTGTTTTTGACTTTAAGGAGTCACTGAGTCGGTTACATTTACTATGTACCGATCTGTAGGTACGCATTTACTTTTGCCTGCGCAATGAATTTCTCGGCTTTGCCAGCTGCGTTAGTCTTTTGCCTGCTTTGTTGGCTGCTCCATCTGCTGAGTTGGCTCAGCTTTGACTTTATGATGCCTGCTGATTTTGCTGACTGTTCTTTCCATCAGAATTTATAGAAAAAACAGAAATTAATGGGTGGCTTAATGTTTACAAAATTCTCTGGATGGCATCTGTCCACCATTCTTGTGTAGGGAGCTGATGCTTGAGGATGGCCTGCATTGTTTCTTCAGCTTCTGTATATTTGAAAAAATTGGGGGCTACATCAAATAGATGATTCATTTCATTCATTATAAAAAGTAGATGTTCTATCTTACCATAGAAAATCTGTCCTGTGATAGGCCCTGTATCTTCTGAGGTGCTGGCTTTCTCATTTACCTGTGATGAGGCAAAAACATTCACTCTCTTGGCATATTCTTCATGGGTGAATAATCTGCCTCCATTGTTCAGCAAGCTAGGGAGTCCTTTGCTTTCCAATACCCGAAACTTCTCAAAGAATCTGTTTACCTCAGTTTGCATATCCTGGGTTCTTCTGTCTAAGGTCTGCATCAGACTCCTAAGAGTAGTAACCCTCTTGATCATTTGGATAGTATCAGTTCTGTTTGCTATTCCCATGGTTGTCAACTGAGAACTGGTCTTATGATTGAGCACATTGATCAATTTTGTTGCAATTTCAGGCATGTTTCCCAACAAGGCCCTTGCTGTTCTGATTTCCCTCTGTGCTTTAGGAATGAGCTCCAGTTGCTCATGGATTGTCTCAATGTATGACCACTGGTTATTGATGGACTTACCAATATTGGACCATATCATTGCTCTGATTTCGGCTATGATTTTATCTAGCTGTAGCTCTTTCTCAAGCTCCTTGATTTTGTCTTTAAGAGCTTTGATTTCTTGGACCTTCTCTCCTACTTCTCTTTTTGTTTTGTCATGCCTTTCATTCACCTTGGCCAGCTGCTCCTTAGTTTCATTCAGCTGCATCATTTGTGCTTCTAAAGCTTGTATTTCGCTTTTTAGCTTTTGCATGTCTAAGCTCTGATCTGTGCTGGTGGGTGCTGCTGAAATAGATGTGACTGGTTGTTCAACGTGCTGAGGTGGAGGTGCAGTAGTAGGAGCAGTCTCCTCAAGATTAATGACCTGTGGAGGGGGCTGAGATGTTTGCCCCTCTTGTGCTTGTGTTGATGATCCTTTCAGAGGTGCTTGTGAGGCCTCACATTGCCCCAATTTTTCTTGTGCTTGCAAAAGTTCTTTGTAAACAGAAATTAATAGAGCAGTGGAATCCTGCTCATACCTTTGTTTTGCCACTTCATCGGTCTGTGGATGGATAGTGGCTGGAAGTTTAATCTTCTTCCTTAGTGCAGCCATATCAGCATCTCTGATTTTTAAGATCTCTTGTATCCCTTTAATATCATTGGGATTGTGCCCAATCTCTATGATGATTTCTTCCAGGGTTTTGATCCTGTTATCTTTGGCCTGAGAAGAGGCTCTCTCTAGCTCCAGCTGGGAAGCCGTGGCATTCAGACTGCTTGTTAACTTGTAGTTGTCCAAGGTCTTATCGGCCAATGAAGCATACACCATTTCCCCTGTTTGTTTATGCAACTCAATTTTGTCCATGGGGTGTATGTCTTTGGCAAGGACCTCTAAATTGGTCCTGAGATAATCAGCAGAAGACTGTGGCTTGAGTGCTGTAGGCATAAAATGACTCAAGGTCAGTTTGCCCTCACCTACATCGAAAGCAGACATGAGTCTCTGCTGATTGGAAGGAGCCATGTTAAGTAGGTGATTGTATAATTGAACTTTGATTGGGTCACTCCTTCTCTTAATGTCTATGAACTGCTGCTTTATGCTCACTCTTTCTTCTTTCTGCTGGCTGGAGGAGGTGACTTCCCCTCCCATTGTCCTGTCTGGTTCCTGCTGGGAGGAACTTGCTGAAATATCTTGACTTGGTGGGCCCATGCCTGATGCTTCTCGGATGGCTATATCCTCTTCTGGAAAATCGTTGAGTCTTTGCCTTTTCTCTCCTTGATTGATAGAGGATGTCAAGGGAGTTTCTCTTTCCCTTTTCCTCAGGATAAATGTGTCCTCCTTTTGAGGGGTTTGTAGGACCGAGGCATCGAATGTAGAGTCTTGCCTTGTAGGCATGACTTGTTCAGTGGTCTGAGGAGTATCCACTGTTTCCTTTTGCTGGGCAGGTGGCTCCTGCCCTTGTTTTTCTTGCTGCTGTTCCTCTTGCTCTTCTGTGTCTTCCTGCTGCTTTTCCTGCTGTTTTTCCTGCTGTTGCTCTTGCTCTGCCTCCATTTCCTTTTCCTTTCCTTTTTCTGAGACTTTTCCAGCAACCTTTGTAGTTTGCTGTGGAGTAGTTGAAGAGGAGGCTGCTGCTCCAATTTGTGTGCTTGGCAGTGAGGGGACCTGTGCATAAAACTCAAGGTCAGCCATCTTCTTTTGATTGTTCAGAGCTCTTTGATCAAGCTCTTTTTGAGTTATATCTTCTTCTAGAGTTCCCCTTTTCCACTTGTTCTGATTGGCATATTTTTCAATTTTGGGGAGGCTATGATGACCATAAGCAGACAGTTTATATTTGAGTCTCCTCATTGTGATGAAGTTGTTGGGGTCATAGGGTTTCCATGTAAAACTGTGCTTCAAACCAAAACCCCCCAGTATTCTATCTGCCTCCTTCCACCCTTCATCCCTTTCATTGTAGACTAAATGGCCAAGTTGGCTCTTGATTTTCAGCTGTGCTTTCTTGCCTCTGCCTGAGAAGTGGAACATATCCACATAGCCAAACTGCCTGAAGTATTCTAAGGCAAATAGCCTCATGGGCACAAATTTGGGTAGTCTAAATGGGGGTAACTCACACCCATATATTCTGATAACGGTGTGGTGTTGGTAAAGATACCAGTCCCCAATACTGTATACTTTTGACAAATGTAGGCACCTTTTCATGTCCTCTGTCAGTCTAGGAGGAGGTGAACCAATCAGTAGAGTCAAGGCTGGATGGATGAAGAGATCAATAAACTCACAGTAGGTATATGGAGAGTAGCATGATACATGGAAAACAGAAGTCCAATATACTACTGATCTGAGATTGCCCTGTGCATCTAGTCTCTTTATTGGGAAAGAGAATTTATTATGCTGGAAGTATATGAGCAGATGATATAGGTAGGAGGTGTACCTAAACACTCTTTCTCTTGGCAAATTCATCAACTGTTCATGCATTTTGTCTGATATGTATGTTGCATAATCATAGTGGATTGGTTTCCTTCCTGGGGAGAACATAAGCATCATTTGTATAACTGTTTCATCAATATGTTCTATTGAATCATATCCCAGGATGGGACTGATCATGTCGACCAGGTCTTGGCCCAATTGATTGAGGTACACACAGTTGATGGGAGGAATCTGCAAAGTGTCAGCTTTGATGAAGAGCTGGTTGACCTTAGTGATTTGGGCCTCTGTGGTTCTGGCTCCCTGTATTATCAAATCAGCTAGTGTCAGAGGGACCAACTTATGCTCTGTTTGGAATTGCAACATCTCCCTGATGGCTTCAGGGGTAATGAGGAACAGGATTGAACCTTCAGCATCTAGCACTGCTCTCTGGGATGCATCATAGTGTTCAGCAACTATGTGCACAAGCTCAGGGAATTGATTAACCTGAGGAAGTTTGAATATTGGGAGGAATGACTCCCAAATTCCCAAGATGTCTGTCCCCCTCTCATGTTGGATCTTTATCTCGTTTAATATTTGCAGATGGAACCTGCTTCTGCTCATCATTTCCTCTGTAATCTTGTAGTCCAGGTCTGCCAATGCTCTGGTGTCAAATGTTCTATTAGGGACATTCAGGGGAGCCACATTGAGGGCTATGGGAGCTACAGGGGGGTCCATGCTTTTCCTTTGCAAATTTTACTCTTACTCAGGGGCTGTGTTACTATGCAGAGTAACAACAGCACAGTTTCTTTGTAGAGGGATGGAAATGCAAGTGGGAGGTAAATGCCGGGTGTGCAGCAGTTGAAATGCTGTTTTTGTAATTAAGAGCGAAGCTTAGCCCTGTTTCGGCACCTTTCAATGTTAAAAAATTGGTTTCAAATGCGCCTGCCACGATTGCGCAGACAGGGCCTGGTTTCTTAGCAAAATGCAACTGGGAAGGCTCAGCTGGTGTTCTTTAGAAGTTATAATTGGAACTCTGAGGCTTTGCTGAGGAATTGAGTGGTGAATTTTGATTTTCGGCTTTCATTAAGCTCTCTAAGGCGTTAAACAGATAATTGCAGGCGCACAGAGGATGAATGATGAGGAATACCTGGTAAAACAATGCGCAAAGGTCGAGACCGCAGGTGAACTGGTGCGCTGGAGGCCTTCTGGTCAATTTAGCAAGCTGGTAGACAATTTGGACGTTGTTTGCATGCAGAGCAGATTAACGACGAATACGCGAAATGACCAAAAAAAACATGAAATTTTGGGTAAAATAGACCTTTTTATGCTTTTGGCGCGAATATGTGCTGACGTCAGCATGACGTCATAGGGTGGGGTCAAGGTCGGATGACGTCATGCTGACGTCATCGGGTGACGTGGCGCTGTATGGTTGGTACACGGTGGCGGTGACATGGCAGGACAGGTGGACCAATGGCGGGATGAGGGAATCCGGAAACCAGCAGTGGTTTCATATCGCACCGCCTTCTGTACGGGGCGGTATCGGACAGTAGTACCTCCGACGTAAGGTGGTGAGGGCACGTGGCAGAGGCATGACGTCCTCCAAATACGGACGTCGGGAGATATCTATCGGTCATCGGATGGGCTCCGACGTCACGATGATCGTTAGATCTACGGACTTTGATCGGACGGCGGACGCGAGGCAGATGTGACGGGAGGTTAGTACGGATATCGTTCAGACGTCGGAAGGAGTCCAACGCGATCAGGGCCGTCGGATCTGTAGGCCCTTGATCTAATGGTGGTCGGGGAGATGACATATGCGGAGTATACGGATGAGGGCGGAAGCAAATAAACCTGTTTTGTGCGCTTTTCCAATGTATTTTGATAAAAAGAGTTATATGCGCCAACCTTGGCTAACGGGCGGAAAGTGGGTTTTATGCTGCTTTGGCCCCTTTTAAGCGGGTAAGATGGGGTTTAGGGCCCATTTCAAAGGTTTGATGTGCAAAAAAGGGGGTAGAGGTAGAAGAAGTGGCTTATGAGGAGAAGGGGTATTTGGCATAGGTTTATCAACATGACCTGATGTCATTTGATCCCTGACTTGTAACTTTATTGGCTATAATGCCAAGGAGGTGGGTATTTATAAGAGTTGGGGATTTATACACCTTGGTGTTAGTAATATTAGGGGAATGGGAAAAATAGGGGAGCTATATAGTAAAATTAGAGGTTAATATGAATGAAGGGGGCAAATGAAAGGGATTTTACTGAGTTTATCTGAAATTGACTTGGTTTTGAGAGTAGATCAAAATGAAAAGATCTTAGACAAGAAATGTGGATTCTGAATGAACTAGAACCACCATAAAACCATGATCTCTCTCCATAAATCTCAGCTGAAAGAAAGGGAGTGTTAGTAATGGAATAAAGGGGAAGAGGGAAGTTAGTCATGCTCCTGCTGTAGTCTTTTACTTTGCTGCCCATCATCACCATTTCTGCAATGATAGGACTCACTTTCTGCGACCCCAACTACCTACCCAGCTGCTTGCCTAGCATTTTTTTGTTTCTCCTTGGAGGGTGCACTTGGACTTGCAAACCCTTACTTGCCTTTTCTTTTCTTTGGCTTTTTCTTTATTCTTTTCTCTATCTATTTCTACCCTTATCTCTTCCAAGGTCCCAGATTAAACTGTTGGGAACTTTTGCTTCTCTACCTAAACTATTTGTCTGCCAAGATTAGGCTGTTTGGACAGACTTCTTTCTCTATTCTAAAACTCAAAATTGAACACATGGCATGATCCAGATTAGACTGTTGAATCATCCACAAAATTGAAATAAGGTCCTCAATACTTGAAACACTTTGCCCAGCTCTTGCTTTCTAGGAAATATGGGATCTTTGGGATACCAAAGCAAAGCATATTTGGTTTTTCTCTTGCCAATCATGAAATATGAAACCTATTGGTATAGGTATCCAACATAAATATTAATTCGATTGAAAATCGATTAGGGCTATAGTCTTCTGAAGGAATGAGCTTGGAAGCTACGTTAGCTAGGAGGTCTGCACTAGCATTCTGGAGTCTGGGAATTGATGAAATATTGAATGCTATAAATTGTTTAGTTAGATCTTGAACTAAAGATTGGTAATGCTTTAAATGACCTGATAAACAATGTATAGTATTGCGTACCTATCTGATTACAATTTCAGAATCTCCGAAAACTTGAAGATATTTGATGTCTAATCCGATTGCTTTGTATAATCCTTGGACTAAAGCCTCATATTTTGCGGTATTATTGGTGCATTCGAATTTGAGTCTACAAGTTAGCATAGTTTTGTTTCCCTCTGGACTGATTAACACGCATCCTGCTCCTGCTCCTTCATTAGACTTAGAATCGTAAAAAAATAACTTCCAAAATAAAGATTTATTTACAAGACTGTCTATAAAATTAATACATTTAGAACTATATGTTTCAGAGATATTTTCTACTTGAGATAAAATAGAATGTTCTAAGTAAGGTGAAGTATGAGAATTAAAATTTCCTAAGAAAGAATCCACTGAGTAGTTGCCAATGATGTTATTGCTGTATGCTATCGGTTCATTCTCTCCTTCTAGTTCCATTACTATGAATTTCTGATGTCTTTCTCGCTCAACTTTTATCTGATTTGGTTTACCATTGTAAGGGAGCCACATGTGCGACCAGTCAGTTGCAAAGTATCCATGAAGTTTTTCTGACCAATCTCTGCTAAGGATTAAGCCATAAAATTCCGGAATATCAGCAACTAAAATGTCAATAACTTGACATACCTTTGGATTGGATGACAGCCTTATGGTAACCTGATTTAATTCACCGATCACTTCAACTTGCAATCGATCTAGCTGAACTATGCACACAATAGATTTTTGTGGTTGAACGTTCAACTTTGCACATATTGATTTTGGTAGAATATTAGATGAAGCTCTAGAATCCACTAAGCAATTATGAAAATTTTTATTGAAAACTTCATAAGTAAGAAGAAATAGGGGAGTATGAGATCTGGACCTTCCTCCAATTAAAGCGATGTCGTTTGGATCAACTTTATTAATCACGTTAGTTGGAGGTCTTCCCATTTCATGGGAAGCTTGAGAGATTACAGCGGCGGGAAAAGGTGCAACTAGTATAGCATGTACTTCTTTCAAAAGTACCTTTTGCTGGTGTTTTAACTTGCTCGATTCGTAAAAAGTGATGTTAGCCCTAGTATTTTTCATGTCTTCTATGATATTATACTCCATTTCATCCGAAATGATCAGTGTTTTTGATGGAGTTGATGAATCTGTTTGGACTGGGCTGGTTTGAGTCGCTTTAGGTGTCGTTTTCTTAGCTGCGACTTTATCCTTAGTCATTGAGCTTGCGCTCTTTGGCTTAGGAATGGGTTGAGGAGGATCAAGTTGATTTCTACTTCAAGTACTAACCGGGGATGCCTCTTGATTCTCTTCATCTGGGAGGATGAAGTCCCACATACCTTGTACCTCTACATCTTCTTTTTCTTCAGTAGCAATTTCCTCTTCTTCTTCTTCTGATTCAGCACTTATGATAGCATTTGGCAGCTTTGAATCAGTTGAAGGGTTTCTTCTATAAGGCTTGTATGGATTTTTAGAAGAAGTTTCTGCCACTTGTTTCTTAATGTCAACCATTTCGTTAGACATGGTTTTCAAAACTTTTTGTAATCCTTCTAAATCAAACGGATCTTTTGATTGTTTTTTCTTGGGGTCTTCCTTGAAAGTAACCTTCTTGGATTTTCGTTCTTCTATCGCGTTTTTCTTTTCTAGAGCTATGATACGTTTCTCTACCGCTATTGCTTCTTTCATATTGTTGGCTAAAGTTTTTTTGTTAGACCTATCAACGAAGATTGCTATGTTTGATGGTAAAGAAGAGATGTACCACTCACTTCTCACTTCTTCGCTAGGCTTGGAAGTAGTAGGAATTTTATTTAACAGTTTATTGAAATGTGAATTAAAATCTTTGATAGGTTCCTTTGACTTGGCCCTAAGGTTAGACAGGTTGTTGATCAGTGTCGCCATAGACCTGTCATCACCGAACTTAGTCAGGAATTGTTCTTAGAAGATATCCCAACTAGTGATAGATCCAGACGGTAATGAGAAATACCATGATCCGGCTACTCCTTGCAGAGTATAAGGGAAAAGTCAGACGAAAACATCTTCGTTGGTAACTCCATTGAGATTTATGGATAACATAAAGTTATTTATATATTCTTCTGCTAGCATGCCTGCTTCAGGATTAAACTTAGGCAGCCATTTTTCAAGATGGGCCGGTAACTGACTCAAGGCACATGCATTAAGACTGCCCCTAGGTTATTCCATGGAGATTGGGCCATCACTGAACTACTAACAGAGGAAAGTGCAGAAGGTGATCCTTGCGATTGAGAAGATGAGGATATTACGACTCCAGATGATTGAGAAAAAGGTGTGGAAGTTCCTGTGGACTGGTGGACAATAATCTGAAGTGGAGGAGTGGATGGTTGACTTCACAATGGAGAGGTTGAGATGGATATGAGTGATTTCCTTGCTCTCTTTCTTGTAGGCAGAGGTAACTTGGTTGGCTGAACACCAAACTTTTTGCTCTTTAATCTGGTAAGAGGATGAGCAGGGTTATATTGCAAAGTCATGCTGCCTTGAGATTTATCAGATCTCTGAGGTGATATAGAAAATCGCTGAAGTTTATGGATCAAAGATTCAACTTCAGGAGGTTCAATAGTAGATTGTTCTGAAATGTCAGGGTTTGTAGCAGCAGCTGTTGTTCTTTTGACTTCTGGCTCTAGATTTAATTATTCTAAGTGCGATGGAGAATTCGGGGGAGATGGTGAGGGTGATTTACTCTCAGAATGGTATTTGGATTTAGACTTACTTGCCATTCACAGTTCGGGCCCTCCTTCTAGCGCCAAATATGTTGAAGCCCCGAAAATCGGGTCTACAACAAGGGGGATACCCACTCGGTTCGAACCTTGGTTAGCAGCTCCTTTTCCGTTTGGTATAGTTGGTCTGACTGGGGATATGGGACCAGTTTCCCAATTTATGTGTGAGTGTGTTGAGATTTGATATTTCCTTTCTAAAAGTTCCTAAGTGAAATTCTTTTACTTTAATTCTAATCTAATAACATGCAATTGTATTCTAATAAACAGAAATATCTAATTCTACACTAACCCGGGGTGTAATCTTTCCGTTATGAGATCTAAAATCATTTCAAATAACAATTGGTAATAAAGATCATTCAACTGTTATGAGAAAAGAATTCAATAGAGATAAACCACTTCGTATAAAAAGTTAGACGAAACAGTTGTGAAAAACATATCGCATAATAAGCTACTCATACATTAAGCATAAATAAATAGCTATCACCATAAAGAAGTGCCAAATGATAACTCAAGCATTCACGCATCAATATATAAACAACTGAACACAATTACCACTTTAACACAAACGCAAAAATAGTTAAGAGATAGAAGTACCATTTATAACTAGTTCTACTCATGAGCTTCAAGAGATAATGATTTATCTCTTCTTAATCCAACATCCACTAAGAGTACAGAAGTGCAACATCAGTAGTAGATATTAAATGAAGATATCAATAAATCCTGTACCATTCATTCATCAAAACCTCCTCGGAGGGTGCAAAAGTGCATGTTCTGAGGAAAAGTTTTTGACAAATTTCAGGACCCTTCTCTAATTGCATGAGAAGGGTTTAAATACTACTAACTAAATCTAAAAATAACTTATTAGAAAAATGTAGGATACGGTTTAAATGACCGTCCTCATTTCAAGAAAAAATAAAGCAAAATTAATACTAACATTGAATCTAAAATTAAACTAACAACTAACTATTTCTATATCTGTTCCTTGAAATCACAAGTGTTTAGCATTTGTTTGAGAAGAGTAGGTTGGCCAACTTCCGACTTTAACTTTCCTGCAAAAACGGCATTGGCAAGAGTTGGCGCCATCTTCTCGGCAGAATTAATGATACATTTGAGAGTCATGCACTGGTTGTGTGGTTTTACCAAATATGCATGGTAAGAATCCCAATTCAACTTAGTCAATCTTTTAATTGGTTCTGCCTTTTCTTGAGCCTTCTATCTCCAGTCTGTCTGCAGTTGCTGAGCTTTACAAATGAGGTGAGAATCATGATAAGGAAAGGTGACGGGAAAGCTTTAAATGCCGAAGACATATAAAATGTACCACCTTACGTGAAATGGCTCTTCGATAAGCACAAAACCCTATTTCATTAATGATTGGCAACTATCTCATTAATTAGCTTTAAAGCGCATAACCAGGTCTCGATTTATGGAAAATACTTTTTTGAACAATGAGCCTAAAAGATTTGCGATGAAGCGATTATGCGATTTTCTTCACAATATCGCAGATCGCAACATCACAATATCGTTCTATCGCAATATCGCAACATCGCTAGAGCGTAGCATATGACAATCATCCGTTAATGTGTTTTCTGCGAAATGCAATTTGCGATATGCGCCATCGCATATTAGCAGTTTGAGGTTTTTCAGCATAAGTGATATTTGATGCATGCGATGTGATGAAGTTTCACATCATGATCTGGCAACCTTAGAATTGTGTTTGTAAGGAGGTATCCATTATCCTTTTTGCGATGCGATATTTCTTAAGGAGTGATTTTATTCTACCTTATCATAAAACTTAAGCTTTTTTAGATTTTTCAAAGGTATTATCCTAAGTTTATGAAGGTAAGTTTTATTGAAAAAGGAAATTCAAGCACTAATTGATTTTTAAATTTTTCAACTAAGGGTCCCCACTTATTTAGTATTAGTAATAACACTAAATAAGAAGGGGGGTTGTTACTGGCCACAACAGGCTGGAGCCTTCTGTAGGTCGATGCCTACGTACTAGTAAACAGATCAGCTAGTACAAGAGCTAGGGGGTTGTAGCTCCCTTCTAGTAGAAGCTGGAGAACCAGAGAAGGTTGTAGCCTTCTACAGGTGGGTGCCTGCGTATTGGTATGAGTCTTCACAAGTACAAGATTGTAAACATGTTTTTCTTATATTAAAAGAAGACAACAACAGGTGGTTTTTGTCCTGCATTGGGTTTCCACCTTAAATCCTGGTCTTCATGTGTGTTGCTTATGTGTGAGGGTTTATTCTATTATTACTGCATATGGTTACTGTTTATATGGTTAATCAAAGCACTGATGCATTGATTAAATATCAACATATGATGAATTAACTGAATCATAAGTTTTCTGGATATGCATTGGTTGCTTTAAAGACAGTTACATGTACACGCGAGTTACCTTCATTGAAGTAGCGTATATAAATTTGAGTATGAAAAAAAGAAGTTATTGATTTGATAAATATTGATTCACCCCCCCTCCCCCTCTTAGTATTATTTCAACAATTAGTATCAGAGCAGGTCTTTTAGAAGAAGCTTGATTGCTTGAAGGGAGATTTTTCAAAATGAAAAATCATGAAGGCACGGGATCTATCAGACCACCAGTGTTCAATGGGAACATCTTGGTATATTTGAAAGAACGAACTAGACCTTATCTTCAGTCACTTGGAGCTGATGTTTGGGCAATTGTGAAAAATGGATATCAATATCCAACAGTAGTCCCCACGGATCGAATAAAAAGGAAAACATATGAAATCAATGCCAAATATGTCAATGCCTTATTGGGAAGTCTATTAGAATCAAAATTCATCAAAGTCATGCAGTTCAACACAGCCAAGGAAATATGGGACAGAATCATTCAGAGCTGCGAAGGTGTCTCCCAGGTAAAACGTGCTAAATAACAAACTCTCAGAATCCAGTATGAAATTCTCAAGATGCATAGTGATGAAAGTATTTGTAATAATTTCTTGCGAGTAGATGGGATTGTAAATCATATGAGAAATCTGGGTGAAGAGATCAAGAAAGCTACTTTAGTTGATAAAATTTTGAGATCTTTGTCTTCTAAATTTGAGTCAAAAGTGTCTGCCATAGAAGAAAAACAGGATCTTCAAACTATTAATGTGACTCAACTCCATGGAATCCTAACTGCCTTTGAAATGAGAAAAGGAGGTCCATCAGATATGATAGAAGTTGCTTTTAAAGCATCAGCAAAGGGAAAAGAAAACGAAGAGCACAATGAATTAGAAGAAAATGAGGTAAATTTTGTCAAGAAGCTTCAGTGGGGTTCTATAAGATTTAGAGGTAAGCTACCATTCAAATGCTTTGCTTGTGGTAGAGTTGGTCATTATGCTGCTAAATGCCCTCATGTCAAAGGAAAGATGTCTGCAGAAGGTAATAGAAGTTATTATACTCATGATGATAGTGATGGCTTGTCAAATAGTGATGAAGATGATTAAGAAATTAAACTACTCATGGCATATGAAAATGATGCCTTAGAAAAGGAAGATTTCCTTAAAGAAATCAATCAAATCAAAATCAGTTTGGCAGAAAAGGATGCACTCATAGACATAGTGACACACCAACTCACTGAAAAGGACAAACATAATGAAGTGTTAGAATGTGAAGTAGTAAGTCTAAGAAAAGAACTTGAGAAGACAAAGACTCTGAATCTTAGATTTGCTAAAGGATCAGAAATGTTAGATGAAATCATCAAATTTCAACATTTGCCTATTATAAAAACTGGTCTTGGTTTTCATGAAGATGAATCTAGCTCACAGGATGAGGTAAGGAACTTCAATGAAAAATCTGAAATGCTCAACAAGGAGATAAGAGGTCAACCCCATCAATAACCAGGGAATGAAAGACTTCAAAGAAAAACATTTCCACCTAACTATGGAAGGGATAATTGTTTCTTTTCTTTGACAAATAATGTTGAATGTTTTATATGTCATAATTTTGGACATGTTGCAGCCAGATGCAGAAGTAGAATGGTTCAAGACCGTCAGACATAAAAATCATCAGTTTCTAGGTACTTTAAGGGATATTGTTTTGCTTGCAATATGTTTGGTCACAAATCTATTGATTGCGATAGAAGGAATATGAAACATGTAAGATTCTATATGTGTAACAAGTTTGGACATAAAGCAAAGGAATGTAGGAGCAAACTTCAGCCACCATACCAAAAGGAGCAAACATCATCACAATCCAAGGTATTGAAGAAGAAGGAATTGTTTTCAGAAAGATGTGGCATAACTTAGTTTACAGACATAACAGACCCAGGGGGAGATGAAAGTGTAAAACTTCAGTATTCTAATTCTCATACGCAGTTATTATGAAGAGAAGTCACGTATATACACGAGTTAGAAGTTGCACAACCTCGTATATGGTGTTTTGAAGAAGAAAGCAGTGGGACAGGCTTAGGAAAAGGGGTCTAGTATGGTTCAATCAATTATCAATTATCTTTTATGTTATGATTGATGATGATTACAGTCTAATGATAAAAATTCAGTATTCTAATTCTCATACGCAGTTATTATGAAGAGAAGTCACGTATATACGTGAGTTAGAAGTTGCACAACCTCGTATATGGTGTTTTGAAGAAAAAAGCAGTGGGACAGGCTTAGGAAAAGGGGTCTAGTATGGTTCAATCAATTATCAATTATCTTTTCTGTTATGATTGATGATGATTACAGTCTAATGATAATATGTAGAAGTGATTTTGGCCCTTATAATTTGTTGATGACTTGATGTATATCTGATTGATGATGATGCCTTGATGATTCTTACAGATATTTGCAATGATCAAATTTGATAGTGAACAACTGGCACAGGTTCACAGGGAGCATATGCTTCTAATAATACATTGTTGGCATTATGTTAGAAGATCTTGGTACATGAATATGCTTATATTTCTTGATCCACATAGTTTCTTTGATTCAGGTGACTCTTTTGTTAATGGACATATACAGGATGTTGATCTTGATGCTGCTGACAAATGTTGATGGTGCAAATCACATATGGTGTATGATAGTTTCCGATGACTATCATGGTCTTGTTTATATTGTTGGTCTTTATTGTAAATTTCATGTATATCATTTGATTTAAAGGTCATGAAAAGACCTAATTTGTAACCCCACTATGCATGGGATGGATGATGTAATAATTTCTATTTCAATCATGTATAAACATTTGGTATATCCCCACTTGGTTGGGTGGATGAGTCAAATTTGGTGGATCCCCACTTGGTTGGGTAATTGATGTATTTATGATTCATTGGTCTTAGGGAAGTCATACTCACTTAGTTGAGTTATAGAGTCATGGTATTCTTTTGAAAGATATCTTTGCAGGCTCTGCATGTACTCAGGGGGAGCTTGGGCAACATAATGTATATCAAAGAGAATATCTTGGTCCTCCCTTTGCCCTTAATGTCAAATGGGGAGAGTGTCTTGGTGTTTTTTTTGCCATCATGTCCAAAGGGGGAGATTGTTGGCATTGTGATACAGGCGTTGTTCTTGATGGCAACTCACATAGATGACAATTCACAGTGCAACAGGTTAACAACAAAGGATTACAAATCGAAATCTAGAGATTGAAGAAAGAAAAGTATACGCTAGTTCATTTTATCTGAGTAGCGTGTACACGTAGGTCCACGGAACAAAAAGAGCATATACGTATACACGCACTCTCACAAGAGGAAAAGTAGAGTAACGACTATTTGATCCTGCCCAAGAATACCACGGGTCCTAAGTAGTTTTGGTCCGAGGTATTGAGAAAGGCCTAAAACTATATAAGGAGGAGAAGATCATAAGGCCAGGGTGTGCAAGTGAAAGGGTTTCTAAGGAATACTTCTATCTGAAGTATATGTTATGTTGCAAGGGCTATGATTATGAGGTTACGTGAAATATTTTGTGCACCTTGGATACAATGTTAGATCGGGATCATAAGTGTAGAAATTTTGAATAATATGAACCTTACTCACAGAGATTATCCCAATTATACACTATTGTGGAATACATGCACAATACATAACCTCCTCTACGTTGATCATCAATTTAGCAGAATTAAAAACATTGAAACATCAATCGCATGTGCACATTAACACAATATGTAACCGGGGAAAGAATACAGCTGAAAAACCCACACTATCTGTATATTATAATGATTGAGAACATGTAACAATACATAGTACAATACTCCTCACAAGTACTCAGTACTATCTCCACCTATTACACACAAAACTAGCTCAGATCTGAATCAATCACAGGTTCAAATCTCCTCCACTGCTTTGCCTGCCTCCACTGCGCAATCCTGCATGAGAACAGATGAGAATGGCTAATCCAAACTCGTATTTCCTTGGCTGAACCACACAATCCTCATTGGCAATACTCAATCCCATTTATTGTGCAAAATATCATGCACAACTATAGTCACAACTGATAGCAATCTCAACCTCTAACAACTGTCTCCACTAAACTGTCCATGCACTGAGTTAACTGATGCATTCTTTAGTTGCTTTATGAGTTAATAATTAGTGAATTAATTAATAATTAATTCACATCACTCATCACTAGTGTATTTTCAGTTAAACTAAATACAACTAGTTCAACCAAGTCAAACTGAACACAACTCCATCAACTCCTCAATCAACTCCACCAAACTCAACCACATGAGTTCTAACTGAAGTCCACCATGCAATAGCTCAACTGACTCATAAGAAAAGCATATTTCCTTCTAACAGTTGCATGTGCCACATCTTTAGCTCAAACTGAAGTGCTCCAAGAGGATAAGATAATGTTTATAGTCCAAATATTATTATGAGCTAATAATATTCGACTGTTCTATTTTTAGCCTGGAAGTCTAAAAATAGAAACTGCCCATATGTCTAAAAATAGAAGTCCATCTGTTTTTACCAACATGACCAATCATCCACAAATAGCATCCTGCAACTCATAGACCATGATCCATATGTCTAAAAATAGACTTTGCGCCAAAAATAGCCTGCGGGCCCACTTAGTGAAGGTGACTCCTTTCCACTAAGCTCCATCATCTTGTTGCATTTTCAACAATAAGTACTGAAATGACTTATCATTGCATGATCTGATGTTAATTGGGCTAGATTTTATTTCTTAAGCATGTTTTATTCTGTAAATTTTATGATCTGGGTATGACTGAAGTTTGGAATAGCTGTGAAGTTTTAAGTTAGTAATTGTAGATCTATACTCTAGTTCACTCTAGAAAAAGTGTGTATACACACTGGGTCGTCACATCGAAGTAGCGTATACATTATTAAATATGAGGTTTGAAGTTGCAGTTGGTTCTGGTTGTTGATGCATAGTTCTGGGTTGTGCTTTGTGTTCTGGTGACAGTGTTCTTATTGTTCAGATTGACTGATTGTGATGTGCTTCAGTGATGATGGGTTTTCATTGATTGGTTGTATTGCAGTGGTGATTGATTTTAAGCTTCAATGGGTCCAGTATGAAAATTTGATGAAACCAGGCCTTCATATTGTGGTGTTGTGTTCCAAGAGTATCCAGTCTAAAAATTTGTGAAACGTGGTCCCTGGAGGAAGAGATAAGGTCTTAGCCTTCTGTAGACCAACGCCTATGTACTGGTAAACATATTGGCCAGTACAAGATCCAGGGTGTTGGAGCTCCCTTCGAGTAGCAGCTAGAAAACGAGTGAAGGTTGAAGCCTTCTATAGGTTGATGTCTACGTACTAGTAAACGGATCGACTAGTACAAGAGCTAGGGGGTTGTAGCTCCCTTCCAGTAGAAGGTGGAGAACGAGAGAAGGTTGTAGCCTTCTACACGTGAGTGCCTTTGTACTGGTATGAGTCTACACTAGTACAAGATTGTAAATAGATTTTTCTTATATTAAAAGAGTACAGCAGCAGGTGGTTTTTGTCTCGCATTGGGTTTCCATCTTAAATCTTGGTGTTCATGTGTGTTTCTTATGTGTGATGGTTTATTATGTTATTATTGCACATGGTTACTATTTATATGGTTAATTAAGTACTGATGCACTGATTAAAGATCAACATATAATGAATTAACTGAATCATAAGTTTTCTGGATATATGTTGGTTGCTTTAAAGACAGTTACGTGTACACGTGAGTTACCTTCATTGAGGTAGCATATATAAATTTGAGTATGAAAAGAAAAAGTTATTGATTTGATAAATATTGATTCACCCCCCCTCTAAGTATTATTTCCAACAGTTTTTACTACATACCCCAGACTTGGAGTCTCTTCGGTTGCAGTAGCTTCTATATTTTCTTCTGCAGGTTTAGTTTGCTCCTCATCCATCATCGCATCAACAATATGGGTGGCAATAATGCTCATTGCTTGATTCCATTATGTTCATGTTTTCTCAAAATGATATTCTTGATGATACGAACATTATTGGTCTATGCCCATGTTTTCAAAATTCAATACAATATTGGAGCTCTGCACAGACTTAGTCGGTTGGTTGCTGCAACTGCCGAAATTTGTAGTCCTTCTAAACATGTTGAACTTAGGAGGCTTGCTACTCATAGTGGTCTCCCTTGAACTTTGTTTTGGCTCTGCCAGCTCATTCGACAGAGTCTTGATGATATGGGTCAAGCTCTCAAGGTCAATAGTTTCTTTCTATTTGGCCTTGCTCACAAAGGCCTGAGACCTTTTATCCATGTCTTTGGAGTATTTAGTTGGTTCATCATCTACAAAGACTCCAATCGCGCACAATTCCTTTTCAACCGTGGTTTCCTCTTCATAATTTTTGGTTAAAGTTTGTTTCACAGTTCTCTTTACAAACTGTACAATGCTGGTCAACAAGGAAAAAGTGTAATAATTGATGGTGATGGATTCATGAGGTTTAGTGTTTGCTGAGAACTTTTTTAGAATGCGGTTAAAAATCTGATTGAAATATTTCACTTTTTCCTTTTGGTCCATCTTAAGACTGTCCAACTCTTTGAATAACATGGCAGGGTTCTTGTTATCAACAAATTTCTTAAGGAAGATTTTCTTAAACCCCCTCTAATTATGGATGGAATTTAGAGGAAGAATATGATACCACACAAATTCTCTACCATCTAAGGTACACAGACACAATCTGCATGCAACATCATCATAGCGTACCTCGAGTGTTTGCAGATGTAGGTATAATTTCTCCAGATGATCCTCTGTGTTTACTATGCTGTCAGGGTCATACTTCATTAGGATATTTTTCGAATGCCTTGGCATCTTGTGTAACACACCTGGTAGTGGAAGTGGGCTCTGAGACATCTAATCTAGGTTTTTGTTTGCCATTCTGTTTTCTTTACCTTCCCCTCCTTCTTTAGAATATTATTGTTCTTCTTCTTCTTCTTCTTCTTCTTCTCTACCCAACCCACAAAAACTATCATTTGAGAGCATTGTGTTATCACCGTCACCACCGTTGAAGGTTTGAGGCTATCCTGGTTTTTCTATGTTATCTTCAAATTCTTCTAACTCTTCAAGGGTGGTGAGAACCAACTCTTCAACTTTCAAAAAACTATCCCATTAGGGGTGGTTTGGTTCTTCTTCAAAAAATATGGAAGAGTTTCTATTCTAGGTACCAATCCAATAGCTCTCGCAAAGTTTCGGGTGATGAGGTAGATGGCCCTTAGTTATTCGTATGTGAGTTCATAAGGCTATTTAGTCTCAGACTGAGAAGAATTACTAACTTTAGGAATGTACATAGGGGAGTTGTTGGGAATGTTATCTCCTTGACCAGAGGAAGTAAGATTAGGGTTGGTGGGGTTATAACCATAAAAGTTTGGTTTCCCTCTTATCGAAATAGAAAAATTGACGGTGTTGGACCCACCAACATTCAGGGGATCTCCTTGATATGAATTCAAAATTATACCTCACACCATTTGATGTAGGAGTCCCATCTGGTATAAAGGCTCGATTGTCAAATCCTTAAAGATTTTCCTTGGCTTTAACTGTCAGCAAGAGAGAGGGATGTAATGGTGCCTTCAAAAAGTAAGAAAGTGTGCCTGTGAGTGTTCAATTGTAAATGTGTCAAGGTTCTTCTACTGTGGATAGGGGAGAAAAATGAGCCTCTAAGAGAGAGGTATTAGTACCACCCAAGAAGAGACACATGAATTAGAAGGATTTGTCTAGCATCTAGGGGAATAGTCCACAGAGGATGTGACGGTCGTTACAACCAACAAATGAAGAAAGATCTATCTAATATCCTGTGGAATATTCCATAATGATGTAACAATAATAACAACCATTACAACACATTATCAAAAAGATAAGTACTAAAACAACCGAAATAATTCAACTATCTTAGCACATGTGAAAGCAACATGAAATACAAACATCCGCATAATAGTCTTACAAAAATTCATAATCCATGCATAAAGAACATGTTGGCCTTGAATGCTTCTATTATTAAGTAAAAGTCACAAGACACATGTTTACAATGTACATTACTAGCTCTAGTAGTGGAGCATTGGAGCCAGTCCTTACTCCCCAAAGAACTAGCATATTTCTCTAATTCTTTGCAGGAGGAGCCAAGGTGAAAATTCCTTTGCTCTTACAATGAGGGAGTATATATAACCAAGGGGTGATGCTTCCCCTTCCTTGTGACTCTTTGACTACTTTCATGACTATTTAAATTCCTATGAATTTTCAACTTTACATGACTCTTCGTATTCCATAGATGTCCTTTAGACTTTCACTTTACAATACATTTCTAAAACATATGTTACATCATTAACCACAAGGTCTGGCATGTGACTACTCATGACATGACATGAAATGACACTACTGAAATGGACTACAAGATGATGTGGCAATATCAAGCCATTGTTGCTGATAAGTGTTGAGTGTCTGCTTCTTCTTTTCACCTCTGCATGACTTGGTGATAAGGAATCTTTAATTATCTTAAGTATTGAGTTGCAATCGCAAAATGATGTCCCTTCTACTTGTCTTGATTGATTAGCTTGTGTATTCAGCTACACGTGTGCCTTTCATCAAGCTTCCCTCCTTAATCTCCTTCTTCATCATCTTGCCATGGTGTGATAGAGTAGCTGCATCTACAATTCACTCATGGCGAGATGACATCAGTCTAAAAAACCCCTAGTCTAAGATAGTGCATTTTGATCCAGTAACTAAGATGGAATTAGGTGATAGGTTGGGAGAGAGGGCTCATTGACTGCACAGTGCACAGTTATAGTAGCCAAAGGAAAAACTTGATCTCTGAGACTATGCAGTGTATAGTTCAGGAAGGAATGAGGGACAATACTGTGAAGTTTTGAAATCCAATGGGATAGGTTGAGGGAATGAGCACTGAGGACATTGTGCGTAGTTTTGGGAGACAAGGGAGGCAATGATATTGCGTAATTGCATGGTTTAGAGGCTCAGGGGATGAGATTGAGGCTTGTGATTATGCAACGTGCAGTGAAGGTCGGGTTGGGAGGAATGATTGTGTAATTCTGGAGGCCAAGACCAGAGCTTGAGCATAAGAACTACACAATGAAGTAGTCATGGGAGATAGTAACTACGCATTGTACAATTTCAAGGGGAAAGGTCTCAACTAGAGAACTAGAATTATGCATTATTTAGTTCAGGGAGGCCAAGTGAAGCTAATTTTCTTAGTTGGGAAGCCTTCTCAAAAATGGCTAAGTTTAAGGCTAGTTAGAATGATGTGAACAATGATAAGATGTCGACTGTGATCTCACACTTAGAATACTTGATGACATAATAAAATAGATCACCCAAGACACCTGAACAATGCTTGTCCCTCCATGTGACCACTTTATGACCATTTACGACAAGTGCGACACTTAATATAGAATTTGGGACAGCTGTGATGACACTTGTGCGATAGTGCTCAGAAGTTTTTGAATGAGTGTTGTTAGGCTCTACAATGTCCCAGTCTAAGGATGAGACCGAAAGAGGTAACCTCGAACCACTTTCAGTTCAGTAGCTAGCCCTACTGAACTAGAGAGGGATCTCTCTAAGGATTTGTCAATGAATGATTGGAAAATAAATGGATTTTAGGCTAGATGTATAAGTATTATTTGAGTATTTGAAAATTTAGGTTTTTTTTAGGTTTGTTGGGCTAGGGATGGGAACATGCAATTAGGTCAAGTTATCAAGTATGCAGTGACAAACATAAAAAAGGAGCTAGATATCAATGTGTTATGGTGAACATAAGATTTAGTCAATGTAGTATAGGTCTCAGAGTTTAAGAAAACATAATGAGCATGTTTAAACATGAATTCATTAATCATAGAAGAAGAGAAACACAAGCATGATTTTCCACATAAACAGAGCTTAAATCTAAGAATTATGCCTATATGTTTGTGAGTAAAACCATAAGAAGAAGGAAAAGCAAGTAAAGAGAGATTATTTCATCAATTAGAAACTGATATGAAAGGAAATAAATGCCATAGACTCACTGAAAAAGTATTCCTGAAAAATAGTTGCAACTACTTCTTGATTAGATGTAAGGAAACATAAGGTACAAACCTCTCCATAAAAGTCCCACCTTTCTCACTGAATTAGAAAACATACATATAGACTCAAAACAACCATTTCCCCACCTTCAGGGGTCGAATCCTTAGGTGTTGGAATAGTGTTGGGTGTGGGATTCCCCCCAAGGCAAGTTTTGGGGCTTAAAGCCCAAGCTTTGACTAAGTCCATTATAAAGACTCCGCAATTTGTGGGTGCAGAGTGCAAAGTTGTAATAGAGTCATAGGGTTGTCTGCCCTTAATTTTGTAAATGTAGTGTTGGTTTGAGAGATCTACCCATGGTCTGCGGATCATGGGATTGTATAAATAGAGCGAGGCTCTAAGTGTAAAGTGACATCGAAGGAATAGAAGGAAATCAATCCATGAAGCATTGAGTCGAAGTGTAGAGTTGTGTCTTTGGGTTGTAGAGTAGGATAAGGCTCTGCAGCTAAGTGCGGAGAGGCCTAGTAGTCCACAACTGAGTACGCGGACCCCTGCAATTGAGTGTGTAGGGCAGTTGGAGTCTGTAACCGGTCGAAGCATTAATAAAGAGAAGTTTTACAATATTTCTAAGTATCTTTTCCTGTTTTATGCTTTGAAGTATATTGGGTATGAATTGCAAGTTTACTAGGTATTTACTATGCAAACTTATATGAATATGCTGAATAAGTGAATATAATATAAGGTATCTATTTATGCGAAGACAACTAACTGTTATAAGAAGATAAGTAAGATACATGGTGTGACTTGGGGAAATAGTGCAGATCACTACTCTAATAGAGCGAAAGCCCCACAACCCCTAGTTAGGGCTACGTGAAGGTGAATATAACAGGGAATGAAGGCCTCGCAGGTCAGGGAAGTGCACAAAGTAACCTGCGTGAAGGTATTCACAGTTAGACTAAATAAACCCCCCAGATATCTCAAGGGTGCGAAAACATGGTTCCAACATCCCCCCATACTGCTTCGGGTGAGACCTCAGTCCTCGCTTCACGGACTGTTTCCGAAAGGGCCAGTAGTATAGTGATTTGTTTGGATAATTAACTCCGAACCTAGATCAGGCCCCAACAAGCCAACAAATAGTTAGAAATAATCTCTCAACAAACCAGAGGAAGTAAGAAGGTCAAACACAAACTCCCCTTTTAGACTTCAAATTGAGTTTTGCTACCTTTATGAGGATTTAATTAAACACTAAAACAATATATCATGTCTATTAACTCCATAATTACATCATCAAGTCATTAAAATATCCAAATTACATCATTAAAACAAAATATGGAGAAATTTGAAGTGAAAAAATGAGCTACGGGCATAAACGTAGTGCAATTTTGCTATAAGCGTAACTCTGACTTGAAGGCAGTTTTTGGAGGTCTTTTCGAGGTCAAAATTAAAAAGTAAGAAAACAATCAACTGGAATTTTTCTTCTAGTTTTCCGATCAACTCAAGTTTTTAGAAATGGAGCAAGGAAATGCCTTCAAAAATCCATTCTCCCTAGGTTACTCTATAAGCGCAGCACATGTTCCAGTATGGTGGCAGAAAGTGTGTTGTTCACCCCTTTTTTGACCTTTTCTCTCCACCAGTTTTCTAACCTGCTTCCAAAAGTGGATTTCTGAGATCCTTAGGGAAAAGTCTATCGAGGCATATAAATTTTTCATGATTTTGAGCTTTGAGATGAAAGTGTAGCATGAAGGTGCTGCGCCTGTAGAATTTTCTCTGTTTTTAAAACAATAAAAAATGACCAAAATTTTGAAAATGAAAAAAATTTCTCCAAATTTCCTCAAAATTACTGAGTGGGGGTAAAATATGATATGCTATGCCATAAGGGAGGCATCAACAAGTAAATCAAGCCTATCCTTTCCCTTTTGACCATTAGATTTTCCTTGAGTTTGCTCTTCAAATGCTTGATCTTGACTTGAGATACCTTGTTTCTGGTATAGTAGCGCATAGCCATATGCCACTACAAGTTGTTGTTCTTGTTTTCCTTCTTGAGGAGCTACTCAAGGTGTCCATTTACCTTATCAAGCCAATAAAACCTATCATTATTTATGTTTCTAGTGATTAGTTCATCTACCATAATCTGCTCTTTTGGTGGAGAAACCTCTCTTTATAGCTCAAGGGCTCGTTTAGCTGCTCTAGTCCTAGGCCCACCTGATGCAATTTGCTTTCCTTTACCCTTGGACACTTCCATTTCAACCACTTCTTTACCCTTTGTATCCTTTTTCCTTGAAATTGTTATTTGTTTGTCTTGAATCATCTGGTTCACCTTTAGTTTATATTCTCTTATTGCAGGCATGTTATTAGAGCATTTGCCTCAATCAATTTTCCTTCCAACCTCTTGATTTTAGCCCCCTTAACCCTGATGATCTGTTCTTTAATTCCACCCTCTTGTTATTTCTACATAGCTGACACATGTGTATCCGGATGAGAGGACTGTTCATGCTGTGAGGAAACTCTCTTTACCTGTTGTAGGCTTAGCCCCTTCAACCATCTCTTGAGAAAACACAAGCCTATCACCTCAAGAATAGGTTTGAGACCATTCTAACATGTCTTTTATCTTGGTTGATCTGCTTGAATAAGCGATCTCTTGTTGCATGGGTGAGCCTGTAGGTATTTTTTTATCATCAGACCTAATTGAAGAAGATGGAGGAAAAGTTGAACTAGAAAAATGGTCCCAAGACACATTTGCTTGTGCTAGTTAATGAAAAACAAGCACATCACTAGGCCATGATGAAACAAACTAGAGTAGTGATTCTCCCCTTGCTTTTGTACCTTCTTTTCCATTTTGACCAAACTTTTGTACAAGTAATACAACAACTTGATTTGATGTACACCGGTGAAATGCATCAGAAGTTTCATGTGGTACTTATAAATCCTTGAAAACATGCCTTCACATTTGAAATACCTCATGATAATTTCCATGAGAGGGGTGTACTTATCCAAAAAATGTCTGAATGGAAAAATATAAGTTGGAGCTACCTTGTACTGTGTTTTTAGGTACATTTTGTAATTTTGAAGGTCAAGGTCTTCTCTTTTGAACTAGATCTCTCTAGTGTCTGGAATCCCTGTAGCTGCGGAGATAAGTTGACTTGAAACAATGATTTGGAACCCTACTATGGTCACTTTGTCCTTTTTAAGCTTAGTGGCAAAAGCACTAGTCAATTGGTCATGATATTTCAATTCTTCAACCCTCTAACAAAATGTAAGGCAACCAACATCTTCAAAAGATTTCATGATAAAGGGAGAAGATAAGACCTCATGGGTTGATGTAGGTTCATGTCTAATGACATGTCCTCCTCTATGCTTCTTCTACTCTGAGGTTTCAGACTCCATCTTAGCACTTAGCTCTTAGGATAGCAAATTAGGGTTTTGACTATGTGGAAATAGGGGATTTTCAAGAGTTGTGAGGGGGTTTGGGGAAAAATGGGGGCATAGGGATGTGAGAAAATTATGAGAAAATTTGGGGAAGTTTAGGAAGCTAGGGAAACCAGAATTACTGAATTTGGGTGAGTGGAAGGCTTCCAAAACAAGAAAATTTGGGTGAGGAATGAAAAAGAGTAAGTGGTGAGATTTTATAGATGGAGAAAATTGATTTTCCTTTGTACAATAATAGTGGACCCACCAAACAATTTACACTTGGACTTGACACTTTATTTTTTATGATTTTATGATGATATTTCATTTGAAAAAATGAAATAAAAACATAAATTTCAAACCTTAGTTACCAAACTAACTTCCACTATTCCTTCTAACATGAAATTGAATGGTAGAAGTACCAATTTTCCAGAATTACACCTAGTGACCTAGTGGTGACCTAATGATGACTTATTGATGACTTATTTGGTGGATTATGAAAAAAAATGAGAATGGGACTCTACTAATGATGATATGTCTTTACCAAGATAGTGTCTTTGACCATGAGACTGAAAGGAATAGTGGAGACTGACTTTCATAACCGATGATCAAATTTAATTGAAAAAAACGTTTGAAACTAAAAATTTGACTAGAAACTCTAAAAATAGCTATGTAAAAGCACATTGGATTGTTGTTGGCTTATTGGGGCTTGACCCAAGTTTAGAGTTGATTTAGCTAAACAAATCCCAGTACTATTGGCCCTTTCAGCAACAGTTTGCGGAGCGCGGATTGAGGTCTCACCTGAAGTAGTATGGGAGGGTGCTAGAACCAGGTTTCCACACCCTGGAGATGTCTGATGAGTTCAAGTGTTTCACAGCTCGACCCTGTGTGCATGTCGCTATGCACACTTTCCCATACCTCTCAGCCTAAGATCCTGCCTTTGTGCAACCCTACTCAGGGCTGAACACTATTATTACCCAAATCCTTAGTAGTATTCCACTATTAGTTGATTAACTTAGCCTACTTGTATGCGTTAAGTTACACTTAGTAATATAAATCATTCATACAGGTGCACGCAGTAAATAAATAGTATATTCACAAATTATATCAAACATGAAATTACCCAAGAATAGATACACAAAATTATGATAAAAATTCTCTTTATTATTTCTCCCATGGTTACAGACTCGACTCTTCCCTACGCGCTCATCTGTAGGGGTCTGCGCACTCAGCTATGGACTACTAGGCCTCTACGCACTCAGCTGCAGAGCCTTCTCCTACTTTGCGACCCAAAGACACCCTTAGACACTTAGACTCTTGTTCTTTGCTTCTACTTCGCTACTTCCTTTGTTTTACACTTACATCCTCACTTTATTTATACAATCCCATGGTCCGCGGACCATGGGTAGGTCGACATTACATTACAAGACTAGGGCGGACAACTCTGTGACTCTATCATACATTTCGTGTTCCACGCTCGTAATTCGCGGAGTCTTTACAACAATATCGGGTCAAAACTTGGGCTTTGAGCCCTAAGACATGCCTTGGGGGGATTCCATGCCCAACAGGCCCCCAACTCAAACATTGTGACTCTCCCTCAAGTCACTCGGTCAACGCAATGATCTTGGCGCGGAGTCCCTCCAACTATTCTCGAACTGTGCTGAGGTCCACAGTGCACTCAGCTGCTGCTTACTAGAATTGTTGCATCCGTTGTGCTGAGACCTCTATGTTTGGGGTGCTTCTCTGCATTAACGTGTGCATCCCCTATATGTGCACAAGCTTTCCTTCAATGTTTGCCATGATCGTGAAGGCCTTGTCGATCCAAGGTTGAACGCGCGCTTTGAGAACTAACCCCTTGTGTCATGTCGCATCCACCTTCTCCTTCAGTGCTTTGGCTTGCTGCATACTTGCAAGCCGCTGGGTGAGGACCACTGTCTGTGCAGTTCCTCATACATTGTCATATTGTTGTTGGAGTTCTCGCACTTCTGTTTCCAAGTGCTGGATGTTGGGGTCCTCCTACAAAGTCATGAGAACCTCAAGTGTTTCTTCCAACATGTCAGTGCAATATCGCACTGCACCTCCCATTTCTTCCAATCCCGCTGTGATAGCACTAGTGCATTGTTATTTGACTTTCGGGGGAGTGGATGGCTGTGGCTTTAACCGCAGCTCGACAATCTGAAGATACAGATCTAGCTGAACCTTGGTTGTTTCTTCCCTAGCCTCAAGAACTCCTGTGGCTAACTTGTGGATCCGCACCTCCACTAGTAGATCTATTGAGATGGCTAGCTCTGGGACACTTTGGCAAGCATCATCTACCACTTGCACCAACTGTTGGTTTTGCGACACCAATTCGTTGCGCTGCAAGTTGAGTTGTTCCATGTTTATCTTTTGCTCACCGAGAACTTGGATCGCGCGGGCTCTCCCTAGTACGCAGCTCTGCCGTTATCCCATACTGTATTAGATATAGTGTCTCACATGGAAGGGAAGCCAGATTAAGGCCAAGGCATTTCATCATGCTAACCGAAAATCTATCAGCCTCATTCGTTGTCACTAGGGCCCCTTCCAGAAACACTACTGTGTTTGCGATCCATGCGCGTAGCATCTGCTATGCTGCCGAGGATCCTGCTGTGAGGTGGGTTGAAAGGGTACCCACCTAAGGGGGGTGCACCTGTAACTCATGCAACTGTGCTCTGAGGGCCCCCAACATAGTTTGGTGCTCCTGCATGAAATCCTAAAGGGCCTCATTTGTGACATTATGCACATCTCGCCGATGTCATGAAGATCACCCTCAGTTAGGGTGATCAGGTCAATGGCCAACTTCAAGGCCTTGACCTTCTTCCTTGACCCTGCTCGTTCTTCCATGTGTGGGCAATTCAACTGTGTGGGCGCAGTCCCTGGGTTCATGCTCCCTTCTACTGTGTCTGCTTCCTCTGCCTTCTACCCCTGTGAGGGCATTTCTTGGCCCTTGTCTACCTTCATGGTTGCTTCCCCTACCTCTTGTGCTACTTCTGCGGCCTTTTTCTACTCGTGGCTTTCTATGCCTCTTCCCATGCTTCCCATACCTCCGCTGTTGTTGTTTCCTTCCGCCTTTTCTTCTACACTGCCACCCTCTCAATTTCTGCAAGATCTAAGGCACACCATTCCAGGGGCCATGCCTCCAAGACAGTGAAAATGGCATTGTCAGTGGCTACAAAAGGTAGCTTCGTCCACTGCTTCGTCAGATCCTTGCGCACCCTATTAAAAGTGTTGTGCATATCAGCCTTAAAGTCTACAAAACTCTGCAGACTATTGTACACCATGGGTGACAAGCGCATCTTCCAATTGATTCCACATTCAGATGTTCATCTCCATGAGCACCCAAAAGATCTTGTTGTCGCGTATCCTTTTCGCATCCTTTGTGCCCTAGAGTGAAGCGTACTTCGTGGCCTCCAGTGTTCACTGTCAATGCTGGGGAATTGTGTTGGGTTTTGTTATATTATTTCCACGACTAGCCCACGTAGTTAACCGGGGGTTGGGGGGGGTCACAAGGGGTTTGAGGTGTACCTGTAACCCCAATTTATGGGGCCCGAGGCAGCGCCCCGGAAAATTTTGGTTTTGGACCCTATGTTAGGTTGGGCGGACCCACCTATGGTTTTGTGCATGATTTTCGCACATGTTTTTTGGACACGATGGTTTTTGGTCCATGGTATTGGATGCTTCGGCATGTATAAATATGTATTATAACATTGAAAGGAAAATAATGAAAAATCAAGCTGGTAGTCCTGGTTTTGGGATCCAAGGGAAAATCTCTGTGTATATGTGTTTTATGTGTTATGCTCTCGCATTGTTTATTTTATGTGTTTTTTAGAATTTGTATGCAGGTAATTTTTGTATGGGGTTAAAACCTACATTTGGTATCAAATCTGTTTTGGCTTCAAGGGGATGCCTTTGTTGTTGAGGGGTTTCACTCGGGCCTATGGTAGACCCTGTTCAGTGGGAGATCTGTGAGATCGATTCTGGTGGTGAAAGAAGATGGCGAGCAGTGGAAAGATAGAGATTGAGAAATTTAATGGTCAGAGTTTTGAGTTGTGGAAACTCAATATGGAGAATCTATTGGTGGATAAAGATCAGTGGATCGTGGCAGATCTAGGTACTAAACCAATGGGAGTGTCCAATGAAGAATGGAAGAAGTTGGATCGGAAGGAAAAGAGCACAATACGATTGTATGTATCAGATTCAGTATTGTTGAATGTATCAGGGGAAGCTATGACAAAGGCTTTGTGGGACAAGTTAGGGACTTTGTACTAATCTAAGTCTCTAGTGAATAAACTGTTCCTGTGGAAAAAGTTGTATAACCTGAGGATGAAAGATGGAGACTCGATGACAGAACATATTAATGAATTTAATACTATGGTAAGTCAGTTAGCATCTGTTTATATTAAAATTTCAGATGAAGATAAGTGCATCAGTTTGTTGTGTTCTCTACCAGATTCATGGGACAGTCTAGTTATTGCAATAGGTAGTAATGCAATTTCCTTGCAGTTTGATGAAATAGTATCATCCTTGCTGACGGAGGAGATGAGATGGAAAAATATGGAGAGCAAGAATGGTGATGCCTTGTCTGTACGAGGATGGTCCCAGAACAGAAACAAAAATAAGTCATCAAGTGGGAGATCTAAATCTAGAGGGAGATCTAAATCGCTAGGAAAACCTATAAAGGTGGTGTGCTGGAAATGTGGAAAGGAAGGGGACTACAAAAGGGACTGTAAATCTAAAGCTCTTGATAAAGGAAAGGGATCTAATGATGCTCCTTCTACAGAGGCAAAAACCACCTTAGATGAAGGTGGGGATGTGTACTTAGATTTTTCAAGTACACATGTAGATCATGAGGCATGGTTGATTGACTTAGGTGCATCCTTTCACTTCATTCCCCATAGAGAGTGGTTCTGTGAGTATGATAAATACGATGGTGGTGATGTCTTCTTAGGGGATGATAGGAAGGCCAGAATTGTTGGTCGCAGAAAAGTAAAGTTGAAGTTACAAGATGGAAGGGTTAGAACACTTCTAGGTGTTCTGCATATTTCTAAGCATTGGCAAAAAATCTGATTTCTCTAAGCAAGTTGGATGATGCAGGTGTAAAAACAGTGTTCGAGAAGGATACTTGCAAGATGGTTCAGGGAGCACTGGTATTGATGCGGCGAGTTCGGATTGGAACTATGTACAAGCTACAAGGTAGCATTGTTGTTGAATGTGATGCATATGTACATGTTCCAAAGGAGAAACAAACCAAGTTGGATAGTGAATATGAAAAGTGCATCTTTATTGGGTATAAGGATGGTTTAAAGGGTTATAAGCTTTGGAACCCAATCACACGGAAGGTTGTGTACAGCCGAGATGTGGTGTTCAGAGAGGTAAAATATGTTATTAAACATGAAGTCCAACCAAAGGAACCTAAGAAGATAGAGTTTGAGCTTAAGGAGGAAGAATCAGACTCTACAGCAGAGGAGGAATCAAAAGATGAAGAGCCACAAACTCCGGGTGTGAGAAGATCAGTTCGAGAAAGAAGGTAGCCAGAAAGGTATAGTCCATTTGCTTTCTGTTCAAATTTTGTTTTATATATTACTGACGATGATCCCAGAACTGTGAAGGAAGCAGTAGATTCAAAGGATGGAAAACTCTGGAAAGAGGCCATGGTTGATGAAATGGCATCTTTGCACAAAAATGAGGCTTGGGATCTGGTGGACTTTCCGGCTGGAAGGAAACCCATTGGTAGCAAATGGGTGTTCAAGAAGAAGACAAATGAAGAAGGAACGGTGGAGAAATACAAAGCTTGGTTGGTAGAAAAAGGTTATTCCTAGGTGGCGGGAATTGATTTTGGTGAGATTTTTTCTCCTGTTGCCAAGGTGACTTCTATTAGATTACTTTTATCTGTTCCTGCTGCTTTTGATTTTGAGGTAGAATAGATGGATGTGAAGATAACATTTCTTCACAGGGGATCTGGAAGAGGAAATCTACATGAAGCAACCTGAAGACTTTGCGATGAAGGGTAAGAAAGAACTGGTATGCAAGTTAAAGAAGTCTTTGTATGGGTTAAAATAGTCACCAAAGATGTGTATCAGAAATTTGATACATTTATATGGGGACTTGGCTTCACCAGAAGCAAAGCAGATCACTATGTGTATTTTAAATTAATTTGTGACCGTGTTATTTATCTGGTCTTATATGTGGATGATATGTTGTTGGTTGGAAATGACAAAGAAATTATCTAGGATTTGAAGACCCATTTGTCCTCCAAATTTGACATGAAAGACCTTGGTGCTGCAAACTATATTTTGGGCATGGAAATTAAAAGAGATCGGGAAAAGAGAAAGATCTGGTTAAACCAGAAGAAGTATGTTGAGACAATACTGCAGAGGTTTAATATGCAGGATAGTAAACCGGTGAAGGTTCCTATTCCTATAGGTGTGAGGTTATCTGCTAAACAATGTACCAAGACACAAGAAGAGGAAGAGGACATGTCCCATGTTCCATATGCAAGTGTAGTCAGTAGCCTGATGTATGCAATGGTCTATACTAGACCAGACATTGCACATGCAATGGGAGTATTGAGCAGGTTTATGTCAAAACCAGGGAAGGAGCACTGGATAGCAGTGAAGCAGGTTTTCATGTATTTGTGTGGCACTAGTGATTATGGTTTGTGCTACCAAAAGAGGCAATGGGAAGAGATGGAAAATAAAGCAAGCTTCTATGAACAAGAAGAAGAGACCACATCAGAGGCATGGGATGTCAGAGAGACTACTAGAGCCTTGAAGGACATGGACATTGACTAAGTTGCTCAGAGGATGAGAAACACTTTCAGTAGGGGGATGATGATGAGCCTCATCATTAGGTAATTATATGGGCCTTAATTCACCTCCTAGCTTAGTCAAACCAATTATTCTCATAACTTATTGCATAATTTTGGTTATATTTTGTTTATGAGATGAGTTAGAGTTGGATATTTTTCTTTGTGGTCTAATGTGCATTTAATGTAGGATTAAAGGATAAAAGCAAGGAATTTTGTCAAAGTCCTTGGTCAAACTCAAATGGGACAAGGGAGACGAATTATAGGAGGTAAATCCTCCTCATTTACTACCCCTCCATTTGAATATTCCTCCATCAGCTTGGAGTGCAAACAGCCAAATCATGAGGACTAGAAGGAAATCGAGCAAGTGAAAGACAGTGCACCAGTTTATCTCAATTTTGGGAGCCGAGCCCCCCCTAATTTAAAGGAAGTCATTGGAGACTTAAAATGTATAAGTAGAGAGGCCTAGAACCTCAATAGGATTCAGATTTTTTATTGTAAAACTCTACTCTATTTTTGAGCTGCAAGACTTGTGATAGTTTTGGATGTAATCCATTGTTTTGATAATAATAATGAGTTTTGTTTTGAGCCAACACTGAGTTAACTCATAGGGCTGAAGCTCTTGGGTTAGGGCCCAACCCTAGTAGCCAAGGCTCCTCTTTATTGTACATGTATGTTAGCATAGATTCATAGTTTAATTGTTCATTTTCTTAAGTAGCTGCATTTCCATTACAACAGTGTAGATTAGATTGGTTGTATGTTAGTTTTCTTCCATTTGTGCCTTCTTTCAATTAGCAGGTTAGCAAGGAGAAAAAGGATCACCATAAGGTTGTCAGCAGGTGTCTCGGCCTCACTTCCTCCCTCTGGGACCATGACTTGAGGAAGAGACCCTTCAGCAGCCCCAAAAACACAGATTTCTAGTTCTTGCATGAGCTTTGGAGTTTGTTGTCTTGATTCAGCATTTGGTTCATTTCATTGTCATATTTTTCCATTACTCCATTTCTGCAATAAGATCTCACTCATGCTTTTATTCCCTTTAGCACTCTCTTCATGCATAATATAGGCAATTGATTCATGCTTTTCTAGTTTATGAAAATGTATCTTGTTGCATAGTTCTTGGGAAACACATATGTTTTAAGCACAACAGGTACTTTAGGAGGAGACCCAGACTTCATCACCAGCAACCACCTTCCACCTCATCCACCCTAACCATCTCTTGTTCCACCATCACCCTCACTAGTTTTTGTCATTTTTTATTGAAATTCCCCTAGATACCTTGAGTGAATCTAGCCATCTCTGATCTTGGATATTGACTCCTGAGTGTTCCTAGACCTTCTAACACCCCATCTCACTCATCACACACCTTTTCCAAGCTTCCCAACACCTCCAACACCTCACAATTAGCTCTTGACCGTATCCTGTAGGTTTTCTGTAATTCCTACAAGATCATCCTGTAGGTTTCTAGCACATCCTGTAGGTTTTCCTGAAACATCCTATTTTGAGGTTGAATTGATGGGGAACCTCTAAGAAGTCACAAAAAGCATCCTATGACCCTTCCACACCATCCAACCACTCCATAAGCCTTTTAGGCATCCTCAATCACCTTCCATCCACCTGTCACATCCACAAGAACAATTAATTTGCATACTTGATTTTTCCTAAAACCCAAAAAAAAGTGAAAACATATTTAGTTTATTTTTCTTGCTTACACATTAGTATGGTTGATGCTCTTTACTTTTGTAGCTTAGATAGCAACATTAGGTTAGTGTTGATTTAGAAATTATGCTTAGCATAGCGCTCTAAATGGTTAATTAGGATATGGTGTGATTTAGCATTACATGTTGTTTTCTTCAATACTGCAGCAGAGTACCTCTCTTAGAATAGATTTTCTCTTCTTCCATCAAAGAATCAAGCTTCTTTTGACTCTATAGAAGTCTGGCTTGGGACCCCAGGGTCTCTCGCCGGATGAATAGTGACAATAGGCAGGACCTTCACTTTTACTTGTGCATATAGCACTGTCACCTCCATGTTTGTACAAACCTCGGGTTGATAAGTAAAGTTGGTAGCCTAAGAGTTGCAACATCCTTGTTGCAATACTAGCGCTCATTAACATGGTGCTAACTTGGCAGGCGTATGTGGAAGGTTGACTGGTCAATGGGCTCAACGAATCGTGTTGTTCCAAGTGGCATTTTCATTGGTGCAATTTGGCGTATTATTATTGGCTGGTTGGTGGCCAACCATGGGCTTACATGTGGTGGAGCTGAAGGCCACCACATGGAAGCCCCGGGGCCACAAACATTATGGGTCAAGTCTGGGCAGAGGTAGTGGGCGTCAAACCCGTGACCAATAACAACGAGTAAATCCTTCCACCAATACACCATACACATGAGTCTTAACATATATGGTCTGCGGTTTTAATTTAAAGTTGAATGCGCGGCATTTTGGAGGTAGGGCCAGCCCATGGGGGTCGTCCCTTGGTCACACCACCAACATACGACCACCGACAGAGAGGAGAGGGGGGCTCGACCGGTGGGGGCAGGCCACTGGCCTTAGCCCCGGGCACGCAGCCCCCATGTGCCCAAAATTTTCGGACTTTAGGCGTCAGAGGTCGAATTAAGGTGACCACGATTTGCACCATTTTTTGGGCAAAATGGCCCTTTGTTAGCACATTCTGGGGAGAAATTGTGGGTTAGATGCCATATTTTGGTGAGTTTGTAGAGCGAACAACAACAAAACTTGGGAAAATCATAATTGGATGAGTTTTTGATAAAGTCAGGAGTAGAAAGAGCCTACATAGGCATTTTTGGGCATTCCGGAGCCATTGGAATAGGTTTCAGAGCTGTCTAAGCATTGTAAACTGATGTATTCACATTTTTTAGCATAATAGAGAGGGCCAAGCCATTGGAAGTTGGACCAAGGAGACGTATGCCAGGAGGGGTGAACTCCTTCATCATGTGCTACTATGATACTTTTTATGGTGATGTTTACATCTGTTATATGTTGTTGTTCAGTCATTTGTTTATGTTAATTTGCACATACAAATTACATAAAATCACTCAAAAACCCATGTTTAAACTTGCAAATAATTTCATAAATCCTCAAGCACATTTAATATATTCTGAAAAGGAATATTAGCATAGAAAAGCTAATTTTCCCAATCAGATCGTGGTTGGTTGCCATCCTACTGCTAAATTGTGCACAAATGTTTCCCATTTACAAAGGAGAAAAGGTGTTTGAAGGCTAAGGCTTGGACTTGGAATCTCACTTGAAGGAGGCTTCCAACATCAAGGCTTCATTGGTATTAATTCTCCCTTTTTCCTCTATTAATAATATAGTATGTGTTTTGTTTCCATAAATGTGTCAATTATTGTCCATTTATGATTATCCTTGATTTGTTATGTAATTTGTATTAAAAAATGTTATGCTTTGTATAGTTGTGTTGTCTCCACTTGAACTTTCTTGCAGACACTCATCCACACCAGCGAAGGGGAGATCGTGAGCTTCGAATCCAAAGAGTCAAGGTCGATAGCAAGGGTATTAGCATCAGAGAGAGGTAGGATATCTATCTTCTAATATGAATTAGGAAATATTGCATGTAGTTGTTGTATGTAGTTGCTAGATCCTCCCATAGGACTAGACAAATCGTTTTTGTCTGGAGAAAGGATTGCCTACACAACAAACCTCTTACATATGGAAGGCTGTAAATATATATAGGAGTGGGGTAAGTTGGGAGTTCTGATCCAATTAACAATATAAGATTTTATATCCACCTTCGATGGGAGGATGGGATCAAAGGATAAGGGATGGAAACTCCAAAGTAGGGTAGGAGAGGATCTAGATGTTTTATCTGAGGTAAATGGTTATACCAAATTTTGGAAGCTTTTGGAGGCTTTCAGAATTTATCTATTTTTCCCAAATTTATAGAACCAACATAGGTGCAAAGGGTAGCAACCTGTAGTTGATCAATGATGGCCACAATGGAGCAACCTGTAGGTGAATGTTGTCCAGCAAGAGGCCAGGGTGTGTTGGTCCTAAAAATGGCTCAGATGATGTAGTTTCAGGCAAAAACCGTGGGGAATGAAAGAAGCATGCTTAGGGCTTTGTGCAATGATGATGACAAGGGGGAATAATATGTTGATTGATCCCATTAGGAGGCATATTAATCGGATGTGACAAAATGGCCTATAACACCAACCTTCTGAACAAGAGACTCCTATAACACTAGTATCAAGGGAATGAATTTCGATTCCTGACTTAAGAAGTACTGTAAGGCCTAAACCAAGCCCATTGCCTCACCATAGTGACAATCCAATTCAACTATTACCTCTTGATTTTGAAATTCCAGACAGATATTGGCAAATTTTTGACCAAATGGTAGGACAAGTAAATACATCAGCCACACCTACTTTTACAATATAAATTTATATTGTTGATCCATAAGAAAACACACCCATGAAATCCATACCACTTCAAGGTCTTCCAAAATTCCATGGAATGACCTCAGAAGACCTTGATGCATTCTTGTTTGAATTTGATGTTTTGTGTCATGGGTATGATTACACCATTGATCCCCACAAATTGAAATTCTCCCCTTGAACCCTGATTGGAGTAGCATTATGATGGTTCATGGGATTATGAGTTGGTACCATTAATTCATGGGATCAAATGAAGGAATCCTTTGTTACAAAATATCAAGACTATTGTTAATCCATAGATTTTAAAAAGGGAATATTTAAGATGAGTTATAAGAAGGATGATACTTTAGATGAATGTATAGAATGATTTTACTATAATCTCTAGGGGTAACCATAAAATACCCTTCCTAAGGAAGTATTGAAAACTTATCTTATTAGAGGAATGAAAGATGAATGGTTAGAAACACTCGATTTAATGGGGCAAGGAGACATTTCTAAGGAGGACTATGCTGATATTTTTCAGGTGCTCTAGAGGAAGTGTAAGGAACAAACGTGGATAATGGGATCCCTTAAGAAGAAATACTAGGGCTACTGATGGAGGAGTTGCTTGGACAAAAATTGGTAACTTGTTAGAAAATTTAAAGATAAATATCCTGAGTACTTTGACCACGTAGTTGGATGTTTTGCAGGTAAAGAAAAAATAGGTAGAGGTAGAACAAGCATTGGAAATTTTTTGTCCCCACTGTCATTGAAAGGATGCTCATAAGGAATGTCCACTAGATGTTATTGAATTTTGTGCTTTCTATGAAAAGGAGCATGAAACCGATCACTGCCCATCCTTTTCGGGGTAAAAAATTATTAATAAGGAAGCTGAGGAATAACCTAAACCAAAATATTTAGTGGCCCAATGATTACAATGGAAATATCATCCCCATGTATGACTCAAGACTCTCCTATGTTATTTCATGGTCAATAGAATCAACAATAATATCATGGATCAGTGTGGCAAAGTCAACAATATCTTGGGACATCATGGAAAAGTTAGCAATACCCAACACCATATTGGTCAAATTAGCCACACCCTAGATATGTATGGAAAAATCAACAGTACTTTGGACTGCCTTGGAAAAACACATAATACCCTTCCCAATGTTTACATGAGGCTGCTCAGGGGCTAGTATGGCCTCAAAAATGGCAATTCCCTTCTAGTCTAATTAACCAATATCGAGGGACACTACCTCAGTTACAACCATCATCAAAATTACAACCATCCCAATCACAAATTCAATTAGCTTCGAACAAACTGCCACTGCTATGTCATCAACTACCCGTGCAACCATGCCCCAACTCGAACAATCAACCTGTTCAACTTTTAGAAATATCGAAAACATCCGATTCTTGTTTTTCCCCTTTGGAATATAACATAATCAAATTACAATCAAAGTGAATAATTGTTTTAGAAAGTTCCTCAAAAGATTATGAAAAAATAGAAAACAAAAAACATAGTAAGGAGCAGGATCAAGTTTAGACTGAAATTTTTTCATTAGTTGTGACCTATGGTCAAAATCACCTGTTCCATAAACATTAGACCCATTTCCTTAACCTACCAAAATATATATAGTAACTAATTTTATAATTTTTTCTCCTCTATTTCTGGAAAGATTGACTATAATGAAACAACTGACATATCTAGAATTTGATTTAATAGGTGAATTACACAAAGTTTGTGTTAAAATTCCCCTCTTGAGGGCTATCAAAGACATGCTTATATATGTAAAAAATATTAAGGAAATGTGCATTAAGAATCCTGGAATGAAGCCTAAGCATCACCCTACCATTCGTGTGATTGTAAAACTGTTTGATTTAATTTCAGGGAGACAAATTCCTATGAAGTATGAAGATACCAAAAATTTTGTAGTTACTATACAAATCAAAGGGGTTAGTTTTCCAAATACCTAGGTAGGCCTAGGATCTTTTATTAATATGATGACAATAAAATTATATGATTTACTTGGAACACATGAGCTAATACTGACTCCCACCATGTTGGAACTAGTTGATAAACTTGTGGTTAAACCTGAAGGGATCCTTGAGGATATAATTGTCTCGGTGGATTCTTGGGGATATCCCATCAATTTCCTAGTTCTTAATCTCAAAGAAAAATTAGAAGGAAATCCACTTATATTGGGTAGGCCTTAGCTTGCCACTGCTTATGCATGTATTGGGTGTCAAACTGGGAAGATGCAAATTTATTAGCGAATAGCCACTAAGAGTCTTACCATTTATCCACCTCCTAAACCCAACATGGAATTAGGTAACCCAATATGGTTTTCTCATAATTATGAAGAAGGGAAATTGCATCTTATTCTCACTATTGAAAAGGAACTTACCTTTAAACAAAAAAATTGAATATGATACCATTAGTAGCATCATTACCCAACCATTTGCAGAAGAATAACCAGCCTATTGAACGTTGGAAGCCATGTTGGATAATGAAGCCTAGGGTAATCCCATGGAGGGGTCTACTAGAAATTATATCCCTACAACAATAGTCAATAACAACATTCCAGTCAAAATTGAACCAAGTAAATCATTAAATATTAATGCTAGCCTCACAAGTTCCCAACATAAATGATTGTTGCAGTTCCTTCAGAAGCATAAGCAAGCCTTCACTTGGGATTATACATACATGAGGGGAATTGTTCTTGGATTATGCACACATCATATTTATATAGGGAAATACGCTCATCCTATCTGTAAACCTAAATGAATATTAAACCCAAACCTTAAGGATATAGTGAAACAAGAACTTTAGAAATTACTTGATGCTAATTTTATATATCCTATATCAAATAGTCAGTGGGTTTCACCATTAGTTTTCGTCCCTAAAAAGAACAGGAAGTGGCATATTTGTGTCAAATATAGGGAACTAAATAAAGCTACAAAAAAGGATCATTTCCCTCTTCCATTCATAGATCAATTACTTGACAACATTGCTGGAGAAGAATATTTTTCCTCTTTATATGGGTTAAGTGGATATAATCAGATTCAAATCACTTTGGAAGATCAAGATAAGACTACATTCACTTGTCCATGGGGAACATTTTCATATTGAGTTCTATCATTCGATATTTACAATGCACCTACTACCTTTGAAAGAGAAGTTTTAAGTATATTTTTTGATTTAATTGGTGATGGGCTTGAAGTCTATATGGATGACTTCACCCCTTATGGTGACAAATTCGAAGGGGATTTGTATAATCTAGAAAAAAAAATTATCAGATCTATAGCGACCAAGTTGTGCCTTAGTCATGAAAAATTCCATATGCCAATGATAAAAGGTGTAGTCTTGGGACACATTATTTCTACCGTAGGTGATGAGCCCCATCATTGGGTAATTATATGGGCCTTAATTGGCCTTTATTCACCTCCTAGCTTACTCAAACCAAATATTTTCACAACTTATTGCATACTTTTGATTATATTTTGTTTATGAGATGAGTTAGAGTTGGATATTTTGCTTTGTGGTCTAATGTGCATGTAATGCAAAAATAAAGGATAAAAGTAAGGGAAAATGTAGGAATAAAGGAATAAAGGGTAAAATCAAGGAACTGTGGCAAAAAACCTTGGTAAAAACTTGAATGGGACAAGGGAGAGTAATTATAGGAGGTAAATCCTCCTCATTTACTACCTCTCCATTCGAATATTTCCTGATTAGCTCAGAGTGCAAACATCCATCATTTTGAAGACGAGAAGACAGCTGAGCAAGTGAAAGTGACACAAACCAATTTTTCTTGAGTTAGAGGCCAAACCTCCCTAATGGGAAGGAAGTCATTAGAGACTTCAGATGTATAAATAGAGAGGCTTAGGACCTCAGTAGGATTTAGACTTTCATTGTAAAACTCTACTTTATTTTTGAGCTGCAAGAGAATTGTGATAGTTGTTCTGTAATCCATGGTTTTCATAATGAGAATGATTTTTGTTTAAGCCAGCTCTAAGTTAACTCCGAGGGCTGAAGCTCTTGGGTTAGGGCCCGACCCAAGCAGCCAAATATCCTCTTTATTATACATGTATGCTAACATAAAGCTTTTTTCTGTTTATTTGCTTAAAGTAGTTTCATGGTTTTTTGTTCATTTGCTTAAGTAGCCTTATGGTTTTCATTGTTTATTTGCTTAAGTAGTTGCACTTTAATTACAACAATATAACATAGATTATTCATGGTTTTCCTGTTCATTTGCTTCAGTAGCTTCATTTGTTGTAGTTTACTCCCATTTATGCCTTCTTTCAATTCATAGGTTAGTTAGGAGAAAAAGATCACCATAAGGTTGTGCGCAAGTGTCTTGGCCTCATCTCCTCCCTCTATGACCATGACTTAAGGAAGAGACCCTTTAACAACCCCAAAAACATACGTTTTCTGGTTCTCGCATGAGCTATGGAGTTTGTCGTTTGATACAATTACTCGTTCACCATCACTGTGTTTTTATATTCTTTTAATTTAAAAACCTCCTTCATCACGTTCTTCATGCATCGCTTCCTCGTCGTCTGATTGCCAACAAACCTTCACAATCATCATCTGATTCCTTTAATTTCTCTAACTGATGCCTCGGGTGAAGTCTTCCACTTACTTTATGCACTTTAAGTCCCCACCATCAATCTACCTCGCCTGATCCGATGGCTGTCACATCACCTCAACACTTCATGCACTTTAAAACCCCCACCGTCGATCTTCCTCACTTGATCCGATGGTTATCACTTCACCCAATCACCAACTAGCTTGGCCGATGTCCACCGTTCATCAGCCCCGCTTGATCCAATGACTATTGCAAAATTTCACGCGGATTAGTGCACGATCGTTATCTGCCCGAGAGCATGTGAGAAAAGTGGTTTTCTCGTGCTACGTGTCATGCAGTTAGGTTAATCACATGAAATTTTAAAATACAGCTTACAGCCTTGAGGGCACGTGAGAAACCACTTACTGCCTTAGAAAACCACTCCATCATTTCCGTACTTTTCTCTTTCCTACGATACGATCTCTGTCGTCCATCTCTTGACTTCATCTGCGTGATAAGATCTCATCCATTCATCGCTTCGTTACCTTGTCTGTCCATCTCCTGACTTAATCTCTGCGATTAGATCTCAGCCATTCATCTCCTGTTAACCTCGTTTTTCCATCCACTCACTTAATCCCTCGTGATATGATCTCCATCATTCATCTGCTTTGTTACCTTGTTCGTCCACCCATTCACTTAATTCCTCGCGATACGGTCTCTATCGTTCATCCTGTTCATTAACCTCGTTCATCCATTTATTCGCTTAAATCCCTACGATAAGATATCCACCATCCATCTTCTGTTCGTTCATCAATCCAACAGTCCCTATGCGCTACTACGTCCTTACATCCTCCTTTCACCAATTTCGATCTCCGACTGCTTTTTTCGCTTGAAACCTGATTTAGCCTAAGTTTCTTTGCTACACCTTAGTATAGTTTAATGCTCTTTTCTTCTGTAACTTAGATATCAACCTTAGGTTAGTTATTGTTTTATCAATTATGCTTAGCATAGTTGCTTAGTTGGTTAGTTAGGTTATGGTGTGATTTAAGCATTTCATGTTGTTTTCTTCATTACTGCAGTAGAGTAACTCCGTTAGGATAGATTTTCTCTTCTTCCATCAAAGAGTTAAGCTTCTTCTAACCTTATAGAAGTCTGGCTTGGAACCCCTGGGGTCTCTTGCCAAATGAGCAATGACAATAGGTAGTACCTTCACTTTTACTTGTGCATATAGCACTGTCACCTCCAAGTTTGTACGAACCCTGGGTTGATAAGAAAAACTGGTAGCCCTGGGAGTTGCAACATTCTTTTTGCAATACCTAGGCTCATCACTTTTTGGTGTCATTGTCGGGGAGGTGTCTAAGTAGAAGTAACTATTGCTTTCTTCTATTTTCTAGTATCCAACTTTATTTTCTTCTACTTCTAGTCTTTAATTTTCTTCCATTAGTTTATTTCTGTAAAGGTAATCTAGTAGATTCCTTTCTTTCATTTATCATTAGCTGCTTTCCTTTCCATTCTGCAAGTGCTTTCTAGATTTAAAGAAAATCTTACAAAAACCAACCCAAAAACATTTCCTTTCATGCCTTGTAGGAATAGGGACAATTTAGGTAAATTCTTGACAAATACCCCCACTGCATCCAACAGTCAACCTTCTCTCTTCTTCAGTGACTATGAAGTGGAAGAACCTTTAGGTGAGCAACCTTACATATTTGAAGAACCTACAAGGGAAGAAGAGGAGAAAGAACCCATTCCTACTAAACCAATGGCTAGAAACCAAAATGACAAGGGAGATAGAGAGAGAATTGAGAGAGCCTTCCCCATCAAGGAAACCAATGAGAACACTAAGATGAAGAATATAAGACCCTCTGATCTACCTCATTTCCATGGCCTGACCATAGAGGACCTTGACACTTTCCTATTTGAGTTTTCTATTATATGTCAAACCTATGACTATACAGCTGATGAGCAAAAGTTAAAACTGTTTCCATCTACCCTCAAGGATGCAACATTGCACTGGTTCATGGGTTTACCTGGAGATAGCATCACAACTTGGGCTCAGATGCAACAGAATTTCAACAACAAATATAGGGACTATTGTAGGTCAAAGGATACTAAAGAAGATATTTTCAGGATGACCATAGGCCAGGATGAATCCTTAGAAGACTATGAAGAAAGATTCTAGCTTAGTTACAAAAGGGCCAGGTGCACACTTGACCCTGAGTCACTAAAGTTGGTCCTGCTTAGAGGAGTAAGGGAGGATCTTCTGGATACCTTACATATGATAGCAGGAGGAGATGTCTACCAATTACCCTATGAGGATATCAAGATTGTCTTTAGAAACCATTCTAGGTCAACCAGGAAAAAGGGTAGGGGTAGTCAAACTATGGCCAGTACATCATCCTCCAACTTATCCATCAAGGGTGAAATCGGAAATATGATGGAAGATTTCAAAAGTGATATCCTGCAAACCCTTGCCTTGCAATTGGACACCATGAACATCAAAAGGAAGCAAGAGGAAGCAGAGAGAGCCTTGGCCATCTTTTGTCCTAGATTCAACAGGAGACATCTTAGGAATGAATTTCCATTGAATTGTATTAAGATTTGCTCAGCCTTTGAAGAAAACCACTCCACAGACAAGTGCCCTTCTTTACCTAGACTCAAAGTTGTATATCAATTAGCTGAAGGGGTCACTGATCATCTTTTTTGCTTAAACCAAAGGAGACCTCTTAGGCCTAGACCATACCAGAAGGGTATGCAAGGGTCATCCCATGCATATTACAACCCCAACCAAACCAAAACTATACCTTCTTGGGGACCCCCTGCTCATCCTTCCTAGTATAAACCCCATCCTTGGTCCTATGCATCTCAATATCATTCTCATCCAGCCAGCCAGTCATTTCAAACTTATGTTCAACCACAACCTCAGTGGAATACACCACTCCATGGGTGGAGGCCCCAATTTAACAATGTTCTAGCCTTATTGGCTCCACCACCTACCCAACCACAACTCCTGCACTCTGCTCCACCTAAGCAACTCCAGATGCCTACCTAGCCAAATCCAAACCCAAACAATGGGCATGCTCAAAAAGTATACAGTGGAGAGACATCATACCCAGCTTATGTTATAGAAATCCATGAGATGAACCTAAGATCTGGGAGAATTCTCCCAGACAACCAACCTCCCTCTACACATAGGGAGGTTGAGGAAGAGAGAGAGGAAAGTAACCTTAAAGTAAATCCACCCTTTCCTGAGAGACTAGCCCAACCACTCTCGCCTACCCCAGAAGAAACTGAACTTCTGGGAGAATTGAAAATCTATGTGTAAAGATCCCCCTTCTCCAGGAAATCAAAGATGTTCCCATTTACAACAAGATGATTAAGGATAAGTGCTTCAAGCATCCAAAAAGAAGAAAAATGGATGCCCCCACCATTAATGTCATTGGGCAGTTGTCTGACTTAATGCTGGGGTAGGTAATATGTCCAAAATATTTGGACCCAGGAAGCCCTGTGGTAGATGTGCATATCAATGGCACCATTGTCCCACACACCCTGATTGATCTTGGGGCTGCAATTAATGTGATGACCAAGGACACCATGCTCAAGCTCAACCTCCAAGGGTCATTGACGAAGACCACAACATTTCTGCAACTTGCAGACCGATCCACAGCCACCCCTGAGGGAATTATGGAGGATGTGATGGTCTCCATTGACTCTTGGGAGTACCCTGCAGATTTCCTAGTTCTCCAGCCTAAGGCTAAGCTTACTGGGTACCCTCTCATCCTTGGGAGGCCATGGTTGGCCACAGTTGATGCTTACATTAGCTGCAGTGCTGAGAATACGACCATCAATGATGGGCATATGTCCAAATAGTTAGTCCTATACCCTCCTTCTCAACCTACCCTAGAGCATGATTTACCATTATGGTTAGAGGAGGAGGAAGAAGATGAGGTTTATTCTGCCCAACTTTATGCTTTGGAAGCAATCATAGGAGGAGGACAACAAGATGATGATGACTTAATTAAACACCCGCTCCAAAGTCCAACTCCTAATTCACTACCATTAGAAGAAGAAGGGAAACCCAGAACCAACATCCAACTGCTTGGCCATTTCCAACCCACTCCATGTCAAAATCATATAATTTGGCCTAGATAAAACTTTGAAAATTAATCCATCTCTTTCTTCTTTAGAAGAGGAAAAGGTATGAAACATGTTGAGAGATAACCTAGAAGCCTTTGCTTGGAGTTATAAGGAAATGAAGGGAGTACACCCCTCAGTGTGTACTCACCACATACACATCTAATAAGGTTGTAAGCCAATCAGGCAACCACAAAGGAGGATGAATCCAGCTCTTAAAGACATAGTCAAAGAAGAACTGCAAAAACGGCTAGATGCGGGATTCATTTATCCTATCTCAGACAGCGAGTGGGTCTCTCCTTTAGGGTTGGTTACCAAGAAAAATGGTAAGTGGAGGATCTGTGTTGATTATAGGGAGTTTAACAAAGCCACAAAGAAGGATCATTTTCCCCTACCCTTCATTGACCAAGTGCTAGATGGCCTAGCAGGGAAGAAGTTTTTTTCCTTCCTAGATGGATTCAGTGGGTACAACCAAATCTAAATCTGCCCATAAGACCAGGATAAGACCACATTCACCTATCCTTGGGGTACTTTTGCCTATAGGGTCCTTCCTTTGGCCTATGCAATGCTCCTGCCACTTTCCAGAGAGCAGTGTTGAGTATTTTTGTTGAATTAGTACATGATGTTGTGAAAATATATATGGATGACTTTACACCTTATGGCTGTGATTTCCAAGAAGCCCTCACTAACATAGGAAGGAAAAGTATTACACAAATGCATTGAAATGAATCTGTCTCTCAGTCCAGAAAAAAGTGAATTATTAATTATTGAAGGGACTATTCTAGGTCATTCAATATCTCAGCAAGGACTGTAGGTGGACCCAAACAAAACAACAATCATCTAAAGGGTCCCACCTCCACAAAAGTAGAGATATGTCAGGAATTTCTTAGCGTTAGCTGGATACTACCGAAGGTTCGTAAAGGACTTCAACGAGTTGGCCTCTCCTTTGTTTGGGTTGTTGGCCAAATATTATGAGTTTATATGGTCAAAGAGTTGTCAAGAGGCCTTAGGCATTCTAAAGGATAAGTTAACCACTGCACCAATCCTTAGAGGCCCAAACTGGGCCCTCCCTTTTCATATTCATGCTGATGCCTCACACAAAGCCATAGGAGCAGCCTTAGGTCAAGAAGAGAAGAAATTAACCTATGCCATTGTTAGCATTAGGACATAGGTTTGGCACTATTACACAGGTGTTGTCCTTGATGGCAACTCACTTAGATGATAGATCCCAGTTTTGGCTCTCAGAATGAAGGAAACAAAGATATATGCAGGTTCCCTTTGACCGAGGTGTGTATACACACGGGTAGATGACCAAAAGGCACATATGTGTATACACGCACTTTCACGCAAGAAAAAGTGCGTACAATTTGGAGAATTTGGTTTTGGTTCATGGTATTTGGACCATGGTATTTTGACCCATGGTATTGGGCCAAGGTATCTTGTCCAAAGTGTTGACCCTAGGTATTTGGTCCAAGGTATTGATTCTAAGTGGTTTTGGACCATGGTATTGAGTAAGGCCTAAGACTATAAAAGGAGGAAGAAATCATTAGGCAAAGGCACTCAAGTAATGCATATCATATGAAGAGAAAGATCTGATATTCAGATTATTGGGTTGTGGTGCATAGCTGGATGAACCTGAGCGCTTGATGAAGGATAAGTTCTATTGATGGGTCAAGATCTTAAAACTTGAAGAGATATATCTTTGTGTGGTTTTGATCTTTTATTATTGGCGCATATCGTAATCTGTAAATCTGATGATCTGGGTATAACTAATGTCTGATCAATTGCAAAGGTTAAATCATCTTTTATAGATCTGTACACAGGTTCAGTATATCAAAGGCACGTATACATGCCGGTTCTGCATTCCAAAACAGTGTATACATAGGTTGGCCTTGGGAAGAATGCGTATGCACGCAGGTTTGTCACGAATTAGCATACAACTCATAGAATATACTTTAGCTACTTTTGTTTTGCTGCTATAGTATTTTTGGTTCTGGTTACTGGTACAGTATTCTGGTTACAGCTTTCAGAGAAGAGATTTGTTGATTCAGTTTGGTTGGTACAAGGAAATTGGTTGATACAAATTTTTGATTGATGTTATTGATGGATCCAGTCTGAAAATTATGAAACGTGATCCCTGGAAGAAAAGAGAAGGTTGTAGGCTTCTGTAGGTCAGCACCTACATACTAGTACATCAGATAATATAAGAGCTAAGGGGGTTGTAGCTCCCTTATAGGAGAAGCTGGAGACTGAGAGAAGGTTGTAGCCTTCTGCAGGTAGAAGCCTGCGTACTGGTATAAGACTGCACTAGTACAAAAACATTGTAAAAAGAAGTTTCTTATTAAAATAAGATAGAGACAAATTGCAGTAGGTGGTTTTCACCCACATTGGATTTCCACCTTATATCTTGTGTTCTTGTGTGTGATTGTCTGCTCTTTTTTTACTGTACCTGGTTATTGTTTATATGGTTCTAATGCATATATTAATGATCAACATCTAAAGAATTAACTAAATTATAAGTCTGCAGGGTATACGCTAGTTTCCTTAACTACAGTTGCATATATACGCAGGTTTCACTAACTGAAGTAGCGTATACAAATCTAATTGTGAAATGAAAAATAATTGACTTGCTAATACTGATTCACCCCCCCTCTCAATATTATTTCCAACAATTGGTATTAGAGCAAGTCCTTTAGAAGAAGCTTGATCGCTTGAAGGAAGATCCATCATCATGAGTAACCAAGAAAAAGAAGGATCTATTAGACCTCCAATCTTTGATGGGAGCAACTTCATCTATTGGAAGGTAAGAACCATGACATATCTTCAATCTAAAGGAACAGATGTCTGGGAGATTGTAGAATGAGGATATACCTTTCCCTCAGTTATTCCTACAAATGCAACAGGTAAAAAGCAATATGAAACCAATGCTAAGGCTATCAATATATTATTAGGGAGTTTGTCACAATCAAAATTTGTCAAAGTTATGCAGCTCAAATCCGCCAAGGAAATATGGGACAAGATAATTCTAAGTTATGAAGGAGATTCTTAGGTAAAACGTGCAAAATGACAAACTCTCAGAATACAATATGAAACTCTCAAAATGCACAATGATGAAAGTATAGTTAATTAATTCTTATGAGTAGATGAGATTGTTAATTGCATCAAGAATTTGGGTGAAGAGATAAAAGAAGTTACTTTAGCTGAAAATATTTTAAGATCCTTGTCCACTAAGTTTGAATCAAAAGTGTCTGCCATAGAAGAAAAGTAGGATCTTCAGACTATTACTATGACACAGCTGCATGGAATATTAACTGCTTTCGAAATGAGAAAAGGAGGTCCATCAAATATGAGAGAAGTTGCATTCAAAGCTACAGGAAGAGAAGAATCAAGGCATATTTCAGAAGGAGAGGAAGAAGTAAACTTCGTCGAAAACCTCCAACGGGGATCTGGAAGATTCATAGGTAAACTACCTTTCAAATGTTTTTCTTGTGGAAGAGTCGGTCATTATGCTACTAAATTTCCTCATAAAGGCAAATTTGATAAAGGTAAAGAACCAGCAAAATGGAATAGAAAACAAAGTGTAAGTAAGAAAAGTTACTATACGCATGACGATAGTGATGGTCTATCAAATAGTGATGAATATGAAAATACTGATAACTATAGACTTCTGATGGCTTTTGAAGATGAGGATTTCTTGGATGCGTTAGATGAAGATGGTCTTTATGAAGAAATTTCTAAACTTAAAGTTTGTTTATAAGAAAAGAATATGATTATAGATACTCTGACATTCCAACTTGCTGAAAGGGAAAAACACAATGAAAAATTAGCAGTGTTGCGGGGGAGCCCCCCCCCCCCTCGCTCCCGCTCCCGATCCGCGCTCCGGGCGGGAGCGACTCGGGAGCGGGTCGGGAGCGTGCTCCCTAAAAAAAATTTCGCTCCCTGCCTTTTCGGGAGCGTTTTGCCTTTTTTGCATTTTTTTTTTTTGTAGTAATGTTCGAAATGCAATTTTTTTTGAAAGAAACAAATAGTTTTTGAGTGGGGCAACTTAATGATCAAGTCTAGGCCCTAGTATTGATATGCTATTCATGGTAATGTTAAATTCTTAAAGTAAAAGTGACATTTTCTTTAATTTTCATTTTCATCCTTTTACTTAAATTTTTAACATTACCATGAAATGACTCAGGATGTTTGAGAGTGGTTTCGTCCTCATTGGATTTCATATGGAGAAAGTAGAATTTTAGATTTCATTCAAAATCCAGCAGACTTATCAGTTTTTCAGGATTTCAGGATTGGGGGATTGCAATGTTTCCATTGAATTTTGTCATGTATTAGGGTATGGAACTCATATTTAATCAAGAGTACCAATCCCTCTATGTACCTTGATGTTAGTGACATTGGTTGTCGAACTCCTCTATCATGACCCTTCTAAAAATGTACGCATCACTCAAACAAAATCTTGACTTGACATGCTATGCTTTTTCTATCTTATGTTAATGCTTAGAGGGTGATATTAATGACAAAGATCCCTATACAGATACAAAGGTAATGACAAAGATACCTTTGGATATTAATGCTTGGAGGGTGATATTAATGACAAAGATCCTGATTTTGCAACAAGACTAAAAAATTAGACATTTCTCGTGGTGGCAAGAGGCCCAAGCATAAGAAATAGATAATAGATTTACTTCCTTTTTCTAGTTTCTAGTAGCTTTTATAACTATTGACTCTTTCATATTTATTATGATATTTTTTTAAACAATATATGACAATTTAAGTTTGAAGTTGGCAATTATAACTCATTAGTAATGAATTATGAATATGATGCTTCATGAAAGTTGAAAGTTGTTTCATTTCATTTCATTTTATAACATTTCATTTCATGTTAGATATTATTTGTTGTAATGGTTACACTTAGCTTACAAGTACAACTTTGGTGATCAATGATGATAAATGTTATATATTGAATTTTGAAAGCTTGAAACTTTAAGATTGATGAATCATGAGACTCAATATGTTGTATGTTACTATGTTACTAACTTGCGGACGTGGTTGATGAAGATTATAACTTCTAGATGATTGTTGTTATATGGTTCAATCTATGCTTTTTTATGTTTTTTTATATCTAATTCATCATTCTACATGTTTTTGTTGACATATATGTATCAAAAATTAAAAAATATAAAATATATATATATTTTTTAAAAATCGCTCCGGGATTCGCTCCCAAACCGGGAGCTTCTGAAAATGGTCGCTCCCGCTCCCGCTTCCGCTCCCGCTCCCCGCTTCTGCTCCCGCTCCCAAGTAACATTGAAAATTAGAATGTGAAATTGTGAGTCTAAGAAAAGATATTGAGAAAACAAAAGCTCTCAATCTTAGGTTTGTGAAAGGATCAGAAACTTTAGATGAAATTATCAAAGTGCAGCATTCTCCTCAGATAAAAATAGGTCTTGGATATATTGAAGAATCATCTCGAGCACCAAAGCCATCAACCTCCAAAAGCTATCTTGATGTAGCAAGGAAAAGTGAACAGTTCAAAAATCGTCAACAAAGGCATAAAGCAGATCACCAGGTAAATCAGGTCCAGCCTACTTCAAGGATGAACAAAAGCTACAACCAAACTTATGTAAATCATACTCAATTTTCTTCAAGAATGAATTCCAATGGAAACTACAATCACCAGGTCAGTAGGTTCGATAATCGCAGGAATTTATTTAATGGCCAATGTTTCTCATGTCATAACTTTGTACAGAAAGCTGCTCAATTTGTTGCTTACAAGACCATCATGACTAGAGAAGCATGAAATCAAAGGAATGTGACTGGGATCATGAAAAGGACCTACAATAACTTCTTTTCTCTTGAAGATGATATAGAATTCTCTATCTGTAACAACTTTGGTCATGAAGATTCTGAATGCAAGAGTGATTTTTGGCAAACATCTCAAAAGGAACAGACTTCATTGGGTCCCAAAACATGGAGAAAGAAAGAACTGCAAAAAGAAAGATGTGGTATAGCTATGTCCGCTGAAGGACAAGAAAATCAATGGTACATCGACAGTGGATGCCCGAAACACATCATAGGTGATAAAGAAAAACTTCAATCATATAATGCCTTAAAGAAGGAAAAGAAGGTCTCATTTGGTAATGACACTCCTGCTGCCATAAAAGGTAAAGGCTCTGTTCTCTTAAAAGAAAAGGTTAAAGCTGGAAATGTTATGTATGTTGATGGTCTAAAGCATAACCTTTTGAGTGTAATTCAAATGTGTGATCAAGGAAATGTAGTATTTCAATCAAATGGATGTGTTGTTCATGAGCTTGATACAGGTGAAACTGTGATCAAAGGTATAAGAACTCAAAATAACTTATACATACTCAAGGGAGGATAGCAACAGTGATATCTAAGCAAAACTGATGAACACTGCCTATGGCACAGAAGGTTGGGGCATTTAAGCTTCCCTCAAATAAGGAAAGCATGAAAATATCAAGTTGTTTGTGATCTTCCTGATATCCACATTCCAGAGAATACAATATGCAAATCATGTCAATTTGGTAAGAAAACCAGGGCACATTTCCCTGAAAAGGAAGGATCACCTAGTAAGCCTCTTGAACTTATTCATACTGATTTATGTGGTCCTTCAAGAAAAAAGTCACCTCGTGGAGAAGAGTACTTTATATTGTTCATTGATGATTTTTCTAGAATGTGTTGGATAGGACTTCTGAACCATAAAGATGAAGCATTTGAAAAATTCAAATCCTCAAAAGCTTTGGTTGAGAATGAATCAGATCGTAAAATCAAATGTCTCAGATCTGATTGAGGAGAGGAATTTACCTCAGATGAATTCTTTGACTTTTGTGAAGAACATGGAATAAGAAGGGAATTCTCCACTGCAAGGACTCCTCAACAAAATGGAGTGGTAGTAAGAATGAACATAATGGCTTAACAAATGGCTCGTGCTATGTTAGATGAATATGGAACTCCTTCAACCTTCTGGGGTGAAGCTGCATTCACTGTCATCACTATCCTCAACAAAACAAACATTCGGGTAAACATCACTCAAAGTCCTCATGAACTTTGGTATGGTAAGACTCCTACTGTAAAATATTTCAAAATTTTTGGAAGCAAATATTACATCAAAAGGACTGATGAAAAAATTGGCAAGTTTGAACCTAGAGCAGATGAAGGCATTCTCCTTGGCTACTCTTCTTGAAGTAAAGGATATAAGTGCTATAATAAAAGACTTGGGAAAATTGTTGAAAGCATTGATGTTGTGGTTGATGAAGAAGACAAAAATCCAAAGCAGTTAAAAACCAAAGAGCATGAAGAAGATGAGGACTATCTTGAAGAAGAAACCAATGAAGCACTAGAAGAACAGAGAGCGGAAGAAGAAAATACTCCATCCAGGTACGTTCAAAAGAATCATCCAGAGACTCAAATTTTGGGGCAAAAAGGGGCAGGTGTGTAGATAAGAAGAACTATTACAGAAGCTTCAAGCTATCTAGCATTGCTTTCCTCCATCAAACCACAAAATGTACATGAAGCATGCAAAGATGAATGTTGGGTCAAGGCCATGAATGAAGAACTTGAGCAAATTGAAAAGAATAATACTTGGGAATTAGTTCCTAGACCTCATGATAAGAATATCATTGGAACCAAATGGATATTCAAAAACAAGCTGAATGAGAATGGAGAAGTTATTAGAAACAAGGCTAGACTTGTTTGTAAAGGATATGCTCAATAAGAAGGTATAGATTTTGAAGAAACTTTTGCACCTGTTGCTAGACTTGAAGCCATAAGAATGTTTCTTGCTCTTTCTAGCTTTCAGAATTTCAAAGTATATCAAATGGATGTAAAATCTGCGTTTCTTAATGGAGATTTAGAAGAAGAAGTATATATTGAGCAACTGGATGGATTCATCCTTGGAAATGATACAAAACTTGTATGCAGACTCAGAAAAGCTCTCTATGGTCTAAAACAAGCTCTAAGGGCCTGGTATTATTGTCTTGACAAATACCTTCATCAACAAGGTTTTTCAAAAGGATCAACTGATAGCAATCTATATATGAAAACTGACAATGATAAATTGCTAATATTTGTTGTATATGTTGATGATATTATTTTTGGTAGCAATGAAGAAGCCGTGTAAAAACTTTGCCATGGTAATGCAGAAAGAACTTGAAATGTCCCTGCTTGGTGAACTCACATATTTTCTTGGTTTACAAGTTCAACAGCATAAAGATGGTATTTTTCTATCACAAACCAAGTATCTCAAGCAGATCTTGAAAAAATGGCATGGAAGTCTCTAAACCAGTATGTACCCCTATGGTAACAGGATGCAACCTCAGCGCAAATGATAAATCAACAACAGTACATCAACCAACCTACAGATCCATGATTGGTAGTCTTCTCTATCTAACAGGTACCCAACAAGACATCATGCATGCAGTAGGAGTAGTTGGAAGAATTCCAAGCAAATCCAAAGGAATCACACCTTCAGGTAGTCAAAAGGATCTTCAAATATATTCAAGGAACTCAGAACTTTGGGTTATGGTATCCTAGGGATACAGATCTTACCCTTCATGCATATACATATGCATATTGGGCAGGAAGCGTGGATTATAGAAAGAGAACTAGTGGTGGTGCATTCTATATGGGTTCCAAATTAGTATCTTGGTTTAGCAAGAAACAAAGTTCAATTGCATTATCTACAGCTGAAGTAGAATATGTAGCTGTTGCATCTTGCTGCACACAACTTCTTTGGATGATGCAAACTTTGCAAGACATTCAGATCACATGTACTCCACCCATCTCCATTCTATGTGATAATACAAGTGAAATCAGTATTTCAAAGGACCCAGTCATGCATTTAAAGACTAAGCACATACCTATCAAATATCATTTTATCTGGAAACAAGTGCTTGAACAAAAGGTCAAATTGGAGTATGTTCCATCCAAAGAATAGGTTGCTAATATATTCACTAAACCACTGCCCAGAGAGACATTTGAATACCTCAGACAGAAGCTGGGAGTAGTTGATGCATCATCTTGTTGTTGAAATTTATCTGTTTTAGAGAAAAGTGGTTGTACGTGAGTTTCATGAAGCGTATCCGCGTACATATGCCAATTTCTGTGGGTACAGTCGCATATATGTTGGCTTGAAGAAAATCAGTGGGCCAGACTCAAGATGAACAGAGTCTGATATAGGTCTGACAGAGACCATCTGGCACAGGTTCAGGGGGAGCATATACTTCTAAATGCATTGTTGGCATTATCTTAGAAGATCTTGGTACAATTTCATAGTTGTTTTGATTTAGGTGGAACAAGTGCAGAGGGAGATCATGGTTAATGGTGACTGACAGATGCTGCAGATGATAGTTGCTAATGACTATCATAATCTTGTTTTAGATATTTCGTCTCTATGTCATGCATATCTTTTATTATCAAGATCATGTAACAACCTATTTTGGTTTCCCCACTATTCCTGGGATGAATGATCTAATGTTCTTGTTTTGACATATATAAACTTTTGGTATATCCCCACTTGGTTGGGTGGATGAGTCAATCTTGTTATATCCCCACTTGGTTGGGAGATGGATGTATGTATGAGTATTTGGTGATAGAAAGGTCATGTATGATGTATAGAGTCTTGTTCTTCTTGTAAGAACATCTTTTTGCATATCTTGCTTACAGACAGGGGAAGCGTGGACAACACTCTTCAGTAGATCAGAGAATTCAACATGTACTCAGGGGGAGCATAACCCTTTGCCCTTGATGAAAAAGGGGGAGAGTGACTTGGGGTTGCCATAAAGTCCAAAGGGGGAGATTGTTGGCATTATGACATAGGTTTGGCACTATGACACAGGTGTTGTCCTTGATGGCAACTCACTCAGATGACAGATCCCAATTCAGGCTCTCAGAATGAAGGAAACAGAGATATATGCAGGTTCCCTTTGATCGAGGCACGTATACACGTAGGTTAGACTACAAAAAAGTGCGTATGTGTATACACACACTTTCATGCAAGAAAAAGCGCGTACAATTTGGAGAATTTGGTTTTGGTTCGTGGTATTTGGACCATGGTATTTTGACCCATGGTATTGGTCCAGGGTATCTTGCCCAAAGTGTTGACCCTAGGTATTTGGTCCAAGGTATTTATTCTATGTGGTTTTGGACCATGGTATTGAGTAAGGCCTAAGACTATAAAAGGAGGAAGAAATCATTAGGAAAAGGCACTCAAGCAATGCATATTATATGAAGAGCAAGATCTGATATTCAGATTATTGGGTTGTGGTGCATAGCTGGATGAACCTAAACGCTTGATGAAGGATAAGTTCTATTGATAGGTCAAGATCTTAAAACTTGAAGAGATATATCTTTGTGTTGTTTTGATCTTTTATTATTGGCACATATCGTAATCTGTAAATCTGATGATCTGGGTATAACTGATGTCTGATCAATTGCAAAGGTTAAATCATCTTTTATAGACCTGTATGCAGGTTCAGTATATCAAAGGCGTGTATACACGCCGGTTCTGCATTCCAAAACAACGTATATGAAGGTTGGCCTCGAGAAGAATGTGTATGCACACAGGGTTGTCGCATTGAAGTAGCATACATCTCATAGAATATGATTTAGCTACTTCTGTTTTACTACTACAGTATTTTGGGTTCTGGCTTGGGTTCTGGTTACTGTTACAGTATTCTGGTTACAGCTTTCAAAGAAGAGATTGGTTGATTTAGTTTAGTTGGTACAAGGAGATTGGTTGATACAGATGTTTGATTAATGTTATTGATGGATCCAGACTGAAAATTTATGAAACATGGTCCCTGGAAGAAAAGAGAAAGTTGTAGCCTTCTGTAGGTCAACACCTACGTACTAGTACATCAGCTAGTACAAGAGCTAAGGGGGTTGTAGCTCCCTTACAAGAGAAGATGGAGAATGAGAGAAGGTTGTAGCCTTTTGTAGGTAGAAGCCTATGTACTAGTATAATACTGCACCAGTACAGAAACATTGAAAAAGAAGTTTCTTATTAAAAGAAGATAGAGACGAATTGCAGCAGGTGGTTTTCACCCACATTGGGTTTCCACCTTATATCTTGTGTTCTTGTGTGTGATTGTTTTCTCTGTTTTTATGGTACCTGGTTACTATTTATATGGTTCTAATGCAAAGATTAATGATCAACATCTGAAGAATTAACTAAATTATAATTCTGCTGGGTATACGCTAGTTTCCTTAATTACAGTTGCGTATATGCAGGTTTCACTAACTTAAGTAGCATATACAAATTTGATTGTGAAATGAAAAATTATTGACTTGCTAATACTGATTCACCCCTCCTCTCAGTATTATTTCCAACAGCCATCTATTTTATTAGTAAGAACCTATCAAAGGCTGAGCTAAACTATACTGTGACCGAAAAGGAACTCCTGGTTGTTGTGCATTCACTGAACAAATTTAGGCATTACATTAAAGGCTATCAAACATTTTGTGCATACTGATCATGTTGCAATCAAATATTTAATGAACAAACCAGATGTGAATGCTAGAATTATAAGATGGTTGCTTTTATTATAGCAGTTTGATCTAACTATTGTTGATAAGCTTGGCAAGGAAAATGTTGTTGCTGACTTTATATCTAGGATGAATCTGCCTGCAGGTGAAGAAGGAATGGTGGATGACCAGTTACCAGATGAGCATTCGTTTTCTATATTAGTTCTCTCCCCATGGTATGCTGATATATCAAACTATTTGGTATCAACACAGTTCCCACCAAACTTGCCCTCCAAAGAGAAGAGCAAGATAGTCAGGAAAAGTGCCCCCTTCACCTAGATTGGGGGCAATCTGTTCAAACTTGGCCCAGATCAAATCTTAGGAAAGTGTGCAAGGGAAGAGGAAGTCTTTGACATCCTTTTGACCTGTCATGATGGGCCTTGTGGAGGTCACTTTGCAGCAAAGAGGACAACATTAAAAGTGTTGCAAGCAAGCTATTATTAGCCTACTCTCCATAAGGATGTGAAAAAGTACATTAGTCAGTGTGATCGGTGCCAGAGGATGAGAAAGCCTACTCTAAGAGATGAAATGCCCCTACAACCTCAAGTGACTTTCAAGCCATTTGAAAAGTGGGGCATGGACTTCATTGGGCCTATCAACCCTCCTTCAAAGAAAAAACAACATATCATTGTGTGCACTCATTATTTGACTAAGTGGGTTGAAACCAAGGAAATTAAGGCAACAACAGAAGAAAAGGTGGTTTAGTTCCTAAGGGAGAATATATTCTACAAATTAGGGTACCCTAGAGAGCTAGTCATAGACCAAGGGAGCTAATTTACCTTCAACGTGATTGAAGAACTGCTCAACCATCAGAAAATCAAGCATGGGACCTCCACTCCTTATCATCCACAAGATAATGGGCAAGTGGAGGTGACCAACAAGGCACTGGAGAGCATCTTAACCAAGGTAGTGAGCAACAGCAGGAAGGATTGGGCAGAGAGACTAGTTGAGGCCACTTGGGCCTATAATACAACATGGAAGACCACCACTGGATTTACACTCTATTACTTGGTCTATGGGAAAAAGGCTTTGCTATCCATTGAGCTTGAATATAACACATTGAGGATGAAATCCCAACTAGATTTGGATCTTAGTCATGAACAAAACGAAAGGCTACTACATTTGAATGGCTTGGATGAATTCAGAATATAGACCCTCCTACATACAGAGATAGTTCAGCTTCAAATGAAGATCTGGCATGGCAAACATATCAAGGAGAAGCAATTTCAAGAGGGAGATTGGGAATTGTTATATGATTCCAGGTATAAAGACTTCAAGGGCAAGGCAAGGACAAGATGGCTCGGACCTTATGTGGTGCAAAAATGCCATGATAATGGTTTAGTGAAAATTAGAACTATTGATGAAGAAGCCATTCCGTTGCTAGTTAATGGACACTGATTGAAAATGTACAAGAGGTCTTTATCAAAACAAGAGATCATTGACATTATCGATAAGACAGTGATGATGGTGGAGCAATTTCTAGCTCCTCCCTCATCAGGACGCTGAAAAGGAAAAAAAGATTAAGGATTCAGGTGAAAACCTCCATGAGGCACCTGAGTCCCATCTTTGGGTTGAAAACCTCATGAGGCGGCCCAAGGCAGATATCTAGGGTGAAAACTTCTCTGAGGTAGCCTAGGTGTTTTTTAAAATATATATATAAGAAAAAAACATAATTGTTATTTGCAGGTGGGTGAGAAAGACAATCAAGGAGCAAAGAGAAGATCCAAAGGGAGCCCTGCCTCACATATATTCATTTCCTCCACTCCTTACCATGCATCCCTCCATCAATTCCCTTGTTTTTCACTTCATTGCTTCAATTCAAGTAAAGATTGTGTTTTCTATAGGATCCTCTAAATGGTAGATTGGTTAGGTCCCTAAAATTCATAGTAGACATGATCTAACCAATCACCTCATCCATTACCATCATCTCGCATCCACACACACTCCTACTCCCTCTTGCCATTCATTATAGCATCCTCATAGCACCAGCCAGCAACATGATCAAGAAATTCTAAGGGAGACACCAAACATTTCCAAGTGGTAATCCAAGAGCTCCACAGCAGAAGCAACATCAAATCCAAGAGCTCCACAGTAGCAACAACATCAGATCTCCAGTCATAGACACCTCGAAAATCCAATAAACCATCAGCAGATAGCAGAGGAGGAAGAAGAATGACCATCAACAGCACCTTTGATATTTTACAACTGTAGCATGGCATCAAGACCACAGGTAAGTATCCCACTCACTCCTTCATATGCATCATTTGATAAAAATTTGTAAAGGCTAAAAGGTAGTTGGTTTATAAGTGAAAGGGTGGCAAAAAGGAAATGATTTAATAAGTCAAAAGAGAATGTAAGAGTCCATAGATACAGTATTGTTATGGAAACCATTTGGAAAGACTTGAAGAATTAAGACCTGGGGTAGAAACACCAGTGCACCAAAGACTCAACATACCCTATTTTCTAATGCAATCACTCATAGACTCCGACAACAAAGTAAAGAAAGGGAATTCCAAACAGTTGGCTCACCATGGGTTGATCAGGATCCTCATTAAGGATTCCATTCAAAACCTCAGGATCCATAAAATGGTCAGTATACAGAAACTTACCAGCAGAGGATGACATCAAAACCCTCATCTATGATGTTAGTCCTTCTGTCAAGGAGAAAGAAGAAACTAATACAGAGGAACATAATGAAAGAGAACACAAGGAGGATGATGCTGAAACAGAGGAAGAAACTGATGGAGATGAGAAAGAGAAACAAGAGGAAGAAGACATTGAAACCGAGGAGAAAGAACAACAAGAGGCCATCCAGTGTAGGATTCCAGCTAAATCCTATGCTCCTTACCTCAGAGAACAATAGCTGCAATTTCATATTAAAACAATAGCACAAAGGGGCACCATGCCATTTCAAGACTACGGGCAATTTATTGAGCTTTGTGATCTAAATGCACTAAAGGATAGGGCCAAAATGGCTGAGTTCTACATGCACAACATGGCCCTCACATACATGAATATTTTGGATCTTAATGCAGAGCTAAGAGATCTACAATTAATGGCTTTGGCATCATCGATGAACCATAAGAAGTCAATGGCTGTAGAGATGAAAAGAATATTGGCCAGAGAGCAAAATGAACCTTTTTTTCATCAGAGTTGAACAATCAAATCCCATGGCCCTAATCAGAACCCATAATATAATTGCAAATGATCCTCAGCTGACACTTAGATATCTTGCTGCCCAAGAGCAAGAAATTTCACATTTTGAGGATATGTTTAGGCTAATAAGAGATGATAATATACATGCCTGTTAAAGGAGATGGAGAACATTGCCAAACAACTTGAAGATCAGAGAATATCACTCCCCTTAAAGGTTGAGAGAGGCACTTAATAGGACACTTGATTAATAATGAGATCTTAGATTACTTTTAAGGTATTACAGACTCATGTGCAGGATTTTCCTATATTACTTGGTGTAATGGATCGAAAAGATTATGAATAATATAGACAATGAGTAGTTAAAGAAGCATAATAGACACACACACACAACACAACAAATAATCAAGGAGTTCACCTGAAACTCTTGGGCTACGCCTCCTGGTCTAGCCTTCAGTGGTGACCTCTCAATTATGTCTTCAAGAGCAGAGTTTTTACAAAATGTGAGCTTAAATTGAGTCTCAACACAACAAGAGCAAACCCTCAAGTATTTCTGAGTACACAGACTCTCCCTCTTTCTCTCTATCTCTGTTTTCTCTCTGTCTCAGTACTACCTGCCTTGTCTCTGTCATTCTGTGGCTTTTTAAGCCAATCGGTGCTCGTCTATTCGTTTTCCCTTTCGGGCTCTTTGGCTTCCACTCAAATCCCCTCTGAGCATTAAACAATCATTGTTAAACATCTTTGGGTATGGTGGCCACTTGTTTTGTAATGGAAGGGACCCTCGACGCATTAGAATTCCCAAAATAGTCGTTCTTTGTTTACACAGAGAAATACACAGCAACACTGTAACAATCCGCCAAAACGCCTTTTCCGGACTTGAAATATTATTAACTCTGCCCTAAACTCCATCGGGTCTGCCTTTAGATCGCTATCGCAAGTCGCTTAGTCATGAGTCCTTTGTATTTGGGTTTATTATGAAAAATCCCAAATACAAAGGAAAAACTCGTAAAATGGCCATTTATCGAACTTGAAATATTATCGCATCTACCCTATAACTTCATCGGGTCTACTTTTATATCACTATCACATATCCTTCTGGACCTCCGATTGTTGATTGCATCAATCGGCCTTATCGGCTATCAGTACATCGCATGGTCGTTGGCCTCCTTGGCATCACCCCTTATGTAGTTGAGGTGCAATATTACGATATCGCAATCGCATATAGCTAATTCTACGGGCCATGGGTTAATTCCCTTTGTACATGCATATGAGCGATGCGATATAGCACGAGTAGATCTAGAACGTTGGATCTACGCGCTTGATCGATGGTCCTCATCTAATCACGCTTGATCGCCATCGCACTTTCCATAAGGTTGCGCCTGATTAACTCCACCTGCCACTTCCGATTGGGATATGTCGATCAGATCTAGACCGTTGATCGTCTAGATCTGACGGCTCTTGTGCATTGTTGTTTTGGCCTCCGATAGGATCTGTCTTCACCATTTTCGCATGTTTTTTCTTGCCTGATAGTGTAATCTGCCTTTTGCAAAGGTTTTTCTCATGTGATAGTTTTTTATTTTTGAAGACTTAGAGGGTTTTTAGGATCCATTTTGGATCACGCCTTCCCATTGAAAAGATTTTGGACCACCAAAAGTTGGTTTTTAAGCATCGATCAAGTGAGGATACAACTTCCTCACTTGTCCAATCTCTATCCATCATGCACTGCTTGGTTTTGAACCTTTGAGTTTGATTCTGAGGTACTCAACATCCCTTCTATGCGTAGTTCTCACATTTTTGTCCAGAACTATGTCTTCCTGCAACTCATTGAGATATTCAGGCAACAGATCATCAATAGAAGGCAACTGACTTTTCTCTTCGGTGTCTTCAATTAATGAAGGTTCAAATAGTCTCAAGTATCCTGCATTAATGACTGAATAGATATGCATGTAAGTTGGCAAATCAAGGCGAAAAGCATTTTCACCAATTTTTTCAAGTATCTTGAAAGGCCCATACACTATTAGCTTCAACTTATTACCTTCACCTTGCATTCTGTCTTTGTTGATGTATAGCCAGACTTGATCACCAACTTGGAAGCTATGCTCAATTCAATGCTTGTCATGCCTTGCCTTGTACTTGGCCTGGCTTCTTTCCAGCTGTTCTTGCACTGCTTGGTGAATTTCTTGGATCTGTTCAATGAACTTGGTTGCTTTGTCCACATCACTATGTCCATCAACTGCTATGTCTTTACTAAAGACAAAATCCAAGGGAGACTTTGGTGTAAAACCAAAACAAGTCTCAAAAGGAGATCTCTGAGTAGAAGAGTGTTTAGCATGGTTGTAAGCATGTTGCACATAACATAAATGTTCATCCCAAAGCTTGGGATGCTTGCTGCAATAGCCCCTGAGCAACTGGATCACTGTCCTGTTGACCACCTCTGTTTGGCCATCTGTTTGTGGATGAAATGCAGTGCTCTTCTTCAATCTAGTGTCCATCAACTCCCCTAGACTTGACCAAAACTTCCCAACAGATCAGGAATCTTGATAAGATATAATAGAAGTGGGTAACCCAAAATGAACCATACATGCTGAAAGAACAACTTCGCTATTTGTTTAGCTGTAACCTGTTTGTTACAAGGTATCAAGATACACATTTTTCTAAACCTATCCACAATAACATATAAATAATCATGAGCTTTTCTATATTTTGGCAATCCCCCAACAAATTCCATGGAAACACTTTCCCAAGGATGAGAAGGAACTTGAAGTGGAGTGTACAAGCCTAATTTTCTATTACTGGGCTTGCTTTTAGCAAACATAGTACACCCTTTAATATATCTAGAAATTGTTTCATTCATTCTTGGCCAATAACAAAACCTTTGCAGCTATGCAACTATTTTACTTACACCAAAATGACCTGATATAAGAGAAGTATGTGCTTCTCGGATTATGTTAACTCTTTCAATTTGTGGCATGCATAACTTTCCCAAATGATACAAGATTTGGTCCTTAACATAATAATCCAGTTATTCTACTTGTTTTCCATGACTTAAAGTTGCATATACATCTTTAAAATCTATATCTTGAGCATATTGTTCAATGTAGATTTCATGCATTATTGAGTTATGCTTAGGTATAGTAGATGCATTTATGATTGGTCTGGATAACATATCTCCAACCTTATTGTGTATGTCCTTCTTATATCTGATGACAAGATGAAACTATTGTAGAAAACCCATCCACCTATAGTGTCTTGATTGCTGCAGTTTAGTTTGTGAGTGCAAATATTGAAGTGGTTGATGATCTGTATGTATAATTGTTGCTTTTCCCATTAGGTAATGTTTCCACTTTTTCACACTCTGTACTAATGCATACAATTCTTTTTCATATGTGGGATAATTAACTATTGCAGAAGTAAATGTCTCAGAATGATAGCATATGGGTTTACTGTGTTGCATCAACACTGCTCCCATGGCATAGTCACTGGCATCTGTTTCAATCTCAAATGGTCATTGAAGATCTAGAAGTTCTAGTATTGGTGCTATACTAATTTTTTCTTTTAAGGTGTCGAAGGATTTCTATTGCTTTCCTACCCACTGAAACACCTTGTTCAATCCTGTTAAAGCATGTAATGGAGCTGCAATCAAGGAAAAGTTAGCAATAAACTTTCTCCAATATTGTGCTGCTCCTAGGAAGCTCTTAACTTCTGTAGCAGATTTGGGTTTAGGCCAGTTCACAATGACTTCAAACTTAGAGGGATCTATCTTCAATTCACCACCCCCTACAATATGACCCAAATAATTTAAAGATGTTTTGCCAAATTCACATTTTGATAACTTCACATAGAGATTTTCTCTTTTCAAAACATCTAAAGTCTGCTTTACATGCTTCAAATGTTCTTCCAATGTTTTACTAAAAACAAGAATGTCATCTAAATATACAATTACAAAATCATCAATAAAAGGTCGGAGTACATCATTCATAACTCTCATGAAAATCGCAGGAGCATTAGTTAAGCCAAAAGGCATAAATAGCGATTCATACAGCCCTTGATTTGTCTTGAAAGTAGTCGTCCATGCATATTGTTCTGCAACTCTGAACTGATGATAGCCACTACGCAAGTCTAACTTGGAAAAGAAAACTGATTCTTTCAATTAATCCAATAGATCATCAATGTGAGGAAGAGGATAATGATTCTTGATCGTTATTTTATTCAGTGCTCTATATTCAATGCACATCCTACACGAACCATCTTTCTTTCTCACCAGTACGATTGGAGATCCACATGGTGATGTGCTTGGTCTTATGAACCCTTTATTGAGGAGCTCCTGTACTTGCTTCTTGATCTCTGCATTCTCTATAGTGGATAACCTGTACATTCTGATGTTAGGTAATGGAGCATCTTGCTGCAAATGAATATCATGTACTGTTTCCCTTTTGGGTGGCAGATCTTTAGGTTCTTGAAATAGGATATCATATTCTAAAACAACTTTAACTAAATCAATTTTCTGTTTAGCATCACAGCCTTCAAATATATTGGTTTTATCAAGGTTCTTTTCCTTTACAACCATTAGTAAAAATTGCATGAATTTACAATTATTTTCATCTGCCCTAAGTTTATGAGAGAATAGTTATCTTTGATTTTATGAGCTCTTACAATATATTCTATTCCATCTTTAGTGAGTTGATACTTATTTTCAGCTCTATAGAAAACGGCTTTTCTATCATACAAGTAAGGACTTCCTAAAACAATACCACATATATCCAAGGGAACTATATCTAACTCAACCTCATCTACAAATGTTGACCTAATAGAAAATCTAAGTTTACATTGTCTAGTCACTTGTAGCTTTGCTTTATCACATACCCAACCTAATGGATATGGATTCTTGTGAGGTGTTGTTAGTAAGCCCAACTTCTTTACAAATGTTTCAGAAATCAAGTTTACTTGTGATCCACTATCAAATAAAGTATCAATCTTTTGGTGCTTGGAAATAACTCTAATATGAAAAAGCTCATGTCTTTTCCCCTCATTATCTTCATTATCAATAGAATGTGTAGAATTACTTATAGATGCTTCAAAAATTTTACCTTTTATACCTATGGATGTGGCTGTTGTTTCATCACCTGAGTCTGACCCCAAGTATTTCTGAATAGCATTAGTAGTCTTCTTCTTCTTACCACCAAACTTCTTAGGTTTCGGCTCTGGATGCAAAGACCAGCAATGTTCATCATCATGTCCATCTTTATTGCAGTGAGTGCATGAAGGTTTTTCCTTCTACAGTGTTTTTCTTCCTCTCCTTCCATTTCAGCTTCTTCTTTTCCTTGTTCTTGCTTGCAGAGGGTTTTGATGATCCCCCAATCTTTGGGTTCACATTCTTGCCTCTAGCCTCTAGATGTATAGCCTAAACTGATACATCATCTAGGCTAGTGGGGTTAAACATGAGAATGGTGTGCTTCAAATAGCTATGCAGACCACCTATATACTTCAACAAAGTTTCAGGTGAGTTTAGAGATATGCCTAGAGTTAAAGCTCTTTTTCTAAATTCCTAGGTATAACTTTGTACACTTTGGCCCTTTAATTGGTGAAGAGTTTGCCAACTCATCATTTCTTGCTGCATATAAGCTAGAGGATAGAATTTTTTTTTTATGGCATAAACAAATTCATTCCAGGTAGAAAGAATTTTACCATGTCTCTTCATATCAACTTGTGTCTTTCCTTCCCACCACACTAGGGCAGTTCCTTCAAGGCGAAGGCTAGCTAGCTGAATCTTTCTCCTTTCCGAATCAATGTTCTGCACCCTGCAATATACATCAATCTGTCTAATCCAGTTATCTAGATTTTCTACATTTAATTCTCCATCATAAATTGGAAAACCAAATTTCAAATCTAATTTAATCAAATATGTTTTCTTCTTTTTCTTTTCAGGGCTAGGAGATGAAGATGATGGAGGTGATGGTGGAGAAGATAATGGAGGAGGCTTTTCTCCTTTCCATTTTCCCTCTGGAGGGGCATCTAGAAAAGGTTCCTCTACTCCTTTGTCTTGATTGGGTGTTGAAGTGCTTTCACCTTGACCCTTCTTAAATTCTTGATACATCTCTTCCACCATGGCTCGCATCGTCATAAAATTGTCCATGAACTGAGATTCTGGTTCCAATGGGGTTTTTTCTGCCATTCTCCTCCTAGGATAGACTCTTCCAATCTCTGGATTAGCCTCAACAAGTTCTCCTTCTCCTAGTTTGAGCTTTGACCTAGTTAGCATTCAAAATTCCAGCACAATATTTTCTACCCTTAGCAAACCTAAAGCTCTGATACCACTTGATCTAATAATGAGATCTTAGATTACTTTTAAGGTATTGTAGACTCATGTGCAGGATTTTCCTATATTACCTGGTGCAACAGATCAAAAAGATTGTGAATAATATAGATAATGAGCAGTTAAAGAAGCATATAACACACACACACACAACACAACAAATAATCAAGGAGTTCACCCGAAACTCTTGGGCTACGTCTCCTGGTCCAGCCTTCAGTGGTGACCTCTCTATCATGTCTTCAAGAGCAGAGTTTTACAAAATGTAAGCTCAAATTGAGTCTCAACACAACAGGTGCAAACAACAAGGTTTTGCTTGAATCCCTCAAATCTTTCTGAGTACACAGACTCTCCCTCTTGCTCTCTGTTGCTATTTTCTCTCTATCTCAACACTGCTTACCTTGTCTCTATCATTCTATGGCTTTTTAAGCCAATCGAAACTCGTCTATTAATTTTCCCTTTTGGGCTCTTTGGCTCCCAACATCTATCTGCTCAAATCTCCTCTGAGCGTTAAACAATCATTGTTAAATGTCTCTAGGTATGGTGATCACCTGTTTTGTAAAGGAAGGGACCCTTGGCGCATTAGAATTCCCAAAACAGTCATTCTCTGTTTACACAGAGAAATACACAACAACATTGTAAAAATCTGCCAAAACACCTTTTTCTGGACTTGAAATATTATTAACTCTGCCCTAAACTCCATCGGGTCCGCCTTTAGATCGCTATCGCAAGTCGCTTAGTCACGGGTTCCTTTGTATTTGGGTTTATTATGAAAAATCCCAAATACAAAGGAAAAACCCATAAAATGGTCGTTTATCAGACTTGAAATATTATCGCATCTACCCTATAACTTCATCGGGTCCACTTTTATATCGCTATCGCATATCCTTCTGGACCTCCGATCACCGATTGCACTGATCGGCCTTATCGGCTATCGGCGCATCGCATGGTCGCTGGCCTCCTTGGCATCACCCCTTATGTAGTTGTGATGCGATATTGCAATATCGCAATCACATATCGCTAATCCTCTAGGTTGTGGGTTAATTCCCTTTGTACATGCATACGAGCGATGCAATATAGCGCGGGTAGATCTGGACCATCGCATCTGAGCGCTTGATCGACGGTCCTCGTCTAATTGCGCTTGATCGCCATCACAATTTCCATAAGGTCGTGCCTAATTAACTCCACCTACCACCGGTGATTATGATATGCCGATCAGATCTGGACCATTGATCGGCCAGATCTGATGACTCCTATGCATTGTTGTTTTGGCCTCCGATAGGCTCTGTCTTCACCATTTCCGCATGTTTTTTCTTGCCCAATAGTGTAATATGACTTTTGTAAAGGTTTTTTTCATGCAATAGTTTTTTATTTTTGAAGACTTAGAGGGTTTTTAGGATCCATTTTGGATCAACACCTATGCATAGGCAATCAATGCAAAGGTTGAAGGTAAATTGGATAGGCCTAAAACTCAGTCCACTACTCTTAGGGATGGTAGAAGGGAGAAAAGAAGAAGAGGAAAAGATGTAGTGGGAAGAAGTAGAAAGGAAAGCAAGCTTCAATGAACAAGAAGAATAGACCACAACAGAAGCATGGGATGCTAGAAAGGCTACCAGAGCCATGAAGGACATGGACATTGACTAATTTGCTCAGAGGATGAGCAAAACTTTTAGTAAGGGGTGATGATGAGCCTCATCATTGGGTAATTATATGGGCATTAATTGGCCTTAATTCACCTCCTAGCTTAGTCAAATAAACTATCTCACAACTTATTGCATAGTTTTGATTATATTTTGTTTATGAGATGAGTTAGAGTTGGATATGTTGCTTTGTGGTCTAATATGCATGTAATGCAAGAATAAAGGAATAAAGGGTAAAATCAAGGAACTATGGCAAAGACCTTGTTAAAAACTCGAATGGGACAAGGGAGAGTAATTATAGGAGGTAAATCCTTCTCATTTACTACCCCTCCATTCGAATATTCCTCCATCAGCTCAGAGTGCAAACAACCATCACTTTGAAGACTAGAAGACAACCGAGAAAGTGAAAGTGACACAAACCAGTTTTTCTTGAGTTATAGGGAAAGCCTCCCTAATGGGAAGGAAGTCATTAGAGACTTTAGATGTATAAATAGAGAGGCTTAGGACCTCAGTAGGATTCGGACTTTCATTGTAAAAGTCTACTTTATTTTTGAGCTGCAAGAGACTTGTGACAGTTGTTCTGTAATCCATGGTTTTCATAATGTGAATGAGTTTTGTTTAAGCCAGCTCTGAGTTAACTTCGAGGGTTGAAGCTCTTAGGCTAGGGCCCGACCCTAGCAACCAAAGCTCCTCTTTATTGTACATGTATGCTAGCATAGAGCTCTGTTCTGTTTATTTGCTTAAAGTAGTTTCATGGTTTTTTGTTCATTTTCTTAAGTAGCCTTATGGTTTTCATTGTTTATTTGCTTAAGTAGTTGCACTTTCATTACAACAATATTGTAGGTTTTAACCTTGTACAAAAATTACCTGCATACAAATTCTAAAACACAAAAAATAAACAATGCAAGAGCATAACACATAAAACACATATACACAGAGATTTTCCCGTGGATCCTAAAATCGGGACTACCAGCTTGATTTTTCATTATGTCCCTTTCAATGTTATAATACATATTTATACATGCCAAAGCATCCAATACCATGGACAGAAAAACCATCGCGTCCAAAACCATGGACTAAAAACCATCACGTCAAAAGACATGTACGAAAATCATGCACAAAACCATAGGAGGTTCTGCCCAACCTAATATAGGGTCCAAAACCAAAATTTTCCAGGGTGCTTCCCTGGACCCCATAAAGTGGGGTTACGAGTACACCTCAAACCCCCTATGACCTCCCCCCCTCTAACCCCCGGTTAACTACATGGGTTAGTCGTGGAAAGAATATAACACAACCCAACATTCTCCCACTTGTTGTTTTCTTTCCACAGGGGGCCACAAGAGAGCTTAGTCATTTGTCCAACCCTGCAACGCCCATTGTTTCTGTACACCAAGAGAACTTCTTAGAGCTCACATATTTTGTCAATACATCTGCAGTATTCTTCAAAGTGTCCACCTTTACTAGTAACACCTTTTTTTCTTCTATCATATCCCTCAGAAAGTGATACTGAACATCAATGTGCTTTGTCTTTGAATGATATGCAGCGTTCTTTGCCAAGAAAATTGCACTTTGGCTGTCATAGTCTATCCTTATAGCTTCCTATACTAACCCCATACTTGAACAGAATCTCTACAACCAAACTGCTTCCTTGCTTGCATGAGTAGCTGCCATGTATTTTGCCTCTATAGTTGATAGTGCCACTACAGATTGTTTCTTACTCATCCAACCGACTGCACCTCCAAATAGGTTAAACACATACCCACTTGTAGATCTTCTCTGATCCAGATCTCTAGCCCAGTCTGCATCAACAAAGCCACGAATATCCAACACTCTGTCCAATCCTGGTCTTCCTTGGTTGCAAAAACCATAATCACTAGTGCCACGCAAATACCTGAAAACCCGCTTCATTGTTTTCCAATGCTCCTTTCCTGGTTTTGACATAAACCTACTCAATACTCCCACTGCATGTGCAATGTTTGGTCTAGTACAGATCATTGCATACATCAGGCTACCAACTGCACTTGCATATGGAACACGAGACATTTCCTCTTCCTCTTCTTATGTCTTGGGACACTGGTCAGCAGATAACCTCACACCTACAGGAATAGGAACCTTCACCTATTTACTATCCTGCATATTAAACCTCTGCAATATTGTCTCGACATACTTCCTCTGGTTTAACCAGAGCTTCCTCTTTGCCCGATCTCTTTTAATTTCCATGCCCAAAATTTAGTTTGCAACACCAAGATCTTTCATGTCGAATTTGGAGGACAATTGGGTCATCAAATCCTGGATAACTTCTTTGTCATTTCCAACCAGCAACATATCATCCACATACAAGACCAAATAAATAACACGGTCACCAATTAATTTAAAATATACATAGTGATCTGCTTTGCTTCTGGTGAAGCCAAGTCCCCGCATAAATGTATCAAATTTTTGATACCACATCCTTTGTGATTGTTTTAACCCATACAGAGACTTATTTAACTTGCATACTAGTTCTTTCTTACCCTTCACCGCAAAGCCTTTAGGTTGCTTCATGTATATCTCCTCTTCCAGATCCCCGTGAAGAAATGTTGTCTTCTAAAAGTAATCTAATAGAAGTTACCTTGGCAACAGGAGGAAAAATATCACCAAAATCAATTCCCGACACCTGGGAATAAACTTTTGCTACCAACCGAGCTTTGTATTTCTCCACCTTTCCTTTTGCATTTGTCTTCTTCTTGAACACCCATTTGCTGCCAATGGGTTTCCTTCCAGCCAGCAACTCCACCAGATCCCAAGCCTCATTTTTGTGAAAATATGTCATATCATCAACCGTGGCCTCTTTCCAGAGTTTTCCATCCTCTGAACCCACTGCTTCCTTCGCAGTTCTAATCATAAGTAATAGATAAAGCAAAATTTGAACAGAAAGCAAATGGACTATACCTTTCTGGTTGCCTTCTTTCTAGAACTGATCTTCTCACAACTGGAGTTCGTGGCTCTTCATCTTCTGATTCCTCCTCTGCTGTAGAGTCTGATTATTCCTCCTTTAGCTCAAACTCTATCTTCTCAGGTTCCTTTGGTTGGACTTCATGTTTAATAAAATCATTCACCTCTCTAAACACCACATCTCGGCTATACACAACCTTCCTTGTTACTGGGTTCCAAGGCTTATAACCCTTTAAACCATCCTTATACCCAATAAAGATGCACTTTTTAGATTTACTATCCAACTTGGTTCGTTTCTCCTTTGGAACATGTACATATGCATCACATCCAAATACCCTCATATGTGAAAGAGAGGGTTTCTTACCAGTCCATACCTCTTATGGAGTCTTATCGTCCAATGCTGATGAAGGTGACCTGTTGACCAGGTAATATGCAGTATCCACCACCTCTACCAGAATTCTTGTCCTCACCCGACACCACTGAGCATGCTTCTTGCCCTTTCCATTAATGCCTTGTTCATTCTTTCTACAACTCCATTTTGCTGAGGTGTATATGGAGTAGTCTTCTACCGTGATATACCACACTTCTTACAGAATTCTTCAAATTCATTACTGCAAAACTCTCCACCGTTATTTGTCCTCAACACCTTTATCTTCTTCTCTGTCTAGTTTTCCACCAGAGCCTTGAATTCTTTAAACCAGTCAAAGACTTCAGATTTCTTCTTAAGGAAATATATCCATGTATTCCTTGAGACGTCATCTATAAATGATACATAGTACACAGACTTACCCAGTGATGGAACCTTCATAGGTCCAAACACATCACTATGCACAAGCTCTAATATTTGTTTCGCCCTCTTACCACCAGAGGGGAAAATCACCTGATTCTGCTTCCCATATACACAATTTTCACAGGAATCAAAATCTAGAGAGTTTTTACTCATACATTCTACCATACCTTTACCATGAAGTATTCGAAGGCCTTCTCTCCAATATGTCCAAGCCTTTGATGCCTCAACATGGTCTTCTCTCCAAAGACCACTAGATTTTCTGCTCCACTTTCAAGAACCACAGAACTATTGCACCCATCAATAACCATGCTACCTTGCAGCTTGTACAGAGTTCCAATATGAACTCCCCGCATCAATACCAGTGCTCCTTGAACCATCTTGTAGGTATCCTTCTCGAACACTGTTTTTACACCTGCATCATCCAACTTGCTTACAGAAATCAGATTTCTGGCCAATGCAGGAATATGTAGAACACCCGGAAGTGTTCTAACCCTTCCACCTACAACTTCAACTTTACTTTTCCGCGACCAACGATTCTAGCCTTCCTATCATCCCCTAAGAATACATCACCACCATCGTATTTCTCATAATCACAGAACCACTCTCTATGGGGAGTGAAGTGAAAGGATGCACCTAAGTCAATCAACCATGCCTCATGATCTACATGTGCACTTGAAGAAGCTAAGTACACATCCTCACCTTCATCTGAGGTGGTTTTTGCCTCTGCAGAAGGAGCATCATCAGATCCCTTTCCTTTATCAGGAGCTTTAGATTTACATTCCCTTTTGTAGTGCCCTTCCTTTCCGCATTTCCAACACACCACCTTTACAGGTTTTCCTGGAGATTTAGATCTCCCTCTAGATTTAGATCTCCCACTCAATGACTTATTTTTGTTTCTGTTCTGGGACCGTCCTTGTATAGACAAAGTATCACCATTCTGGCTCTCCATATTTTTCCATCTCATCTCTTCCACCAGCAAGGCTAAGCCTATTTCATCAAACTGCAAGGCAGTTGCATTGCTACCTATTGCAATAACCAGATATCCCACGAATCTGGTAGAGAACACAACAAACTGATGCACTTATCTTCATCTGAAATTTTAATATCAACAGATGCTAACTGACTTACCACAGTATTAAATGTATTTATATGCTCTGTCACCGAGTCTCCATATTTCATCCTCAAGTTATACAGCTTTTTCCATAGGAACAGTTTATTCACCAGAGACTTAGATTGGTACAAATTCCCTAACTTGTCCCACAAAGCCTTCGTCGTAGCTTCCCCTGATACATTCAACAATATTGAATCTGAGACACACAATCATATTTTGCTCTTTGCCTTCCGATCCAACTTCTTCCACTCTTCATCGGACACTCCCGTTGGTTTAGTACCCAGATCTACCGCAATCCACTGATCTTTATCCACCAACAGATCCTCTATCTTGAGTTTCCACAACTCAAATGTCTGACCATTAAATTTCTCAATTTCTATATTTCCACTGCTCACCATCTTCTTTCACCACCAAAAGCGATCTCGCAGATCTCCCACTGAATAGGGTCTACCACAGGCCCGAGCGAAACCCCTCAGCAACAAAGGCATCCCCTTAAATCCAAAACAGCTCTAATACCAAATGTAGGTTTTAACCCCATACAAAAATTACTTACATACGAATTCTAAAACATAGAATATAAACAATGCAAGAGCATAACACATAAAACAAATATACATAGAGATTTTCCCCTGGATCCCAAAATCAGGACTACCAGCTTGATTTTTCATTATGTTCTTATAATACATATTTATACATGCCGAAGCATCCAATACCATGGATCGAAAAACGATCACATCCAAAACCATGGACCGAAAACCATCACGTCCAAAAACATGTGTGAAAATCATGCACAAAACCATAGGTGGGTCCGCCCAACCTAACATAGGGTCCAAAACCAAAACAATTTGGGGCGCTGCCCTAGACCCCATAAAGTGGGGTTACGGGTATACCTTAAACCCCCTGTGACCTCCCCCCCTCTAACCCCCAGTTAACTACGTGGGCTAGTCATGGAAAGAATATAACACAACCCAACAAATATAGTGTAGATTATTCATGGTTTTCCTGTTCATTTGCTTTAGTAGCTACATTTGCTATAGTTTACTTCCATTTATGCCTCCTTTCAGTTCACAAGTTAGTTAGGAGAAAAATATCACCATAAGCTTGTGCGCAAGTGTCTCAGCCTCATCTCCTCCTTCTAGGACCATGACTTGAGGAAGAGACCCTTTAGCAACCTCAAAAACACAGGTTTTCTGGTTCTCACATGAGCTATGGAGTTTGTCATTTGATATAGTTACTCATTCACCATCACTGTGTTTTTCTATTGTTTTCATTTAAAAACCTCCTTCAGCACGTTCTTCATGCATCGCTTCCTCGCCCTCTGATCTCCAACAAACCTTCACAATCACCGTCCAATTCATTATTTTCTCTAACTAATGCCTCGCGTGAAGTCTTTCACTCACTTTATCCACTTTAAGTCCCCACCGTCAATCTGCTTCGCCTGATCCGATGACTATCACGTCACCTTAGCACTTCATGCGCTTTAAAACCCCCACCATCGATCTACCTCACTTGATCCGATGGCTATCACTTCACCCGATTGCCAAATAGCTTGGTCGATCTCCACCGTTGATCAACCCTGCCTAATCCAACGGATATCACACAATCTCCCATGGATTAGTGCACTGTCGTTATTCACCTAAGAGCATGCGAGAAAAGTAGTTAGATAAAATTATGAATCGGACAGTGATTGTGAAGGTTTGTTGGAGATCAGACGGCGAGGAAGCGATGCATGAAGAACATGCTGGAGGAGGTTTTTAAATGAAAATGATAGAAAAACACAGTGATGGTGAATGAGTAACTGTATCAAATGACAAACTCCATAGCTCATGTGAAAACCAGAAAACCTATGTTTTTGGGGTTGCTGAAGGGTCTCTTCCTCAAGTCATGGTCCTAGAGGGAGGAGATGAGGCTGAGACACCTATGATGAGCCCCAGAAATGGGTAATTATATGGGCTCATTTTTCCTCTTAATTCGACATAATCCACCATTCTCATTAGTTTATTTCATGTTTTTGATTATTTCTATGCTAATACAGTGAGTTGGGTTAGTCATTTTGCCATGTAGTCTAATGTGTGATTTATGCAAACTTTTTGGTCAATTTTAGACAAAGTCAAAGGATTTATGAGAAAATGGTAGCAAATATTTGAGGAAAACAGGGAAGAGGATTTGTAGGGGGGTGTCTCCTTCATTTATGACCCCTTTTCTCGAATCCTCCATCAGCAACTTGGAGCACAAGCAGCCACATTGATGCATCCAAGGGGCAGCTGAGCGAGTAAAGACGGACTACTGTTTATCTCCAATTCTGGGAAGTCGAGCTCCTTAACTTTAGGAAGGCTGTTGGGGGAATCCATTTGTATAAATAAGGGGGCTTAAAGCCTTAGTAGGTTAGCCAGTCATTAGTAGAATTTTCGCACTTTTGTGCAACACTTGTTCAGCGCATTTTCGAGCTTCCTTTTTTAGAACAATTTATGTAATGTGACTTTTATTTTTGATAATGGAGATGAAACAGTTTTTGAGACAGCACTGATCTCTTTCAGAGGGCTGAAGCTCTTGGGTTAGGGCCCAACCCAAGCTGCCCAGCACCTCTTGCTTTGTACTTATATGTCTTTTCTTCAATTCATGAGTTAATTTCTGTTACATAGATTCATTTTACCTTGTTTAAATTAGGTTGCTTTTGATGGTTTTCATAGTTGTTTTTGTTTCAGTTGCTCAAGTAGGTTAATGCAGTGACAGGCTAAGATTCAAAAATACCAACAGTAGGCCCTAATCTCCTTTCTCTCTTTCTGGGACTATGATTTGAGGTCAAGGCACTATTGCTGCCACCAAAAACACATTTTTGCTCTCCCATGAAATTTCTAGTGTGATGACTTGATTTGGAAAGATTAATGTATTGCTTTAGAGTCAATTGCCTAGATAATTTCCTGTTCTTTTACTATAGATCTCTCTGCATGCTTTTTTTTTCAAAGGTTATTGTTCAGCATTTTCTATTTGTAGGTCAGAAATTAGGTCAAGCTAAAGAAATTTATGTTTTCATGGTATAGTTAGTCCTTTCTTTGATTAGTTTTTGTAAGTAGATGTGTAGATCTCTTGCAAGGCACCTCAGCTCACCATACATCCATAAAACAGCTAGAACTAGCTCACTTCTCATAGATTTCCCAAGTCATTCGCAACATTTCACCAATCTGCCCTAATTTCTGCATTTTTCTCCATAAGCTTCCCTCTTGCCATTTGAACAAATCCAACCATCATGTTCCCTCTTGATCTTCCTTAACAAGATCCAAACACCTCAACACCTTCATCTAGCCTTCAGTTACCCTCGCCCATCATCTTTCTACCTTCAAAACCTCCAAAAACAGCTATCGACCTCCTCCTGTAGATCCCCTGCAGCCTCCAGTGATTTTTCGAAGTCTGATTGCAAGGGAAGTCTTCAGAAGGGTACTAGGGGCTTCTTAGGACCTCTCCACACCTTCCTCCACCTCTGTAAAAACCAAATCTGTCCTCCATTTCCACCAAACCCCTGCCACAGTCACAAACAGACAAAAGCTCATGCATAACAATTTCACATAAAACACATAAAAACACAAAAAAAAATGTTCTTTTCTCATTTTCTTTTAGAAGTAGTTTAAATAGATGTAATTCACCTTCCCAGTAGTCAATGGAATTTATCTCATTAGTTTCTATCTCTTTTTCTGGAAAAGTAGTGTTAGTTGGATAAATTAGGGTTTTCTAGGGTTTGCCTTACATTCCAGTCTTCTTTCTCTTTCTGTAAGTAGAATAGCCTTCGTAGAGTTAGATTTCTTCCATCACAGTCAAAAGCTTCTTCTGAGAATTCAAAGAAGTTGGCTTAAGCTCCTAGTGATCTTGCTCCAGCTGACCAAGTGACAGGCTGTAATAAAAGCTAGTACTTGTGCATACAACATTGTCGCTTCCAAGTTTGTTACGAACTACTAGGTTGATAAAAGTAAAGTAGGAAGCCCCAGGAGTTGCAGCATTATTGCTGCAATACTGATGCTCACCACTTTTTGGCGTCGTTGTCGAGGAAGCGTCAGAGTATTTTGTGATTACTGCTTTCTTCTATATTCTACTGCAGCATTTCGCTAAGTAGTTTATTTTAGCAAAAGTAGAGTAGTTGTTTCTTTCAATTTCTGCATTTCCTTGCTTTCATTTCAATTCTGCAATTTCCAGTTCAGCAAAAGTAAATTAGTTCTTTCAATTCTGCAATTTCCATTTCAACAAAATTAGATTAGTCATTTCCTTGCTTTCATTTCCATTCTGCAAATTTTCATTTTAGTAGTTGCAAGTTGTTGGTCCAATCAATTTCAGTGTTGTAGGTACAAATAGTGAAAAAAACAAAGATCACCAAAAAAAAAAGAGATTCTTTTCATGCCTCGTAGGAATAAAGATAATTCAGGGACATTCCTACCCAACACCCCCACCACATCACAAAGCCACCCTTATCTCTTCTTCGGTGGAAGTGATCCAGAAGAACCTATAGGTGAACAACCAGAGATATATGAAGATCCTATAGCAAAAGAAGAGGAAGAAACCATCCCTCCTGAGACAAGGGTTGAAAATAGAAATGTTAGGGGGGATGGAGAAAGAGTAGAGGGTACCTTTCCCATTTGAGAGAACAATGGGGACACTAAAATGAAGAACATAATCCCTTCAGCCTTACCTCACTTCCATGGGTTGACTATCAAAAATCCTGATACCTTTTTGTTTGAATTTGATGTTATCTGTCGAACCTATGACTATGCAAAAGATGAGCAGAAGTTGAAACTGTTTCCTTCTACCCTCAAGGATGTAGCATTGCGCAATTTCATGGGGTTACTTGGCAACAACATCACAACTTGGGCTTAGATGCAGCAAGCTTTTAATAACAAATACCAGGACTACAGTAGGTCAAAGGATACCAAGGAAAAAATCTTCTGAATGACCATGGGAAGCAATGAATCCTTGGAAGATTATGAAGAGAGGTTCCAGTTCAGTTATAAAAGGGCCAAGTGCACACTTGACCCCGAATCTTTGAAGTTGGTCTTGCTTAGAGGAGTCTCGGAGGACCTTCTAGACACCCTCCATTTGCTGGCTAGGGGGGACATCTACCAACTACCTTATGAGGACATAAAGACTGTGTTTAAAAACCATTCTAGGGCAGCCAGAAAGAGAGGTAGGGGAAGTCAACCCCTAGCCAGTACATCCTCATCCATTTCATCCCTTAAAGGAGAATTTGGAAATCTGCTGGAAGATTTCAAGAGCGAGATGATGCAGACTCTTACCATGCAAATGGATACCTTGCATATCAAAAGGAAACAAGAGGAAGCAGAAAGGGCCTTGACCATTTTTTGTCCTAGGTGTGCCAGAAGGCATCCTAGGAACGAATGTCTATTGAACTCTATAGAAGTGCATTCAGTCTGTGAAGAAGACCATTCTACGAATCAGTGCCCTTCCTTGCCCGGACTTAAAGTTGTATACCAGGGGGCTGAAGGAGCCACTGAACCACTCCATTTTATGAACCAAAGGAGGCCACATGGACCCAGACCTTACTAGCAGGGAATGCAAGGGATATTCCAGGCATATTACAACCCCAATCAAGCCACTTCCATGCCTTCTTGGGGTCCCCCTGCTCATCCTTCCTGGTCCACACCCCCTCCTTGGTCATATCCATCTCAATACCATGTTCAACCAGCTGCTCATTCATTTCACTCTTATGCTTAGCCACAACCTCAATGGAATGCACCTCATCAGGGTGGAGGCCCCAGTACAACTCTCCTCCCGCTCTTTTGCCTCCACCACTTGCTCAACCACAACCATCGCCTCCTGCTCCACTAAGGCAACCCCAAATACCTGTCAACCGAACCCGAACCCAAATAACAGATAGGCCCAACATGTATATAGTGGGGAACCATCATGCTTGACCTATGTTGTGGACATTCAGGAGATTAACCTACGATCTGGGAAGGTTCTCCCAGATAACCAACCTCCCCCTAAGGAGGATGAGGAAGAAAAAAAGAAAAGTGAACCAAAAGCCATTCCACCCTTTCTTGAGAGATTATCTAGAACAAACACAACCTACCCTAGAAGAAACTGAACTTCTGGGAGAATTGAAACAATTATGTGTAAAGATACCACTTCTCCAAACCATAAAGGATGTGCCTATATACAACAAGATGATCAAGGAGAAGTGCTTCAGGCATCCAGGCAGGCGCAAGGGAGATGCCCCAACTATCAATGTCATAGGAAAATTGTCTGACCTGATGTTGGGGTAGGTAATCTGTTTGAAATATCTAGACCCTGGAAGCCCTGTAGTCGATCTCCACATCAATGGCACCATAATCCCCCATACCCTGATTGATCTAGGGGCTGTCATTAATGTGATGACCAAGGACACTATGCTTAAGCTCAACCTTCAGGGCTCCCTAAGGAAGACCACAATAGTACTACAGTTACATACCACTCCACCGTGACCCTTGAAGGTATTATGGAAGATGTAATGGTCTCCATTGATTCTTGGGAATACCCTACTGATTTCCTGGTTCTCCAACCAAAAGCTATTCCACCCTTTCCTGAGAGATTATCCAGAACAAACACAACCTACCCTAGAAGAAACTGAACTTCTGGGAGAATTGAAACAATTATGTGTAAAGATACCACTTCTCCAAACCATAAAGGATGTGCCTATATACAACAAGATGATCAAGGAGAAGTGCTTCAGGCATCCAGGCAGGCGCAAGGGAGATGCCCCAACTATCAATGTCATAGGACAATTGTCTGACCTGATGTTGGGGCAGGTAATCTGTTTGAAATATCTAGACCCTGGAAGCCCTGTAGTCGATCTCCACACCAATGGCACCATAATCCCCCATACCCTGATTGATCTAGGGGCTGTCATTAATGTGATGACCAAGGACACTATGCTTAAGCTCAACCTTCAGGGCTCCCTAAGGAAGACCACAATAGTACTACAGTTACATACCACTCCACCGTGATCCTTGAAGGTATTATGGAAGATGTAATGGTCTCCATTGATTCTTTGGAATACCCTACTGATTTCCTAGTTCTCCAACCAAAGGCAAAGCTCACTGGGTATCCTCTTATCTTGGGAAGACCCTGGTTGGCTACTGCAGATGTCTACATCAACTGTCGAGCTGGGAACATGACAATCAAGAATGGGCATATGTCCAAGCAGCTAGTCCTATATCCTCCTACCCAACCTTTGTTAGAACATAATTTGCCTCTCTGGTTGGAGGAGGAAGATGAGGATGAAGTCTATTCCACACCACTATGTGCAGTGGAAGCTACCATGGGGGGAAACCACAAACTGAGGATGATCTTATTGAAAACTTGATTTAGAATCCACCCCCCAGTGTGTTGCCATTAGAAGAGCTGGTGAAAGAAACCCAAGCCAATCCTTTAGTTGATCTCTATGTGGCTGACCTGACCTCTCTCCGAGTTAAGAATATGAAGTTTGGCCCAGAAAGAACCTTGAAAATCAACTCATCCCTATGCACCTCTCAGGAGAAGGAACTGTGTAGCTTATTAAGAAACCACTTGGATGCTTTTGCTTGGAGCTATAAGGAGATGAAGGGAGTGCACCCTTCAGTCTCTACTCATCACATTTACATTAAAGAAGATTGCAAACCAGTCAGGCAGCCTCAAAGGATGATGAATCCAACCCTTAAGGACATTATCAAAGAAGAATTGCAAAAGTTACTGGATGCAGGATTCATCTACCCCATATCTGACAGTGAATGGGTCTCTCCTTTGGTGCTAGTGCCAAAGAAAAATGGGAAGTGGAGAATTTTTTTTGATTATCGGGAACTAAACAAGGCCACCAAGAAGGACCATTTTCCTTTGCCTTTCATAGATCAAGTGTTAGATGGCCTAGTGCGGAAGAAGTTTTTATCCTTCCTAGATGGGTTTAGCAGGTACAACCAGATCCAAATCAACCCAGAAGCCCAAGATAAGACCACTTTCACTTGTCCTTTGGGTACCTTTGCATATCGGGTCCTTCCTTTTGGATTGTGCAATGCTCCCGCCACTTTCCAGAGAGTAGTATTGAGTATATTTGCTGAAATGGTTCATGATGCAGTGGAAATATATATGGATGATTTTACCCCTTATGATTCTGGCTTCCAGGAAGCTTTGTATAACCTGGGAAAAGTTTTAGACAAGTGTATTGAAATGAATCTGTCCCTCAGTCCTTAAAAATGTGAATTTCTGATGACTGAAGGGACCGTGCTAGGTCATGCAATCTCTCAGGAAGGATTACAAGTGGACCCCAACAAAATTGCCATCATCCAAAGGGTCCCACCTCCTCAAAAGGTAAGAGATGTCCGAAGTTTAGTAGGTTTAATAGGGTATTATAGAAGATTCTTTCAGGATTTCAGTAAGCTAGCCTCTCCATTATTTGGTCTTTTGGGGAAAGATGTCGAGTTCATATGGACTGACAACTATCAAGAAGCTCTGGATACCTTGAAAAGTAAACTGGTGACTGCCCCAATTTTGAGAGATCAAAATTGGGCCCTACCTTTCCACATTCATACAGATGCCTTGAACAAAGCAATAGGAGCAGCCTTAGGGTGAGTTGATGAGAAGCTACCTTATGCCATATATTTTGTAAGTAAAAACTTATCAAAGGCAGAATTAAACTACACTGTAACCGAAAAGGAGCTCCTAGCTGTAGTCCATTCCCTAAATAAATTCAGACACTACATCACCGGCTATCAAACATTTGTACACACTGATCATGTTGCAATCAGGTATTTAATGAACAAACTAGATGTAAATGCTCGCGTTATTAGATGGTTGCTTTTATTGTAGTAATTCGATTTAACCATTGTTGATAAGCCAAGTAAGGAAAATGTTGTTGCTGATTTTTTGTCTAGAATAGATCTTCCTGCAGGTGAAGAAGTAATGGTGGATGATCAAATGCCATATGAACACCTATTCGCTATCTCAGTACTCTCTCCATGGTTTGTTGATATAGCGAATTACTTGGTTTCCACACAGTTCCCACCACACCTGTCCTCAAAAGAGAAGAGAAAGATCATGTGGAAAAGTGCCCCTTTCACTTGGATTGGGGGAAATCTCTTCAAACTTGGCTCAAATCAGGTTTTGAGAAGATGTGTCAGGGAGGAGGAAGTTTTTGACATTCTCCTGACCTGTCATGATGGGCCCTGTGGGGGCCATTTTGCAGCAAAGAGGACTGCCTTCAAAATTCTGCAAGAAGGTTACTATTGGCCCACTCTTCATCAAGACATAAGGAGATATATTAGCCAATGTGACCGGTGTAAAGGATGGGGAAACCTACTCCAAGGGTGTTTCAGGGAAAAATAGTGTTGATTCAAACTGCTAGTCCCACTAAGACAGGTAGCTATCTTAGAAACAAACAATGAAAGATTTTCAAGAGTTCCTTTAAGTGTGATAGATGGAAGAGAAGAAAAGAGGACCAACCTGGATCTTCCGCTTTGATCCTAGCTTGACTTCTCCTTTCCTTGGTAGAATTTTCCACTCCTCTCCTACTTGTCCCGCTTCAAAGAGTACATGTAGAGTCAAAGTAACAGCAAACTATCAAAGCATCTCTATCTAAAACATCATAAACAATGTGGAATCAGAAACACATTGACCATACAATTGCATTTATAAACAATAAGATTCACAAATACGAGATCATATGGAGGAAAACTCAAAGAACTTTATTAATAGTAATGTAAGAGAGGATTACAACCCAATTGTCTGATCCAGCATCATCCTCCTAGTTGTAGAAGCCCTCTTCACCTCATGAACAAGCAAATCACCCAACAATGCAATGTCTCTTCTCACCAACAAACCAACAGCACTTCTTGACAAAATACAAAATTCCAGCCCCTAGATCTCTCAGATGAGGGATCCATTTATAGATTTCTTACAAGGGTGTGAGTCAGCTCTTGGTATTTGATTAGTGTCATTCCACTAATAGTTCTTGGTTCCACTTAGAGATTTCATGATCTCTTACTCATCCCTGGGCGAATTCAGAGAGGCAAGTGTCACAGGAGAAGTTTCTAGAAGATTCCATGATCATCCACCTTGCAAACAGTCTCTGCCATTTGTCTACTCTTGCTCATCGCACCCCACAGAAGGCCATTTGAGTATGCATCTGACCTGGCCAATTAGGCAGTCAGTATGCATCGCACCTTACCCATGGAGCAGTCTGCATGGTCCAGTTTTGGCCAGTTCTGAGTAGTTTTTCGGGTGGAACTTCTGGGAAATGATGTAATCAGTTGACCATGATCCTTTAGGGTGTAAAACAACACTTTAAGGGACTTAAGGAGCCCTTATTTTATGGACATATGAGTTTGGGGTTGCAGTGCCCAAATATGTCTATAACAAAGGGATGAGATGCCCCTGCAACCTCAAATGACTTTCGAGCCATTTGAGAAGTGGGGCATGGACTTTGTGGGTCCTGTCAACCCTCCTTCAAAGCAGAAATCTTACATCATCATGTGCACTGATTATCTAAAAAAATGGGCAGAAACAAAGGCGATCAAGGCAGCAACAGAAGAAAGAGTAGCTGAGATTTTAAGGGAGAATATATTCTATAAGTTTGGGTATCCAAGAGAATTAGTCACAGATCAAGGGAGTCAGTTTACCTCCAATCTGATTGAAGACCTGCTTACACATCACAAAATTAGGCACAGAACTTCCACCCCTTACCATCCTCAAGCAAATGGACAGGTGGAAGTCACTAATAGAGCTTTGGAAGGAATTTTGACCAAGGTAGTGAGTAGCAAAAAAAACGATTAGGAAGATCGATTGGTTGAGGCCACCTAGGCCTATAACACCACTTGGAAGATCGCCACGGGGTTCACACCCTATGAGCTGGTATATGGGAAGAAGGCTTTGCTGTCAATAGAATTTGAATACAACACACTAAGGATGGTAGCTATACTAGACCTAGATCTCAGCCATGCAAAAAAAGAAAGGTTACTCCAGCTAAATGGATTGGATGAACAAAGATTGTAGGCCCTTCTCCACTCAGAGGTAGTCCAACTTCAAAGTGTTGGGAAGTGTTATATTCTTTCCACGACTAGCCCACGTAGTTAACCAGGGGTTAGAGGGGGGGAGATCACAGGGGGTTTGATTTGTACCCATAACCCCACTTCATGGGGTTCGGGGCGGCGCCCCGAAAAATTTTGGTTTTGGACACTATGTTAGGTTGAGCAGACCCACCTATGGTTTTGTGCATGATTTTTGCACGTGTTTTTTGGACGCGATGGTTTTCGGTCCATGGTTTTGGACACGATGGTTTTCAGTCCATGGTATTGGATGCTTCGGCATGTATAAATATGTATTGTAACATTGAAAGGAACATAATGAAAAATCAAGTTGGTAGTCTCGGTTTTGGGATCCATGGGAAAATCTTTGTATATATGTGTTTTATGTGTTATGCTATTGCATTGTTTATTTTCTATATTTTAGAATTCGTATGCAGGTAATTACTGTACAGGGTTAAAACCTACATTTGGTATCGGAGCAGATTTGGCTTCAAGGGGACGCCTTTGTTGCTGAGGGGTTTTTCTTGGGCCTATGGTAGACCCTGTTCAATGGGAGATCTGCGAGATCGATTCTGGTGGTGAAAGAAGATGGAGAGTAGTGGAAAGATAGAGATAGAGAAATTTAATGGTCAGAGTTTTGAGTTGTGGAAACTCAAGATGGAGGATCTATTGGTGGATAAAGATCAGTGGATCGCAGTAGATCCAGGTATTAAACCAACGGGAGTGTCTGATGAAGAATGGAAGAAGTTGGATCGGAAGGCAAAGAGCAGAATACGATTGTGTGTCTCAGATTCAGTATTGTTGAATGTATCAGGGGAAGCTATGACAAAGGCTTTGTGGGACAAGTTAGGGATTTTGTACCAATCTAAGGCTCTGGTTAATAAACTGTTCCTGCGGAAAAAGATGTATAACCTAAGGATGAAAGATGGAGACTCAGTGACAGAGCATATGAATGCATTTAATACTGTGGTAAGTCAGTTAGCATCTGTTTATATTAAAATTTCAGATGAAGATAAGTGCATCACTTTGTTGTGTTCTCTACCAGATTCATGGGATAGTCTGGTTATTACAATAGGTAGCAATGCAACTGCCTTGTAGTTTGATGAAATAGTCTCAGCCTTGCTAACGAAGGAGATGAGATGGAAAAACATGGAGAGCCAGAATGGTGATGCCTTTTCTGTACGAGGACAGTCCCAGAACAGAAACAAAAATAAGTCATCGAGTGGGAGATCTAAATCTAGAGGGAGATCTAAATCTCCAGGAAAACCTGTAAAGGTGGTGTGTTGGAAATGCAGAAAGGAAGGCCACTTTAAAATGGACTGTAAATCTAAAGCTCTTGACAAAGGAAAGGGATCTGATGAGGCTCCTTCTACAGAGGTGAAAACCACCTCAGATGAAGGTGGGGATGTGTACTTGGCTTCTTCAAGTACACATGTAGATCATGAGGCATGGTTGATTGACTCTGGTCCATCCTTTCACTTCACTCCCCATAGAGAGTGGTTTTGCGAGTATGAGAAATATGATGGTGGTGATGTCTTCTTGGGGGATGACAGGAAGGCTAGAATCATTGGTCACAGAAAAGTAAAGTTTAATTTGCAAGGTGGAAGGGTTAGAACGCTTCCAGGTGTTCTACATATTCCTGCATTAGCCAGAAATTTGATTTCTGTAAGCAAGCTGGATGATGCAGGTGTAAAAACAGTGTTCGAGAAGGATACCTGCAATATGGTTTAGGGAACACTGGTATTGATGCGGGGAGCTCGGATTGGAACTTTGTACAAGTTGCAAGGTAGCACTGTTGTTGATGGGTGCAACAGTTCCGTGGTTCCTGAAAGTGGAGCAGAAAATCTAGTGGTCTCTAGAGAAAAGACCATGTTGTGGCATCAAAGGCTTGGACATATTGGAGAGAAGGGCCTTCGAATACTTCATGGTAAAGGTATGGTATAAGGTATGAGTAATACCTCTCTGGATTTTGATTTCTATGAAAATTGTGTATACGGGAAGCATAATCGAGTGAGTTTGCCCTCTGGTGGTAAGAGGTCGAAACATATATTAGAGCTTGTGCACATTGATGTGTTTGGACATGTGAAGGTTCCATCACTGGGTAAGTCTGTGTACTATGTATCATTTATAGATGACTTCTCAAGGAATACATGGATATATTTCCTTAAGAATAAATTTGAAGTCTTTGACAGGTTTAAAGAATTTCAAGGCTCTAGTGGAAAACCAAACAGAGAAGAAGATAAAGGTGCTGAGGACAGATAATGGTGGAGAGTTTTGCAGCAAGGAATTTGAAGAATTCTGTAAGAAGTGTGGTATAACATGGAAAAAGACTACTCCATATACACCTCAGCAAAATGGAGTTACAGAAAGAATGAAAAAGACGTTGATGGAAAGGGCAAGAAGCATGCTCAGTGGTGCTAGGTTAGGACAGGAATTCTGGGCAGAGGTGGTGGATACTACATGTTACCCAGTCAACAGGTCACCTTCATCAGCGTTGGGGGATAAGACTCCACAAGAGGTATGGACTGGTAAGAAACCCTCTCTTTCACATCTAAGGGTATTTGGATGTGATGCATATGTACATGTTCCAAAGGAGAAACGAACCAAGTTGGATAGTAAATCTAAAAAGTGCATCTTTATTGGGTATAAGGATGGTTTAAAGGGTTATAAGATTTGGAACCCAGTAACAAGGAAGGTTGTGTACAGCCAAGATGTGGTGTTCAGAGAGGTGAAATATGTTATTAAACATGAAGTCCAACCAAAGGAACCTGAGAAGATAGAGTTTGAGCTAAAGGAGGAAGAATCAGACTCTACAACAGAGGAGGAATTAGGAGATGAAGAGTCACAAACTCTAGTTGTGAGAAGATTAGTTCGAGAAAGAAGGTAGCCAGAAGGTATAGTCCATCTGCTTTCTGTTCAAATTTTGCTTTGTCTGTTATTGATGATGATCCCAGAACTGTGAAGGAAGCAGTGGATTCATAGGATGGAAAACTCTGGAAAGATCCCATGGTTGCTGAAATGGCATCTTTGCACAAAAATGAGGCTTGGGATCTAGTGGAGTTGCTGGCTGGAAGGAAACCCATTGGTAGTAAATGGGTGTTCAAAAAGAAGACAAATGCAGAAGGAAAAGTGGAGAAATACAAATCTCGGTTGGAAGCAAAAGGTTATTCCCAGGTGCTGGGAATTGATTTTGGTGATATTTTTTCTCCTGTTGCCAAGGTAACTTCTATTATATTACTTTTATCTGTTGTTGTTGCTTTTGATTTTGAGGTAGAACAGATGGATGTGAAGACAACATTTCTTCATGGGGATCTGGAAGAGGAGATCTACATGAAGCAACCTGAAGGCTTTGTGGTGAAGGGTAATAAAGAACTGGTATGTAAGTTAAAGAAGTCTCTGTATGGGTTAAAACAGTCACCAAGGATGTGGTATCAGAAATTTGATGCATTTATACGAGGACTTGGCTTCATTAGAAGCAAAGTAGATCACTGTGTGTATTTTAAATTAATCGGTGACCGTGTTATTTATGTGGTCTTTTATGTGGATGAAATGTTGTTGGTTGGAAATGACAAAGAAGTTATCCAGGATTTGAAGACCCAATTGTCCTCCAAATTCAACATGAAAGATCTTGGTGCTGCAAACTATATTTTGGGCATGGAAATTAAAAGAGATCAGTTAAAGAGGAAGCTCTGGTTAAACCAGAGGAAGTATGTCAAGACAATATTGCAGAGGTTTAATATGCAGGATAGTAGACCAGTGAAGGTTCCTATTCCTATAGGTGTGAGGTTTTCTGCTGAACAGTGTCCCAAGACACAAGAAGAGGAAGAAGAAATGTCTCGTGTTCCATATGCAAGTGTAGTCGGTAGCCTAATGTATGCAATGATTTTTACTAGACTAGACATTGCACATACAGTGGGAGTATTGAGCAGGTTTATGTCAAAACCAGGGAAGGAGCACTGGACAGCAGTGAAGTGGGTTTTTAGGTATTTGTGTGGCACTAGTGATTATGGTTTGTGCTACCAAGGAAGACCAGGATTGGATAGAGTGTTGGATATTCATGGCTTTGTTGATGCAGACTGGGATGGAGATCTGGATCAGTGAAGATCTACAAGTGGGTATGTGTTTAACCTATTTGGAGGTGCAGTGAGTTGGATGAGTAAGAAATAATCTGTAGTGGCACTATCAACTACAGAGGCAGAATACATGGCAGCCACTCATGTAAGCAAGGAAGCATTTTGGTTGCAGAGATTGTGTTCAAGTATGAGGTTAGTACATGAAGCTATAAGGATAGATTGTGACAGCCAAAGTGCAATTTTCTTGGCAAAGAACCCTGCATATCATTCAAAGACAAAGCACATTGATGTTCAGTATCACTTTGTGAGGGATATGATAGAAGACAAAAAGGTGTTGCTGGTAAAGGTGGACACTTTGAAGAATACTGCAGATCCATTGACAAAATCTGTGAGCTCTGAGAAGTTCTCTTGGTGTAGAGAAACAATGGGCATTGCAGGGCTGGATAAATGACTAAGATCTCTTGTGGCCCCCTATGGAAAGAAAACAACAAGTGGGAGAATGTTGGGTTGTGTTATATTCTTTCCACGACTAGCCCACGTAGTTAACCAGGGGTTAGAGGGGGGAAGGTCACAAGGGGTTTGAGGTGTACCCATAACCCCACTTTATGGGGTCTAGGGCAGCGCCCCGGAAAATTTTGGTTTTGGACCCTATGTTAGGGTTAGCGCACCCACCTATGGTTTTGTCCATGATTTTTGCACATGTTTTTTAGACGCGATGGTTTTCAGTCCATGGTTTTGGACGCGATGGTTTTCGGTCCATGGTATTGGATGCTTCAGCATGTATAAATATGTATGGAACATAATGAAAAATCAAGCTGGTAGTCCTGATTTTTGGATCCATGGGAAAATCTCTATGTATATGTGTTTTATGTGTTATGCTCTCACATTGTTTATTTACTATGTTTTAGAATTCATATGCAGGTCATTACTGTACAAGGTTAAAACCTACACAAAGGAAAATATGGCATGACAAACACCTCAAAGAGAAACAATTCCAGGAAGGCGATTGGGCACTGCAGTATGACTCAAGGAATAAAGATTTCAAGGGAAAACTGAGGACAAGATGGTTGGGACCGTACATAGTAGAAAAGTGCAATGACAATGGTTCAGTTCTAATCAGGACCATCGATGAAGAAGTCATCCCCATGCTTGTCAATGGGCATAGGTTGAAAATCTACAGGAAGCCCCTCTCCAAGCAAGAATTCATTGAAAATCTGAGTAAAACAGTGTTGGTAGTGGAGCAAGTCTCTGCCTCCACTACACCCATCCCCTAAAATAAAAAAAATAAAAAAAATAAAAAATAAAAATAAATGAGGAGAATAAAAGATCCCCGGGTGAAAACCTCCCCTTGGAGGCACCCAAGGCAGGCAGGTAGGGTGAAAACCTCCTGGAGGCACCCTAACTGTCTCTTAATAAAAAATAAAAAATAAAAAAAGGAAAAGAGAAAAAAACAGAAACAGAAGAATTAACTTCTTTTGAATGCATTACAGGTTGCAGGAGGGCCACAAAAGAAAAAGGGACATGGACAAGTTGAATACACCTCTAATAGATACTTTCTCCATCGCTATTGTCTTTCCCAGTCCCTAATCTCACTTTTTCTGGAAAACTATGCGTCCTACAAGAGGCTCTGTGCATTCTATAGGAGGCTCCTGTAGAAATCACAGAGAGCTCGAAATCAAGTCAAGAAAAGGATCAAAGGGCTAGAAACTTGTCCAGAAGACCTGTGGACCCCCCTACCACCATTCATCCTCCTAACTCTCCATTCCATACCTACACCACTACATTTCCACTCACTTCTTTCTTCCTTGCACAAAAAACACAGAAATCTTGTTTCATTTGTTTTTTTGAAAATGAAGAATAAACAAGCAGCATCCTTAACTTAACTCTTACCTAGTGCATACTAGCTGCTTTTCCATGACTGACAGAATCTTCCTCAGCTGCCTCTCTAGCCCCTGATCAAGCCTCAACCAAAAGTTTTAGAGGGAGAAGTAGCTACAGAAAATCTTGCAGGATTCCTGTAGCAGTTGATCCCCTTAAAAATCGAGCTCCAAAGGCAGGGTCATTGCAGCCACAGATGTGTAGAATGCGCAAGGAGCCTGGTCCTAATTGAAGATCACCAGTACAAGGTAGCTGAGCCACCAATCTAGAATCCAGAGCGCTAGCAGCAGGAATCCATGGATAGAACGCCGAAGTTTGAGCATGAAACAGCACGGTAGCATGCAATTCTCGACTAATAGGTAAGTGACTAAAGTCGTTCCTCTGTTGCATGGGTATAATTTAAAAACTGCATGAACAAGTGAGATGGTTGCGATTAAACTAGATCAGTGGCCAGCTAACTGTCCACTCTCATCCAGTTCAAACAGCACTTAGCAAGTGCACTTAGCACATGTGTTCAGTCAACTCGAAAAAATCTCAAAACAGGTAGCGGCAGAATCTGATGGGAATGATTGAAATAATTGTGGTAGGCGGCATAAAAGTTTCATAAATTATGAAACTTTATAATGACACTACAATAGGGACCAACGGTTTGGATGAGGGTAGCGTACCCTTCTTGCCACCTCACCTCATCACCGCAGAATGCTCCCGTAAGCTTAAATATGCTGCAGTCAGCCACCTTCACCACCTTTGTTCTCATTTGTGTCGATGAGCTCTCGACTGTAGCAACCTACCTACCACCTCCAGAGCATTGAAACAGCCGAATTTTGTCATTTTCAGGGTCTACTCGCTTATTGGGCTCCACAGGAGCATTATCGGGCTCAACAGGAGCATTATCAGGCTCTATAGGAGTGGAAACATAGTCCTACAGGGGCCTTTCTACAGGAGGGCCAGTGAGCAGCATCGCAGAGGAAAATTCAAGATTTTATGACAAATTCAGGCTGAAAAAGGTAGGCTTGGTGAAAACCCACTCTGCATTTCCATATATATCTATATATATATATATATATATATATATATATATATATATATATATATATATATATATATATATATATACAAAGGGTGGTGTGATTCCAAGCGAGGCATTGAGTTGAAAAGGGAAGGAAAGTGAGAACAGAGTCTACCTATGTGTTTTTTTTTTAATATATACAGTTTCTCCATTTCCTCTTTGCACTGAAATACTGTCTCTTTCTCCTCCATGGTATTCTCCTATGTAAATAAATGATGCAACTCTAGAAAATTAAGCCTGTAAAGAGTGAACGTGCATTGGGTTGTCTACTTATTTTGTAAAAGGGAAAAAAACATAGTTCTGTATGTTCTCTGTTTCTTTAAGGTATTGTTTCCCTCAAACAGACAGAGAAGTAATGTGAGTCTAGAGAACGGAGTTTGGAAGGAAGGAAAGTTGCAATTTGTTTTTGTTTAAAAGAAAGAACACAAAAACTCTCTCCCTGTTTCTTGAAAGAAAACCTCAGTTGTTCCTCTGTTTTTGGGATTGAAACTTGCTACCTCCCTCTTCAACTAAAATATTCCAGCAGAATCTAAAACATCATGATAGGGGGTTTTATGAGGAAGGAGCCTCTGAATTCAACTAAGCTGCATGAACATCCAGAAGTGGTAGCCCTCTTCACTAGAGAAAATTGGATGCCTTTCCTTGAAAATTTGCATGGATATGATAATGAAGTCATAGAGGAATTTATATTGTCGTTAAAACCTCACTCAAAAACCCATGCCACTATCAGTTTGAGGCGTCTAACTATAGAAATCACCCCAGAGTTTATCAGCAGGATTACAAGTCTCCCACTTGGACTACCCTAGAGCAAGGAAGAAAAACCACTGGGTCAAGTTTCCAAGAAAACCTTTTTCCAGCCTAATGAGCATCCTGTGGAGGACAAGAATGGCATAAAGAGAACAAGTATACCTTACCCGTGGAATGAGGTCAGTTATTAAATTATGAAATGCATCTCCTGTGAAGGAAGATACAACATAGTTTATGGGTACCATCTCAGACTATTACATGAACTAAGATATGGCATGGACCTTCCTACATCTAGAAAACTCAGTATTCCATATTTTCTCCTCCAATCCTTAATAGAGTCTAGCACCAAATTGAAGGCAGGACTTCCAGACCAATTGGCTCACCATGGGCTAATTAAATTGCTGGTGGAGGATTCCCTCCACACTTTCACAATCCCCATAGCCTGGGAGATTTTCAGAAACATGACTAAAGAGGATGATATAAAAACTCTCACCTATGACCTTAGTCCATCTGAAAGTGAAGAGGAAGAACAAAAAGGGGAAGCTGAGAAGGAAATCCATGAAGAAGAAAATAACACGCAAATGGAAGAAGAGGAACCCCACATAGAAAAAAAAGAAAACCAGATAGGAAAGGAGAAACATGACACCACCAAAGATGAGCCTAAAGCAGAGAAGAAGAAAGAATCAAAAGTAGAAAAGGGTAAAACCACAACAGAGAAAAAGAAGAGGCCAAGAACTGAAAGGAAGAAGCCTAAGACAGTTCAGAAAAAGGTTGCCATAGGAAAAGCAGAAGCTAAGCAAGCAGAGGAGCAAACAAAATTAGAGATAGCAGAAGCAAAACCAGCAGAAATAGGAAAAGCATCAGATGTAGAAGAAGAAGCAAAGCAGGAAGTAGTGTCTCCTAAGACACTAGCAAGAGAGGCAATAACTATTCTTGCTGCACTTAGTACTCTAGCCAAGCCCAAAGGAAAAAGGAAAATACAACCATCCATGTACTTCAAGGCTCGAAAAAGCACTATAATAAATATGGGGAAGCCTCAGCCACCTTCAAAGGAGCCCACCATCATTGAAGATGTCCCTACTGCAAAAAAGGAGGAATATCCATCCAAAACCCCCATTACCTATGAAAGGGGAAGCCCTGGAGCTTCTATTTTGAAAGAAAGGATCAAACTTATGGACTCTAAAGTAGTCCTACAAGAGGTGTAGACCGCTCTACAAGAGACATTGACAAAGCTTCAAGAGACTGAGAATCTTGAAAATAAGGTAGAAGAACAAACCAAGGAGAAAGATAAGGCAAAAGAGATACCAGAGCCTAACCCTCAGCCTAATTTAGGCTCTTATTACAACCTTCTAGAAGGAGGGAAAATCATCCCACAAAAGTTTGCAGTCCCTCTGTTCTTTGAGCTAGAAAAGGAAAGAGTAAGGACCCATACATGGATGCAAATTGCAAAATCAAAAGGGGTGGAAGACATTGGACACATGGAAAACAAATTGAGAAAGATAGGAAAAGAATTGAGCATGGTCAGGCATACAGAAAGCATCATAAGAGCTCAATTGGAGGCAGAAAATGAAATGTTAAAGAAGCAGCTACAAGAAAGGGAACCCCAGGCAGAAAATGAGTTGTTAATCTTAAAAAGACATCAGCAGGAAAAGGAACCCCAGGCAGAAAGTGAGATATTAATAAGACAGCAACAGGAAAGGGAACCCCAGGCAAAAAATGAGGTATTAATCTTAAGAAGGCAGCTACAGGAAAGGGAAGCCCAATTAGCCTGCATGTCTAGCTGAGCTATGGAGGCACTACAGTGCAGGAAGCCAGCCAAATCATATGCAGTATACCTCAAGGATGAGTGGCTCCAGTTCCAAATCAAGACTCTGGCCCAAAGAGGCACCATCCCTTTTCAGGATTATGGCCAATTCATGGACCTATGTGATCACATTTTAGCTAAGGACAAAGCGAAGCTGACAGAGTTTCATTTGCACAACATGGCCCTTACTGATATGAACCTCTGGGACCCCAACGCTGTGTTAGGAGACTTGCAGCTGATGGCCATGGCATCTTGGATGAGCCATGAAGAGAAAAGGGCAGCAGAAATCCAAAAAATGATGGAAAAAGTGCCGAATGAACCTATGATGATTAGATCAAAGCCAACAGACCCCATGGCTCTCATCAGTGCCCACCAACACCTTGCAACTAATCCTCAAAGTGTCCCCAAATATATAGATGAGCAGGCCCAAGCTATTGCACATTTCGAGGATATGGAGAGATTGTTTGGAGATAACTGCATTCATGCCTACATGAGCAGGTGGAACACATTGCCACACAGCCTACAGATCATGGAGTATCACTCCCCAAACAGTATGAGAGAAGCCTTGAGAAGAGTGCCACTGTATAAGCACTCTATGCAAAGTTTGAAGGCCAATTGGATTAGGCTCAAATTCAGTCCTCCACTGCTGTTAGGACTGCTGGAAGGAGTAAAAGAGGAGGAAGAATAGAAAAAGTGGGAAGAGGTGGATAGAAAGGTAGGATTCCATGATAAAGAGGAAGATATCACATCAGAAGCATGGGATGTCAAGGAATCTATCAAAGCCATCAAGGATGAAGAGATAGATTAGTTTCTCAGAGGATGAGCAACCCATTCAATAAGGGTGATGATGAGCCCCAGAAATGGGTAATTATATGGGCTCATTTTTCCTCTTAATTTGACTTAATCCACTATTCTCATTATTTTATTGCATTTTTTTATTATATTTATGCTAATAGAGTGAGTTGGGTTAGTCATTTTGCCATGTAGTCTAATGTGTGCCTTATGCAGACTTTTTGGTAAATTTTGGACAAAGTCAAAGGATTTATGAGCAAATGGCAGACAATATTCGAGAAAATAGGGAAGAGGATTTGTAGGGGGGTGTCTCCTTCATTTATGACCCCTTTTCTTGAATCCTCCATCAGCAACTCGGAGCACAAGCAGCCACATTGATGCATCCAAGGGGAAGTTGAGCAAGTAAAGAAGGATTGTTGTTTATCTCCAATTTTGGGAAGCCAAGCTCCTTGATTTTAGGAAGGTTGTTGGGGGACTCCATTTGTATAAATAAGGGGGCTTAGAGGTTCAGTAGGTTAGCTAGTCATTAGTAGAATCAACACTTGTTCAGCTCATTTTTGAGCTTCCCTTTTGAGAACAGTTTATGTAATGTGACTTTTATTTTTGATAATGGAGATGAAACAGTTTTTGAGCCAGCACTAATCTCTTTCAGAGGGTTGAATCTCTTGGGTTAGGGCCCAACCCAAGCTACCTAGCACCTCTTTCTTTGTACTTATATGTCTTTGCTTCAGTTCATGAATTAATTTATGTTACATAGATTCATTTTACCTTGTTTAGATTAGGTTGCTTTTGATGGTTTGCATAGTTGTTTTTGTTTCAGTTGCTCAAGTAGGTTAATGCAGTGACAGGCTAAGATTCAAAAAGGCCAACAGCAAGCCTTGATCTCCTTTCTCCCTTTCTGGGACTATGATTTGAGGTCAAGGCGCTACTGCTGCCACCAAAAACACAGTTTTTCTCTCCCATGCAATCTCTAGTGTGATGACTTGATTTGGAAAGATTAATGTATTGCTTCAGATTCAGTTGCCTAGATCATTTCTTGTCCTTTTACAATAGATCTATCTGCATTCTTTTTTTTTTTAAATGTTACTGTTCAACATCTTCTGTTTGTAGGTTAGAAATTATGTCAAGCTAGAGAAATTTATGTTTTCATGGTATAGTTAGTCCTTTCTTTGATTAGTTGTCGTAAGTAGATGTGCAGATCTCTTGCAGGGCACCTTAGCTCACCATACAACCATAAAGTAGCTAGCACCATCTCACTTCTCACAGATTTCCCAAGTCATTTGCAACATTTCACCAATCTACCCTAATTTCTGCATTTTTCTCCATAAGCTTCCCTCTTGCCATTTGAACAAATCCAACCATCATGTTCCCTCTTTATCTTCCTTGACAAGCTCCAGACACCTCAACACCTTCATCTAGCCTTCAATTACCCTCTCCCATCATCTTTCTACCTTCAAATCCTCCAAAAACAGCTCTCGGCCTCCTCCTATAGATCCTCCTGTAGATCCCCTGCAGCCTCCCGTAGAATTTCTTGTGAGTGATTTTTCGAAGTCTGATTGCAAGGGAAGTATTCAGAAGGTTACTAGGGGCTTCTTGGGACCTCTCCACACCTTCCTCCACCTCTGCAAAAACCAAATCCGTCCTCCATCGCCACCAAACATCTGCCACATTCACAAACAGACAAAAGCTCATGCATAACAATTTCACATAAAACACATAAAAACACAAAAAAATGTTATTTTCTCATTTTCTTTTACAAGTAGTTTAAATAGATGTAATTCACCTTCCCAGTAGTCAATGGAATTCATCTCATCAGTTTCTATCTCTTTTTCTGTAAAAGTAGGGTTAGTTGGATAAATTAGGGTTTGCTAGGGTTTGCCTTACATTCCAGTCTTATTTCTCTTTTTGCAAGTAGAATAGTCCTCGTAGAGTTAGCTTTCTTCCGTCATCGTTAAAAGCTTCTTATGAGAATTCATAGAAGTTGGCTTAAGCTCCTAGTGATCTTGCACCAGTTGACCAAGTGACAGCCTGCAGTAAGAGCTAGTACTTGTGCATACAGCACCATCGCTTCCAAGTTTGTTACGAACTACTGGGTTGATAAAAGTAAAGTAGGAAACCCGATCGCCAACTAGCTTGGCCGATCTCCACCATTGATCAACCCCGCCTGATCCAACGAATATTGCAAAATCTCCCATGGATTAGTGCACTACTGTTATCCACCTGAGAGCACATGAGAAAAATGGTTTTCTCGTGAAACGCATCACGCAATTAGGCTAATCGTGTGAAATTTTAAAATATAGCTTACAGCCTTGAGGGTGTGTGAGAAACTACTTACTGCCTTAGAAACCCGCTCCATCATTTCCACACGTTTCTATTTCCCGCGATACGATCTCCACCATCCATCTCTTGACTTCATCCATGCGATAAGATCTCAGATGTTTATCGCTTCGTTACCCTGCCCGTCCATCTCTTGACTTAATCTCTGCTATTAGGTCTCGGCCATTCATCTCCTATTAACCTCGTTCGTCCATCCACTCACTTAATCCCTCGTGATATGATCTCCACCGTTCATTTGCTTTGTTACCTTGTTCGTCCACCCATTCTCTTAATCCCTCGCGATACGATCTTCGTTGTTCATCCTGTTCATTAACCCCATTCATCTGTTTATTTGCTTAAAGCCCGCGATAAGATCTCCACCATCCATCTTCTATTCATTGATCAATCCAATGGTCCCTATGCTCTACTGCATCCTTACATCCTCCTTTCACCAATTTCGATCTCTGACTGCTTTTTCCGCTTAAAACCCGATTTAGCCTAAGTTTCTTTGCTACACCTTAGTATAGTTTAATGCTCTTTGCTTCTGTAACTTAGACAGCAACCTTAGGTTAGTGGTTGTTTTAGCAATTCTTCTTAGCACAACTGTTTAGTTGGTTAGTTAGGTTATGGTGTGATTTAAGCATTTCATGTTGTTTTCTTCATTACTGTAGTATAGTAGCTCTCCCTTAGGATAGATTTTCTCTTCTTCCATAAAAAAGATAAGCTTTTTCTGACCCTATAGAAGTCTGGCTTGGAACCCCTAGGGTCTCTTGCTAGATGAGCAATGACAACAGGTAGTACCTTCACTTTTACTTGTGCATATAGCACTGTCACCTCCAAGTTTGTATGAACCCCAGGTTGATAAGTAAAGATGGTAGCCTTGGGAGTTGTAGCATTCTTGTTGCAATACCTAGGCTCATCAGTAGGCAACCAAGTAGACCCTGCAAAGATTGAAGTAATTATTAGACTTCTTATCCCTCGAACACCAAAAGAGTTATGAAATTTCCTTGGTTATGTTAGTTATTATTGACAATTTACAAATGCTTTTCAAATATTTCAGCTCATTTACATATATTAACAGGGAATGTGGAATTTTTCTGGACTTACAACTGTGATAATACTTTTGCAGAATTAAAGAAATTACTATCAACAACTCTAGTGTTACGAGGTCCTAATTTGAAACTCTCATTCCACATATTGTCTTATTCATCTGATACAACCATAGGAGAAGTGCTTGGCCAGGAGGAAAATAAGAAGCCCTATGCTATCTATTACATAAAAAAAGCTTAACATCAGTATAGCTAAATTACACCATGAAGAAAAAAGTGTTCCTAGCTATTATACATGTTGTTAATAAATTTGATCATTATATTACTAATTATGACATATTTTTTATATAGATCACTCTGCCATTAAGTTTAGATAATAAACAAATTATTAATGGTAGGGTGATTCGTTGGCCGCTTTTGCTACAGGAATTTGGCATCCCTATAAAGGATAGACCAAAAAAAGAGAATCTTGTGGCAGACTTCTTATCAAGAATTCCACCTGCAAGGGACACATCCCCTATGGAAGATCAATTTCCAGAAGAAAAATTATTTGCAGTATCTATCAAAACACCATGGTATTCTGATGTTGAGAATTATCTAGCATCGGGTAAATTAGCTTCACAATTTTCTCCTCGAGAGAAGAAACATATTATTCAGCATAGTTCTCGATTTTCTCAGCTTGATGGTTATCTTTTTCATATAGGAGTAGACCTTTAGATTCGCAGATGCATAAGGAAATATGTGATTTTTTTATATTTTTAAAGCCAACCACAACGATCCATGTGGAGGTCACTTTTATGATCGAAGAACAGGGCTTAAAGTACTGCAAATGGGATATTTATGGCTGACAATATTCAAGGGCACCAAGAGGTATGTTCAGAGTTGCAATTGTTTCCAAAGAATGGGACACCCCCTTCAATCTGATGAATATCCTCTCCAGACATAGTTGGTGATGGAACACTTTAAAAGTGGGTTATGGATTTTGTGGGCCTTATTAACCCTCTTTCAAATCATAAATCTATTATTCTGGTTTGTACACAACCTGTGACAAAGTGGGTGGAAGTGACAACTATTTCAAAAGATACAAAATATGTAGTTATAAATTTCTTATTTGAACTCTTTGTGTGATATGGTATACATAGAGAACTCATCATGGATGGAGGATCACAGTTTACAACTCATAAAATCTCTGCAACCATATAAATATCACGTTAAAAAACAAAGTTACTTCACCTTACCATCCATAAGCGAATGGCCAGGTTGAGAGCACAAACAAAGTTCTGGAAAATATTCTAACTAAGATGGTGGTTGTGGATCACCAAGATTAGGCTTCTAAACTTTTTTAAGCCTTATGGGCTTATCTTATGACTTGGAACAACACCACTAAATTCTCACCTTACCAACTTGTATATTGTAAAATTGTAATATTTACAATTGAGTTCAAAATTAAGACTCTTAAGACCTCCTGAGAAGTCAGCCTGGATCTTACAGAAGCATATGAACAATGACTGCGATAGCTTAATGAATTAAACGAAATGTGCCTTGCTTCCCTTAAGACAACATCTATAATTCAACAAAAAAGGGTTAAATGGCATGATCACCTTATTAAAAAAAATACCTTTAAGAAAGGTGACTAAGCATTACTATATGATTCTAGGTTTCAGGACTTCCCAAGGAAGCTTCTATTAGACAATTGCCATTGTGATGATGGCCAATGGCAGCAAGAGTGTTGGAATTAATGTCAATCAAATGAGCATTGATGTTGGTGGTAGTAGGTGAGTTAGCATTTATTTCAACTAGGCTAACATTGATGTTCATAGTGTGTCAAGCTCAGGGGAAGTCCCATGGTTTCTACAGTCTCTGGTTGAGAACCATAAGTGTCGAAGGATATGAAAAGAAGCTATAATGTCTTATAGATATGATGGTTAGGATGTCCCATGATTTGAAAGAATTTTTAAATTAGGATTTTAGCCTAAAGTTTCATGGAAGTGGAATAGTTGGATTATTTTCAAAAAGAGCATTCCAATGGTATGTGCAAGTTCACAAATGGCCTCCTGGATCAGGAATTATTTCCAGTCAAAGTTGAGGTGCCACAAAGTTAAATGATAGAGTCAAATGTGGCTTAGGGTCAAAATGGTGACCAATTTTGGCATTCAAATAGATTTGGTGGAGCCTTTCAGCGGGCTCTCTAAAGGATACCTAGGCAGACGTGGGAAAATAGAAAAACGATGGCAAGCGTTCTTATTGGCTCAAAGGTGGAGCCCATTGCACAACTCACCCTGGTGGTAGAAACCAAGAAAAATAAAAGTATGTGTAGTAGAAAAGGTTAGGATGGAAGCATCGGGAATATGTGGCTCTAACAACATCAGTAGAGATCTTGTTTAATGGAAAACGAAGGTCAAACAGACACATAAGCCTGCAGCAGCTACCCCGACAGGTGCATCCTGATGAAAGTATAAAGGAGACCTTTAAGAGTTGAGCAGGATGATGGTGGTGGTATGGTTGGCAGCCACAAACAATGAAAAAGGTATCAAGTGGACCCCACAATACACGTAAGCCCGCTAAGATGAGCCCAAAAGTTTCATGTGGAAGAGTGTTTAAAGTGTTGGGATAGAAAGCAATGGATTTAGCGCCAATACAAGGGCATGCATAAGAAAGTGGCAACGATGGCATAAGCCAAGAATGATATTAGCATGATGCAGTAGTATGGGGGATATGTGGCAGGAATATTTAAAATGTTTGGGTGGTCTAATGGGCCGAATTGAAGTGACACATTTCAAGACTTCAGAGGCACCATGTGGCACAAGTGACGTCAACATGATGTCTTTTTATAGGTTTTTTCTCGGAAGATTTAAGCGGTGTGCACAAAGGAACGAGCGAGTTGAATTGGTATCGAGTACGTTGTCGTGTTAGAGCACATGAGAATGGAAAATGTGTCGGGTAGACCCCATGCAACACGTAAGCCCTCAAGGCTCACCCCGGTGGAAACAAACAGGAACCCTAAGAGAAGGTTTGGCTATTGGAGCAGCGAGACATGGAGGAGTATGAGTTTGCATTGAAATCTCATCTCGAGATGCTCTTGATTGGCTAGTGGCTGCAACGAGTGGACCCAAGGGACATGTCATCCCGCAAGGGAGACCCTGGAAGGAAAATAAGGGCACACAGGTTATATCATCGAGATGAAGGTTCCAGGGGCCAAATGTAAGCACAAAAAATTGGTTTTATGTAGCTATGTGACCAAAGGCACAAAGGACAAGGTCACAGGAAAAACTTTTACCGCCAAATTATAGGTACTATGTAGGGACAAGACTGTGGGCATGGAGCTTATGGTGAAAAGGTATAATTAAATGATTAGGGACTAAGAAAGTGGTCATTATACATGGTCTTATGGGCCAATATTCAAGAGCTTGGGTCCACAAAGACATATTGGGAAATTACACCAAAATTTTCCATTAGCCATATTTCGAAGTTCACTACAAAATAGGGGAGAAGGCATGAATGGGTCGGCAACCAGAGCTAGCTTATGTGCCAAACTTGGTGGTTATGCCAAATTGGTTGTATCCATAATTGGTGTTAGTAGAGCTTGGGAGGGAAAGTTAATGACTAGAACATGTCGACATCTATTATGAGTACATGGTTTGAGTGCACAGGCTAAGCTATTGGGGTAAATGGCAAAGGAAATTGTATATATCTTCGTTACAAGGAAGTTAAGGACCACAATGTGTAGGAGAAAATTAATGGAGCCTATCTTGAAATAGAATTATCCATCCTTGATCTTAGTTGCATGTGATAAATAATTAAATGGATAAGATTATTGAGTGCAAAAGATATGATCACAAAAGAAAAGAGCCATGCATGAAGTACGAGTTGAGCATTGTGATCAAATTAACAAGAATGGAGAGGCTTGATGTAGCATGTAGTTTGAGTGAGAATTAATTATCAATATGGAGAAATGCCTATTAGCACATTCACAGTATTTAATGTTGTTGCAGTGGGCGAAGTAATCATATGCAACAACAGTATGAAGAGCCATGTTGAGAGTACACTCTCAGGAAACATGGATGGCAAAGTTATGGATGACAAAGATAACATTGTTCCTTATGCAATAGAGGAGAAAAATTATGGATTGTAGTTGTGCAATTGTGGGGAATGTTTCATTGTTGAGTAATATGAGTGGAGAGCTCTGTTGGTATGCATTGTTGAGAAGAGGTTCTAAGTGCCTGTGTAGAAGAAGAAGCCCGAGATCAGAGAGTTGTATGTTGTTGCAGAATGAGTAGATGAAAAAGTGTTGTGTGAGATGTATAAAGAGAAGGCTATAGAGGAGAAAAAAGATCCGATAAAAGGCAGAGCGATTGCCATTTATAGTATATATCTAGTTCCTTATTGAGAGTGCGTTGGAGCCTGCAAACCAAGGAATTGGTGCTTCCATCTAGTGGGTATCTGAAGAAAGGTTTGGGGTCGGTGCCTCTTGCAAATTGGTGCTTTCATAAATCCAAGGAGTCGAAGATATTTGGTTGTCTATGGTATATGGAGAGAGGAAAGAGTTCAATACAGAGGCCAAGGAGATTATCATGAAAGGGCTATCAAATCTGAATGTTGATAAATTGAGGCATTATGAGTCAACAAAGGAAACGTTGGACATATTGCAATGTCTATATGGAGGAGAGAGAAACGTGGCTCAAGAGAAGGCCAAAAAGCCTTGTTTCTCAAGCAGTGAATCTGAATATGTAAAGATTTCTACTAATGAGAAGAAGATAAGGAAGAAGAAAAAGAAAGCTTCCCAAAGGATATATACTCAAAAGATTTAAGTTCTTCTTTCAAATGTGCAAGCTGCTGATATTCACCCCAAAGGTGAAGAATAAGACTTGTACAAGAGGTTAGGATGCTCACAAAGTATGGTATTGAACTGTGATAAATGCAAAAAAATAGGTTAATCATTATCTAGTAGTAGTGGTGAATATAGACCTATCTTAATAGCAATATAAAAAGAAGAAGAGAAGAATATCTCATGGTGAGAATGAAGAAATATCCCATGAGTGTTCATCTACAGGTGAAGATGAATGCATTCCCTGTAGTGATGAATAATGAGTACTTCTCATACCCATGGAGGATACTAAAGACTCAGAAAGGGGAATAGATCCTTGTGATACTTTTTCTAGCACATCTAATAGTGAGGAAAAGGATCTAGATGAGAATATCTACTTTAGCAAGAAGTTGATATATCATATAAAAGAGATCAAGGAGCTTGCACAGGAAAATAAAAATAAAAATGAGCAGCTACAAGAATATGAGCTTCAAAATGATGAGTTGAGCAAAACAAAAATTAATTTGAATGCTCAACAGGGCGAAGTCAGTAGTTTGAACAAAAGGCTAAAAATTTTACTAAATGATAGAGAAGCCTATTATGAGAGACTACAAGTGTAAGTAGTCTCATTGAGACATGATCAGGAAAGGGAAACAAAAGATTTTTCTCAATACCAGAAGCTTAAGGAGAGAACAAAGGCCTTTGATCAGATGCTTGTTAAGAAGAGATCCCCTCTCATCAAGGTTGGTTTAGGATTCTAGAAGGAATCGAAATCCAAGAGAAAAGAAGCAGTTGAAGGTCCCAACACATTTAAAGGAAAGGAAGTTGTTGGAAATCAATAATAGTGATGAAGGAAGCAGCAACACGAGAAGAAGCAACAAAGGAAGGAGTAACATCATAAAAATGCTCGAGCTAGTTGTTTTCACCTATCATATCATATTATATTTGTGTCAAATGGTCTTATTTTACATCCTTGGTACAACGAAGGACAGGTGCATTCTTGGTTGATCTAAATGGAGAGTCAAAAATTAGAAGTTGAAATTCAAAAGGGAGAGTCAAAATCCCAAAGTTAAAATTCATAGGTTGAAATCCAAGAGGATGTTCCAAAATTTCGAGGTCGAAATGATAATGGAAGGTCGACCATTGGGACTTGATATCAAAACATCATAAAAGAGGACACATCAAAACCTGAATCCCAGAGGATCAATCATTTCATAGCTTTGGGGATCAGAACCTCGTAACTCTTTAAAAATTGGAATTATGTTATAAGCATTGAAGTGTGAGGAGAATATAAATACAAAGGAAACCATTGAAAACTCAAGGACCCAAGGGCCCATTTCTCTCTCATCTCAAGAAGACACATGGAAGCTGGTGATTGACCTCAAGAATTAGGCATGGTTGATGATGTTAGTATGACGTGGTCGTACAATGGACACATGGAAGTTGGTTTCAACATTTTCAGGGACCTAATGGGGAAAATCTGGGTGAGAGTGTCACCCCTCAGGAGGCACCACGTAGAGATGATGACCTCAATGTGGAATCATCTTAGAGGTTGGAATTTCAGAGGAAAGAGATTTTATAACCCCTGTTTAAATTATTTTATAAAAATATCTGATCCACTGGAGGGGCTCCGATGTTATGTGGCATTTGGTCATGAGGACTCAGAAGACAAAGGGCATAGAGAGGGTGGAGCACCTAGGCGCTATGGAGAATATTGGAGGTCAGATTTTTCATAACTCTTTTTTAAATTTCATTTTAGAAAAGGTTACAATGAGAAGGGCTTCCGATGTGGACTAGCACATGGCCGTGAGGGATCCAAATAACCCAGAGTGGAGAGAAAAATTAACACCTAAGTACTATGAACCATATCGGGATGTGAATATCAAAACTCCTATGTAATTTATTTTTGAAAAAGTTCCAATGATTCATTAGTTGACTGTATGGCATCTTTATTTGGTCATCAACAATTCTCAATTATGGGGTATGTATTAAATGTTTTACCTGGAAATTTCAAATGGTGCATGCTTGTTTTGATTCTTGAATCCTAGCAACACAAAGGCATAATGTCCAATACTCAGATGTTGGTTGAGCTAGTATCATTGGAAGGTTGAATTCATTTTGGTGAATTGAGCATTGGACATAAGTAGGAGATGTACATAAATAAGCTCACTATGTGAGTGTTTAATTTCTAGTTTTTATAAGTTGTAGTTCTTCATTTCAAGTATTATGAAGAGATGACTCCCAACAAATCAAGTTCCACAGAGATTTCTAGTTTTATAGGTTCAATATATTTTTGACTCCATGCTTAATTGTGAAGGCTACTAGCCTACAAGTTCTTAGCACCTTGCCAACAAGGCATTATCCCCAATTGGAGCTGATGTTGTCACCTTTCATACTGTTATAGACATATTTGGGCACTGCAACCCCAAACTCATATGTCCATAAACTAAGGGCTCCTTAAGTCTCTAAAAGTGTTGTTTCATACCCTAAAGGATCATGGTCAACTGATTACATCATTTCCCAGAAGTTCCACCTAAAAAACTACTCAGAACTGGCCAAAACTAGACCATACAGATTGCTCCATGGGCAAGGTGTGATGCATACTGACTGCCTAACTAGCCAGGTGCAATGCATACTCAAATGGCCTTCTATGGGGTGCGATGAGAAAGAAGAGACAAATGGCAGAGACAGTTTGCAAGATGGATGATCATGGAATCTTCGAGAAACTTCTCCTATGACACTTGCCTCTCTGAATTTTCCCAGGGATGAGTAAGATATCATTGAAATCTCCAAGTGGAACCAAGAACTATCATTGGAATGACACTAATCAAAAACCCAGAGCTGACTCACACCCTTGCAAGACATCTATAAATGGATCCCTCATCTGAGAGATCTAGAGGCTGGAATTTTGTATTTTGTAAGGATGTGTTGTTGGTTTGCTGGTGAGAAGAGACATTACATTGTTGGGTGATTTTCTTGTTCATGAGGTGAAGAGGGTGTCTACAACTAGGAGGATGATGATGGATCAGACAGCTGGGTTGTAATCCTCTCTTAAATTACTATTAATAAAGTTCTTTGAGTTTTCCTCCATATAATCATGTATTTGTGAATCTTGTTTATGAATGCAATTGTATGGTCAATGTGTTTCTGATTCCACATTGCTTATGATGTTTTAGATAGAGATGCTTTGATAGTTTGTTGTTACTTTGACTCTATAGTTACTCTTTGAACGGGGACAAGTAGGAGAGGAGTGGAAAATTCTAGCAAGGAAAGGAGAAATCAAGCTAGGATCAAGGCAAAAGATCTAGGTTGGTCCTCTTTTCTTCTCTTCCATCTATCACACTTAAAGGAACTCTTAAAAAGCTTTCATTGTTTGTTTCTAAGATAGCTACCCATCTTAGTGGGACTAGCAGTTCGAACCGACACTAGTTTTCCTTGAAACACATACCATCTTATATTTGTGTCAAATGGTCCTATTTTTCATCCCTAGTGTAGAGAACGATAGGTGCATTCTTGCTTGATCTAAAGGGGGAGATGAAAATCAGAAGCTGAAATTCAAAAGGGAGAGTCAAAATCCCAAAGCTGAAATTTAGAGGCCGAAATACAAGAGGAAGTGTCGAAATTTGGAGGTTGAAATGAGAAAGGAAGGCTGACCATCGAGACCCAATATCAAAACATCAGAGAAGAGGACACATTGTCACCCAAATCTTGGAGCGTAGATCATTTTGGAGCTTCGAGGATCAGAACCTTGTAACTCTTTAAAAATTGGAATTCTGTTATAAGCACCGAAGTGCGAGAAGAATAGAAATACAAAGGAAATCATTGAAAAACCAACGACCTGAGGGCCCCTTTCTCTCTCCTCTGAAGAAGACACATGGAAGCTGGTGATTGGCCCTGAGAAATAGACATGTTTGATGACGCTAGTATGAAATGCCTGTACACTGGATATGTGGCAGTCGGTTTCGACATTTTCAGGGACCTAATGGGGAAAATATGGGTGACATGTGTCACCACTCAGGAGGCGCCACATGGAGATGATGACCTCAGCGTGACATCATCTCGGAGGTCAGTATTCAAGAGGAAAGATATTTTGTAACCCTTGTTTAAATTGTTTTATAAAAAGTTTATATCCGATGGATGGGCTCTGATGTTAAGTGGTATTTGGTCATGAGGACTCATAGGACCAAAGGCATAGAGAGGGTAGAGAACCTAGGTGCTATGCAGAATATCAGAGGTTAGAGTTTTCGAAACCCCTTTGAAATTTCATTTTAGACAATGACTTTTAGGATTTTTATGCAAGCTTGAGTCAAGGTAACCAAGTAGAGGAATTGGATTATCATTTGCATGATAACTTGTTGTACCATCTTGGCAAGCTTTGTATTCCACGGGGAGAAAGATTCAACATCATAAGAGAGGCACATACTTCTGTTATTGCTAGCCATTTCAATGAAAGACGATGGCGCATCTACATAGGTATTGTTATTGGCCACATATGCTTGAAAGTGTGTCACATTTTATTAAAGGATGTTCATTATGTGAAGTCAGTAATCCTAGCAAGTGGAAGCTAGGATTGTACACACCACTTCCAGTTCCTTCACGACTGTGGGAGAGTGTTTATATGGATTTTGTAGGAGGTCTTCCATTGTCAAAAAGAGGTCATGATTATTTGTATGTATTTGTGGATAGGTTCAGCAAAATGTGTATTTTGATGCCATGTAAAAATAAAATTATAGCTAAACAAATTGCTCAGTTATTCTTTTAGAATGTATGGTTCATTTTGGATTTCCCACATCCATTATTAGTGATCGAGATTCTCACTTTGTTGAAAATTTTCGGTCAAGCTTGTGGGGATTCATGCACACCAAATTGAAAAAGAGTACATCATTTCATCCATAAACAGTTGGTCAAACAAAGGTGGTGAATAGGACAGTGATACATATTCTTCATGGGTATTGCAACAAGCATCCTAAGTTGTGGGATGAAAATTTACCCTATATTCATCATGCTTACAACCGGACCAAGCACTCTTCAACTCAAACATTGCCATTTTAGGCATGTTTTGGATACTTGCCTAAGTCTCCTTTAGATTTATTTTTTGGGAAAGATGTTTCTATTGATGGTCATAGTGACATAAACAAAGCAATAAGGTTCATTGAACAAATCCAATTGATACACCAAAGAGTTCAAGAACAAATGGAAAATAGCCAAGGCAAGTACAAAGCAAGGCATGACAAGCATCATGTAGATCACAAGTTCCAAGTCAGTGATGAATTTTGGCTTCACATTAGCAAAGAGAGGCTCCAAGGAAAATGTAAAAAGCTAAAACCAATTAGATATGGTCCATTCAGAATTTTGGAAAAGATTGGTAACAATGCTTTCAGGTTGGATTTGCCTTCCTATATGCAAATTTATGTTGTTTTTAATATTGAGAACTTAAGGTTGTATGAGCCTCATTTGATTGAAGATCAAGGAGAACATGCCCAAATTCCTTCCATTGAGGATTTTTCTCTTGAATACCTTGATGAACTATAGTAAGACACCATTCTTGACAGAAGAACAAGGTCTTCAAAACGAGGGAATGTGGATTACCTCTGAGTGGGGCTCAAGGGAACAAATCCAAAGGACAAATGGATCGAGATTGGAAAGGTGAGGGAACTATACCCTCACATGTTGGACAATTGAAAGTGATATTTTTGGGTCCAAAAGGATTCCAGTGGGGAGGAATGATCAGGTGCTCAAACACATAGCTCAAAATTCAAATTTGTTAGATTGGTGTGGAACCTGGACGACCGCGTAGTGATCATAATCCTGAATTTTGTGTAACTTGTTTCACGTGAAATAGACACTGTATGCTCCCAGAATCATGTTTTGTTCACTTTCCCAAATAAGCAAATTTTTGAAAAAAAAATTGACAGACCAGTCAACAGTTTGTATGGCTGACTGGGTAGGTTTATGTGGTAGGTTGACTGGTCAATGGGATCAGCGAATTGTGTTGTACCAAGTGGCCCATTTTCATTGGTGCAATTTGGCATATTATTATTGGTTGGTTGGTGTCCAACCACGAGCTGACACATGGCCCAACTGGAGGCCGCCACGTGGCAACCCGAGGGCCACCAAAATTATGGATCAGTTTCAGGCAGAGGAAATGGGGGTCAAAACCACATCCAACAAAAACCAAGCAAAGCCTTCCACTAATACACCATACACATGAGTCTTAACATATATAGTCCATGCATTTCATTTAAAGTTGAATGCGCACCATTTGGAAGTAGGACCAGCCGACAGGGGTCAGCCCTTGGTCGCACCACCAACACACGACCACCATCAAAGATGAGCGAGGGGGATGACCAGTGGGGGCATGCCATTGGCCTTAGCCCTTAAAAATTTAGGCCTTAGAGGTTGAATTAAGATGCCCACAATTTGTGTTGGTTTAAGGAAAAATGGAATCCATTAGTACATTCTAGGGAGAAATTATGGGTTAGGTGCTAGATTTTGGGGAGTTTGTAGAGCGAACAACAACTAAACTTGGGAAAATCATAATTGGATGAGTTTTTGACCAAATCAGGAGTAGAAAGAGGCTACACAGGCATTTTTGGGCATTCTGGAGCCATTGGAACATGTTTCAAAGCTTTCTGAGCATTGTAAACTAGTGTATTCACATTTTTTAGCATAATAGAGAGGGCCAAGCCATTGGGAGCTGGACCAAGGAGACGTAGCCTAGGAGGGGTGAACTCCTTGATCATGTGCTACTGTGATACTGTTTATGGTGATGTTTATGTCTATTATATGTTGTTCTTTAGTCATTTGTTTATTCTGCACATAAAACTTACATAAAAAACACTCAAAAACCCATGTTTAAACTTGCAAATAATTTCATAAATCCTCAAGCACATTTAATATATTCTGAAAAGGAATTTTAGCACAACAAAACTAATTTTCCCAACCAAATCATGGTTGGTTTCCATCCTAATGCTGAATTATGTACAAATGTTACCCATTTACAAAGGAGAAAAGGTGTTTGAAGGCTAAGGCTTGGACTAGGAATCTCACTTGAAGGATTCTTCCAACATCAAGGCTTCATTTATTTTAATGCTCCCTTTTTACTCTATTAATAATACAATATGTGTTTTCTTTCCATAAATGTGTCAATTATTGTCCATTTATTATGTGGCTCCTTGATCTTTTACGTAATTTGTATTAAAAAATGTTATTCTTTGTATAGTTGTGTTGTCTCCACTTGATTTTTGTTGAAGACACTCATCTACACTAGCAAATAGGAGATCGTGATCTTGGAAGCCAAAGATTCAAGGTCGACAACAAGGGTATTAGCATCAGAGAGAGGTAGGATATCTATATTCCTTTGTATTTTCTAGTATGAATTAGGAAATATTTCATGTAGTTGTCATATGTAGTTTCTAGATCCTCCCATAGGACTAGAGGGATCGTTTCTGTCTATAGAAAGGATTGCCTGCACAAAAAATCTCTTACATATGGAAGGTTGTAAATATATAGAGGAGTGGGGTAAGTTGGGAGTTCTTATCTAATTAACAATCTAAGGTTTATATCCACCTTTTATGGGAGGATGGGATCAAAGGATAAGGGATGGAAACCCCAAAGTAGGGTAGGATAGGATCCAGAGGTTTTATCTAAGGTAAATTGTTATACCAAATTTTGGAAGCTTCTGGAGGCTTCCAGAATTTATCTCTTTTTCCCGAATTTATAGAACCAACGCAGGTGCAAAGGGGAGAAACTTGTAGGTGAGTGTTGTCCAGCAAGAGGCCAAGGTGTGTTGGTCCTAAAACTAGCTCACATGATGCAGTTTCAGGTAGAAACTATGGGGAATGAAAGAAGCATTCTTAGGGATTTGTGCAATGATGATGACAAAGGGGAATAAGATGTTGATTGATCCCATTAGGAGGCATATTAATCGGATGTAACAAAATGGCCTATAACACCAACCTTCTAAACAAGAGCCTCCTATAACACTAGTATCAAGGGAAGGAATTTCGATTCCAGACTTAAGAAGTATAGTAAGGCGTAAACCAAGCCCATTGCCTCACCATAATGACAATCCAATTCAACTAGTAACTCTTGAGTTTGAAATAGCAGATGGGTATTGGCGAATTTTTGACCAAATGCTAGGATAAGTAAATACATCAGCCACACCTACTTTCACAATAGAATTTTCTATTTTTGATCCACAAGCAAACATACCCATGAATTCCATACCACTTCAAGGTCTTCTAAACTTCCATGGAATGGCCTCAGAAGACCCTGACGCATTCTTGTTTGAATTTGACATTTTGTGTCATGGGTATGATTACACCATTGATCCCTGTAAATTGAAATTCTCCCCCTCAACCTTGAATGGAGCAGCATTATGATGGTTCATGGGATTAGGAGTTGGTATGATTAATTCCTATGATCAAATGAAGGAATCCTTTGTTACAACATATCAAGACTATTGTTAATCTAGGGATTTTAAAGAAGGAATATTCAAGATGAGTTATAAGGAGGATGATACTTTAGATGAATGTATAGAATGATTTTAGTATAACCTCTAGAGGTAACCATACAATACCCTTCCTAAAGAAGTATTGAAAACTTCCCTTATTAGAGGAATGAAAGATGAATGGTTAGAAACACTCAATTTAATGAGGCAAGGAGATATTTCTAAGGAGGAATATGATGATATTATTAAATTGTGTATCAAGTGCTCTATAGGAAGTGTAAGGAACAAGCATGAACAATGGGATCCCTTTAGAAGAAGTAGCAGGGCTACTAACGGAGGAGTTACTCGAATAGAAATTGGTAACTTCTTAGGAAATTTGAAGAAAAATATCCCAAGTACTTTGACAACTTAGTTGGATGTTTTGCAGGTAAAGAAAAAATAGTCAGAGGTATAACAAGAATTGGAAATATTTTGTCCCTGATGTCATTGGAAGGATGCTCGTAAGAATTTCCATTAGATGTTATTGAATTTTGTGCTTTCTGTGAAAAGGAGCATGCAACCGATCACTGCCCATCCTTGTCGGGGTAAAATTTTATTAATAAGGAAGCTGAGGAATAACCCATACCAAAATATTTAGTGGCCCAATGATTACAATCGAAATATCATCCCCATGTATGACTCAAGACTCTCCTATGTTATTTCATGGTCAATATAATCAACAATAATATCATGGATCGGTGTGGCAAAGTCAACAATATCTTGGAACATCATGGAAAAGTTAGCAATACCCAACACCATATTGGTCAAATCAGCCACACCCTATATATGTATGGAAAAATCAATAGTACTTTGGATTTCCTTGGAAAAACACATAATACCCTTCCCAATGTCTAAATGACGCTACTCAGGGGCCAGTATGGCCTCAAAAATGGCAATTCCCTTCTTGGCCAATTAACCAATCTCAAGGGGCACTACCTCAGTTACAACCATCATCAAACTTACAAAGATCCCAATCACAACTTCAATTACCTTCGAACACCCTACCACCATTATGTCATCAACTACCCGTGAAACCACGCCCCGACCTGAACAATCGACCTGTTCAACTTTTTGAATATCAGAAACATTTGATTTTTGTTTTTCCCCTTTGGAATATAACATAATCAAATTACAATCAGAGTGAATAATTGTTTCAGAAATTTCCTCAAAAGATTCTGAAAAATTAGAAAACAAAAAACATAGTAAGGAGTAGGATCAAGTTTAGACTGACAGTTTTTCATCAGTTGGGACCTATGGTCAAAATCACCTGTGCCATAAACATTAGACCCATTTCCTGAACCTACCAAAATATTTATAGTAACTAATTTTACAATTGTTTCTCCTCTATTTCCAGAAAGATTGACTATAATGAAACAATCGACATATCTAGAATTTGATTTAATATGTGAATTACAAAATATTTGTGTTAAAATTCCCCTCTTGTAGGCTATTAGAGACATGATTATATATGAAAAAAATATTTAGAAAATGTACATTAATAATCCTAGAATGAAGCCTAAGGATCACCCTACCATCCATGTGATTGCAAAACTGTTTGATTTAATTTTAGGGAGACAAATTTCTATGAAGTATGAAGTTCTCAAAAATCTTGTAGTTACTATACAAATCAAAGGGGTTAGTTTTCCAAATACCTTTGTATACCTAGGAGCTTTTATTAATATTATGACATTAAAATCCTATGATTTACTTGGAATAAATGAGCTGAGACTGACTCCCACCATGTTGGAACTAGCTGATAAACCTATGGTTAAACCTGAAGGGATCCTTGATGATATAATTGTCTTGGCGGATTCTTGCGAATATCCCATCGATATTTCTAATTCTTAATCTCAAAGAAAAATTAGAAGGATATCCACTTATATTGGATACACCTTAGCTTGCCACTACTGATGCATGTATTGGGTGTCAAACTGGGAACATGAAAATTTATTGGAGAATAGCCACTAAGAGTCTTACCATTTATCTGCCTGCTAAACCCAACATGGAATTAGGTAACCCAATATGGTTTTCTCATAATTATGATGAAGGGAAGTTGCATCGTATTCACACTATTGAAAAGGTACTTACCTTTAAACAAAAAAATTGAATATGATACCATTAGTAGCTTCATTACCCAACCATTTGTAGTAGAATAACTAGCCTATCGAACATTGGAAGCCATGTTGGATAATGAAGCCTAGGGTAATCCCATGGAGGGGTTTACTAGAAATTATATCCCTAAATCAATATTCAATAACAAAATTCCATTCAAAATTGAACCAAATAACTCATTAAATATTAATGCTAGACCACAAGTTCCCAACAAAAATGAATGTTGCAATTCCTTTAGAAGCATAAACAAGCCTTCACTTGGGATTATACAGACATGAAGGGAATTGTCCCTGGATTATGCACACATCATATTTATATAGGGAAAGATGTTCATCCTATCTATAAACCTAAATGAATATGAAACCCATACCTTAAGGATATAGTGAAACAAGAACTTTAGAAATTACTTGATGCTAATTTTATATATCCTATATCAGATGGTCAGTGGGTTTCACCATTAGTTATCATCCCTAAAAAGAACAGGAAGTGGAATATTTGTGTAAAATATAGGGAACTAAATAAAGCTACAAAAAAGGATCATTTCCCTCTTCCATTCATAGATCAAGTACTTGACACACTTGCTGGAAAAATTTATTTTTCCTTTTTAGACGGATTAAGTGGATATAATTAGATTCAAATCACTTTGGAAGATCAATATAAGACTACATTCACTTGTCCATGGGGAACATTTTCATATTGAGTTCTATCATTCGATATTTACAATGCACCTGCTACCTTTGAAAGAGAAGTTCTAAGTATATTTTCTGATTTAATTGGTAATGGGCTTGAAGTCTGTATGGATGACTTCACCCCTTATGGTGAAAAATTCGAAGAGGCTTTGGAAAATATAGAAAAAAATAAATATCAAATGTATAGCAACCAAGCTACGCCTTAGTCATGAAAAATTCCATATGCTGATGATAAAATGTGTAGTCTTGGGACACATTATTTCTACCGTAGGCAGTCAGGTAGACCTTGCAAAGATGGAGGTAATTCTAAGACTTCTTATCCCTCAAACACCAAAAGAGGTATGCAATTTTCTTGGTTATGTTAGTTATTATTGACAATTTATAACACGTTTTTCAAATACTTCAGCTCATTTATATATATTAACAGGGAATGTGGAATTTGTCTGGACTGATAACTGTGATATTGCTTTTGCATAATTAAAGAAATTATTGTCAACAACTCTAGTGTTATGAGGTCCTAATTGGACATTCTCATTCCACATATTGTCTTATGCATCTGATACAACCATAGGAGAATTGCTTGGCCAGGAGGAAAATAAGAAGCCCTATGCTATCTATTACATCAAAAAAAGCTTAACATTGACATAGCTAAATTACACCATGAAGAAAAAAGTGTTCCTAGCTATTGTATATGTTGTTGATAAATTTCATCATTATATTACTAGTTATGCTATATTTTTTATATAGATCACTTTTCCATTGAGTATTTAGATAATAAACAAATTACTAATGGTAGGGTGATTTTTTGGCCACTTTTGCTACAGGTATTTGGCATCCCTATACAGGATAGGCCAAGAAAAGAGAATCTAGTGGCAGACTTCTTATCAAGGATTCTACCTGCAATGGACACATCCCCTATGGAAGATTAATTTATAGAAGAAAACTTATTTGCAATATTTATCAAAACACCATGGTATTTTGATGTTGAGAATTATGTAGCATTAGGTAAATTAGCTTCACAATTTTCTCCTCGAGAGAAGAAACATATTATTCAATGTAGTTCTCGATTTTCTTGGCTTTATGGTTATCTTTTTCATACGAGAGAAGACCTTTAGATTCACAGAAGCATAAGGGAAGATGTGATTTTTTTATATTTTTAAGGCCAACCACAATGAGCCATCTAGAGGTCACGTTTCTGATCGAAGAACAAGGCTTAAAGTACTACAAATGGGATATCTTTGGCCGACAATATTCAAGGGAACCAATAGGTATGTTCAGAGTTGCAATTGTTTCCAAAGGACAGGACACATCCTTCAATCTGAGGAAATTCCTCTCTAGACATAGTTGGTGATGGAACCATTTAAAAGTGGGTTATGGATTTTTTGGGCCCTATTAACCCTCTTTCAAATCATAAACCTATTATTATGGTTTCTACACACTATGTGACAAAATGGGTGGAAGTGACAACTATTTCAAAAGCTACAAAATAAGTTATAAATTTCTTATTTGAACTCTTTGTGTGATATGGTATACATAGAGAACTCATCATGGATGGACGATCACAGTTTACAACTCATAAAATCTATGCAAACTTACATAAATATCATGTTAAAAAACAAATTTACTTCACCTTACCATCCACAATCAAATGGCCAAGTTGAGAGCACACAAGGTTCTCGAAAATATTCTAACTAAGATAGTGGTTGTCAATCACCAAGATTGGGCTTCTAAAATTTTTGAAGCCTTTTGGGCTTATCGTATGACTTGGCACTACACGACTGAATTCTCACCTTACCACCTTGTATATGGTAAAATTCTAATATTTACAATTGAATTCGAAATTAAGACTCTTAAGACCGCCTAAGAAGTCAACCTGGATCTTGCAGAAGTGTAGAAACAATGTCTGCGATAGATTAATGAATTAAAAAAAATGTGCCTTGCTTCTCTCAAGGAAACATCTATAATTCAACAAAAAATGTTTAAATGGCATGATCACCTTATTAAAACAAATACCTTTAAGAAAGGTGACTGGGCATTATTATATGATTCTAGGTTTCAGGACTTGCGAGGGAAGCTTCTATTAGACAATTGGCATTGTGATGATGGCCAGTGGCAACAAGAGTGTTTGCATTAATGTCAATCATATGAGCATTGATGTCGGTGGTAGTAGGTGAGTTAGCATTGATTTCAACTAGGCTAACATTGATGTGCATAGTGTGTCAATCTCACGGGAAGTCCCATGGTTGCTACAGTCTCTGATTGAGAACCATCATAGTAGCAGGATATGAAAAGAAGCTATAAAGTCTTATAGATATGATGGTTAGGGTGTCCCATGATTTGAAAGCATTTTTACATTAGGAGTTTAGCCTAAAGTCTCATGGAAGTGGAATAGTTGGATTATTTTCATAAAGAGCATTCCAATGGTATGTGGAAGTTCACAAATGGCCTCCTGGATCAGGAATTACTGCCAATCAAAGTTGAGGTGCCCCAAAGTTAAATGATAGAGTCAAATGTTGCTTAGGGTAAAAATGGTGACCAATTTTGGCATTCAGATAGATTTGGTGGAGCCTTTCAGCGGACTCCCTAAAGGAGACCTAGGTGGACATGGGAAAATAGAAAAATGGTCGCAAGCATTCCTATTGGCTCAAAGGTGAAGCCCATCGCACAACTCACCATGGCGGTAGTACCCTAGAAGAATAAAAGTGTGTGTAGTAGAAAATGTTAAGATGGAATCATCGAGAATATGTGGCTCTGAAAACATCAGTAGAGATCCTGTTTAATGGACAACGGAGGTCCAATAGACACATAAGCCTTTTACAACTACCCCAAACAAGTGCATCCCGATGGAAGTATAAAGGAGCCCTTTAAGAGTTGAGTGGGATGATGGTGGTGGTATAGTTGGTAGCCACAACTAATGAAAAAGGTATCAGGAGGACCCCATAATACATGTAAGCCCACTAATATAAGCCCAAAAGTTTCATGTGGATGAGTTTTTAAAGTGTTGGGATAGAATGTAATGGATTTAGCGCAAACATAGAGGCATGCATAAGAAAGTGGCAGGGCTAGCATAAGCCAAGAATGATGTTAGCATGATGCAATAATATGGGGGACATGTGGTAGGAATATTTAAAATTTTTGGGTGGTCTAATGGGCCAAATTGAAGTGACACATTTCAAGACTTCGGAGGAGCCACGTGGCATAGGTGACATCAACATGATGTCTTCCTATAGGTCTAGTCTCGAAATATTTGAGCGGTGTGCATAGAGGAACGAGCGAGTTGAATGGGCATTAGGAAGATTTGGTCGTGTTAGATCACATAAGAATGGAAAGTGCCTTGGGTGGGCCCCATGCGACACATAAGCCCTCAGGGATCACCCCGGTGGAAACAAACAAGAACCCTAAGAGAAGGTTGGGCTATTGGAGCAACGAGACATGGAGGAGTATGAGTTTTCATTTACATCTCATCTCGAGAGGCTCTTGATTGGCTAGTGGCTACAACGAGTGGACCCAAGGGACATGTCATCCCACAAGGGAGACCCTGGAAGGAAAATAAGGGCACATAGGTTGTATCATTGATATATAGGCTTTAAGGGCAAAAAATAAGCACAAAAAATTGGCTTTATGCAGCTGTGTGCCTAAGGGCGTAAAGGAAAAGGTCAGGGGAAAATTTTTTATTGCCAACTTATAGGTACTATGTAGCGACAAGACTGTGGGCATGGAGCTTATGGTGAAAAGGCATAATTAAATGCTCAAGGACCAAGGAAGTGATCACTGTACATGGTCTTATGGGCCCAAGGGGCCAATATTCAGGAGCTTGGGTCCACAAAGACATATTGGGAAATTACACAAAAATTTTCCATTAGCCATATTTCGAACTCCACTACAAAACAGGGGAGAAGGCATGAATGGGTCGGCAACCAGATCTAGGTTATGTGCCAAACTTGGCGGTTATGCCAAATTGGTTGTATCCATAATTGGTGTTAATAGAGCTTGGGAGGACAAGTTAATGACTGGAACATGTCGACATCTATTATGAGTACATGGTTTGAGTGCACATGCTAAGCTATTGGGGTAAATGGCAATGGAAATTATATATAACTTTGTTACAAGGCAGTTAAGGACCACAATGCATAGGAGAAAATTAATGGAGCCTATTTTGAAATAGAAATATCCACCCTTGATCTTACTTGTATGTGATAAATAATTGAATGGACAAGATTATTGAGTGCAGAAGATATGATCACAAAAGAAAAGATCCATGCATGAAGTACAAGTTGAGCACTGTGATCAAATTAACAAGCATGGAGAGGCTTGATGTAGCCTGTAGTTATAGTGAGAATTAATCATCAGTATGGAGAAACAACTCTTAGCACATCCACAATATTTAATGTTTTTGCAGTGGGCGAAGTAATATTATGCAACAACAGTATGGAGAGCCATGCTGAGAGTACACTCTTGGGAAACATGGATGACAGAGTGATGGATGAAAAAGATAACATTGTTCCTTATGGATGACAAAGATAACATTGTTCCTTATGCAATAGAGGAAAAAAATTATGTATTGTAGTTTTTCAATTGGGGGGAATGTTGCATTGTTGAGTGAGATGAGTGGAGAGCTTTGTTGGTGTGCATTGTTGAGAAGAGGTTGTAAGTGCCTATGCAGAAGAAGAATCCCGAGAGAAGAGAGTTGTATGTTGTTGTAGAATGAGTAGATGAAAAAGTGTTGTGGGAGATGTATAAAGAGAAGGCTATATAAGAGAACAAAGATCCAATAAAAGGTAGAGTGGCTTCAATTTATAGTAGATATCTAGTTCCTTATTGAGAGTGGGTTGGGGCCCGCAAACTAAGGAATTGGTGCTTCCATCTAGTGGGTATCTGAAGAAAGCTTGGGGGTCGATGCCTCCTGCAAATTGGTGCTTACATAAATCCAAGGAGCCGAAGATATTTGGTTTTCTATGGTATATGGAGAGAGGAAAGAGTTCAATATAGAGGCCAAGGAGATTATCATGAAAGGGATATCAAATCTGAATGTTGATAAAGTGAGGCATTATGAGTCAACAAAGGAAATGTTGGACATATTGCAATGTTGGGTCCCTATAATACTAGTAATTACCCCATTACTATTGTAGTTTCATCCCTTATTAATATTTTTGTGCCCCTATTATCCCCATATTGTTATTACTGTGCCCCATAGAATCCCTCTATTGTTATTTTTGTGGCTTTATATTATTATTGTTAGGTCGGCTGGGTTATATTGTGACTCCTTAGACTGCTATATATAGAAAGGAGGTTTTGTCATTTGAATCATCCAAGAATTGTTCATTTATGTAATGTAAAGGAGGTTGCCCCCTCGAAGAGCCTAAATTCTAAGGCGTTGATCTATCTTTTCTATCTTTTCTTGAGCTGGTTTCATAACATTTGGTATCAGAGCTTTGGATTCTAGGGTTTCGCTGCTCCAAACAGGTCATCGTGGAATTTTTGCTATAACATTTTTTCTGCGATGTTTCAGAAGTTGAAAAAAAAACCCATTTGACAAGAAATCATGCAGAACCTCGGATCCAAATTTCAGAGCTTTTCACACTATATTTGCAAAGATATGATCTGAGGAATTTGGTCTTTTTGCAGACTCCTGAATTACATTCCAAACAGGTGACCTGGGAAAAATCATCCTAAATTTCTCTCTGGGAATCGGATTGAAATTTCGTAAGAAGGTACAGAAAGAGGACATACTTTAGTTTCTTGTATGCAATTTTTTAGATCCAAAGGTCGAAACAGTGACTCGTGGCACGTTGTACAAGTTCGCTCTACTAAACTAGTCTTTAATCAAGTCACTGTGGGAGATTTCGCGTAACTCTTCCTTGGAGAATCCAATTTGGGTAAGACTTGTGGCATTGGAAAGAGGAAATAGAGAGCTACCACAAGTCATAAATTCAAAACTAGATGATCGAAAAGTACAGAGATACATCAGAGGCAATATCGAGCTCCTACAAAGTGAAAAAAGGTGTGTAGATTTTCTTAAATTTTTGCTTAAGCTTGGTTTGAAAATTTATTTTGAAGGAATTCAAATGGCATAGTAGAGCATTATTATCGGTAATTGATGCCCTGAGGAAACAAAATGCAAACACCTAGTAAGGAACCTGAAAGCTCTACCATGACTCATGAAGAAGAGGAAGAAATGCTACATGATATATCAAAATTACAAGAACAAGTGCAACAAATGCCACTGTCACAAAAGCTAACAGAAGCTAAGATAAATGGCTTGGAAGCTAAGATGAATGGCATGGAAGCTAATATGGACAACTTGAAGATAGATTTGAACACAAATTTGAAGACAAGCATGGCATATTTGAAGACAGATTTGACAAATTTTCTATAAGAAATACTTACCAATGGTGAAAAGGTAGTAAAGGAAACTCATGATGCGAAGAAAAGAAATGTTAATCATGATTTCTTAGACTGTAATGTGGGATCGAAAACCCACCATATTCCAAAAATTGATATGAGGAAGTTTGATGGCAAGGATCCCGCAACATGGATATTACAAATGGAGCAATTTTTCGATCTCAATAATGTGCAAAACACACAAAAGGTACGTATTGCAACTTTATATTTGGAACCAAATCAGTTTGTATGGTATCAATGGCTTTGCTCTCGTAAACAAATTATCACTTGGGCAATTTTTATGGAAGAATTGATAGCACATTATGAGGATACAAAAAGCAACACTTTTTTTAGCCAATTGATAAGTCTCAAACAAAAGGGTTCAATAATGGAGCACATTGAGGAGTTCCAAAAATTGAACATAAGGGTAAAAGATATTCCAGAGGAGCATAGGATTAATGTGTTCATAGGGACTTTAAAGGATAATATCCAACATGATGTTTGCCTTTGGGAACCTGATTCATTAGAGAAGGCATTCAGGTTAGCAATAAAAATGGAAAGCAAAAATATGGCAACCACGAAGCATACCACTCACAACTATAAAGATGGAAGTGTGGTTGCTCCTAGTCTTCCACAACCTATAAGGTTGACACCACAACAATTGGAAGAAAAAAGAGCAAAAGGGCTTTGTTACAATTGCAATAGCAAATACACTAAAGGTCATAAATGTGCTGAGAAGAAATTATTCTACATAGATTGTGAAGAGGAAGAAGAAAAGGAGCAAGAAAGGTCAAAAGAAGAGGATATACACCAGGAACAAAGCCTAGATAAAGAAGAAATGAATCCGACCATATCTTGTAATGCATTGGCGGGAATTACCACTCCTCAAACCATCATGATAGAAGGACAAATCAAGAAGAAAAAGGTACTAGTGTTGATTGATTCAGGAAGTACCCACAATTTTATTCATTGTAAGGTAGCAAAAGAATTGAATTGCTTCTTATACCCAGCACCAGAGTGTCAAGTGATGGTTGCAAATGGAGGAACAATAAATTTCTCTAGAAAGTGCCATAATATCAAGCTATCAATGGGAGAATATGTATTGACTAGCCCAATGCTTTCCATTCCAATGGGAGGTGCTGATGTTATACTAGGAGTACAATGGCTACAATCCTTGGGTACAATAGCTTTCAATTTTCAAGAACTTTTCATGAAATTTTCCGTGGATGGAAAGGAAGTTGAATTAAGGGGTATTGCATGGAAACCAAGAAAGATAATTAGCTCTAATGGTATGACAAAGCTTCTAAAAAAGGAACAAAGGGGTGTAATTGCACAAGTATGTTCGCTAGATGTTTCCACATTGCAATCATCTATTTCTCCAGATCTCCAGAAAGTCTTGGACAATCATTCCAAGGTATTTGAGACTCCCAAAGGTCTCCCACCTATTCGTGATCATGATCATGCTATTCATTTTATTCCAGTAAGTGTTCCTCCAAACATCAGGCCGTACAGATATCCCTATGCCCAAAAGAGTGAAATTGAACGTATGGTTGCAGAAATGCTAGAGGCTGGTATAATTCAACCGAGTCAAAGTTCTTTCTCTACTCCAGTAGTATTAGTGCACAAGAAGGATGGATCATGGCACATGTGTCCGGATTATAGGGAGCTAAACAAGCTCACTATTAAAGATATGTTTCCCATTCCCGTCATTGATGAATTACTGGATGAATTGCATGGAGCAATTTACTTCACCAAGTTGGATCTTCGTTCAGAATATCATCAAATCAGAATGAAGACTGAAGACATTCCGAAAATAGCATTTATAACTCATGAGGGTCATTATGAATTTTTGGTCATGCCTTTTGGCCTTACCAATGCACCTTCAACATTTCAAGGTTTGATGAATTCCATTTTCAAACCATTCCTTAGAAAATTTGTGTTAGTATTTTTTGATGATATACTAATCTACAGCAAGTCTTGGAAGGATCATGTTGAACATGTTGACAGGGTGCTACAACTATTGGAGGAGAAACAATTATATGCAAAAAGATCCAAATGTTTCTTTGGATTACAAGAGGTGGAATATCTGGGTCATATTGTATCTCATGAAGGAGTTAAGGTAGACCCTAGCAAAATTAAAGCCATTAAGGAATGGAAAATCCCCACATCCATAAAGCATCTGCAAGGATTTCTCGGGTTGACAGGGTATTATCGCAAGTTTGTTAAGAATTATGGGAGAATAGCAGCACCTCTAACAACATTATTGAAGAAAGATGCATTTTCATGGACTACAGAAGCAACAAAGGCCTTCAAACATCTTAAAGAGGCAATGTGCCAAGCATCGGTCTTAGCTGCACCGGACTTCAAAATGGAATGTGATGCTTCAGGAAATGGAATTGGTGTTGTTTTAATGCAAAATGAAAGACCCATTGCTTTTGAAAGTCGTCCAATCAAGGGAAAGTTTTTACATAAAGCTATTTATGAGAAGGAAATGTTGGCAATACTCCATGCACTTAAGAAATGGCGACCCTGCCTAATGGGAAGACACTTCAAGGTAAAAACGGATCATGATAGCCTTAAATACTTTTTAGAACAAAGATTATCCTCTGAAGAGCAACAAAAGTGGGTCACAAAGATATTGGGTTATGACTTTGAAATCATCTACAAAAAAGGGAAGCAAAATGTGGTGGCAGATGCACTCTCAAGAAAGGATGAGGATGTGGAAGCATTGTTGTGCGCCATTTCTATTATCCAACCAGATTGGATAAACGAAGCAAGGGAGGAATGGAAGAATGACGAAGAAGTATGGGCACTTATTTGAAAGTTACAACAAGATTCCAATACGTCTGATACATTTAGCTGGCAAAATGATTCTTTATGGTACAAAGATCGCTTATACCTCTGTAAGAATTCCCAACTAAAACAAAATATTCTTATGGAATTGCACACTTCTCCCTTAGGAGGGCACTCAGGATTTTTTAAAACTTACCACAGGGTTAAGAAGGAATTTTTTTGGGATGGCCTTAAATTGGATATTCAAAAATTTGTGGCAGAATGTTTGGTTTGCCAACAAAATAAAGTTGAAACAATTAAGACACCGGGTCTATTACAACCTTTATCCATTCCAAGCCAACATTGGGAGGAGGTTTCAATGGATTTTATCACAGGTTTACCCAAGTCTGAGGGAAAGAGTGTCATCATGGTGGTAGTTGACAGACTTACCAAGTATGCACACTTTTGTGCATTATCACATCCATTTAAAGCCAGTACGGTTTCTACTGCATTTATGGAAACAATTCAAAAGCTACATGGAAACCCAAAGATTATTGTAAGTGACAGAGATCCCATTTTCACTGGAAATTTTTGGACAAAATTATTTTCTTGTCTTGGTACTCAGTTAGCTCATAGCTCATCTTATCATCCTCAATCTGATGGGCAAATTGAGATAGTAAACAAATGTTTGGAAGGATATCTTCGTTTCTTTGTATCTGATAAACAGACACAATGGGTCAAATGGTTGCCTCTGGATGAATGGTGGAACATCACATCGAACATCAACAACAAGTCCTCCAACTCCTTAAGAGAAAATTCTAAGGTTCAAGCAGTGGAACATCACATCGAACATCAACAACAAGTCCTCCAACTCTTAAAGGATAACCTCGTGTTGGCACAGAATAGAATGAAACAACAGGGAGATCAACATCGCAGTGAAAGAAGTTTTGATATAGGTGATTGGGTATTCCTACGGCTACAACCATATAAGCAAATGTCCCTCAAGCAAGCTAAGAAGGATAATAAATTATCACCAAAGTATTATGGTCCATACAAGGTGTTGCAAAAGATTGGTACTATGGCATACAAATTGGAGCTTCCTGCAGCTTCTCGATTGCACCCAGTGTTCCATGTTTCATGTTTAAAGAAGGTTATAGGTGACAAGTTCCCAGTTCAAACAATATTGCCAGAACTTGACGAGGAAGGAAAAATTATATTGGAACCGGAAGCAATCACAGAAACAAGAACTCAATAGCTACGAAATCGATCAATTTCAGAGTATCTTATCAAGTGGAAGAACTTATCTGCTGAAGATTCCACATGGGAGGATGAGAATTTTATACAGAAGCATCCAGAACTACTCAAGTGTTGAGGACAACACTTTTTTTGAAGGAGAGGGGGATGTTGGGTCCCTATAATACTATTAATTACCCCACTACTATTGTAGTTGCATCCCTTATTAATATTGTTGTGCCCCTATTATCCCCATATTGTTATTACTGTGCCCCATAGAATCCCTCTATTGTTATTTTTGTGGCTTTATATTATTATTGTTAGGTCGGTTGGGTTATATTGTGACTCCTTAGACTCCTATATATAGAAAGGAGGTTTTGTCATTTGAATCATCCAAGAATTGTTCATTTATGTAATATAAAGGAGGTTGCCCCCTCGAAGAGGCTAAATTCTAAGGCATTGATCTATCTTTTCTATCTTTTCTTGAGTTGGTTTCATAACATGCAATGTCTATATGGAGGAGAAAGAAATGTGTCTCAAGAGAAGGCCAAAGAACCTTGTTGCTCAAGCAATGAATATGAATATGTGAAGGTTTCTACTAATGAGAAGAAGATAAGGAAGAAGAAAAATAAAGCTTCCCAAAGGAAATATACTCAAAATATTAAAAATCTTCTTTCAAATGTGCAAGCTACTGATATTCACCCCAAAGGTGAAGAATAAGAATTGTACAAGAGGCTAGGATTCTCACAAGGTATGGTATTGAAATTTGACAAATGAAAAGAAATAGGTTAATCATTATCTAGTAGTAGTTGTGATGATAGACCTATCTTAATAACAACAGAAAAATAAAAGAGAAGAATGTCTCATGGTGAGAATGAAGAAATATCCCATGAGTGTTCATCTACAAGTGAAGATGAATGCATTCCCTATAGTGATGAATAAGGATTACTTCTCATACCCATGGAGGATACTAAAGACTCAGAAAGGGGCATAGATCCTTGTGATACTTTTTCTAGCATATATGATAGTGGGGAAAAGGATCTAGATGAGAAGATTTACTTTAGCAAGAAGTTGATATCTAATCTAAAAGAGATCAAGGAGCTTGCACATGAAAATAAAAAGAAAAATGAGTAGCTAAAAGTATGAGCTTCAAAATGATGAGTTGAGCAAAAAAATTGTTAATTTGAATGCTCAACAAGGCGAAGTCAATAATTTGAACAAAAGGCTAACAAGTCAGCTAAATGATAGAGAAGCCTATTGTGAGAGATGAGAAGTTGAAGTAGTCTCATTGAGACAAGATCAGGAAAGGGCAAGAAAAGAGTTATCTCAATATCAAAATCTTAAGGAGAGCATAAAGGCCTTTGATGAGATGCTTGTTAAGAAGAGATCCCATTTCATCAAGGTTGGTTTAGGATTCTAGAAGGAATCGAGATCGAAGAGAAAATAAGCGGTTGAAGTTCCCAACCCATTTAAAGGAAAAGAAGTTGTTGGAAAACAACAATAGCAACGAAAGAAGCGGCGACACGAGAAGAAGAAACAACAAAAAAATATCAAGAAGCAACAAATGAAGGAGTAACATCATAGAAATGCTCGAGCTAGTTGTTGTCACTTGTCATATCATCTTATATTTGTGTCAAATGGTCTTATTTTACATCCCTGGTATAGCAAAGGACAGCTGCATTCTTCATTGATTTAAAGGGAGAGTCGAAACTCAGAAGCCGCAATTCAAAAGGGAGAGTCGAAATCCCGAACTCAAAATTCAAAGGTTGAAATCCAAGAGGATGTTTTGAAATTTCGAGGTCGAAATGATAATGGAAGGCCAACCATTGGAACTTGATATCGGAACATCAAAGAAGAGGACACATCAAAACCTAAATCTCGGAGGATCGATCATTTTAAAGCTTTGGGGATCAGAACCTCATAACTCTTTAAAAAATGGAATTATGCTATAAGCACTGAAGTGTGAGGAGAATATAAATACAAAGGAAACCATTAAAAACTCGAGGACCAGAGGGCCCCTTTCTCTCTCCTCTCAAGAAGACACATGGCAGCTGGTGATTGGACCTAAGAATTAGACATGGTTGATGACATCAGTATGACGTGGTTGTACAATGGACATGTGGCAGTTGGTTTCAACATTTTCGGGGACCTAATGGGGAAAATCTGGGTGACAGTGTCACCCCTCAGGAGGCACCACGTGGAGATGATGACCTCAATGTGACATCATCTCAGAGGTCAGCATTTCAGAGGAAAGAGATTTTATAACCCCTGTTTAAATTGTTTTTTTTTAATTTCTGATCCAATGGAGGGGCTTCGAAGTTAAGTGGAATTTGGTCATGAGGACTTAGAGGACCAAGGGAAAAGGGACGGTGGAGCACCTAGGTGCTATGGAGAATATCGACGGTCATATTTTTCATAACCACTTTTAAATTTCATCTTAGAAAATATTTTGATCAGAAGGGTTTCCGATGTGGAGTATCACATGGTCATGAGAGATCCAAAAAACGCAGAGTGGAGAAAAGATTTAACACCTAAGTACTATGACCCATATCGAGATGTGAATATCAGAACTCCTATGTAATTTATTTTTGAAAAATTTTCAATGAGAGTGGCTTTCGATGTGTTTTTGGTGTTTGGTTATGAGGACTCAGAGAACCAAGGGCATAGATTGAGCTAAGCACTGAAGTGCTATAAATAATATCAGACGAAAGAGGCATCATAACTATTTTTTTAATTCCAAAATGAAGAACTTCCGATGAGAGGAGCTCTGATGAGGAGAGGCACTATCCAATAATTCAAAAGAACCAAGGGTAGAGCACAATTACATAGGGAAATATGCCCTTGAGAGGATCCCAAAGGCTTTAGCACCCAAGCATCAAGCCAGTGGTCACGACACCTGGTTCTATGGCGGAATTGTGATAAGAGGGCTAAGAGAAAAGGGGTAAGAGAATCGAAAGGTTATAATTTCGTAACATTATTTTAAATAAATTTAAAATGGATGAAGGCTCCAATACTACAACCACTAAGTGCTAAACTGATGGTCACAGGAAGTGGTCCTATGGTCGATAAATGATAAAGGGGCTAAGAGAAAAGGGGCTGAAGGCATAAGAATGTTTTGATTTTGTAATATTATTTTAATCAGAGTTATGATACATTAAGTCCTAATATTGCAGTACAAATATAATAAAGGATGAATGGGTCGATAGCTATCAATTTGTTTAGTCACCAGTTAGTGTAGAGAATTCTCAATGCCACCTCGTAAAATCACGACTAGTTCCAAAAGGGAATAATTCAAGCAGTTAGAGGAAGAAAATGACTGGAGAAGTAGCAGGAAACCATGGGAGGAATATCACAACATAGGTGTGTCTAGATCATCAACCCACCACTAATCCATGTACAAGAGCATGAGTCCACCTAACAAAATCAAACGAATTGGTGTGGAGATATTTTATTGTATCAATCATGACACCTCTTCTTTCTCATATTTTGTTAATTTTTTCATTTTTATGAAAATAATCGTATCTGTTATGTAATCATTAGGACAACTAGAACATCTACATGCTTATAAAATTGGTAGTTCAAAAAGTTTTAGAACTTTGAAGATATTTTATAAATATTTTTTGGACCCGCTCCCTATAAAGAGGGAGGAAAAGCTCATTAGAAGGGTTTTGGATTCTCTAGTTGAGGAGGTTCTAGATTTTCCATTTCTGGGGATTCTATTTTCCTATCCCTGTGGCTGTAACTATTTTTCATATTTCACAAGTTTGTAGATGTGACATGTATTTCATTCTCAAATATCAATGAAGAATTTATGATGATTCCAAGCATTTAGGATATGCAGTGTGTGTTCTTCCTCTATATTTCACTTAATTTTTGTTTTTCTTCTTCAAAAAGTATTTAGTTGTAGCTATCGGATTCACTCTTAAATCCCATATTTAGTTATGTTATGTTGTAGCATACATTACCTATGAAATTACATATTTACCTATGTTATGTGATAGAAAATAGCACTTGTGAAATTAGAGATTTACTCATGTTATGTGATAGCAGATGGTACCTATGAGATTTCAGATTTACCTATGTTGTGTGATGTTAGATAGTACATGTGATACATTGAGATGAAAACCTTAAAATGCGCTCCATAATTTATGCACTTCATTCATTTTATCCTGTCATGATTCTACTAGGATTTGTTTCATATGATTTTGTGTTTATCCAACCCTCTGGACTAAGTTCCTTCCTTATTTTTCTCCTTCCCATCTTACCACAATGACAAAATTAAGCTACATTCTTTGTATCTCGATGACCAGACCAGAAACATTTTTTTCATGGGAATGATACCATGCTCATGTGTATACTAAATCTACCTCTGAGAAAGGAAATTGAACTAGATTTAAAATAATTTACCATTCATCTCTTGAGTTGCACCGAATTATCTTCAAGGGAGCCTAAGATGTCCCAGGAATTGACCTCTTCTCAACTCAAGGGTTGACTCTATGAGATACAACATCTTATGGCATCGTTTTTGGGGAAATAATCAAAATATTTTCCCTGGGTACGACATTAATACTTTCCTTTTGTCAAGTGAGAAAAGGAAGTGTGGGTTGAATATCTCTCGCCATGGCAACTCCACTGTTTATATATTCATTTGATCATCATGGATTTCAAAAGGCTTCATACTCGCTCTAACATTTATTGATAGAAAAACCCCCCTAAATTTGACCCTAAGATCTCTTTCCTAAAGGGGTTTTCAAATTGATGCTTCCTGCAATATTGGCCAACAAATTTGTCCCGTTGGATTTTTCTTCTGTCGTTCGTTACCCCCATCATGTTCCTCCATTTTAAGAATGGTCTTCCTATTTTCCTAGATTCAATGGAAACACAGATGGGAACCTGAACCAACACCTTAAGGACTTTCATGAATGCATGAAGTTACATGGTATTGTTCATGAAGATGTGAAAATGAAAATTTTCATCTATTCTTTGGATAAATATGATAGGGATTTGTAGAGAACACTACCTCATGGCAACATATATTATTTAAATAACTTTCACATATCATTTTTTTTTTAAGGATTATATCCACCAACTTCTCTATTTGAATATTGTTGTAAATATTTTAATGTTTATAATCTTTCCAAGACTAATCATGTCGTTGAAGATATTTGTGGAGCTCAACTCCAAGATAAACTTATACCTTCATCAAGAAGTGTTTCCCAGAAATCAAGAAAATGAAGAATGAGACATTATCAATCTACAAACAAACTGTCAGAGATATTATTATGCATATTTTTATGGTTATCCTTTATATGATTTGTATGGCTCTGATGGGGAATTGGGTGTTGCAAAACCACAACAGTCCCATTCATTGGAAGCTGCTCAAAAAGAGGAATTTGACAATGGGGTTAACAAAGAGGCTCAAATTTATGATTTACATCCTTTAGATGGAGAAAAAAGTATTAGCATATTCCCAAGACAACCACAAGAATAAAATGATTCCCAAAAAATAAAAATGGCTTCTTCTTCAGAGTATATATCAGTGACTGTCGATCAATTTTATTGGTCCATGTTTATACCTATCTCTGTTCTTGAAGTTCAAGAAGCTAGTAATAAATTTGATGAATACTTTCCAAGTTATGACTCATATGATTCATAGGAGGATGAGATTGTTGCATATTTTCAAAGGGATTTTCTTACCAAAAAGTGGAGAGAAAATTACTAGAAAATAACATTTTTCAAGAAGAGCCCAAAGTTGAAGAGCCAAGCAATGTTTGTGGTTGTCTTTTGCAGAAAGATTTATGCCTAGAAACTGTTCAAGAAAGGGAGGCAGCTATAAATTTTTCTCATCAGTTCTATGATCCATTAGTTGACTATATGGCATATTTATTTGGTCATCAACAATTCTCAATTATAAGGTATGTATTAAATGTTTTACCTGAAAATTTCAAATGGTGCATGCTTGTTTTGATTCCTAAATCCCAGCAGCACAAAGGCATAAGGTTCGGTACTTATATGTTGAGCTGGTATCATTGGAAGGTTGAATTCACTTGGGTGAATTGAGCCTTGGACATAAGTAGGATATGAACATAAATAAGCTCACTATTTGAGTGTTTAATTTCCAGTTTTTAGTTGTAGTTCTTCATTTCAATTATTATGAGGAGATGACTCCTAACAAATCAAGTTCCATAGAGATTTTTTGGTTTTATAGGTTCAATATGTTTTTGACTCCATGCCCAATGGTGAAGGCTTTAGCCTACAGGTACTTAGCACCTTGCCAGCAAGGCATTGTCCTTAATTGGAGCTAATGTTGTCACTTGCCATACCATCTTATATTTGTGTCAAATGGTCCTATTTTTAATCCCTAGTGTAGAGAAGGATAGGTGCATTCTTGGTTGATGTAAAGGGAGATCTGAAAATCAGAAGCTGAAATTCAAAAGGGAAAGTCAAAATCCCAAAGCTGAAATTCAGAGGCCGAAATCCAAGAGAAAGTGTCAAAATTTAGAGGCTGAAATGAGAAAGGAAGGCTGACCATCAGTCCCCGATATAGAACATCAAAGTAGAGGACACATCAGAACCTAAATCTCAGAGCGTAGATCATTTCGGAGCTTTGGGGATCAGAACCGTGTAACTCTCTAAAAATTGGAATTATGTTATAAGCACCGAAGTACAAGGAGAATAGAAATACAAAGGAAATCATTGAAAAATCAAGGACTCGAGGGCCCCTTTCACTCTCCTCCGAAGAAGAAACATGGAAGCTTGTGATTGGCTCTAAGAAATAGACATGGTTGATGACATCAATATGACATGCCTACACACTGGACATGGGGCAATTGGTTTCGACATTTTCGGGGGCATAATGGGGCAAATATGGGTGACACGTGTCACTACTCAGGAGGTGCCACATAGAGATGATGACCTTAGCGTGACATCATCTCAAAGGTTGGCATTTAGGAGGAAAGATATTTCATAACCCTTGTTTAAATTGTTTTATAAAAAATTTTGATACAATGGAGGGGCTCCGATGTTAAGTGGTATTTGGTCATGAGGACTCAGAGGACCAAAGGCATAGAGAGGTTGGAGCACCTAGGTGCTATGCAGAATATCAGAGGTCCAATTTTTCGGAACCCCTTTGAAATTTCATTTTAGGCAAGGTTCCGATGAGAATGTCGTCCGATGGGAACTCACACGTGTTTGTGAGAGATCCAAAGAACCCAGAGTGGAGAGAATATTTAATACCTAAGTGCCATGAACAATATCGTGATGTGAATATTAAAACTCCTGTGTAATTTATTTTTGAAAATGTTTCGATGAGAGGGTCTCCCAATGTGTTGTTGGAGTTATGAGGACTCAGAGAACCAAGGGAATACAATGAGTTGAGCACCTAAGTGCTATAGATAATATCGAAGGAAAGAGGAATTCAAACTATGTTTTTAATTTCAAATTGAATAACTCTCGATGAGAGGAGCTCTGATGGGGAGAGGCCCTTGGTTTCAAGAATTCAAAATAAGCAAGGGCAAACATGATTACAAAGGGAAATAGGCCCCCAATAGGATCCCCAAGGCTTCAGAACCCAAGAAGCAAGCCGTTGGTCACGACACCAGGTTCTATGGTAGAATTGCAATAAGAGGGCTACAGGAAAAGGGGGTAAAAGCATCAAAAGTATACAATTTCGTAACGTTATATTAAATAGAGTTACAATGGATGAAGGCTCCAATACTGCAACCCCTAAGTGCTAAACCAGTGGTCATAGGAAGTGATCCTATGGTCGATAAAAGAAAAAGGGGATAAGACCAAAGGTTCTGAAGGCATCAAAATGTTGTGATTTCATAACATTTGTTTAATAAGAGTTATGATACATTAAGGCACGATACTGCAACAAATAGATAATAAAGGATGAATAGGTTGAAAACTCTGAATTTTGTTCAGTCACCAGTTAATGTAGAGAATTCCCAATGCCACCTTGAAAAATTATGACCAATTCAGAAAGGGGATAATTTGACACCTCTTGTTTCTCATATTTTATTAATTTTTTCATTTTTAAGAAAATAACCGGATCTATTATTTAATAATTAGGACAACTAGAACATATGTATGCTTAGACAGCTAGTAGTTCAGATAGTTGTAACACTTTGAAGATATTTTGTAACTATTGTTTGGACTCTCTCCCTATAAAGAGGGAGGAAAAAATCATTAGAAGGGTTTTGGATTTTCTAGTTCCCGAGGTTCTATATTTTCTGGTTTCTGGGGTTCTATTTTCCAACCCTTGTGGTTGTAAATGTTTTTGCATATTTCACAAGTTTGGGCCATGTGACATGTATTTTATTCTCAAATATCAATGAAGACATTTTGTTGATTCCAAGCATTTGGGATCTGTAGTATGTGTTCTTCCTCAGAATTTCACTTCATGTGTGTTTTTCTTCTTCAGAGATTATGTACTTGTAGCTTCCATATTCACTCTTAAATCCCATATTTACTTATGTTATGTTGTAGAAAATGGTACCTATGAAATTGCATATTTACCTATGTTATGTGATAGAAAATAGTGCCTGTGAAATCACAAATTTACTAATGTTATGTGGTATAAGATGGTATCTATGAGATTATAGATTTACCTATGTTGTGTGATAGCAAATAGTGCCTATGAGACATTGAGATGAAAGCCTTAAAATTCCCTCCATAATTTATGCACTTCATTCCTTTTATCCTTTCAAGACTCTATTGGGATTTGCTGCATAGGATTTTGTGTTTATCCATCCCTCTGCTCTAAGTTCCTTCCTTATTTTTCTCCTTACCATCTTACTGCAACGCAAAAATTAAGATGCATTCTTTGTGTGTCATCCTACGGACCTTGTTGGCTTAGATTGGGCTAACCAAGGTTCGATTCTTTACTATGCACCAACAAAACCCTCAATCACTAGCCCTTTCAACAATGACCTGCAACCAAGTCACAGTCTCACCCGAAGTGACTATGGGAGGTTGCAGAACTAGGTTTCTGCAGCCTTGAGGGATACTCCGATGTGGTAATGTGGTATTTTTTTATGCTTTAACAATTATAAACTACTTCACACTTATATATTACTTCACAAAATTACATTCATCACTTAAACATATTATAAACATCCATAAACTTCATAGTACTGAAATAAAGTGCAGATAATACGCAAATCAACACATAAAGACACAAATTTTACCGTGGTTCATCCCAATGTGGGACTATGTCCAGAAGAATTTTTGCTTATAATTAAGAATTTGGTACAAAAAATAGTTCTTCACCTGCGCACACAGCTACAGGTGGTTTGCGAACTAAATTTCAGACCCAAGCCTCCGCCCACTCAGCTCCGGACCCTTGTCCCTTTCTCTGAAGTACAGATCACAAAATTACAACCATAAAAATAGATCTGGATACAATTAATTTATTCACACCTTTATTATTTATTATTCATACCTATATATACTATTACATTGAGGGATTACATCATTACATTACCATGGACATAATACCATGATTTCCAAAATACAAGGGACTATGGTCCAAAACCATTCAATTTTTACAATATTATACGATTTCACGAAAAGGGAGGGGCTTCACCATGAATCCCCTTGTTGGGAAAGGGTCCCCTGTGGTTAATTTTGGGGCAAAAGTCCAAGTTTTAGGGCAGAAAGCCCAAGTTTTTGTGATGTAAAGTGTAAAGTCTCCACAAGATGCGGTCACAGAGTGTGCAGATGTAAAGTGTCATAAAGGGTTTTTACCATTCTTTTATGTAAGACATGTCGGCTTTAGAAGATCTACCCATGGTCCACAGACCATTGGATTGTATAAAAAGGAGAGCCTTAGAGAGTCTAAGGCAGTGAAGTGAAGTTCATAGTTGATGTAATGGGTCACTAGAAGTGAAGAGAGAAGAGTCTTAGAGTAGAAGAGAGGCTCTGCAGCTGTGTGCATAGAGGTCTAGAGTAGAGTTTGCAGCTGTGTGCAAGGACCCCTACAGCTGAGTGTGCAAGGTAGTTTGAGTCTGTAAGAAGATCTGAAGCATTAATAAAAAGATTGTTCTGGAAATATGTGCATTTGTCCCTTTTACTTTTGTTATGAATGAATCTGTTTATGTTATGATGAATATTGGGTTTATGATTTAATACTATATTGATGCACGATTTTGCATGATTTACATTGTTATATGAATGCAAGTAATAATATCTATTTACACGAAGAATATCTTAATGCATGCTAAAGATATCAAACACTTATGTCGATCTGGGTAATAACAGACTTAGGATTGATTACAGAGGTGTGTAAGTGGTTGATTCACCTATTTAGGGTCCGCAAAAGACAGTCATAAACCTTCACAAAGGTCTAGAGGTTGTTAAGTGGAAGTCATATCGATAAGCCTTAAGGGATTATCAATCTGTGGGAAGATAGATAAAGGGTATAAAACAACATCATAACCATCTCTAGGTGAGGAAACTTGGTTCCAACAACCCCCCATACTGCTTCGGGTGAGACTTCAGTTTGCACTCTACAGATTGATGTCGAAAGGGCCAGTAGTGTAGGGATTTGTTTGGAAAACTATCTTTGAACCTAGGTTAGGACCCACTAACCCAACAAATGGTTCCATTGTCGGGACCAGGATCTGCATAAAGAGATGTGTGATATCACATCACTGGAATCCAACTAAGAAGGAAATTGAAGATTGGTTGGATAGAAATATCCACAAATTCGTGACGCAAGAGAACAAGAATCCACAATTGATGAAAGAACAATGGTTGGACAGGTATATGTACACAGAGATACACAAAATTTCCTTTTGTTCCTTCACAATCGAATTATACAAGTGGATCGCTAAATTGGCAGACAGCCAAGGAAGTTGGAGGCTTTACGGTCCAATAGTTTGGACCCTGGAGTTAGTGTGAAGATTCGAATCCTCTGATGATAAGATTATGCACGTTATCGATCACTGGATTGATCGTATCCTTGGAGGGTTTGTGACAGAGTTCGTGATCGATACCTCGGTTAGCTACAGCAAAGCAAACCAATGCTTCTTCAAGGGACCGCGAGGTAATTATTTGAGATCTTTGAACACTTGGATTCAAATGCTCTTGTGTGAAAAGCAGGTTATGAAATTACCTTTATGTTTGGAGCTATGCGAAGTGGAAATTTATTCAAGGATAGAAAGGGAAGAGGACCTGAATATAGCCCGTTGATTAAGCCTCCTCTGAGTGACAACGAAGAAGAAGCACAGGCTTCTCCGTAGAGCATTTTCCTATTAATAAGGTGAGGGTTCCCACAAATACCCCATCCACCCACACCACCTCCATCTTCACCTCCACCACATACACCTTTGCCCACACCACCACCACCTCCACCACCATTCAATATGGTGAATTCAATAAAATTTCCTGTTTTCAAGGGCTTTGGGGATGAGGACTTGGACCAGTTTTGGTTCGTTGTGAAGGTTGTGTGGGAAGCCCAGGGCATTACAAATGATCAGATGAAGAAGGCAATGTTGGTTACTTATTTACATGAATGTGTGCTAATGTGTTACATTAAGTACTGCACTGATAACCCAACAGTTGCATTGGTATATTTTCAAACTGCGCTAAATAAGGAATTCAGTAGGCCCAAATCTGAACCGCAATCAATCGTTGGATTCAAGGAGATCATGATGAAGCCTAGTGAGACACCCTAGGAGCTAGATTAGATGTTGGAGTGCAAGATCCACGAGGTTAACATGAATGTTATGGATGGGCAGCACCGTGAATGGTTTGTGGCTTCGCTCTTGCCTCATCTAAGGGTTTCTTTATCACAGCAAAAGATTGGGACCCAGGTGGAGGCCCTGGAAATTGTGATGAGATTGCACTAGACACCAATTCAAGATGGTTCTTTAGGAGTTCTGTAGATTCATGTGAAGTTGCAGAACCTTTGCTCAGAATTATAGAGTCTGAAGAAGGATAGATTGTCTTGGCCCAAAGTGCGCGAAGAAGTTTGGTGTTTGAAATGTAAGAGTCAAGGGCATGATAAAGATCATTGCCCTATCTTCGCGAATTATGTTGCAGGAGGAGGGACAATGCCTCTGAGGCTGAAATCTCGGTAAGGGCCAAGTACAGGGCTCATGATGTGGTGTCCTATCTTTCAGGTAGCTGGAAAACATGCGATAGATAATTGCCACTTGTTGCAGATATTTGTACAGATAGCGCAACAGTGCTTTTGCAAATTCTGCAATTCAGTAGGCCACGAGGAGCACAATTGTTGTAGTTATGGGTTAATGATGGATAGAATGCCTGCATATCGAGTGCAAACAGAAACTTGTCCTATGGATCAAGGCGCTGGGGTTGGCATGGATGATATCAAGGAGGCGGACGAGGCCGAGGTGGAGGAGGACCTGCGAGAGGTCAGGGGCAAGGTATTTTCTACAATTGTGGAGGGCCAAGACACTACACATGAGAATGTACGAACCCGATGCGCCTGTCGTGCCGATACTGTACTCAGTTTGGCGATGTGACAAAAGACTACCCTCTATTAATAGATAACATGCGTGAAAAGGGGACTCAACCTAAACAGCCTACTCAGAACGTGGAGATGATGAGGACTGAACCCCGCAAAGAGGATCCTACTGTGAATATTGTGCTACAAAGTGGAATGACGACTGGCGAAGATAAGGGAAAGCAGTCAGAAGAAAGTAAATGGGTCTAAAAATCTACAAAAAAGGAGGTCGGATTTTATTTGGAGCGTGCTAAGGGAACCTTCATGGAAGTGAAGAAAAGCTTCGCTGAAGATTCTACTTCAGGAATTCAGGATAAGCAGTTTGAAGAAATGGACCCATTGATGCTTACTACCTTTTTGGAGACCTGTATGAAGCTGCTACGTGATAGCAAGGCTATAAAAGGATTACATGAGTTGATCAATAAATGTGTTGGTAATGCTCCTAAGGGACTGCACGTGGTCAAGAAAATTGGTGCATAAGGTAAGAACAGGGTGTGAGATGAGGCTCACCATGCAAATAGGAGAGTATCAAATGGACCAACTTATTCTGGATCTTGGGTCAGATGCAAATGTTTTGCCGCAACAGACCTGGGAGAGAATGGGGAGACCTGCATTGCAGTGGTCTCCTATTTAACTGAGGATGGTGAATCAGCAAAATATTATTCCCATTGGAAGATTGCAGGGAGTGACAGTCAACATTGAAGGCGTGAGCGCATTGGCCAATTTTGAAGTGATAGAGAATTTTGAAGTGATAGAGATTGCCGATGACAACAACCCCTACCCCGTGCTCCTTGGGATTGACTGGGATATCGACATGAATGGGGTGATCAACTTGAACAAGCAGACGATGTCATTTGAAAGAAAATCACTCCGCATGGTAGTACCTTTGGACCTTGTAGAAGGGTCGCGCTATACTGAACTGGTCCGCAATTATGAAAGTGACGATGATTTGGACCAGATTTATAAGATAACGGTGTGGGATCAAGATTGGGTGAATCTGACACCAGATGGACATATTGCATGGGACCATGAAAGCTCCTACACATCAGATTCAGATGAGGAATTGGAACACTGGCATAATCAATTGCACAATATGCTACAATGTAACATGATGAACAAATCGTTGTGTTGCGTATCATTGAAGGTAAGAAGTTTGCCTTATTATGATGGTTTAACTGATGTTGATAGATTTTTGGATGCATTTGAAAGGGAAGTGCCAGAAAAGCATCACTTCCAAGCTTTGGACTTGGTGCTATGCACTACACTTGCAAGATGGTGGGGTATGCATAAAGACAATTTCAATGGATGGCGTGACTATAGAAGAATGATGAGGGTAGGGTTTGGTCACCCGAAGGTATGACTAATAGAGAAATACGATGGAAGGAGTGATTCACACAATCACTTAGAAAAATGGATCGATTCTTATGGAGCAAAACCACAACCAGAGTGGGTGCATCTGTGTTGTGAAGCCTTGGATGTAATACCAATGAATTGGTACTTGGAGACAGAGCTTTGCCATGACACGGACGAATGGGATATTTTGAGACAAGGATTCTTGATGACATTCAGTTTTGAGGATGGATTTGAGTGCATTGATGAAGTGCTACAAGACATCAAAGCAATGATCTTCAGAATCCCACAGGATTCCTTGGATTTGATTCAACCAGATTGGACCACCCAGCTGCGCCATGCACTAGAGTGCTATAATGTGACTGCTGAAGAAGAAGAGGGGGATCCAAGGAACATTAATAACCCAGAGACATAAGGTCACCGCGAAGGTGAGGGGCCACAGATAGAGAATCCATATATCACTGCACCGCTGAAAACTCGACAAGTGAACATTGGGACAGAGGCGGAGCTGAAGTTTGTGAAGATAGGGGACTATTGGGATGATGCTACAGTGTATAAGGTCATTGGGTTGCTCCGCGAGTACCAGGAATTGTTCGCTACAAAGTTTTTAGACCTGAAAGGGATAATAGGCAATTTAGGAGTAATGAAGATAATGTCGAAACTAGACACAAAGCTTGTGAAGCAGAGGGCATATCGCCTTAACCCTAAATATAAGGAAAGAGTTTGCTTAGAATTAGACAAAATGTTGGCAGCGGGAATCATTGAACCAGTGGAGGAATCTGATTGGGTCAGTCCTATGGTAGTTCAATAAAAGAAGCAAAAGGATGAAATAAGGATATGTGTAGATCTTAGGAAGCTAAATGATTCTTGGGTACATCATCCTTTCCCAACTTCGTTCACTTATGAAGCGCTGGATAATGTAGGAGGATAGGAAGCATATTCATTCACTGATGGGTTCTCGAGGTACCATCAGATCAAGATCGCGCCGGAAGATAGGAGTAAGATGAACTTCGTGACCGAGTGGGGATGCTTCCAGTATACAGTAATTCCTTTCAAACTAAAGAATGCGCTGGAAATATTTTCACGCATAGTCATTGCCGCATTCAAAGAGTTTATTCACAAGTTTTTGGAGGTATATTTTGATGATTGGATGGTGTTTGGACTAGTCAAATGCCATGTAGCTAGTTTTCGCTCGATGTTGGATACGTGTTGGAGGTATCAGATCATGCTAAACATGAAAAAGTGTTTGTTTTGCCTTCGTTTAGGAATATTGTTGGGTCATGTAGTGTACAGACAAGGATTAACGGTGGATCCAGCTAAGACCACGGTTATAATTAATTTGGAGGCACCAAGAAGTGTTAAACAGTTGCACGCAAAACTGGGTCATAATGGTTATTGCTGAAATTTCATCAAGATTTATGCCTAGATTATCATGCTAATGGAGAAACTGTTGAAAAGGGACACTACATTATTTTGGAATGAAGAATGTCAGTGGAGCCTAGATGTGTTAAAAGAAAAGATGGTCATTGCGCCAATCCTAGTCTTCCCAAATTGGAAGAAGGAATTTCATGTGCATGTGGACGTGTCATGTATCGTGCTGGGAGAAGTACTAACACACTAGGCCAGTGAATGAGAACTCGATCACCTGATAGCATATTTCGAAGTCGTTGTGAAGCCAGGGCAATTAAATGCAAGACTGGATCATCTGTTATGCATTGAAACCTATTAGGAGCCCACTAATTTGGAGGAAGGACTGCCTAACACGTAGCTCTTTGCAGTGTGCATGGAAGACAATCATTTTGCAGGCATCATCCACTTCCTGACTACGGGAACGGCTCCAGAGGGGTATACTAGTCAACAGAAGAAGGAATTGGTGGTGCATGCGACAAATTTTTCTATTATTGCAGGCCACTTGTACAAGATGGGAGCGGATGAGATATTGTGAAGTTATGTGCCTAAGTTTGAATGAAGCAACATCCTAGCTAAAGCTCATGGAGGGGTTGTGAGAGGCCATTATGCAGGAAAATCAACATCGCAGAAGATTTTACATGCTGGGTTGTGGTGGGCAACAATGCATAAGGATTCGAAGGCATATTGTAGGGCATGCAATGCATGTTAGAGGATAGGTAGGCCATCATGGAGGGATGAGCTACCTCTAAATCTGCAAGTGTCATTGCAACCATTTGAAAAGTGGGAAATTGATTTTATAGGGCTGATTCAACCTCCAGGAAAGAATATGGGTGCACGGTATATCATCACCATGACTGAGTATTTGACCAGATGGGTGGAGGCGCAACCTGTAAAGGATTGTATAGGGGCAACAACACCAAATTTCTTGTTTGAATATGTGTTGACCAAGTTCAGTTTCCTGAAGGTGTTGATGAGTGATCGCGCTACGCACTTCCTTAATGAAACGAGCACCACGCTGATAGAAGAGTTCCAAGTTTATCATCAGAAGAGCACGCCATATCACCCTTAGGCTAATGGGATGGTGGAAGAATTTAATAATATATTGGAGAGTGCGCCAACAAATTTTTGCAATGTGTAGAGGAATGATTGGTACGTGCACGTACCAGCGATGTTATGGGATTATAGAAATACTTGTAAGAAGCTAACTGAATAGACACCTTTTCAACTAGTCTATGGCGTAGAAGTTGTGATGCCGATGGAGTGCATTGTGCCTAGTCTACGGATAGTGACATTCAAGGGAATGGCAGACCATGAAGCCTTAGAAGAAAGGCTTGCGCAACTGACAAAGCTGGAGGAAGATAGATTCTTGGCTGGATTCAATCAACAAGTTCAGAAGGAGCACGAAAAGTCACAGCACGATTGGCACATCAAACTGCACACGTTCAAGGTAAACGATTTAGTTTTATTATATGACAGCAAGTTTGATCAATTTCCAGGAAAATTTCAAATGCATTAGCCAGGGCCATATTTGATGAAGGAGATTACCAATGGTGTAGCAGTTCATCTTGTGAAATTGAATGGAGATCCAGTTCCCAGAAAGGTAAATGGTAGCTGATTGAAGCCATACACCAGGGATCTGGCTAGATGACTATATGATGAAAGCACAACCTTAGCACTCCAAGCAGTTGCAAGGAGGCACAGGGCTATAAAATACACTACCTGGGTTGGACATCTGCACATGAAGGGCCTGCGTGGAATAGATGGGTGTCACAGTGTCAGAAAACGCACGAAGGGAGTTGTGTCACAGGACAAGAGACCACGCAGTGTAGCTAGAAAGTGACCATTACCATCACTATTCATGATTTGACAGTGAGAAAATAGCTAAGAGGAGCGGGGGGGTGTAACATTTAAGGATGAATTTAAGAGCGAAATCTTTGAAAATCTGCCACCAATCTAGTATTTATGAGAAATTTTGGGGGGGAATGATCGAATTTGAATTCGAACTTGCCTATAAATTACAGATGGCCGACCAGTGAGAAACACTTTGCATTCTAAAAGTTTTTGTGTCGTGTTGTCTGGTGTGCATGAACCATGAGTTCTTTGAGGACTTGGTGGCTAGTTCTATGTTTGACAGGTTACGTGGGGAAACCCAGCAGCTCATTAATAGCTTCATGTCTACACCCATGGAAACTGCAAGTGTTGGAGGGTATATTGCCTCTGAGGGAGCTATCCCTGAGGTCATAAGTATGGAGGTTCCCACAACAGTGCCGAAGTCACTGAGGTCACCTAAGCCGAAGCCTACGCCAGCAAGAGAGGTCTCTATGCCGAAGAAGATGATTCTGGTGCACAAGTCACTGAGGAAACATCAGAGAAAAGAAAATCCCACCGTGCAGGAGAAAGGAAAAGTAGTAGACCTGGAGGCTGAGGAGGGCACAAAGGACATTGATATTGAGGGGGTAGACCCAATTTTGAAGCTGCCAAAGTACATCCCTTCACGCTAGGGCAAGGTGAAGGTCCCGAAGGACCCAAATGAGGGAAATTTTCTCCTTAACACACCCATACTACCTGAAAACATAACGTTTGAAGGTTCGTGCTTGGTGTGCATCCCACATCTGAAACTTGAAGATTGGGACTTGGGAGACATTGAGCGGTTCCCCCACCTGGCTACTGGTAACTTCATGAAGCGAGTATTCTACAAGGAGTCTAGTGTCACCACGCTGGAGTAGATAGAATGAATTCACGGGGTGAATAAAGCACTATTGTTGAACCTACTACGAGTGCCCCATTACCACTGCCCTCCCATAAATTTGATTGTTACCAAATAGTTGTTGTGCCTGGTGCACGATGGGTGCCTATGGTTGGAAGAGTCGATACCAATCATAGATATGTTGATCCATCAAATCACCTTTCTACCACATTCAGGACTGAATCTGGCCAAGGCATTTGGCAAAAAGACGGGCGAGCGTGACCTCACCGAGATAATGAAGGACAAGTTGAAGCTTGTCTAAAAGTCACGCAGGTATTCTATTTCTAGCATTACTGACCCCGCAGTGAAGGTGGCCACCTGGATCCTAGCTATCAAAATAATGAGAAAGTGTCACATGGATGAGGTGCCGGCACCAGTTGTTTCACTAGCAGCCTAGTGCGTGGAGGGTATACAATTCAACTGGGGGTGCTACCTGTGCAGCGAGTTCCTCACGAATGGCAGGGAGGCATAGGACCACAATGAGACTTTCCATTACTCATGGCTTTTACTATTAATTGTGTTGGTCGCATGGAATTTGTCGAAGGACAGCCAATTTCCTCCTATTGAAACAAATTTTCCAGAAGCAGCAAAATTCACATCATTGTGGGCTACCAAAGACACTGAGTGAGTCGAGGAGAGAAAATTGTTTTTGGTATTGATGGAAATGAGCATTAATATGGCCATCAACCGGAAGCCACAATTGTCACCAACCATCCTTGAGCAGTTGACTGGGTACGCAAAGTTCAAAGTGGAATTCTAGAATAAAGTGGCATGATTTACCATATCTAGTGACAGATGATGCCATTGTAGTAGTTCTTGAGCGGTGGCCAGCAGACTGGTGCATAGCATTAGATTTGTTCGTCGGGACTAGTAAGTCCGTAGAAAAGTAGAAAAAAGAAGCAGCCCAATTGAAATATCAACAATTGGTTGAAAAGAGAAAGAAGGAAACTGAGGAGAAGGCACGCTCAGAAGTGGAGCGCGCTGCCAAGGAACAAGCAGAGCAGCAAGAGCATGGCTCTGACAAGAGCATGGCTCTAACAAGAGCATGGCTCTGACAAGAGCATGGCTCTGACAAGAGCCAGAAATCCCCTTCACCACAGATGGAGGAAGAAGAGAAATCAGAACAGTGCGGTGGAGATCTGGAAAGAACCCCCTTCCAAGTGAAGCAGAACAGGGAAAAGGAAAGAGAAGGATCGCGAAAGAAGACCAAGGCCTCTAAGTCATCACTCAATCCAATCACTTTAACAGAAGGTGACTTAGATGACATTGGTGACAAGGTAAGGGATACGACACAAAACTGCTTCAGCGGTTTGAGCAGTAGTAGAAGCAAGCACTGGTTGCCATACAGTCGAGTCTGCATGAGCTACAAATCAAAACAAATAGACTATAGGCAGGTGTGGGGTAGAGCAACGCGGCATCAACTAGTTGGGCACCGGGGACCACTCAAGAAGTAGAGTTGGTTCGATCCTTCGATCGTTGGGCCATCGCACTGCCTAATGGAGCCATGAGCGTAAAGGTAGATGATGACAAGGCCATTGTAAACATGTTGAAGAACATTGGTCTGAACTTGGTCACACTCCCAAGAGAATTCCTTCACACACTAAAATCAAGTGTGATTGAAGAGCTTAAGGACCGAGACCAGAGCGCGTTGAGCATGATCAGCGAGCAGAAAGTCAACAACGAATAGATATTCGTTGAGAATACATACATGCTAGAAGCCTGGAAGAAGGTTTAGGAGAAGAATGAGCACACCGCAGCAGTAGTAGCCGAAGCATGCAGAACCGTTCTAGAACTACATATCCTTAAAGAAGCGTCAGTGGAGGCCAAAATTAGGAAATTGGTTGTAGGTGTGCGCGATGCCAAGATAGAGAAGGCCAAGGTTCTATTTGAACTGAACCTTAAAATCATAGAGCTTGAGTTGAAGACACAGCCTTCAACTCCCCCTAAGGTCAGAGAACAATGCGAGGCAGCTGTAAAAGATGCAGTAGTGACAGTGGATGCACCACGCTCTTTGAACAGGCAATGGAGGTCGTTACGACTCTGCAGGAGGATCCTAACCTGCAAAGGTTGAACACAAAGGTCTGGGATTGCAGCAGTATTATGGCAAAGCACAAGCGATGGCATGCATCATCACTATCTCACAATGACTGGCTAAGCTGAATGAGGCAAAGAAGTTGCTCGAACAAGTGGAGGAAGTGCAATGAAAAGAGGCGGTCCTCAAGGCTAGATTAGGGCCTTGGTTGGACGAGGCATATGTTATCTCTACCGCCATTCATGAGAAGTTGGCAAGGACTACAGAGGACACAACAGAAGGTCAAAGAAGACAACGCAGTACCAATGACCAAGCAACTGGTCGAGTAGCTCAAGCAGGAAGTCACGCAGAGTGCGACCAAGGTAGGAGTATCGCAAGTCAAGCTAGGAGGTCTCCGTAGCAAGATATCTGCACTAGCGGAGTGACTCAGGGGCGAGTCACGATATTTGTGTTGGGGACCTATTAGGATAGGGTCCCCTGTAATTAATTTTAGGGAAAAAACCCAAGTATTTGTGATGTAAAGTGTAAATTCTCTGCAAGGTGTGGTCGCAGAGCGCGTAGATGTAAAGTGTCATAAAGGGTTTTTACCCTTCTTTTATGTAAGATGTGTCAGCTTTAGAATATATACCCATGGTCCGCGAATCATGGGATTGTATAAAAAGGAGAGTCTTAGAGAGTCTAAGGCAGTGAAGTTAATTTCATAGTTGATGTAATAGGTCATTAGAAGTGAAGAGCGAAGAGTCTTAGAGTAGAAGAGAGGCTTTGCAGCTGTGTGCGCAAAGGCCTAGAGTAGAGTCCACAGCTGTGTGCGCAAAGGCCTAGAGTAGGTCCACAGCTGTGTGCGCGGACCCCTGCAGCTGAGTGTGGAGGGTATTTTGACTCTATAAGAAGATCTGAAGCATTAATGTTGGCTTATATGGGCCTGACCCAGGTTCGAAAGAATTATTAGCCAAACAAATCCCGCAGCTACAAGCCCTTTCGGCAATATCCCGCGAAGCGCAGACCCAGGTCTCACCCAAGGTAGCAAGCGAGGGTGTTGGAACCAGGTTTCCGCACCCTGGGATGTCTGGATGTTGTTTGGAGGTTTCGCGCTCCGCTCTGTAGCTTCGCGCTGTATTGTATTCATGTGGATTCTAAATACCTGGTGCAGTTCTACAGATTTACTCTAGAGGATGAAGTATTGCAACTCAGATCTACTTTTAAAATGGTCTTTAAGCAAACATTTATCACTTTTATTCATTTCACTTATTAAGATTAAAACCAGATTCACAAGTATTCAATAATCAATGCGCATAGACCCAAAACAACTTTATTTACCATACAAATTGCCAGATTCGTAATAACTCAGAGATCACAAATATATTTCAGAACAAACTTATCTTTATTTTCACTTCACACCAGTACATCCAGATCCGCCTTGCACACTCTGTTGCAGGGGTCCGCGCACATAGTTGCGGACTCTTCCAGGCCTCTGTGCACACAGTTGTAGAGCCTCTATCCTCTACCCAAACCCTTGACTCGGACTTACAAATGCTTTCAAACTGGTTCCCTCAAAAATCCATCACATATCAGATCCAGATCATCTAATAAAACCTAGCTGCTCTACCCATAAATCCTTGCTCTATTTATACCTTTCCATGGACCACGATCCATGGGGGGGCCGACTCCTCTTTCATTTCTTTACATTATTTTTGGGAGGACTACCCCTTTGACTTTGACTTATTACAATTCGCTCTCCATGCATCCCATGGAGTCTTTACATTGATTTTACCCAAAATTGCAGGCTTCACGCCCCATGACCGTTGCACGGGGCTTCCGCTACCCAACAATTAATAAAGAGATTGTTCCAAAAATATCTATTTTTGGCCCTTTTACTTTTTTTATGAATGAATGCGTTTATGTTATGATGAATATTAGGTTTATGATTTAAGACTATATTGATGTGCAATTCTACATGATTTACATTGTTGTATGAACGCAAGTAATAATATCTGTTTACGCGAAGAATATCTTAATGCATACTAAAGATATTAGTCAATTAAGTCGATCTAGATAATAACAGACTTAGGAGTGATTACAGAGGCATGTAAGTGGTTGGTTCATCTATTTAGGGTTCGCGAAAGATAGTCATAAACCTTCACGAAGTTCTAGAGGCTGGTAAGCAGAAGTCATATCGATAATCCTTAAGGTCTTATCGATCTGTGTGAAGATAGATAAAGGGTCTAAAATGACATCATAACCATCTTTGGGTGTGGAAACTTGGTTCCAGCATCCCCCCATACTGCTTCGAGTGAGACTTCCGTCCGCACTCCGTGGATTGATGCCGAAAGGGCCAATAATGTAGGGATTTTTTTGGCAAACTAACTCTAAACCTGGGTTAGGACCCACTAAGCCAACACCACTATACTGCATGGTGTGTTTGTTGTGTGGTCATCATTGTGCCCCACTTCTCTATTGCGTGTTCCACTTAGCACTCCGCATCATCCTTTCTACTGTGCACTCTACCCCCAAAATTTGGGTTCCTTGCCCAAAATCTGGCCAAGTTGGGTTGCGCCCAACACTCACATGTGACTTGTCCCAAGTCACTCAACTTCTTTGCCTCTAATCATGTCTACAATGTTAATGTGTGTCTTATCGAATTGTCGCAGAATCTCCGCCAGCTGCTTTTCCTCACTACGCACTTCTTCTAATAATGCTTTTGTGACATGTTCTGGAGCCTTATTTTCCAATTTTATCTCCCTTTTTCGAAGTTGTCGAAGCCTATTATTCACTTCCTGTGATAGCTGTAGGGCCTCATCCTGCCAAGGCTGAGTCATTCCTATCTAACTCTGCTCCTCCTTCTTTAACTCTTTGATTTTCTTTCGTAGCTCCTTTGACTCATTAATTTTTGTGAGCCTCTACGAGATTGGAAAAGTCTTCACAGCTGCCTGATTCTCTTCCAATTGATGCTTCTTTTGTTGCATTTCCTACTATATTTTTTGAAAATTTTGATCTTCCTACAGCAAAGTCCAAATTTGCATGGTCTCATCTAGCAATTTTTCACAGTCTGTCAATGTTGTGGAGATGCTGTCCATCTCGGTATTTAGGGCAATCACCCTCTGTTAGCACACTTCTAGTGGCATGGATGGTTGCAGCTTTAATTGAATCTCACTTATCTTCACCTCATATTCGAACTATACATCTAAAATTTTCTTCTTGTATTCCTTGATTGCAAGTCTAAGCTTCACGACCTTATCTTTTGTGGACTCCTCCTTGCGGACATCCACGTCTATAAATTCCCCGCAAGTGGCTTCAACCACCTCTTTCAGTCTTTGCTACTATAGCTTTTCCTATTCATTTTCCTTGATGGCTTGGTCTAGTTGTTTCTTCAGCGCAACGTGCTCTAGTTCTATGTGAATTTTTAAGTGTGAGGTGTGTTTTTCATGCTCCTTGAGCTCATTTGTCATACCTTAGTGCAAGTCATGTAGGATTTGAGTGGGCGGTACGGCCATGTTCATATCGACATGGTTCCAACCTTTTTCCTGCTGCTTCAATTCGGCAGAGTTGAACTATAGAGCTCCAGCAGGTATCTGCATTATCCTCATCCCAAATTTTGTTTCTATCAGTATTTCTCGATGGATTCCTTGGCCTATGTGTGCTGGTTGTCTGGATGCTTACGCCAATATTTTCAACTCCGCAATACTCTCCTACACACCTATGATAATCTCGCCATAGCGATCTTCCACCCTATTCCAAGATTCCATTGTTATCTCCTGAACTTTGTCTCTAATTTGATCCAGGTCACCCTCAGTGAGAACCATTGGTGTGATTTATTTTGTTTTATCCACCTTATGCTTCTTTCTACTCTTAATGGTAGCTTTGCCTTGGATATTTCTTTTCTCTGTGGTGGTTTTCTTTGTTTCTTCCTTTTCTATCTCCTTATTCATATCCTCGCCTCCTTGAGGGTCCCCCTCATGGTTTTCTTCATCATGGTGTTATTCTTCATGGTATTCTTCTTCATGGTGTTCTTCTTCCTTTTCCTCTTCCTCTGAATCCTGCTCCTTATCTTTTCCACTAGCTTCGCCATGTTGCGAAGTGTCCAACTCTTCTTCTTCTGTCACACTGTCTCCTGCTTCCTCTAGTGGAGTCATCCATTTTGTGGGCCATGTCTGTACTAATTCTACCAGATCATCCTCTTTGACCATATATGGCAATGCATGCCATTTCTTCTTCATGTCTCTACGTGCCTGTATGTACAATTTATGAAAATATGCCTTGAACCTCGCCACATGGTTGTATTGTTTGTGAAAACTTGGTGAAAGGAGTGGATATTGGTTTACTAACATGTGTAGATCCATTTGATATAATATGAAAAATATTATATTCTCCTGTGCTCACGATGCTTGAGTGGTATGCCACAATGAAGCATACCTCGCAGCCTCACATAAATTTTAAGGCACCGAAGGGAATTGTGTTTCCTCCGACTCTTTCCACGCTAACATAGAAATGATCAATATTAACTAGGTGTAATCAAAATATGTACCTTTATCTTGGACCTCATGACAATCATCTAGGAATTCCTTGCATAAGTATCCAACCTAGTTATATTGGACTCCATTTGCGCACTGCACGGCTAAAGACACCACCGATGTAGGAACTTCATTTGTGCGACACTTCCTCATAATATTTATGGAAAAAATGTGTGTGAAAAGTGGACTATTTGGTCGTCGATCAAGTTTATGTGATAGCCCCTTTTCCCTTTGATCAGCCCCTACTTCATCTTCATATTTTCTGCCAAAGTGCAATTCTCATCCTTTCCCATGAACTCCTCCGTGGAGTTCCACCCTTGGTATGGTAATCTTGCGATCCTCTAGATCAACGTTTGGTCTATGGGTATCTTATTCCCCATACATAGGTGTCCATCATGTATTAATACCAACAATTGTCACACACATGTTGTGTTTGTTGAACTTCTGCCAAAGTGCGACACATTCAACATATTGAGCAGTCTTGACTGCACCAACCCATTTTCCCACTGTTGTGGTTCCAATCTCATCACTCCACTCTCTGGGTAGTGAACCTGCTTCAAGTACCAGTCTGGTGCAAATTGAGGGTACTTCTTCCAGTCATTAAAATCATAATTTGTAAATTTGAGCTATGGAATTTTCCCTAAAATCTCTCTTGAAAATGGCACAGCTTCTTGAAATAGTGGTGTAAATGTCCCATACTTCGCATCTTTGGAATCCTTTACTGGTTTTACACTTGGCTTCCTCAGTGGGATGTATGAGGGCAACGGTGATATTAACACTATGCCACCTTCCTCCTCATATATTTCTTCCACTTCTTCTTCACCAATATTGACCTGTTCAGGTTGCTTCTAAGGTTTCACAGATTTGGCAAGCTTCTTGTCTTGTTTTTTCTTGGTTCTTTCTTCCTAGGTTTTCTTCTTCCTTGGTGATTTATGATGTTTCTATGGTGATGGTGTTGCTACTATGAGTGATGCTACTGTGTGTGTTTCAACTGTTGGTGCAGACATATCAGCAGTTTCCATGACTCCAAACAATCCCTTCTCACAAAAAGTCAGCACAATTTCCTCCCAAGATCGCTCAAATGACATACACAATGAAGTCTCCTACAACTTCTTCACACTATTAATCACTCGAAATCTTGATTCATCAAAGTTCTTAATCTGAGTGTAAGTTGGCTATTTATAACAATTATGGCCTTCAAACCTCATCATTAGATTTGATTTTCCCTATTTTGTTCATATTTCGCCATTAAATGAATATCTATCCTTAAATTCTTCCAATCTGTCATCTTAAATGCAACTTTGCGCGTGTCTTTTCCCTTTTAACGGTCATATTTCTACTTCTATTTCTACTTTCGTCCCTATTTTCGCACACCTTTGTCTTACGTCGTGGCTTCCTATGAACTTCGACATATTCTCGACTGTAGCGAAGTACTTTGTTTGTCGAAGCTTTCTCTACAATGTAGTGTATAGTCCAATGCACACTTTCAACTTCATGTGACACTAAGACTTTCCTTCTTTCTTATTTAGGGTGAGGCTGTAGGGGTAGGGTTGTCCCTGTACAATTTCAACCTACTGCCATATACTTTTCCCTGAATTAATTATCCATTTAGCTTCTCTAACTGCACTGTGCCACCATCAGTAATATACTTAATAACATATGGGCCTAACCAATGTGTTTTGAATTTCCCTAGAAATTTCACAAACTTACTGTCATAGAGGATAACAAGGTCTCCCACCTGAAACTTATTTTGCTTAATGTGCCTGTCATGCCAAGATTTTACTCTTACTTTTTGTACTTGTTGTTGGGCGTGGAATCCCCCCAAGGCATGTTTTGGGGCTTAAAGTCCAAGTTTTGACTAAGTCCATTGTAAAGACTCGGCGATTTTTAGGCATGGAGCGTGAAGTCATAATAAATTCATAGGTTTGTCCACCCTTGTTTTTGTAATGTAATGTCGGTTTGAAAGGTCTAGCCATGGTCTACGAACCATGGGATTGTATAAATAGAGCGAGGCTCTAAGTGTAGAAATAACGATGGATCAATGAGTTGAAGGGGTCAATGAAGCATTGAGTCGAAGTGTAATTCATGTCTTTGGGTCGTAGAGTAGGAGAAGGCTCTGCAGCTGAGTGTGCAGAGGCTTAGTAGTCAACAACTGAGTGTGCGGACCCCTACAGCTGAATGCGCAGGGCAGGTCGAGTCTGTAACTGTGCGAAGAATTAATAAAAGAGAAGTTTTACCATATTCCTGTGTATCTTTTCTTGTTTTATGTATTATTGGGTATGAATTGCAAGCCTACTATTTATTTACTGCACGAACTCATATGAATGTGCTAAATAAGTAAATATAATATAAGGCATCTGTTTATGCAAAGATAACTAATTGTGATAAGAGAATATGTAAGATATTGGGTGTGACTTAGGGAAATAGTGCAGATCATTGCTAGAGGAGCGTGGAAGCCCCACAGCCCTTGATTAGGGATACATGAAGGTGAATATATCAAGGAGCGAAGGCCAGGAAGTGCACGAAGTAACCTACACAAAGAGACTCACAGTTTGACCAAATCAACCCTCTCAGACATATCAAGGGTGCGGAAACCTAGTTCCAGCACCCCCCCCATACTACTTCAGTTGAGACCTCATTCCACACTCCGCGGACTATTATTGAAAGGGCCAGTAGTGCAGGGATTTGTTTGGCTAATTAAATCTAAACCTAGGTCAGGCCCCAACAAGCCAACAAATGGTTCCATTTCCGGGACCGGGATCTGCATAGAGATGTCTAATGAAGTATCACTGAAATCCAACTAAGAAAGAAATTGAAGATTGGTTGGATAGGAAGACTCATGAGTTCACGGCGAATAACAGGAATCCGCAACTATCGAAAGAAGAGTGGTTAGACTACTACCTGTACACAGAGATCCACAAAATTTTCTTCGCATCTTTCCCTACTGAGCTATACGAGTGGATCGTGAAGCTAGCAGATAGCCAAGTAAGGTGCAAGCTCGACAGACCTATTGCGTGGACCCCAGAGTTGGTGTGCAGATTAGAAGCATCGGAGGATAAGATCACGCGTGTTGTTCATCACTGGCTCGATCAAATTATAGGAGGATTCATCACTGAGTTCGTGGTAGATACTTCAGTCAGCTATAGTGAGGCAGAGCGACACTTCCTCAAAGGACCACGAGGTAAGTACGTTAAGTCTTTGAACACTTGGATTAAAATGCTACTGTGTGAAAAGTGGTTTAGGCGAATAAATTGATGTTTGGGGCTATGCGAAATGGGAGGATTTACAGAAACGAAGGTAGTGCAAAACTAGAAACTAGCCCCTTGATTTCACCTCCATGAGGGAATGAGAAAGAGCTCCCGAAGGTCTCACCAAGAAGTGCGATCAATTTGATAAGGCAGAGGATTCCACACATACCACCCCCACCCACACCACCGTCGGGTTCATTGCCTTCACCCCCATCTTCGCCCATACCACCTCCGCCACCACTGCGAGTCAATATGGCAAGCGCAATAAAGTTGTCGGTGTTCAAGGGAGTAGGAAATGAAGATCTAGACCAATTTTGGTTCATGATAAAAGTTGTATGTGAATCATAGGGAGTTATGGATGACAATCTAAAGAAAGTGATGTTGGTCAGTACTCTACAGGATAGCGCGTTGACCAGGTATATTAAGCATTCTAATGACAATCCGAATGCGGGGATCTTAGATATCCAAACTGCGCTAAATAGAGAATTTAGCAAACTGAAGTCAGAGGTGCATTCGATCATTGGATTCAAGGATATCACGATGCTACCAGGGGGGACCCCCTGGGAGTTGGATCAAAGATTGAAGTGTACGATTCGCGAAGCTAACATGACTTTGACGGATGGAGAACACTGCAAATGGTTTGTAGCATCGCTAACGCCACATTTAAGTTACGCGTTGTCACAACAGAGGTTAACAACTCAGGCTGAGGCCTTGGAGATCGCGATGAGGATGCATGAAACCACGATACAGGATCCTAACTTGGGAGTTCAGCAAATCCACGCGTAGTTAAAAAACTTGTGCCTTGAGATGCAAAGTCTGAAACAACACAGGACAACTCAACCAGAGGTGCGTGACGAAGTATGATGTGTTAAATGTAAGGGTCAGGGTCATGACAAGGACCACTGCCAAGTGTTCATGAATTACCTCATGGGAGGAGGACCGATGTCGTTAAGACTGGAGGCCCAAACAGTACCTAGCGCGGCGCTTGCATTGTGGTGTGCAATTTGTCAAATAGGAGGAAAGCATGCTACGGACAATTGCCATTTGTTATAGAAGTACATGCAGAATTCACAACAGTTATTCTATAATTTCTGCAGATTAGTGGGACACGATGAGCACACCTGTAGAATCTATGAATTGATGATGGATAGGACTCCCACCTAGAGAGTTCAGGCCAAAATGCGGGCCCTTGACCAGAACGTAGGGATGTCGAGAGCTGAATTTCAGGGCGCAGACGAGGCCGAGGTGGAGGAGGAGGGCCTAGAAGAGTCGCAGATAGCTGATATGTTACAATTACGGAGGGCCTTGACACTATGCCCATGATTGTATGAATCCGACATGGCCATCATGCTTGTATTGTACATTTTTTGATCATGAGATGGAGGATTGTCCCACACTGATAGTGTGGTTGTGCAACAAAGGAGCACTCCAACCTCCCCTGACATAGAACCTGCAAATGATCAGGTCTTAGCCGCGTGAGGAAGACCCTAATGTGAACATTGTGCTCTGAAGTGGAATTACAACAGAGGATGACAAAGGCAAACAACCTAAAGATATTACTTGGGTTCACAAGGCTCCGACGAAAGAACCAGAGTTTGATTTGGAGCGAGCTAAGGAAATCTTCATGGAAGTAAGGAAGAGCTTCGTTGATGCCTCCACTTCAGGAAGCAAAGACAGACCAGATCCAGAAATGGACCCATCGATGCTCATGATGTTCCTAGAAACATGCATGAAGTTGTTGTGTGATAGCAAGGTGGTAAAGGGACTCTAGGAACTCATAAATAGATGCGTTGGGACCGCGCCAGGAGAACCGCATGTATTCTGTAAAATTGGAAAGCATGTGACGAGGATGGGAAGAGAAATGAGGTTGACTGCACAAATTAGAGAATATGAGATGGACCAAGTGATTCTGGACCTAGGATCGAACGTGAACATTCTGCCAAAGTAGACATGGGAGCGCACGGGAAGGTCTACGCTATAATGGTCTCCTATCCAACTGCGAATGGCGAACCAGCAAAAGATCCTTCCTATGGGAAGATTGTAGGGAATCACCATGGACATTGAAGGAGCAAGCGCGTTGGAAGATTTTGAAGTGATAGAGATTGTTGATGACAGCAATCCCTACCTTGTGCTATTAGGGATAGATTGGGCCATTAACATGAATGGAGTGATAAATCTGAAGAAGTGCAAAATGATTTTTGAGAAAAAGTCTTTTCACGTAGTCATACCTTTGGACCTTGCAGAAGGATCATGCTACATAGAACCAGTGAGCAACTATGAAAGCGACAACGATTTAGACTACATCTACAAGATAACCGCATGAGAGAAATACTGGGTAAATCCCACCGCAGATGGGTGAATCTCTTTGGAGCGCGAAAGCTCCTGTACATCGAATTCTGATGAGGAGATAGAGCGATGGAAAAAACAGTTACATGAGGTAACCACGCTGAATTGTAACATGATGACAAGATCGTTGCATTTCGTATCGATAGAGGTTAGGGATTTGCCTACGTATGATGGGTTAAGCGAGGTAGATGCCTTCCTGAATAGATTCGAAAGAGAAGTGCTAGAACAGCAACATTTCGAAGCTTTGAAATGGGTACTGCATGCTACGCCCATGAGGTGGTGGGGCACACATGAAGGAAGATTTGAGGACTGACGCGAATGCAGGAGAATGATGTGCATGCAGTTTGGGAAGCCTTAGGTGCAATTAAAAGACAAGTATAATGGACGAGATGTTCCATGCATGCACCTATCTAGATGGATATAAGCATATGTTACAAAACCTGCACGAATGCACACAGACTTCATGTTAGGAGACACAGTAAATAAGCATGTGTGGGCAAGGAAGTTGTGCGAATGACCCCTCCGATTGGAACGACAGAGTATGGAAAGAATGAGTGTGCAGAAGGTTATCCACGCAGCAACCTTTAACAAAATGTGCGAAGCGCTGAACAAGGTATATGATGCATAGCGCACTAATTGGGACCTGCATGTACCAATGGTTCTGTGGGCTTATAAGACAATGTGCAAGAAGCTGATGGAACAGATGCCTCTGAGGTTGGAGTATGGAGTGAATGTTGTAATCCCCATAGGGCATAAAATGCCTAGTCTACACATAGCAGTGCTGGTAGATATGACAGCTCATGGAGCCTTGGAAGAAGGGATCGCGCAGCTGAATGAGGCAGAACTCTTGGGACCTGAGGAAGAAATCTGACAAGGTGATCTTAGGCTCCAAGAACTTATAAAAGAAAGGGTGTGACTAAGGGAGAAAAGAACTCTAGTGGAAGCGAAAGTCAAGAAGCTTGAGGACAAAAAAAAGAAGGATTTTTTCAATAAGAAAACTAGGGCGACAAAACAGGGTGTGCACGATCACAATGACAAATTTGGGGACTACTGCCGAGATTTGATCAGCCTGATGCCTTGGATTGGACTGCATATTACTAAATGGGTCGCCCATGGTGGCGTGCTACAGATGATAAAGTGCGCAACGCAGACAGTAAAACCAAAAGGCAGATTTGTTCCAGGAAAAGTGATGAAAGATCAGTTGGAACCTTATACAAGTGGCGCGACCACCTGACTAGTTGTGGGAAGTATAGTCTTAACACTCTAGGCAGTTGAAAGGAGGTGCGGGACTATAAACTACTCTGTCGGGGAGCGTTGCGATGTTGGAGCTGCGCACAGGAGCAAAGTGTCACAAGGTCCACGACCGCACAAGGGAGGCTGCGCTGCCACGCGGGTTGGTTGGAAAGTGACCGTTGGAGTCACTATTCACGATGTGATGCTTGACTTGAGACCAAATGGAGTAGGTGGAAGGCATTTAAGATGCACTTTATGGGCAAGATTTGGGAAATTCTACCACCAAGGGAGCATTAATGGACCGGATTTGGGGGGAACAGTCGAATCAATTTCAAAAGGCAATATAAATTACAAATGGATGCCCCGCAAACAACACTTGGTCATTTGCAAATTGAGCTGTCATATGCCCTGTGTATTCTAAGCCGAGACCTAGTTGCCCTGTGCAGAGCATTGATTGAGCCCCTGATTGAACGATTGAGAGATTTCTGGATGACCAAGATGGTAGCGTCCAAAGAAGCTAGGGAAATTCTAGAGATGACCGCCAAAGAGGCCGCGCAGGCCCTGACCGTCGAAGATTCCTCTGAAGACCATGGGATTGTGGTAGAAATCCCTAAGTCACTGCGCATGCCTATGCCGAAGAAAGACAAACAGCCAATGATTTTGGTGCGTGTGTCCCCTCGAAACCCACTGCGCACCAAACTAACGATGGAGGAAAAAGGGAAAGCAGTTAACCTAGAAACCGACGAGGAGGAAGAAGACCTGGAGGACCTCATAAATTAAGAAGATAAGGACAAGGGCATGGAGGAAGAAATTGAGCCTGCACACCCTCCAACAAAGTTTCTCGCATATATCCCCCCACAGAAGGGGAAGGCAAAAGTGCCTAAGGACCTCGATAAGAGCAAGAGATCTCTTGAGACTTCGCTCCTCCCAGATGACATCATATTTGAGGGCACGCACCTGGGACGGGTACTAAACTTGAAGTTTGAGGATTGGTATCTCACTTACCACGAGAAATTCCCTCACCTAGATACTGTGCAGCTCATGAAGCCCAAGCAGAACACCATGGTAGGGGTTATAGAATTGGAGCTACGAAAGTAGTTACATGGAGTTGAAAAGGCAAGGTTATTGAACCTGTCTGGGTGATGCATTACCACTATGCCCCAGTGACAATCTTCGTCATTAGGAAGCTCCTCTGCCTGGTGCATGGTGGGTTTTTGTGGCTAGAGGAGCCCATCCCCATCACGGACCACTCAATCCATCGCATTACCTAGCTCCCCTGTAAAGGAGAGGATCTCGCATACATCTCAGAGGGGAAGATCAGAAATTTGGCCATCGCAGAGGCCATGAAGAATAAATGCAATCTGAAAAATAATAAGAGGGGCTACACGATCTCTAGCATCAACAACAAATCGGTCAGGTTGGCAACTCAGATACTAGCAGGTAATGTCATGTGGAAGTGCCGCGCAGATGAGGTACCCACATCGGTGGTGGCACTTATTGAAAAACACGCAAAAGGGGTCCAGTTTAACTGGTTCAAATTCTTGTGTAAAGAGTTCCTGGAGAATTGTTGCATGGCACAGGAACAAGGAAAAACATTCCACTATGCATGGCTTCTGTTGTCCATAGCGCTGATGGCGGGGGAATTGCCAGAAGACAGCCAGTTCCCCAAGAATCCAAGGGATCTCTCAGAGGCCGCGAAGTATGCTTTGCTATGGGCCACTAAGGACGCGAACTAGATCTACGATACTAAGATACTCTAGGTGTTCATGGAGATGAACATCAGAATGGGGATTAAACACAAGACGCGGTTATCACCCACTATCTTCAACAGCCTGCAAAGCTTTGTAGAATTTAAAGCGGACTACCACCAAGGACCCTGCAAAGAAGTGAAGTGAACTACCCTTCATAGCCACCGATGATGTGATTTTCGATGTACTGGAGACATGGTCACCGGAATGGTGCGCCCCAGACATCGCCGTGGTGGGAAAGTCTACTGTGTAGAAGAAGAAGGAGGAGGCCAAATTGTGCATGGCACAGTTGGCAGAAAAGAGAAAGCAAGAAGTAGTGGTAGCAAAAGCACAGGAGGCACAAGATGTTGCACAGGCAGTAGCAGAACAGAAAAAGGCTGCAACAACAACAACACAGAAGGCAGCAGAGAAGGCGCATGAGGGCTAGAAGTCACCTTCGCCAGAGTAGGAGAAAGAGATGGAAATAGAGGGAGAAGAGGGTGGTGTGGACCCACAAATAGCATCAACACAATTGAAGCGCCAGGACCCAAGTGAGCGGACGGGGCTGTGCAAGAAGGTCAAAGCATTTAAACTAGCTATCGACCCAATCACCCTTACTGAGGGAGATCTGAACGACATAGGCGAGCCAGTATGCAACGTCACCACCGAGGCCCTCCAGAATTTCGCAGAGGAGAATCAAAATGTGTTGGGGGCCCTCCGAGCATAGATTCAGGAGTTGCAGGTGCGCACTCCTCAGGTTGGTACTCTTTCGACCAACCTCATAGTAGGGACAACTGTAGCTGAGGAAATGCTACACACTCGAACAACCAACACAATAGTGCTGCAAAAAGGGGGCACTGGTTACAACAAATGAGGCTAACCAGCCTATGGTTAATGCACTGAAAGGCATTAGTATCAACATGGTTGCGCTCCCGTGGGAGATGCTCTATGTTCTGCAGGATGGGATAACTGTAGAATTGCAGGCTAGGGAGAGCCGCGCATTGTAGGTGCTGAGTGATTAGAAGATCAACATGGAACAATTGAGCTTGCAGCATGACGAGGTTGTGTCACAGAACAGGAAGATGGTACAGATACTGGAAGAAGCCTGCCAGATGGTCCCTGAGCTGGCCATCCCAGTAAATGCACCAACAGAGGCACCCATCCACACATTAGCAGCAGGGGTGCACGAGGTGCGAGAATAAATGGCCAAGGTTCAGCTAGAGCTGAACCTTCAGATAGCAGAGCTGTAGTTAAAGGCGCAGCCGTCCACCCCTTCAGAAGTAAGAGAACAACACACCAGCGCTATTACATCGAGGATGGAAGAGATCAGCAGTGCAGTAAGGGACTGCACCAAAATGTTGGAAGAGTCATTCAAGGTCCTCACCAATCATTAGGAGGATCCTAACATCCAGTGCTTAGAGACAGAGGTGCATGAGCTCCACCAGTAGTATGATAGCATCAAAGGGACCATTCAAATGGTGGCCCTCATTCAGAGGCTTGCACAGTTGCAACAAGCCAAAGCGCTGAAAGAGCAAGTGGATGTAGCACGGCACAGAGAAGCAGTTTTGAAGGCGCGTGTTCAGCCTTGGATTGATGAAGCCTTCATCATTACAGCAACAATTGAAAGCAAGCTCACGCAAATGCAAGGGACGTAGGAACAGATGTAGGGAAGTAGTTCCAACACCGCGGTCTCGAAGCAACATGTACAGGAGATCTAGCAGGCAACCACTTAGTGTGCTGCTGACCTTACAGCCGTCCGAGCAGAGTTGGAGGGTCTACACGTGAAGATCTTCGTACCGACAGAGTGACTCGAGAGCAAGTCATGATGTTTGTGTTGGGGGCCTATTGGGCGTGGAATCCCCCAAAGGCATGTTTTGGGGCTTAAAGCCCAAGTTTTGACTAATTCCATTGTAAAGACTCAGCAATTTGTGGGTGCGGAGCGCGAAGTCATAATAGAGTCATAGGGTTGTCCGCCATTGATTCTGTAATGTAATGTCAGTTTGAAAGATCTACCCATGGTCCATTGACCATGGGATTGTATAAATAGAGCGAGGCTCTAAGTGTAGAAATAATGATGGATCAATGAGTTGAAGGGGTCAATGAAGCATTGAGTCAAAGTGTAAGTCGTGTCTTTGGGTCGTAGAGTAGGAGAAGGCTCTACAGCTGAGTGTGCAGAGGCCTAGTAATTCGCAGCTGAGTGCACGGACCCTTGCAGCTGAGTGCGCAGGGCAGGTAAAGTCTGTAACCATGGGAAGAAATAATAAAAGAGAAGTTTTACGATATTCCTATGTATATTTTCATGTTTTATGTATTATTGGGTATGAATTTCAAGCCTACTATTTATTTACTGCACAAACTCATATGAATGTGCTGAATAAGTAAATATAATATAAGGCATCTGTTTATGTGAAGATAACTAACTGTGATAAGAGAATAAGTAAGATCTCAGGTGTGACTTAGGGAAATAGTGCAGATCACTACTACAACAGCACGGAAGCCCCACAACCCTTGATTAGGGTTTCACGAAGGCAAATATATCAAGGCATGAAGGCCAGGGAAGTGCATAAAATAACTTGTATGAAGAGACTCACAGTTGGACCAAATCAACCCCCTCAGACATCTCAAGGGTGCGGAAACCTAGTTCCAGCGCACCCCCATCCTACTTCAGGTGAGACCTCTGTCCGTGCTCTGCGGACTATTACCAAAAGGGCTAGTAGTACAGGGATTTGTTTGGCTAGTTGACTCCAAACCTGGGTTAGGCCCCAACAAGCCAACACTTGTTGATAAAATCCTGCTATAAACCTATCTTCTTCTAGAGAAAGTAACTGCAACATCATTTATTCCATTATGTTATGGTTTTCCATATTTGTAAAAGTTGCAATTCTTAGGCTAGGGACAATGTATTCCATGGGCATCACATCTTCTTTCCCATAAACCAACCTAAAGGGTGTCTGTCCTGTCAAATTTTTGCATGTAGTCGTATAAGCCCATAATATTGTTGGAATCCTAAGATCCCAGGCATCCCTGTTTACATTACATACCTTGGTTAGTGCATTATCCAAAATTTTATTGAATGTTTCCGGGGTTCCATTTGCATGAGGATGATAAGGAGTTCTCTTTTGGTGGTAAACTTGAAATTCCTTAGTTAATGCTTCAATGGTATAATTCAAGAAATGTGACCCTTGGTCACTTATCAATATCTTTGGACACAAAAATCTAGATAGTATGTATTCAAAATGAACTTTGCAGTGGTTTTTGCGATGTAATCCTTTAGTGGTTGTGCTTTGGCCCACCTTGTCAAATAATTAGTCACAATGATTATATCCATCACACCAGTCCTTTTTCCTGGCGTATTGATTGGTCCAATAAAATCAATAACCCATTTATCAAAAGCATACAATGTTACTTGTGGCACTAGTGGCATTTCATATCTTCTTGAAGGTTTTCCTGTTCTTTGGAAGACATCACAAGCTCAACAATACTCATTTTCATCCTTGTGTAGTGTATATAAGGCCACCATAATCATGCTCTTAATTTTTTCAGCGTAGTATCTTTCCTTGCATAATGTCCAGTAGCTGCGCCACTATGAGCTTTTTTTAACATTATCTATCTTTCGTGCTTATGAACATACATGCGCAACATTTCATCTAGTCCCATCTTATACAAATGTCCTGCTATTAGTGAAAAATTTATTGCCTTAAACACCAATTCTTTATTTTGTTGCATAGTGGATTTTGAAGGGGCCATCCCTATGGTTAAGAAGTGAATAATATCAGTGAAGTGATCATTTGCTACTTTGATCACAAATAGATGCGCATCAAGAAGATTATCCTTTATATTCGTTGGTTCTTCTCCTATTTCCAACCTTGATAAATGATCAGGTCCAACATTTATTCTTCCTAGCTTAACAACAACTTCAAAGTCATACTCCTGAAATAATAATAGCCATCTACAATTTTTTCCTCCTAAGACAGTCTTATTGACCAAATACTTTAGTGTAGAGTGATATGTGAACATCTTGAAATGTGATCCAAACAAATAATGTCTAAACTTCTGTAAAGCATATACCATAGCCAGTCCTTCTCTTTTTGTAGTTGTATAGTTCTTCTCTTCTTTAGATAGTTTCCTACTTGCAAAAGCTATAGGGTGATTGATTTCTCCTCCATCGAGCTATGCCAATACCACTCCTAATTATATGCATGAAGCATCCACATGAACATGAAATTCCTTATTCAAATCTAGGAATACCAGTATAGGAGAAGTTACCATCTTTTCTTTTAGTGTGTCGAGGCTCTTTTGACATTTTTCATTCCATAGGAATGTTACATCTTTCTTCAACATTTTTTCCATAGGTGCAGTGATCTATGCATATCCTTTGATAATTTTTTTGTAATATCATGTATGTCCCAATGTGGTGTGAAGATGTCTCACTATCTTTGGTGGAGGTAAATTCACAATAATAGCAATCTTTGCAGGATCCACCATTAATCCTTTCTTGCAAACAATATGTCCCAAAAATATGTTGGGTTGTGTTATATTCTTTCCACGTAGTTAACAAGGGGTTTGAGGGGCACCTGTAACCCCACTTTATGGGGTCCGGGGTAGCGCCCCGGAAAATTTTGGATTCGGACGCTATGTTAGGTTGGGCAGACCCACCTATGGTTTTGTGCACGATTTTCACACATGTTTTTGGACGCGATGGTTTTCAATCCATGGTATTGGACGCAATGGTTTTCGGTCCATGGTATTGGATGCTTCGGCATGTATAAATATGTATTATAACATTGAAAGGAAAATAATGAAAAATCAAGTTGGTAGTCCCAATTTTGGGATCCAGGGGAAAATCTCTATGTATATGTGTTTTATGTGTTATGCTCTCACATTGTTTATTTTCTGTGTTTTAGAATTCATATGCAGGTAATTTCTGTACAGGGTTAAAACCTACAAAATATACCAAAAGTTACACAGAATATGCACTTTTGATATTCAGAGAAATATGATACTGCTTGCATGTATCGAGCATCAGTCTTAAGCTCGCAACATGTTTCCAATTCTTCTTATGAATATGAAGCACACAATCTGTCATGCTCCCAACTCAACTTTCCTTTAGTAGGGTTAACATAGTCTTGCTCTCTTGTCGTCATCTAATAGATTTTATCTATATCAGCTGCACTATACTCCTCTTTAACTGGTTCAATATACCTTGCTCCTTCTGATGGATCCAAGGGAATGATCACTCTCATATTGTTGCTTTCAAATATCATTTGCCTCTTCTTTAAGTTGATTATAGCCATGTTAGAAAATGCCCAATCCAGTCCAAGTAATGTAGGATAGGGGTTACTGTCATCCACAATTTCTATTACTTCAAAATCAGTAGTAGTGCACACCCCTTCAATGTCCATTGTAATGCCTGATAATCTTCCTAGAGGAACAATATTTTGTTGATTCTCCATTCTTAGCTAAATAGGTGACCATTGCAACTTTGTTTTACCCATTAACTCCCATGTTTTCTTTGTCAGGACATTAGCTTCAGATCCCAGATCTAAAATAACTTGGTCCATGTCATATTCTCCTATTTGTGCATTAAGCCTCATTTCCTTTCCAGTTCTCTTTTGTCTATGTAAATTGTTAACTTCCCACTTCTCAGTCAGCGATACTTCTTTAGATCTGCAGGAATTTATCAATCATTGAAGTCCTTATACAACTCTTTGATCTCGCAATAATTTCATACAAGTTTGAAGAAAATATTTTAAAGTATCTAAATTACATGTTGCATCTTGTTCCTATATTGTTAGAGCTTGGAGTTATGTCGAAGATGATACATCGTTGCTACTCTTCTGATTCTGTTGCGTGCTAGAAGTCGAAGCTCCTACATCCATGAAGCTTCACTTTGCTTCCATAAAGACTTATTTTTCCTTTTGAATATAAAACACACAGGACTTTTCAGTAATATTTATAACCCATGTAGCTTCAGCTTCATTCTTTCCATCTTATTTATCATCTCTAATCGCAACTCCACTCCTTGTTACAATATTAATGCGAGCTTCATCGGTCCTTGGTTCTGCAATCATCATCTAAATGTTATGTGTCGACTGTTGATTTTTATTTTATTTAATTTTTTATATAAGTACCAGACACTCTTCAATTACACGATCAAATTATTTTCAATACTTACATGTGGTGGTGAGATTCTGACAGTGTCTTGCGAAGTGTCCTGGTTGGCCGCAGTTATAGCATATAACCTATCCTCATCCTCGACCAGCTTCTCCACCTCGACTTCATCCATGATATCTACCTCAACCACCATGTTGTCCACTTCCTTCATGTCCATGTTCTTCAACTTGCATTCTATATGCATCGACAATTCGCTCGATCATCATTTCATAAGCTCGACAATTATTTTCATCATGTCCCACTGATTTGCAGAACTTGCAGTGCAGCTTCCTGGGGGTCTGCACATATTTTTTTAACAAATAGAAATCTTTTTCTCAATTTGCATTTCTATTTTTACATATCTCGTACCATAAGTTGGATCTGGGATTCAAAGGATTAGATGCTCCACTAGCCATGTAGTTTCTAAAGAGAGGGCATTGTTCTTTAGAATGGCCTTTTGTTTTACACTTTCTACACCACATTTCCTCTTTTAATTACTTACTTTTCTTCATATCTTGTATCTACAGAGTCAAATTTTCTAGTTGACTCTGGATTTGTTTGCATACCTGATGAGCACCAGTATTGCAGCAAGAATGTTGCAACTCCTGGGGCTACCGTCTTTACTTTATCAACCTAGGGTTCGTACAAACTTGGAGGTGACAGTGTTGTATACACAAGTAAAAGTGATGGTTATGCCTTTTGTCACTATTCAGCTAGTGAGAGACCACTATTGTTTTCAAGCCAGACTTCTATGGATTTAGAAGAAGCTTGATTACTGATGAAAGAAAGGGAAATCTACTCTAGGAGAAAATTTGTCTACTACAATAAGGAAAAGGATTGAAATCCAATGCTAAAAACGCACCATTTCCTAACTAACTGCTGAGAAACTATGCTTTACAAGAATTCCAAGCTAACATGTATGAAATTCTATTGTCCTAAGCACCGAAGTTCAAAACATCAAACATCACTACTGTGCATGTAAAGGACTGAAATAAATCTGCTTTTTTCTTTTTATTCTTTTTATGAAAAAACAAGTGTGAAAACTAATCTCTTTTGGTGGTGTGGCAGGTGGCTTAGGGATGTTGGAGGATAGTTGGAAGGTCTGGGAGACCCTTAGGTGACCTTGTGTGGCTTCCTGGAGGTTTTCCCTCAATTCGACCTCAAAACAAGCCACTACAGGAAAACCTACAAGATGTCCTAAAAACATACAAGATACAACCGAGAGAAAAATGATGGGTGATGGAGGTGATGAAAGGCTTAGGGAAGGTGGTTGGTCAATGGAATGGAGTTAGAAAATTCCTAGGATCATTCAGAACTCAAAACCAAGGTTGGGAGATGGTTGGATTTGCTTAACATGCTTGGAGAAGTTTCCATGTAAAATGATGAAATTGGTGAAGGTCTTAGTGAAAGCAAGGAATGATTATGGATGGATGAAGTTGGAAGGAGGTTTCTTGCTATGAAATCTTTCTCTACTTCTAAAACACCTACACTACATCAAACAATGATATTTGCCCAAAAATCATGTAAACAAGAAGAATTTCAATGAGCTAGAAAAACAGAGTTTAATGAGCTAGCTGTCTACATCATGCATGAGAAAAATTTGCAGAATAAGATGAATTCATTGATGAGATCTAATGTAAGGATGAAAATGGAAGAAATGGTAATTAAATCCTACACTTTCAAACTGATCAAATGCTGGTTCAAGTACAGTAAACTCTAAATTCTATGATAAAGTAGAAATCTATCTTTTTGGGGCTGCATAGGGGTACTTTTCTCAAATCATGATCCCTGAAGGAAGAGATAAGGCCAAGACACCCACTGATAGCTTTGTGATGCTCCTTTTACTTTTATCCCTTCTAACCTGTTGCTGAAGTAAAGAACAAATGGAAGCAAACTAATAAACAAACTAATCACATCTATACTACTTGCAATGAAATACTTCTAAGGACAATCTAACCATGAATCTATGAAACTAGTCTAAGCATAAAGATACAAGAAGAGGAGCCTTTGTTGCTAGGGTTGGGCCCCAACCCAAGAGCTTCAGCTCTGAGTTAACTCAATACTAGATCATGAAAAATCTCATTTTCATTATCAAAACAGAAAATTACATAGTAATGTCTTCCACAAAGTCTGGAGCTAAAAAATAAATAGTGTTTTTACAACAAAAATTTGAATCCTAATGAGGCTCGAGGCCCCTTTATTTATACAACTGAAGTCTCCAACGACTTCCTTAAATATAGGGAGGTTTGGCTCCCAAACTCGAGATGGACTAACTCTTTGACTATCACTTGCTCGGTTGCCTTTTGATCTTCATGACTTGGCTGCTTGTACTCTGAGCTGGTGTGATTGATGGAGGAATATTTGAATTAGGAAGGAGTAAATGAGGAGGATTTACCTCCTACAATCTCTCTTCCTTGTCCCATTCAAGTTTGAGCCCTTAATCTTACCAAAATTCCCTGATTTTCTCTCACAAACTGCATTCAATGCATATCAGTCCACTAGGCATAATATCTCACATTAACTCATCTCATTAAACAAAATATAATCAAAACATGTAATAAATTGTGAGAAGAGTTGATTTGACTAAGCTAGGAGGTGAATTAAGGTCCATATAGTTACCAATGATGAGGCTCATCAATACCTACATTAGTATCCCCTATAGGTGAAGCTTCTAATTTCATCACAACTTCTAAAGCTTTGGCTTGAGTTTCTATCTTTTGTTGCGACAAAGGAAATTTTATATGTGGAAGAAGTGTAGCTAAAAACCATTATTTATGTTTTTGCGAAGCTATTTCGAAGCTTACCTAATCTAGTAATATCTTGAATGTTTGATCAAATTCCCAAACAGACTCAATAAGCTTTTGTTTGATTTCTTTTAATTCTGTGAACTCTGACTTCAACTTCTTAAATTATTTTATCAAATTTGTTTTAATGTCGGCAAATGATCTGATCTGATTGCTCAAATACTTCATGTACCACGTCAATGCTCTATCTGGGAATGTCGTGACAAGCTGCATTTTCTTCATATTTTCATCAAGGACTTGCTTCATTGTCCATACTACTTCGCATAAAAACTAGAACTTCTATGCATCCTCTTATCCATTCCCTTTAAAGACGAGTAGCTTAATATCATCGACCATAGTTCTTCTCGAAGGGGGAGAGGTAGGGGTGGGGGAGGGGTATTTGTAAGGGGAGGGGGATGGGGAGTAGTGGGGTAGGGTGTGGGGGAGGGATATTCATAAGGGGAGGGGGATGGGAAGTAGGGGGGTAGGGGAATGGGGAAACCAAAAATCACTTTCATTACTACTTGATTCTGGCTTCGGCGAACTTTAAGGCTAGAAGGGTGAATACTGCGAAGTTACTTCAGGGTTCTTAAGGTGGTTTTCTTCACTTTTAGACTCACTTAAAAGAGGGCTATAATCATTTTCTATAAAAGTATTTGGATCTTGGCCACGAGATCTCTTCCTAGTGTCTATTTTATATATTTTTCCACTTTTTGTTGTTCCATTTTCTTCTTCAGATCTTATCCCAAACATAAGTAACTAATAATATGACTGTATTCGTAAAATTCCCTTTTCGCACAAGAGCATCTTAATCCAAAATTTTAAAGATCTCAAGAACTTACCTTGCATTCCTTTGAAAAAATTTCATTCTGCTTCATTATAGGACACAATCAATTCTACTGAAAACTCAATAATGAATCCTCCCAAGATGTTATCAATCCAAGAATCAATAGCTCTTGAGATCCTATTGTCACTATTCTTGAGTCGATGTATCAGTTCAGGAGTCCATTCCTTGATTCATCTCCTTTAAAATAGTCCTTTCTCTCATTCAACCTTGATATCCACTTGTATAGCTCCACATGGAAGGAACCAAAGAATATTTCGTATTGATCTTCAAAAATATACTTCTCCAACCACCTTTCAATTGATAGATGAGGGCTTATATTTTCGTGCTTTATAAATTCATGTTCCTTCTATTCTATCGAACCTTGAATTTATTTCTTTGAGGGATGCCACATAAACATATCCCTCAAATAGATCCTGGTCCCATCAATGGAACCATTTTTTGGATTAGGTTCGGATGACCCAAGTTCGATTCTTTACTGCGCACCAACAAAACCCTCAATCACTCGCCCTTTTGGCAACGACCTGCAAGCAAGTCACAGTCTCACCCGAAGTGGCTATGGGAGGTTGCAGAACCAGGTTTCCGCAGCCTTGACAGATACTGTGATGTGGTAATATGGTATTTTCGTATGCTTTAACACTTATATACTTCACATTCATGAGCTACTTTGCACTTATATATTACTTTCGTATAATTACATTCATCACTTAAACATATGATAAACATCCATAAACTTCACAGTGTTGAACTAAAGTGTAGATAATAAGAAAATTAACATATGAAGACACATAATTTACTGTGGTTCATCCCAATGTGGTACTTATACTTCCATAAGAACTATTTCTTATAATAGATAATTTGGTACAAAAAGTAGTTCTTCACCTACGCACTAGATGGAGACGGTCTGTGCACTAAGCTATGGACCCAAGCCTTTGTGAACTTAGTTGTGGAGCTTTTCCCCTTTCTCCAAAGTACAAATCACAAAATTACAACCATAACATAGATCTGGATCCAATTGATTTATTCATGCCTTCCTTCTTTATTATCCATCCCTATATATACTATTACATTAAGGGATTACATTGCTACATTACGATGGACCCAATACCATGGTTTCCAAAATACAAGGGACTATGGTCCAAAACCATTCAAATTTTACAATATTATATGCTTTTACAAAAATGGAGGGGCTTCGCTGCGAAACCCCTATATTGTGTAGTGATTTTTTTGTGTGGTCCTCATTATGCGCTGCTACTCTGTTGCATGGTCCACTTCGCAATTCGTGGCATCCTTTCGACTACAAACTCTACCGACAAAATTCAAATTCCTTGCCCAAAATTTGGGCAAGTTGGGTTATGCCCAACAAACTTGAAACTTTTTTTTTCTTAGGAATGATACCTTGCTCATGTGTATACTGAATCTTCCTCTGAGAAAGGAAATTGAACCAACTTTAAAATCATTTTACATTCATCTCTTGAGCTGCATTGAATTATCTTAAAGAGAGACTATGATTTCCTAGGAACTAACATTTCCTCAAGTCGGGGGTTGTCTCTAGGAGATACAACACTAGAAATTCAAACAACCATGAAGGACACATGAAGAATTCAAATCTCTTTCATGATTATGGTTTTTCTTGCAAGAATTATGGGCATAGTGTGATAGATTGTAGATGGTATGCAAGGAAGAAAGAAGTATTGAGTGCATGCAATCCAAGAATGCAGGAGGTGCCTTGGAATAAGAATGTTGGAAGTAATAGAATTTTTGACAAGAATTCTATCAAGAATAGTAACTCCCTTGCCCCATTCCTGAGACATGTTGAATGCTATAATTGTGGCAACTTTGGACACAAGGAAGCAAGGTGAAGATATGAAAAGGCAAGGAAGCTCACTCAAAGTTTGTGTGCAAGTGAAGAAACTCAAGCATTGAGGATGAGAAGAATATAAGAGAAAAGGAATACAATTTTGTCTTCAATTCTTTGTGTCAAAATGAAATACTAAAAAGAGGAAGAAATAATCAAGGAGCCAATTTTTCTCTGAAGAAAAACCAATGAAAAAGAAAAAGGGATAACCATCATATTTCAGTAAGGAAGCCCTCTGTAACTAAAAACTGCAATGAGTACAAGCATAAAGTGATGAAACAGAATATTATCCCAATCAATTTAGTCATGGAGGTTAAGAAGAGAAGAAATGAAAAGTGGATTTGGGTGAAGAAAGAAGAAATCAAGGAGAAGTTCCCTATAGCCATGCACATCTAAGAAAAGGCAAAAACATGGGAAAAGGAGAAGCTGGAAAGAAATGTTGCTATTGGGACTTGACCATTTAAAGTGTGGAAGAAAAAGGAGGACACTCTACTTAGGGAGAGTAGATCCTCTGTTTCTCTTCATTGAAAGAAGATAATGGCCTCAAGAGAGGCCGAATAAGTCGGATGTTGGAATCCAGGAAAGGATAATCACATAGGTGCATCTGAACTTTCGAGGTATTGTTAACACCAAAAAGTCATACACATATTTGTACAGACCAAAAGACACCCAAAGTTGTCCAACAGAATGAAAAAGTGAATATTTTCTATCTAAATACATTATGGAGATCAAAAAAATTAATTTCTCCTAAGTTCCAATGTATATTGAATTAAAAACTAAGGACTATGTGACTTTCCCTTCCATAGTTGCGTGACATGTGGTATTTTCTTCGAAATTCATGTGGTCGAAGAAATGGCCAACTCAACAATTTAGGATGACTTCCCACACTTGGAATTTGATTACCTGACATGATTTTAGTCAAGAACAGTCGAATTTGAGTAACCCTGAATATATGCAGCCCTCAAAGGAATTCTCTTGTCCCACTCATAAGTCATTTTCATTCATGAACCAAGAGAGGGAAGAGGGATTCAAAAAATTCTATATAAATAGGTCATGGGAGAACCAAAAATGAAGATAATGTTATGCTGTCCAAATTGCTATCATAGCAAACCTTCATTTCATTATTGAAGCAGAAGAAGTAGAGCAATATTGTGATGGAAGAAATGATTCTTAGCAATCCATCGCTCTAGTGTGGACATGATTTCACCATTAAGAGAGCCTTAACACTTATTGGATAGAGAGGAGAAGCTTGGAAAGAGAGTGAATAAAAGAACCTCCTTATTAAGGATTTTTTATCACCATTTCTCAAAGAACTCTCTTCAAGTGTTTAGTATTCTACTATTTGTATTCATCTTCTACCACCATCAACCAATAAAGGGAGCCATTTTCCATAATTATGTTTACTTGTTTACTTCATTAAACATTATTTGTGTGTTTATCTATTTGTTTTATTTTATGTTTGTTTATGTATTGTTTCCACTATTTGCAATACTTTGTTTCGTCGTGCTTGTTGAATGACAACAACCAAACTACTTATTTTTCTTTGCAGGGAACAACTTATTGCTAAGAAGGTTTCTTTTGGTAAACCATTAGTACAAAAACACTACAGCAAGATTGGAAACTCCATTGGGGAAACACATAGTGATCGCGTGATTAAAACTTAGTCATTCGCGCGATCCACATTTATTCACCCGCGCGTTCCATTTTTTCTACTTTTAAAAAGTTTGTACAGGGAACCCCTGTACGACCTACCTAGCCTAGTCTACCAAAATGACAAATTTAGGATTTCATGTTCTAACCTATCTCTCCTTGCACGCTATTTGGGTCCATAGGCTGACCCCAATGACAAGAAACATCTCCTGGAACAACTTTGATCTCCCAAAATACCAAGTACATATGAGGTGGCATACGCCCCACTTTTCCCTATATATCTCCCTTTTTGACAATTTCTGCAGCCCAGTACAAGAGATCATGACCTCTGTTTTCAAATCCGTGAGAGACATAAGGATCAAGAATACATCATCTTCAGCATGGCACCCTCCATTCCATCCCAACCCCAAACTCATTTTTTGGGCCTACCGCATGCACAGAGTGCCATTTCAGGTGTGCCTTCTCCTTTTTTTTTCGATTCATCTTGTTTAGCCCATTTTCAGTGTACATATGCATTTATCAAGATGTTTTCTCTTGAGGTATTGGTCGTTGAGGTTGCAGGTACATTAACAACTTCCCACCAGAGTGAGTACCCTGGTGGCCATCAATAGAGCATGTATCATTCATCACTCATCATGATAGGCTTCCTACAAATCTTTGCATATCCTAATATCATTTCTCTAAAATGCAACATAGGGTCCATCATCTTGACCATGTTTACCACCACCTACCCTTACACATGGTAAACGTCGATGTTGGTCAATAGGGCCTCCTGAGTCATGGATTACCTCATGTTATGGACCCCCACATCTTATTTAGAATCCATGACCATATACTCCAGCCTGGAATCCATCTCACTTGCATGCCTTGAAGATCAACCTCATTCACCTTTTCTTCACTTACTGCTAACTAAACCTACTCTTAGGTCACCTTACTCATTTGTGATGTATAAAGGTGAATGCTCTTCCATGTTCTACATTGGGCCTATGATTCCTCCATACAGCATAATCTCTTTTTCGTCACTTCATCTACCCATCACCGAGACCAACCAATGGGGCCCCCACCCTCCACAAATATAGTTTACCTCCATCATCATGTAGGTCACTTTTTTCATGGGGCATCTGTCTCCGTGTATGTACATCAAAACCACCTTTACATTCTTTTGGCAAGTGTAAAATGCGTTTTTAGGAAAATGGTTCACACCCATATTTTCATGCCTTGTACCCGACAGCAGTCCCTAGTCCCCCTTGGTCGAAGCTCACACATAATCCTTTTTCTTTCACCCTCTTCACGCCAGTCAAAACATGATCACACCTACCCTGGATGTCCTATCGACTTTAGGGCCACTACCCTCAGAAGAAAAATTTTTACTGCCGCCATTCGCATTATAGCTTTAACCTCGAGCACGTTGTCCATATCCATTCATATCATTAGCTTTCATTATCATGCCCTGTTGGCCCACCATATTGAAATATATTTCACTACACATCTTGATTTCCTGAATCAACATTTCAGGTGGTTGATGCCTCTTTCCTGTCGACTTCAACACTCATTTTACAGGATCAAGGTAGTACCTTGGGTGCTTCCCCCCATTTAGGGACATCCTTAGGTGGCACAATGGGAATCCTTATTTCCAATTGATGTCACTAGTCTCCCTGACATTCGACACCAACATAAGCTCTCATGTCAAGGTGGTATCATACTTCATGACTGTTTCAACTCTCTCACTTAGTCAAATACCCACACATCACTTAGCTCCTCATTTAGAAGTGCTTACATCTTGATGTGTGGTAGGTACCCATAGTCTAAGAGCCATGGATCCATAAGCACCTCACTCCAGCAGTGCTTCACCTTTTCTTGATGCATGGGGGCACCTGACTCCATCTATGTGTCAAAAGCACCCTTGAGGGCATCAGCTATCAGCATATCAACCATTCCAACACTGACTTGATAGGAATATTTCCTATCTGATTGAAATAAATTATCACTAGTCATCATAACAAGCATGATACATGCTTGCCTCATATAAGCACTTTTTTTAGAGCATGGTTATGTTTTATCCTCAGTTAAGGTTGTTTATTTACTCATCTCCAAAGCAAGTTATTATCTCTATATAGAAGTTTATCAGACTCTCAGTTAGGAAATAAAATGTGATGTATTTAATCTATATGATTGCTCCTAACCTCACACATTAGGGGACAACTATTGACACCAAAAAATCGTACACATATTTGTATAGTCCAAAAGATGCCCAAAGTCGTCTAGTAGAATGCACAAGTGAATATTTTCTAGATAAAGACATTATGAATATAAAAAAAATTAATTTCTCCTAAGGTCCAATGTATATTGAATTAAAAATTAAGGATTGTGCTACTTTCCCTTCGATAGTCGCATGACGCACGGTATTTTCTTCGAATGTAGTGCGGTTGAAGAAATGGTCAAATCAGCAATTCGGGACCACTTCCAACACTTGGAAAATGATTCCTTGATATGATTTCAGTCAAGGATAGTTGAATTCAAGTCACCCTGAAGATATGCATCCCTAAAAGGAATCCTCTTGTCCTACTCATAAGTAATTTTCATTCATGAACCAAGAGAGGGAAGAGGGATTCAAAAAATTCTATATAAACAGGCCATAGGAGAACAAAAAAGGAAGACAATGTTATGATGGCCAAATTTCTATCAGAGAAAATCTTCATTTCATTGTTGAAGCAGAAGAAGTAGAGCATTATTTGTGTTGGAAAAAATGCTTCTTAGAAGTCCATCACTCTAGTGTGGACATGATTTCACCATTGAGAGAGCCTTGATACTTCTTTGATAGAGAGGATAAGCTTGCAAAGAGAGTGAAGAAAATAACCTCCTTATTGAGGATTTGTTAGCACCATTTCTCAAAGAATTCTCTTGAATTGTTTAGCATTCTACTATTTGTATTCATCTTCTACCACCAGTAGTCAATAAAGGGATCCATTTTCCTTAATTATTTTGAATTGTTTGCTTCATTAAGAATTATTTGTGTGTTTATCTCTTTGTTTTAGTTTATGTTTGTTTATTTGTTGTTTCCACAAATGCAATAGTTTGTTTCTTCATGCTTTTCCACTAACAACAACCAAACTGCTTGTTTTTCTTTGCAGGGAACAACCTACTGCTACGAAGGTGTCTTTTGATACACCATTGCTACAAACGCACTACAACAGGTATGGTCGAGTCCCCTTTCTAATTATAGTGATGAATTTATTTATTCCAAATGTATAAACATTTCAAGAGAAAGGAAGGTGCAACCAACATGGTTTCAGGGCAAGTACAAAAAAATACTTTATGTTGTGAGAAAAGGATGAGTTGCAGTAGAAGTGTGGAAAATGAAAAACCAAGAAGGAAAATGCAAGAGATCATAAAGCGTTGGCTTAGGGGGAATTTCCTTAGTAGAACTAGTAGGCAACAATCCTTAGCCTCATGAAGAGATGATTACTCAAGAGATGAAAGGTTTTCATCTTGGGAGAAATACTCTTATTTCATTTAAGATTTTGAATTTGATTATGCCTATAAATATTATGTTCATGAACACAATTGGTATAATATTTGAATGTCCCTTAGCTTTCAATTGGTATCGCTATGTCAATTGGTGGTCTAGGTTCATGTGGAGTAACCTTTTTGTGAAAGTGGGCATTTCTTGTTAAGTAGGAGCTATAAGAAGTTCCCTGATACTTTGTCCAATTTGTATCAACTTCTTAGTGCAATTGGTATCATTAAGAAGTAGTCTCATTGTGTAGTAGTATGATCTCAGGGAAGCAGTTGTGACAATGAAGGTGCTCAGGAGAAGTGAGCACACTCTCTAAAGAAATAATAACAACATTGAAGTGCAAGCTCAATGCAACACTAATGGCTAGATTTTCATGTAGAAGAAATACCATGAGAAAATTTAATTGGTATCAATTTCTTTTAATTGATACAAAATACGTATGGGCAAGAAGAGTGTTTCAGTCAACAACAATAAGGTTTCCAGTTCCTAGAGAAATAATAATTGCAAGAAGACACAAGGACATATTATGTTAATGTCTTGTTTTGTAGGTTTCTTTGTTTATGGTGTTTGTAGCTAAGTTTGGATGGCATACTTCAAGTTCCAAATAAATAATATATCAGCCCTTGAAGAGAAGTCTGTAGATAAGAATTCACATCAACAACATGATCCTAAAACAGTAGTTGAAAGGGAAACGAGAAGCAGCTTGTAGCCCTTTTCCATTGATTTCAAAAGGGGAGAGTAAGTTGTGATAGCCCAAGCAGAGGAGAAAAATCCATTGGTGGCTCATTCAAGAAGAAGTATGGAAGAAACATGAGGATTGGCCATCAATGTGGAGAAGTGATGAGGGGCTGAAATCAATGCCAAAGGGGGAGATTGTTGGAAAATTTTCATTGCCTAGATGGCCAATGGTAGAAAGTATATTGGAATTGATGTCAACCATATGAGCATTGATGTTGGTGGCAACAGGTGAGTTAGAATTGATTTCCACTGGGCTAGCAATGATGTGCATAGTGTGTCAAGATCAAGGGAAGTACCATGCTTGTTGCAGTCCCTGGTAGAGAACCATCATAGTAGCAAGATATGAAAAGAAGCTATAAAGTATTATACCTATGACTTTTATGTTTCCGCATGCTTTGAAGGTATTTCTACCTTAACACTTTAGCCTAAAGGGTCGTGGAAGTGGCATAGTTGGCCATGTGCTTAGAAAGAGCTTTCCAACGGGATGTGGAAGTTCACAAATGGCCGCCTGGATCAAGCATTATTTCCAGTCAAAGTTGAGGTGTGAAAAAGATAAATGGTAGAATCAAATCTGGATTAGGGTCAAAGCGGTGACCAATTTTGGCATCCAGAAAGAGTTGGTGTAGCCTTCTAGGAGACCTGCTAAAGGACAGTCAAGTGGACATGGGAAAATAGAACAACAGTGGCAGGCATTCTTATTGGCCCAGAGGTGGAGCCCATTGCACAAATCACCCTAGTGGAAATACCTTGGAAGAATCAAAGCGCGTGAAGTATAAAAGGTCATAATGGAAGCGTCAAGCAAATGTGGCTCTGATTACAGTAGCAGAGAGAATGTTTATTAGCCAGCAGAGGTCCCACCAGACAAATAAGCCCGCAATAGCTACCTCGATGGGTGCACCCTAACACAAGTATAAAGGATAAGAGTTAAGAGGGATGACAGTGGTGGTATGGTTGGCAGTGATAGCCATTGAAAAAGGTGTTAGGAGGACCCCATAATACAGGTAATACCACTAATATGAGCCTGAAATTTTTATGTTGAGGAATGTTTAAAATGTTGGGATGGAGAGCTACGAATTTAGTGCCAGCACAAAGGCACCCAAAAGAAAGCGGCAGGGATGATGTAAGCCAGGAATGATGTCAGCATGATGTAGTACCATGGGGGACATGTGGCAGGAACATTTGGCATTGTTTGGTGCCCTAATGGGCCCAATCGAGGTGACACATGCCACCACTCTAGAAGTGTCACATGGCACAAGTGACATCATCATGACATCATCCTGTAGGTTTGGGCCCGGAAGGTTTGAGTGTTGTGCACAGAAGAACCATTAGGTTGGTTGGGTATCAGGTAGACATGGTCATGTTAGAGCATACGCTAATGGAAAATGCACCAAGTAGACCCCATGGGACATGTAAGCTTGCAAGGCTCGCCCTAATAGAAAACAACATGTGTGCTAGGAGAAGGTCAGGTTGTTGAAACAATAGGACATAGAGGAGTATGAGTTGGCATTGATAAATCATCCCGACATGCTCTTGTTCGCTATTGGCTTCAATGGGTGGACCCACGGGAAATTCCATCCCATAGGGGAGACCTTGGAAGGAAAATAAGGGCACACAATTTATATTGCTTGGATAAAGGCAACAGGGGACAAACAAAAAGTGCCAAAACTTGGTTTTATGCAGTTGTGTGACTAAGGGCATGGAGGAAAAGATCAGGGGCTAACATTTTAGTGCCAACATATAGGTACTATGAGATGACAAGACTATGGGCACAAAGCTTACGTTGCAAAGGCATAGTTAAAAGCTAAAGGACCAAGAAAAGGGTTATTGTGTATGGTATTATAGACCTATGGGGCCAATATTTAGGTGCTTAGGCCCCAGATCCATACTAGGAAATTACGCCAAAATTAGCCATTATCCAATTTGTAAGTCCACTACAAAATAAGGGAGAAAGCTTGAACAAGTCAGCATCCAAAGTTCGCTTATGTGCCAAAATTGGTGGTTATGCAAAATTGGCTATAGCCATAACTGGAGTTAGCGGAGCTTGGGTGAACAAGTTAACGGATGGAACAAGTTAGCAGCTATTGTGAGTACATGGTTTGAGTGCACAAGCTAAGCTAATGGGGTTAATGGAAATGGAAATTTTCGAGATATTTGATTCAAGACAATGAAGGACCACGATGCATAGGAGAAAATTAATGGAGCCTGCCTTGAAACAAAATTAGCCACCCTTGATATTACTTGCATCTGATAAAGAATTACATGGATAAGATTATTGAGTGCAGAAGATCTAATCGCAGAAGAAAAGAGCCATGGAAGAATTACAAGATGAGCATTGTGATCAAATTAATAAGCATGGAGAGCCATGTTGCAGCCTATAGTTTGACTGAGACTTAATTCTCAGTATGGAGAAACGCTTAGTAGCCCATTCCCAATATTCAATGTTGTTGTAGTGGGCAAAGTAATCAAACGCAATAATAGGATGGAGAGCCCATGTTGAGAGTACACTCTCGAGTAGCACGGATGGAAGTGTGATGGATGAAAAAGATAACATTGTTCCTTTTTCAATAGAGGAACAAAACAATGGATTGCAATTGTGCAATTGTGGGGAATGCAACATAGTTGAGTGAGCTGAGAGGATATTTCTGTGGGTATGCACTTCTAAGAAGAGGCCATGAGTACCTGTGTAGAAGAAGAGGGCCAAGAGCATGGAGTTTTATGTTGTTGCAGAATGAGTAGATGACAAATTGTTGCGTGGGTTGTATAACGAGAATGATGTAGAGGAGAAAAAAGAGTTGATAAAAAGTAGAGTGGCCTCCATTTATAGTGGATGTCTAGTTCCTTATTAAGAATGAGTTGGAGCCTGCAAACCATGGAGTTGGTGCTTCCATCTAGTGGGTATCTTAAGAAAGCTTCGGGGTTGGTTCCTCCTGCAAGTTGGTGCTTGCATAAATCCAAGGAGCTGCAAGTTGGTGCTTACAACAAATCCATGAAGTTGGTGCTAATCAGGTGTCTACAGAAGAAGGGATTTGGTGCTTCTTTCTAGTGGGTTCTATCAAACAATCAAAGGGAGTTACTTCTTCCTTTGAGTGGTGGCCCAAAAACATTGATTTAATAGAGTAGGTGCTCTTATTTACATCAAATAGAAAAATAAAAAAAATAAAATTGGTGGTTTTTCTCCTAGAAGGGTTTCCACATTAACCTATGTGTCTCATTCGTTTTCTTCTCATGATGTGTGTGTTTACTTTTATTCATATGGTGGTCATTATGATTTTTTAATGGTTGCTCACATGAATAGTCTCCCTCTTTGAATGAGAAAATATAAATTGGCATAAAAAGTTAAATTTATCCTTAATACTGAGTCACCCACCACCTTAGTATTAAATAGTGTTTCCAACAGCTTTAAACTAGATGGTTAGGCCCTTATGAGGTCTGTAAAGTATCGAATAATGGAACTATGTGCCTCACCATTATCGATGACTCTGGTATTTCTTTTCTTTCCAATGGTCATCTATTATGTCTATACCATCATCTAGTCACAAGGGAGTCTTTTTGTCACAAAATTACAGATGATGCAAAGTTTTAGATCATAGGTGGGTAGGGGGAAGCCCCCACACCTATGACCAGGTGAATTCTTTCCTTTTCTTTTCTTGTCAAAAAAAGAAAGAGAAAAAGAATAAAAAGAGATTGAAAATTGATATTTTTGCTTTTGTTTTGTTGTTTGACTTCTTTTATTTTTTGATTTAATTTTATTTTCCTTTTATGAGTATTACTTCCACGAATAATTGGTTATGTATTGAGTTGCAATCATTGTTACCTAAGTCACACTTGTTGTTTCCTAAGTTGCAACTACTAATTACCTTGAGTTATTGTTGATATTACCTTTGGTACAACTGTTATTCCTTTACTCAAATTTGAAAAAGAGTATTTCTATTATGTATTTGCAATATTTGTATGTAAATAATCTTTTGACCCCTATTTAGAATGATTATGATTGATTGAAGAGCTTTCCCTTTTTCCTTCCAATACTCACATCTCCATTTTTTATAGCTATTTTTTTTTCTAATAATTTGAATGATTATTCCATTCATGTTGGTTACTTTTCAAGTACCTTTTGGGAAATATGTATTAATTATTATTAAGGCATTAATGGAATGACTATGGATTCCCATTCCCATACCAATGTATATTAAACAATAAAAAATAGCAATACGACGTTAAATATTATGTTGGAGTTTTGTGTTATTCCCTGAAACGCTCCATCTTACTTCACATTAAAATAGCCATGACAGAGGGACCATGATGAGAGATATGTCCAGCCTAGGAACTAAAATAATGTGCTTAAAGGATAAAACTTATGTACCATCCAACTTCCATCATTTAAAATTATTATATATACTAAATCTTTAATAGGAAGCTGGAAGTATAAGAAACCCCCTCGGCGTACTGAACATGCATGTTGGCAGCGATACCATGCTTGTATAGTATCAAGGTAAACCCGATGGGGTATTGAACATGATTGTTGGCAACGGAGCTATGGCAGGTAAAAGAAGATAAAAAACTTAGCACTATATCATTTTTCCTAGGAAAGGCTTTTTTTCATATGCAATCATCCTTAATCCCCTAAGTTAAGGCTAACGATAATAACCCCCATACTTAGGCTTTGGGGAATGATTTGAAATTTCTCATAAAAAATAATGCCTCAATGCTATACTTTGAATATCTTACTACACTATGGGATGTGGGATCCATAGAATTTGTCACATATTGCTTACATTGTTTGAATTATTATCAGCTTGCTACAAAAAGTGAATATGTATATATTACTAACATTAATGGAATGTATCATTTGAATATCGTTTTCCTATTTTTGGCATTTATCCATGCTCTTCAATCACTATCATGTCATTATTATTATTAATGGGTGTCATGTCAATGAATTATTATAACAAAGGTCTTGCACATTTCACAACTATCTCTTGATCTACTCATTTCATTTACAGTGGTGGATAAATCAATATATCACGCGGTAATTTATATCAAGGCATGATTTTTATTCTCAGAATTTGAAATGACCATATTGTCAACCTCACCTTTCCATTCAAAATAATGTACTCTATAGACAAGGATTGACGTTAATCTTAATTGGTTATTGATTTTTCTTGTTACATCTGCATGTTGTGCCATTAATCCTAAGTTGTTACTGTATTTGTGACTAGGAAAGCTAGAAAGTTAGCATAACCAATTCAATAATTCAAAAAGGTCTGCAACCATTTTTTAACTTTCGAAGTATGTTGTAGGAACAAGTATGGGTGGATATTCGATTAATATGAGCTGAGTCATATGTGAGTTATAGATGAAGCATGTAGCATTTTGAACCACATAGAATGAGTGCAGCATTTCAGAAAAATTCAAGGTTTTGGCATAGAAGTTGCATTATAATTCATGAAAAACTTGAAGAATGGAATGACGATGGTAAATAATTTGCAAGTTAAAGTGAATGAAGAATCTATAGTTGAGGTTACAGAGCTAGCATCAATAGGTGAAAGATTGTACGAGCCACACACTTCGCTCCAAAATGTAGCTTTGTTGCTCCTAGATGATGAAGAGGAACTGGTAAGGAAATGGAAGGGGTATAATCCTAACTTGTTTTCAAAACATTGGAAGGTACTAGGAGAAATAGTTCAAAGATACATCACATGTGATGGAAGATACGATGTGGCTAGAGGTTTCCACCTTAATTTGTTAGCACATCTGCGACAAAAGGTAACTCTAAATATTCTCTTTTTCTTGAAATCTATGCTGCATGAAACAAAGCTTAGAGTTAGAAAGGAAAAATAATCTTTTGTAATTGTACATCATCGTGGATTGATTAAATTGTTAGTAATAAGAATCTTACATCAGACTTAGCATACTTGGGAAGATTTCATTGGAGTAAATGAAGAACCTGTAAATGAACCCAATAATGATGAGGAATTCCTTCCAGACAATGCCTTAGAAAACCCTAAAGTTGCAATAAGAAATGAAAATCCTTAAATGGGAATTGCTGACACTGCAGTTAGCGAGGAAAAACCTAAATATATAGATGGAAGTAGAATTTTTGAGGAGGAATGAAATCTTGGAATTGATTAGGGACTAGAGGATGACGATAATTCGGCTGATCTGTTGATGATGGAACAAATGAATTCTCCTCTAGATAGGGAAGAAATAGGAAAATAAAATCATGCACCATTAGAAGAACAGACCTCATTGCCCTATTTTGACATTCCTCAGGCTAAAGCTACTCATTCAAGTATATCTCATTTTGAGACTATTCAAGTTGAATTTTCATAGGCGGAAGATGTTATACCTGCATGCACTCCATCTGAATTTTCTCAACCTAAAGCTTCATCATTAGAAACCCTCATTGCTAAAAATTCTAGTAAGGTAGATAAAAAAATTTCCTCTTTCATGGCTATCTTACCTTAAGGGAAGATAAGGTCACCTCGATTGTATAAACTACACCAAGGAGTCAGTTTGTCCCCTCTAATGTCTCTAGGGAAGTCGACCTCCATTTTAGGAGAAATATATTTAACATAGGAATATTCCAGTGAGAAAAGAGAAACTTATCAATATAAATCCATGCAAGAATTATTGGAAACAATAGTAACTTTGATACAATTAGATAAGGGAGAAATGTCAGTTGATTTACGATATAAAGGAGAAAAATTGCATGAAAAGGACTAAGACCTTGGAAAATTTCAAGAATCATGCGAGAAGAATTTGGACCAAATTGCTCAAAATATTGAAAATGCATAGGTACTAGAAAAAATGGGTTCAGATCAAGAAATACCTAGTGTAGAAGTGGAGCAGACATTAGAGAGGGTGGAAGGTTTTTTATAATATTTGAGTATAGAGGAAGAAATGACTATTGTTACTCAAGAAAATTTTATTGATCCTTTAGCTGATATAGCTCATGAGTTTCCCATTGATCCCTCAACAACTATAGCTTCAACTTCCCCGTTGATTCTCCTACTACTACAATCCATGAAGCTTCCATCGATTTTGAGACTACTACAGTGCAGGAACATTCTACTAGCTCTACATCTACTACAATAAAATAACCCTCTGGTGATTCTCTTATTGAATAAGTTAAAGAAATTTCTATTAATTCCCTATTTAATGAATTTAAAGAGTCTCCTAATGACTCTTTGGTTGATGAAGTTTAAAAAATCCCTGTTTATTCATCATTTAATATGATTCAAGAGCATTCTATTGAGTCCTCGACAGTCATGGCATAGGAACCCTTGATTGAACATTGTGTTGAATCTTTAGTTTCTATGGTTTGTGATCCTTCTATTGATTCCTTGGTTATTATAACTCAAAGTTTTTCAACTAAGCTTCTAGCCATTGATGTAGAAAATATGATGTAGGTTAACCCAATAATGCAATATAAATCAAACCAGAATACTATAACCTACTTCTACTATCAATTTGCAGAAGCTTAAAGATTGAGCTAAACAATATAACCAGAAGAAGAAGAATCAATGCATAATACACATGAAAATACTTTTGGGAAAGCCTCAGCTAAAAACCCCACTATATGTATTATCATACAAGGTGGAAATGCATAGGAATTATACAAAGCCTTAGCTCTCACAGCTAGCCAGCCCTCAGTACAATCCTCACAGATGCTCACAGGCAATATTGGCTACTCTCTAGCCTTCATCTCTGCCCTCAAAGCTCCTATTTCCTTGCACTGTTCCTCTGGGATGATTCACCTTCAACCAAGTGGAACACTCTGATCTCACACACTGTCAAAATTGTGCAATCCTCAAGGAATGATTCCTTGACTGCATGCATGAGTTTTCTTTATAATAAAACACATGCAACTGATAGTATATTGTCCTCAACTTTAATCTCAACTAGTTCTTTCTCAAAATATACATGCATGAGTTTCTGATGACGAAATCTTCAGTTAACTGGAGTAGCACTAGTTGGATGCATGCATGCATCAACTGACTGTTAACTCTCTATTAGATCCTCAAATAGTTTGGAACTAATTTAACTGGACTTAACTCAATAAACTGAGTTAACTAATTACAACTCAAATATAACTCAATATTATCTCCTTAATTTAAGGGATAACTCTTCCATGACTTCATAAATACTTCTAACTTGAATTTCTCCAACTAATTAATTCAAAATTAATTAATTAATTCAAAATTAATTAATTAATTAATTCCATGTAGCTGTTAAGGCTTAATTCGATTTTAATTCACAATTTAACTCAAGGACAAATTAAATTGGAATATTCTTATTGCCATATTTCAACACTCCCTCCCAACAAGAAAGGGATTATCTACCACCCCGATCCTGTCTCTATGGAACTCGAATTTACACTTTGACAATGCCTTTGTCAAAGTATCAGTCTCTTGCTCCTCTGTCGAAATATACTGTAGCAACATGATCCTCCCATCATCAGCAGCTCACTTTACCTTGTAAAGCCAACGGGAACTCACAACTGACTTGTTCTCCGGTCTCGAAACCACGTCCCCAACACTGTTACGAACTATGGAGTCATACTCCTCCACCATAGCATTAAACCAAATCGGCTACTGCACTACATCCTCAAAGTAAGATGGCTCGTTCTCAACACATTCCCCAACAAGGGCCATGTATCTAGTGTACCTCTCAGGTGACCTCTATCTGCGCTGAGAAGATGGTGCTCCCACATTCTCTTTCACATCCTCCAACAATCTATCAGCTTCTCTTGTGTGCTTCCGTCCATCTCTGGAATACTTTGCTTGAGTGGATGTCTCCACTCCTAGAACCTCTGCATGCAGCTTCTCCGCATCAATCTGAGGCTCCTCCTCCTTAGGACCCAACAATTCCTCCACAGCCTGTAGTTGGAGCTCCCTCTCAAGGAAAACTCGCATGGCCTTCTGCTCATCAAACTTGAGATCTCTGTGAACCACTGTCCTCCGACTGGTAGGCAAGTACACCCGATAGTTGTGAGGTGTATCAGTGCACCCCACAAGTATCCCAAAATTTGTTGTCAACTCAAGCTTCTTTCGTGCATACTTTGTCCGATGGAAATATACCGATGAGACAAAGATCCTAAAGTGACCCACATCTGGTCTCTTACTAGAAAAAGCTTCCTCTGGTGTCTTCATCCCAAGTATGCGATGCAGGCTTCAATTCTACAAATAGAACATTGTGTTGCATGCCTCAGCCCACAAGTGAAGTGGTAGGCCTTGGTCATGAAGCATCACCCGTGCTACCCCTACAATTATTTTGTTCTTCCTCTCAGCCACCCCATTCTGTTGTGGGTTATGAGGTGCCATCAACTCCCGTTTAATTCCTTCCACTACACAAAAGTCATTAAACTCTTCAGAGACATATTCTCCACCATTGTTGCTTCTCAAGGCCTTGATCTTCTTCCATGACTCTTTCTCGACCAAAGCTTTGAACTCACAAAATTTTTTGAAGGTTTGGTCCTTCTTCTGCATGAAATAAATCCATCATTTATGAGAATAGTCATCAATGAAAATCACATAGTACCTTTGCTTCATTGTGGATTCCATCGAGAATGGTCCACACACATCAGTATGAAATCACTCGAAGATATCCTTTGCTCGACTGTCTCGATCATGAAAGGAAGACTTGGTGTACTTTCCTAAGGTACAACCTTTTCATGTGTCAACTTTCTCAAGTTTACCTTTTGGAAGTCCTGTAGATATCTATTGCATTATCTTCAAAGCCCCATGATGCAAATGGCCCAACTGCCTGTGCCACAACTCGCAAATGTCTTGGCTTTGCACCAATTATGCTTTCATACTCAATGCTTCACAAGCATCTACCTCTAGTTTATAGAGATTCTTTACCCGAATCCCTATCCTCTTGGTCTGACCCGTGGCTATGTGTCTTAGGAACGCCTTTCCTTTACTGAAGACAACATCATAGCCTTTGTCCTCCAACATCGCGATCGATACCAAATTCTTCTTCAGTCCAGGCACATACTTCACATCTGTCAAGGTGATAGGAGCTCCATGCTCCCTCTGAAAGCAACTGTGCCCACTCCTGAAACCCTATACCTTCCGTCGTCACCCATCTCTTTGCGCATCTTGAGGTCTTTCTCCTCCAAGGCACTGAATAAACTTTTATCACTGGTCATGTGAAATGAGGCTCCACTGTTAAGATACCAGACACAACCCATCATCTACGACACCATGCATGTGATGAGGGTAAAGTCCATTTCAAATTGAGAGGCTAATGCCTCAACTTCCGATCCTACCGAGGATCCGTTCTTTGACTTCTTCGATGGGAAATTAGTTGCATAATGTCCCATCTCATGACAATTAAATCATCTCACTTTAGACATGTCATCGTTCTTGCCTCCATGAGAAGAATTCGATTTGAGTTGGGAAGCCTTCCCCTTTCCTTTCCTTGCCTTACTTGCTAAGACCATATTTTCTTCATCGTCATTGTTGGATGAAGAACCATCTCATGTGCTCTTCCTGATCTCCTCCTGCATAAGATCCAACCACAGTCGTTCCCAATCCGGCAGTTTCTCCCTTCCATTCACAGAGTCCTGGTAGCTATTCCAACTCTTTGGAAGGCCAAGGACAGTGAGGCTCACCGTATCTTCATCGGAAATAGTTATTCCCACACTACCAAGCTCATCTCTGTAGGGGGTGAGCTTGTTTAGATATTTGGGAATAGTATCGCCCTTCTCCATCTTGATTCTTCAAAGCTTATCCTTGAGCGCCAATTTCCTTTGGTCACTACTGTTCTGGTAGAGGTCCTTCAATGTCTTCCACATTGAAAATGGAGTATCCTTCCCATGGAGACTCAAGACAATATGGTCTCGAACTCCCTCAAGGATGATCCATCTCGCATTTGCCACACACTTCTTCCACTCAGCCAACTCTTGTGCATTAGTTGAAGCTGGCTTTGGGATTTCTTGATCAATGAATTCCTTCAAGCCATTGTCTTCTAATATAGCCTCCATTTTATCTTTCCATTCTATGTAATTCAAGCTACCTTCCAAGGCATACTTGAGTCTCAAGCCATAGAATGCCATTGGCCAACCTTGAAGTATGATATGAATTCGATTTGCACCTGCAACCCCGAACTTCAAACTTTGAATTCTCTTCTCAGTATACTATTCACAACTCCTATACCATGTAGAAAATTTTCCACAAATCCAGCTCTGATACCATGCAAAAAATTTCTACAAATCCAGCTTTGATATCATGTAGAAAATCTGATGTAGGTTAACCCGATAATGCAATATAAATCAAACCAGAATACTATAACCTACTTCTACTATCAATTTGTGGAAGCTTAAAGATAGAGCTGAACAATATAACCAAAAGAAGAAGAATCAATGCACAATACACATGAAAATACTTTGGGGAAAGCCTCAGCTAAAAACCCCACTATATGTACTACCATACAAGGTGGAAATACATAGGAATTATACAAAGCCTTAGCTCTCACAGCTAGCCAGCCCTCAGTACATAATGGCAAAAGTGTCCTCAGACACGTAATTTTATTAATCAGAAAAAAACAATTACATAATTGATTTTGCAAGAGTTTACACCCGAACAACCAAACACTCTTGCAATGAGCTATTTATAAGCTCCATGTCCTAACTACCTCTAATTATGGATCACTTATTAAATAACAAGTGTCCATTTACAATAAATGCTATTCAAACCAACTAGCTAACTAATCTCCTATAATAGAGCCTAAGATACGACACATTTGGAGAGTCATATCTAGTTACAACAATATGCTAATTCTAAAAATCTCCATTAAATAATTAAACATTCTAGAATAATAATTATTAATTTAATATCTTAAATTAATAATTATTTTATTCTAATTTTATAACCTATGATAAAATTTGTATTTTTGGATCATCTAACATTCCCCCCTATGATCCAAAGATACATTACAACAGATACCAAGTTCATCCCTAAACTTAGTAAATTTTATTCTGCCAAGCGGTTTGGTGAAAATGTCGGAGATCTGATCTTCGGAAGGACAATAAACTGGTTTGAGGACATCTTTGGCAATGAGAGACCTGATATGATGATACTTGGTGTCCACATGCTTTGTCTTTGAATGAAAAACTGAGTTCTTGGCAAGTTTGATGGCTGACTGGCTGTCAATGAACAATGATGTAGCTTCTCCCTGAGAAATGCCCAAGTCCTGCAAAATGCGGCGCAACCAAACAATTTCACATGTTGCTTCCCATGCTGAAATGTACTCTGCTTCTGTTGAAGAAGTGGCCACTGTAGCTTGTTTTTTACAACTCCAAGATACTGCTGCTGACCCCATATTCATTAAATAACCTGATGTTGATACTCGATCATCAATACTCCCAGCAAAGTTGGCATCAGAATATCCACCAAGTACAAAATTTTTAGTCTTTGTGTAAAGAAGACCAAAATATTTTGTTCCTTAGATATATCGAAGAACTCTTTTGGCTACATTCCAGTGGCTATCTCGTGGTTCCTGCATAAAATGTGAAAGAATACTGACTGCATAAGATGGATCAGGACGAGTATTTGTCAAATAAATCAAGCTGCCAATCAACTGTCTGTAAGTTGTACTGTCCACCTTTTCCCCCCCTTCAAATTTTGAAAGTTTCAAGTTTTGCTCCATGGGGGTGAGAACGAGCTTGCAATCTTGCATGCCAAATCGCTGAAGAACCTCTGTGGCATTCTTACTCTAAGAAATGAAAATATGATGTGGACGTTGGAAGACTTCAACTCCAAGATAGTAGTGAAGTAATCCCAAATCTGTCATCTTAAAACCTGCATGTAACTCCTTTTTGACCTGTGCAATATGATCATCATAATTGCCAGTGATGATCAAATCATCTACATACATAACAAGAATTACCAGATATTTTCCCTGTTGTCGCACATACAAAGTATCATCAGATTCACTTCGTTGAAAACCAACTTTCTTAAGGTAATCATCCATCTTTGCATACCAGGCTCGGGGAGCTTGTTTTAACCCATATAAAGCCTTGATCAATTTGCAGACTTTATGTTCTTGTCCTTCCATTTCAAAACTTGGTGGTTGGGTCATATACACTTCCTCCTGTAAATCCCCGTTGAGAAAAGCACTTTTCACATCCATTTGATGAACTTTCCATCCTTTTTGAGCGGCCAATGCAAGTGTTAATCGAATGGTGTTCCATTTAGTTGTTGGAGCAAAGGTTTCTTCATAATCAATGCCTTCCTGTTGTGCAAAACCCTTTGCGACAAGTCGTGCTTTATACTTTTCAAGTTCACCCTTCTGATTATACTTAATTCTGTAAACCCATTTGCACCCTATGGGTTTAACATTTGCTGGACAATCAACAAGTTTCCAAGTGTTGTTATCAATTACTGCTTGATATTCTTCAACCATAGCCTATTTCCATTCTTTATGTTTTACTGCCTCTTTGTATGTGGAAGGTTCAGTAAAATCATTTGCTAGCAAGGCAAAATTGCCTTCACTTCTATGTGCCCTTCTGGTGCTAGTTTTATTCTGTTCATCAGGCTTTACATCTTTCAAAAGTTGAACTGCCCATTTCGGAAGTTGGTGCTCACTTGTTTGCGCTTCTGTAAAGTCCCCATCATTGTAAATAGGATTAATATAAACGGATGTTCGTCGTTCAGGTGAAGAATGTGGAGACTCACTGTCTGAAGAACTGTTGCTGCTTGGGGATGCGGATGAACTGCTAGAAGACCCAGATGATGTTGTTGATGTAGATGGACTGGATGACTGATCTTCAGAGGAAGGAAAATCAAGTTCATACCAATTTGGTGAAGTTGGTTGACTTTGCATTTGTCCATTTCTTTTACTTCCCTTAGTTTCTAATTTGTGAAGAAGATTTTCAATTTCTTCAGCACTCTTACTCTTTGTTTCATCAAAAATGACATCCCTGCTCACAATGAATTTTCCATTGGTCAAAAGACGATACCCTTTCTTCTCATCAGAATAGACTATCATTGTGCATTTTATACTTCTTGAGTCAAGCTTAGTTCGTTTTTCTTTCGGAACTAAGGCATAACACACTGACCCAAAAACTCTAAGATGTTTAACTCGAGGTTTGAAACCAAACCAAGCTTCATAAGGTGTGATTCCGTCTAAAGAAGCAGTTGGAGATCTGTTTCTTAAGTAGACAGCTGTATGTATTGCTTCCGCCCAATATGTTGGACTTAACCTCTTGAATGTTAACATGGATCTCGCCATTCCTAACAAAGTGCGATTCATTCTTTCGACTACTCCATTTTGCTATGGAGTGTAAACATTAGTGAGATGTCGTCTTATGCCATTTTCACTACAATAAGTTTTGAATTCATTTGAAGTGAATTCTCCCCCATTATCCGTCCTGAGAGTACCTATCTTTTCTTTGACTTCATTTTCAACAAGTTGGCGAAAAAGTTTAAACTTATCAAATGCTTCTGACTTGGTCTTCAAGAAGTAAACCCAAGTCATTTTGCTGAAATCATCAATGAATAGTAAGAAATATTTGCAACCACCAAATGAAGTTTGTAGTGGACCACAAACATCACTGTGAACTAGTTGTAGCCGCCTGTTTGCATGCCATGAACTTGTTGGAAAACTTTCTCGATTTTGTTTGCCATAAATGCAAGCTTCACATTTTGCATTTTCCCTTTTGAATGTGGGAAGTCCTTTAACCATTCCTTGTTTCTGCAATTGAGAAAGACTCTCAAAATTCAAATGTCCATATCTTACATGCCATAGTCTTATAGGTGAAATACCTGTAGTCACTGCCCCTGCAAAATCAGAATGCCTTGGAATAACTGTCCCTTTCATCCGTAACAGTTTTCCATCTTCATAACCTGTCATAACTGTTTTCAAGTTCTGTTTCACTGAATTAATCTTCACTAAACCATCTTCCATAATCACCTGATGTCCTGCTTGTCGAATCGTGACTAAAGAGAGCAAATTTTTCTTGAAACTGGGTACATACCATACATTGGAAATCAATTTTTCTCCAATGTCAGGGATAAAAACTTTTGCTACTCCTTTTCCATAAGGAGTATGTTTTGTATCATCAGCAAGAAAAATTGAATTAAGTTGGCATTCTTGAAAATTCCAGAAAAAATCACGTCGACAAGTCATGTGCTGAGTTGCCCCGGAATCCAAGATCCAGGCATCTTCATAGTCACTTCTAAGATGGGATGAAAGTGCTTTCAATAAGACGATGCCACGTTTTTTTTATAAGATTTGGTGCCTTCAAGTTTGTCGAAATCAGAAAATAAGTTAATCAACTTAGACATTTTTAGCGTTGAAGAGACGCACCAAGAAGCAGAACAGAAAGTACAAGATAATCAGCACAACACACCACGCAAAAAACACGATCTATCAGGGCTTGGCCTTGACCCTCGAATAGTCGTCAAAACAGGAGAATATTGACTGAGCTTTGCACTTGGCTCTAGTCAATTTCTCAAATTTTTACAGGGCAACTTTCAAAATTTGACTTTTTACAATGGTGCTTTTGCACAATCTGGTAAAAAAAAAAAACACCCCCCCTCAAAGTAAAATTACTTTGAGTTACATTTATCTCCTTCGAAAAATTTCAAAAAAACTCCTTATTGCTCCAAAAATTACAAATTGCTATTACACCTTATTTCTCCACTAACAATAAATTCCCAAAATTACAAATCATTAGATCTCTCCAAAATACAATATGCATTAATATTACAAAAAAAATATTTATGATCCAAGCTGACAAGCTTCTTGTTGGCAAGTTGGCTCACGCTGGCTTCACTAATTGGCAAGCTGGCAACGCTGGTTGGTCCTCGCTACGCTCATGGTTGTTGTTGTAAGTTGACAGTAAGATGTTGCGAGTTCGATTAGCCGCGCGATCAATCCCAATGATAAGAAGCAGAGAAGTGGTGTTGTACATTACCCAAATGTTCAATCTTGAATACGCAAATGTTCACCCAGCATTTTTCAAAGTCAGATTCTTAGCGCTAAGATAAACAGGTTGCAAGGCATCTCAAAGGAGGGTTCAAAAGCAAGCGCCACGTACATACCATTTTCCAGATTCAGAGCAGGTGATGGTTGATTCCATTGCTGTAGCAGGACCTCAATTGGGACCAAGCCTATTATCTATGAGTAAATTCCTGATCACCAGTTTAAATGAATCTTATCAGTCAAGGTTGGGTCTGAGTTGTCATTTCGACTTCCACTTTCATCATATTGGATCCTAACTATATACAATTTGTAAGCCCGCTTCATGGTTTTGATGACCAGAAAAAAAGCTCTGAAATCAGTCTTGGTTTCGTAGAACTCTTCCCTCGAAAAGAGTGCAGTCACTCTGCGCTCACACCGATATCTACCTCAATTTTTATTTAAAAGAAAACACAGACTGGTGATTGACTTGAGCACTGTGTATTCTTATAGGAAGCCAATTTCCGAAATCGGGTGATGTAAAACTATGAATCACGGAAGATTTAATGGCGAGGGCATGGTATTCCTGTTTCATATTGCTTTTAGTCATCCAGGTGGCAAAGTCAGAGGAGCTGAGTACCAAAACATGTGAAGATCTCAGCTTCACAGGTCTCGCTCTCTGTTCAGACTGTCAGGCACTTGCCGAATACGTTAAGGACGAAGAGCTAGTATCGGACGTCGAAAGGACACTCGATCGGCTCCGGCTTCAAAAAAGTGTTGAGACAGAAGGCAGAGAAAATGGCAATCTCCCCGCCGGATTATGGCACCAATCTGACCTCTAGCAAATGATCTCGTTCAATTCTTCAACGCTTTCAATATTACACTCAATTAAAAAATACCTTCCAAATTTACATTAAATTCCAGCATGGGCATATGTTCCAGCATCAAAGAATTAATAGAATCAATTTGCAGATTAAAAATACAAGAAATTTTTTTTGTTGAACATAAAACTGGGTAATTTCATACCAATCATTTGTTGATCAATTCAATGGAGTTTTCCACAAACTTGTAGAGCTGGAATCTCCTCTTCACATCCACTGCAGCATTACTGGAGCTCTGATACCACAATAATGGCAGAAGTGTCCTCAGACACGTAATTTTATTAATCAGAAAAAAACAATTACATAATTGATTTTGCAAGAGTTTACACCCGAACAACCAAACACTCTTGCAATGAGCTATTTATAAGCTCCATGTCCTAACTACCTCTAATTATGGATCATTTATTAAATAACAAGTGTCCATTTACAATAAATGCTATTCAAACCAACTAGCTAACTAATCTCCTATAATAGAGCCTAAGATACGACACATTTGGAGAGTCATATCTAGTTAGAACAATATGCTAATTCTAAAATATCCATTAAATAATTAAACATTCTAGAATAATAATTATTAATTTAATATCTTAAATTAATAATTATTTTATTCTAATTTTATAATCTATGATAAAATTTGTATTTTTAGATCATCTAACAGTACAATCCTCACAGATGCTCATAGGCAATCTTGGCTACTCTCTAGCCTTCCTTTCTACAGTCCAAGCTCCTATATACTTGCGTTGTTCCTCTGGGATGATTCACCTTCAACCAAGTGGAACACTCTGATCTCACACACTGTCAGAACGACGCAATCCTCGAGGAGTGATTCCTTGACTACATGCATGAGTTTTCTTTATAATAAAACACATGCAACTGATAGTACACTATCCTTAGCTTTAATCTCAACTGGGTCTTACTTATAATAGACATGCATGAGTTTCTAATAAGGGAATCTTCAGTTAACTGGAGTAGCACTAGTTGGATGCATGCATGCATCAACTGAATGTTAACTCTCTATTAGTTCCTCAAATAGTTTGGAACTAATTTAACTGGACTTAACTCAGTAAACTGAGTTAAATAATTACAACTCAATCTTATCTCCTTAATTTAAGGGATAACTCTTGCATGACTTCAGAAAGACTTCTAACTTGAATTTCTCCAACTAATTAATTCAAAATAAATTAATTAATTATTTCCAAGTAGCTGTTAAGACTAAATTCGATTTTAATTCACAACTTAATTCAAGGACAAATTAAATTGGAATATTCTTGTTGCCATATTTCAACAATTGAAATACTTGAGTCCCCTATTAATTTATGTTTTCTAGGTAAATCCTCTCTGCAGACAGAGACAATCCCGCTAGCCCAATGAGTGTGACTAGCAACCAATGTGACAATCTACGAGACACTTTCCTAAATTACAATCGAAATGAGAGAAGAGGAAGGTGACCTACATAATTCTGATGCTACGATGCACTCTTCTGTTGAAGATCTTGATTTCTTGCTCCTCAGGCTCAGTCCTTACTATTCACAGCGTTTGAATACCTACACAAGAGGCCAAAGACACAACAAAGCATACAAATTCAACTAGCATAATCGAATGTAATCCACTTAACAGACCAAGGAGCATTAAGATAAATGATGCATTAACACAAGAATTTATGGAAAGTGAACCAGCAGTTGTATATATTAATAAACAAAAGAGGAAGCATACAACCTAGGCCTTGATGTTAGTATGCCCTCCTTGAGTGAACATCCATGTCCAAGCTTAAGCTCTCTAAGCACTCCTTCTCCAAGCCAAATTGAATAGCATGTAGGCACTATCTCAACATAAGGGTGCAAATAATAAGAGACCAACCATTTGGGAATGGAACAGGATGAATATATAGGTAGGGAGACGGAGTTAGGATCTCACCAAAGATAGCGGAAGGCCCTCATCTCAAGGAGGAAGCTCATAGGGATAAGATCAAAAGGAAATATTGGGAGAATTCGACCACATCCACTACAAACAACCTCCAAATCATCGTTCTAGAAGCCTCTAGATCACGAAGATTCTTGTCCTCTTTGGGAAAACTTACCTTTTAGGTATCAACGTGAGTATCCAAGTAAAAATTGTACTTCTAGCACGAGGCTAGTATGGTGCAACCCGCCATCAGCACAGGTTGGCAATGTTGCAATCGCACTAACCCTGAAATTAGGGTTTTGAGCTTACTTCTTCAGAGAAGGATCAAGGAATGTTTTCATTAATCCTTCAAGGAGGATCTGTACTACATATCAGGATGGGTACACTACATCATTTCCAAGTTTTGGGCACTCTCAGGTATGTGTTGGATTGTATGGGCCTGACCCAGGTTCAGAGGTGATTTAGCCAAGCAAATCCTGGTACTAATGACCCTTTTGGAAATATTCCATGGAGTGCAGACTGAGGTCTCACCCAAAGTAGTATGGGAGGGTGCTAGAACCAGGTTTCTACACCCTGGGGATGTCTAATGGGCTTCTGGAGGTTCGCGATCTGACCCATTGCTACGCGCACTTGCTATGCCTTCGCAACCTGTGATGTTGCTTTTGCGTAGCCCTACCTAGGGCACAAACCGTATAATACCCAAGTTTCTCACTATTAATCTGTTATTACTTGATTACTTAACTTGTGTGTATAATATTAATGATTATTATAGCATATTCTGCAATCATATCAGAGCACGCGATAAAATAAACCAATATAAATGTAAAGAAGACAATGCACAACAGATACACCGAATTAGGAGTCAACTTTTCTTTATTAATCTTCGATCCAGATTACAGACTCGACACCGCCTTGTGCAATCAGTTGTAGGGGTCTGCGCACTCAGCTGCAGAGCCTCTTCCTACCACTACGACCCAATACACTTAGAATCCTACTCTAAGCTCAAACCATTCCTATTCTTCTCCAAAAAACATCCCCCCCTTTACACTTAGAGCCTCGCTCTATTTATAAAATCCCATGGTCCGTAGGCCGACATAACTTCACATTACATTACAATATTTTAGGGTGAACAACCCTATGACTCATCTATACTATGTGCTCCGCTCCCGTAATTCGTGGACTCTTACAACAACCTTTGACCAAAACTTGGGCTTTGAGCCCCAAAACATGCTATGGGGGGGATTCCATGCCCAACAAGCCCCCAACACAATCAATGTGACTCATCCCGAGTCACTCTGATGGTGCAGTGATCTTGGCACAGAGCCCCTCCAATTGTTCCCGTACTGCCCAGAGGTCCGCAACGCACATTTCTGCGGTTTGTTGGACCTGCTGCATGCACTCTTATGTTGCTTCTCTGTGAGGCTCTCCTATCTATCTTAGCACATATAGTCCCTGCATCTACGTGAGCTTGCCCTCAATCTAAACCATAATGGTGAAGGCTTCATCAATCCAAGGTTGGACGCATGCTTTGAGAAGTGCCTCTTTCTATCTTGCAGCATCCACCTGCTCCTTCAAGGTCCTTGCTTGCTGCATCTTTGCCAGCCGTTGGGTGAGGATGACTGTCTACATTGTTCCCCTAACACTGTCATACTGTTGTTGTAGCTCGCGCGCCTCTATTTCCAGGCACTGTATGTTGGGGTCCTTCTGTAAGGATGTGAGGATGTTGAATGCTTGGTCCAACATACCGGTGTAGTCCTGCACCGCCATTCCAATTTCTTCCAATCCTGTCTGAATCATGCTAACGCGTTGTTCTTTAACTTCCAGAGGAGTGGAAGGCTGCGCCTTCAACCGCAACTCATCAATCTGGAGGTTCAGCTCTAGTTGTATGTGCGTCGCTTCCTCGTGTACACTTTGGAATCCACTTTCCAGGCAATGGATCCGCATCTCGTTGGTAGGTCTACGGCGATGGATAATATTGGAACGCGTCGACACGCTTCATCCACTATTTGTGTGATCTGGCGATTCTGTGACACTAGCTTGTCACGCTGTAGGCTGAGTTTTTCAATGTTGATCTTCTGCTCACTCAATACCTGGATCGTGCAGCCTTCCCGGGCATGTAGCTCTATTGTTATGTCGTCCTACAACTAGTACAATGTGTCCCGCGGAAGGGTAGCCAAATTGAGGCAAAGTCCATTGATCCTACTGACCGCAGCTTTGTCCTCCTCTCTCTCTACTATTAGTGCTCCGCCTGGTAGCACAATTGTGTTGGCCATATTTGCGTGTAGCAGCTGTTCTACTGCTGATGTACCTATGGCACAGTAGGCAGCTATGCTCCTTCTTGTGGGGGTTGCACCTAAAGTTCCTGCAGCTCTGCCCTTACGGCCACCAACAAAATCTGTTGCTTCGTCATGGCTTCCTAGAGCGCTTCCCTAGTGACCTTACGAACTGTGTCGCCAATGTTGTAGAGGTCACCCTCTGTCAATGTAATTGGTTCGATGTCCAGTTTGGATGCCTTGGACTTCTTTCGTGGACCTGATCGCTCTATGACACGCGACCGTTTCAGTTGGGTGGAAATTGTGCTCAGGTCCGCGCCTTCTGTTGTATCTAGTCCCTCCCTCCTACATCGCAGTGGCCCCTGTTGCCTATGCTGCTGCTTCTCTTTCAGCGGCCTTTGCTTGTTCTGCGGTTACCTTCACTACTTCGTGGGCGGCCCTTACCTCTGCAGCCGCTTGTTCATTGTGCCTCTGCTGGGCCAACTTTGTGACACACAACTTGGTTTCATCCTTCTATTTTTGTGCTACTATTCTATCCCTCTCTACCAGATCTAGGTTGCGCCACTTGGGACACCATGATTCTAGCACGGAGAAGATCGCATCATCAATAGTGATGAAGGGGAGCTTGGTTCAATTCTACATCGGATCTTTATGCACCTTGATATACACATTATGCATATCCGCCTTGAAGTCTGCAAAGCTTCACAGACTGTTGTACAAGGTGGGGGACAAGCGTGGCCTCCTGTTGATCCACATCCAGACGCTCACCTCCATGAGCACCCAGAAGATATTTGTTTTGCGGATTCGTGTGGTGTCCTTCGTAGCCCAAAGCGATGTGTATGTTGCGGCCTCTAGTAAGTCATGTTCAATATTAGGGAATTGACTGTCCTTAGGCAATTCCCCTATTACCAGAAAAATCAACAAGAGCAACCACGCGTAGTGCAAGGTCTTGCCCTGCTCTTGAGCTTCCTTGAAGTTAGTGAGGAACTCTTCGCAGAGGAACTCAGCCCAGTCAAATTGGACCCCCTCTGTGCATTTTTCTGCCAGCGCAACTACTGGCGTTGGTACCTCGTCTCCGCAGCATTTTCTCATCACCTTCCCAACTAGGAGTTGGGTGGCTATGCGCACCCCTTTATCTTTAATGCTACTAATTGCATAACCCCTCTTCTTCTTTTCCAGTTTGTACTTCTTCTTCATGGCCTCTACGAGCGCCAAATCTCCACTTTTGTCGGCTATCTCCGTGGGGTCCTTTCCCTTATAGGGGAGCTGAGAAATATTGTGGATAAGATCCGCCGTGATGGGAATAGGCTCCTCCAGCCATAAGTACCCATCGTGCACCAGGAAAAGCAGTTGCCTGATGATGAAAATTGTGATAGGTGCACGGTGAAAGTGTGGAATCCATAGTAGATGAAGTAGTCCAGCCTTCTCTACTCTGCGTAGCCATTTCCGTGGCTCTAGTGTTGTAACTGACCCCTCCGTGCTCTACTTCATGAGGTTTTCAATCTCTAAATGTGGGAACTTCTTGCTGTCCGCAAGGTCCCAATCTTCAAACTTCATTATGGGCACGTGGCCCAGGGGTGAGCCCTCAAACACTATTCCATTAGGGAGGAGCGGGTTTTGGAGTGCGCTCTTAGTGGCATCCAAATCCTTGGGTACCTTAGCTTTCCCTTTCCGCGAAGGGACGTACTCGGGCAATTTTGTTACAACGCGCACCGGCTAGATGTCTTCTTCCTTTTCTTCATCTACCTCTATCTCATCTACAAGAGCCTGTAGGTCCTTCTCCTCATCATCTGTCTCGATGGTGACAGCCTTGCCTTTTTCTTCCATGGAAAGTTTACCAAACCGCAGCTTTCACGGGGACATGCGGACTGGTCCCGCCGCCTGTTTATCCTTCTTGGGCCTCGATGTCTGAGGTGATTTCAGAATTTTTGGCACATCCCCAACATCTCTAGGTACATCCTGCACCGTAGGATTCTGCGCGGCTTCTTTAGCAGTACTCTCTACAAAACCCACACCTCTCCTGGTAGTTGTCATCCTGTTCTAACTGTCTATGGTTATTCGTCAACTTGGGGGCTCAAATACCACTTGGCGCTCAACACTCCGTGCACTACGTAATAGCTGAAATCTTAGATGAACAAGTGTTGTATCGTGGCCAACCCTTGGAGTTTTATAGCACCTTTTGAATTTGAATTCGACCATTCCCCCCACTTCTGAGTCATTAATTCTTTCTTAGCGATAGATCGTCCCAAATCTTTTCCTTAATTTGTGTCTTAAATGCCCGTCACCCGCTCCTTTTTTCCTTAAATCAGACATCTCGTCATGAACAGTGACACCAACGGTCACTTCCCAGTCTACCTGCACGGCAGTGTAGCCCCCCATGTGTGGTCTTGATCCTTGTGACATGCTGATTCTACGCGTAGCTCCCCCACAGACTCTTTTATAGTCTCGTGCTCTCTTTCAACTACCTGGAGTGTTGGGATTGTTCTCCCTATAGCTAGTCAAGTGGTTGCACCATCGGTGTGAGACTTCAATTCGCCTTCCAATATCGTCCGTTGACACTCCTCAATTGCCCTTGTGATAGCCGGTGCCACACGTTCTACCTTATATGGTGCGCTCCCCTGGTTACGAAGTTTGGTAAGGTGCGGTCGTGGCCATGGTAGTAGAGTCATAACTTCTTGGTGACAATCTTCTAATGCAGTGGTATGACCATCTGTATCTTGCCTTGTAATCCTTGGTTTATTGACGAGACATGCTTGCATGATCTCATTTTCTAGTCTTTTGATCTCAATGTCCATCAATATGCTTTTCTTTCACAATCGTACCCCATCTTCTTCGAGTTCGCGAAGTCTAAGGTTCCCTCACTAAATGGCTTCCTGAATCCTTATATGTTCGTCCTCGCATAGCTGTGTGATTCCTTCGTCCTGGTATTCACACATTGTCACAACTGAGGGAGCTATTACGTGTGGTTTCCTTTTTGTATTCTCTTTAGAAATTATAGTTTCTACTCTATTTCGCACCTTTGGAATCATCTCCATGCTCAGGTTTTTGCACATGGTCTTATAGGCCCATCGAACCACTGGATGCGCAGTTTCTAATCAGTTTGTCTCACCTGGTGGATCATGTTTAGTACTTGGCACACCCTATCGAATGCTTCCTTGTGGATAATTGGTAGTGTGCATCGCCTTTCCTGCTGCTACGATTTGTTCTGATTCTCTATTCTAGGGCTGGTGTGTGCTTGTGCGGGTTGTACAATATATGTCTGTACCCATTGAGAAAGGTGGGCATGCAAGTTGTTCCACTCCTGCTGACTAACTTTTATTCGAAGTTGGGGTTTTCCAAAACGTAGGCGGATAATCCTTCTGCATTCGTGCCAGTCCTCAAAACTTCCTTGATGTGTACCCTACCATTATGTGAGGGTTGCGCACAGTGCCCACTTCAACACATCAAACCACTGCTGCTCTGGGACTGCGCTTTCAAATTGGCTCAGAAATTCATCCACTGCTGACAATCCATCATATGTAGGCAGCTCCCTTGCCTCTGTTGTCACACAATGCAATGATCCCACCATCATATTGCAGTTAAGCGTCATTACTTTGTGCAGTCGATTCTACCATCGCTCTAATTCTTCATCTAATTCTGAAGTGCAGGAGCTTTCATGCTCCCATGAGATTCTCCCATATGCAGTCAGATTCACCCAATCTTGGTCTCACACAGATATCTTGTAAATACAATCAAGATCTTCATCACTATTGTTGTCGCGCACTGGTTTAGTGTATCACGCTCCTTCGGCTGGATCTAGCTGTACTACCACGCGTAGTGACTTTTTCTCAAAGATCATTTTGTGCTTTTTTAGATTTATGACTCTATTCATATCGGTGGCCCAGTCTATTCCTAGTAGTGCGGGATAGGGATAGTTGTCATCAACAATCTCTATCACTTCAAAATCCGCCTGCGTGCTCGCACCTTCAATATCGACTGTTACCCCTTGTAATCTTCCCATGGGAAAAATATTTTGTTGGTTCACCATTCGTAACTGAATAGGGGACCATTGTAGCATGGGTCTACCCATGCATTCCCATGTTTACTTTGGTAGTACATTCACATTCGAACCTAGATCCAGGATTACCTGATCTATCTCGTACTCACCGATTTGTGCAGTCAACCTCATTTCCATTACAGTGCGCAATGCATGCTTTCCAAGTTTCTGGACCACGTGCGGTTCTCTTGACCCCGCACACCTAGTGATAATTTCTTGTAGTCCTTTGACTGCCTTATTTTCGTGCAGCAGTTTCATGCATGTCTCCAAAAAGGTAGTGAGCATCGAAGGAACCATTCCTGGTTCTAGTTGATCCTTACTTCCTTAAGTGGAGGCCTCCATGAAGCTCTTCTTAGCTTCCCTGAATGTCTCCTTCACACATTCTAAGTCAAACTCTGGTTCCTTTGTAGGAGCCTTGTGAACCCATGCGCTTTCTTCTCGCTACTTCACTTTGTCATCTCCCATGGTCATACCACTCCTAAGCATCATGTTTACATTTGGGTCTTCTTCGCATGGTTCAGACCTTATCATTTGTACATCCTGGGTCGGAGGGGGCTAGAGTACCCCCTTTTCATGCCTCCTCGCTATCAGCGAAAGGAAATATTGTGCCTCATGATCAAAATGATTACAATACCAACATGATATCCTAGTCGAGTTTGTATAATCGCAGGCATAATTCCCTGGCCCTCCACAATTGTAACAAATTATTTGGCCGCAACCCCTTCTTGGTCCCATTCTGCCTCGACCCCAACCACACCCCTGAAACCCAGCACGCGCCATCCCTGCATTTAGGTCTAGGGCTCACGTTTCGGCCTACACCCTGTAGGTAGGAGTCTGATCCATCATTAGTTCATAACTTCAGCAAGTGCGTTCGTTATGGCCTACCGACCTACAGAAATTACAAACAATTGATGGGATGTCTTTGTATACTTCTGTAACAGATGACAATTATCCATGGTGTGTTTTCCTCCTATCTGGTCGATCGTGCACCATAATGCAGACGCTGTGCTCAGCCCTGCCTGTGCCTCTGGTATTATCGGCATTGGCCCTCCTCCTGCCAAGTAGTTCGCGAACACTGGACAGTGGTCCTTGTCGTGCCCTTGGCTTTTGCATTTTATGCACCATACTTCCTCATGCACCTCCAACCAAGGTGTCCTATCCTGTTTCAAACTTTGCATCCCCAGACACAGATTCTCTAGTTGCGCATGGATTTGTTGGACTCCCAACCTAGGGTCTTGTATAGGGGTCTCATGCAATCTCATTGTCATCTCCAACGCTTCGGCCTGGGTGGAAAACTTTTGTTATGACAGCATCATCCTTAAGTGTGGCGTAAGTGATGCCACAAACCATGTGCGATGATGTGCATCTGTTAATGTCATATTGGCTTCGCAGATCGTACTCTTCAACCTTTGGTCCAGATCCCATGGGGTCTCGCCCGGGAGCATCACGATCTCTTTAAACCCAATGATTGATTGTGTTTCTGATTTTGGCCTGCCAAATTCCCTGTTTAGCGCGACCTGGATCTCTACAATTCCTATGTTCGGGTGGTCATTAGAATGCTTGATATACCACATTAATGCGTGATCCTGCAGTGTGCTCACTAGCATAGCCTTTTTAATATTATCATCCACGACGCCTTGTGCTTCCCATACTACTCTTACCACGAACCAGAATTGGTCTAGATCTTCATTTCCTACTCCTCTGAACACCGGCAGTTTGATCGCACTCGCCATACTAAACTATGGTGGAGGCGAAGGTGGAGTGGTTGCAGATGGAGGTGAAGGGGGTGAAACGGGTGGCAGTGTGGGGGAGGTGGTAAATGCGGAATTCTTTGTCTTATCAATCTAACCACACTTCTCAGAGAAACTTTCGCGAGCGCCTCCATGCTTTCCCGCGAGGGTGAAATTAAGGGACTGTTTTCCAACTCTTCACTACTTCCGCTTCTATGTATCTTCCCACTTCGCGTAGTCCCAAACATTAATTTATTCGCATAACCCTCTTTTCACATAATAACATCTTAATCCAAGTGTTCAAAGATTTAATTTACTTATCTCGTGATCCCTTGAGAAAACGTCGCTCTACCTCACTGTATCTGATGGTCGTGTCTACCGTGAACTCAGTGATAAATCCTCCTATTATTCGGTTGAGCCAATGGTCCACAGTTCACGCTATCTTATCTTCTGATGCTTCTAGTCTGCGCACTAATTTTGGAGCCCACACTATTGGTTTGTTGAGCCTACATCTTCCCTGGATGTCTGCTAACTTCACGATCCACTCCTATAGCTCAAAAGGAAATGATGCAAAGAAGATTTCATGGATTTCCGTATACAAATAGCGCTCCAACAACTATTCCTTAGATACTCGAGGATTTTTTTTTTCCTGCGCTACGAACTCGTGAATCTTCTTGCCCAACCACTCTTCAATTTCTTTCTTTGTTGGATTCCAATGGCACGACATCCGACATCCTTTATGCAAATCCTAGTCCTGAAAATGGAACCATTTTTTGGCTTGTATGGGCCTGACCCAGGTTCAGAGGTTATTTAGCCAAGAAAATCCTGGTACTACTGGCCCTTTCAGCAACAGTCCATGGAGTGTGTACTGAGGTCTCACCCGAAGTAGTATGGGAGGGTGCTAGAACCAGGTTTCCACACCCTGGGGATGTCTGATGGGCTTCTGGAGGTTTGCAGTCCAACCCATTGCTACGCGCACTTGCTATGCCTTTGCAACCTGTGATGTTGCTTCCACGCAGCCCTACCCGGGGCACAACCCATATAATACCCAAGTTTCTCATTGTTAATCTGTTATCACCTGATTACTTAACTTGTGTGTATAAGATTAATGATTATTACAACATATTCCGCAATCATATTAGAGCACGTGATAAAATAAACCAATATAAATGTAAAGAAGACAATGCACAACAGATACACCGAAAAAGGAATCAACTTCTCTTTATTAATCTTCAATCCATATTACAGACTTGACACCACCCTGCACACTCATCTGCAGGGGTCGGTGCACTCAACTGTGGACTCTACTAGGCCTCTGTGCACAAAGCTGCAGAGCCTCTTCCTACCACTACGACCCAATACACTTAGACTCCTACTCTAAGCTCGAACCATTCCTATTCTTCTCCAAAAAACATCCCCCCCTTTACACTCAGAGCCTCGCTCTATTTATACAATCCCATGGTTCGCGAAACATGGGTAGGCCGACATAACTTCACATTACATTACAATATTTTAGGGCAAACGGCCCTATGACTCATCTATACTTCTCGCACTGTGCCCATAATTCACGGAGTCTTACAACAACCTTTGACCAAAACTTGGGCTTTGAGCCCCAAAACATGTTGTGGGGGGGGATTCCGTGCCCAACAGTATGTTGGAAATAATACTGAGAGGGGGGGGTGAATCAGTATTATCAAATCAATATAACTTTGTCATTTCCATATTAAGATTCATATACTCTACTTCAATTAAGGCAAATTGCGTGTATACAAACCTTTGGGTTCTTCAAACATTATGATTTTGATTAGTTTATCATATTATCAAGCATATTACGTCAAAAGCTTCCTTTTTCAACTTCTTCAGTAACACTAATTTTAGCCTCAGCACATCTTCTAAAACATCCAAGACTTGTTCACAACTTTATCAATCATGAATATTTATCTATAGTGTTTCATCCATTCTCTAATCTTTATTCTTTCACAATATTCCCTCCCTTTCAACTAGGGAGATATATGCTTTCTCCAAGTCTAATAGAAGCTTCTTTCTTCTAGTCACACAGCTTCTTCCTTTTATAACATCATATCATCAGATAATATTCGACCTTCCAAGGCATCATTCCTTCATCTAGTATTAAGGCTATCAATATAAAGTTTAATATTATCATTATTCTTACAGCTCCCTCTTTCCATCATGCTTATCATCATCCAATCATTATCAAGTGTGAGATAGGCAAGTATCTTGAAGAATATGTACCTGCAAATATTTAACAACAAGTATAACCAAGTACAAATATTCTTTACCAATATATGCCTAGCATATCATTACAATGGGAGTATCTAGATTTATCAAAAACATTGAACAAGCTATAGACATCAAAAACCTAAACCTAGTTATATTCACAAACAACAAGAGTTACAGCTTTCATGTCCTAAACTTTTAACATCAACCTCCACTAGGGTTTTTGTCACAAACCATAGATTTCATTATTGAAAATAAATCATAGACATCAATAATCAAGTTAACATTCTAATCATAACAAAAGCATTATACTTCTAGGGTTTTCATCATCATAACCTAGAATCTAAATTTCAATGTTTACTAGGGTTTTCTAGATACATAAACCTTTACTATTATATATACAATAACTTGATCAAATAAGGTTTTTAGGTATACATAAGCACATAAACCTAGGGTTTCATTCCTAGGATTTTATATTAACTATTACAATGGTTTTGCCATAAATCCTTATTTTCTAGACAAATCCTCTCTACGGAAAGAGATCATCCCTCTAGCACAATGATTGGGACTAACAACCTACGTCACAATCTACAAGACACTTTCCTAAATTACAATCGAAATAAGAGAAGAGGAAGATGGCCTACCTCGTTCTGATGCTATAACGTCCTTTTTTGTTGAAGACCTCAAATCACTTGCACTTCGGGCTCAGTCCTACTGCTCACAGCATTTGAATGCCTGCACAAGAGATAAAAAACACAGCAAAGCATACAAATACAAATATCATAATCGAAAGTAATCCACTTAACAGATCAAGGAGCATTAAGATAAATGATGCATTAACACACACACATTTATGAAAAGTGAACCAGCAGTTGTATATATTAATGAAATAAAGGAGGAAGCATACAACCATGCCTTGATGTCAATAAGCTCTCCTTGAGTGAATATCCAAGTCCAAGCTCAAGCTCTCCAAGCACTCCTCCAAGCCAAATGAGTAGTATGTAGGCACTATCTCAACATAAGGGTGTAAATAGCAAAAGACCAACAATTTGGGAATGGGAAAAGATGAATATATAGGCAGGGAAAGGGAGTTAAGATCTCTCCAAATACAGGATAAGGCCCTCATCTCAAGGAGGTAGCTCATAAGGATAAGACCAAAGGGCCAAGATGAGAGAACTTGACCTCATCCATGTGAAACAACCTCCAGCTCATCATTCTAGAAGCCTCTAGATCACTAAGATTCTTGTCCTCTTTGGGAAAAATTTCCTTTTAGGGATCATCGCTAGTATCCAAGCCAAAAATGTACTGGCATCACGAGGCTAGTATAGTTCAACTAACGACTAGCATGGGTTTCCAGTGTTAGGGTAGCAATGATGCTAAAATTAAGGTTTTAGAACCCTTTACTTCAGGGACGGCTCAAGGAACTTTTCCATCAGTGTTTTAGGGAGGATTTGAGCTGCATATCGAGATGCCATGTTTCAGGCAATTCAAGGTATGCCACAGGGAAGTGCAGGAGGTGTGACAAAATATTGTGTAACAGATGCCCCCTCAATCATGAAGTTAGAATAGGGAGTGATGGCTGAGATGATTTACGAGTTTTTGACGAGAACAAACAAAGTCAAGAGACTTGCAAATCAAGGACGCATATACATATACATATCTGATATCGAAACATGAATCTACAGTATGGACGCAGCCATCTGGATAGAAATGACTATGTGAAAAGATCCACGGTATGGGTGAAACCATCTAAATGAGAAGGATCATATGTAAATCTAAGATCCAAGGCATGGGCACAGCCATCCAATATGGAAGGATCATCATCATAAATATAGAGTCCCACGGGTTGGTCAAATGGAGTGAGTTCATGCCTCGAGGAGGAGGGGGTCAGAAGATGCATTTCCCTCCACAGTTTTTTAGTTGGTTGCGTTGCCAATTGATCTTTGTGGATGACTATGCCTATGCAGGCACAGATTTCAGATGGGATCCAGATCTGCCTCTACCACCAACTGAATAGTGGACAAATGCAGGTAAAACTTGTTTTTTGGATTTTTAAAGTTTTATGAGTTTTTTTTATTAAAGTGTGTCTAAGATTTAACTTGTGATAAATGTGCAGATGTGGGAGCAGAAAGTGCTCCTAGCATGTCGCTAATAGCACGGCAAGTAGCACGTCAAATAGAAGAAGCTCCATACGAGGAAGGAGTACATCCCATGGTAGAGATGGAACGAAATCTGGAAGTGATCACCTGATGGATTCCAAAATACGCGACTATAGATGACGTGCCACTACGATAACAGAGGCATACAGTAGGAGTGTCTACGAGACTGCGTCGGTTATTAGGCTGAGTGATTGGAGCGCTCTCATGTTATCATGAGCATCATGTGGGCAAATAGCCTTTCTAGTTGTTTTTGCATTGTTGTAGGATTTGAAAGCCATATTTTTTGAGATTTTGATGAAAAAATTTGACAGACGCAATATATATATATATGCATGTTTTTATTTTCTACTTATGTGTTCATGTATCGTAATGATATGATTAGTTTTATAAATTATGCAAATGTCTATCAAGAAAATAATTTGCTAATGCATATGTTAATGTATTCAATTTGTGTGGAATGTGTTGATATGTGATAAAATCAAAATTTATTTCCAGTAATCGAACACGTAGATACATATGCATAATTTGTGGATTTCTTACTGAGTAATGATTACTCAATTGTAACACAACGAGTTGTGTATTTAATTTAACAACTAAATTTCTAATTCCAAGAGAAATTGTTTCTAATAACATCTCAATGACTGCACTGTACACGGCAATATTATTAGTTGTTCATCCCAGGAAAATACCTTGTAAATAGATCAACTCGTCAGCAGGCGCAAAGAGTGCCTAAGCTACGGAAGATAATTTTTGTGTGCTACGACAAGCACCATCAGCAAAACCAACATAATGGTTTGACGACATTTGCAAACAGAGTGGAATGCAAGGTAAGCAGAAAAAACATGTCTGCAAAGCAAACAATCACACCAAAAATAAAAAAAATACACACCAATGAATTCACACACTAATGTACAAAAGTAAATTTACATGGATGATCACGCGTAAAAAGTTCAGATGGAGCCCATTTTCGGACTCAGGTAATCGATCAACAAAGAATGAAACCGAAGTTTCACCATTGGCATGACATGTAAGCATCGACTCGGCCAAAAAGTGGAATAACACTCATAAATGGCTATGCCCCCATGCCCCCCGGGTGAGTGAGGGTTACAAGTCATAGGATGAATACCCCATTGCAATAATGGGCAAATAGTAAAAACTCAGTGAGAAAATCTCATGAAAGGAGGCAAGAAAACCTTAATCTCATGAAGAGGAAAAGATGCCCCCAGTTGAAAGATTTTGACAATGTCAATGGTTAAGGTTTCAGTAATATTTCCCATAATACCTTCAGATAGAACTTCGTGCACTAGAACATGTGTTTGAAGTGTGTGCGTCGGGTTATGAGAAACTAAAGCTTTGAGACACGAAGGAATCTCACCTATACTTGAAAGAAACCAAGAACGATGATGGACATCATTCCAAGGAGTTTCATCGAGAGACATAACATCAAAAATACTCTTGTCGGTGGTGAATATCTCATTAAAAGGATCTGGAGAATCCCAAGAATCAAGCCAAGGAGATTAGGAATAAGTATCTAGGTTCGTACTAAGAATAGCATGACTTTCCGAAGTTGTCACTGAAGCCGAGACAATTTCATGATAAGCTTGTTCCAATGGACTTAGCGTCATAGTGTCACCAAACAAATCAATCTTATCCAAAGAAGGAATAATCCATGGGTATGTAGAAATAGAGATCATGTTGATCGAGGCAACATGTGGAGGTGGGAGAGAAAAAGTTTCCATTAAAGCAAAATCTTTAAAGAGACCTGCCCCCACACTTTCATATGGAATATTAGTATTTCCCACATATGGGACATTTCCATTAGAGCTACCAGAAGAGAAAAAGGACAATTGATCTATAGTGACAATATTTCCTTCATGAGGAAAACGGAACACCCAGAACAAAGAGGAAACCACACAAAACATTGCATGGGTCCAACTTTGCCCAAGTAGAAGATTATAGTTCAGATTGGTGTCTACAACTTATACTTATAGCTCGACAGTCTTCCCTTAAAAGGTGATGGGATAACTTGTGAGAATACCATAAGGATGGGAGCCTCTGCCATCAAAGGCCTCCAAGGTGTTCGGGGACTAGTTGAGGGGTGGAGATCCAATAGCTTTCCAACACGAAACAAACATGATGCAGGTGGAAGAACCTTCATCAATGATAGTCTGATCGATCATCTTTCCTTTTATAATGAATTGAATTAAAAAGGAAATATGATGAGGAATACGAGGAACATGGTTTTCAAGATCAAAAGTAATCAAGCTTGAATCAACAGGATCAATGCCCACAATAGCAAACAATAATGACTTCCATTGTGTTGGACAGGTTTGGAGAACTTCCAAAGCAGACATCTCTAAAGGTGCTTGAGCTAAATCTTCGACAATACTATAATGTTGAGCAGTTGTAGCATTCAGATTATAGGATGACTTCCGAAGCACGCATTTGGGAGGTGATTGGATAAAAGATTCGTTATTACGTATCTCAATATGAAGAGGACCAGAACTAGTTGGAGCAGAAGTAGAAGGTATATCAGTAGTTTCCTTTTCCATCGTCTGTTTTAGAGGGGTTTGGTAATCTTTCGATCGAGTGGCTACGGAGATAGGTAATGAACCCAGCATCATGTAAACCTGAGAACCAGATGAGGCAGAGGATTATGGTTGGTCTACCAATTGAGTCTACTAAGATGGGAATGGCTCTTTCAAAACAGTCGGGGTCCCTTTCAATAAACGACTTATTTCTACACATCGGGGATAATCCTTTGTATAATGATCTTCCTCACAAATGAGGCAAGGATATTTCAGCTTTCATTTGGAAGCGTCATCAGCAGATGACTTGGGAGGATCCTATTTCGAGGTATCAGATTTCTCTTTACCTTTACCCTTCTTCTTACCTTTAGAGGCTTTATCTGCCGCGATATACGGAATGGCATTGATCTCAGAGGTTTTACCAGGATTCGATAGGTTTTTCGAAGGAGAACTGGAACCAGTAGTCGAAACATATTTTTTCTTCGAAGAAGCTTTCATGGAAGTTTGGGATACTTATCCAATGATACCATCAATAGGCGATACATCATGAGACTTCAAAGATGTTGGATTCGAAGATCTTCATGGAGCATCGAGGAACATTTCATATAGCGTGCCGGTATCAGAATAGACCAAATCCAAATACTAGGCACGAGCAATAGCCTGGCCCTCGGTAACACAACCACCCATTGTTATATCTTTAGAAAAAAAAATTACGAATGACTTGGTGAACCATTCAGTCAACAACTCGTCAAGAATTTCAAATTTTATGATCCAATGTCGACGTCTCCATTCATGGATATGTTCAGAGATATGGGTCGCGGTATCTTGCTTCAAAGATGTGAGAAAATGAGTACCAGTTTCATAAAAAAGTGGCAGCTGGAAGTGGGTGATGAAATCCATAGTCAAAGAGTTGAAGTTTGCATAGGTACCTCGAGGTAATTCGACATACCACTTTGCGGCAACCCCTGTCAAGGTTCGTTGAAAGAGGCGGAGACGAACAGAATCATCAACATAAGAATTAGAAGAACACCATAAGTGATATGTCATCACATTGGCTTGAGGCTCCTCTTTAGCTTTTCCTTCAAATTTGGGGCAATCGCTTGGAATTTTAGTGGGAACTAGAGGCCAATAAGGTGAATGCAGAATTGGACCATTAATAAGCCTAGAGACATCAAGCAGTTCCAATGTAGCTAAAAATGGCAATTGCAGATTAAAAGGCATATAAGTCCTTTGATAAGGCCTAGTCTGATGGTTCCAACCTTGTTGGTAAGGATTCTGCCCCAAAAGTGGAGGATTTTTACCATAAGGGACTTGATTTTGTCCCCACTGAGGGGTACCTTGATCATAAGGTGGATTATGTCCAACGTAGGGTTGATATTAACCTGCCATAGGCCATTGATAACCATAGGGAGGATAAACATTATGTGCAAAACATGGATTGTAAGGTTGTTGCACCTACTGACCCTAGATAGGAAGTGATTGTCCCTGCGACTACAGGGTTTGACCTTGTGTCTGTAAGGTTTGACCTTGTTGATATACAGGTTGATCTTGTTGTTGCAAAGGTTGACCTTGTTGTTGCAAGGGTTGATCTTTCTGCTGCAAGGGTTGGCCTTGCGGATACAAGGGTTGATTGGGTTGTTGAACAAACTGTGTTTGTTATTGCAAAGGCTATTGAAAATGCTACAAAGGTTTCCCCTGCTACTGCAAAGGAGGCCCTTACTACTGTAAAGGTTGCTAAATAGTTCCTTGAGGGATTCCCTGTGGGTATTGGTAAGTTCCAAATGGTATTTGACCATATGCACCAGGAATATCATTTGGATCAGGTTCCACATGAGGGCCCGCTTGTGGAATAAAGGGTGGATTTTGCAGTGCTTGTGAACCATATGGGACATAATCCTATTGGAGTGGTATCTGGGTTGTGTAAGGCTATTGATACTAGATATTGCATGCCTCAGATGAACCAATGGGATTAGGAAAACCACTAGGATTAGGTTAACTTAATCCAACCATGTGAGGTTGTGATCCACTTACATGGGTTCCACCTGACATAAGATGAATGTTTGGATTTTTCCCCCCAGGCTGTGAATAAGGCAGTGGATCATTTTATCCACTTGATCGAGGGACTGAGCAACTTACAAATGCATGAATGGAAATAGTCAATTTCACCAGAATGGAAGGTTGAAATGATGGTAATGGTTGTGATGGAATCATTGGTTGAATGGCAGCTGAACTAACGGCAGTTTGCATGGGTATTTGAGAGTTCATGTTAGGAATAAACAGACCAGAATTAGGCATAGCATTTGATGACCAAACAGGATTTTGGTACAAAGAGGAAGCACTGGGAGTTCCTGAAACTAATTGAGCCAAGGTTTTATAACCAATTGAAATCATAGGCCCACTGCTTTCAGGAGTAGGTTGAGATGGGACTCTTCCCATAAAAGGAAAACCTTCCAGAGGAAATTCAAACTCGGACTCATCATCAACATGAGGAGTATGAGTAGCGGAGACTTTTGGAGGACCTCGAGGAGAGGTTTGAATCTCACCCTCTGAATCCATGGATGGAAACAGTCAATGAGGAGGAATCTGAGACGGACAAGGAGATAACTCCAAAGGAACAACCAGGTTATCATATGGACTATAAGGGCATTGAGGATATATCACAAATGGATCAAATAACGGATTTGAAGGATATAAAGTAGACCTCTGTGGAATCTCAAGGATTTTTGGATCAAACTCCTGAGGTGACAATGAATCTCGAGGTGGTGGACGAGAAGCAAGGGGTTGGATTCTTGGAAAAATTCCAAGTTCAAAGCCTTGAGCTTCAAGTAACTGCAGAATTTTTGGATGAACTCCTTGTGATGACCCTTCAGTATCAGACAACAAAGGGGAACTATGGGGTGAACTCAATGGTTCAGCCACGATGACTTTCTCTCAAGAGCAGAAGAAGAAGAAGAGATGACTCATTGAAGGCTGATTAAAATTAAAATTTACAAGGAATTTACTCAATATGGGGCCAAGAATTAATTGTATGGGTTCGACATGTTATCGTTAACAGTTAATTTTATGACACAAAACAATAAATAAATCAAAAAGGGTAATACTAGGCAAGAGGTTTTACCAAGTATCTATGAATCGTTATATACACCTTAGTCGAAACCAAGAACTTGACGTACGACGGCTGATCTCCTTAAATGATGTGTTCGGTGTATCATGTTTACAAGGCAGCTGACTCAGTTACCTGTGGCTAAAGGATAGAAACTTAATGGGGTCTCCCAATATATACTCGACGGTACAGGGAGCACAAGTCTGTGTTAGCGTTGTCTAATGAGAGTGTCCCTATATACTTATCATACTGAAGTGCCTCTGATATACCCGAAAGTATTGGAGAACCTACTATATACTTCCATATTGGGATGAGATTTCACCCCCGGGATACACTGCAAGAAGTTAATGACAACTGCTATGTTTAAAGACGTAGGAATGTGTCTCTAGCCTAGACCTCTAGATATTTGCTTTAGATGACAAATGCTCCTTAGGTTAATTGAGGTAAATTTTAAGTTTATCTTGAATTAAGTTTCAATTTGATGGATCAATGATGTCACATGTTCCTATAATGCAACTAAATGATAAAAAATGATATATTTTCATTTGATGAAGGCTATACTACTGAAGGAAGAGATACAACCAAATAATGCATCAAACAAGCAAGAAATGCATCAAAACGCCACATTTTATCTTCCAATGCAAAATGTAAATGAAATCTAATCTTTCATTTCACTAACAAATGCAATGCCAACATGCAATCCTATGAGAAATGAAAATCACTTTCCTTTCACTAAGATTCACTAAATCATTTCCTTTCACTTTCATCTAATAATGCAATGAGAAAAGTAAAATACAATCTAATCTAATGAAAATGAAAATCTCTTTCACTTTATGGTTTCGAATGCAAAAATGTTCCCCAAAAAAAATGAAGAAATCTTTCACTTTTTCTTTTTGAAACAAAGAATGAAAACAAGTACTCTCTTTCATTCCTACCAAAGAAAACAATTGTAATCTATGCTTGACAATGGAACAAAATCAATCTTAAAAGCTTCAATATGACTTGACACTAATGAAAATAACTTCACATCAATGAACTAAAAGAAACTTGAAAAAGGTGTCCTAATTGCAGGAGGACTCTTGAATGGAAGCAATCAATCTCAGAGAAGCAGACCAAACAATGAGTGGAGGATGACCTAAAAGCCCTAGAAACCCTAGAAGTCAGTCAAGCCTTAAACACGCATTGACAAAGTCAAGAGACAATTGCAATCATACAATCACAACAATCAAGACAAATGCACTGAAGTCGCCCTGGAAAATCATTGATAGAGGCCAAAAATACTGAAAACAAGAAGAAACCCGAATTTTTCTTCTATCCTCTGAGATCAACACACCTGTTATAGGAAAAATTGTGATGCAAGGCAGATCAGGGTGAATGTAATTTAAAAATTAGCGATGACAGTGCGACTATTGAAGCAGAACACATTATGGGCGAAACACTGAGGGAAAATAAAAAAATCTTCAAGACCAGAACAAACTAAGTGTCCTCAAGCAACAACCATTGAATGAAAATAACTAGAGTGAAGCAAACAAGCCAAGAAACTGATAGTTGTTCAAACTCATTAGAGAATCTGATTGAAGGAATGGATGGAAAGGGTTATAATGTCCCTAACAGAGTCGCCATTTTGTTGTCTAGGAAAATCCTCTCCATTAAAAAAAACTCAGCCAATGAAGCTCCATCCACTGACATTCTTGAGGAAGAAGCAGGTGAACCCCAAAACAACCCAGATAATAATCTCAAAGCTACACCAGATGATCTAGTTATATCACTACATGCCTTGGCAGTAATTTCTTCCCCCCAAACTCTCAAAATTTGAGATTTTATTAAACATCAGCTAGTAGTGGTGTTGATTGATAGTGGCAACACTCATAACTCTATCCATAAGAGAGTAACAGAAGTTTTTTTTTATGGGAGGTATCTAATTTCCAAGTCATTATCGCTAACAAGGGAACCATGCAATGTGAAGGATGTTGTGAAAATATTAAGCTTCATGTGGGGGATTATCACCTCAAAACCCACATATTTTCCATTGAAATGGGTGGTTACAACATTGTCCTTGGTGCCAAATGGCTCCGCACACTGGGCCCTATCACAATGTATTTCCAGGAGTTATATATGAGCTTTAAGCAAAATGGCCACACTCATACATTGAGGGTACTCCAAGAATATGCTCCTATTATCATCATCTCGAATCAAATGGAGAAGATTTTTAAAAAGGGCCATCATGGGGTAGTGGCCCAATTAATTCCATCTAGGCCTTTGAATCCACTTCTCCTCATATTCATGCTAATATGCAACAGGTATTAGATCACCACCAGTGGGCCTTTGACAAACCTAAGGAGCTCCCACCCTCTAGGGGTGAACATGATCATAGCATCCCTTTGGTCCTGGGTGCCCAACGACCAAATGTCCACCCATATCGATATCCTTTTGCACAAAAGAATGAAATTGAAAAAATCATCAAGGAACTCTCGAAGTCAGTGTTATTCATCCCACACCATCCCTTATTCATGTCTATTGGTCATGGTTTTAAAGAAATATGGTGAATGGTGCATGTGACCGGACTTTAGGGCCCTTAACAAGCTCACTCTCAAGGATCAATTTCCTATTACAGTAGTTGATGATCTATTTGATGAACTACATGGTGTTAAATTTTCCCAAGGGCTTCACTGGGGGACAAATACCATTCCACGTGGGTTCATATTGGGGGATATATATTGAGGGAAAATGACATAATATATTGGGGGGTACATAGGGAGTAAATGATTTTTATATTGAAAGGTAGAAAAAATGGAGCTCAAAGTTAATGAAAAAATGGATACCTACAATATCTAGTGAAAGTAGGGGTTTTTAAATTAGGAAGGAGTATTGGGTCTATATTGGTAGGGAGTTAAATAATGTGGATTTTAGAGATGTTTTCCAATATGTATTCAAAATAAGGGTATTTCTTAATATGCCACAAACATGTGTGATATGTCAGAGGTTCATTGAGTGACACCCTCGTATAAATTGATTACCAAGCTAGACCTTCGCTCGGGCTATCACCAAATATGCATGAAGAAAGTTGACATTCCAAAGATAGCCTTATGAACTCATGAAGGCCCTTATGAATTCCTGTTCATGTCATTTTGTCTATGTAATGCTCCATCCACTTTTCAGAGCCTCATGAACCACCTTCTGAAACAATATCTCAAAACAATTGTATCGGTCTTTTTCGATGGCATTCTCATCTACATCATAACATGGGATAAACACCTTTAGCGTGTTGAATAGATATTGCAATTTCTCCAATATCATAAATTATTTTTCAAATTATCCAAGTTCTCATTTGGCATGGAAGAAGTAGAGTATTTGGGACACATTATAGGTTATGATGGAGTGAGGGTTGATCTGAAAAAAAAAATCAGGCAATGCAAGATTGGCCCCAACCAAAAACCTTGAAGAGTTTGCACGGATTCTTGGGTCTCATGGGCTACTATAGCCAATGTGTCCACAATTGTGGACGTATTTATTGACCCCTCACTAATATTCTCATGAAAAATCCATTTCTCTGGACTGGCACAGCTCAGCAAACCTTCTTGGCTCTCAAAGAGGCCATGTGCTCCACTCCAGTATTGGCCTAATTACCAAACTTCACCAAATATTTTGTGATTGAATGTGATTCTTTAGGTACAGGCATTAGCATAGTACTAATGCACAAAGGTCAACCATTGGCTTTCACTAGTCAACAACTCAGTGGCAAACATCTGGGTAAATCTACAGATGATGAAGAAATGATGGTCATCTTACATGCACTAGACACTTGGAAACCATACTTATTGGAGCGACATTTACAAATTCGTACTTACCATCATAGCCTAAAATATTTTCTAGATCAGTGTCTATCGTCACCACAACAAAATAAATGGATTGCAAAGATGTTGGGATATGATTGTGATATAATTTACAATAATGTGTGTGACAATGTAGTGGTTGATGCCTTATCACATCAATTTGAGGATGAGGGCACCCTTTTATCACTCTCTCTATCCCAGCTCATAAAATGTTTCTCCTGCCCCTCTCTATCCCAGCTCATTAATAACTTAAGAGCATATCATAATTCCTCATAATACTACCCATGGAAGGATGAGGTTCTTTGCTACAAGTATCGGGTAGTGTTACCCCCGACCTCCACCCTCAAAACTCACATTTTGGAAAAGTTGCACTCCTCTCCGACTCCATGACATTCAAGCTTTCAGAAGACTTATGCACAAGCATGTCGCTCTTTATTTTGGACTGGCATGAAGAACGACATTCTTACTTTTGTAGTTGAATGTGATCTATGCCAGTGCAACAAAGGGGAAACGCTCAAGCTACCATGAACCTTAAAACAATTGCCACTCCCTACTTCCGTCTAGATGGATGTTTCCATGGATTTCATTACGGGTCTCCCAAAGTCAGGCAAAAAATTAGTCATCATGGTGGTTGTTGACAGGATTTCCAAATATGCTCATTCTTGCACTCTACCACACCCATTTACCCCAAAATTGGTGGCTCAAGTTTTCATGGACCAAATATTCAAACTACATGGCATGTCAACTTCCATTATGTGTGATCGAGACCCTACTTTCACCATCAAATTTTGGAAGGAACTTTTCAAGCTCCATGGCATGCAACTCTAACTGAGTATGCTTATCATCCCAAAACAAATGATCAAATAGAAGCAGTCTACAAGTGTTTGGATAACTACCTACAGTGTTTCACTTCAGGCAAGCAACATCAATGGGTACAGTGGTTGTCATTATCTGAATGGTGGTATAATAATAACTATCATGAAGCCACCAAGATGACGCAATATGAGGCAGTGTATGTCCAACATCCACCTTGATCAACTTCTTATATCCCCGGATGTTCCAAAGTACATGTAGTTGATCAACCCCTAGAGAATCGTGTCGCTGTGATCACTCATCTCAAAGATAATCTACATCAAGCTCAGAACATAATGAAGCAACAGGCCGACCAACATTGTTCCAAGCAGCCATTTCAAGTAAGTTACCAGGTGTTCCTTGGACTCCAACCGTATAAGAAGACCTCTCTCAAAGAAAATGGTTTCCATAAACTAGCACCAAAATTATATGGGCCTTATCAAGTACTTCAGCATATAGGAGAAATCACTTACAAACTGGCATTGCCAACTACTTTAAAACTCCACCCAGTCTTTCATGTATTATGCCTCAAGAAATTTATGGGGAATAATTATAGGGTCCAAACAAGTTTGCCATAATTGGATGGGGAAGGCTCACTTTGGCTTCGACCAGAACAAGTCCTCGATACTCATGAAAAACATCTCCGCAGTCACGATATCAAGGAAGTCATCATCAAGTGGAAAGACACCTCTCCAAAATATGCAACATGGGAACCATCCATTATTCTTCAGCAGTTTCCGTAGCTTTACCCTTGAGGACAAGGTTTTTTTTATGTGGGAGAGAATGTTAGGGTCTAACCCTAACCCCTTTATTTATTTAATAAGCCCAAGGGGCCTAGTCAGAGTCATAGTTAGTTATTTGAGTTAATAAAGCCCATAAGCGGTTATCTGCATTAATAATAATTATCAATGGTTGACCCGCATTATAGAAAATGGACCACAATTAGTTATAAATGGGCCATTGTTAATAAATAAGTGGTGAACCTGTGTTATGCAAGGGACCACTAGTAGTTAGGGTTTTAGATGTCATTAAGCTATAAATAATCTTAGATAGTAAGGGATGAATTGTTGAGTCTAATTTTAACTGAGCTCTGCTCTGTTGTAGGTTGCCCCCTTGAAGAGGCAAGTGAAAAATGTATTTTGCTTCGGAATAATAAAATATCTTTGAATATTGTCTCATTTCATGTGATATTTTTGTGTTTCAGGCTATATTATTTCGTATTTCCGGTATTTTGGTTTTTGCACAGGTCAAGTGCATAAAACTAAAATCATATAAGAGGGACCAATCACCCTCCTAGAAGTTTCTATACTTGATGTGGTTATCATGCCAAACATTTATTTGTAATTTAACAACTTCAATGTGCATAAGGGCCTACATCCTAATTTCATCAAGGGAATTTAGTGGTTGCAGTCTCCCTTCCTGAGCTTTTATGATGTCCAAATCAATTTGCCTTATCATTCTCAATTTGTTTTATTAAAATTCAATGGACAGCATAGTTTCTTACCATAAATGAGCTTAAAGGGGGTGAATCAAGTGGTGTTCTTCCATGTAGTATCATAGACCCAAGGGGTCTCAACAATATTTTATGTCCAATCCTTCTTGCTACTACTAACGACCTTAGTCAAGATGCATACTATAGTGCTCTATTGGTCACTTCCACGTGACCATTTGCTTGAGTATGATATGGGGTGGATTTCCTATGTTTAATATGATGTTTCCTCATTATCCCCTCAACCAAGATGGAATTGAATTGAGTTCCCTGATCTGTGACTAGTTCCCGTGGAAAACCAAATTTGTAAAGTTATTCTCCCTTAAGAATTTTTCCACTTTTTATTTTGTTTCTTCCTTGACTACCTTTACTTCAACACACTTGATTAAATAATTTGTGCACACAATGATATACTTCTTCTATCTAGATGGGGGCTCAATAGATCCAACGAATTCCATGCCCCACTTCTCAAATGTATCAAAATTCCCTTGAGATTTTAGGGGCATCTCATCTCTCTATATAGGCTCCCCCATCCTCAGGCACTCATCACACCAAGCAGTTTACCTTCTGACATCTTGATGAAGTGTAGGCTAATAATAAATTGCCTAAAGAATCTTGTAGGATGTCTTCTTAACAACACAATGGCCCCCACAGGTTCCACCATGAAATGTTGAGGGGATATCAAAGACTTCATCCTCTCTTCCACATCTCATTAAGATTTGATCAAGCCCTAATCTAAAAAGGTTGCCCCCAATCTAGGTATAAGGGGCACTTTTTCTGAAAATTTTGGTAGTATGAAAATTCTTAGTATGTGTACCAAAAATGATTCATTTAAATTGTCAGTGACATGAAACCCTAAAAAAAAAATATGGTATTTTATGCTTCAAATCTGCAATAAAAAACAAAGAATAACCCTACACAATAATAGATCTTGCAAACAGAAACATATAATAACAAAAAACTAAAGTGCAATAACCCAATGAAGGACTTAATCAAATTATAATTTTATTAAAACACCTAGTGACGATAAATTAAAACATGGGTCTTTAGTTCCCCCTCTGTGTGATGGGTCCTTTTTGTCATTGTGTTCAATCTATGTGCTTTTCTCCCAACTTGCAATTGGCAGAAAACAAAAATATGGCTTGAACTCAAGTGGGAACTTAAATTTAATGAAACGATAGTGGTGACGATGAAAATGGTCATGGTGAAGTATGAATAGAAAACCTTCTATTTATAACAAAGTATTGAGCCAAATTAGGAATTATAAAATAATAAAATATTATTAACTAAATCAAAATCTAACCGTTGAGAATACTTTATTATATTTTTTTAGAGGGAAACGATGTTCAAAATGGTTAAATATCTTTATTTAGAAAGTGGTTGAAGTAACTAATAAATAAAATGATTTATTAATCACTTTGTGAGAATTAAGAAAAATATGAATTTGAAATATTTATTAAATAATAGTTTATCAATTATCTCAACGAGAAAATATAGAATAAAAAAAGAATAATAAATAAATAATGATTTATTTAATTATTCCAAGGTGATTAAGTCAAAAGTGATAAGAAATAATTATCAAATAATTATTTCTAGAGAATATTAAATAAATAATTATTTATTTAATTATTCACATGGGGTTTTTGAATTTAAATGAGAAATAATATAGCGAAAATGGTTTACTAAATTACTTCCTATGGTAAAAGTGGGTTTTACCATAGTAAAATTAATCCTAGATAGTGTATTTTGATCAACCTAGTAAGAAATGGATAGGTGATCATTTTTTGGGTGATAACAGATTGCCCCCCAGTGTAAGAGTGTCGGGATAAAATTGTATGACCAAAACACGTTGTAGGTTTCACTTTCACAAGACACCAAAGGGGAGTCATAGAGAGAGAGAGAGAGAGCATGAGAGAGAGAGAGAGAATTGAAGCAAGGCAAGGAAGGACTGAGAATGGAGGGGGTGATACCTACTTAGCTGATAGAAGTCTCCTTTTATTGGTAAGTACATAATCTCAAATGAGGTGGGGCAGGCATACCCATACCCACCGAGATAATTGACTAAAAATAATAATGGTGTGCCTAACAATGTGGATTTGAGAAACAAATTACATGATGCATGATATGTTGGCATCAATGGGTGAGAAATTTATACGATACAATGAGTTCCATATAAATAATATGTTTGGAAGACGAAGGCCAACACTCATACAATGAAATATGTTGATATGAGGATATGAGACATAATTCCCCTAAAACTGACATGGTGAGGGGAGATTGCAACCAAAAATGCCCTATTGAATAAGAAAGGGCTTTGAATATCTAAATGGAGCATCTGAAGGAGATGACCATGTGTTGAGCGCTGCAAGCGGTGGAAACTTAAACAATCAAATCTATGAAATTGCATCAAAGGTTGGATCATGAGCTGCTAAAAGTCGGGCATGTGGGGGGCTACCTGAATGGCTACCCCTTCATGAGGTCAACAACATCTCACACACACTCAAAAAATGTTAGTACAATCTATTATATCAATGGACCATCAAGTGTACAATTCTCGATCATGCGATAATGATCTAGAGTCGAGCACGTAAGAAACAACCAAGTAAGATGGAAATTATGATTCAATTTGCTTGATCCAAGGCAACAGACAATGATGAAGGTTGGAACCAAGGTACACCACCCTCTAGACCACTCCCTTGAAATAAATGTGTTGAGGTCGACAAAATAGGGCCTGCGAGAGATGAGGTAATGAGGAGTCCCCAACAAAGGCACGAGGATCTTAGTAATGTAAATGATAGGTTGGCACCAGGGATGATGATGGAGGAATGAGATAAGTGGTGGAAAAACAACTTCCCCTGTTAGAGCATAATATGCATGGTTGACCTGCCAACGACTGACTAGATTCTAGAGGGGATGGTCAATTACTCAGATGAAGGCTTTTCAAAGACAGGTTAGTATAGTTGGAGGTCAAATATGAGTGAAATGGGATAAATGTGATGCAACAATGGATGATTGACTGTAAAAGGACACAATGGGACTTTGAGCAGACTCCATGGATGCAAGGGTAACTCATCTCTGATGCTCCGAACAAGGGGGACTCTATGATGTTATCACATGGGCGAGGCCCGAAGGGGACCATAAAAAATGAGTAAGTGATGGTAACTCACGATGATAGTCAAAACCTAAGTCAACAAGTCCAAAGGGCAAAGCGGTGCCATATTACACGTGACTCATATGAAGAGATTCGATTTGAATAGGCATCAAAGTGAGAGCTCATGGAAAAAATGGCTTCCTATAGAAGTTTTAAATTACCCATTATAGAGCTCAGTGAGAGATTTCTAATGGTATTGGTGGTTCATCAGACCGAGCTATGGTTTGTTCATAATGGTTAACATAAAAACTAAGGTTTTTCCTATAAAAGGGCTTCTTGCCCCGAAGTAATTATCAAATAATTATTTCTAGAGAATATTAAATTAATAATGATTTATTTAATTATTCTCATGGGTTTTTAAATTTAAGTGAGAAATAATTTAGGAAGATTGGTTTAATAAATTATTTCATATGGTGAAAGTGGGTATTACCATGGTAAAATTAATCCTGCATGGGGTATTTCGATCACCCTGGTAAGAAATGGCTAGGTCATCATTTTTTTGGTGACAACAAATGTTATCTTTTCTTTGGAAGAAAAAATAGGATGAAACTTGCTAGCAACCAAGAAGTTTGCTATATCAAAAAATCAGGGTGACAACAATGATATGGCAAAAAGGTGCTCGTCTAGGATTTGATCATCTAACATGTCTTAGTTTTCTACAGAAAAGGTTAGTCTAGACAAGAAATCTGCAACAACATTTTCTTTCCCTAGCTTATCAATAATGATTAAATCAAATTGTTGTAATATGAATAACCATCTAATAATTTGAGCCTTGACGTCAAGTTTTTTCATTAAGTACTTAATGGCTACATGATCAATGTGCACAAAATCTTGATACCCAGTAATGTAATTTCTAAATTCATTCAAGGAATGTAAAACAAACAAAATCTATTTTTTAGTGGCCGTGTAATTGAGTTCAGCCTTGGAAAAAAGTTTACTAATAAAATAGATAGAATGAGGAAACTTACCTTCCAGTTTCCCTAATGAAACCCCCACTACTTTTTTAGATTCATATGTGTGAATGTGGAAGGGAAAGGCCCAATTTAGGCCCCTAAGAACTGGTGTAGTTGTCAATTTTTCCTTGAGCTCTTCAAATTCCTTCTGACAATGATCTACCCAACATAAATTTGAGTCTTTTGTCAAAAAACAAAACAAAGGTGAAGCAATTTTATTGAAATATTTGATAAATATTTTATAGTATCTAGCTAGTCCTAGAAAGCTCCTAACATACCTTCCTCTTTGTGGAAGAGGAACCCTTCTGATAATTGCAATTTTATTAGGGCCAACCTAATTTTCTTCCTTAGCAAAAATTGGCATTTTTATGGGCTTAAAGAGAGGTTTATTTATATGCATATTTTCAAAAATTTCCACAAGTTATAGAGGGCTTCCTGGAAAGCAACTCCATAAGGTTTGAAGCCATTTATATAAATCTCAACCGAGTCAAGTAAAATATCACTAAAAATATTGAATACTTCCCTCTCGAAGGTGGAAAGGGTGTTACACAAGCTGAATGGATGGACCAGTTGATGGTAGATACCGCCAACATACATGGGATCTACCCGATGTGAATTCCCAATTATACCTCACATTGTTTGGAGTCGAAGCCCCATTCGGAGTATTAGCCTAGCCACCATAACTTAATTCCTTAGTTTCAACAGATAACATAAGAGATTATATACATAACCCTTGAACAAGCAAATAAGTTGACATTGTGAAACACTGATTGCAAACTGTAAAAGGAGACTTTCACAAGAGGGTAGACATGAGTGAGTCTCTAGGAGGAAGTAATAGCACTAACCTAAGAGAGACACATGATAGAAAGAAAATATTCATTAGACATCTAGCGACGTAGTTTAGATGTAAAAAATGATCATTAAACCAAATATAATACACCTTCAACAAGATAAGTACCAAATCCAATGACATAGTTCAATTTCCTTATTACATATGAGCAAAACATATATTGCAAACATCTAAATAATAGTCCTACGACATTCATGATACATGCATGAAAATGTATTGGCTCATTGAGCTTCAATTATTATTTGAAAGGTCCAAAGACATAGTTACTGTGATGAGCCAATGGCTCCACTAGTGGAACATTGAGTCACTTTTTTCTTCTCCAAAATAATAGTTTTCACTCTTGTTCCAAGTAGAGAAGCCAAGACTAGGTCTCCAAATCCTAAGCCTCCTAAAGTCCCCCCTTTTTTCTTGAGTTATTTGGTTTATTTTATAAAAATAGGAATGACCTTTCATATCCCTATGACTCTTGAGTTATCCTCATCGCTCTTGGACTTCTATTATGACCTTTGAACTTATAAACAACTCTTGAACTTCTAAATGACCTTTGGAATTCTCTATGTGACTTTTGTCCATATATGACTATTTGACTCTTCAAATTCCACATGTGACCCTTGGACTTCCACACATTACATGTTTTCTTTCTCATTTTAATAATTACATCATTACATTCCACATGTTGTGGCATGACACATGGACTCACTTGACATTATGATGACACTTGTACAAATCACTACTTTACAATGGTGACAGGGACTTCATCATGAGATATAAATGCCAAGCTATTCTCCTTTTTATTTTGACTTTGACCTCTTTATGATAGATTTTATGTGCACTTCATATTCATGAAATATCTACTTTGTTTCTCATCTTTACCCTCCGAAGGGTTATGGATCAGTATTGGAATCTTTTGAGTCATCATGCAATGTCTTCATTCTATCTTGGTTTAGGCTTTGCTTCATTTCTTTAAGGTGGTTCTTCTTTATGCCTCTTCTCTGCAAGTGATTCTCTAATCTTCTCGTTGACATCTTCCTTGAGAATCACCTTGTCATGCTTAGAAGGAACACCTGCTAATGAAGATCACCCATGAAAAAGCAAAATCAAACTTGAAATCATATATTCTACCTCTACTTTTCTTAAGGAAAAAGCTACTTGTAAAGGCATATGAAAATAATTGAGAAAGAATGGATTAATGAGGAGGGCACTAAATTTAACAATGGCTTAGGAAGGCACCAGTGTTAAATGCTACTTCACCATGCGCTACAAAGATGAGGTTCTTCAATGTTCATCGTAGTGGGTAGGCAAAGGGAACAAGATTGATGAGCTTGTTGATTAAGAATGTGCCATGCGCTTGGCTCAAAGGAGTAGGAGATAGTGATAGTGTAGATGAGTTGGAGTTTGAGCAAGGATGGCCCCACTATTTACTAAAAGAGCTCCATGCACTTAGGAATAAAGAGAGGGACTACTTGGGTGTAGGGCACAGTCACAAGGGACAAGGAGAGACCATTATTGCTTAATAGTGTGCCATGCGCCAGAGAGGCTCAGTAAGGGCACAGGGTGAAATGACTATGGACAAGGTTTCCCAACTGCTTCTTGAGAATGTACCGTGTTATTTCAAAGACACGAAGGATCCTTATTGTTCTAAACTATGCTCAAAGGCTCCTTGTTGTTCTGAAGTGTGCTCAAAGGGTACTTGTTATTTCGAAGTGCACCTTGTTTTCACGAAGTGAACTTTTGAAGGGAGAGAAGGTCTTTATTCTTCTAAAGAGTGATTTTGAAGGGAGAGAAGGTCTTTGTTCTTCCAAAGAGCACTTTTCAAGGGAGAGAAGGTCCTGTTCTTTCGAAGTGCGCTCAAATGGTCCTTGTTCTTCTGAAGTGTGTTTTTCACTGTGTGTTTGAAGTGTGCTCACTATGTGTTTGGAGTGTGCTCAAGATTGGGAGGGTGAATTTCTCTCCAGAAGTGGTTTTTTTCATCTGTAATGTGATTTTCACTGAGGGAGGAAGAAAAAGGCTAGGTCACTTATCCTAGGAAGTACTAATGCACTATGAGAGGGAGGAAACCTTAGAAAACACTTAGTGCACAAGTATGGGAGGAAAATATACTTCACTGAGGCTTATGAATAGGTTATGTTCATCACCTAGTAAGAGGTCTAATGCCTTCATAACTTCCATTAAGCAGGTGGACAATGAAGAGCTCCAAAATGGCTAAGTGTGAGATCAGTAGGGTAAGAGAGGGAAATGCATCCGAACGAGACCAAAACATGGATCAAACATATAAATTCCATTGATAAAAGCTAGGGGAATGCACGGGACTCAAAAAAAATAGTCACCCCTTGGAATAAATTTAAAATGAAACTCATTTCTAAGTGTGATGGTTAAGACAACACATTGTGACACCTAGAACATAAGTTACGACGAAAGTGGCGTATGTGATCAAAAGGTGCGCTAAGATATAGGAATGTGTCTAGTTCATATTCTAATGATATGTAGGACAATGTAATGTAGATGGATGTGCCATAACTAAATTTGGTGATATGAAAAGGTGTGACACATGCAAGGGTGAAAACAACATCAACAACACCTGCGACAACAAGAAAACATGAAAATGACACTTGCCAATTTGAATTACATTGAAAGTGACACATTCCAAAGTGAATATTGCATGAAAAAAACATTTATCATAGTATAAAAGAAAAAGCGACAGTCGTGAAACAGAAAATGAAACTTGTGAAAGCGAAGGTGTGCAAAAACAACAATTGGGAAAACTCACTGAAATAAAAAGAATTAATGCAACTAGAGTGAGGGAAATTATCAATTATAATTCCATACTGACTGTTGACATGAATTTATCATAAAATAGGTACTGTCTTGATAGATTTTGCTATGCTTTTTCAAGCTTGTGTAAGGAAATCACGCTTATGAATTCATCAAGGATTAAACATGTGTGATTGAATGAATTTGATAAGTAGAACCTGAGAAGAATACTTAAACATATCATAAAACATGAATCGAAGATGAAGGGATTATGGAATGACATATCATAAGATCCTTAGTAGGCTCCAAAATTCAAGTGTAGGCATAATTTTGGAGGGTGTTGATCGCAGTGTCAACACTTGACGACACACTGGTAGAAATCCAACTTCTTTGTTCAGGTTTCCCCTTTAATTGCAAGGTCTTAATCCTTAAGGAAGTATTGATTTTCCATTTAAATTACCCTAGCTTTTCCACTTATCTTGATTAAAGAAATAGTCGCTTATTTTCCTTGCTTAGCTTGAAAGACATCAATATTAGACTAGTCATAACTCAACTATTTCGATAGGGGATAAGGATAGTAAGTATACCAAAATTTTAAGTGCATTCCCTAGTGTTTATCCACTACCAACAAGCCTAAATAGTACCCTAGCGAAGTCACCTCAAAGAAACACAAGCATCACTTCGCTGCCAGCAGGCTTGGACAGTACCACGACGAAGTTTCTTTCTTCACCTCTCTATGCAGGAAGCCTTTCTCTTCTTCACCCTTTATTTTATTTTCCTAAATATATTCTTGAATCATTTATTAAACATTTATAGCATGGGTGGAATATTGATCCTGACTTATTGAGATCAAGAGAGATTGTTTATTGTTTTATGGGTTTGAAAGATAACTGAAGTTATATGCTTGTTTTAAAGTTTTTCACCTTTCCCTTCTCTACTCGATTGAGTTGACAAGTCAAAATACCATTCAATATATGGATGATCTAGGAATGAAGGTCCTAATAGAGAAACGAGCTTCATAGTTTGGCCAAAGTATTTCTATCTAGTATGAATTGCATTTTCCATTCAGGCATCATTGACTTTAGAGATATGTAAACCCAAAATAAAGAAGAGGTAACATAACCCAAGAATTGTTCGTCATCACAATTTCCCTTTTCAAATTTAGCCACATTGTCTTATGAGCCAAAAGAGCATATTTCATGTAACATCTTATTAAACATTACACGAAATAAAAGACATCACAAAACAAGAAATACGACAAAATCAAAACTAACATGTAAAGCAACATGCATAACAAAAAATAACAAAACAAATACATAGACTAGATGGAGAGCCAATGCAAGACAAATGTACAGGGAAACTAGAATGCAACTAGACCTACTCCTAACCAAACCAGTTAGAAGGTTTGTGCCAAGTTTAATTACATTTCCAATGTAACCAATGTAACTCCTCCCAACCCACAATGAAAAAGATACAAGCAATTAAAATTGATATATAATAATGTGTAAAAGAGAAGATAAGAATGTGAATAGCTTGCACAAAATATTGAAGGTCTTGTCTATGGGTGGAAAGTTGTGTCATAAAATTAAACCAATTGGAACCATTACCTTTCTAATGAGAACATTAATCATACAAACCTCGAAAGCTTCTTGTGAGTGTACCTGCATCTGTGTTGTTCATACAAAAATATCAAAACTTATTATTTGCATAAGGGCTTGTTAAGTATGATGCCTCCAACTGATCATAGATTGGATCATGAAATTCAAATACATCCTTTTAAAAACCCCGACATCTTTGAGAATATGAATTTTCAATTAAAGGCATGGAATCAGGATGAGAATCTTGTATAGGAAAATGAATTTGAACATTTTTTGAATACTTGTCAAGATAGTGAGGGACTTACATAACCATCAGCGAAGGCTGAAGTGCATCATCTACTTGATAAGTATCTGAATAGTGAGATGATGAACCAAAAATATCATTCAATATGAAAAAAATATCATCTGATATACTGACAGAAAAATAGTTAGTTGAATGACAATTAATACATCCAAAATTATGATCAAATGGACCGAATAAGGCATAAGTTTCTTGGTTAGTGGATAACAAAGATAGATCAATTTGAACAGTGTTTCAATTTCTCTGAATAGCAGAATCATCCTCCTTGCGTGTTAAATGTGACAAACAATTTCCTTCCAATTGGTTAGAAACTAAACTAGCATCACAATTATCAAAGGAGTTGAAAAGGAATGTCAGTGTGGAAAACACATGAATCCAGTCAAGATGTAGTGGACAAAAAGGAGGAACTTAATTTACCAAATAACTCAAGCATTCACTAACACTCAAGAGGATATATGGTGCCAGAATGAAAATAATTAGCGTCAAAACATTCACAAGAAAATCTAAGAGCTAATTAATTTCAAAAATATTTGATAGGAATGCATCATTCATCCAATGATGATCTTTACAATTATCATCCCATATCTCTGGAGATCCATGAAACATATGCACTCCAAATACAGATTTGATACCAGATATTTGCATGGAGATGAACTAAGTGAAACAACATCCTCAATCTAATCATAAACCAAATCTTGAAAGTTAAAGAGTTATATCCAGAATACCAAAAATATTCCAATAAGAAATGTATATCCAATGAAACCATGCAAATAAAATAATGTTGTGAGAAAGCCCATATTTGACTTAGTTCAGGGACCTTACCAGAGTTGCAATAACCTAACATAACCATCAATAGAAGTTGAGGTTCCTCCACTTCTCGACAATTCTCGAAACCTTCAAAGATTGTAGAATTTCATTTAGGAGATTAGACCATATCAGGCATGGTGTGTGGACATATTCTATCAATAATTCGAACAAGACCACTACTATTGAGATGGTAGCCATCTATATCATTGATCTGATTGAATTTGTCAATTTCAACAGACAATTTACCCAAGTGGTAAGGTTCTTCCAATTGAATACCCAAGGATGGATATATTAGATCAATCTCATGAGTAACATTTACAAAATAATATTCTTCATGCAAGACTTGAAATGATATGGAATTGAATGGATACTTGATGATTTGATTGCTTCCTTATTCATCATGTATAACCACACCACCTTTTGTCAATTGAAAATCCAACTCAGTAGATGATGAACTTGAAGAGCACGGAGTATCTTCTTCACAAGTTAATGCATTGGAAACAAAAGGGAATAAGGGATAGCGAGTTGAAGAGGAATTTCCCTTGAGAAAATCTCCTTTGACCGAATTAGATTCTAAATCTAAATATTTTGAATCAAAATATTCCTGAGAAATCGAAAGATTAGCTTATGAACTTGGGCATATATCATCGCATACTTTAATAGAGTCAGTATCATTAAGATGATGATTTCCCAAGATTTTAGGTTGGTTAGACAAATTTACTTCATTTGATTGATTATTGATATCAGTAGATCCAAAATCAGCCAAGAATGAAGGAACATTATCTTAACACAGAGGACTTTGGAAAAGAGAAGAAATATCAAAATAATCATTACCTTGTTGCTCATCTACCTGAGAATTATGACTACCTTGCACGTGATCACTACTTGAATTTGGAACAGACTCATCAAGCAGATAAAGGGGCAAGGGACTATGTGAATGGGATGATAAATAAGGACAAACATCCATTGAATATATCATACTCTTACCCCAACCATATTCAAGATTAAAGATGTGAGTTTTAATATAATCTTTAAAATTCAAGGGATTAGTCTTCACCTTAGGCTCCATAAACCATTCCAAGATTTCCTCCATCGGGTATAAATAATGGGAAGTGGATGAAGGTATAATGGATAAATTTGTAATTTCATTTTCAGATTTTTTTATTTTAATAGGTTTAACACAAGGCACATGAAAATGAGGAGGACAAGGAATTTAAGGGGTAGTAGATTCCTCCTCTGAAGTTAGGGGTGTCTCATGATTTGCAAAAGTTGGGAGAGAAAAAAAATCAAGGGGTTGAGACTCACCATGTAAAGATATTTGAATCAAACGTTCAAACTTTTTCTTAATAAATCCCAATGTATATCTTCTTCAAGAAATTCATAGCATCGGTGAAGAAATCTATTAGTAAAATCCTCTATTGACTCATTAGGCTTCATTCTTAGTTTATTAATTCTTTTATAAACGCCTTGTAAATCATATCTATCAAAGGATGTAGCTCCTTGAGGAATTTATCAAATGAATGAATAAAGGAAGATGGTAAGGTATGACACCATCGGTTAACTTGACCTTCAAGGGAGAGGAAGAAAAGTATAAGAGCAACATCTTCATAATTGATTTCATAAAATTCACAAAACCTAAGGAAATTGGAAACATGCTCATCTATAGATGTTCCATCCTCACCATAAAAATTCAAATGAGACAAGTGATAATGAGGCTCGTCGAGGATCAAAAGTTGACCATAGGATTTACTTGTAAAACACCCCGGGAGTAATATTTGGGAATGGCCCATTTAAGATAGGAGATTAAAAATTGACTCAATGGGAACAGCTTGCCATCTGAGCCTCCCTCTAGTGCTAAAATGTTGACGTTGTTGGGTACAACCATATTACAAGGGGTCTCCCTGATGTGAAGTCCCAATTAGAACTCACTTTTTTTGGAATATGAGCCCCATCCGAAGTATCAGCCCAACCACCATAACTTAAGGTTTATCTTGGTTTCAAAGGATAACATAAGAGATTATATACATAACCCTTGAATAGTAAAGTAATTTTACATTGTGAAACACCGATTGAAATGTGTAAAAGGAGACTTTCACGAGAGGGAAGACATGAGTGAATCTCTGGGAAGAAGTAATAGTGCTAACCTAAGAGAGACACACAAGAGCAAGTAAATATTCATTGTCAATCTATAGAAGTAGTTCACATAAAAACAACAAACATTAAACCAAATAAAACACACCTTCAACAAGATAAGTACCAAATACAACACACCTTCAACAAGATAAGTACCAAATCCAATGAATTAGTTTAATTTCCTTAATACATGTGAACAAAACATATACCGCAAACATCTAAAGAATAGTCCTACAACATTCATGATGCATGCATGAAAATGTGTTGGCTCATAAAGATTCAATTTTATAGGTGAAATAACCAAGTACATAGTTACAAGTGTGAGAAACTAGCTTCAGTAGTTGAACATTAAGTCACTTCTTGCTTCTCCAAAGAATAGTTTTATGTCCTATTCCATGTAGAGAAGCCAAGACTAGCTCTCAAAATTCTAAGCCTCCAAAATCCCCCCTTTTTTATTGAGTTATGAGGTTTCTTTTATAACAAGAGGGCTAATGACTTCACAACTTGCATTGGGCAAGTGGACCAAGAAGAGCTCCAAAATGGCGAAGTGTGGGATAAGTAGAGTAAGGGAGGTAAATGCATATGAACGAGACTCAAACATGAATCAGACACATGAATTCCATTGATACAATCCATGGGAATGCATAGGACTCATAAAAAAATCATGCCTTGAAGCAACAGTAAAACAACACTTATTTCTAAGTGTGACAATTAAGACAACACATTGTGACACCTAGAACACAAGTTATGATGGTAGTGTCATCTGCGATCAAAAGGTTTGATAAGATATAGGAATGTGTCTAGTGCATATTCTAATTATATGTAGGACCATGTAATGTAGAAGGATGCACCATAACTAACTTTTATGATATGCAAAGGTGTGACACATGCATGGGTGAAAACAATAAAAGCAACACCTGTGACAACAAGAAAACATGAAAACAACACTTGAAAATGTGAATGACATTGAAATCGACACATGCTAGAGTGAATATTACATTAAAAAAAACCTTATCAAAGTGAAATCAAGAAAAGTTGTAGTAATTAACATGAAAATTACACTTATAAAAGTGAAAGTGCCTAAAAATGACAGTTAGGAAAACTCACCAAAATTAAAGTAAGAATGCAACCAATGTGAGGGAGACTATCATCAGAAAGTGTGCACTGAATTTCAACATGAATTGAACATTTCATAGGTATTGTCTTTATAGACAGTGCTATGCATGTTCAAACTTGCATAAGGAACAAGCAATTATGAATTCATCAAGGACTAAGCATGTGTGAGCGAGTGAATTTGAAAAGTAGAACCTGAAAGAAAACTTAAACATATCGCAAAACATCAATTGACCATGAAGGTATTAGGGAACAACAGATCATAAGATCCTCAATAGGCTCCAAATTCAAGTGTACGCATAATTTTGGAGGGTGTTGATTGTAGCATCAACACTTGGTGACACACTAGTAGAACTTCAACTTCTCTGTTCAGGTTTTACGTTTAAGTGCGAGGTCTCAGTCCTTAAGGAGGTATTGATTCACTATGTAGATTACCCTAACTTTTCCACTTATCTCAGTTAAAAATATATAATCTCTTTTTTTTCCTTGCTCAACTTGAAACAAATCAATATTAGACTAGTCATAACTCAATTGTTTCAATAGGGGATAAGGACAGTAAGTGTACCAAGATTTTAAGTGCATTACCTAGTGTCGCTCCGCTACCAGTGAGCCTCAAGATTACACTAGCGGAGTCACCTCAAGGAAAAACAAGCATCGCTTTGCTGCCAGCAGGCCTAGACAATACCCTGGTGAAGTTGCTTGCTCCACCTCTCTATGCAGGAATCCTTTCTCTTCTTCACCCATTATTCTATTTTCTTAAATATATAATTGAATCATTTATTAAACATTTATAGCATGGGTGGAAGAGGAATTATGACATATTGATCGCAAGAGAGGTTGTTCCTTATTTTAGGGGTTTGAAAGATAACAAAAGTTATATGCTCATTTTAAAGTTTTTCTCCTTTCCCTTATCTAATTGGTTGAGTCGACAGGTCGAAACACCATTCAATATATGGCTGAGCCAGGAATGAAGGTCCTAATAGAGAAACAACATCCACAATCTAATCATAAACCAAATCTTGAAAGTTAAAAGAGCTATATCTGAAATATCAAAAATCTTCTAATAAGAAATTTACGTCCAGTGAAACCATGCAAAGAAAATAAGGTTGCGATAAAACCCATATGTGACTTAGTTCGGAGACCTTACTAGAGTCACGAGAACTTGACATAACGATCAACAGAAGGTGAGGTTCTTCCACTTCTCGAAAAGTCCTAAAATATTCAAGGATTGTAGAATTGCATTTAGGAGATTGGAACATATCATGCATGATGTGTGGACAACTGTTATCAGTAATTTGAAAAATATTGCTACTATTGAGATGGCAGCCATCTATATCATTGATTTGATCAAATTTGTCAATTTTAGTGGACAAGTTACCCAAGTGGTAATGTTATTCAAATTGAATATCTAAGGATGGGAAGATTAGATAATTTTCATGAGTAACATGTACAAAAGAATCGTCTTCATGCAAGACTTGAAATGATAAGGAATGGAATGGATACTTGATGATTTGATTACTTCCTTATTCATCATGGATAACCTCACCACCTTGTGTCAATTCAAATTCCAACTCACTAGATGAGGAACTTGAAGAGCAAGGAGTATATTATTCACAGGTTAATGCACTGGAAACAAAAGGGAACAAGGGACAGTGAGTTGAAGAGTAATTCTCCATGAGAAAATATCCTTTGAATGAATTAGATTCTAAATCTAAATCTTTTGAATAAAAATATTCTTGAGAAACCAAAAGATTTGTTGATGCACTTGGGCATACATCATCACATACATTAACAGAGTCATTATCATACAAATTATGGTTTCCCAAGACCTTAGGTTGGTTACAAAAATCAAATTCAATCGGGGCTTAAAATTTGACCATAGGATTTACTTGTAACACACCCTAAAAGTATGATTTGGGAATGATCCATTTAATATAGGAGATTCAGAACATACTCAATAGGAAAATCTTGTCATTTGTCCCTCCTTCTAGCACCAAAATGTTGATAGTGTTGGATACCGCCAACATACAGGGGGTATCCCCAATGTGAAGTCCCAATTAGACCTCACACCATTTGGAGTAAGAGCCCCTTCTGGAGTATCGGTTCGCCCACCATAACTTAAGGTTCACCTTGTTTTCAATGGATAACATAAGCGATTATATACAAAACCCTTGAACAGGCAAGTAATTTGACATTGTGAAACACCGATTGCAATGTGTAAAAGGAGACTTTGATGAGAGGGGAGACAGGAGTGAGTCTCTGGGAGAAAGTAATAGTACTAACCTAAGAGAGAGAAACAAGAGAAAGCAAATATTAATTAGAAATCTAGTGAAGTAGTTCACATAGACACAATGATCATTAAACCAAATACAACACACCTTCAACAAGATAAGTACCAAATCCAATGAAGTAGTTCAATTTCCTTAGTACATATGAAAAAAACATATACCACAAACATCTAAAGAGTAGTCCTACAATATTCATGATACATGCATAAAAATGTTGGCTCATCGAGCTTCAATTATTAGGTGAAATATCCAAGTACACAATTACAATGGTGAGCCACTAGCTCTATTAGTGGAACATTGAGTCACTTCTTGCTTCTCCAAAGAATAGTTTTCTCTCCTATGCCAAGTATAGAAGCCAAGACTAGCTCTCAAAATCCTAAGCCTCCAAAAGGCCCCCCTTTTTCTTGATTTATGAGGTTTCTTTTATAACAAGAGGAATTACCTTTCATATCCCCATGACTCTTGGGTTACCTTCATGACTCTTGGACTTCTGTTATGACCTTTTAACTTCTAAATGACCTTTGGACTTCTATACGTGAATTTTCTCCATATATGACTATGTGACTCTTCATATTCCACATGTGACCCTTGGACTTCCACACATTACATTTTCCCTTTTCCTTTTAATAATTATATCATTACATTCCACATGATGTGGCATGACACATGAACACACTTGACATTATGATGACCCTTGTACAAATCACAACTTGACAATGGTGACATGAACTTCATCATGAGATGGAAAATCCAAGCTATTCACCTTTTTGTTGTGTCTTTGACCTATTTATGATATATTTTATATGTACTTCATATTTGTGAAAGATCTACTTTGTTGCTCATCTTTACCCTCCAAAGGGTCATGGATCAGTATTGGAATACTATGAGTCATCATGCAATGTCTTCATTTTGTCTTGGTTTAGGATCCACTTCATGTCTTTGGGATGGTTCTTCTTTATGATTCTTCTCGTTGACATATTCCTTGAGAAACACATTTTCATGCTGAGAAGGAACACCTGACAATGAATATCACCCATGACAAAGAAAAATCAGACTTGGAATCATCTATTCTATCTCTACTTTGTTTATGGAAGAATTTGCTTGTAAAGGCTTGTGAAAAGACTTGATAAATAAGGGTTTGATGAGGAGGGATCAGTGTAAATCAATAGTGACTTAGGAATGCACAATTTTCCATTGTTACTACACCATGCATTATAAAGATAGGACTCTTCAAGGTCCATCATAGTGGGAAAGCACAAGGAACAATATTGACGAGCTTGTTGACTAATAATTTTCCATGTTCTTGGGTCAAAGGAGTAGGAGATAGTGAAAGCACAGTTGATTCATACAGTGAGAAAGGGATGACCCCACTATTTATTAAAAGTGCTCCATGCACTAAGAAAGAAAGAGAGGGACTTCTTAGGCATAGGGCACATTCACAAGGTACAAGGAGGGACCATTGTTGCTTGATAGTGCGCCATGCACCAAAGAGGCTCAGTGAGGGCATAGGGTGCAATGAAATTTGACAAGGATGTCGTAATATTGCTTGATAGTTGGACATGTGCTTTTAAAGAGGCATAGGATTCTTTTTGTTCTGAAGTGTGCTCAAAGGGTCCTTGCTGTTCCAAATTGTGCTCAAAGGGTCTTGTTTTCCCTAAGTGTTCTTTTAAAGGGATAAATGGTCCTTGTTCTTCCAAAGTGTTCTTTTAAGGGAAAGAAGGTTCTTGTTCTTCTGAAGTGCACTTTTGAAAGGAAAGTTCCTTGTTCTTCAGCAGTGCACCCAAATGGTCCTTGTTCTTCTGAAGTGCGCTTTTCACTGTGTGTTTGAAGTGTGTCTATTGTGAGTTTGGAGTGCACTCACTATGATTTTGGAGTGTGCTCAGGCTTGGGAGGGCATAGTTATCTCCAACAATGGCTGCTTGTTCATCTAGAATGTGATTTTATCTAAGGGAAGTAGCAAAGGGCTAGGTCACGTATCCTAGCAAGTACTAATTCATTATGAGAGGGAGGAAACCTTATAAAAGTCTTAGTGCACAAGTATTGGAGGAAAATATCCAGCAATGAGGCTCATGAAGAGTTTATGCTCATCACCTAGTAAGAGGGACAATGCCTTCACAACTTGCACTGGGCAAGTGGACTAAGAAGAGCTCCAAAATTGTTGTGTGGGATCAGTAGAGTAAGAGAGGGAAATGCATTTGGAAGAGACTCAAACATGGATCAAACACATTAATTCCATTGATACAAGCTATGGAAATGCACAGGAATCATAAACAATAGTCATATCTTGAAACAATAGTAAAATGACACTTATTTCTAAGTGCGACAGTTAAGACAACACATTGTGACACCTAGAACACAAGTTATGACAGAAGTTTCGTCTGTGATTACAAGGTGCGCTAAGCTATAGGAATGTGTCTAGCACATATTATAATGATATGTAGGACCATGTAATGAATAAGGATGTGCTAGAACTAAATTTGGTGATATGTAAAGGTGCAACACATGAAGGGGTGAAAACAACAAAAGGAACACATGTGACAGCTAGAAAACATGAAAATGACACTTACAAATGCGAACAACATTGAAGGCAACACATGCCACAATGAATATTACAAGAAAACGACACTTATCAAAGTGAAAGAAAGAAAAAGTGATAGTCGTGAACATGAAAATGACACAATCGAAAGCGAAGGTGCACAAAAATGACAGTTGGGAAAAACTCACCTAAATAAAAGTATGAATGCAACCAAAGTGAGGGACATTGTCTATGGAAAGTGTGCATTGACTGTCCACATGAATTGAACATTGCACAGGCACTGACTTAATAGACTGTGTTATGCTTGTTCAATATTGTGCAAGGGAATCACACTTATCAATTCATCAAGGACTGAGCATGTGTGAGTGAGACACTTTGACAAGTAGAACCTGAGAAGAAGACTTAAACATATCGCAAAACATTAATTTACCATGAAGGGATTATGGAACGATAGATTAGGGAAAAACTCCACAGTTAAGCACGCTTGAGCCAGAGGAGTTCTGGGATGGGTGACCTCCTGGGAAGTCCTGGTTACCGGGTGCAAGCCCCGGAAGTGATGATTGATGCTATGTGATTCGTTCTCCACATTTCACTAGTTTCAATCCCACTTCTTCACCCCTGTGAGCATCACTCGATGCAATGAGTGCTAAGTGAACTATTCAAAAATCATGAGAAATTAGTCACTTTACAACTACCTCTCATGGAAATGGTCATACTTTGAATGACTTACTTAACGCAGTTGAATCCCAAAAATGATATCTAATATAATGCACTGCGAAAATCCCCCATACTTAAGATTATAAGATCCTCAATAGGCTCCAAAATTTAAGTGTAGGCATAATTTTGGAGGGTGTTGATTGTAGCGTCAATAGGACCCTATAGGGAAAGGTCCCCAATGGGTAGGCTAAAGTAGTCTTATCTTAGTTTTCATGATTGAATTGGATATGATTGTACCTGTTGAACCCATTCATAAATGAAAATAACATCCTTTCTATAAGAACATTCAAAACTTAGTTAATAAAAGGTAAAGGAAAGTAATATTTCTTGTTAGCCTTATTAATTTCTCTACAGCCAATGCAAACTCTTAATTTGCCATTATTTTTTGGCACAATTACTATAGGTGACACCCACCCACTACTGAAAATAGGATAGATAAAGAATGCACCTAACAATTTTTGCAATTCCTCCTTTACATTGTCCTTTAGTGCATGTTTCATCCTTATATGAGGTTGGTGAATAGGTTTATGGTATTATTGATGTATATATGATGAGTACATACCAAGGGATGGAATCCTTTCATCTCTCTGCAATCCCAAGAAAAGGCATGAAGGTTTTAGCTTAGAACAGTGAACAATCGTTCCTCTTGATCAAGTGAAAGGAAATGGGTAATTTTTATAGTTCTATAGGTGTTGATTTTTAAAATGTTTACATTATTTTTATTGAAAACAACAGTGAATAAATCTTCCCATGGACCATATTTAGGATGTCCTAAATATTCCTCTTTTATTCCATCAATTTGCATGGTAGTAGTATTTTTTCCAAAAAATTGTCAATTAGATTATCCTCATCCAAATTTCTGCTACCAATAGTGGCTTCTAATGTAAAAATGGGGTAGGGTTCTTCATATTCTTTCTCTTCTACCCACATATGAAAATCATTCTCAACAAGGGATTGAGAAGGGGGATATAATACAAGCTATTTTGTTAACTTCCCATTATTAATTGTCATGTTTCCAGCTCTACAACTGATATAGGCATCATCAGTTTCTAACCAAGGTATTCCTAGTATAAGTGGATAGCCATTGAACTAAGTTTTGGGATAGAGAACAAGGAAATCAGTGGGGTACTCCGAGGAATCAATGGAAACTGTGACATCCTCAATGACACCCCCACATGCTATTGTGGACCTGTCTGCAAGTTGCATCACTATGGTAGTTTTCCTTAATAGAGTTTAATCTTGAGCATGGTCTCCTTGGTCATGACATTGATTTTAGCCCCTAATTCAATGAGTGTATTGGGGACTACAATGTTTTTAATGTGTATATCCACTATCAAGATGTCAGGATCGAAATACTTTGGGTTGGAAACCTTCCCAAGCATTAGATCATCTAGCTTCCCAATGAAATTAACAGTGAGGGCATCCTTCCTCTTCCTTCATGGCCTTCTATGAAACTCTTCTCTAATGAAGTTTTTATATATGGGAACATATTTTATGGCTTGTACGAGAGGAATTTTAACACGTCTTTTTCAATTATCCCAAAAGTGCATCTTCTTTTGGGGTGTGTAGTTTAGGATGGGTCAACCTTTCCCGATAGGGAGGTTTTTTGGCTTGATGGGTGCTTTATTACTTTCCTTATTCAAGATCTTCTAATGGAGAAGGTAGGTAAGAATTAGGAAGTACCTTCCCAACTCCAAGGTTCGTTTATTGGATTTCTACAGCATGGCTAGTAGGATAAGAGGTATCTCTACTATAGACTTGTTGGGTCTGCTTATTGTTTAGGTTTAGATTGGGTTGACCAGGAATTTGTGGTCATTTAGGGTGGTTTCTTTGGGGTATTTGTGGGTGAGGAGGAGGATTCATAAAGGCAGGTGCTTGGGCTACTTGAGGTCTCCATCCTTGTGATGGATTACCCCATTGAGTAGGTTGGTGTTGGTATGGATGAAAAGGGAGAATGACAATTTGAGGAGGACAGGTCCAAGGAGTAGGCATGGGCCATGGTGATTTGTTAAGTGGATACCAAGACTGAAAATGTGCATTTATACTTGTATTAAAAGGAGGAGGATAGTTTATACCTTGTTGGTAAGGCCTAGGGCCTTGTGGCCTCCATTGGTTAACAAAGCAAAGTTTCTCCATGCATCCTTTTTCCCCTTGATACACTGCTTTCAAACCTAGAAGAGATGGAAACTTGTCATTTGGATAGTTACCCTCACATACAGAGCAGATTTCTATAGCATTTAATGGGCACTCATTTCTAGGGTGCCTCTTGGTGCATCTAGGGCAGAATATGGCTAATGCCCTTTCTAACTCTTCTTTTTTGTTTCTTAATTTGAATTGTGCCCATTTTTAGGGTAAAAGTATGTAATATTTCACTTTTAAAATCCTCCAATAAACCTCAAATTTCATTCTTAATGGTTCAAGTAGAAGGTGAAGGACTTACCAAACCCTGGTTAGATCTACTTCTTTTCCTTACAACTCTAATGTGGTTTTTTGAAAATTGTTTTAATGCCTTCATAATTGAATTAGTAAATGTCTCCATTGGAAAGCATATTGAGGGTCTCCATCAACTCTTCTATAACCCCTTGAGTAAAACTAGCTTCATTAATTCTAGATTGAGGGTGCAGTTAGCTCTCTTATAGCTTAGTTCAAATATTTCTTTAAAGCCTTCTAATTTTTAATCTGGCCCTTAATTCATTATAAACATTTATTCCTTTGTTTTCCTTTCCCTGCAATACTATTTTTACTTTGTGTTGAATGCTTGGTGTATCTAATCCCATGTAGTAATGTTTCCTCCTCTATACGCATGAACTAGGGAAGGTTGCATCCTTGACAGTAGAAGGAAACAATTTGAGATCCTACTCATCAAAGGTATAATCATATGTCTTTATGACTATATATTATTCAAACATGAAGGTTTTAGGGTCCTCATAAGCCATTCCATAGATGTGTGGAAGAGCAGTGGGGCTGATGTTCTTCATTTTAGCTTCCCCATTTGTCTCTCTAATAGGAAAGATTCTTGGTTGCCTATTTCCATCTATATTTTTAGTGGGTGTTGGATTTTCTTCTACTCCTATAGTATCCTCAAAACTCATTTGGTTTCTCACCCAAAAATGCATCTAAATCCTTTGTAGACAGAGCAGGAGGTCCATAGTCACCAGTAAGGGAAGTTTGACTACTTGTAGAAGTGGGTATTTTAGGAAAAAAAATATGAGTTATCCTTAACTCTATGAGGTGTGAAATAAATGACATTCTTTTTGTATTTTTTGTATATTTTATAAATATAAATATTGATGAAAAAAAATTGTTTTTTTCAGGAAACAAAATGAGAATTAACTAACTTAAAGCAGAAAATAGCACCTAATTTGACATCTCCTTGGCCATGGCACCAAAAACGTAATGGGCCCAAGTATTACAACAAGAGTGTTCCAACTTCTAAGGTGATAAAATTTAATTATCAATCCAAAATTCGTACAAACTTAAGAGGTATCAATACTATATGTACAACATGAAATATTCTACCTAGGATGATGTAATGTAGTGAGGAGGAGTTAAGGTGCACATACACCACTATGTTACAGAAGTACTTTGAAAATTTAGTAAATGACAAGCAGACACATTCTAGCTTGCAAGAAATAACCGAAATAGACCCTATTTTGTTGCAGGAAATTAAATGGCATAAAGGAAACCCTAATATGATTTGTAGAAAGTAAATCACATAATAAAAACCCTAATCTGATTTGCAAGCAATAAATGATGAAATGAAATCCTAATTTAATTTGAAGAAAGTAAGTCTATACTATTGCAAGAAAGGAAATGATCGAATTGAACTCAACTCTACTTGTAAGAAGACAAAGTAAATTCTAGAGAATGTTGAAGGTAAATAATTCATATTCTATCTAACAAATAGAAAAAACATTATAACCTAATTGCAAGAATGAAACTACAATCATTAAATTAAAGTACCTAAGGGTTCTCTTGTATTATAAAATCTATCGTCAAGGTCTAAATAACATTCTTGAGTGATGAGGAATGAAGGACAAACTTCTAATGCAATTCTGGAGGTTATGTGAAGCAATTTTCATATTGTTATAGGATGCCATGTTTTTCTACAAGAAAAATCCAAGAGAACTTTTATGGAGTCTAGGAGTGGCTTGAAGGGTGGAAAAGGTGGTTGAAGGTTATGGAAGGGTGTGAGTGACCTTACCGAGATTAGGCACAATCAATGAGTTAACTTATGTAGGGAAGAAACAAGACTATAAGTTTCTTGTAGCTTGGTTAGGCAATTTTCAGCACGTGGATAGTTTACAGAAATGAAGAGTAGTGAAGTAAAAGGTGATGAGGTGAATGATTCAAATGCATGAAAATGATGCTAATTCAATCTATGAAACAATATATCCCATATGAAAGATAATTACAAGTTCAAATGATAAAAACAAGATGGTTAAGAAATTATCAAACTACCAAGTGCAAAAAACAATGGAAAGGATGAGTTGACTTTATAATGGAACTACTATTGCATAGAGACAACTATTTTTGCGATTATCATCACAAGGTACACAATAAAGCTTCAGGAAGGAGCTCACTTATAAACCCTGCAATGACAATGTTTTCCTCATGAACAAGATTTATAGAAAATCACAACTATACTAGATGCATGCAAAGGAAATGTACAAAGGAAGGGGCTTGAGCACTTGCGTTGGCCCTAACCCAAGTTGATGGAAAAATCAAACTAAGAATAAATAAATTATTTCATTAATTGTTAAATGTACTCATACATGAAACATAAAAACTGATATGATAGGCAAAAATATATTTCTGTGATAATCATTAACTTTCCTCTAGAATTTGAATCCCTACTAAGTTGTTAAGCCGTCTTATTTATACCAAAAGTGGCTGAGGGGAAGCCTCTTTTAAGGGAGGATTGCTTCCCTCCAAAACTCCCAAAAATGTGGATCTAGTTCCCTAGTGTTCTCTCAACCACATGGAAGTAGTAATTTCTCATGAGCCAGTTGAGTTGTGATTAGCTTATAGCAAGAACAAGCTTCCATGATTTTCTCCTACCAATATCCAATGTGATCTACATAATAAATCCTCAATATCCTACACATTTAATGCATTAGGCCATAGGATATAACAAATATCCCCTAACATTCCTAAGAATACATTATAGGTTGAAAAAAAATATTATCAAATGGAGAAGTAAAGGTTTAAACATGCCAAAGGATGGTTAGATGGACCTTAAATTATACCTATTTTGGAGGCCCGTCAAAGATATTGGGAAGGAGAGTGCCCACAATTGTTTATTTTCCCCACAATGCGAATGGATGGAAGTTGGTTCATCACATGAGGAATCAAAGTGGTGAAAAGAGGAGCATGCATAGGAGAGGGAGTGACAGAGAGCTACGGTGTTGCATAAAAACCTTGTGTTGTAATTGGGGACTAATGCCCTACATTTTGGTGTGACCCTATGCGAGTATTGGTGTGGAATCGACTGAGAAGTCTCAAGGAAGGTATTGATTCATTGGGCGCTTTCCTTGGGGCTATAAAATCACCATTAGAGTGAGATCAGACTCTTTTACTAAGAGAGAACCCTCCCTAAATCTTGGTTGAGTCCCTATGATTTATTTCTAATAGATAGTGTGAGTCACTTTGGTGTCCATGACCTAGGAGCACTTAATAAACCACCTGAATAGTAGACTCATATTTATTACCTTTCTGGCTAATTATTTTTGTGAATACCCTTGAGCACTTAACTACTCAAGCTTTGAATCCAACTCAAGGGTTGTAAACTACAAAAAAGACGACAATGTAGCTTGTCAATGGTTGGGTGGAGAGTGGTTGTCCATTATTCATTTTATAGAAAATTTATGTTAACTATAAAAGTGTAAATTAATTTCATGTTAATGAAATTATATTGTTTTGTAATATTTTATAACTATGGTTAAGCTAGAATTATGTAAATTTGTGGTAAAATTAATTTGGGCCCTTTTGAGCTATTAAATAAATGTTGGTAAATGTTGGAGAATAATTGTAGATACAAGCATGGAATATAACTTATGTTACACTTGGGAACCTTAAAGAGCCTTTGAGTCGTTGATGCAGGAGGATTCAACTTCCAAGTCAAAATGTGTTTTCATTAGGCTAGGGGGATTTTATTTACCAAGGGAGTTGGTCCCAGAATTAAAATAATTAATGTAATTCATTCCTATGTTTTTAAAAAAAATTATAGAAATATGTATTTAGGAAATGAGAATTGTAATCAGATCTATCCCTTAGGATATATCTCAAGAATAATCTAGAAAGTTAGAGAGAAACAAGGGAAGTTATATCTTTTTAGGAAAATGTGGATTTGCAGGATCTAGTTTAGGTGAGAATTCTTTGGATCTAAACTAAATTAGTTCATATTCCCTTTGTATTTAATGATGTAAAATTAATAGTCATAGGTGGGTAAGTAAAAGAGTGTGGTGTAAAAGCAGAAGCGAGAATCTTGAGAAGCATCTGGTTGAGTGCTTAATGGGCCATCGAATGCATAATTAATCCAATATAAGAGACAAAAGGGAATACATAGTAGACTGAGTATCTTATGTAAAGTTTTTGAGTTGAATCTAATGGAAGTATATTATGTTTGTACTTTTTCCCTATCATAAATGATTAATTGTTTGTGTTTTTATGTGATATTAACACAAAGAGTGAAATAGGTTTCATTAAAGGATGCCTATAATATGAGGTTTTTCGTGTGTCTGTGTTAACCATATGAATGTGATTGAGATTTCGGATTCAAATAGAATAGGTTCAGTACATGTTGGAAATACTGAGGGGGGGGTGAATCAGTATTTATTTTCAACTGTTATTTTACCAATTAAAACATTTATATTCAAAACACAAGATGAACAACAAGAATAAATGTTTTTATTAATATAATCTTTGCAATAAAATAGATACAAATATATGTGATTCCAACCTATTTCAAAGCAACAACTTGGACTTTTGTGAGGCTCCAACCTCCAGAGCACCAACTCTGTTTTGTCAAGGCATCAACCTTGGACTCAGGAGCACCAACTCCCAAGACACCAATCCTTCCAATTCTGAGGCACCAACCTCAAGGGCTCCAACCCTCTATTGTCAAGGCACCAACCTTGGATATAGGAGCACCAACTCCAAGGACACCAATCCTTCCAACTTCTAAGGCACCAACCCCAAGGGCTCCAACCCTCTACTGTCAAGGCATGTTTGATAGTAATGTTCTGCTCCCAAAACTCTTCTTTACTGAATTCTGTCTATTTACAGCTTCACTATAGTCTCCATGCTACAACATCAATGGAAACCAGTCTTCATATGAAGAAGTCTTTACAACTCTTCATACTGTCCACACAGAGTCTACAAAAGTTATCTCATGATGATATCAAATAGCCATCATGATCTCAGATAATGTCTCCACACAGCTTTAGTCAATATACTATTAGCTGCACTAAGCTCTGCACAAGAACCAACTCTTTGTTTCAAGCCTCTGTTCTCATTTTCATGGTGAATGCTTCCAGCATTACTACTACACATTGTTCTTGCTATTGCAATCTCTTACTTCCTAGAAATACATTCACATATGCTTCAATGTTGGTGCTGGCTATTGTTCCCTTCAAGCGATATCAAATGAAATTTTATTTATTATATCACAGAATTGTTCTTCAATATGCATTATGTACCTGATTAATTCATCACAGGTCTGAGTCTTTCACAGGGTAAAACGATCAACATAGGTGCTCGTCCTTCGACTGCCTCTTGTCCGGCTGGACCTTCATCTTCCTTCTGTCCTACTAGACCTTCGGCCTCTTTCTGTCCTACTGAGTTGTCGGCTTCCTTCTTTCTTCCAGTTCGCCAACCACCCACATAAAGGCAATTCACTATTTTCTTATATTGATATGCCTGACCTTTGGCACGCTTGGACTTCCGCTTCCTCTATGCTCGCTCGACCTTTTGGCTTCCCTCCTCCGGTTGCTTTAGCTTCCTCAATCCTCGTCCATCTACGCTCGCTTGATTCTTCGGCTTCCCGGTCCATGGCTTCCTATGTCTATTCGAGTGTTCCAATACTCATAGGACATGTAAATTCATAAGAGAGGCCGAATTACAAAGAAATGTTGCATATTAAAAAAAATATCAGAGAGGCCCTTTTTTTCTTTAATATTTATACAATAGACTCAATCATTATTTTCGAAGGATTTCATTGGATAGGCTTGTACCAACAGGAAGGTCCCACATGCCACATCACTATCTCAATTGCAATCGGCGGTCCAACAGTGACAACCCTTATGATTTTCGTGACTTCCCTAATACCCGAACACAATATTACATAAAGGTATATTTTATGGAGCTATCGGGTCTGTGTAGTCTATCGCAATTGGCATTTTGACATAGTTATAGTTCTTCACGACTTTCGATATGCGACAGATGCGATATAACAATAAATAGAAGTTAATATACATGTAGGGTCCACATATATATATCACAATCATAGTTTATAGTGTACCATCCCTTTGCAACTTGCGATGCATAACCTCCGATACAGCAGACGTGATATAGCATTAGGGCGTATTACAATGGTGATGACATAACCCGCTTGGACACAGTTCCTGAGGTTTAACTTTATCGAGTTCATTCTCCACCATAGATTTCATTTGTATTAGATCCGAGAATCAACACTCAGTCTGATCAACACAATCCATCGGAATCTCGCTGCGCCATAGATCTCTTCTTTCTAGATCTAACAGTGCCGACTTAACCCGATCAACCCAAAAACCATCCATTGATCCTTCGTCATCGATCAACCCGCACTAGATCCAACGGCCTACAGCGCTTCCGGGTGGACTACTTGCACGAGAGTTACCCACCCGAAATGAGAGGTTTTTCTCTCTCCTCTAGTTGCTACATGTCAACCATTGAATGGAATCAGGCGCTCTCCTCTAAATACCACTTACCATTTTGCATCCGCCCGAAAACCACTGCCACTATTACAAACCCGCTTTTTGGAATATAACCACGTGCATTAATCAATCACTTAAATAAAGCGCTTAATAGTTTAACCACGAGATTAACACTTAATCACAAGATAATCATGATTTGTGAATAAAAGCGTTAAGCACTGAGATTTATGTTTTTCAGTGGGAATACAAAGAAATACTCAGTTAACTATTGAACGCAGATACATAGAGTAACGAGAGTCCACACCAGGCATGATTCTTTCCCTCTCAGCTCAATTACAGCAATAAATTGACCTTTGTCTCAAACCCCCTCTAACACTCAACCTCTCACTTCTCACTCAAAACCTAATCATCTCATCTCCCTTGACTTTTCGCTCTTCTCCGGTCTGATATGGATCCTATGTTAACTCCTCTGATACTCTGCAGTTATTCTTTGGCATATATTACATGTGATACTCCCGATATGGCTCCTCCTTAATCCCTGCTCTTACACTAACTTGGCTTTCCTGTGGCTTCTGATACTGCTCTAATACCTCTTCTCTGCTTTGATAGCTCTGCTCTGATATCTCCTATGACTTCTGATATTATCTCCAATGGCTTGACTATCTTGGCTTTCCTCTGGTTTTTCCTCATCGCTTCTTGCTTTTGTTTCTTGATGGATCTGCTCTACGTCTCCTTGGCTTCATATCATCATTTAGTATCCTAGAATATTTCCATCTTGACATACTCCTGTTGCTTCATGTATCTACTCTACTTGGCTTCACATCATTATTTACTATCCAGAATATTTCCATATTGACATCAATGACAACCTAGATTAACAGTACAAAATTTATGTGGAAATCATGTTGATAGTGCAAGGTTAGAATATAGAAGGAAAACCTATTTGATATAAGTGCAGAGAAGAACTTCATACAAGAGATCCATTGTAAAATCAATATGAATGGGTTTTATTCATGAAGTTAAAGGCATATTGCACATTGTTGGATGTCTGATAGATTTGACTATTCACATCTATTTTTCATGGCCTGAGCCATTTGATATTAGAAGGATTCCCACTCAGTTTTTTCCCTTTCTTGAATAATTTGTGGTTCTTGGTACGCGTGATTGATAATCTTAGTCGTGATTTGGAGAATATGTGTTGGCTATGTGTAGGCAGGTTTGTGCCTTCCTGAATGATAAGATAGACTCATAGCACTATCTTTAATCTACCGTTAAAATATTTAGAGGCCACGATTTGTGATTCCAGCTTGTAACCCAATTGAATTTAGTCCATGCATTGAGAGATTGTAAATGCCTTGATGAACGTGATGGCTTAGGCATCTTACTACTGTTGAAATTTTGAATGGAATCGGCTTGAAGGTTTGATTTATTAATGAAGTTTGTTCATAAAAAAACCAAGAATATTGTAGACTGATATGGTTGAGGGCGTTGAAGAGAACTGATTCATCTTGATATTGAATGTGTAAGACATTACCTTGTCATAAAACTTTTCAACACTAAATATGATCCAAGGTATGAATGTTTCTATTACATACATTATATTTGAAATTAAATGTGTGTAGCTACAACAATTAGTTTTTGTAAGCGTTGTATTTAATGAATGCCTAATTTGGAACATAGTTTTCAGTTATGGGAGAATACCATATCTAAAGCTTGTGTTCACGAGATAGGAAATTTCACTTAGGAAATTGATTTCTTGTGGATTTAAAATTTTTGGAGAATAAATTAGTGTTGGGCTATAGAGGAAGAGAGCCATATTGTGTTGAAGAAAGTTCAGGACATTGAAACATTGACCAAGGCAGGTTCAATCCACAAGTATTGGAGCAGATGCAAAGGAAATTGTCATCATATATCTGTGTGAACAACCAGAACATATCCAAGGATGTTGAGATGGAGAATGAAATGACCAGCTTGAAGGATTATAAATGACAGTGCTATAGGCAATTGGTTTGAGTGTTTGAAGGGATTCTGAAATCGAGAAAAGGAAGATAAGAAAGTAAAGTCTATTTTCCCTACGTCAAGTGGTATGAGAACAAGATTGCTATGTGAACCTCAAAATAAAGATGTTGAAAAGAGGAAAATAAGATGAAGGCTAGGAGGAGGAATGAAGGATCCAGATAGAGAACAGACTACAGGTTTTCTAAAATGTACGAGTTTGTAGAGGTCCTGGTAAGAGGAATTGCTTTTAAAATTTGAAAATAGTTTTCTAAATGAATAAATTGAGATCAGAATAGAGAAAATTGAATGGTTTGAATGGAATAGAAGGATTTTTAAATTGGTATTTAAATAATAGATAGGATTTTGAAGAAGATTGTGCACAAGAGAGGTGTGCTTGGGAAGAGATTGATTCAGAGAAATAAAATAAGAAATAATTTGTAGGCCTTGGTGTAGACCTTGACAAAACAGGTGACCCTGGTGGTGAAGAATTATGTCTGCAAGTGGAGGCAATTAATAAGTATTAAGGCAATGTTATAGATTGCAGAAAGTGTAGATTACCAAGGATCCAACTCTGGAAAAACCAGTCCCAATAAAGGTAGATGAAAGATCATAGCAGCAATTGAAAATTGGATGACATGTAAGAAATTTGGTTTTTCATTAATTTAAAGGTTAATTGAAGCAAGTAGTCATGGAATAATAAGAGAATAGGAAAGCTCTTAAGCTAAATATTGTGGTAGATAAAAGAAAAATAAAATTGCAACAAATAAGTCATGATAGAGAAGAAGGGAGAAGACAAAACTATCAAAAGAAACTGGTGGACAAAATATTGTAGTAGGAAGTGTAGTGAAAAATATGTCAGTTGAACATTGGAGTAGAGAAGAACAGTAAAAGTTCTTAGAGGATAAGAAAACCATGAATAGAGTGCAGCAGCCTAGAGCAAGGAATTCTTAGAACTTTCCATAGAGAGAGAGAGAACCAAGAGAATACCGAAAGGCTAAGCGCATGAGATAGAGTGCTTGGTGAGGTATTATGTAACAAGATGGAAACTTGTTACTACAAATGCCTTGCTACAGTTCACAAGTGGGCATGGAGAATCTCACAGGGAAGAAAGAAGAAATGACTACAGGCAGTGAAGTAGAGAAATTGGAAAGAAACCACATCAAAGAAGAAAAGAAAACTAGAGAAAAATCTACAAAGCAGAGGATGAGTGAAGAAGAGTAAAAGAAGGAACCAGCTAAGCTAAAGGAAGAGCTTAGAAACATGAAGTAGTGGCTATAAGAATAAACCAAAAGGCTACAAAATAAGATGATGAAAGAATTGAGGAAAGTTATTTATGTGGGAAGAAGAGTAAGGTGGCCTGTTAGAGAATTGTTTGTTGAAAAGATAATGCAAAGGGTAGAAGAGGAGGTAGTACTCAGAGCAAATGAGTGTCGAGTAAGAGAATCTATTTTTGAACCAGAGAAGGGACCAATCCTTAGATAAGAAGAATATGATGGAGTGATTCTAGAATCATCTTCTAAGAATAAACAATATCATGTTTTTGTTTTAATTATTTGAGTAGTGGTATATTTACAGGTGGAGAAAAAGAGATGGTAGAAGAGAAGGAAATTCCACAAAGGCAGAGCCATGCTAATGGAAGACAGCAGATGCTAGTAGAAGTTGAATATGAACAGTTTCAAGGAACTTCTTTCGAATGAAAGCAAGAGGAAATTTTTCAATTTTTTAAAACAAAACTCAGAGGTGCAATTGGTTGGATTTTCCTATTTTTAATAAGTGTATATCTAACTGGTTTTGAAGCATTTAAAAATATTTGGAAATAAGGGAGGAAGAAATGGTATATTTTGCAAAGTGTATATAATGGAGGAGAAACTAGTCAAAATAATCCATCTCAAAGAGATAGCTTAGTGGAAGTTATAAGAACTCATATACAAAAAGATAATAGTATCGAATAGAAAATTGTTATGTGGGATAGCGATGGTGATGTTCAGCACAGCTGGGAATTTGGAAGGACATAAATTTATACATTATGGAGGATGGAAAAAGAAGCCAAGATATACTTGAAACTGAAGTTTCTAAGAAGGAATGGTTCTTCAATGAAGAATAAAGCATAAATATTGAATATGAATTTCTTAGCAGTCCAATGAGAATTTAGTTCAAATCAGTTTGGAGGAGAGGCAGCCGAAGCAGCAAAAGAATAACCTCGTGTTTTTAAATATTACTTTTGGTGTGTGTTTAAAAGTTCGAAAGGATATGACCAGCAATCTAATGATGTGCTTGCACAAGAAAAAGAGGACTTGAATATTATAGAGAAGATGGTTGTAATGGAAGAATTATATGAGACAGCAAAGGAAAATGTGCTCAAAGAAGATATTATGTCTTAAAAGGAAAAAAGCACATGTGGAGCTGGAAATAAATTTTTGGAGGAGTGGTTGGAAGAAACTTTAAATAGTGAAGATTACATAGAGGACGAGGATACACTTCAAATTGAAACGAATAAAGAACCAAAAGTTGCACATTCTAATTGCAAAGACGAAGTTGGATGAAAATGGAAATGTATTCAAATATAATGAGGGAAGGACTACAAAAGGTGAATCGCATAACTATGAACAACTAATTTATAAGAGTTTCATAAATCTTATGGAAGAAAGGGATATGCAATAGACATAAAACAAGGGAAACAACAGAACTCAACCAAAGGAGGAAATTGATCAAGAGAATGATTAAGTATGTGTGTTGATGAGGAGACCACTCAGAAGAAACAAGTACAATAGGAAGAAAAGGACAAATAAAAAGGCAGAGAAACTGACATAAGAACTCTGCATCGACACAAGAATGGAATCCTAGAGAAGAAAAGACAACAAAACAACATCAACACATTTAGGAAAGATATCAACTACAAAATAGAGTTTTTGATATAGGAGGAATTTCAGTAGCACATGAAAGCACATGGTTAGGAGATCATCAAAATTTTCCACCTTAGGAATCTGATGCGGGAGCAATAAACTTCCAAATCAAAATGTGTTTTGATTAGGCTAGGTGGCTTTTGTTTACCAAGGGAGTTGGTTCCCTAAATAAAGTAATTAATGTAATTAATTTGTATGTTTTTAAAATATTCTCGAGAAATACGTATTTAGGAAATGAGAATTGTAATCGTATCTATTCCTTGTGATAGATCTTGAGAATAATCAAGAAAGTTAGAGAGAAACAAAGGAATTAGATCATTTTAGGAAAATGTGGATTTGGAGGATCTAGTTTAGGTGAGGATTCTTTGGTGTATTTATTGATATAAAATTAATAGTCATAGGTAGGTAGGGAAAAGAGTGTGGTTTGAAAGCAGAACAGACAGGCTTGAGTAGCATTTGGATGAGTGCTAGAATGGTCCATCGAATGTATAATCAGGCCAATATGAGACAATAGGGAAATACAAAGTACAATAAGTGTTTTATATAAAGTGTTTGAGTTGAATCGAAGGGAAGCATATGATGTTTGTAATTTGTCCATGTCATACATGATTAATTGTCTCTTGTTTTTTATGTGATGTTAACACAAAGAATGACATAGGTTTCATTGAATGATTCATATAATATGAGGGTTTTTGTGTGTGTTAACCATGTGAATTTGATTGAGATTCCAAATTCAAATAGAATAGGTTCATTACAAAATTTGTGTTGAAATCCTGTTGATAGTGCAAGGTTAGAATATAGAAGGAAAACCTATTTGATATTTGCATAGAGAAGAAATTCATACAAGAGATCCACTGCAAAACTAGTATGACTGGGTTTTATTCGTGAAGTTAAAGGTGCATTGCACATTGTTGGATGTCTGATAGATTTGACTATTCAAATCTATTTTTCATGGTGTGGGCCATTTGAACTTAGAAGGATTTCCACTCTTGTTTGGCCCTTGCATGAAGAATTTATGGTTCTTGGTACACATGATTGATAATCTTAGTGGTGCTTTGGAGAATATGTATTGGTTGTGTGTAGACATGTTTGTGCCTTTTTGAATGATAAGATAGACTCATATCATTATCCTGAATCTATCTTTAGAATATTTAGAGATCACAATTTGTGATTCTAGCTTGTTACCCAGTTGAATTCAGTCCATGCATTGATAGATTGTAAACACACTGATGAAGAACCTGGTGCCTTAGGCATCTTAATACTATTGAAATTTTCAAGAGAATTGACTTGAAGGTTTTATTTATTAATGAATTTTTTTGGTAAAAAACCAAGAATCTAGTAGCTTGAGATGGTTGAGGGCATTGAAGAGAACTAATTCACCTTGATATTGAATTTTGTAAGACATTACCTTGTCATAAATTTGTCCAACACTAAATATGATCAAAGGTATGAAGTTTTATATTAAATATATTATATTTGAAAGGGAATGTGTGTAGCTATATAAATTAGTTGTTTTAAGCATTTGATTTATGATTGCCTAAATTTTAGCATAGCATGCAACTATGGGAGAATGCCATATTTGAAGCTTGTGTTCACTAGATAGGAAATTTCACTTAGGAAGTTAATTTCTTTTGGATTTAGATTTGTTAGAGAATAAATTAGTGTTGGGCTACAGAAGAAGATATACAACCTGTGTTGAAGAAAGTCCGGGACAATGAACCATTGAACAAGGCGGGGTCAATCCACAAGCGTTGGAGCAGATGTAAAGGAAATTGTCATCACATATCTATGTGAACAACCAGAACATATCCAAGAATGCTGAGAGGGAGAATGAAATGACCAAATTGAAGGATCATAAATGAAATTTCCACAAACAATTGGTTTGAGCGTTTGAAGGGACTTTGAAATCAAGAAAAAACAAATAAGTAGTGAAAGTTTTCTTTCCCTGCATTATTTGTCATAAAGATTAAGATCCATTTGGATTACCATGAATTTTGGAATGATCCTATGTATTTAATTTCATGATGATAATTAATTTTTCATAAGCACAAGCATGGAGTATGGACCCAATACCATGGGTTACTAATAACATGGTGCGAACAAATCATTTGGCTCCTTCTGTAATATTCTAGAAGCATGAAGAAACATATCAAGAGAAGTTAAGACATATTATGGATATGTTAAGGAATTAATAAAAATCATGGTTAAATGATTTCTCTATTCGTAGAATTCCTTTTTGGGTTACGTGGAGAGAAATGAAGATCTTTCAATGCATGTAAGACAAATATAGAGTCTAAAGTAGCTAATTGGGTTTAAATTCACATTAATTATTTAATTTGAAGAATTTATTAAATTTAATATAGTCCAAGAAAAAATATTTTCTAATGGTATTTCATAAGAAATTTAAGCATAAAGTGAGTAATGACACTCTTCCTCATTTGCTGGAAATATTTTTTTCCCTACATTTTAGGTGGGCCAGGGTTATTCAATGCATGAAATAAGGTAGTATGTTGAAATGTAATTTTTGTGTTTTTACCTTGTCAGAATTGGAGAGGAACTTGTACTTACAAGATAAACTTTTAAATTCTGGAAACAAGTTTTATTGATTCCATTAATAGAAATATGTATGTGTATATATTAATGTATATAGGCCTAGGTGATAAGTCTCCCCACTTATTGGTGGAAGTAAGGCATGTATGAAGCTAAATATTGTATGGAAGCAAGGCATATGCAGAGCTAAAGCCTATGCATAAGTAAAACATGTGTGGAGGTAAAGCATGTGTGGAGCTAAAAGCGTAAGTTCCAATACTCCCCACAAGATGGGGTCAAAAAGGAATAATTTAATTTATGATTGTTTTGGGAAAGTGAGTCTATGCAGAAGTAAAGCATGTGTGGGGGTAAAGCATGAGCGGAAAAGGGTAAGTTCCACTACTCCGCACAAGATGGGGTCAAAAAGGAAATATTTCATTTATAATTATTTTGGGAAAGTGGTCCAAGAATTTATACTTTGGCATAAATGATCAATAACAAAGGTTGTGGTGAATAAATGAAGAAGAGTTAACAAATGATTATTCATCTTCTTTGGAATTTGACACGATTATTTTAAGTGGATATGAAGTAATGGAATAATTCAATTATGGGAATAAATTCAATAATATCATGTAAAGTATTTACATAGTAACTATCATGCTAATAAACATAGAGATGAGTTACATGGAAAATGGGAAATGATTTCCCCTATTTCTTTGGTTAGACTTTAGAAACTAGGTATGTGATATAATGGTAATAGAGAAAAGTGTTAGCACTCCCAAAACATGAGTGGGTCTAAAGGGGTGGGAGGTGTTATAAAGTGGTATCAGAGCCCCAGATTGAACTCTTAGACTAGATGGGCTCAAGAGCAAATGAAATGAAAATATAAGGTTCTACACTAGGCCTTTGGAGATACTAATTTGGATCTCTGTTACAGAAAGTGACATTTAAAGGATGATTATGTATTGTATGCATGTCTTGATATCATAATTGTGAGAGTATAAGAAGGGAAAACTCTAATATGTTAGTTTGTTTTCTAACAGAATTTTAAACTTGTAGATGTCATGGTTGCTAATCTTGGTAAAATGTTGACACGTCCTTTTTAATTTTTTAAACTACGTGGTTGGCATTGGTTCTATCTGTGTGAATAGAACAGAAGATCAAATCCTTCATATCAATATGCATAGTGTTGGCATGATGAGGTAATAAATAAATATTTTTTATGTTTTACATAACTATTAGCTATGTGATCTGGTTGCATTCAGAAATAAAAGGATGGATAGCAATATGGTACAACATACCATGGACCAAGTCCATCAAGGGCAAGAAGGGTAAAATTCCCATAATGGGGCAAAAACCTTTAGGAGCTTGAAAAATGAGCTAAAGATCTACAAGGAATATAATGAAAGGATCATTATGAGACAATAAGAGTAGGCAAGGATGAACAAAAATCCACTACAAAACACTTTATACATGCAAGGGTTATTGCAATATTGGCATCAACCTCTAGAGATGTATAAAAATGTTATGCTAATAAGCCAAAAAGAAACCTCATAAGGTTGGAGAGAAAAAAATGGTTTCACGTTGGATTTATGGAGAGCCACATCTGAGGAAAGACTACACTAACAAATAGTGAAGGAAGAAAGGATCATGAAAACTTTAGACACCTAAACCAGCAACCTGCAATGCAAGAAGAGATGAGGAAGCATCCCCTCAAGCTCTCTGACATAATAAAAAGTTCCTTCTTGAATTTTTTTCCATGGAAAATCAAGGTAGGTCCACCCAAAGAGACCACACCCCCGGCCAAACTAATCCAATACATCGATGAGAAATGAACATGTCACCTCCCAATGGCAAGGTGCTTTAGCAATGGGACCTTGACCAATCGGCTTAACCATAGAGGCCTCCTTGAATTATTTAGAGGGATACTAGAATTTTGAGGTTGTTGTAACCCTTGGAAAGGACTTTGACTAAAATGTTGTGCATATGTTGGTGATAGACACATTGAACACCAGAACTCAATGGTTTGAGTTTTTTGTGGACTAATCAATGATGTGTAGAGGGAATGTTTTACATGTATATGTTGTTATTGTTTGCTACAACTTTTCTTATTGTTTTGTTCATTTATTTTGAGCATGGCCATGTTGCTTTGTATTTTTGTGTCATGTATTTCTATTGTTATATTTCTTTGTTTTTCATTTTTTCTCCTTACCTTTGTGGTTTGGTCTTGGTGGTTTGTTGGGTGTGGAAATGAAATAAAGGGAGCTCTAGAGAATATTTGAATAAAACCAAACTAAAAGTGCAAGACCCTGATTAAATCATGTGTATCAGATGAATGAAATTAAAAGGCAAAAGAAGATGGCAGAATAGCTAGTTGGACATGGTAGGGTACACATGAACAAAATGGACAGTGACATGAAAACTATGAAACTAGCATAAGAAGGAAGGCTTTTTAATTGAAATTATATGTGTGTGTGTGTGTGTGTGTGTGTGTGTGTGTGTGTGTGTGTATATTATGAATATGAGGAATATGAGAAAGTGAAATAAAGGTTCGATGATGTTCTTTATTTTAAAGGATCATTGCTGAGAACCATCATAGTAGTAACATAAGTGATTAATATTTAAAAATATTATGATCATGTAAATGGTATGTAAACAAAATTTGTACTTACCATGTGTTGGGTAACGCAGTGAAGTTATTAATGGATCCCATGCCACATATAATATTCATTGGGAAAGTGTGTAAGAATGACCTATTGATGATAATTAGCATTATTAATATGTTATGGTTATGCTCTTGAAATTTGGTGTGTGCATGAATGAAAATTATAAAGGTTGGAAATTGACTCTAAAATTGATAGCATATGAATAGCATGGAACATGTGCATGAATGACACGTTCATGTCAAATGAATATGCACAAGCTCGAGATCATGGATGAAGAGATGTTGGAATTGGATACAAACAAAAATTACTTTATGTAGTTTCCATTGAAATTATAGATAGATGAAAGGATGAATTTATGACTAATGTGTGAGGATTAGATCATTTCAAAAATTACTAAGTATTGCAACAAAAAGAATGTTATCAACCATATGGAACCTTCAAAAGGGTTCAGCTTAAAGTGTTTTTAGTGATAGCTAAGAAAATAATGCAAGCAGTAAGCCAAGGTAAAAAAGGAAAAGGAAAGGAACAAGTAAGAATTCCTTTATCTAAATTTGAAAATTATCATTTGAAATTAATATATGGTTTGCGTGGATACCAAAAAATGGTATGGTTAAGGAAGGTAGCCTTCAACTTGAGAATATTACAATGAATTTGGTAATGACTGCTAAGAGAAATGGAAAATTAAAATGCTAACAAATTTAGAGATATGCATTCCTCATTTATGACTAATTGGTTTTTTGGTGTAAATGTTTAATTGCATTGTGAAATGCTTGGAACAAATGTGATCCACATGTATCATGCAATGACAGTGTCATTTTAATTCATTTGAATTTAGTTAAAGTGATAGAATTACTACGAGTATAATAATTCTAAGGTAAATTCAAGTTGTTGTGAATTTTTTCAATAAGGATATTGCATATATGTATATATATGCATTGACAAGTGTTGGTTGATTAAAATTTCAGGTTGAAGGAAAAGTGTTGGAATGGAGTGTGAGATCAATTCCACCATGATAAATCAACAACACTTTCAAAAGAGATCAATAGCATGACTAAAAGTATCATGCCTATGAGATTAGGATTATGAGTGAAGAAAAGTTGGACAATTAAAATTTATGGTTTGAAATTTTTGAGTATATCTCATGAGAAAAAATAAATTTTGTGAAATAGGTGAAATAATGAAGATGGGAGCTCAAGAAAAAGATTGTCTTAATGGTGTTGCAACCTATGGAATTTTTTTGTCTCATGGGAGAAATTCATAACTAGTACCTTGACTATAATACTCCATGAGTAGTGTAGTGGAGCACACCAAACGAGTACTTGGCCATAAGACTCCATGAACATGTCATTAGAGCATGCCAAGAGGGTGATTGGACATAAGACTCTAATGACTACCCAATGTGGAAAACCCTTGGGACAAGTGGACTGCCCAGAATGGGGGATTATTGGGCCTAGAGGTGTGATGATGATCGACAAGATCCTTACCTTGATGGTAGATGATATTCCCACACTCACTGGGAGGTGATCGAGAGGGTTGGGGCTTATTTGGAGTTATACAAAAAAATTGAGTGGAGTAATATATCTACCACTAAGTGCTTATTTTGGTGGTGCAACTACTCAATGAATTGTACTTGAAGATGGAGTTGTATAAAAAGGCTCCATGGAGTAATATATCAACCATTTGGTGATTCCCTTGGTGGTGAAAGTACTCAGTGAGATGGAATTGAGGATGGGGTTGTATGAAAAGACTATGTGGATTATTATAACCTCCACTAATTTCTTACCTTAGGGTTGATAAACCAATCAATGAGTTGGATTTAAAGGAGGAGCTAGCTAAATACTGTGGCTAAACTACTTAGTTCTTGTGAGCCAAAGGAAAAAAATAGTAACTAAAGAGATAAGTACCAATTACTAGTTTAAAGTAATGATTTGAATTGGTTAAAATTTTATGGTTAACATCATAAAGAATCAGTTGATGAAAGTGTGGTTTAATTTGATATAACAAAATTATGATTAATCTCATAATAAATCATATGTTTATGATGTAGGTGAACTACTCAAAAATCCAGCATAAATATATAAGGTTGACTCCGAAGAAAATAGTATTATCTTAATAATATCAGAGTGTACAGTAGCGAAATAATGGTGATAAATACTTCAAGAACTAGGCCATTGTGGTGACACTAGAACCATGTGATATGCATTTATCAGCATGAGGTATGCCATGAAAAATGTGTTGTGTTATTAAAGAAAGGTAGAGGAATTATTCCTCTATGAGGAATCCTTGCCAAGGGATGGATCACCCAAGGGATTGAGGAAGTGGAAAAGTAGATTCTTGAACTTGGAAGGTGAGTGACTATATTAAAGAGGAAATAGATCGCTCAAGGGACTTATGAAGTAGAAAAGGAGATGTTGGAATTCGGAAAGTGAACTAATTTCAAATAATCATGTGCATAAGCATTGGGATTAGAAATGCATTAGGTGTTTCCTAGGAAGAAATGAATTGAATTTGTTCCCTAAATTAGCATTAAGCATGATGGACGACATGGATGGACAATGGAGGCATATCGCTCTCCATAATCGCATAATCAAGTAGATCAAACTACAACGGAACCACTTTGGACCATAATAAGCCACTTGGGAATTAAATGATCAGATGAGGGTACCTTACACATATTTGGTTATTATTCAAATGAACATAAATGATGTGTGTGTATATAAAGTTTGATATTGAATTTTTTGTTTCATGTATAAGAACACTGAAGACGGTGTTTCTCTAAGGGGGTGGGGTATATTTTTTTTTATGTCGAAACGATGAGAAAATATAAAATATGGTTGATTTAGAGGAGTAGACATGGATTTAGGGAATAAAGAATAGGAGTTTCTTGTGTTGAGTGTTTATACATAAACCTGAGCCACTTCATTATTCCCCTACCTATCCTCCTGATAGATTAAATGGTTTGTTGTTGTAGGCATTAAAGTTGTGTATGGGTAGCCTGCAGTACAGGATGAGCCCATATTGTCCATGTTCTCTTGGGATGTGTTGAGGGAGTCAACGCACAAGAGAAGGGACATGAAGAAAGTGGGTGCAGATAAGTGGAGGTATGGGTGATTTCTATCATAACAAATCAGTCCATTCTTAACAGATTGGCAAGGAGAGATTGGGTAGGAAAGTGCCAACGATTATTAATTTTCCACAAAATTCGAGTGGTTTGAATTTGGGTCATCGCATGAGAAAAAGAGTGGTGAAAAGACAAGAACATGCAGGAGAAAGAGCACTCAAGGAGATATGGTGTTGCAAAAATACCCTTGTGGTGTGATTGGGGACTAGTTCCCTACATTTTGGTGTGACCCTATGTGAGTATTGGTGTGGACTTTGCTGAGAAGACTTGGTGAAGGTATTTATTCACTGGGTGCTTTCCTTCTAGATGAAAAACCACACTTAGAGTGAGATCAAACTCCTTTATTAAGAGAATCATCCTTGAATCTTAGTTTAGTCCCTATGATTGATTTCTGAGAGATAGTGTGTTGAAAATGCAACAAGAAAATCCTGATTTGATTTTCCCTTGAATTAAATTAGGAGAAAAATTGTAATTCCATATCACAAGACAACTTGTGCAAGTTAACTAAGTTAATTTTACTTATTTGGTTCAGTTAATTTCAGTTGAGGGTCTAACTTGAGTCATGTAGAGTGTATCCTACTTTATAGGGGCCCTGGTTGAGTTTATTTTGAGTTGTAATTAATTAATTCAGTTTAACTAAGTTAAAGTCAGTTAAATTAGTTCCAACTGTTGGAGGAACTAGTAGGAGGTCTAACAATGGGGTGTTGCTTCATGTGTTCAAATAGTTAACTGATAATTCAGCCATAAATAACTCATGCATTTGTGATCTGATAGTTAACCAATTGAGATCAGAGTTCAAGGGCAGTGTACTATCAGTTGTATAATCATCCAAATTGTACAGGTGGTGCATGTGGTCAGAGGAATACCTATGATGGATTCGTAATTCCAATTGAGGAAATTCCCTAAATAATAGGGGATAATTCCCAAGGAAACAGCGCAAGGAAATAGGGACTCGGGCAAGAAGAAAATTGGTGAAGTATTGGCCAAGGCTTGTCTAGGAAGTTGTGAGACAGATAGAGATAGTGCAAAGGTTGCTTGGGCTGGAGAAAATCATTGTAATCTTCTTGTATTTTCTAACTAATGAAATATACAAATAGAAGGGGTTTTTATTTGTGGCTTTCCCCAGGAAATCTTTGTGCAATGTGTTGATTGAATTCTTTCTCTTGTGTGCTTCGTGATTTCACGATCGTTAATTTTTTGCAGTTGGTAGAGTAGATTCAAATCTATTCTTTTAGTGAATTACAACTAGTAGTTTGAATCTACAAGGAATTTATACATGGTATTAGGGCTAAAATCACACTAGAAGAGAAGAATACGAGTCTTTTTGCAGGTAAAATCAAATTTGCAAGATCATTATTTAGAGCCAGGAGTATGTCATTTTATGGACTGAGAATTGAGTATGCCCTTGAGGGTATCTTGAATTATATTGCTTGGAAGGACAGGATAGAGGTAGTGTTGGAAGGCAACAGGATGAAGGAATTCATAGACAATGATATTCCTAAGCCTCCAACAACTGATGCTCAAGATCTGGTAGAGTCGAAGAAATGTGTGGCAAAGTCAAGGAGGAACATACTAGAAGGAGTTCGAGATCATATTGTCTTGAATCTCCACGGGAAGGATACACCATATGTAATGTGGCAAGCCTTGATAGACTTGTTTTAGAATAGCAGTGATCATAGGAAGTTGGCATTGAAGGATAAGCTTCAGAAGATAAAAATGGAGAGGGTGACACAATACCACAATACTTGAGCAGGTTCACCTAATGTCAGGATGAGGTTGGGAGCATTGGTATTACAGTTGTTGAACATGATATGGTTAGCCTAGCACTTCTAGGCCTTCCCAAGAGTTTGCACTGCAACCAGGATTTGGTAAATGGCAGGGAGCATCTACCAAAGTGGGAGCAATTGTGATCTGACTTAGTGCAAGAAGAGATAAGGCAGAACACCAGAGATGGAACCTCATCCAAGCATGATGATGAGTAGAACTGTGTCTTGGCCGGAAAGGAAAAGAAAGGGAAAGGGAAGAAATCTCAATCAAAAAGGGATTCCATTCAGGGTGGTAAGAAGAAGGACTTGTCAAAGATTAAATGTTTTCACTGTCATGAGTTGGGACACTATGCCATGAATTGTCCACACAAGAAGGCCAGAAAGAAGCCCTTATGAGGAGCAGCAGGTGAAGCTCTAGCTTCATAATTAGAGTTGGATTTCACACTCATTGCATGCATGGTGAAATCGGTGATGGGTAGTGTGTGGTATCTGGATAGTGGAGCCTCATTCCATATGAATGGCAACAAAGAATTTTTCAGCAACTTGGAGGAGAAGGACCCCTAGATGCACATCGATATGGGAGATGATGGAAGGTATAGTGCGACCAGCATCAGTATTGTTACTTTTCAGAGGGAGTATGTTTCTCCTCTCATATTAAAATATGTCATGTATGTTATGGGTCTGAAGAAGAATTTAGTTTTAGTTCCTATGTTGGAAGATCGTGGCTATGGTGTCATATTTAGAAAAGGAAAGGCTTTCCTTCGTCACATAACCATGATACAAGTGAAGCGAATTGGGGTTCGGATGAAGAACCTCTACAAATTGGATGTAGAAGATTTTGTTGCTTTGAGCATGAAAGTAGAGAAGTTTCAGAGCCGAGATATCGGTGAATTATGGCATAGAAGATTGGGCCCTTTCCACCATGGAGCCTTGAAGATCATGTAGCATATTTCCACAAGAATTCCCAAGGGTGCACTAGAGTAGTGAGATACATGCAAAGGGTTTACACTAGGGAAGTAAACCAAAACCACCTTGCATGATAAGGACAATCAAGCGCAAGTGATCCTTGAAAGTGTTCACCCAGATGTGTGTGGATCATTCTCAACAACCCCCACGGCCAAGAATGGGTATTATGTGATATTTGTAGATGATTTGTCACGCAAGTGCTACATATTCTACATGCAGCAGAAAGACCATACATTCTCAAAATTTTGTGAATTTAAAGCACTTGTTGAGAAAGACACTTGCAGGAAAGTGAAGGCTCTCAGGAACAATAATGGTGGAGAATATGTGTTGAATGAGTTAAAGAACTTTTGTGCATTAGAAGGAATTCGGTGGGGTTTAGTAGCACCCCATAACCCACAACAGAATGGTGTAGCTGAAAGGAAGAATAGAATTATTGTTGGAGTTTCACAGGCGATGTTGCATGATCAGGGCCTATCATTGCACTTATGGGTTGAAGCATGCAAAAGAGTTGTATATGTGTAGAACAAGAGTCCTCATCGGATTCTCGGGATGAGTAAACCAAAAGAATATTTTTCAGGGCAGAAACTAGATGTGTCACACTTCAGGATCTTTGGTTCATCAGTTTACTATCATGTTACCAAGGATGTAAGGAAAAATCTAGAGCTGAAAGTTGAGTTTGGCATATTTGTGGGGTACACTGATACACCTAAAAAATATCGGGTGTACTTGCCATCTCAAAGGATGATAGTTGTTCATAGAGTTGTGAAGTTCGATGAAGAGAAGGCCATGAGATGTTCCCTTGATATGGAGCTTCAGTTACATGTAGATGAGGAAATTATAGCTCCAAATGAAGAACCTCAAGATGATGTGGAGTAGCCATAAGCAGAGAAGCAGAGAGTGGAAGCACCCACTCATGCAGATACATCTAGAGATGGAAGCAAGCACACCATAGAAGCTAACAGATTGATGCATGATGCTAGACAGAATGTGGGAGCACCCACATCACAGTGCGGGAAGAGGGGGTCACCAGATCAGTACACTGGCTACATGGCTCTGATGAGCGAGAGTGTGGAGACTGAGCCATCCTCACTTGAGGAAGCAATGCAACAACCAGTGTGGGGTGATGCCATGGTAGAGGAGTATGACTCCATTATCAGGAACAGTGCTTGGGAAGTTGTCCCAAGGCTAGACGGTAAGTTATTGTTATCTTCTAGGTGGATCTACAAGGTGAAGCAAGCAGCAGATGGGAGTATCAAGAAGCACAAGGCCATATTTATGGCCAACAGGTTCTCTTAGGTGGAGGGAATTGATTATGAAGATTCATTTTCTCTAGTAGCAAGGTGCTCTTCAATCGGATCTATTTTATCACTTGCAACGCAGATGGGATGGAAGATACATCATATGGATGTGAAGATAGCCTTCCTCAATGGAGTGATTGAGGAGTAGGTGTACATAGAGTATCTGGAAGGATTTAAGACCATCAACAAAGAGTCCCATGTTTGTAGACTCAAGCGACTATCGGGGGCGACTATTGTGGGTTTTCTCATCAGACTAGCGATGGTCACCCTTGGGCCTGAAAGGCTCTCGCGCTACTAGCACGAGATTAATCAAAACAGATGCGATGGCCATAGGGCAGAAAATTTGAAGAAAAACTTCTTCTATTAAGTGAAATTTCTTATTTTACCCATTGAAAAGCATATGATCATTATTAATGGTTGTTTTGTAAGAGATTTCGACAACATGGTTATCAAATGGAAGGAAAGAGGCCATGAGGCAGAAGATCACTAGGATGCCCAAGATATGGCATGCATGAATTCTTTGAGGAACAGTGGGCTACTAAAATTCTCCTGAACCATAGGACTTAGAGCCCAAAATGAGTTGCTAGACTACCTGATCAGTTTATGGGATGTTGAATGGGAGATTTTCCTTATCAGATACAAATGACTGGAACTGGAAGTGGCAGACATCTACTTCATTACTAGATTGTCTAGAAGAGGAGAGAGGGTTCAACTTTTTAGATCTCGTCCTAGAGGCGAGAGCACTAATTCTTTAATCAGGAGGTATTGTCTAGGTGCAGAGACAATAGTGAGCGGGAAGGTGAAGATATTGACTGTCAACAATCTTCCCTTGAGGACAATCCTACACACCATGTCTCGTATATCTAGGTCATAGGATTTACACGAGATTTTGAAATATCAATTCCAATATGCAGTAGAATGCCTTACCCCAATAGTGTTTAACTAGTGTGATGGGTTATTAACCAACATGAAGAGGCAACTGACCAAAGGTAAGCGGGGAAACCTGAAGCAGTTCGGCTTCAGTTTGACCCTTGTCACTTTCTTTCTGGAGCGCATGCCCCTATTTTGGTATCAGCGGAGAGAGGTGTCAGATCCTGCTCCACAAGATCTGAGGCTGGTCAGATGGAGTGAGCTCATGCCCCGAGGAGGAAGGGGTCATCAGATGCATTTCCCTCCACAATTTTTTATTTGGTTGCATCACCAATTGATCGTTGTAGATGACTACACCTATGCGGGCACAGATTTCAGATGGGATCCAGATCTACCTCTACCACTAGGTGAACAGTGGATTGATGCAGGTAAAACTTGTTTTTTGTATTTTTAAAGTTTTATGAGTTTTTTTATTGAAGTGTGTATGAAATTTAACTTGTGATAAATGTGCAAATGTGGGACTAGAAAATCCTCCTAGCATGTTGCCAATAGCACAGCAAGTAGAACGTCAGATAGAAGATGTTAGGGTCCAACTTTAAACCCCTTATTTATGTAATAGGGTCGAGTCACAGTTATAGTTAGTTAAAGAGTCAATAAAGCCCATATTAATAATTGTAAGTGGTTGACCTGCATTTAAAGAAGGGACCACAGTTAGTTGCAAATGGGCCATGGTATTAGATAGATGGTATTAATAAGAACCAGAGTACTGACCCATGGTATTGCATGTATGAATCCTATATAAAGGATAGAGACTCCCCATTGAGGAGCGTCATGTCTTATTTTGTAATTGAGCCCTACTCTATTGGAGGTTCCCCCTTGAAGAAGCAAGTGAACATTGCTTTCCTTTCTGAATAATAAAATACATGTTGTTGTTTCTCATCTGTTATGTGTTCTGGGTTGTATTTCTTTGCATATTTGGTATTCTGGCATCTTCTCGCGGGTCAAGAGCATAACAAGTGGTATCAAAGCACTTTCCAGGGCCGGTGGGATCTCCATTTTTAGCATAAATTTTTTTGGCTAGAGACGTGTTCTGGCGTCTTTAAACCATGGGATCTGTCATTAAACGCATAAACCTGTGGATTTGGGGAGGCATGCATGCAAGACATACAAGAGGTGGTCACGCTTGTTGGACTCCCTTGTAACCCCTATGGGTACCCCTTCGAGTAGTAGCACATTAGACAGAACCGCTCACGAACTGTCTTCCACGTACCCTCTGGGTATATCGTAAGCCCCCTAGGCTCACCTAAAACATCGTCGTAGATAAACCGTAAGTCGTCTTGCTGCTACAGTACACCGAGAACAACACTCGGGGAGATTACTCACGCATACAATAGGGTAGTCGGGTAGTACGGCTAAGCGTACAGTTGATCCTCCTTAGTTAGTGCCCTAAAAGATTGGGTCGAGTACTACTGTTGGACCCTTATATATATTGCGATCTGTAGCACTTGACACTCCTTGAGACCATAGTTCCCTTGTCTCTCTACAGATTTCCCATCATCTTCTTTTCCAGATCAGATTTAGCAAGTTGGGTTCTGTCGCAGCCGCGACAATCAGATTCGCCATTCAGATCTAGCAATGGGTGTTCGGTCGCTGCCACATTCCTAATCACACTTTGCATTTGAGGGTTTCGTAGACAGATCTGACTATTTGTGGAGGGAGGCTTGTGGCTCCTATACCTTGGGGTGATTCTTGCAGGACATTGGTCAAGATTAACTTTTCTGAGAATTTGCTAGTGCATTATTCCTAAGCGAGGAGTAAAACTCCTTTCGAAGTAAAACAAACAAATATATATATATATATATATATATATATCTGAGGCCCTCCCGAGACGCTTATAGGAGACTTAGCCCATAAGAATCAGGACGACGGGCTGAGCACGGTGGTACCATTCACTTGTCAGCTTCGAATTTTCAGTTGGTCCCAAATTTTTTCACAATGACGACAAGTGAAACGGATCTGTGCATGGTAGAAACCAGAGCTCAAGCTATAGCCAATGAGAATACGGACACCCTTGAAAAAAGTTGGAGGAGTTAATGAGGCAGATTCAATCATTAAAAGATATAGTCATAAAGGGAGAGTCAGTGTTACAAGCGGAGGCATATGCTTTTAATGAAGACCATGAGGGCGAATCTAGTCATTCTCTTCACTTCCATGGAAACCACCAACATTCCCACCCTCGACCACCCAAGCTGGACATGCACAAATTTGATGGCTCTCATCCGGCCATATGGCTATCACAAATGGACCGATATTTAACATTGAATCACATCAGAGATGATGAGACTAAGCTAAGTGTGGGAAGCTTGGACCAAGAAAGATGGCAATGGTGGCAGTGGCATCAAAAATGCTATGCAAGGCCAATTACTTGGCAGATATTCTCAAAATCCCTTTCTGATCGCTTTGAACATGAATCTAATTTTTTGGGTCATCTTACTAAGCTCAGACAGACTAGCACAGTACAAGACTATATTACAGCCTTTGAAGCATTAGCATTCCGCATAGGAGGTCTGGCAGATGAATTCAACTTGGAATGTTTTATTAGTGGTCTCAAAGATGCCATACAAGCCCACGTCCGGATGCACCACCCAACCACATGGTTGGCAGCTTGCATGACGGCTCATGAAGTGGAACGCGCGTTAGCGACCCAAGCGCTTCGTCCAAATTTCACAGCCAAGGGATGCCCCACCCAAGCTTTGAGCACTACCAAAACACTTAAGGTTCAAAAGGTGTCACCAGCAGAACTGGAAAAAAGAAGAAAGCAAGTATTGTGTTACTACTGTGATGACAAATACTCCCCGGGGCATAAATGCAAGGAACCCAAATTCTTTAAAATTGATGCTACTTAGGAAGCCCCACCCTTTGAGGGACCAGAGTAGGAAGATGAGGACAACCAATAGGACAATGAGCTCCCAGATACACCAGAAGAACCAGTTATCTCGTTCCATGCTTTGGCAAGCATTTCTTCTCCCCAAACTCTCAAAATCATAGGTTTTGTTAAACATCACCCTGTAGTCTTGATTGATAGTGGTAGTACACATAACTTTATCCATCAAAGAGACGCAAAAGTATTGCATTGTTTTGTCAAAGATGTCTCTAATTTCTAGGTCTAGATTGCTGATGGAGGAACAATGAAATGTGACGGCCGCTGTGAAAATGTCAAACTTCAGATGGGAGATTACCACCTAAAGACCCACATGTTTGCCATCAACATGGGTGGGTGTGACATTTTCTTGGGGTTTGAATGGCTTCGCACACTCGGCCCAATCACAATGGATTTCTAGGAGTTATATATGAGCTTTAAGCAGAATGACCACACGCATACCCTCCATGGACTCCAGGTAGGTGCTCCTTCTATCATCAGCTCGCATCGGATGGAAAAGTTGTTAAAAAAGGGCCACCATGGAGTTATCGCCCAATTTAATGCCATCCAAGCCTTCGAGCCCACTTCTCTTCATATTCATCTTGAGGTGCAATAGATCTTAAACAACCATCTGCAGTTCTTTGACAAACCTCATGAGCTTCCACCCTCGAGAGGGGAACATGATCATAGCATTACTTTGGTCCCAGGGGCACAACCACCAAATGTGTGCCCATATAGATACCCTTTCACCCAAAAGAATGAAATTGAAAAAATCATGAAGGAACTCCTGGAAGCCGGTGTCATTCGTCCTAGCATTAGTCCTTATTCATCACCTGTGGTCATGGTGCTCAAGAAACATGGGTAATGGCATATGTGTCCAAACTTCAGGGCCCTCAACAAGCTGACGGTCAAAGATAAATTTCCCATCCTAATTGTTGATTATTTTCTCGATGAACTAAACGGGGATCAATTCTCTACTAAGCTAGACCTTCGCTCGAGCTATCACCAAATTCACATGAAAGAAGTAGACATTCCAAAGACTGCTTTCCGAACTCATGAAGGCCATTATGAATTCCTGGTAGTGCCATTTGGTATCTGTAATGCCCCATCCACTTTTCAGAGCCTCATGAATCACCTGCTCAAACCATATCTCAGAAAATTTGTCCTTGTTTTCTTTGATGACATCCTCATCTACAGCCTCACCTAGACAAAACATCTTCAGCATGTAGACCTGCTCTTGCAACTGCTCCGGAAGCATAAATTATTTGTCAAATTGTGCAAGTGCTCTTTTGGCATGAAAGAAGTCGAGTATTTGGGCCACATTGTGGGGCGTGAAGGTGTCAGGGTGGATCCCAAAAAGATCTAGGAAATGCAAGATTGGCCCCAACCAAATACCTTGAAGAGTTTGAGAGGATTTTTGGGTCTCATCAGCTACTATCGCAAATTTTTCCGCAATTATGGCCGTATTGCTAGACCCCTCACTCACCTTCTTAAGAAAAATTCATTCCTCTGGAATGATGAAGCGCAACAGGCATTTATAGCTCTCAAACATGCCATGTGTTCCACTCCCATATTGGCACTACCCGACTTCCCTAAATCTTTTGTGATTGAATGTGATGCTTCAGGTACGGGTATTGGGGTTGTCTTAATACAGGAAAGTCAACCCTTGGCCTTCACTAGCCAACAACTAAGTGGGACAAATTTGGGACAATCTACCTATGAGAAGGAGATAATGGCCATCTTACATGCACTGGGTACCTGACGACCATACTTATTGGGGCGGCATTTCCAAATCCGCACAGACCATCAAAGCCTTAAATGTTTTTTGGAACAATGTGTATCCTCACCACAACAAAATAAATGGCTAGTCAAAATGTCGGGATATGATTATGAGATAATTTACAAGAAAGGACGCGAAAATGTCATAGCGGATGCTTTATCACGCCAATTTGAGGAGGAAAGCACCTTGCTAGCAATCTCTCTTCCCATTCCAGCGTGGATTGAAGATGCTCGCAAGGAATGGTTTTCACATCCTTCTCTCTCTCAACTCATTAATAAATTGCAAGAAGATCCAAATTCCACAGTGGGCTACTCTTGGCAGGATGAGATTCTTCGCTACAAGGACAAAGTAGTGATATCACCAACATCCACCCTCAAAAGTCTCATTTTGGCAGAGTTGCACTCATCTCCCACTGCAGGGCATTCAGGCTTTCAGAAGACTTATGCTCGCACTTGGCGTTCATTCTTTTGTACAGGCATGAAAAAGGAAATTCTTGCTTTTGTAGCTGAATGTGATGTGTGTCAGCGCCACAAAGGAGAAACAGTCAAATCCCCAGGCACTTTATAGCCATTTCCCATCCCTGCCTCAATCTGGACGGATGTTTATATGGATTTCATTACTGGTCTTCTGAAGTCAAGCAACAAGTCAGTCATCATGGTGGTTGTGGACAAACTTTCTAAGTATGCTCATTTTTGCACCCTACCCCACCCTTTTACGCCTGCTTTGGTGGCTCAATATTTCATGGACTAGATATTCAAATTGAATGGCATGCCCACTTCCATTGTGTCTGATCATGACCCGATCCTCACCAGTAACTTTTGGCAGGAACTCTTCAAGCTACAAGGTACGCAACTACAACTCAGTACTTCCTATCATCCCCAAACTGATGGTCAAACTGAAGCAGTCAACAAATCTCTGGAGACTTACCTCAGCTGTTTCACTTTAGAAAAGCAACATCTATGGGTACAGTGGTTACCTCTAGCCGAATGGTGGTATAATACTAACTATCACGCCACCACCAAGATGACTCCATATGAAGCAGTTTATGGTCAACTCCCCCCTTCACCTATGTCTTATATCCCGAGATGCTCTAAGATACAAACAGTGGATCAAATCCTACAGAACCGTGCAACCATGCTTGCCCACCTCAAAGATAATCTCCATCAAGCTCAAAATCGCATGAAGCAATAGGTAGACCAACATCGTTCAGAGCGCACATTTCAAGAAGGGGATCAGGTATTCTTGAGGCTACAACCATATAAGAAAACATTACTCAAATACAAGGGTTGTCAGAAATTATCTCCAAAATTCTACGGACCGTATCAAATACTTCAGCGCATCGGAGAAGTAGCCTACAAGATAGCCTTGCCACCCATTGCAAAAATCCATCCCGTCTTCCATGTCTCATGCCTCAAGAAAGTGGTTCGGAACAATTGCAGAATTCAAACCAGTCTATCGGAATTGGATGAAGAAGGTTCAATCTGGCCCTAACCTGAACAGGTTCTTTTCACGCGAGAATACCACCTGTGCAGCTGCACGATCAAGGAAGTCCTCATCAAGTGGAAATACACCTCTCCAGAAGATGCGACCTGGGAACCAGCCACTGTTCTTCAGTAGTTTCCGCAGCTTCAGCCTTGAGGACAAGGTTGTCTTTATGGGGGAGGGCATGTTAGGGTCCAACCCTAACCCCCTTATTTATGTAATAGGGTCAAGTCATAGTTATAATTAGTTAAAGAGTCAATAAAGCCCATATTAATAATTGTAAGTGGTTGACCCGCATTTAAACAAGGGACCACAGTTAGTTGCAAATGGGCCATAGTATTAGATAGATGGTATTAATAAGAACCAGGGTACTGACCCATGGTATTGCAAGTATGAATCCTATATAAAGGATAGAGATTCCCCATTGAGGAGCGTCATGTCTTATTTTGTAATCGAGACCTGCTCTATTAGAGGTTTCCCCCTTGAAGAGGCAAGTGAACATTGCTTTCCTTTCTGAATAATAAAATACATGATGTTATTTCTCATCTGTTCTGTGTTCTGGGTTGTATTTCTTCGCATATTTGGTATTCTGGAATCTTCTCGCAGGTCAAGAGCATAACAAAATATGCTCCATATGAGGAAGGAGCAGATCCCATGGTAGAGATGGAAATATGGAAGTGATCACCCGAGGGATTCCAGAATACGTGACTATAGATGACGTGCCACTGCGATAACAAAGGCATACAGTAGGAGGGTCTGTGAGACTACGTCGGTTATTAAGTTGAGTGATTAGAGCGGTCTCATGTTATTGTGAGCATCATGTGGATGAATAACCTTTCTAGTTGTTTTTGCACTGTTGTAGGCTTTGAAAGCCATGTATCTCTGAACACTTATATTTTTTGATATTTTGATGAAAAATTTTGACAGACACAATATATATATATATATATATAGACACATATGAATGTTTTTATTTTCTACTTATGTGTTCATGTATCATGATGATATGATCAGTTTTATAAATTACGCAAATGTGTATCAAGAACATAATTTGCTAATGCATCATTAATGTATTCAAATTGCGTGGAATGTGCTGATATGTGATAAAATCAAAATCTCTTTCTAGTAATCAAAAACGTAGATACATACGCAGAATTTGTGGATTTCTGACTAAGTAATGATTATTCAATTGTAACACAACGAGTTGTGAATTTAATTTAACAACTAAATTTCTAATGCCAAGAGAAACTGCTTTTGATAACATCTCAATGACTGCACTGTACTCGGCAATATTATTAGTTGTTCATCCCAAGAAAATAACTTGTAAATTGATCAACTCGCCATCAAGGGCAAAGAGTGCCCAAGCTGTGGAAGATAAGTCTTGTGTGCTATGACAAGCACCATCAGCAAATCCAACATAATGGTTTTACGACATCCGCAAACCGAGTGGAACACAAGGTAAGCAGAAAAAACATGTCTGCAAAGAAAACAATCACACCAAAAATCAAAATTGTACAACAATGAATTCACACACTAATGTACAAAAGTAAATTTACATGGATGACCACAGGTAAAAATTTCAGATGGAGACCATTTTCGAACTCGGGTAATCGATCAACAAAGAATGAAATCAAAGTTTCAATATGCCCCCAGTTGAAAGACTTTAACAATGTCAATGGGAAAGGTTGCAATAATATTTCCCATATTACCTTCGGACAGAAATTCGTGCACCAGCACAGGTGTTTGAAGTGGGTGCGTTGGGTTATAAGAAACAAAAACTTCGAGACGAGAAGGAATCTCACCTATACTTGGAAGAAAATAAGAACGATGATGGGCATAATTCCAAGGAGTTTCATTGAGAGACATAACCTCAAAAATACTCTCATCGGTGGGGAATATCTCGTTCAAGTATCTGGAGAATGCCAAGAATCAAGCCAAGGAGATTGCAAATAAGTATCTAGGTTCATACTGAAAACAGCATGATTTTCTGAAGTTGTCATTGAAGCTAAGACAATTTCATGATAATCTTGTTCCAACGAACTTAGCGGCATAGTGTCACCAAACAAATCAATATTATCCAGAGAAGGAATAATCCATGGTTCTATAGAAATAGAGATTGTGTTGATCGAGGCGACATGCAGAGGTGGGAGAGAAAAATTTCCCATTAAGTAGAATCTTTAAAAAGACTTTCCCCCACAATTTCATATGGAATATCGGTATTTCCCACATGTTATCACTTAGAATAAAAATTTTATGCATATAGTCCTTGGTCCTAGTTCAATGTCAAAGGTCTGTGTCATATGGTTTTCGTTTTATGTTTCATACTTAGGATTTGGAGTTTTAAAGGTGTTTGTTTTAAATTATACTCTAATCCTATTGGTTCTCCTCCACCATCATTGTGTTATAAGCCATGTCTTGTCTTATCCTATTCACCGAGTCTTTTCGTGATTTCGCAGCGTAATCTCCTATTGGCCAGTTTCGCAGCGTAATCATTGTTTAGTCATTTCGCAGCGCGTTATCATTAAGCCGTTTCGCAGCGCATTATTAGAATTTTAAACTAACCGCGCTGCGAAATCGCGGATTCGTGCATTTCGCAGCGAATCTTTCCTAAAGTGTCAAGTCTCTTAATGAGTCACCAATCCTGTCCTCTCATGTCAGTTTTTGTGTACCTCCCGTAGCATGTCTAAGTGCTCATTAGTCATCACTCCACCAATAGATTTGATGAAACGCACAGAAATATCATTCCGATGGATTGTACCATGCATGGATCTTGATGATGATCGTGAGTGTTACATAAGTGACAAGCTTATCGGATGATGTATTTGAGTTTTCAAGCAAGGCTGTTTTCAAGCGAGCCTGATTACAAGCGAGCCCGAGTTAAAAAGAACTGAACCGCCATTTCAACTGAAGCTGTTGCTCATTGTGAGTGTAAAGATTTCAAAAAATAAATGGAGAGGAAAGAACACAGATCTGGAAAATGCCAGAGGACCGAACCTGAAGGTTTAGACATAGCATTGAGGGATGAAGGCGTGAAGAAAGCATTCAAAGATGCCGGGTGCTGGAACTTCTGTAAAAAACTGCAAGGAGGACATGCGCAGGTAACCAAAGAGTTTGCTTTGAACTTCACCGGTTTAAATTCAAAAATAGCTATGTTGGAAGTTCAAGTGTCTCCGGAGGCAATAGTTGCTGTAACAGAAATCCCAAGAGGGCAGCAAGAATGGTTTAAGAACTTTAAATTTGATATGAATCCATGTAAAGAGTTCTTAAAAGAGGCATATGTGAATGAAGACCTAACAAAAGCAGTGCCCAGAAACTATGTTAAGGAGCATTATGCCCTTCTTCTCACCTGCATTCAGAAATACTTGACATGTGAAGGAAGATATAATAAGGTCTACTCTTATCATTTCAAGTTGCTTTTACATTTCACTGGGAAGGCTTCCATAGATATTCATTTTTACTTATTTCACAGTCTAAGTAAAATGTGTGATAAGGTGCAGCTAAGAAAAGAGGATTGCGAGACTTCTTTATTTCACCATGGTTTGATTAAATTGTTAGTTTTAGATGGCCTCCATAAGATAGGCAGAGACTGGAATTCGGTCATCTTCATGGCTGGATTAACTGGCCTTACTCCACAACCAGTCAGAGAACAACCAGTCAAAGAACTCACAATAGCTGAGCTTCAGAAGGAGGCCAGAGCTAAAAAGCAAACCAAGTCACAGCTTAAAAAACCAGTGAAGCCACTGATCATTAAAGAACAACCTCAGCAAGCAACAAAAGAAAAGACTCAGGATGAGAAGACTGTAGCTGAAACAAGCAGAGCTAAAGCAATTTCAAGAGTAAGGACAAGAAGCCAAATAAGTAAAGAAAAAGGTAAAGCCATAGCTGTTGAAGAGAGCCCAGTATCTAAAGCAAGCCTGAATGATTTATTAGAGGCCATCGAGTTTGAGCAAATTGAACCAGTGCATATTGATTTGACACAGTCATCACCAGAAAGTACCAAGAAGCCTAAGGCCTCAAAAAGGCTGAAGTTTGATGAACCAGGTGAAGAATTCATTTTCAAACCCAGAAGACCTATTACAAGGAAGCAAGTAAAGGAAGCTGAGAAATTGTCCAGAACAGAGGAAGCCGAAGAATTGTCCAGAACAGAGGAGGCAGAGAAAATTAAGCAAAAAGACACAAAAAGAACAGTCATCATATCTCAAGGAGGAAATATTATAGCTATAAGGAACTAGTTAGAAGCAGCTAAACATGAAATTGCTCAGGTGAAGAATGCCACTAGGGAGTCTGCAGTCAGGTATGCAAATTATCGTAAAGATGTATTGAAAGGAAGTGAAAACTTAGTAAACCAGGTGGATTCAGTAGCCGATGTTTACACATGGACAGTACCTGCCATTAAAGAGGCCAAACTCCTCAGAAAGATAAACATGCATCTAAGAGCTGAGAATAAAGCTATGAGAAAGAAAGTGGAAGACTTGAAGGCACAGCTAGGCCAGTTAGCTGCTGAATGAAATTGTTGTTCAAAGAAAGGTTTTGTTCCAAATTTTGTTAAATTTTGCTTAGTTTTATTGTTTTAAAGACATGTAGATCCCTGCTATATATATCCAAGGTCAAAAGAAGTTTTTGCAATCAAATGTCTGGGCGGTAAATATCTCAGGGAAAAGACAAGCTGTTTAAACAATTCAGCAGTTTCGTAGCGCGCTACGAAACTGCTGTAGGTGTTGATTTTAAACGCAGACAAACAGTTTGGTAAAATGATCGGGAATTTTCTAAAGGAAACACCTGAAGGACATGTGAGAGACCAAATGAAGCTATCACAGCCATTCAGATCAAGACAGGTGTACCTTTAAAAAGGTGAAATGTTTTGACTCAAGTTTAAAGTTTCTGTTATAAAGCCACTTTATTACCGGTCATTAGGGTTTTGAATGAGTTACATACGAGGGATTTTGGCCTGCACACTTGCCCATCGATGAAGCCTCCAACACATCAGGAACATGGTGATGTCCTATATTTTTGGGTTATTAAAAGGGTTAAAAACATGTTGCTGTATATTCGAAGTTATGGAGGACTGGAACCAAAAAGCAAGGGATATCACCTAACATCACTGAGCAGTTAAAGTATTCAGCATCCGAGGCCAACATGGAGCTTTAAATACTCATCTCAGCCATCTCAGCCAAACTACAAGGAGTCCAAGTGTCAAAGAACAAGAAGGAATCATTCTACGAAGAAGATAGAGTTAGAGTCATAGTCAAATTAGAACTCTTTAGAACTCCAGTTAGCACTAATTGTATTTAATAGTTTGTTGTAAAGCAAATAGGTGTCATCATAAGCAGAATTCGAGTTCCCCTCATGTGGGAGGAGGAAGCTCGAGGTAGTTAGAATAAGGATTTTCTATATATAGCTGGAACATCTATGTAATGAGGGTTGGAGATTTTATAAAAGAGAGTACTGTTTTGGCTTATGTAGAAAAAACAGAGTTCAGTAATATAAATGACTGTTTTACTTCTCAGGATTCATAAGGGATTTTCTTGTTCAGAATGTGTGATGGTATATTTTCTTTAGTGTTCTTTTACAGTTGTACAAATGCATAATCACTCAGAATTCATTGATCATGCTCTGACTTCCTGTATGTCTTTGTAAACTGTGGTTTTATATAAGTGGTTTTCTGAACATCCAAATGCTAAGTGCCCTGATTTCTATGTAAGGCATCATCATTGTTTGCTGTAGTATGTTTGAATCCATAGGCCCAATGGAAACTTATGTAATGTTTGTCCAGCCTTCATTATTTGTCAATGTTATTCACAAGAGTTAGCCATCTTATTAATAGTCAAAATCAATAATCCTTTGAGAGAGCCCTCTCAGGCTAAGGAGGCTAAGCCTTAGTCAAAAGATTGGTGTGAAATAGTTACTTGAAGTCTTCCTGGGTTGCAGCCTTCCAGGACTTGATTTTGAGATAACACCACATATGGGACGTTGCCATTAGAGGCACCATAAGATAAAAAAGACAATTGATCTACGGTGACAATCTTTCCTTCATGAGGAAAACGGAGCACCCAGAACAAAGAGGAAACCACACAAAACATTGCATGGGTCCAACTTTGCCCAAGTAGAAGGTTATAGTTCAGATTGGCGTCTACAACTTATATTTATAGCTTGACAGTCTTCCCTTGCAAAGTGATGGATAACTTGTGAGAATACCATTACGACGGGAGCCTCTTCCATCAAAGGCCTCCAAGGTGTTCGGGGACTGGTTGAGGAGTGGAGAGCCAATATCTTTCCAACACAAAACAAACATGATTCAGGTGGAAGCACCTTCATCAATGACAGTCCGATGGATCATCTTTCCTTTTATAATGACTTGAATTAAAAACGAAATTTGATGAGGAACATAGTTTTCAAGATCGAAAGTAATCAAGCTTGAATCAATAGGATCAATGCCCCCAATAGCAGATAATAACGATTTCCACTACGTTGGACAGGTTTGGAGAACTTCCAAAGTAGACATCTCCAAAGGCGCTTGAGCTAAATATTCGACAATACTCTAATGTTGAGCAGCTCTAGCATTCGTATTATAGGATGACTTTTGAAGCACACATTTGGGAGGCAGTCGGATAACAGATTCATTATTATGTCTCTCAATATGAAGAGGACCAAAACTAGGTGGAGCAGAAGTAGAAGGTATATCAATAGTTTCCTTTTCCACCGTTTGTTTTAGAGGGGTTTGGTAATATTTCGATCTAGTGGCTATAGAGATAGGTAATGAACCCATCATCATGTAAGCCTGAGAACCAGATGAGGTAGAGGATTGTGGTTGGTCTACCAACTGAGTCTGTTGAGATGGTAATGTCTCTTAAAAAATATTCAGGGTCCATTTGAATAAACGACTTACTTCTACATGTCAAGGACAATCCTTTGTATAATGATCTTACTGACAAATGAGGCAAGGATAATTCAACTTTCATTTGGAAGCATCATCAGCAAATGACTTGGGAGGATCATGTTTCAGGGTATCGGATTTTGCTTTACCATTACCCTTCTTCTTACCTTTCGAGGCTTTATATGTCGCGGTAGACTAAACAGCATTGACCTTGGAGGTTTTACCAGTATTCAATGGGTTTTTCAAAGGAGAAATAGAACCAGTAGTTGAAACAAATGTTTGCTTCGAAGAAGCTTTCGTGGAAGATTGGGATACTTATCCAATGATACTATCAACAGGCAGTACATCAAGAGACTTCAAAGATACAGGATCCAAAGATTTTCTTGGAGCATCGTGCAACATTTCATATAGCGTGTTGGATTGGGAATAGACCAAATCCAAATACTGGGCATAGTCAATAGCCTGGTCCTCGGTAACACAACCACCCATTGCTATATCTTTAGAAATTTTGTTTACGAATGACTTGGGGAACCATTAGTTCAACAACTCATCAGGATTTTCAAATTTTATGAGGCAATGTCGACATCTCCATTCATGGATATGATTGGAGATATGGGTCGCGTATCTTGCTTCAAAGATGTGAGAAAATGAGTACCAGTTTCATAACGAATTGGCAGTTGGAAGTGGGTGAGGAAAGACATATCCAAAGAGTTGAAGTATGCATATGTACCTCGAGGTAATTTGACGTACCACTTTGTGGCAGAACCTGTCAATGTTTGCTAAAAGAGGTGGAGACAAACATAATCATCGACATAAGAATTAGAAGAACACCATAAGTGATATGTCATCACATGGGCTTGAGGGTCCTCTTTGGCTTTTCCTTCAAACTTGGGGCAATCGCTTGGAATTTTAGTGGGAACTCGAGACCAATACGGTGAATGAAGAATTGGATCATTAGTAAGCCTCGAGACATCAGGCAATTCCAATATCGCTAAAAATGGAAATTGCGGATTAAAAGGCAAGGCCCAGTTCCAACCTTTTTGGTAAGGATTCTGCCCCCAAAGTGGAGGATTTTGACCATAAGGGACTTGATTTTGTGCCCACTGAGGGGTACCTTAACCATAATGTGGACTCTGTCTAGGGTAGGGTTGATATTGACCTACCATAGGCTGTTGATAACCATAAGGAGGATAAACATTATGTGCGACATATGGATTGTAAGGTTGCTGCACCTGTTGAACCTGGATATGAAGTGATTGGCCCTGCTGCTGGAGGGTTTGACCTTGTGTCTGCAAGGTTTTACCTTGTTGATGTACAGGTTGAGCTTGCTGCTACAAGGGTTGACCTTGTTGTAGCAAGGGTTGACCTTGTTGTTGCAAGGGTTGGCCTTGTGGATACAAGGGTTGATTGGATTATTGAACGAATTGTGTTTATTGTTGCAAAGGTTGTTGAAACTGCTGCAAATGTTTCCCTGTTGCTGCAAAGGCTACCATTATTGTTGTAGAGGTTGTTGAACAGTTCCTTGAGGGATTCCCTGTGGGTATTGGTAAGTTCCAAATGGGATTTTACCATATGCACCAGGAATATCATTTGGACCACGTTGCACATGAGGACCCGCTTGTGGAATATAGGGTGGATTTTGCAGTGCTTGTGAACCATATGGGACATAAGCCTATTGGAGTGTTATTTGCGACGTGTAAGGCTGTTGATACTGGATATTTCCTACCCTGGATGAACCAACGGGATTAGGAATACCACTAGGATTAGGTTGAATTACTCCAACTATGTGAGGTTGTGATCCACTCACATGGGTTCCACCTAACACAAGATGAATGTTTGGATTTTTCCCCCCAGGTTGTGAATAAGGAAATGGAACATTTTATCCACTTGATGGAGGGACTAAGGAACTTACAGACGCATGAATGGAAATAATCAGTTGTAGCGAAATGGAAGGTTGGAACAACGGTAATGGTTGTGACGGAATTGTTGGTTGAATGGGAACTGAAGTAACAGTAGTTTGCATGGGTATTTGAGAGGTCAAGTTAGGAAGAAATGGACTAGATGTAGGCATATAATTTGATGACCAAAGATGATTTTGGTACAAAGAGGAAGCACTAGGAGTTCCTAAAACTAATTGAGCCAAGGTTATATAAAAAAATGGAAGCATAGGCCCACAGCTTTCAGGAGTCAGTTGAGATGGGACTCTTCCCATAAAAGGAAAGCCTTCTGGATGAAATTCAAACTTGGACTCATCATCAGCATGAGGAATATGAGTAGCAAAGACTTCCAGAGGACCTCGAGGAGAGGTTGGAATCTCACCCTCCAAATCCATGGATAGAAGTAGTCGTTGAGGAGGAATCTGAGACGGACGAGGAGATAACTCCAAAGGAAAACCCGGGTTATCGTATGTACTATAAGGGCATTGAGGAGATATCACAAATGGATCAAATAACGGATGCAACGGATATAAATCAGACCTCTGTGGACTCTCAGGGATTTCTGGATCAGACTCCTGAGGTGACAATGAATCTCGAGGTGGTGGACGAGAAGCAAGGGTTTGGATTCTTGGAAAATTTCCAATTTCAAAGCCTTGAGCTTCAAGTGACTGCAGAAGTTTTGGATGAACTCCTTGTGAAGACCCTTCAGTATCAGACAATGAAGGGGAAATGTGGGGTGAACTCAATGGTTCAGCCATGGTGACTTTCTCTAAAGAGAAAAAGAAGAGGAGATGATTCGACATGTTATCGTTGGCAGTTAATTTTATGACACGAAACAACAAATAAATCAAAAAGGGTAATACTAGGCAAGAGGGTTTACCAAGTATCTGTGACCCATTATATAAACCTCAAACAAAACCAAGGACTTGATGTATGATGGCTGATCTCCCCAAATAATGTGTTCAGTGTATCACATTTACATGGCAGCTGAATCGGTTACCTATGGCTAAAGGGTAGCAACCTAATGGGGTCTCCCAATATATACTCGATGGTACGAGGAGCACAAGACCATGTTAGCACTATCTAATGTAGAACCGTTTAATGAGAGCGTCCCTATATACGTATCATACCGAAGTGCCTACGATATACCCGAAAGTACTAGAGAACCTTCTATATACTTCCATACTAGGACAGGATTTCACCCCCAGGATACACTGCAGGCAGTTAACAATAGTTGTTATGTTTAAAGATGTTGGAACATGTCTCTAGCCTAGACCTCTAGATATTTGCATTAGATGACAAATGATCCTTAGGTTAATTGAGGTAAATTTTAACTTTATCTTGAGTTAAGTTTCAATTTAATCGCTCAACAATGTCACATGTTCATATAATGCAACTAAATGATAAAAAATGAAATCTTTTCATTCGATGAAGGCTATACTACTTAAGGAAGAGAGATAACCAAATAATGCATCAAACAAGCAAGAAATGCATCAAAGCACCACACCTTATCTTCCAATGAAAAATGTAAATGAAATCTAATCTTTCATTTCACTAACAAATGCAATGCCAACATGCAATCCTATGAGAAACGAAAATCACTTTCCTTTCACTAAGATGCACTAAATCATTTCCTTTCACTTTGATCTAATAATGCAAACTAATGCAATGAGCAAAGGAAAATACAATCTAATCCAATGAAAATGAAAATCTCTTTCACTTTATGGTTTCGAATGCAAAAATGTTCCAAAAAATACTTAAATGAAGAAATCTTTCACTTTTTCTTTTTGAAACAAAGAATGAAAACAAGTACTCTCTTTCAGTCCTACCAAAGAAAACAACAGCAATATATGCTTGACAATGGAACAAAAGCAATATTCAAAGCATCAATATGACTTGACACTAACAAAAATAACTTCACAAGAATGTACTAAAAGCAACTTGAAAAAGATGTCTTGATTGCAGGAAGACTCCTGAATGGAAGCAATCAATCTCAGAGAAGCAAACCAAACAATGAGTGGAGTATGACCTATAAGCCCTAGAAACCTTAGAAGGCAATCAAGCCTTAAACACGCATTAACAAAGTCAAGAGACAATTGCAATCATACAATCATGACAATCAAGACAAGTACACTATAGCCACACTAGAAAATCATTGACAGAGGCCAAAAATAATGAAAACAAGAAGAAACCCTAATTTTCTTCTATCCTCTAGGATCAGTGCGCCTGCTATAGGAAAACATGTGATGCAAGGCAGATCAGGGCAACTGTAGTTAAAAAAGCAACTATGATAGCGCGACTATTGAAGCAGAACACATGATGGGTGAGAAAAATGAGGGAAAATAAAAAAATCTTCAAGACTATAACACATTGAGTGTCCTCAAGCAACAACCAGTGAATGCAAATAGCTATAGTGAAGCAAACAAACCAAGAAACTAACGGTTCGTCAAACTCATCAGAGAATCTGATTGAAGGAATGGATGGAAAGGGTTATAGTGTACCCAGCGGAGTCACCATTTTGTTGTCTTGGCAAATCCTCCCTGCGGACAGAGACGATCCCTCTAGCCCAATGAGTGGGACTAGCAACATACGTGACAATCTACAAGACACTTTCCTAAATTACGATCGAAATAAGAGAAGAGGAAGATGGCCTACCTCGTTCTTATGCTATAACGTCCTCCTTTGTTGAATACCTCAAATCACTTGCACTTCAAGCTCGGTCCTACTTCTCACAACATTTGAATGCCTGTGCAAGAGATCAAAGACACAATAAATCATTCAAATACAAATAGCATAATCGAGATTAATCCACTTAATAGATCAAGGAGCATTAAGATAAATGATGCATTAACACACACATTTATGAAAAGTGAACCATCAGTTGTATATATTAATGAAATAAAGGAGGAATCATAAAACCAAGCCTTGATGTCAATAAGCTCTCCTTGAGTGAATATCCAAGTCCAAGCTCAAGCTCTCCAAGCACTCCTTCTCCAAGCCAAATGAGTAGATGTAGGCACTATGTCAACATAGGGGTGCAAATAGCCAAAGACCAACCATTTGGGAATGGTAAAATATGAATATATATATGCAAGGAAAGGGATTTAGGATCTCTCCAAAGATAGGATAAGGCCCTCATCTCAAAGAGGTAGCTCATAGGGATAATACCAAAGGGCCAATTTGAGAGAACTCGACCTCATCCACACCGAAAAACTTCCAGCTCATCGTTCTGGAAGCCTCTAGATCATGAAGCTTCTTGTCCTCTTTGGGAAAAATTGTCTTTTAGGGATCATTGTGGGTATCCAAGCCAAAAATGTGATGGCGTCATGAGGCTAGTATAGTGCAAATAGTGACCAGCACGAGTTCCCAGTGTCAGGGTACCGATGATGCTAAAATTAGGGCTTTAGAGCCCTTTTATTCAGGGAAGGCTCAAGGCATTTTCCATTAGTGTTTTAGGGGTGATCTGAGCTACATATCAGGATGAGTACACTGCATGATTCCCATTTTTCAAGCACTTCAAGGTATGCCACAAGGAAGTGGGAGAGGTGTGACAAAATAATGTGTAACAATCTTAATTTATCAAACCCTAAAAAACTAGGGTTTTATCATATAACATAGACATCAACAACAAACCCTAAAAGGTTAAGGTTTCATAACATTAACATATCCTAAACATGATAGGATTTAATCATATTTTCTATATTTTATCAGCAAACCCTAAGTAAGTTAGGGTTTCATCATAGCATCAATAAACCCAAAATATTAAAAGGTTAGCATTTTTGTAGAGAACCCTAAAATTTTAGGGTTTTACCAAAAAAGAAAAAACAGCAAGAGATATTATGATAAGGATAGATTCAATCCATTAGGGGAATTTTGAAGTATAAATGGGCCTCCTAAGGAAATTATAAAATAATAGTGAAAAGAATAAAATAAGATTAGATTACATCATCAAATTTTAGAGGGAAAAAAGAAAAAACTATTTTTTCAACTTATCTCCCTATAGGTTTACTCAAATTTCGAGGGGAAACACTCGTTGGATGCATAATTTGATTCTTCATCCAAGAAGTACCCATGTTGCATACTTTCAATGGGCCCTACTACATGAAAAATGAGAAATACATGAAAAACATTATTGCAATCACGTTTTTTCATGTATTTCTCATTTTTCGTGTAGCAGGGTCCATCAAAAGTATGCAACATGGGTACTCATTGGATGAGTAATTAGATTTTTCATCCAACGAGTACTCCCGCTCGAAATTTGAGTAATACCTTAGGGAGATAAGTTGAAATATGAGTCGAAAAAGTATTTTTATTATTTTATTATTTTTTAATCTTTTTACTTTTTTACTCCAAAAATGGTGAATCATCCCCCATGGTTGATATAATCATCTTGAATCCTATTCGTTCTTATAAAGTTTATTTTGGTTGTACATTTTTATTAGGAGGCCCATTTTAGACCCCAAAACTCCCCTAATGCTAGAGATTAATTGCCCAAAAAATATAGAATCTTAATGATTTCTATAGCGAACCCCGGAAAATAAAAATTTAGTTATATAGAGCGAAGTTTCAAATGATGAATGATCATACCTTCTTGTATGAAGAAGATTTTGCGACATAACTTGCAGTCTAAAACATGCCTTAAGATTTTCTTTAGCAAACCTTGTAGAGTTTCTTTAGCAACAAGCTTACTTTCATGATACAAATACTTCCTTAAAGTTTCTTCCATAATCCTTGCGTATTACTGCAAGCTTTCATACCAAGGAAATTGAAAATAAAGGATTATCAGTATGAAACACAAAAAAATCTAGATGTATGGAGGAAATCAAACATGAAAAAGGAAACAAATAACAGGATACTCTTCTTTAGTAAAATGGTGTAGGATCCCTCTTAATCAATTCAATCTTCTTGAGGGATACCTAAAACTTATCAAAACAACTCAAGAATTTCTAACAAGACATATTAGGTCTGTGAACTCTAGAAATCAAAACACAAAAGAAAAAACTTAAAACTTAATCCTTAAAACAATAGTCTATGTTTTAAGTATAAGGATATGCAAGGGAAAGATTTAATAATATAAGTCTTTGACCTTGGATTATTCAACCTTATTCTTCTTGGGTGGAGCTTCATCAGCAATTGTTGCATGTTCTCTTTCTCTCTTCTTGTTCCTTGGATTTTCAAGACATTGGTTCTTGTAATGTCCCATCTTATGACAATTAAAACATTCAATTTTGGATAGGTCAATCTTATTCTTTGGTCCTTTAAAATTCTTGTGTCCTCCCTTTTTCTTGTAGTGAGAAGAATATGCATTGGATGTGTTGTTATCTTCATCTTCCTTCTTATCACTTACTAATGAGATGAGAGATTCTTCTTGACTGCATGCATTCCACATTTCTTCAAAGGATGGTGTTTCTTTCCAACTGCTAATACCTGATGCAAAGGAGCTCCATGATTTTGGTAGACCTAGTAGTGCAACAATCACAAGCTCTTTATTTGGTATGACTTCATCAATGGCTTGGATCTCATCTATTATTTTGGATATTCTTACAAAATAAGATGTCATATTTTTTCATCGTTATTGTTCTTAGTTCATTCTTGAGACTAACTACTTATCCAATTTTTTTATGGTGAATAATTTGGAGAGAACTTCATACATCCCTTGTGCGGTATCAATATTGTATATGTAGGGAATTAAATTACCCTTTACTCCATCTACAATTAGAATCATGGGAAATATTTTTGTTTCCCAATACTTTTCCTTCCTTGCATCATCTTAGGGTTTCTTGACTTTTCCTAGTACAAAATCCAATACTTTGTGGTTAGCAAGGATGATATCTATCCTCTTCTTCCATGCTTTATAGTTGGTGGCTCCTTCAAGTTTGGTTATTTTCTTCATTGAAGATGCCATAAATTTTACAATGTATCCCTTATTTGATATAGATAATAGGCCTTCATTTTCTTTTATGGTCCTTCTCCGTATGATCTTCCTTGAAACCTTTTTCTTGACCCTTCCTTCAATAGATTTTCAAGCTTCCTTTTTCCTTCTCTTCCTTTACCTTAGCTCTGGTACCATGTTAGAAACTCGTAAAGGAAGAAAGATTTTCTTGTATTGACAATTACTTGTGTTATTATTGTATTATTATTAACTTCCTTTATGTTCTTCTTTTATCTTATTTTCATCAAGAAATCATCAAATGAAGATCAATGACACCAGATATAGGTATTTAGCCAATGAAAAACCCCTATAAAGTGGAAAATCCAGCCATACTCTTCGAGTAGAAGATTCAAATCAAATTGAGAAAATACAAGACCTTATAGCTAGACAAAGAACCTCCTTTTACCCACAAAGTTAGACTTCCAAGATGAGTAGACAAATTTCAATAGTCAACCCTAGTCAAACAACTTCAATCCTGCAACAACCGGATTTTGGCCCTTCTAGCTTCAAAATTTTGGCCCTACTGCAGGCTTGCAACTTCCTCCCTCCTGCAACAGTCTAGAAACACGCACGTGTGGCAATAGAGAGATAAATTAAGATTTATTTTTCTTGACAAGTGTATCATTCTTATTTTAAAACCCTAGAAGTCTACAATGGAGGCTTTGACCTAAAAATAAAACAAATAAAACATGAAACCCATGCTAATAATTAATTTTATTTTATAAATATTTTTTTCTTTCTTTTGACAAACACATTTCATCATGACTCAAATACAATTATGAAGACCAAAACTAGTTACATTCTTCAACATGTTGTATATCTAAATTCACATTTAAGTCCCAGTTCTGGTTTACCGAGTTCTATGTCTGCTAATAAGTATGCTAACAGTTGTATTTCCTTGTTATGGCCATGTTAATTTGTTGAATGTTGGTGATGGAATTATGGATTCAACCCTATTATAATAATGGTTTCAACCATTACTCGTCACTAAGAATGGATTTGTAAGGCATTGGAGTCCCTCAAACATCTCAGCCTAGTTGTCGATAATCAACAAACTTGCACTTAGGATGATTTAGCCCTACTAGACTTGCAACAAAGTTGGAGGTTATGGACATGGAGAAATGTCTATCTAAAGATGGATAAATTTATGTCTTAGGGAGCATAAATTTTCTTTCATGGAACAAGAAACTTGATGTTATTGACAAAAGTTGTGATTTGATAGGATGTACAAAGTTAACAGGAGCACAAGATGGAAATTTCACATCACCTGTCATCAATAATTCATGTTGCACCATGCCAAGGTTGCTAAGGGACTTCAGCAACAAGTGAGCGCGGTCAACAAATGATGTGGTACAGTAAAATCCTCGTCATATATCGCTAGGATTTTCCATTACGCTGCAAAGGAAAGATGATGGTTTAACCCCTATGTGAGTGTGTGGGAACTATTGTCGAAGAGAAGGATAGAGTGTCATTTTTTCATTAAATGGGAAAACATTGATTTTCACAGAGGTCAAGGACCTCATGGGATCACAAAAAAATATGAGGTGATGAATGCCATGAGGGATATGAATGATGTGTCCCTACGATGTGGTGAGGTTATCAATGTGTCACTTTATCAACATGACACATGGAAAGTAAATATGGCCTTTGGGATGTCCAAGTGGTCATTTTTTGGATGACATGTGGCACCACTAGAGAATGGCATAAGGTAGGATGACATCACCCAGACATCAACAAGACGTGGTATAAGTGGGTGATGTGGAGACCTATGTTGACTTGGAAGTAAGTGACATGTGGTGTTGGTTTTTTGTGCCAACTAGCGTGGTGATGTTGACATGGTAGTACACATGACTGGAAGCCACAACATTGCATAACTCGGGACCAAAAAGGTATTTTGTAGTGCCTTTTTACCACGAGGTGTGGGGTAGATAGGTGGTGTGGAGGAGACAGAGCAACGGGATGAAGATCATCTGCATCATTTAACATGAAAATGTGTGGTGCACCGTGGAGGCTTGAATGGGTAGCATTCTAAAGAAATGGCATGGGGACAACGACATTATGGCAGTACAACATGTCAGGTGCCACAGTGGACCTCATTTTAGGTGACAGTGCCACATGGGTACATGTGGCATGTACTTGATGATGTGGCAAGGGTTATTGGGCCCAAACTTCAAGTGGGTCTAATTTTCAATCTAGGGGTCAAATTGAGGAAAATTTCATATCGTCGGAAAGCTCTCGATGTGTCAAATCTGATGATATTATCCAAATTTAGTTCCACACACTTTGGGGAAGAAGGAATTTTGTAACCCTGTCTTCATAATGAGACCATGGAGGTTGGGATAATTGTAAGTAAAACCTCCCACTAGGCTTGTGAAGTCTAAGGGGGTGGGAGGGAGCATTATAGAGTGGTATCAGAGCACCTAGGTTCAACACTTGAACTAGACGGGCCTAGAAGGATAATCTTAAAGCTATGTTAAAGAGTGAAGTGTTTTATAGTGATTATTGTTATGCACAAATTAGTTTTTCTTGTATCATTTTGATTGTGAAGTGCATACTAACTTTAAATATGCTGCTTGAGATAACCTCACATCCATATACTCATTACAGATCTGTCAAGGCAATGGGTAAATATGATTATTTATATATTGTTGGCTAACAGTTATGTGCGTATGGTAGCACATTAGAAGACACCAAGAAATAGTTAAGAGAGTAAAAGAGTGAGTTTCAGAATGTCATAGTACATCATTGATGAATACCAACATTACTAGGAAGAACAGTCAATTGAAAAAAGAAGAGAGGAAAATCTCCTGATTGGGTGAGCACCCTCAGAAGTATAGGAGCTAAAATGAGGAGCTATAAGGATAAAAATGAAAGTATTTTCATGGCTCATGAGAAGCAAGAATAAGTGAATTCCATCATATTAAAGGGTTTTTCAAACTTGCAAAGGCATAGGTAGGCAAGCGAGGATATAATGAGAGGTGAAACTCCACTAAGTACTCCAAAGAGGAGGATTGGAAGTTGTGAGTGATTGTCTAGTGCTACAACTAAGAGACACTGCCAACAGAGAAGGAAAGGAAAGCATTTCCTTCCAAAATAATTTAAGAAGGAAAATTTTCCTATATTCGATGGATAGGTGAGGAATGTTGATGAAGTAGAGCCATGGTTACTAGGAATGAATAAATATTTTAGTGTGCATGATTAATCTAAAAATATGAAAGAAAGAGTAGCCACTTTCAACTTGAAAAGAAAGCCTTGATATTTAGTGGGAAAACATGAAGAATGTCAAGAACATTCAAGAGAAGAAGTTGTCCTCGAGGATATTTGAGATATATTTCTGGAAAAGGTGTATGTTTGAGATGTACGTTCCAACCCCTCACAAAATTTTACACCCTCATCCACATCTAGATATTGGGATCCCATATGCAACCATACATCAATGTTATCCATCCATCTGCTACATCTAGCCATTCGGCCTTCCAGCTCATATTTTCCTATTTCCACGTCTGAATCTCCAGATTCACCACAAGGTAATTTGGCCCCAAATGCATTTGGTCATGCATAGTATTAAGTGCTCCCATTACATCCCAAAGGCCTAGATATCAGATGTGGGTTACATTGGATGAAGGAAATATAACCAGATGGGATCTGACGTATGCACATAAGTGATGGCCATTTACACCATTAAATATTGGATGTCGAGATCCAATACTTAGAACAAAATTTGTTTGGATACAAATGGAATTTTAAAAGGATATTTGGTCTCACAGGATATCTAGGTCGTGCTCAAGAGAACCTTTCCTTACCATCCCCAAACCCTGGATGCATGGATATGATCTGCTATAAAATAGTAATTTGGTCCAGATGTGGTATGGCCTCCATGTGGAGGAGTTGACCCTTGCAACCCCTAGATGCCCGAATCCTTGGATTTCTGCACCAGTCCAAATAAGAAGGAAAAACAAGGAGAAATTAGGGAAATTTCCTAAGGTAGAGGACATGTAATGAACACTAAATTTCCTAAACATCAAGACCAGAGTATGAGAAAATAATCCCAAAGGCATTGCGCCATCTTAAAATAGTGAAATATCAGGATGTTATAGTTTATTACAATTATATGTTACAGCAATGTATAAGTGTGCATAAATCATAGATTTACCACTTCGCTCATAAACTAAGTAACATCAAATTTAACTAGACATTCATTGAAATCATAACATATAGAACTAGCCTACAAATTTTGAGTTTGACAGCAAAATTAACACTACAAAACATTCCATATAACTAGAGACATAATAATCAGTTGTCAACCATGAACATATAGTGATTTCAAGTATTCCTTGATGAGGCATACAGAACTACACGTCATCCAATAACAAAAGCATTATTATAACTCATAATAAACCATTATACTTATCTCATTGAGTTAGAATAGCTAGAAACGAAGGAGGAACTTCCAATCTTTACTCAACCATAGGCTAGCTACACTGAAATCTCTCTTGCAGCTAACTACCCTCAAGCTAGATCCAGAGTCTAAGGGAATGATTGCACAAGGGAACTTTTCACACAAATGGTTTAGATGAACACTCAAGATATGGATTCCGCTATTCAGGTGATCCATCCCCTACTATTTAGCATTAAGCACCTGAATGACTCACTTACTCTCTAAGTTTCTAAACACACAGCCTCACCTAACTTCCAAAGAAGTATGTTGCTCAAATACATAGGATTGAATTAATTGTATAAGTGGTTTGATAGCCAACCGGAAAGCACTTAACAGTTTATTATCCAACAACAAGCACCAAGTAGATTCATTAATTAGTCAAAAAGAACTTAGTGGTTCATCATCCAACCAGTAAGCACTAAGTGGTTCATCATCCAAACTGCAAGCACCTAGTAGTTTCATTAATTGTCTAGCAAGCACCTAGTAGTTCCATTAACTGGCTAGAAAGAACCTAGTGGTTCAACATCAAACTACAAACATTAAGTGTTTTCATTAACCATTCAGCAAGAACTTAGTGGTTCATTATTCAACAAGAAAGAAATAAGTGGTTCATCATCCAAACTACAAGCACTAAGTGGTTCATCAGCCAAGGGAAAGCACTTAGTGTTTGAATTCAATCCCTCCTCTTCACAATGGAAATTCACGCTTAGATAACAATTTAGTGGTCTCAAACATAGTCATTGAACTCCCATTAAATCATCAAACCCTGAATCACTTGTGTTGTGCATATATGTAGAATTTCTTTGTCATCCCTTGGTTCCACTGAGAGAGAACTGCCTTAGCTCTTCAATGTGTTATCTTGAAGAGTTATCTCTTCGATCCATGACAACAGAAAGGGGAATGGGCACCTCCTACCATTTCACCATCCTTGTCTAATATTTTCTCTCATAAATTAACTAATATAAAATTATGCCAACTCCATTTCGGCCCCAACCGCATCATAACAAAACCTGTCAAAAAGTGGTTTTTCCAAGTTTACATGCAACTTCAACATTTATGTCAAATGGTATGTGCCACGGTTTTTCAAACTAGGTGACAAATAAAGTGGCTTCCAGCATTAAATTTGGTAGGCCATGGTTTTCAAAATACACAAGTATGAAAGCTTCCCTCAAACCAAGGATTTGTAAGACTACACATTCTTCAGTTGTTTTTTAATTAATTTTATATAATAATTAGAAATTATTTAATCATAGGTTTAGTCAATCATGGATTTACCATGCTAGTGTTGTGGTTACATTTGAAATTTCAAAATATAGGGCCAAAATAGGGTATGTTACAAATCCTACCCCTTTGAAGGAACATTTTCCTTGGTGTTCTACAAACAGAGAACAACAACAAAAACTGAGCTTTATAGTCATAGTTATTTACGTCCACTTACACATTAAACAAAAATGGGTGCAGTGCCCTCATTTTATTTTCATATTCCTAAGTTGCTTCATCTGGTCCAAAGTGCTTCCATTGCACTTTGACATGTTCTATTACTCTATTCTAGAGCATAGTATGCCTCTGATCCAATATGCATAATGTTTCTAGTTGGAACACCCCCTCAGATTCCACCTACATCACAAACCAATAAATCACATGATGAGTGTCACATACATACTTCTTAAGAAATGATATGTGAACTACATCATGTGCTTTCATAGTAGGTGGTAAGGCTAGTCTATAAGCCATTCATCCCACTCTTTCCAAAATGTGAAATGGCCCACAAATCTAGGTGTTAGCTTAACACAAGACCCCACTTACAGTGAGCTCTTTCTTCGTTTGATGTAGTGGTATACATGATCTCCCACTTGGAATTTTTTGTGCGTTCTCTTATGATCTACATAGCGCATCTTCCTATCTTCATCTACTTTCATTTTTTTTATACTAATTACTTCTTGCTCCATCTCCTTCAACACATCAGGTCCAAGAACCACTTTGTTTCTTCGATCATCCCAGCTAATGGGGGTGTTACATTTTCTTCCATACAAGGACTCGAAAGGGTTCATCTTCCATGACTCTTGATAATCGTTATCGTATGAAAATTAAACTACTGGCATAAACTCTTCCCACCTCCTTAGTTGATGCATAACACACATTCTTAACAATTACATTCTCAACATGTATTCTAAAATTTTATTCACCCTTTCAATTTTTCCATCATTTTGAGGGTGATGAGTCCCAATATTGGTAAACAATGCTTTTCAAAAATTTGTTGTGAACTTCGCATCCTAATGTAAGATGATATTCTTGGGTATTCCATGCAACCTAAATATCTCATTCATGAAAATATGGGTTATGTCAATGGCCTTGTAGGTGGACTTGACAGGTATGAAGTGAGCTTCCTTGCTCAAATTTCCTAATACCACCATAATGGCATCATGTTTTGTGGATGCCTTCGGCAATCCTTAGATGAAATCCATGGATATGAATTCCCACTTCCACTTATGGGTTGTAATTGGTTGCAGCAACCCCATTGGGTGTCTACATTCCACTATAACAATTGACATTCTAGACACCTAGAAATGTATTTAGAAACTTCCTTCTTCATTCTTGGCCAATAATACATCATTTTCATGGTTGTTTTCATTTGATAATAACCAAGGTGACCAAATTAAGGTATTTCATGGAACTCGTCCATTATGATATTCTTCAATTCACCTATACAAGGCACATACCATGTACCTTTAAACAACAACATACTATCAACAATGAAATTCTAGTTCTTGTTGAGTGTTCCTTCTGGTTCTTGTTGTATGCATTCCTTCATGTGTTAGAAATGTTCATCATGTTGTAATGTTTCTTTGATATTTTCTTTAATGTCAACTTCATGAGTACTCAGATTCCAAATGAGTTACTTGTATACTTCTGATAAGTGCATCTTATTTTGTGTTCTTTGTATCCTTGATATGCTTGATCTCGAAGTCCAATTCACTAATGAGATCTAACCATATAACTTGTCTTTCATTTAACATGGGTTGGTAAAATAAGTATCTTTACCCTCCATGATCTAACATCAGCACAATTTTTCTTTCAAGCAAGTAGTGCATCCACAGCTTTAGTGCATGCCTAATTGATGTGAGTTCCAGGTCATGGGTGACAATGTTTTTCATGTTCATTTACTTTTTTTAATTCATAATAGATCACATTCTCTTATTGCATTAGGAATATACCTATTCTTTCTTTAGAATCATGTTTAAAAACTAAGAAATCCTTTCCAAATTAATTATTCTCAATATCAATGCATGTGTGAGCAAATGCTTGAGCTAGGTGTGCACTCTGATGTCCATTGGAATTCTACCTCACTATTATTTGATGTCTGATCTTTGATAAATCATGGATGAATCGTCAATAATAACTAGCTAATCCCATGAAGGATCTAACTTCCATGACATTGTGGGGGGTAGGCCACTCCATTATGCCTTTATCTTCTTGGGGTCCATAGTTACTCCTCTTGAAATGGAATTCCCACATACTAAACTTGTGACTTAAATAATTCACATTTGTTGAGCTTAGTATAGAGATTTTTCTCTCTCAAAAACTATAGTACTACTTTCAAGTTCTCCCATGCTCTTCTCTAGTTTTAAAATATACTAAGATGTCATCTATGAAAACCAATACAAACTTGTCCAAATATGGGTTGAGACTATTCAATTGAAAAATAAATGTGGTGGGGGCATTTGTAAGCCCATAAAGTATGACCACAAAATTATAGTGCTCGTACCTCATTATGAAATTTTTCTTATGCATGTCTTCATCTTTATTCTGATTTGGTGACAGCCAAACCTTAAATCTCTTTTACAAAATATTGTCTCCTCTCATCTAGTTAAATAAATCATCAATTTTTGGCAGTGGGGTATTTGTTCTTCATCGTTTCTTTGTTCAATTGGTGATAATCAATACACAATCATAGTGTACCATATTTCTTCTTTACAAATAGTGTTGGGGCTCCCCAAGGTGACACACTAGGTCTGATATACCCCTTATTCAACATCTTTTTTAGATGTAGTTTTAATTCTACTAGTTCTGGTGTGCTCATATGATATGGGGCCTTAAAAACTGGTATTGAACTAGGAATAAATTCAATGGAGAATTAAATGTCTCTCTTGGGTGGTAATCTGGATATATCTTTCAGAAATACATCACTATATTGTTTTAAGATAGGGTGATCATTGGGTCTGGGTTTGTTTCCCTCTGTCACACTAGTTACTTGGATCATAAATAGGGAAATCCACTTCTGATTGAATTTTTTCACTTGCGGCCTTGAACCTACTTGAATGAAATAGGTTTTCTATTTCCATGCAATGTATTTCCTTCGCCTTCATTACTGAGGAACTCTAGAGATTTGTTATATTAGTCTAGTTTGGTTATGTGGGTTTCTCGTGATCTGAATTGGGGAATATCAGTAATGTTGTGCTAATTTCCCTCATCAAAATATAAAAATGTACTTGAGGTTTGACTCTGAAATACCAAGTAAAAGCATGAATTTTATGTGTTTTTACTTAAGTTGGTTTCATGAAGAAACTTAAAACATGAAACCAAAACACTAAATGGAAGCATGTATCAAACAATAATAAACTATCCATTGGTAAAGGAGTTCAACCCTCCTGGGCTACATCTCCCTGGATCATCTCTAAAGGCATGACCCCTTCTCATTATGCTCAATATCAAGAAAAGAAGAGTAGATAAGTTGTTGAAATGGAATGGCTAGTTTCTCCTTCAAAGAAACAACTTCCTACAAAATTTATCACTCCATACACATGTTAACCTACAATTAAACATGTAAATATTCAGTAAACACAGGCATCTTACACCAAGACCCCATACTCCAACTTCCAAGAACATAAACAAGTACTATAATCCACTTGAAGTACTTAAACAATTATCTTTCTCCATACACATATAGAGCAAAGAAAAAATAAAGTTATCGCACTGTTGTAATGGCTGCTACAGAAAACATATGGAGGTTGGAAGACCTCTGTAAGGTCATCTCCATCTTGGAACTCCTCCATAAACTGAATCAACACTCTGGTTGACCAAGGCACCCATAGGCTTCACTTTACAAAAATCCTATCCAAAAGTGCTCCTTTGCTCCTGAAACATATTCCAATGAGTTCAAAATGCCCAAAAATGGCTATCTAGCCTCTTTTTGCATCACATTTGGTCAAAAATTGTCTTAGTTATGGCTTTTGACAGTCTTTCCACAATTTTCTCCTCCAAATCTGGCTTATTTCCAGTTAAATTCATTACCCACAGTTAAAACTAGTAGTTCCACTGAAATCAATGGCTCCGCCATCATTCCCGCCTATCTCATAGTTAAGGGCCGAGTGGTCACATGCGGAGTGGTGGTCCGGCAAAAAGGCTACGGTTCCACATCACTCTCGGATATCACAATCGGCGAAGTCCATTGGCGTATAGATCCTTACATCGGGTGCTTTGTGGACTCGTCGGGATTATTAAATACAACATATGACATATCGCATTTGGGAACCCCATCGCAATCGCAATCACAATCGACACTTAAGCATTTGACGTATCAACCCAACTTGCATTTTGCAGTAACACGGACCCGTCGGGATTATAAATCTCAATGCATAAAACATCGCATCCAACAGTCTTATCGCAATCGTCACTTTCCCTCGACGGATATCAAATTCCATACACTGTGATAGCAGCAGACCCGTCGGGGTTATAAAATACAGCATATAAAAATATCGGGTATGGAAATTCCCCGTCGCAAATCAAAATCGGTGTTATCGACGGTGACATATATATATCGGCGGGTACCGGGTACGATATGCAATTGCGATATATCGCATCGCAACCGTGACTATTTCGGGGGCTGATTCTTAACATTATGCGATATGTGATTGTGATCACATCACATCGCAACCTGCTCTGCGCCGGGGGCTGATTCTTTAATGCTGACCTATCTTTTGCTCTGATATGCGATATGCGGGGGCCAGTGGCGGCCTGCCATTTGGAGCCTCCTCATTCCTTGAAGGGCTTTTCCATGTCATCCAATCATGCCATGTCATCAAGTGAACCCTGAACTTTAACTTGCTCTAACTTCTGCATACGAGCTCGAATTTGAGTTTCTTTTGCACCATTAGATTCAGAATGACGAGTTATTATATCTGAAGCTAAGATTATCAAGATTCTGACACTTTGAGTTTTTGGAAAATTTTAAATTGTTGATCACTCTTCCCCAGTGAAAAAAATTTGGTCTCTAAAAGCATTAAATAATCTGCAACTTCTCTGTACTTTGTCTGCACCACAAGTGTCCTACAATTCATCCTTCCTTCTCCTTCACCTTTGTTCTTCGAAGACATAAGCGATGAGCCGACACCTATCCATGTCACTATGGCCATCCACAGCAACATCTTTCCCAAGAAGAATTCCAAGAAGATGATCACATTGGAATTGCTTAGCTACAAAATACTTATCAAGGATAAAATCCTAAAAGACTTTTCGAAATGAAACCAAACAAGCTTCACATAGTGAGTACTTGTATAAATTTAGTGCTACACACATTTCGAACATACTAAATGTGTTGCAACTACTCACATTTCGAACATACTAAATGTGCTGCAACTACTCATACAACAGTTTTAAAATGATTTTTCAAACTACAAGTAGAAATGCATTTTACAAAATGGAATACCAAATTTCTCCATTCAAATTAACTATCAACAAGCCAAACTAGCAATGTAATGCTTAAAGAAAACATTGTTGCATATAAGTGAATTATTTATGAACGTCACTTTTACAAATTACCCAACTATGGGGATATGCAACTAGTACAAAACAAAAATTTACAAACTTCAGTTGGACAAATAGTCTGCCCATTTCTTACCCAACCAAGTGAATGAACCCTCTATTTGAACTTTCTCTTCTTCTGAAGTTGCTTTAGGGATGGTCGCATCTTGTGCCACTTTTTCTTTTGTTGCTTCCTCTTCTGGTGCTTGCATGATTTGCATTCCCTTACCAGGATGAAGTTGTGGAAACAATTTCCAACACTTTTTGACCCAATGTCCATTGATATTGTAATGAGTACGGAAGTTCTTTTGAGCTCCTCTCGACTCACTTGCCTTTATCCTTGGATGAGATTTTCTCCTTTTGATCTCAATTCCAGTAGACATAAACATCTTCTTGATCATAGCTTTCCCTTTATTGCACTTATCTACACAATCGTTAGATGAAAGGCAAAAGGTGAATGGAAACATTTTCCTCAACATGTTATTCAAATATGCATGTTGTTTTCCATCATGAACAACATTTGAATTAACAGGACAATTATACCTCTGTTTTTTGTCATTTGGCTTACGTTGCCTGCATGAGGAACTTGTGTGGCAAGAAGAACTCGGCTTTCCTTCTTCTTCAACTTTTACATCTCTCTTTGGAGACGTTCTGCACTGTAAGTCCTCCTTACGCTTGAGGAACCAAGCGGGAACCATTTCTGGATGCAACTCCCAACATCTTGCCTCCTCATGTCCTTTCTTACGGAAAAAGGAACACGATATCCATGAACTATCACTAGAAGACCACTCTTCTTTTGCAACATAGCCTAAGCCTTCATATTTAGGCCTCTCCTTGGCCTCAATTGGATTTTTAATGCCTTACTAGTTTACTCCAAGGCCTCCTCCCTTGTAACCCATATTGGTTAAGAGCTTGGATCCAATGCCTTTACTGTGTTTTTCAAAGGCTGCAAATGAATTTACATCAACACTTTCGCATAAGGAAGAAGCATGTAAATTCTTACCATTTCCTTCATCTTTCGATTGACACTCGAAGATGTTTTCGATTTCCCTTTTAATTCGATATAGTCCTTTTGGACTCTTCGGCTATCTTCTTTCAGCTCCTCAGATTTGGGTGTTGATAGAACCTCATCTTCCACATCATGTGGACAAAAGGTACAAAATTTTCCATCTACCTTCTCGAAGGGACCTTCTACACTAGCATCTTGCATAATAGTTGTAGAAAAGCATGAAGATTGTGAAGAAAATGGTGGTTTATCACCATTCTTGTTACCTTCTTCCCTTGGAGAACATTCTCCTCTTGGAGGTATAGAGCTTTCACCTTGCAATTTGGTATTCCTCTCTTCATAGAGGACTTTCACCCTTTCTGCCATGTCTAAGAAAGCCTTTCTAAAAGCCTTCATATCCTCTAAAATTCTTGCATGCTCTCCTCCTTGGGACATGCTTTTCTTGAAGATTCTACTGCAATTTGAGGTAGAACTTGGTGGTAGAGATTGTAACAATCTTTCTCTCCTTTCCAAAACCTTCTCCTCAATGGACTTCAAAACAAATTCACTTGCAAACAAAAGTCAATTCCTCCTTGCGCAAAGAAAACCATAGCTTTGATACCAACCTGGTCTGAATTGGGGCAGATTAGTAATGTTTTGTTAATCCCCCTCATCAAAATATAAGAACATGCTTGAGGTTTGACTCCAAAATAGCAAGTAAAAGCATGAATTTTATGTGTTTTTACTTAGGTTAGTTTCATGAAGAAACTTAAAACATGAAACCAAAACACTAAATGGAAGCATGTATCAAACAATAATACACCATCCATTGATAAAGGAGTTCACCCCTCCTAGGCTACATCTCCTTGGATCATCTTTGATGGCATGACCTCTTCTCATTATGTTCAATATCAAGAAAAGAATAGTACATAAGCTACTGAAATGAAATGGCTAGTTTCTCCTTCAAAGAAACAACTCCTACAAAATTTCTCACTCCATACACATGTTAACCTACAATTAAACATGTAAATTTTCAGCAAACACAGGCATCTTACACCAAGACCCCATACTCCAACTTCCAAGAACATAAACAGTTCTACAATCCACTTGAGGTACTTAAACAATTCTCTTTCTCCATACATATAGAGCAAAGAAGAAATAAAGCTACATCACTGCTATAATGGTTGCTGCAGAAAACATATGCAGGCTAGAAGACCCCTGCAAGGTCATCTCCATCTTGGAACTCCTCCATAAACTGAATCAACACTCTGGTTGACTAGGGCACCCATAGGCTTCACTTTACAAAAAGCTTATCCAGAAGGGCTCCTTTGCTCTTGAAACTTGTTCCAATGAGTTCAAAATGCCCAAAAATGGCTATCAAGCCTCTTTTTGCATCCCATTTGGTCGAAAATTATCTTAGTTATGACTTGTGTTAGTCTTTCCACAATTTTCTCCTCCAAATCTGGCTTACTACCAGTTAAATTCATTATCCGCTAAAATCAGCGGTTCCGCCATCATACCCGCATATCGTGTGGTTAAGGGCCGAATGGTCACATGTAGAGTGGTGGTCCGAAAGAAAAGGCTATGGCTCCATAGCCCTCTCAGATATCACAATCGGCGAAGTCCATCGGCATATAGACCCTTACATCAGGTGCTCTATGGACCCGCAGGGATTATTAAATACAACATATAACATATTGCATCCGGGAACCCCATCGAAATCGAAATCGCAATCAGTGCTTAAACCTTCGACGTATCAACCCAACTTGTGTTTTGCGATAACACGGACCAGCCAGAATTATAAATCTCAATGCATAAAACATCGCATCCAACAGTCTTATCACAATCAGCACTTTCCCTCAGCAGATATCAAAGTCCATACACTGTGATAGTAGCGAACCCCTCGAGGTTATAAAATACAGCGTATAACAATATTAGGTCTGGAAGTTCCCCATCGCAAATCGCAATCGGAGGTGACATATATATATATCGGTACCGGGTGCGATATATGATTGTGATATATCGCATCGCAACCCTGACTGTGTCGAGGGCCGATTCTTAATATTATGTGATTGTGATCGCATCGGATCGTAGCCTGCTCTACGCCGAGGGCTGATTCTTTAACGCCGACCTGTCTTTTGCTCTGATATGTGATATGCGAAGGAAAATGGCGGCCTACCACCTAGAACCTCTTCATTCGCTGAAGGGATTTTCCATGTCATCCAATCCTGCCATGTCATCAAGTCAACCATGAACTTTGATTTGCTCTAACTTCTGCATATGAGCTCGAATTTGAGTTTTGTTCACACCGTTGGATTCAGAATGACGAGCTCTTTCATTTGAAGCTAAGCTTATCAAGATTCTGACAGTTTGAATTTTTGGAAAATTTTGAGCTATTGATCATCCAACCAGTGCATGTCAATTAAAATGTCATATGAACCCAATAGAAGTATGTTGAGATTTGTTATGGTTTTCATGTTATCTAGTTCTAAGTGGCATAACTCCACTAGCTCCATCACTCTCTTTTTGGCTCTCATGGCTATCTAGACTAGCCAAGACTTGGCATGTGCTTTCTTTTGCAAGGCACAATCTTCTATAATTTTGGGCTGATATGTCTGAAATTAGAGCCTAGATTAATTAAAATCAAAACTAGTTGGTTAATGATCATACCTTCCATTTTAGGAATTCAAACTTGATGATCCACTTGTTGGTTATCCAACGTTACATAAATTTGAGGCACATTCTAAGCCGCATTGTTCATTGGTGTTTCCTCTTGCATGTTGTATAACATTTTCTCATTATGTTGTTGTTCGTTAGGATAGTCCTTCTGCAAGCCCTTTCCTCCACATATCCAACACTATAATATTCATCTATTAATTCCCTTGGCCTCTTCTCTCACAGGTTTAGTGGGTCGATCTTTATTGTCACCATGGAATTTCATTGGAATCCCCCTCTAGCACGGGTGGTGAACCTACTATTTTCCCCATCTGCCTGGGCCCATAATATTTTGATCCTTTTCCTTTAAATATGGTCATATCCTTCTTCTTCCAATATGTCTGGACTTCAGTATTATTCTCAGAATGATCATAGAAGTACTTAGTTTTCTGGATGGTGTCTGCTAATTTTCTTGGACCATTAAACCCAATCATGTCTTAGTCATCTTATGGTAAACCACTAAGGTTCCTTTGAATCTTCAACTTGTCATATTTTATGTATGGAACATACCACAACAATCCTAAGAATGTATTTGTGCATTCGTTTGTGGTAAGTTTCCCTAGTTTATTCTTATGGAAATTTTTAATTTTGTTATCACAGTAGCTCTTTGATAGGTACTTCTCATGCAAATATTCCTCAAACTCTCTCCATGGAAAATCCTTATCCCTAATTCCCTTGAAATTTCTCAAATACTCCTACCAAATATCAACTTTTCCTTTCAAGTTAAAAACGGCTACTTTGGCCTTCTGGCATTAATCTTTCTCACTCCTTCCTTGCCAGCGATGTCTTCTGGATGCAACACTTAACAATTGGTTATGGCTACTAGACTCTCCTTCTAGAGTTGGGAGGGGTCTTTTACCTCACTGTCTATTCACTCGTTTTTCTATTTATTTTCCTTGACTTACTTTCTTCTATGTTATTAATCTCCAATCCATGTCTCCATACTCCTAATGGACTTTGATTGGATTTGTGTTTTCCTATATAGTTGGCACCAATATTGTGTCATTTTTTCCATTGCAAATATGATAGACTCTGCAAAATTATTGCATTCACCTTTTCTTGCTTCTTTTGTGCTCTAAACAGATGTTCATTGTTTACCTTACAACTTCTCAATTCATCGTTCAACCTCCTGAGAGTGTCCATCCACTCAAGGGAATTCTCGTCCAACCTATTTCCAACTATTTTCTCTTCCTAATTATCTTCGGATCTATTTATTTTGTATTACACCATTCTTCTACTCATTCTTTTCTTTTTGGATAAAACTTGTGTTTTCTTATGTGTTTTCACACACACACATTATGGAAATAGTAACATATTTCCTTGGTTTTCGACACTAAACATGTTGATCTAAAACTATTCACAAAATTAAAACCCATGTTAGTCACATAGAATATAAGATGTGTAAGAATTTTAGCAAGGTTAGCAACTACATCAACAATAAATCTAAAGAAAGTCAAAATATGCAATAATTAAAATGTTATATTAAATTATGTCTAAGAGCCTTTTCAGGTCTAGTGTTGAACCTAAGCTCTAGTACCACTCTATAACACTCCCTCCTACCCCCTTTTACTATATGGGGTTGCGGGAGGTGTTAACTATTTACTTTAACCCGACCTCGAAGGTCTATTATGAAGATGGGGTTACAAAATCCTCTTTTCTTCCAATATCAGTGAAACTTAAAAAAAAAACTCCACCATCGCATTCATCTTATAGAGATATTTCAGTGATATCAATTATATCTCAATCTGACTCTTGGAATGAAAGTTATGCCCTTCTGAATTTTGACCAATTATATGGAGCCACATCAATATTGAGCTACCACATGGAATCCATGTGGCTCCTATCTGGCTCATGTGATGCCACCACATCAACATAATGTGGGTTCCATGTCATCACAACATGATTCCATGTCATCATGGGTTACCATGTGGCATCCATGTGGCCACTAGAAGATCGCCATGGCACTTGCCATGTCAACTTAACACGAGGCCCCACCAAGCCCTTCCCCCTTCATGCTTTACAACATGTTTACATTATATCTAATTTGCATGGAATCTGGCATTTCAACCTTGTGTTAGCTATTACTATTTTTGAACCCCCAGATCTATGGATCCATTCCTCGTGCAATTTATTTGGCGTAGGACCCACCAAATGATATCGACTCACCAAAAATTCAGCCCCTCACAAAATTATATGCCCTCATCCATATATGGATCTCTAGATCTCACTACAGCCACTCCTCAATGTAATTTGACCATACATTACATCTGACCATCCAGCCTTCCACCTCATATTCACTCCTTTCCACATCCAGATATTTGGATCTACCACAAGGTAATCCAGCCCTTTATGCATCCATTCATGCACAGATGTAAGTGTTCCCGCCACACCTCAGAGGCCTAGATCCTAAATGTGGACCATGTTGGATGAAGGTGTTGACAATGTTGGACCCGCCAACATGTCAGGGGATCTCCCCGATAAGAAGTCCCAATTAGACCTCAGATTGTTTGGTGTAGGAGTCCCAGCAGTGGGTCCTACGGTATTGCCTTGACCGTGGTTTCACACAGAGGCAAGTAAGATGTCCCTGTTGGTAGCAAAGGTGTGATAGCTGTGGCGAGTCAAGGAAGGTGTATGAATGGTTCTAATACACGGAAAGTGGGGCGAGTGCGCCCCTTAGAAACCTATAATAGTACTCAGCTTGGAAGGGAACACACGAACAAAGATGCATCGCCAGCTAGGAAGCAAGTTAGCGAGCAATCCAAAGTGATTTTTAAACCAATCAATACATTTTAGTAAGATTTGTACATACTTATATAGAATAGTCCATACATGCATGCGTAAGCAAAAAAATACATATATCATTTAGAGTAAACAAGAGAGCTGGAATACAATACAACATATGCATGAAACACGATGGCTCTGTTATATTAAGAAGTGTAAGTTCCAACCATACAATACATCCATGTCCACCTGTTATCCCCAATAGTGGAACGTTACAGCCACAACCACCTGCTCCTCCAAAGAGATATACTAGCTCTGTGCAGTGGAGAAGCCAAGGCTCGTTACAATATTGTCCAAGCTTTCTCTAAGATACTCCTATTGGAAGGTTGGCTGACAAAAATCCTTTACGATGAGTTATGAGGGACTATTTATAGCAAAGGGTGGGGTGATCCTTGACATTCCCCTTTGTGACAGTTCATCTACCCTCATGACTCTTCATCTACTCTATGACTGTTACATCCAACTATCGACACTTGAACTTACACTTGACAAGATGTTACGTTACAATTCACATGTACCCATGGGAGAAAAAAATGGCTTGAGCAAGCCATTCAAGACATCACTATGACTCAGATAACCGTGGGAATTCCAACTCTTCAACATCTTCACGATGATCAACAGTAGCGTACTAATGCCAAGATCAGTATTCCGCAATGGTGTTCGTGTACTCCAAGGTGACATCTTTTTGGAACCTGACTCTTACCTCCATAGCATCCGAGTACACTGATCAGGCTCATCTATCCAACTCGTCTGAAAGCATGCACATCATTCTCTTCAACGCGACCAGACCAGCAACATACTTGTGCATGGTGTGTGCACTGATTGGCAAGCCTGCGCTAGTGGCTATGCCCATCAACTCACCAAAGTACGAGTCAAGCTCTAGTCAGAGATGTGCCTTTGTCTTCGCATGGGTGAGAGTCCCAATGGATGGGATCACATGTGCGTGCACCACAACATCCATACTCTTGAATACACGTGCATGGGAAGCTTGTAGACTAGTGATGAGCTGTGGGAGCTCTTCATAGTTCCGGATCTGACTCTGGATGCATGCCTTTAGCTCAACCGCTCTGGGCTTCATCATCTTAGGCAAGTGAAGCGGGGCTCCCTTGTATCTCATCGTCCACGTTTTCATGTAATCAATAGCAGTATGCACGTTCGACAAGATACGTGCTCTCCTAGCACATCGTTGCTACCATTCATTGAGATGGACGACTACTTTATGCATGGTACCAAACTTGGAATACAATGCCCGCATGACTGTGTTAAGGGACAATATTTCATCTAGTATTTCCTTCTTCAGTTCTTCTCGGGCAGACGTTGTCACCAATTCTCCTCCTTGCTTGGCTGTCTGTAGATCCTTATCCATTCACTCATTCTCAGCTATCAGAAAGCAAACTCTTGAGCTAGTGGCTTCGGCATATGATCTAGTGGCATCGGCCAAGGTTGTTGGATGTTTACGCACGTCAAACACGATCACTTGTTCCTTGTACTGTGTAAGAGATGTATGATCTTCCGGAGTTGACACTCTACGGGATTGCACAACTCTATGTTGAGACTCGTCGAATGAGATGTTGTGCATCTCTCCCTCCAGCTGATCTCCAAGGATCTCGATGTCTTCTTGGTCACTTAGGACTTTCTCATCTTCTGGATGCGGTGAAGCTGGTGGGTCAACCTCTTGGTGGTGAGACATGAGGTCAATGTCCTTCTCTAACTCCTGTTGCTCCATGTTCGTATCCATATGTTCAAGCGCTCGCTCTATCTCCTAAGCAAAGTCCTGCTCCTGCGATGGTTCACCCTGTTTGCCTAATGCCAGCTGTTCTGATGAGTCCACTACCTGTATGGGCATTGTTTCATCCGTCTGCACATGTTGCGCCCCCTGCTATACTTGTTGTTGTTGCACTTCCCTCTCCTGTTTGTGCAACTCCTGTTCCTTTCGGAGTTGCTCCTTCAACTCATGCAACTCCTTCTCTGTTTCCTCCATTCTTTGTTTCTCTCTCTGCCTTTGCGCGTTTCGCTTATCACGTTGTTGCCTCTTTGCCTCTATGGCCATAGCTTCTTTCTCCACAAGTGGATCTTCTCGGAACTTGCAGCTTTGCTCTTCCTCCATGTGATCGACAATCTTCTTCTTGCCCTTGTCACGCGCTGGTATGTTAACCTCTACTGTTGTTGCTGCTTCTAGTGCTCTCCGGGATGCTGCTTCATGTTGCATTGCTAACCATTCCACAGCGAAGCCAACCAGTTCATTGGGTCTGGAGGAGTTGTAACAATATCTCCATGGGTCCTCCCTCGCCCAATGACATGCCCCGTGGATCCAGTTGAACTGTACTCTCGTGCAGTGATATTTCACAAGACAATATGGGTCATATGGATTGTAACTTCAGAGGTTGAATGGATACTTATTCATCTGCTCTGATTCGACATCGCATGCTTGAAAATCCAGATCTCATATAACCCAATTCACAGCGGAAGAGCAGGCCAAGGTGCCTTCTTCTTCCGATGCAACCTAGATATCAATCCTGCAGAGATGTGATATGCTACTTCCTGCATGATGAGTATGTCCAAGGAAAATTCGGTAGAACATGCGGAGGATTCTCTGCATTGTACATCTGTATGAATTGTCGGACGGTAAGGCATACCGATCAATGATGTCTATCAGTGCCTCCATTGTTTCCTTCGACATGCAGGGTGGATCTTGTTCGAATATCATCTTGTAAACCGGGGTGACAAAATGATCAAATAGTCGTGTGATAACTCCTCTGAAGCTGTTTTCGAACAACATCTTACAATAAGTGTTCACAGCAGTCTCCGTTGGTGACCATGCCCACTTCAAGCCCGGGAACTCCTATCGGGCACAGACTGCATCCAAGATGTAGGCGGACATGTATATTTCTACTTTCATACATTTGGGCGGTTGTTGAGCCCTCGTTACCTATTCCTTTAGCTGATGAGCCAACATGTTAGACCAGTTGCATGGTTGGCCCTCTCTGGCCAGTTGGTCCAATGCGATCACCCAACTCTGTGGGAAGGTCTCTACACTTTCTTGGCCATACAGTTGACATGAAAAAATGACCAAGTATTGATACTCCTTCTGCACTATATTTGTCTCGTAGATCTGGTTGGGTGTCATCCTGAATCTAGCCGTCTCCTTTACCCAGTTCTTCAAAATGTCTCTGGGTTGGCATTGCCACTGGGTAAGCTAAAGGGAGTCTCCATGGTAGTCACGGGCTCCAATGTCTGATACATCTCATCATAATCATGTGCCCTAAAGGTTACAATCTTCATCTCGCTAACACTGCTTAAGGTCATCGTCTCAGGATGAGTGTGTGAGACGATCCAGTGTATCATGTCCGTGCATGGGAACGCGGGGTATCTGCATGCAATCCTATACAAGCCAGACTTGTGGATGTTCACATATACCTGGCGGCCTTTAAGGTCTTCCCCAAATGTGCCTGCAAATGCATCATTAACCTCTTTCAATTTCAGCTTGATGTCCTTGTCTAGAGTCATCTTGGTATCTTAATAGATCGGTATATTTGCGAACACTCGCTCAACTGCTGCTCTAATTGCACTTCCATCAATGTCCTTTGATCCTGCTCCCTTGGAGGCCATTGATCCTGAACTGTTAAGAGGTGGATGAACACCTGCTAGATCTGGAGACAAAGCGACATGCATGGCAAGAAATCTGTCAGCAAAAACCAAATCAAATTCAGGAGCGACATAACACATACCTGGGGATTGACTGGAAAGGATTGTGCAATTTCTTCTAGGAGGCTAGGAGACTAGCTGCCAGACTTGTGCAAAAGAAGTCTAGGTTGTCTAGGAGGCCTGACTGGCTGCTGGAATTGCGTAATGTGCAATCCAGGCTGACTGTTGACTGCTGGAATTGCACAATGCGCAATTTCAATTGGAAATGGCTGCAAACTCAATGACTGCATTGCACAATTTTCTGGGCCAGCAGTCACTCTCCCTCAGAAATGTGAAAAGCAGGACTGGAGGAAAACTTACTAGGCAGAAATTCACATTTCCTGAGGGGAAGACAGAGCCTTCCCTCTCAGGATTGTGCAATGTTGTCTTAGTGAGGCTGTTAAATTGGCAACTAGGGCCAAACTCCATGTGGGTCAACTTATTTATGGCAGCTGATATTTTTATTGGATCCCTCTCGTCGAGAGGTGTAGGATTGATCCAAAGATCATCCGATTCCGATAATTATTTATGGAGATATGAAATTATTTTTGTTTATGTAATTATTTTCAAGCCGACCAGCTCTTACGTAGTCTCTAGAAGCCCAACTGATGTGTCTATTCAACCTCTACGTTTTTAGTATAAATAAGAGAGGATTTGGAGTCATTATAGGACACTCTCTTTAGGTGATCCCCTCTCCACGTCTTTGGTTTTTGGAGAAGAGATACTAAAGAGTATGATGCCCTAGCTACAAGTACGATGCCCTAATCCAGCAACTATACGCACAGTTAAGTGTGGAAGTGAAACGGTGTTTATACGCTGGACATATTACGCTGTTTATGGTTCATGATATATACGTGACATTGCTACGCTCTCTACACAGTCAACGTAATGCTGGACATTGATACACAGTCAACGTAATAGAATAATATACGCTAGCCTAATAAGTCCTAGCCGCAGTCACAAATGAAATCAATTGTATATATGCCGCAATGGAAATAGAACTTGCCCTAATTATACACAGGGCAGAAATCCTTACACACAGTTAGATTAGTATAGTGGATCTGGCAGCGTAGTTATATATGCAGTTCATGCAGAGATACGTTGCTCATGGAATCAACGCAGTCATGATAACAGGCTTTGTGTATAGTGGATCTGGAAATGTAATTATATACATAGTTCATGCAGAGATACGCTGCTCGTGGAATCAACATAGTCATCATAACAGGCTCCGTGTGCAGTGGATCTGGTAGCATAGTTTTTATACGCAGTTCATGCAGAGATACACTGCTCGTGGAGACATATATCCGCATCAATACAGTCAGGCACTTATATACTATCCTCAGGTGTAGCCACTGTCAATGCATGGAGCTGCAGTCACATGTTGTTCATTCCTGAGGTATAGCCGTAGTCAATGCATGATAGCCGCAGTCAACACATGGAAGCCGCAATCACACAATCGGATCCGCATTGAGATGAGATGTGTCTAAGAGTTCAAGCTGCCTCCTTGGATGGGTTAAGGAGAAGTAGAACCAAGGTTGGTTACCCTCTCAGCAGACCTGTAGATTGAAGGTATTCTCGTATGGAGAGAGCACCCTGAGCATCTCGGCATATCTATCTCAAATAGATGACAAAATTAGGATACTCCTGTAGCAGAGTCTTGGTGATGATCATTGTGGTATTACTTCACAGTGAGCAGTATGAATTAGATCTATATGTCTCAGCATATGAAGCAGTGTTACAGTCTATAAGGAGAAGAAGTTCTAATGTTCAGCATAATAAAGAAATAATATAGTCATGGACATCATAATGATGCATGAAGCATAAAGATTATGGGCAACATGATGATGCATAATGCAGCATGAAGGTGTCACATGATAATGTGCAGCAAATGAACAAGAGGCAGCACTACGAGAATCAGTTGAAGCAGAATGTCTTCAACTGATCTCATCATTATAGGAAATAATCTATGCTCAAATCTAGATAAGTCAAAGTGTTGACTTCTGTTGTAAATGTACTCTCTCTCTCTCTCTCTCTCTCTCTCTCTCTCTCTCTCTCTGTGCTGAACTTTGAAGATAAAAGAAGATTTGATCAAATGGTTTCCCCACACATTGTGGGGTTTGTCCCTGGCTCGCGCCACATCTTGTGTCCTCTTGTCTTGGCTTGTCTTCTGCGATTTTATATTTATGTTCTATCTGCAGTTTATTGTAATGTTGATGTGATTGCTAACTATGAAAATTTTATACATTGCTCTAGCATAGAACATACCCAAAACTTAACATGGTATCAGAGCTGAGGTGAAGACAATGCCCAAGCAAGAGTGAAAGAGCAGTCACCGAAGACAGTTGGGACAAGACAAAAGGATCATTGGGTTCCTCATAATTCACCTAGGGTGAAGTCAAAGCAGAGAATGTTATCAGAATGGCGCAGCGGAAGATTATGATGGTCCATCTTAAGATCACTTCATTGGGAAGTTCGGATCTAAGGGTGGAAGGAAAGGCAGATTCCTTGTTGAAATAAGTTCGACCGTTATGCGAAGGAGTGTTCGAATGGCAGAGACACATCTCTTGATGAAGATAACAATCATTCTTGGGACATCTTCAATGATCAAAAGAATGACTAGTAATGCAGGTCATCGAAGGAAATGGTCGACTCTTCCAGGAAAGCAAGGAACCCCAAAATCTCTTTTATGTACCTAATCGAACCTGATGTCCATCTCGGAAATGGGAGTCAAAGGTTACAGGGTGGCACTTATCGATGAAAGGTATGTGTTTGAAAATAGATCTTTTAAAGATGTTTTGAGTTCAGGGTTGTATCAAGTTGCAGGAAGTCCACTAGGGACTATGTCCATTGACTCAGCATGGGAGGTCTGTGAGTCAGATGGTGACTAGGATGCCTGAATTCAAAAAGAAGCATGAAGGTACATGTCTGAAATGTACCGAAGGAAAATATTATAAGGGGACCATTCCCCTCATGCAGCATGTTCACAGGTTTGGAACAACCCGAGGAGTTTGAGAATCATGATCAAGTGTTACCGGGAAAAGTGTCTATTTAGAATTGCTCTATCCCACTAAGGTGTGACAGCTGCCTTAGAAACAAACAGAGAAAACTACTTTTGTATTTCCTTTATGAACTATAAATAAAGAGGAATAGGAAGAACCAACCTGTGTCTTGCGCTAGTCCTTTGATCCAATCTCTCTCCTCTTTGACAGCTTCCAGCTACCTGCTCCCTTACTTGCCCAGCTTCACCAAGTACCTGTAAGATCACAGAAGAAGAAAACTATACAAAGACATGGATTTATATTCATAAATAACTTAGGGTCAGATTTAAGTTAACCATACAAATGTAACAAGCATCAATGATACACAAGAATGGAGGAAAAACTCAAATAGTTTTTATTGATATAACAAGAAGATCCAGGAGGAGTTATAACCGATGATTCCTGACCCAGCATCAACCTCCCAGCAAAGAAGCCCCTCTTCACCTCCAACAAAGCATAGATCACCCAATTCTTTGATATGTGTCTCAAAACCAACAGCAATTCCTTACAATATGCAAAATTCTAGCCTCTGGATCTCTGGGATGAGGGATCCATATATAGATGTATGCAAGGAGGATGAGTCAGCTTGTGATTTGATTAGTGGCTTCTCTCTGTCAGTTCTTGCTTCCACTTGGAGACTGAAGGTCTCTTACTCATCCTTGGTCGAATTCAGTGAGGCAAGTGTCATAGGAGAAGATTCTGGAAGCTTCCATTGTCTCTCCACCTCGCAGAATGACACTGCCATTTGTCATTTCCCGCTCAACGCACCCTGATAGTGCATTTAGGTGCGTTGCAACGCACCTAGCCAGTGTGTTTAGGTGCTATGCAACTCAGCTAGCCAGTGGAGCAGCTGAAATGATCCTGTTTTGACTTATTCTGAGCAGTTTCTGGTGAAGAACTTCTGGGAGAAGCTGTAATTTGTTGACCTTGTTCCTTTACGGGTTAGAACAACACTTTTAGGGACTTAGGAGCCCTTGGTTTATGGACATTTCATGCTTGGAGCTGCAAGGCACAAAAATGTCTATAACATCAAGGAATCTCATGTATACAGGTGGAAGAAATCCCTCTATGGCTTGAAGAAAAACACCTCATGCATAATATGAGAGGATTGATAGCTGTTTAATGCAGCTGAGATTCACTAGGAGTGAAACCGATCCAAACCATTACTCGAAGGTTGTGGATGATAAACCTCTCGTACCGGCACCTATGTCTGACAGGTGCAGACCCTCTCATTTATAGGAGACAGAGGGAGTTGGATTCCGAATGTGGGAAGATAAGCTGCAAGCTTGTGACTGCCTCGAGGATCTTAACTTTCAGAAGTTGTATGGTAATGATGTCGGACCAGATTTTGGAAATGCCTCTGAGTTTCATAAACTCATTCGTGTTGATGTTTTTGGAGAACCTCTGTCCGGACATTTGTGTTGCAGTTAGCATGGTGAGCTCATATTTGGTTGAGCCTCACTGGATTGGTGCCAAGAATCTTCTGAGATATCTTCAGGGGCACAATCTCTCATGGATTGAGATACACTGCCAAAAATATGAAACCACATGATTATTCGAATGATGAGTGGGCAGGCAGTGTGGAGGATCACTAGAGCACTTTTCAGAGTTGATTCTCTTTGGATTCTGCTTCGATGTAGGAAGCAGAAGTCGGTCACTATAAGCACTGCCAAGACCGAATACATGGCTACGAGTATGATCTCGTATCAAGCTGCATGGTTGCAGAATTTCTTATGTTTTTCTCTATGACAACCAGAGGTGTGATTCGATTATTGAGGAATCCTGTATTCGACAATTGCTCCAGCAGACTGACGTTAGATACTGCCTTATCTGGGATATGGAAAGTCGATGAGCAAGGAGGCTCCATCACACTGAGATGATATACAGGTCGCTAAAGCCCCGGGGGAAAGATCAAATTTGTGATTTTCCCGAATGACTTGGAGTCATCAAGAGACCTTTGTAAAAGGGTCCTGCATATTGCATACATTGAGCTCTGGGAGCTCTGGGGGGCTTGCATTTCTAATGGAGCAACATATGACCATAGGGTGACTCACCCTCCCCTGGTGGTGCGTACTGGAACAAGATGATTCGCTCTCTTGTGGGACAAGATGATACGCTCTCTTGTGTAGCAGGATGATTAGTTCTCCTGTGAGGCCTGGATCGATGTGTTCTCCATGGCGATTGTAGCAGGATTGATGTGTTCTCCTGTGAGGCCTGGATTGATGTGTTCTCCATGGCGATTGTAACAGGATTGATTTGTTCTCCTGTGAGGCCTGGATTGATGTGTTCTCCATGGCGATTGCAGCAGGATTGATGTGTTCTCCTGTGAGGCCTGGATTGATGTGTTCTCCATGGCAGCCTGGATTGATGTGTTCTCCATGGAGATTGTAGCAGGATTGATGTGTTCTCCTGTGAGGACAGGATTGATTAAGTTCTCCTGTTGAGGCTTCCTACCCATGCAGTCTGGGACTCATGGGAAGTACCTCTCATCTGATCAATGAGCAGGGAAATGAAGTTAGGGACCATAGTAATACCGATGGACGCATCGTTGTATCTACCGTACTCCCTACGCTAGGATGTCCTCCATTGATCTGGGTTCAATGATACTGGTCTGGGACCAATGGTAGGAGTTGTACATGCTATGATGCTGACTTCGGGTCGGCTGAGACTGGTCTGGGACCAGTGGTACATACTCCGAGACTGACTTCGTGTCAATGCAGTACTGGTCTGGGACTAGTGAGAGTGGTACATACTATGACACTGACTTCGGGTCGGTTGAGACTGGTCTGGGACCAGTGGTACACTCTCTGAGACTGCGATACTGGTCTGGGACCAGTGATAAGAGTGGTACTTACTATGAAGCTGACTTCGGGTCAGTTGAGACTGATTTGGGACTAGTGGTATGCACTCTGAGACTGACTTCAGGTCAGTGGAGAATGATATGACTCATTCTCGATCAATTATTCTTCTTTATAGTTCAGCAAAGCTGAGCAGAGCAGAGCTAGCAGAGCCAGCAGAGCTGAGCAGAGCAGAGCTAGCAGAGCCAGCAGAGCAGAGCTAGCAGAGCCAGCAGAGCTGAGCAGAGCAGAGCTAGAAGAGCCAGCAGAGCTGAGTAGAGCAGAGCTACCAGAGCCAGCAGAGCTGAGCAGAGCAGAGCTACCAGAGCCAGCAGAGTAGAGCAGAGCCAGCAGAGCTGAGCAGAGTTGGGCAGAACAGTGCAGGGCACTGATGGCAGAGATAGTACAGTCGTACATATGGATCAGTGGATGGAGTTCTCCCTAGTTGAGAGGGAGTGTTAAATTGGCAACTAGGGCCAAACTCCATGTGGGTCAACTTATTTATGGCAGCTGATATTTTTATTGGATCCCTCTCGTTGAGAGGTGTAGGATTGATCCAAAGATCATCCGATTCCGATAAGTATTTATGGAGATATGAATTTATTTTTGTTTATGTAATTATTATCAAGCCGACCAACTCTTACGTAGTCTCTAGAAGCCCAACCGACGTGTCTATTCAACCTCTACGTTTTTAGTATAAATAAGAGAGGACTTGGAGTCATTATAGGACACACTCTTTAGGTGATCCCCTCTCCACGTCTTGGGTTTTTGGAGAAGAGATACTAAAGAGTATGATGCCCTAGCTACAAGTATGATGCCCTAATCCAGCAACTATACGCACAGTTAAGTGTGGAAGTGAAACGATGTTTATACGCTGGACATATTACACTGTTTATGGTTCATGATATATATGTGACATTGCTACGCTCTCTACACAGTCAACGTAGTGCTGGACATTGATACGCAGTCAACGTAATAGAATAATATACGCTGGCCTAATAAGCCCTAGCCACAGTCACAAATGAAATCAATTGTATATATGCCGCAATGGAAATAGAACTTGCCCTAATTATACACAGGGCAGAAATCCTTACATGCAATTAGATTAGTATAGTGGATCTGGCAGCATAGTTATATATGCAGTTCATGCAGAGATACGTTGCTCATGGAATCAACGCAGTCATGATAACAGGCTTTGTGTATAGTGGATCTGGAAATGTAATTATATACATAGTTCATGTAGAGATACGCTGCTCGTGGAATCAACACAGTCATCATAACAGGCTCCGTGTATAGTGGATCTAGTAGCATAGTTTTTATACGCAGTTCATGCAGAGATACACTGCTCGTGGAGACATATATCCGCATCAATACAGTCAGGCACTTATACGCTATCCTCAGGTGTAGCCACTATCAATGCATGGAGCTGCAGTCACATGTTGTTCATTCCTGAGGTATAGCCGCAGTCAATGCATGATAGTCGCAGTCAACACATGGAAGCCGCAATCACACAATCGGATCCGCATTGAGATGAGATGTGTCTAAGAGTTCAAGCTACCTCCTCAGATGGGTTAAGGAGAAGTAGAACCAAGGTTGGTTACCCTCTCAGCATACCTGTAGATTGAAGGTATTCTAGTATGGAGAGAGCACCCTGAGCATCTCGACATATCTATCTCAGATAGATAACAAACTTAGGATACTCCTGTAGCAGAGTCTTGGTGATGATCATTGTGGTATTACTTCACAGTGAGCAGTATGAATTAGATCTATATGTCTCAGCATATGAAGCAATGTTACAGTCTATAAGGAGAAGAAGTTCTAATGTTCAGCATAATAAAGAAATAATATAGTCATGGACATCATAATGATGCATGAAGCATAAAGATTATGGGCAACATGATGATGCATAATGCAGCATGAAGGTGTCACATGATAATGTGCAGCAAATGAACAAGAGGCAGCACTACGAGAATCAGTTGAAGCAGAATGTCTTCAACTGATCTCATCATTATAGGAAATAATCGATGCTCAAATCTAGATAAGTCAAAGTGTTGACTTCTATTGTAAATGTACTCTCTCTCTCTCTCTCTCTCTCTCTCTCTCTCTCTCTCTCTCTCTCTCTCTGTGCTGAACTTTGAAGATAAAAGAAGATTTGATCAAAGGGTTTCCCCACACATTGTGGGGTTTGTCCCTGGCTCGCGCCACATCTTGTGTCCTCTTTTCTTGGCTTGTCTTCTGTGATTTTATATTTATGTTCTATCTGCAGTTTATTTTAATGTTGATGTGATTGCTAACTATGAAAATTTTATAAATTGCTCTAGCATAGAACATACCCAAAACTTAACAGAGGCAGATTCTGGGCCAAGGCTGCCTAGACCTGCCGACAAGAAATTGAAAGCAAATGTGAAAGTGAATGCATGGCGACACTGAGTGTAAGTAGAAGCAAATTATCGTGCATGCAAATAGTGAATTAAAGATTCATAAAAAGGAACAGCATGCATGTGGGTGAAGCAAGTCGCCAAATCGGCGACCGTTCATGCAAAAAAGTTTCATGCATGCGACAGCAGTGAGATACTAACGAAAACTGAAACGGTGTTGGTACAAGCTAGTATGTATGTAAATGACAACAAGCATTCAAATAAATCAAGTAAACAGCACTCACACAAGTGAAAACACAAAAAGCGAGAGAAATGTTGCAAAAGATAAGTTGAGACCACTTACCCGTGAATAGCTGAGCTAGATGTGTCAAAGATTCCTAGATGCGTTGTGGGATGTCAGAGATCCAAGATCGATGTGAAGAAATGATCTCTGAAGCGTCGAATAAATGAGTTTGAAGCTCATGACGCGCATGCCACAAATCTAGGAAAAAGCGACACTTGGAGGAAATATTATAAAATGATATTTGCATGCATGTAACCTCCAGCTGCTAAAAATATCTCCTTAAAATATAGGGATGCTTTTTGCAGGTTGCCTTTTGCTATTCCAAGAAAAGAAAGTTATGCATGCAAGTCAAGTTTCTTTGGTCCCGGGTGGAACTAATCAACCCAACTGCACATGCAAGAGGTTGCTCAACTACTGGGAAGAAATGCGCATTTTTGGAAGGGGGTTGGGTTGGCTGCCTAGGAGATTTGCGCAATTTCTGGGCAGAGCACTTGAATGCTACCCAGGATTACGCAATTCCAGGGCTGAGCAGCCCTGCTGGGAGGAATTGCGTAATTTTCTGGATGAAGCTTGACTGGCAGATTTGCACAATCCTGGAGCCCAGCAGGCTGTCAGATAGAATTTCGCAATTTCTGGAGGGAAGGTTGGTTGCCCTCGAGAAATGCGCAATTTTTTGAGGGAGTTTCTTAGCCTGCAGCTGGACCAAGTCCGGAGAAATAGCCTATGAAGGGGATGCAACAAGCTTTGATAGACAGGCTATCTTTCTGCAAGAAAATCATTGAAGCTTGTGTACTTGACGAAGCAAGACATGGTGTTGTTAAAGGTTGGTAAGGAGGCTCCAAAACGAAGCTAAGGTTGGTAGCCGCTACAACAGAAAGAAATCCACCCATATGAGATATAGCCTATGCACATAGGTGATGGCCCATGCCACCACCAAATTTTGGATGCCAAGATCCAATACTTAGAAGAGAATCTTACCATATATGAATTACTTTGAAAAGGAAATTTAGCCCTGCAGCATATCTAGGCCATGCTCAAGAAAAATTTGCCTCGTCGACCCCAGATCCTAAATTCCTAGATACAATCAACTATAAATGAGTAATTGGCCCCACATTGACATGGCCTCCACACAGTAGAGTTGACCCTTATAACCCCCAAATTCTTGGATCACTGAATTTATGCACCAGTCTGAATAAGAATAAAAAACAAGGAGAAATTGGGGAAATTTCTTAAGGCAGAGAACACAACACGAACACCAACTTTCCTGAAGTTCAAGACTAGAGTCTGAGAAAATACTCTTAAAGGAACTATGACATGTTAAAACAATGATGTATTAGGATGTTACAGTTGATTACAATTCTATGCTACAACAATGTACAAGTGTGCATAAATCATGGATTTCCACTTCATTTGTAAACTAGGTATCCTCAAAATTAATCAATGATTCATGTAAAATATAACATATAGAACTAGCTTGCAAATCTTGAGTTTGAAAGGAAAAATAATACTACAAAACATTCCATATAATCAAAGACATAACAAGCATTTTTCAACCATGAACATACAGTGATTTCATTCATTCGTTCATGAGGCATACAAAACTACACATCAACCAATAACACAAGCATTTTTATAATTAATAATCAACCATTATACTTATCCAAGTGATTTAGAACATTTGGAAACTAAAGGAAGGACTTCCACTCTCCACCCAATAGTAGGCCATCTACACTGAAATCCCTCTTACAACTAACCACCCCTGAGCTGGATCCAAAGTCTGAGGGAATGATTACATAGGGGAAGATTTCACATCAATGGTTTATTGAACACTTAGGAGATGGAGTCCACTATTCATGTGGTTCATCAACTACTTTCTAGGAATAAGAGCCCCAATGGCTCACTTGCTCTTTGAGTTTCAAAACATAGGGCATCACCCAAATTCTAGAGAAGTATGTTTCTCATATCTAAAGGATTGAACTAACTGTGTAGGTGGTTTAACATACAATTTGAAATAGTGGTTCATCAACCAATAGCAAGCACCCAATGATTTCATTAACTAGTCAGCAAGCACTTAGTGGCGCATCATCCAACCAGCAAGCACTAAGTGGATCATTAGCCAAACAGCAAACACCTAGTAGTTTCATTAGCCAACCAACAAGCACTTAGTGGTTCATCATCTAACTACAAGAACTAATTGGTTTAATTAACTAGTTAGCAAGAACTTAGTGGTTCATCAACTAACCGGCAAGCACTAAGTGGTTCATCAGCCAAACTACAAGCACTAAGTGGTTCATCAACCAAGGGAAATCACTTAGTGTTTGAATTCAATCCCTACTCTCCACACTAGAAGTACAAGCGTAAACAATAATTCATTGGTCTCAAACGCAAGCAAAGAACTCCCATCGAATCATCAAACCCTAAATTCACTTATGGTGTGCGTATATGTAGAATTTATTCTTCATCCATTGGTACCACGAAGAGAGAATCGCCTTAGCTCCTTGATGTGTTTTCCTTAAGGGTTGTCTCTTCGATCTATGGGAGAGTAAAGGGGAATGGGCACCTCCTGGTCTTTCACCATCCCTATACAATATTTCTCTCATAAATTAACTAACAACAAACTCTGCAAACTTTAGTTCGACCCCAATCGCATCATAATAAAACCTGTCAAATAGTTGTTTTTCCGAGTTTGCAAGCAACTTCAGCGTTTAAGTCAATTGGTATGGGTCACAATTTTTCAATCCTAGTGAGCAAGAAAGTGGCTTTGGGATTTAAATTTGGTAGGGCATGGCTTTCAAAATATACAAGAAGTAAAGCATCCCTTACACCAAGGATTTGTAAGGTTGTCCCTTCTTTAGTTTTTTTTAAATTGATTTTAAATAATAATTAGAAATCGTTTAATCATAGGTTCATCCAATCATGATTTTCCAACATTGTTGTTGTGTTTACATTTGACATTACAGAAAGCAGATCAAAAATAGGGGATGTTACATCTAGACCATGTAAAGCATATGGAAAATTTAAAAGGTGAGTTGCAAAAGAAGAATGGTGAAATGGAAAGATTGTAGAATACACATCAATAGTTCAGAGTAAGGTGATTCCTACTCGTGTTATATTAAAAATGGGGATAGGTAATCATAAGTGTAATCATCAATTCAAGGGGAGTTGAGAATCATATTTGCATATGAGAATATGTGCTATGTCAAGAGATGTAGCCAATTGATGTCACAAGGGGTGTCGAGGTTGTTAGCACTATGTAATTTCCTTTAGGCTGAGAAAGGATATCAAAGGTAACCTCAGACCAATTTTAGGCTAGGATCCATGCCTACTAGCCTTGGAGAAGGCTCTCTCACTAGGGTTTTTCTCTGTCAACCTGATGACTAAATGATTTTTAATCTTAGGCTAGTTATGACGATCAGAAGAGCAGATTTGATTTACTGTTTTGAAGGCAAGTAAGAGAATAAATACCCACTCAACATAGAACTAGTTTTAGCTAATGATTTCAAGTGAATAGGGATAGTGAAGGTGATTTAGGCAGGGGAAGGATAGGCAGTTTTCCTGAAAATATAAAATTATTTCATTTTAGGGAAGGTGAGTGAAGAATCATGAGGATGAAAATTGGAGCATCAAGTCACAGATGAATTTGAATTTCCATTAAGAGGAAAAAGATACATAAAATGTTCAACTTATATAAAACAGAGCACAACAATGAATTTTTCAGTATTTACTCTTAAGCTAAAACATGAAGACATATGTTCAAACCATGGAACCATAAGATAAAATTGATAGCACAGAGGAAAACATACCAACAAAGGTTTGACACAAGAATCTGTATCAAACTCCTCCTTCCTTCTTCTATTCACTTGAGAAATTGATACAAAATACAAAATCGCAACATTCCTTCTTCACAATGACCAAAAGAAACTTTTTCTTTGTTTTTTTACATATTATATACATCAAAATATTCCACACCCACCTAGAAGGGGAAAATTCCTCGAAGGAAAATCCATTCATCATCTTGATACATCAAATTGTCACCTACTTTGCAGAAAAATAGGAACTAATTACCCAATGTAGTTTTTAGCTTGATACATCATCAAAATTGGAATATTCATAACAAATAATTAACCATATTGTCCTATGGAATAATGAAACCTAACAGCATGATTAAACAACTTCTCGAACACAAAAACTCAATTTTACAAGTCGAATTGAGGACTCTGTCAAAAATGTAGCATCTCATGTGAATCTTCTAGTTTCGTAGCAACTTTCGCAGCGTTTCAAGTTCTGCATATTTTCGGCCTATCTCTGACAAAATTAAATTGATGGGTTACCTTGGAATGCCCCTATGAAGCTTATGAACCTATGAAACAAACCCAAACCTGAAAGAAAGCCTCCAAAACAATATCTCCCTTTGTTATCATATTCGCAGTAACTTTCGCAGTGCTGCAACATCTCCAAACTTTGATTTCTCCTGTATGAGATCTATGGAAAAGAAAGACAATTTTTAGAGCTTAGTGGCATCCACTTGATGAAATTCAACTTTTTTTGCTTCTACAAGTATATCTAACTTTCCCCTCTTCCTCTTTCTTCTAGATTGATTGGCCTTAGTCAGTTGTTGTTTTAGTAGTTTGAGTTTCCTTTTTAAAACTAAATTCTATGTATACATATTTCTCACTTTCCTCACTTTCCTATGCAGAGGCAAGGTCCACTTCAACTTATGTTTGGCCTTGTTGATGACAGGTTCAACAATTTGCAATTGATTAAATAAGCTCAACTTATCCTTTTGATCATTTTCTACAAGCCAATCTACTTGTTGTTGAACTTCCTCTATTTGTTCCATCAATTTGTTGAACTCATTTTTCTCATTAAATACTTCCATTGTCCTATGCTTTGGCTGAGCAATTTCTTTCACTTGCATCTCTATTTTTCTAAAAGCATACCTAATTCTAGGCCTCCTAGACTATTCAACTGCCATATTTTGTACATCCTCTAGGTCTGCCTTCTTTTTACCTTTGTCTTCACTAGTAGGTACCAAGGATTTCTATGATGATTTTCCCTCACTGGACTTAGTATATTCTTGTAAATTTTTCCTCTTGAGGTCTCTATTTTTTTGTTGCAGTTGTGCTTTCATTAAATGTACCTTGCCAAGCTGGTATTGCAATTCCTTAATTTTTTTTATCCTTTTCATCAACTTCCACTTCTTCATGTGCACTCTCTGATATCTCAACAGCTTGAACAGGTGTAAGGTCTATTATCACCCCAAGAAACTCTCCTAGGTTGTATCTCAGAGATGCTCGGGAACATTACAAACTCAACAAAATGTTGGAGATAGGTGGATGAATGGAAAGAAATGATGCATATTCAAGCCAAATAACCACTTCTACTATGCTTAACCCCAGACATGGAAGAACACCCCCAAACTACAAGGATTTAGACCACCAATTACTCACAATTTGAGGAACAGGTGAAGATGGAGAATATTGACCACACCAGCAGATGCACAGGACCCTGTGATGGCCGACTGCAACCAATTAAAAGGTCTGTAGATCTATTTCCTAATGCACAGACAGGATGACAACTCTCTGGCACCAAGAAAACAGAAACCTGCATACACCTTCAATAATACATACTAGATTCTAACATAGAGGTGGGATGACAGCCCCTCTAATGCTAAACATCAAGAGCACATGAAAAATGCATAACAGGCACAGTCTGGAACAAAGAAGAAGTGGAAAGTGAGTAATTAATAGCAAAAGAAGCTTGCATTAGCTGAAAATGAAGACCAGACGCTGCAGGTATCACAGTAATTACAGTCTCCAGAAGTTGAACTTTACATCAAAACAGTATCCATCAACCCTCATTACATCTTGTTTCTGGGTATATATGGAGGTTGATTACAAAAATATCTGCTATCCTATGCGTGGAGGGGTCATAATGGACCACAAACCACATTAACTGTTTGATATGGATCTCTGCTACAATCTGATCGTTTTAATGAACAAAATGACCCTTTCTGGTACTCTGTTGTACTTCACGAACCGGTGGAGTGCTATATTAAAGGGGTTCCATATCTGATTAACGCTTTGATCTACTCGAGGTCGTCCTTTTCGTCCTTCGGGTGTACAATGTGTTAAATGCAGTGGTTGAAGCTTAGTTGCGCAGAGAGCTGTTAGATGATCGCCTTCATCCTTGGGCAACGCAGCGCATTCAAGGGTGACGTAGACTTCATGGCGGAGGCATAGGCAAGATCGGGACAACATGCTGTCGGATCGCGCAGACGAACGGCTACGATCGGCTTACAGGGGTTATCGGGAGTAATCGCAGATGGATAAATGAGGGCCGTCGGATCGTGGGCAGGCAGATCCGACGCGAGTGGGAACAGGCGGCACGGGCAATAAGTGGTTTCCCCGCACCGCTTATGGAGAAGGGCGGTAAACGTACGCGGGGGGCGTGATGCGAGTCAGGGAGTGACGCGTGTCGGATGTGACGGGTGCAAAACCGCTTTCCTCGTGGGTTATCGCGTGCGCAGATTTCGGCGGCGGGAGGTGCGAACGCCGTCAGATCGTGCGGCAGACGATCGGATGGTGGAGAACAGGCATGCAGGTTATGGGCACGTGGGACCGTCAAATCGGATGATGTGCGATTGACGGTGGGGATTAAGGCGGAGGGTTATATGGAGGCATGGGGTCACATGGTTACGGTGATATGGGTTTAAGCTACAACGCTTAGGGGCTTGGCCAAAAAGAGGTTTTACAGGGTTTTGGACGCAGAACGGAGAAAAACAGGGTAGCGGAAGTTATAAGGGTATAAAGCGAATGAAGGGGGGAGGATAAAACGAACTGCTGCGAGCACCCTTTTTGCAAAAAAAAACACAGTCACGGTGTCTTTGACCCAGCAAATACCGAATTGTGCAGCAGAGCTAACACTGGCTCCTTCTGGAGATGAGATCCTCCCTATGAGGTCTCAAGAACCTGAAGATCATTGCCTTCCTGATGAAAAAAAATTAGCAAAATTCCTAGTGTTCCATTGGGCATGGAGTCTGATTAAAACTGATAAAACCAAATATTTACAACCTTTAAGGCCAAAAGACCTTAAAGCACATAAATTTTAAAAAACCACCCATTAACTGGGCCATCAAAAATTGTTTCTCCTCCCATACTTTCCAGTATGAAGGTGTTGTTCCCTTGAATCTGAGAAATTATAAAAGGGCATGTCCAGAAAGCATCAAATTTCCCATGGTTGCCTTTCTTTTCTTTTAGTGCATCCCATTTCAACACCAAGTCTCCAACTTGAAAATTATCTGTTTTTGCCTTCTTGTCAAAAGCTTCCTTGACCTTTTTTTGATGTGCTACAGCCTTTTCAACCAGCTATTCTCTAATCTGATGTACCTCTGCTAAATCAGTGATCCTCTTTTCCATCTCTTCTTCCTCATTATGCTCTTCTTGAAGGAATTTTGCCACAGGGAGAATTAACTAAATTGGGAATACAGCTTCAGTGCCATATACCAGCTTGAAAGGAGAATTCCTGTGGATTTCTTAATGGTCACTCTGTCAGCCCACAGTGCATACGTGAGCTTAGAATCCCAATCCTTTTTATTGTCCTCTAACAGCTTCTTAATTATCCTTATCAGACTTTTATTAGAGGATTCTGCTAGACCATTTCCTTGAGGATAATATGAGGTGGAATGAACCAGTTTAATGCCCATTGAATTGCACATATCCACCAATTCTTTTGCTCTGAAGGTTGTTGCATTGTCTGTGACTAATTTATGTGGACAACCAAACCTAGTAAAGATATTTTCAATTAAAAACTTCATGACCACCTTATGATCAGCCTTCCTGGTAGGAATTGCTTCAATCCACTTAGTAAAATAATCAGTGGCTACTAATAACCATCTGTGCTGGCTACTGGAATGTGGGATTGATTTCTCCAATGAAATCCAAGCCCCACTGCTGAAACGGTCCTTTTGTCTGTATTGGTTTTAGGGACAGGGACTTCAACTGCTGCCTTCCTTCAAATCTTTGGCACCTATCACAAGATTTAACAAAATCAAATACATCAAAAAATAAAGTGGGCCAATAGTACCCAGCTCTGAGAATCTTATGGGCAGTGGTTTTCCAATAATGGTGCCCTCCACACATGTAGGAATGAAACTGCTGCATGGCTTCTATTGATTGTTCTTTGTCCAGACGCCTCAAAAGCACTCCAGATGGGTCCCTCCAATAGAGAAGATTTTCATTAATGCAGTATTTAGCTGCTCTAAGCTTAATAATTCTGGCTTGACTTGTGCTTAAGCCTGAAGGGATTTCTAGCTTCAGCAAGAATTTAACTATTGCAGAATACCAATCACAAGAAGCTAGATTTTTTGCCACTGACTGCTTTTCCTCTAGTTCAGCTGCTTCCTCTTCTTCACCTGTCTGAACAATTTCTGCAATTGTATACAGGAAATCTATGTCCAATGTTCTGCAATTTTCTTCAGCTAATAACTTGGCAAGACCCTGACCTCTGACCAGCTTGGTGGGCTTCATCTCTATATTAAATTCAATCAAATTTGCAATCCATTTAGCCCTTCTTCCATCAGCATCAGGTTGTGTCAAGACATCTTTTATTGCAGCAGAAGGTACATATGCAACTATCTTAGAATGAAAAATATAAACACTGAAAGCTTTCAAGGATTTGATAAGAGCATATGCTTGTTTTTCAATAATAGCATACCTCAGTTCAGCATCCCTTAAGTTTTTGCTGAAAAATGCCACCGGATGCTCTGAACCTTCTTCATCTGCTTGCAATAAAACTGCTGCAATGGTGTCTTCAGAGGCGAAACAAAATATATGGAACTCCCTGCTGTAATCCGGACTTATTAAAGTGGGAGCCTCCATAATGGCTTTTTTAACAGACTCAAATGATTTTCTTGCTGCATCAGTCCATTTAACCTCTGACCCCTTCTTTATCATGGAAGTAATATGCTTCACCAATTCTGCAAAATTCAGTATAAACCTCCTCACAAAATTAATCTTGCTCAGAAAGGACTAAATATCCTTCCTTGATCTTGGGACAGACAAGAACTGTATTGCTTTTACTCTTTCTAGGTCAATTCGGACATCTGCAGCAGAAAAAACATGTCCTAACAGCTTGCCCTCTTCTAAAGCAAATTGTGACCTTTTAGGATTGACTGAAATCCCAAACCTTCTGCACTTCAGAAACACTTTTTTCAAACGCTGCAAATGATTTTGATGGCTGCTAGAGTATACTGTTATATCATCAAGGTAGATAAGAACAAATTTATCCTTCTCTCCCACAAATGCTATATCCATAGCTCTCTGAAAGGTAGCTCCATCATTCATCAACCCAAAAGGCATCTTGGCATACATAAAAGTGCCCCAAGGAGTGGTAAATGCAGTCTTCTCTTGGTCATCTGGATGCACAGCAATCTGATTGAACCCTGAAAATCCATCCAAGAAAGACATTACTTTGGCTCCCGAGACCTTCTGCAACAAATGCTCCATCTTCGGTAGGGGATAATTGTCTTTCTTTGAGAACTTGTTCAAGTTTCTGAAATCAACACACAGTCTGATTTCTCCACTTTTCTTCCTCACCACTACTAGATTGGCTACCCATTTGGAATCTCTAAGAGGAACTATAATCTTGGCAGCCATAAATTTTTTAATTTCTTTTTCAATTAGAGAAAGAAGCATAGGATTTATTGGTCTCAGCTTCTGTTTGAAATGAATGGTGTTTTTCTCTAAAGGGATTTTATGTTGAATAATCTTTTTATCATAGGTTTTCAGGTCACTATACTCCCAGGCAAAGACATCAGCAAATTGCTTAATTAATTTGTAGTATTCAAAACTTTGATCAGCAGACAGATGAGTGGACAAATTTACATATCTAGGCTGACTTGGACTTCCTATATCATGCTTACAGACTGCAGATTGATCTTCTTTTTTGGAAGCCTTGTAAGGCACATCATTTTGATCGAACAGTCTTTCAAGAGGAATTAGACCCTTTGGAATATGATTACTAGGAAGCTGGACAATACTTTCTTTGCCAATTTTACTTCTAAGTTGGGGCTGGGGGCTTTCTTGCAAAGCTTCATTCTCTTGGTCAATTTGCATTTCGGAAAACTCATCAATGACATGCAAAAACCTATTTAATTCATCATCATCTTCAAAAACTTTCCAATGGTGGACATTATCAGGCAAGGATGGTCTATATTTCATTTGGACTTCATAAACTAGTCTGGGAGGCATGGGAGGGATAAATAGACTAGCAAACACAGCAAGGGAATCAGCAAGCTGATTTTTGGCTCTAGGAATATATGAAATATAGAAATTATCAAAAGAATCTATGATTCTCCATACCTCATCTCTGTATGCTTTCAGCCTTGGGTGCTTTGCTTAAAATGTTTTATTTACTTGCTAAATGATCAAATCAGCATCTCCAAACACCTTTATGTTCTTGATTCCTCTGTCTTTTGCTGCGTTAAGACCCAATAACAGAGCCTCATACTCTGCTATACTGTTTGTGACTTGAAAAACCAGCTTGAAAAACAGTTGTGTGCTCTTCTGTTGTGGAGATATCAACACCACCCCTGCTCCTGCAGTCTCCCTGGAACATGTTCCATCAAAGAACATCTCCCAAACCTGACTTTCTTGCTCTTCTTCGGCCTGATTTGTTGGTTTCCTGCACTGCATTAAGGCCTTCTGAAATTCTTCTATTTGGAGAATACATGCTCCAAAATCGATGTCCGCAGCATATATGGGATGATTAGTAGGATTCTTCTCATCACTGATAATATATGCCAACTGTGCTTCTCTGTACAATCTCCTGCTTTCCCCTCCAAAAACTGGAACAGTGGCATAAGATAAATCATTCTGTAATGTCCCACCTAGTCTCTTAATCCATCCTCTAGACAACAGTATGCCAAACTTGGGAGGCACATCTGCTACCACAATATCCATCATCATACTCTTCATGGGCAACTGAGTTAAGGTAATGGCTAGGTCTTTGATTAATCCTAGGAATTTCACTTTCCTTGAATCAAAAGAGAATAAATCATGATATGGTCTAGTGATATCAAGGCCTAACTCTTCCATGACAGCTTTAGGCATTAAATTGTGGCTGGCCCCTGTATCTAGCAGGCAGTTGTGGAGGATTTTGTCATGAATGGTCAAGGAGACATAAAAAGATGGAGAATTATTATCAGCAGGTTCGATCATGGGGCTAAGCACAATAGCAGGTTTGTCATCTTGCAAATTGACAGAGTCAGTGGAGGTTTGTGTGGTTTCCAGCTCAAGAGCTTCAAGGATAGGCTTTCTAAATACTTCACTCTTCACCAACTCTATCAGGGGCACAGATATTTTCAATTTCTGAACTTCTGACTCAAAGCTGAAAGAGGTAGGCAACTTATCAGAACCTCTTACCTCTTGAACTGGTGATTTTAAGATGACTGGATCAGCTGCTGGTCTTCTCTGTCTGATATTTTGTGACTCTGTTTGGACAGCAGCTCTTTGGGCAGGATTCTCCTTGACATTTTTTGCATTTGACCTCAGATTATATCTTTGCTGCTCCTCAATTTGTAGAACAGCTTCTCTGTCCCATTCTTGACTGTCTTTTTCCTGCAGCAATGATTCTTCATACGCAGCCAATGTCAAAAATGCAGTACTGCCTTTATCTTCCATGCAGTGAATTTCATCCTCATATTCAAATTGTTCCTCCTCCATGACTACATTTTGGAAATGAGCTTTAACTTTCTGTTCTTCTTTTAATTCTTCACCCCTCTGAATTATTTGTAACTACTCATTTGCTCTTCTGAAAGGATTTGGATTTCTTGGAGCAAATGTGTTATGTTGCCTTGTCTTTCCTGAATTCTGCTCAACCTTCAGCTTAGATATTTCAGCAGCCAATGACTCTATCATCTTAGTCATTTTATCTAATTTAGGCTTTGAAGATGATGCAGAGGAAGTAGAAGCTTGACCTCTCTGCGTCCTTCTGTCAGCTTGACTTTTAAGCTTTTCTGCAGCCATAATATTGGATTCCACCTCTAGTGTTGCATCCTGCATATCTGCCAGAGTGGCACATCTTCTCTCTCTCAACAATAGGCAGAAATCAGAGTCAAAAGCATTAGCATAAGTGAGTTTGACAAAGGTGGGGGTAGGCTTTACCTCCACTGGTATCTTACTATACATACGATTGAATCTTTTATTAAAATCAGGCAATGATTCCCCATTTTCCCTCTTCAGGTTACCAAACTCAGTATGGTAATATAGTAAGTCCTTTTTATCTCCCCAGTGCTTCAAAAATGCTTCATCTAAGGCTTCAATATCAGCGATAGATCTAGGGGCTAGTTCTCTGAACCACTTCCTAGCCTCTCCCTCAAGGCTCTGGACAAAAACTCTCATCCACACATCATTTTCACTTATATCTAAGTTATCAGCATAACTGTAAAAGGCCTCAAGGTGTTCTTCAGCTGTTACTCCCTCTGTGCCAGTGAACTTAAGCATATATTTCTGATATTCTCCCACAGGCATGGGATTTAGAGGAACAGGCAAGACCAAGGGTCCATATCTAGCAGCAACAATTCTTTCGATCTTCGCGGGTGCTTGTTGGGCTGCCATAAGTAGGGTATGTGGAAGGACACTGGCAGATTGAGTAGTTTGAAAAAATGAAATGGATGGCAAGGACAAAGGGATGTTATGGACTGTATGGGAAGTTTTCTTTGGACTGAGATTCAAAGAGGAACTAACTGCACAAGGGGTTGTATTAATCTCTGAAGGAACTTCCTTATTAACAGTGCTAGACTCCAAATCTTCAAACTGTATATCTTCAGCTATAACTTTATCTTTTAGAGATGCATGATTTTTCTTAGGCTTACCTGATCTTGATGCCCCTTTCTGTGATGCTTTCTTTGATTTGACAGTCCTCCCAGGGTCAGGCACTGATTCAGCTAGTGATTTCTGAGGATTTCGTCGAGTATGTCTCACAAACTGAGCCAGAGCTTCAATGTGGAGTCGCCAAATGTTGGTCTTCCTCCAATAGAGTCGTCAGATAGATGATTACAACTAGAAAATGTGTCCAAACCTTGTCTATCATTAAAGCTTGGAACTGTGTTGTTCTCCCAAGGAAGCTGAGCTTCAATCTCCTCTCCCCGGCAACGGTGCCAATTAATGTTATCACCCCAAGAAACTCTCCTAGGTTGTATCTCAGAGATGCTCAAGAACATTACAAACTCAAAAAAATGTTGGAGATAGGTGGATGAATGGAAGGAAATGATGCATATTCAAGCCAGATAACCACTTCTACTATGCTTAAACCCAGACATGGGTGAACACCCCCAGACTACAAGGCTTTAGACCACCAATTACTCATAGTTTGAGGAACAGGTGAAGATGGAGAAAACTGACCACACCAGCAGATGCACAGGACCCTGTGATGGCTGGCTGCAACCAGTTAAAAGGTTTGTAGATCTATTTCCTAATGCACAGACAGGATGACAGCTCTCTGGTACCAAGAAAACAGAAACCTGCATACACCTTCAATAATACATACTAGATTCTAACACAGAGGTGGGATGACAGCCCCTCTAATGCTAAACATCAAGCGCACATGAAAAATGCATAACAGGCACAACTTGGAACAAAGAAGAAGTGGAAAGTGAGAAATTAATAGCAAAAGAAGCTTGCATTAGCTAAAAATGAAGACCAGACGTTGCAGGTATCACAATAATTACAGTCTCCAGAAGTTGAACTTTACATCAAAACAATATCCATCAACCCTCATTACATCTTGTTTCTGGGTATATATGGAGGTTGATTACAAAAATATCTGTTATCCTATGCATGGAGGGGTCATAATGGACCACTAACCACATTAATTGTTTGACATGGGTCTTTGCTACAATCTGATTGTTTTAATGAACAAAATGACGCTTTCTGGTACTCTGTTGTACTTCAGGAACCGGTGGAGTGCTATATTGAAGGGGTTCCATATCTTATTAATGCTTTGATCTGCTCGAGGCCGTCCTTTTCGTCCTTCGGGTGTACAATGTGTTGAATGTAGTGGTTGAAGCTTAACTGCACAGAGAGTTGTTAGATGATCGCCTTCATCCTTTGGCAGCGCAGCGCATTCAAGGGTGACGTAGACTTCATGGCGAAGGCTTGGGCAAGACCGGGACGACATCAGCCGTCGAATCGCGTGGATTAACGGCTACGATTGGCGTACAGGGGTTATCAGGAGTAATCGCGGAAGGATGAACAAGGGCCGTCGGATCATGGGCGGGCAGATCCGATGGCTGACGGGCGGCTAACAAGCGCGGGCGATAGCGAGCGGGAACAGGTGGGACGAGCAGTAAGTGGTTTTCCCGCACCGCTTATGGAGAAGGGCGGTAAACGTACATGAGGGCATGATGCGAGTCAGCCAGTGACACGTGTCGGATGTGACGGGCGCGAAACCGCTTTCCCCACGGGTTATCACGTGCGTAGATTTCGACGGCAGGAGGTGAGAAATTTCGTCAGATTGTGCGGCAGAAGATCGAATAGTGGAGAACAGGCATGCAGGTTATGGGTGCGTGGGACCGTTAGACCGGATGATGTGCGATCGATAGTGAGGATTAAGGTGGAGGGTTATATGGAGGCATGGGGTCACATGGTTACAGTGATATGGGTTTAAGCTACAGCGCTTAGGGGCTTGGCCAAAAAGAGGTTTTACAGAGTTTTGGAGGCAAAACAGAGAAAAACAGGGTAGCAGGAGTTATAAGGGTATAAAGCAAATGAAGGGGGAAGGATCAAATGAACTGCTGCGAGCTCCCTTTTTGCAAAAAAAAACACGGCCACGGTGTCTTTGACCTAGAAAATACTGAATTGTGCAGCAGAGCTAACAAGGTATATAGGAAATCTCTTAACTGAAGCTCTTGTTCTTGATCTCCTAGCCACTTGTTCTACCTTAGGTGAGAAGTGAAGTTTCTTGGCACTTTTCTTGTTCACTAATTTGTTCTTAGTCAAAGGCTTTTTCATTGAGCCATCTCTTGCAGATGAGACCTCTTTGGTTGCAACTAATGGGGTATATCTCTTACTCTTTTGGATATTAGAGGACTATGCCATCCACCCTGAAGAAATCAAAAAGTCTTGCCATGACTGCTCCCTCTTGTCAAGTTCTTTTATCACTATCAGTTTAATCAATGAAAAATGGAATAAACTAGGTTCAATCTGACTCCCCTTTGCTTGAACTCTGTCAGCCATTTTTCTGAGACTCCTAAACAAATAGTAAGGAAGATTCAAGGGTTTCCTGCCTGTAAAATGCATTAGAAGTCTAATGTGGTACTGATAGACTTTTTTGAACCTCCCTTCACATGTAAAATACCTTTGAATCACCTTTAGCAGCTTACTATGGTGGTCCAACAGATAACTCCTTGGAATAACATACCGATACCCCTCCTCGTATTATGGCTTCATAAATTCTTTGAAATGAGCTAAATCCAACTCCATACCTTTGAACCATTATTCACCATGTAAATGGATATAAGTGGCAGCAGCTATTGATTGCTTTGAGATAGCAAACTCCAAATTTCCAAATTTTACTTCCTACCCTTTTAAATTTAGCACAAACTGTTTAGTGGGTTGCAAGTGGTGACGTTGACCCTGAATCTTCTCACCAAATGCAATACAACCAACTTGTTCAAATGATACCCTAATGACAGGCCCGGAGTTCACTAGACTAAGGTCTTGGGATTCATATCGCACAATACATCCTCCTTTTACTTTCTTCTTTCCTTCTAGGGTCTCCATCATCAAATATACAAGTTCTACAATCTCCTCAAAAGAGGATATGATGTTGTTGAAAAGTGGAATATGCATCACATTTGAGGTAGGGTACTTTTGCAACAAACAGAGGAGTTTCACAGTAACTGCAACCCGAGCTCTTTGAAGGAGGAGATGAAACACAACTTTGATCAAATATGTTCAATTGAGGTTTACAAAGGATGTGTTTAGAACTCAAAACAACTTAGTACATAGTGAAAACGAGCTTTATGTGACGAGAGAGGTGACCTAGACCTTTCGCAGCAAAAGTTAGTGCATTCATAAGTTTGAATAGCTTGGGTTTCTTTTAGACTCTCATACCAATTGAGCGATAAAACACATATCACGTACAATGTACAAAACCTCACAGGAGATGAAGAAAACAGAATCGTGATGATGTTTTTTTCCAAATGTGCAGCAACACTTGGATTTTCGTAGCAACAGCTCGATTTTCGCAACGAGTCTCTGATTTGCGCAACTCCTCTTTCCAACCCTACAAACGCTCTTCTTCGACCTCCAAAACCGCTCCAAAGCCAAGATGAATTTCGAATGAGGGGAAATGAGGAACCACAAGCAGATTTAAACTCCTCATGCCGCTAGAGCCTTCTTTGAAATCTTGATGGACCACTTGTTGATGTGAGAGATGAGTAAGGAGTAGCTTTGTAATATTGACCATGACATGACACAACTGATCATAACTAACTCTCAAAACTGACATGAGATCAACATAACTAACTCATGATGACCATATTTTTCATGACATGACCACTAGAATTTTCCATGATGACATAATGACCCCTCATGATTACCCTTTCAAATCATGATCCTTTATGACATTACACTTTGAATTATGACAAATTGACCCCTTTGACTCAAAAAATGTTTACATGACACTCAATCCAAAACTAGACCCTTTTTTACTATAGACCCCTCTAGACCATATCACTCATGAAATCAAGACTAATATTTAGAAAATTTACCTCAAATGAATAGTAAGACAGAAATGACTGAGATTCCTATAATATAGGACCCTAACAGAGGTGTAATTGAAGAAACTACAAACAAAATGTAGACTTGCGAACACAACGAAGAATAATATATCAAGTGGAGAATTGTTGATATTCATACAAGGAGAGTTACAAGAATGAAACTTCTCATAAAAAGTAGGGGGGATTCCATAAAAGCTACAGACATAACCCTTTTCCATTGATGTCAAAGGGGGAGAAATTTCTAGTAACTTGGTGGAGAGATTGCAGATTGGCAAGATTGTAGATAGGAAGTAGTGCTCAAATGTACAAGGATGCCATCAATGAAAGGGGGGGATATTGTTGATCATTGTGTTTTCATTGAGGTTAAGGTAAGGGGGAGTCCTCGGTGAATATATGACCATGTTTGAAGAAGTCCCAACATGCTCATCGCTTAATTGATTGATGGGTCTGATACACTGCCGAGGCAATAAAATTCAAGGACAAGTGGTAGCCTTTTAGGCATACCAAGAGGCCCATAGCTATTTTTGGAAACCACCTTCGCCCCCCCAAGACATTCTACGATGGCAAGGTGAAAATATAGCCTACCAGATCTAAGCGATATCTCAAAGCTAAAACTCATGGATTACCTGATATCCTACATAATTGGCACTTGGTCGCATCCCCTGGTCATGAATTGCTAAGGAACAGTGCCTAAGCACTAAGAGTCGGTAAAGGAGATAATATGCAATATAGGCAAAGTCACATGCTTACTAAATAACCAAGATTTTGGATTTTTATCATGGTTAGCAAGTGTACAGGTGTTTCCCAGTTAACACACATATGGTAGATGACGTGGAAATGGTGGGCCCCCATACCGAGGTATTGGCATTATATAGTATAAAAGTTGGAAAGGAGAGGCTAATATGTATTATAATATGGAAAATAAATGAAGTTGTTGCATATGGACGATGAGTGACAGAGTTGATGATGTGCATATAGCAACAAGTGACACATGGCATGCAAAAATGAAGTTTTTTAACCAAGAAATAGGGCTTTGGAAAGTGACATGTGGAAGACAATGATTGGTCCATAGTGGATTGATGTGGTAGACCCAGAGGTTTAAGGACTCGTGCTAGGACTAAGTTCAACAAAGATTTTCCATGTGTTTGTTTTTGGGTAGAAAGGTCGAAAGGTCGTGGTTACAAGTCTTGATCACAAAGAGTTAAGGGTTCAACCCGTAGGGGCCCTATACTAAGGTACCCGGGTACCGAAGTAATGAAATGAGCAAATGTTTAAGCCCTCGGGGATAGCATGTTTCGATGTGACAACGAAAGTGGCATCAACTGTTGATACATTGGAAAGTTTGTTAAAAGACAATCTATATACTGGGGTACCAAGCTATCGTAATGGACCAACATGCTAGAACACTTTCACATGGTGTCTTTTGGTATGACGAGGAAAATGCAATCGATTACATGTAAGTTTGAAAATTTTGTAAGTTGACAATCTGCCTACCGAGTTTAGTTATCACACCAGTATTGAAACATTTTATATTAGAGCCATGTGTTAAGACCAAGGTCACAACACGCATTCATGGGTGTTTAATGGTTTAGCACTTGGAACCAAATGGTTATGAAAATAATTTGGGTATTCGGTATCTAGTATTTATGGTCTAGGTTCTATTTATCATATTTCCGCATAGAGGACCTGGTCACATGGTATGGTCCCAAAGAGGTAAAGGACACATACTGCAGGGCTATATTCGTCGATGATGCAAGGAAATTCTATGGTAACTCAACTCCTAAACAAGGGATTTCAATTGCTTAAATGGACCTGCATTGGATCTTAAACAAATACAACATGTGGATATGAGATAAAGGGTCTAGTCACATATATGGGAGCATGTAGGAGCTCAAGTACCTATGTTTCAAAGAGGTTGGATGGAAGGGAGCTAAACATGAAAAGAGCACTATATAGGTGATATAAAGAGCTTAGCATGAAAAAGAACAAAGTTGGAGACAAAAGAATAGTAACTGTGGCGCCATTATAAATATGAATCATGTGGTTAAAGTGAACAACGAATGTGCAATGTGAGATACATGTGCTAGTTAAGAGAAGAAAGAGTTGTGTTGTCTAGTATCTGAGAGGTCTACTAGTTAACCAAAAAAGAATAGATAGTTACTTAAATAAAGAGTGAAAAAAGGAGATCAAAGATCAAAGAGTCTAAACAATCAGAGTTAACAAGAGTTCCTGTGAATAAAGATCCAGTTTTAAAATATAATTAAAAATGGTATATGAGGAGTTTAGTGGGTGAGCATATGTGTTGGTTATGAGAAAAGATATATTAGCTATTGATGCAAATATTAAATGCCAGATGGGAATGAAGGTGACTAAAATAATTGCAAAAGAGCACATTGAATCAAAAAAATAAGATTTAATATTATAGAGAAAGAAGGTGATCCAAAATAATAGCTACAAAATAGATTGGATTGGATCAAAATTTTGAGAAGATTGATGTCCACTGCAAGTTAGTGCTTGCAAATGTGAAAGGATTGGTGTACCGTGCAATTTGGTGCTTGCAAAGCTAAAGGTATCGGTGTCTCCTATAGGTGGGTGCATACAAATATTGTAACAATAGGTTGGTTCCCACATAGATCAATTAATTAAAAGAAGTTTTGTGGTTTTCTCCCAAATAGGTTTCCGCATATATCATGTGTTAATTGCTCTTAGGTGATTGATGTTTTATTGTGTTTCAATTATTTAATTAAGTAAAAAATGTATTGTATGGATTCACCCCCAACCCTCCCTATTATAATTGTGAATCCAACAATGCTCCCCCACTAAGGTAGTTCTTTTAGGGATCCTTTAAAGATCAAGCTAATTTGTATTTTCCTTCCTTCTCCATTTTATTTCCTTATAAACCTCAATTATAGATGGTTCTTAAGCTCAAGTCATCACCATCTATAGCACCATCCACTTCTAATCAAATCCAGTAGGTGACTAACCCCCACATGCAGTTGACTCATTCCATTGTGTAGTTGGTTTCCATCTTAACACAATCAAAAATTCGACCAACCGCTAGTCACTATCCTTCTTTCCTTTAACCTCAAGCTTGCACCTTTCAAAGGTAAGTTATCAATCGACCTCGTAACAGACCGATCCTTCCATTATTAATCAAACTACAATTTTTTTAAAGGATGTGCATGTCCAGCGTTCCACTATTAAACTCATGTTAAAGACTCGCCATAGGCTCAATAAGATAAATTGTATCCAACACAATTTATTTTTACATTCTTTCAATTATTCCCTTCGTAATTCAATTCAATGATTCCCTTAGTCCATCCATAATCTCCATTAATTCATCTAATACCTATAAATTCAATTCACAATCCCCTTAATAACTCCTTAAATTCTATCACTGCTTGTAATAATATATATGATTTTGGTTGCTTTCCAAAACCTAATTTTATTAATTCTCCCCTTTCTTACATAAAAATCCCCTCACCCCTACCAGCTTACAATCTGAGTTCCCTTCCCTCAACCGCTGTGAACTTATCCTCATTAAATCTTGATCCACCCATCATTCATCTTCTTAAAAAAGGCTTTGGCTTTTCCTTTACCCCACAATGCATATTGAATACATTCTTTGCTCTATCAAGTCTATCACACATCATCTTCCTACACATAATGCTAAAGAGATTCCACAAGAGAGAAGTGGAATTTTTTGTCATCTTTCTAATCCAAATCTTTCCAAAGATGAATTTCAATCCAGCTGGTATCTTAATGACAACCCTAATGTTATCATTCTAAAGGTAGGTGAAGGAAATTCTCTAGTAATTATGAATACATCTTACTATGAAGCTAAAATCCTCATACTTCTCTCATATTCTTCCTATAAACCCCTCTCTAAGAATCCAATCAATGCCATCACTTATTATATTACTAAAGCCATTAAATCTTTGTCCTTGGACTCATCCACTCAAAAGCGTATTCTCCTCCATAACCCCCAAATTCCAAGGATTTATGGTCAACCTAAATTTCATAAAAATACATCCCACTTATACTTATAATTAGCGCCATTGGAGCTTGAAATTATGCCTTGGCTCATTTTCTAGCTAATAAAATTTAATCATTCATTGGAAATGTCACGTCGGCAGTAACTCCACGAATGAAATTGATTTTGCATTAAGATAGAACATGGATATAGACATGGAGAGGGAGACTATTGGGTTTCATCTCCAAATGTCTCTTCATCTTCCAATTCCATTTAATTTACTATTTACAATATTTACATGGATTTACCTAATCTTAAAGATTAGGTGTCAACATTCCTCCCCTTAATCTGAACAGATGTTGGTGAGTCCAAGCATCATTCTGAATCTTTTAAATTTTTCCCTTCCAAACGCTTTGGTGAAGATGTCTACAATCTACTCATTTGTGGAACAATGTCCTAGGTGGATTGTTTTGGCCTCAACATGATGTCAAATCAAATGGTATTTTGTATTGTTGTGTTTGGTTTGATCATGGAACTTTGGGTTCTTGGACAAATTTATTGCAGAAGTGTTGTCCATCAAAAGAAGAGTTGAATGCACTTGTTTCTCCTGCAAATCTTCCTAAATTTTCCTGAGCTACACAATTTCTTTTGTTGCTTCAGTTGCTGCCACATATTCTGCCTCAATTGTGGAATCTACTAGCACTGATTGTTGGCATGACCTCCAAGAGACATCTCATGGTCCTAGACTCATAACATAGCCTGAAGTAGATACCCCAGTTTCTTTATCTCCATCAAAATCTGCATCAGAGTATCCAATCAAGCTGGAGTCACCCACCCGTGTATACTTGAGTCCAAAGTCTTGAGTTCCTTTCAAGTACTTTAGAACTCTTTTTGCAGAAGACCAATGACCCTCACAAGGATTTTGCATATCTTGGAGAAGATTCCAACAGCAAATGGAATGTTTGGTCAGATATTGGTCAGGTAGTTGAGACTTCCTACGAGTTGTCTGTACTTTTTTTCATCTTAAAATTATTTTCCTTCAGTGGATGTGTGCTTTAATTTTTGTTCCATTGGAGTAATTAAAGGATTGCACTCAACCATGCCAAACATGTTCAACAAATCTCCAGTGTACTTTTGAGAGACGAATATAAAATTCGGATGTTGGATTACTTCAATAACAAGATAGTAGTGAAAATGGCCCAAATCTGTCATTTCAAAACCTTTCCTTAGTTCTTTCTTTATGGATGCAATGTAGCTCTCGTTGTTCCCTGTCATCAAAAGATCATCCACATACACCACAAGATATAAAATTGTTTTGCTAACTTTCTTGACAAACAAAGTTGCATCATCAAGATCATAATGTTTGAAATTAAGTTTCAGAATATGCTCAGTCAATTTCTCATACCAGGCTCGTGGTGCTTGTTTGAGGCCATACAAGGATTTTACAAGCTTGCATACTTTGTGTTCCTGGCCCTTCACAACAAATCCTTCTAGTTGGGACATAAAAACATTCTCTTTCAGATCTCCATTCAAGAAAGTAGTTTTTACATCCATTTGATGGACTTTCCAACCATTCTGAGCTGCCAAGGCAAAGAATGTCCGGATGGTAGCCCATTTTGTTGTGGGGAAAAAGTTTCCTCATAGTCGCCCCCTTCCTTTTGTGCAAAACCTTTTGCCACAAGCCTGGATTTGTGCTTTTCAAGTGAGTAATCTACTTTACACTTGTTTTTAAAGACCCACTTGCAGCTTATTAGTTTGGTTCGTAATGGAGGATCAACCAGCTTCCAGATGTCATTCTTTATCAAAGCATCATATTCTTTCTACATTGTTTCTTTCCATTCATCATGAGAAGTGGCTTCTTTGAAGGAAGTTGGTTCGAAATCTATAGACAAATTAAATTCACAATCATAAGAAACATCCATGTCAACAGGTGAATGAAAATCATCTACATCACCTCCATTCTATCTGTTTGAGCTTCTTGTTCCTATGTTTCCAACCTCATCGGGACGAACACTTTCAAATGTCTTTGTCAGTCATTTTGGAGGACCTTTCTGAGATGGCCCAGGCTACTCAATTCACTGATATGGGGCTGAATCAAGATTTAGTCTCCCAATTCTATCAATCACATCACTCAAAATGTCATCAATTGTTGGAGCTTCATGTTGGGGAGAGAGTGCTTCAAAAGAAGATTCCACAGATTGATCTAGTATAGGGATCCCCTCTTCAAGATGTGGATTCTCATTATCAAACTCTTGAAAATAATTTGCATGTTTGAATCTATCCAAGCGTTCAAGCTGCCGCTCAACAACATTGTCAGTCTTGGAAGATTCAAGAAAGATTACATCTCTAGATATTATAAAACTTCTTATTCACTTCATCATAGAGATGGTATGATTTGGAGATATTTGAGTACCCCAAGAAGATACATTTGTCACTGCTTGAGCCTCATGGTGCCAAGCCCTGATGGCTTGAATTTTGAATTGTCTGCAAAATATATTGGTCCATCAACATTATCAGTGAATTCTTCAAAGAAATTTCTTCTGAAAGTCAAGTGGCAAGTTGCTCCTGAATCAAGGAACCAAACATATTTCCATGAAGCAAGTGAAGCATTGAATAAGTATTCAATTACTCCAATGTTGCAATGTGCCACAACATAATGAGCGGACTCGAGTGCTTTTCCTTTCCCTTTGTCAATTGTTTTACCTTTTCCTTCATTTCTTTCCTACTCAATTATGTCCCAAGGCAACTTACATGTGGAAGCATCATTTCCATCTCTATTGCATCGTATGCAATGAAGATAATACCTTTCTCCTTGGAAATGTTTGCCCCCCTGCCTCTAAAATTCTTCCTTCCTCTTCCTCTTTGGCCACTTCTTCCTCTAGAAGAATCTTGTGCATAATTCTTCTCTTTCTGTGCAAGGGACACATCTTCTTCAGAAGATTGAGCAGTGGTCTTGTTCCCAAAATCCTTCTCTCTTTCAGCGAACTTCTTCTCATGGGAGTAAAGGTAATATCCTTAAGGTTGTCGCTTGCAATGACTCAAGATAATGTGAATAGTGGGATATAGTGCCTTGACATAAGCTATGAGAGGAATATATATTTCAACGCCAGTGGATTTTATGTCATGCGTAATGGATCTTACTTATGATGCTAAGGCAAGAGGGTCATCATTTTTCAACTCAAGATTGAACAATTTGATCATTTGTTGAACCACTTCAAGCTCAGAGTGTGAGTCATATAATTCCTTCAACTTCTTTAAGGGTCCAAAGGAGTTTGAAAATGGAGAAATATGATGGCTCACCTTTTCATTTACATACGATGCAATCAAGGGATAGGCCTTGTTGTTCTTGTTTTCCCAAATGGCAAGCTCCTTATCTGAAGTGAATTTTTCCAGTGCATTATCTCCTCCTTCACAAACTCTTTTCCACAACTCATTGAAAATCAAGGTGTGTTATATCTTCCTGGACCACTCATAATAATTCTCTTTGCTAGATAAAACTACTCCCACAATAAAGATGAGTGAATGCATCATCAAAAAAGAATTACATTATTATAATTTCCAAAATAGTTACAGCCTTAAATTTTCCTTTTCCTTTTTCCTTTTCCTTCTTGATTAAAATAAGAAACTGGTTTAAATGGCAAAACTTCACTTTACACTAAGTCAATTTTAATATATCACCACTCATATATAACGTACCACTCATCACGTATATCTACGTACTCATATATAACGTACCACTCATCACGTATATCTACGTACTCTATTTCCGTACTATACCAACTTCATGGCATTCGTATATCATCGAAGATATTATATATTATATATCATACAACCAACGCACATCAAAAGTCATATATCTCGGCTCATGGTTTATCACAGTCTTTACAAAGAGAAATCAACGCACAAAGCATATTTTACATACAACATGGAATTGAGGCATGCGGTTTTCAACAGTCAACACATATTGTTCTTCAACAGTCAACATAGCATTCGTGGTTTTCGGCCTTCAAAAAAACAGAATGCAATGTCCAACGCATACATACCACGGCTTTCGAAAAAAGAACTCAATGCATACAGCACACAACTCAAACTTCAACACACATCCATAGTATATGTAACACCATTATACCATTTGCAACGCACCATTTACGTCCATTCCAATGCATAGCATAACAGTGTACATACCAGGGTCATGGTCAAGCCAACTCAACACATCCCATTACACCGTCTTTCCACAGAACTTTAATGCTCAACACAGGTTTTATAGCTCGGGAGTTTATTCAACGCACAGTCCAGCATTGAATTGAAACAACCATCGCACTATCTCCTAATTGTTCAACGTTTAATGCAGAGGTTATACACCGTCCAACACCACGATCTAGTAGATAGTGTTCATATGTATTCAATGGCAAATAAATGAATACGAACAGGCAGAGGATGGCAGGGATTTGATACATAAGATACGGATTTGATACATAAGATTTGATACATAACATACACTGCAAAAAAATGGCAGGATGGAGTTACAAGTGCAGAAAGGGAAACCAAAATGAGGAGTTGGATCTGATACCATGTTAGGGGAAGAGTAATTCCACTAATGAAATTGATTTTGTATTAAGATAGAACATGGATATATACATGGAGAGGGAGACTATTGGGTTTCATCTCCCAATGTCTCCTTGTCTTCCAATTCCATTTATTTTACTATTTAGGATTTACCTAATCCCAAGGATTAAGCGTCAATGGGGAAAACTCCATCATCTATCAAAGATTCTCTAACTTCATTCTTGAAACTCGTAATATTCACCTTGATGAACAAGACATCATGGTTAGTTTGTTGTCATCTCTTTATTTACCAAAATACATGTTCTTGAAACCCTTGACCTTATCTCTAAAGTTGTCAATGTAAGAACTCTTAATCATATTGAATTATGTGTCACCTTTACTTTCTTTACCTTCAAAGAAGCATGTTGCAAACTTAAGGTACAGTGATGGGATCATCCTTATCCCTTGTGGTTTCCAACATTTTCATTGAACATTTGAAAGCTTTAGCCTTAAGCAACTTCCATCTAAAGCCTAAATGTTGGTTTTTGTTTGTTTATAATACCTTTACTGTTTGGCCTTATTGTTTGTACTTCTCTAAATTCTTTCTTTTACCACCTTAATGGCATTTCCCCTCACAATGAGTTCACTATAGAAGTCTAAAAGAAAAACTCTCTTCCTTTTTTAGATGTTCTCATCTCTTTTCAACCTAATGATTGCCTAAACCACCAAGTTTATAAAAAAAGAAGACACACAAACAAATATCTCCATACCTTTTCTCACCACCACTTCGCACAAAAATCAGTGATTCCCAAACTTTCATTACTTGGTCCATTCAAATCTATGCTCCTCAATTCATTGAAATAGGAAAATCACACCCCATTAACTCTAATGGCTATTCAACCTCCCAAATAAACAAAGCTCTATGATCCCTCCACTCTAAAACTAAGAACACCCCCTCCTATACCCCACCTTTAACTCTTATTCCCCTTCCCTACCACCATGGCGTTATTAATCATATTTCCAAGATTTTAGCTCAAGTAAATATTAAAACTCTTTTAAAACCCTATAAAACTCTTGAGCATCCTTTTAGAATTGTTAAGGATAAATATGACCTGATGTTAGGCCAAGGAGTTCACCAAATTCCCTAATCTTGTGGCAAATTCTACATCAACCAAACTAGTAGATCAATCAAAACCCACCTTAAAGAACACATAGCTAACACATTCCATTACAACGTATATAATTATGTGATTCTTTAACACTCCCACAATTCAAAACACCTTATTTGTTTTGGACTAGATGAAAACCCTTGCATTTGTACCTTATTGCTCCTATATCACATGAGAAGCTCTTGAAATTGAAAAGCACCTGAATAACTCTAATGGGAAAAATGGTTACAAGCTCAACCAACCATGGAATCCCATTATCCATCAACTCGCTCATTAAACATCTCTTTTACTTTCCTTGAACCACTTTCCTTAATTTCATTCCCTCCTCTCATTCTCCTCAAATCTTTTTCTTTCTTAGTTCCTTGTCTATTCTTCCATTTCCACCTTTGAGGACTTTCTTCTACCCTTTCCTTCTTTCTTACAAACCTCGCATAATCTTTCCTCCTTTTTCCTTATCTAGTATCCTTAATTCATTCCTTGTTTCCCCCTCCCCTTCCTTATTGTTGCATTGTTAGTCTCCTCAACTCTCTCCTTCCTTATTATTCTTATTTATCACTTTTAGTCTTATTTTAACCATCTTAACCTCATCCCAATATAAATTGTGTTCTCACCCCTTACCTTTTTCCTATTTTCTAATTCCCTTCTTATTGTTCTTATTTATCACTTTTATTCTTATTTTTAGCATATTAACCCCATTCCAATATAATTGTGTCTTCACCCCTTACCTTTTTCCTATTTTCCAATTTCATTAATTTCTCCTTAATGGATTTTTAGTTACAAGTTTTTATTATTTTAATAATTTGTCATTAACACTCTCTTAGCTATTTTTTTATTGTTTTAATTTGTTTTCTTTACCGACTATCATTATCCACTCGTACTTAATCCTTCCTCACCTTATTCTTTTGCATCATTCTATATTTTATATCCCTGATGATGGGTGGAGTATCCACACAAAACGTGGGACATTTAGTAAACTCCCCCACATTTCAAGCTTCAGAAAATTTTTGCTTTATTATGTCCAACTGTGAAAACCTCATAATCAAATAAAGGAATATTGATTCTTTTACTATGAAATCCTACAAAATCAATTTATATTGATAAAATTGTAAATATCAAATGTTATGATTACACAATCCAATATAATATGGGTATATCATGATGTTGATCCTTTTTCCCACTAAAAATGACAATTTAAACAATCCAAAAATGCACTTTTGGTCAGGATTGCATAGCTAGCTTTTGGTAATGACAAACCAGAAAAATTCAAATTCATGGAAAAACGACCTCCTCCTATTTTACTCATCTCCTAAAGTTAGTTGGCCTCCTATACTAAAACATAATTTTCCTACCTCTTCCATCTTGTTTGAGTCCACCTATTTCCTACTTATGTTGCCTAAGCATATGTACAAAAGATATATCTTTAAACTACACAACAAAGAAATAAATAAAAGTCATGGTTAAAAACCTTGCTCTTCCCCTTTCAAAAATGTAATTTTGCTTTTTTTCCTTCAAAGATAAAATAATATTGTATTTTTGGTATTTTGTTTATACATAAAAAGATAGATGCAGGTAATAAAGTATTATTTTATTCAAATTACTTTAAAGTTATGTAAAATATTTATTAATTAAAAGCCCAAAAATACAACATGTATTAGAGTGTACAGATTGTGCTCCCTCTTGGGCAAGAAACTAAATTGCAAGTGATAGTAGTTTTAGTCTCATGTATAGGATTAAAGCCAAATGCTAGTAGAAAGCACAATAACCCCATCAAGAGTAATCTGAGTGACCATAATGGAAATTGACTTTCTTGCAGGGGCTATCTAGACTAAGACCACCTTTTGACCTTTGAGGAAGTCCTAAGACTCTTTCTAATTTGTGCTGGGTAAAAGCAAAATTCTACCCCCTTATGGACCACCAATGGGTCATTTAAAGTCGTGATTTCCCTTGAATAATGGTAACGAATATACTTGCATTCATTGATAGCAATCAACGATAATCATCCTTACTGTTAGAAATTAAATAACAGAACAATGGAAGACATAAAATATTGTAGGAACACAAACACAGAAAAACATAAAACAAGAGAGAGACAGATATACATGGTTCACCCAATTTGGGCTACATCCACGGAGAAACAGCTAGTCTTTGCTTTTATATTATCCAGCAAAAGGAAGAGATACAACCTACAACAAATTCGTTGTAACTTCCTCTTCGCCCTCACACAGTCTCCTCTCTTATGATCGAACAAAATAATAATACCCAGCGGCAATACAATCCCCTCATATAAACCAAGTTGCCTCCTAGGGCAAAAATCTTTAAATTAACATAACTTCTACCATTAAATCTTTTGTCTAATGAATGGCTCAAATTGATTACGAAATTACAATATTTTACAAGGCAAATTTTATCTAATTTTTGTTTCGGGGGCGCTGCCCCAAAACCCCTGCTAGGGGGCACTAAATGCCTACCGTCGCTCCCCCCAGTGGCACTAGTGGGGGGAAGCCCCCCAACAGGGATTGGGTCCAACCACCGCTGAAACAAAACCTTGGAATCAAGAAGATAATCGGGCTCTACACCCAACACTCTCTGTCACTTGATCACTAACTTATGATCAGTTTTGCCACCCGAAAACAGATTGTACTCATGAAAATTGTCCACATTGATTGCTTTAACAATAAAAAATTATGGTGCACATACAACAATCATCATCCTTTATATTTTTAAAAAACACATTATGGATAACAAAATTTGACCTATTAAATTCAATTGAAAAATGAGAAAAGCATTAACAAAATTTTCATCAACACCAACAAATACACTAAACATAGTATTTCCCTATGCACATCGTGAACCTCCTGAAAACCATAAAAAGTTCATTTACCTTCACCCATAAGAACCCATACCATTTCAGCAATGTCTCGTAACATACAAGATTCTCTTTGAGCAATATCTCATAATATACAAGATTCCCAAATTTAGTCTAACAGAGCTTTTTAAGATTCTCCAAAAACCCACTATCTTGCAATTTATAACATTTAACAACCTTTAGACCCCTTAAAAATCCACTATTTAACAACCCTTAGACCTCTTAAAACCCAAAATTTTGCAGTTTATAGTATTTAATAACCCTCATTTTTTTACACATTTTATATCATTTACTTGTTCTTCTACCTGGCCTCTACAACAGATATACCAATTAGGAAGAAAACAGAGACTCTAGAGTGCCGAGGTCAAATCACCATGTTTTGGTATTTTGGCGATCGGAGTTTTACTGCATAAATAGCTTTGGATGTTAATTTATAATGGAGATAATCGATGCCCATCCCAAAAGATCGTAAAAAGAAATAGTGGCAGAGCATTAAAAAATTTCGGAGGCAAATATCAATTCCCCATTGAAGAGGGGATGGTATTGACGGAGATTTCATGTGTGTGAGAACAATGAGTGTGCAACGAACGTGCAAACGAGATAATAATTGCCAGACTGTAAAGCCAAATCCAGAAGATATCAAATGGTCTGAGTAGCAGTGACTTCATGTTCCCTCACTTTATGTAGTGGAAGACTCACTGGTGTGATACAAGTCACACAAGAGGACAACATACGGAATTTTTTCTTAAGATTTAAATAAAGATACCAATCTTCCCTCCAGAGAAGCTATTTGAACCAGAGATCAACTGCAATCCGCAAATCCTTACTAGTCCTATTTGCAACAAGTACCTTAAAAATATACTAAATACATGCTGAAGGGGATTCCGATTTGACAGGTGCCTGCAATGAAATAATGCTGGAACAGATTTTTTCAAGTATTTGTATCATGTGCTGATGATTGATTCAAGTGCCAGAAATGAAACAGAATGGAATAGGTGTTCATCAACAATAAGGAGGGAGTGGTTGGTTGCCAATTGTTGAAAATAGTAGCGAGAGAAGGTCCTTCTTGACTTGTGCCTTAGTCAAGAAAGACTTCAATTTGTTTTCCACTTGTCAAGTTCGAGTTCATGAGATGGACGAGTTAATTTGTTAATGCGCAGAGATGGAAGCTCAGTTATATGATTGTCCAAGTGCAAGTTCATATTTAGAAGGGAACGAGTTGATGAGCTTCAAGTCTTGATTGAAGCAAGGACTTGTTAACTAGCAGTTTGACTTAGTTAACAAGTCAAACTCCACTCGTGCTCTAAATTCGAACTTGCCAGATATAGCATGATCAAATAGCATAAAAGTAGGACAAAGGCACATCTTCGATCATTCTTGTATGCGTGAGGCTACTGAAACAAGATTCTGAGATGGTGAGGTTACCTGACTCCCTCTAAAAATTGACAGTACCAACTCCTCTAGTTGCATACTGGCTCAATCTGAAACTGCATGTCCTTCCGCTTCAGGTGGCTGAAATTATTCTTGTTTTTGGTCATGTTAAAGGATGCTCCTATATCAATATACCATACACTATTGTCTATTGAGCTTGCCATGCCCTTGAGGAGAAACACCCAAGGCAAGTGGAGGTAGCCACTCAGTCAATGACTCCCAGTATAGGGAGAGTTCGAGCCAAGTGGGAAGAAGATTTATTTAAGGGAGATCAAGTGAGAGTTGGAACTTCCAGTACCACTTTCAACCAGAGTAAGCAACCACAGAGGTACACGGGGGTACATGGCACTTATGACTGAGGTGATAGACTCGCAGAGCATAGTTGGAAAAAGCAAGTCTGCAAATTAGATTCCATGGAAGAAAGCAGGAAGCCTTCTAGTTCAGAGGGCACAGTTGTAGCAGTGGAGAACATGGCAGTGTTGAAGACAGATCCAAGTGGATGAGGTTCTTTAAGAAGCCCCTTCCTCGCTAAGAGTGTTGAAAATAGTAGCAAGAGAAGGTCCTTCTTGACTTGTGCCTTAGTCAAAGAAAGACTTCAATTTGTTTTCCTTTCGTCAAGTACGAGTTCATGAGATGGACGAGTTAGTTTGTACATCAACATAGATGGAAGCTCAGTTATGTGGTTGTCCAAGTACGAGTTCATATTTAGAAGGGAACGAGTTGATAAGCTTCAAGTCTTTTTTGAAGCAAGGACATGTTAACTAGCAGTTTGACTTAGTTAACAAGTCAAACTCCACTCATGTTCTCAATTCAAACTTTCCAGATATAGCATGATCGAATAGCCTAAAAGGAGAACGAAGGCACATCCTTGTTCATTCTTGTATGCATGAGATTGTGTATGAGAGCCATACGCTGTGACAGGAAGACATTCTTTGTGCAGGTCTGTGTTAGGAATTTGGAGGAATTCCTAAAGAATAGGGGCCACTATTGAGCTAGGAAATAGCAAATTTCCAGGGCAAGAAAATAGGGGCAGAAATTGCACAAGGATTGAAGAGCTGGTTCGGGTTTTCTGCAGAGAGATTTCATGTTTAGTGTTAGCAATGAGAACAAGCTTGTTCTCTAGTGAAATGGTATTGTCTTGTAAAGTGATCAATTGCTCAAATTTCTGTTAATAAAAATTCTACAACAAAGCAGAGAGTTTCCAGTTGGGTTCCCTAGAAAATTGTTGTGTTTCTTGTGAAATTGTGTCTTTATCTCTGTATTTAATTCCGCTGCTTTTATTGTTGAGAATTTCTGTGTCTTGGTGAAAAGAAAAATAGTTTCAGATTGTTCATTCAAGCAGCAAGCAGAGTTTCAAGGAAATTCAACACCAATAGCCAAAAGATGGTTGGATAAGTGCATTTTGCATCCCCGTAGTTCACTCAAAATGGGGGGTATCCAGCTGGACACTAACATGTGAATGACCACAAGTACAATTTGCATACCCATTAATTCCCCCTGGAACCTGCCATGTGCTATTATATAGTAGGCTTGATCGATATTTCACAATTCTATGTTCCGACCAGTTCAGAGCACAGTTTGTTCTCCCATCCACCCAGTTCAATTCCAAGGGGCATGTTTGGCCTATTGTGATAAGGCTCAAAAAGTAAGCAACCCCTGGGATAGATCCCACTCTGATGGGGTTGGGACATCTCGGCTCTTGCTAAGTCATAAGTTTTTGGAATATCTAGGTTGTGGGTTGTTGAATAATCTTGGTGCTATAATGGCAATTGAAAGATCTGATCCTGACAACTCCATCGAATTACCACTTCACCATGTTCAAAAAAAAGAGACATTTCACATTTCTATAGTATACTATGAAATGGGATATGTTTGAAAAAAGAAATATTTCACATTTCTACAGTATATTATGAAACGTGTAGCCTGTCCATGTGGGCTTTTGATGTCTGGACATATACTGATATTGTTTGTAAAAGGGAACACTAATAGAAATAGAAATCTCTTCCCGAGCAGCAATTCTCACTTTGAACATATTCCTGGAGCGTCAGGAATATAATCACACGTTCAATTAGAGAAACAGATAAAAATAGATCAATTCAGTCCTCGTGAATATATCTGTGAAATAAAACGACCAATTTAATCACATTCGACAAAATAAAACATTAACCGAATCACGTCTTAACGCATTTCAATTTCAGTGGGAACAAGATTTGTCATGCAGCATAAGAGGCCAAGTATCAAACTCACTTTTAGTTTTAACCCAGCCAAGTTCTTAGAAGATTTTGTAGAATTGTTACTGAAAAGAGAGTGAAATGTTCTTACAGCCATCAAGTAAAAAGACTGTGCCCTGCTTCCTTCTGGGGACTTTTACAAGGTTTACAACTAAAGTGTGCATGTTGTGTTAAAACACACATGTTCTAATCATTTAATATACTTACTATGCATCCATTAAATCACTTTTCGGAGATGAAGTAACAAGTTCAAAACAAATAGTTGTGTCTGGCATCAAACTACATAAATAAATTGAGATTAACCATTAAGATTAACAGGAGATGCCCATAGATGGGCTAGTTACAAGAAAATCAATTGCTTTAATGCTATGTAGCTATACATCCATAAAGTAGAGACGAAAAACTTAACCTGCTCTATCAAGTGCCTATATACTTAGAATAGCAGTAATAAAATAGCCAGAACAAGTTGAAGGATTTATTTGGAGCTACTCTGCTATAAGTTCATGTAAACAAATCACACCAATACGAAGGTAAAGCCGAAAACACAAAGCCTACACATGATGCCATTATCTTAATTACATATTAGATTATTTCTCAAATGATTGCCACACTGCTGAAACTTGAAATCAACAGTAGACAACTACTCACAAAAAGGTGGGCTTTTTTTCCTCTGATAGCATAGATAAATGGAAGTATTTCGTATTTCAATAACATGGTGATTTAAGAGAAACCTCCAAACACTTTAATATCAATACTGGAAATGTCACTATGTGGAATCGGTAAAGATATCAAAATGCAAACCAACAAGAAATTTATCATGATAATTTATAGTATTATACTTGTAGAGACAAGTCCAGCAACTAACAGGATAAAATAATCAGAAAATCTTGTCATACCATAATTCACCCTAACATTTGAAGCTTTCTTCCTTGCCTGCTTCTTCCTAAATGGAATAGGTCATATAATCTAAACAAATGACTTCCCAAAATTAGGTCTCCATGGGGGCTACAGCTTGATCTGTATCATCTTGAACAGCTTCTTGTTCACCTTCAACTGGAGCCACATCTACTGGAGGTTCATCTGTCCTATCTTCCAGTGAGTCAATAATCTGTTGTACTGTTTTGGAGTCAAGAGTGTTGAATGCCTCACCAATTCCAAGAACAGCGACATTGCAATTAGAACCATTCAGTTTTCCTTCTGCTAATGCTTCCCTGACTGAAATAATCCCATGACGAATAAGTTCATCACGTGAGCACTCTGGGAATGTCTCGAACTTCCTTTCTAGGTAAGTTTTTGCTGCTTGGGAGCGAGCACCAATGGCAAATGCTTGATACTCAAAATAATTTCCAGAAGGGCAATTCTGATAAAGATGGGGTCCTGTTTCATCTAATCCAGCCACAAGTAGACCCACACCATATGGTCGTGTCCAAGACCTCTGTGTGCAGACCTGCCAAGATATGCAAAGTGATCAGATCTCAATTCCAGTAACGGGTTTAGATATCCACGGTTTCTCCCGCTACGTTTTGGGAATATATAGTTTATGCTGGATGGATTAGAAAGCATCCATACATTCTACTATAGGATGATTTCTTCCGATCTCCAGAATGAATCTGAATTACAAACAAATCTAGACTAAACATAGAATCATTAATGCTGTCTGGCAATTGTCATGGCACGATGCAATATAATTCATGCTGGACAGAGATTAGAAAAAGCATCCATACATGCTACTGTAGGATGATTTTTTCCATTTTCAAAATTGAATCTCAAATACTAGTAAATATGAGCCTAAACATGTCATTAGTACATCCTGAGTCCTGACGAATTGTCTCTACAACAATGCAATGAAAACTAGATAGTATGTAGAAATTCCTCGAAATTCTGCAACTGCTTAATGAACAATTCTGAAAACTAGTTTCTATTCACAAGACACGGAATTTCTCCACTAATTTGCAGCCAAATAGAACAGAAATAAATCAGTCACACAATGGCAAAAACACACTACTTTTTCTAGGGAACCTGTTAATTTTATGGTATGTTCTATGCTTGCAACAATCACTTCAATGGCTTATAAGCCCAATAGCAATTTCATTTTAGATTCCAATAGCAACCACCATAAACTTCAGCAATCACTTAGCATATACTTTATATCATCATTGACTGTAACTGTAGATAGAATGTCATCAACAATATGCACAAGAAGACAACCCAAGACAATGAACACAGAGATTTAGGCTAATGCCAGGGAAAAACCTCACAAGGGGGAAAACCCAACCAATCCTTCTTATTGATTAGAATCAAATGTTCAACAAAGAAAGAATATCCAATTTAGTACAATGACAATAAACAAGAAGCCCAAAACTGATCAATAATAATTCTGTTCAAGTCTGCAAATTCTGTAGATAGCAGCAGTCAACATGTCCTAACCAGTCAAGTCAACAGAGGTCAAATACCAGTCAAACAGCCCCCAAAATTCTCGGTCAGGACAGCAGGAAACTCAGCCTCTTCAACAGGTCAAAGTCAACCCAAAACAGAGATGAAAAATCAGTCAAATTTAGTCAAAGTCAGCAGTCCAGCCTGCAGTCAACACTAGTCAACCTGCCCAGAAAACCTCAGAATCTGTGCCAGAAGATGCGGCCTGCCCAAACAGAGAATATTCTGCAAAAATCGCAGTCAAACAGTGCCAAAATCACCTTTGTCAATGCTGGTCAAAGTCATCTGCAGAAAGTCAACACAGAAAACAGAGCTGCCACGAAATCCTTTGTATGTGTGGAGAGAAGATGCTGCCTCACATTGTACGAACCAATCAGATGATGAGAGAGGAATGTGTGAGATTGAGATTCCAAAATGAGGAGGCCTTTAGGTGTATTTATAGTGGTTAACATGGGGTCAAAAGAAATATATGTTCGCCTAATAGGCCGACTTGAAGAAGGGCAGACTTGTGGAGATGAGACCGACATGAAAATGACGAATTTGTAGGTGTGCAAAAATTCTAATTTTCAAGGTGAAAGAAGATGCCATCAAGGGTGATCCAAATATGTACAGAACCATCAAGGGAGGGGCTTCCAAGAGAAAGAATCAGCCCCTAGTTTCACTCTTTAACACTCCCTCTCAACTAGGGAGTAATTCCATCTAAGAACATCTGTCCACTATTATGCCATCATGACCATCATGTACCATCTCTGCAACTTGTCTCGTCTCCACTGAAGATTGATATCATAGCTCAATAAGAAAGGATTGAAAGAGGGTGGGTCACAAGACCCTACCACCACCCTTGCCAAAATAGCAGAGGCAAGTCCTCATATCTAGGGGATAGAACCCCTCCATGTTACTTGGGAGCGGGAGCGGGAGCGACCATTTTCAGAAGCTCCCGGTTTGGGAGCGAATCCGGGAGCGATTTTTTTTAAATATATATATTTTTTATATTTTTTAATTTTTGATACATATATGTCAACAAAAACATGTAGAATGATGAATTAGACATAAAAAACATAAAAAAACATAGATTGATCATTGAGCCATATCACATCAATCATCTAGAAATTATAATCGTCATCAACCATGTCCACAAGTTAGTAAAATACATATTACAACTGCAACATATTGAGTCTTATAAATCATGATTCATCAAATTCAATATTAAAGTTTCAACTTCAAGCTTTCAGAATTGAAAATTCAATAACATTTATCATCATTGATCACCAAAGTTGTACTTGTAAGCTAAGTTTAACCATTACAAGAAGTAATATTGAAGATATTTCTAAGTCCTAACTTCTAACTGTTAACATGATATGAAATGTTAAAAATTTATAAAATGAAACATGAATAATGAGATGAAATGAAACAACTTTAGTCTTTCACAAAGCATCATATTCATAATTCACAATCATTACCAATGAGTTATAATTGCCAAGGCCCAACTTCAAACTTCAAATTTTCATTGTCACAGTGATATAATGTTTACAAAAAATATCATAATGATATGAAAGAGTCAAGAGTCAAGAGTCAAGGACTCAAAACTCAACAGTTATGAAAACTAAAGTCTAATAGAAACTAAAAAAGACAAGTAAACTGTAAATCTACATGTGGCCCTTGCCACGAGAGTCTCCAGGAGTATAAGCAGGTCGTGGTGGTCTTCTAGGAGTCTCCCGCACAGACCGACGACCAGAACTAGAACCTCCACGCGAGGGTGTAGATGGAGGTGGCGACAACAAAGGAACAAGACTCGGACCTCGAGCACTGCTACTGGATGGTGGAGGTGGAGGTGGAGGTGGAGGTGGCATGGTTGCTGCTTCATTTTCATCCCTTACAAGTTCCTCTTCTAGTTCTTCAATATGTACAATGCCATCCTCCAAATTGTCATCCTCTGGGTGATTGTCCCAAATTTTATATGTGGGATCCTCATTAGCCCGATCACAGTAATGACTCAACAACCTCAAGTTGTAGTGCACATAAACCAAGCTTTCTGCTCGGTTTTCATTGAGTCTGTTTCTTTTCACATTATGTATATAACTCTAGGTGCTCCAACACCTCTCTGCAGAAGAAGAATTTACAACCTGTGAAAGAACTTTTTTTGCCAATTTTGGCAAAAGTCCGTGGCCGCCATATGTTTCCCACCATGTGAGAGAATCAAATTTATCTTTGTCGTCCATTGCATGGAAGTTACCACACAAACCAGTGCCACTGAAGTATCTGCCTATTTCAAGGCGCACAGCTGCACATTCCTCCCTGTCAGGTACCAACTTTTCTAATGCTTCCAAATATCCTTTAGTTACCTCTTGATCTAAATGGGGTTTGGTCCTAACCCCACCCCCTGCTGCAGGTTGGCCCAACCAAGATGTAGAGTAGTATTTTGGCGTAAGGATATACGCCAAGCAATGTAGTGGAAGGTTAAGCCTATTCCATCGTTCACACACACAATCATGAATCAGTTTGTACAAGTTGGGATCTCTATTATGAACAATGTCTTTTATTTCCCCCAACATGGTATCCATTTGCTCATACACCTCGCCAATCACTGGTTTGTCTGTATCTGCAAACCGAATCATGTGATAAATTGGCTTGGTGAAATCCAATACCTGCCTCACAGTTGTCCAAAACTGCCCATCAAGAGCGGCCTCCTCCACCATTTCAAAACCTGCCATGTCAGCTACATTTGTAGCCCTTTCCTTTAACACCTGCCAATGTGGACTTGATACCATGCTAGCTAATGCCTCTCTTACCTTCAAAAGGCGCCTGAAGGTGAGGTAATAGCTACCAAATCTAGTCCTCGCAATCTTCAGCAACTCCAATCTCGAGTGACTGCGGAAAAGGCCATGGGTATTGCTATGATTTGTAATAAATTTTATCATTTGTTTTCCTTTCTTGTACAAATTACCAATCCATTGGTATTGTTCATTTTTGTTTTTGACAATATCATGCAACAGAAGGTTCAATGTGTGAACCAAACATCCAGACCAAAATATGTTCGGGTATTTATCCTCAATAATTGCTCCCGCTGCCTTACAATTAGGAGCATTATCAGTGATGACTTGGATGACATTGTATGGGCCAATACGCTCAATTGTTTCAAGTAATGCTTCTGCAATGTTGATGGCAGTCTTGAACTTGTCTGAGTAATCATGTGCACAGCTAGAAAGATGGGACCACTAACAGACACAGCAAGAACACTTATCAATGGCTTGCCTTTTACATTTGTCCATCCATCAGATACAATGGACACCCCATGGTCAGCCCAAGAACTTGTCATTTTATTCAAAGAATGTGATATTTTTGCTTTTTCATGATCAAGGCCAACGGTTCTTGCCTTGTCATACCCAGGGCTCTTGTATCCTTTAGGGGCATCATTTATGGCAGAAACCATTTCGTGCCAATAAGGTGAGCGTAGAACATTGAATGGTATCCCACATGCATAGAGAAACCTGTAAACTTTTGAATCCACATCATTCCTACACCCCTCATCAAGGAAATCTGATATGGTTCTACGCCTTAAAGATGATTACCCTGTGCCTCCATGTCCATATCCACTGCCTTGGGAGGATGCTAAAGGAGTTCTTTGTGATTGTGAGCTTGGTTCAAAGAAACCCCTTGATTTTTTTGTTCTGTATTGGGCTTCCTCCTCTTCCCTTATGTATTTGGCTCTATCTGCTGTTGACACCGCTGTACAAGTTTTGATTCCTATTTGTTTCTCTCCATCCCATGGCCTTTTCCTGCAGAGGTGTCTTCTAGCACGGGTGTATGAACCTGTGTAATCAGTGTTGCAATGGGGGCAATGAAATTTAGTGGTTCCACCCCCTCTCCCTGTTTCAGCCCTGTGAACATATTTCCACAATGGAGTTTGGTCTTGTTTAGTTTTTTGAGGGTCATGTTCACCCTCCTCCAGCTCCTCCTTACTGGGGTTTTCACCCATTTGACTTTCTCCGGCTTCTTCATCCACCTCTTCAGTTTGGGGCCCCCTCTGTTTCCTACTCTCCAGCACCATAATAACCATAAAAGGGACCAGGAAGAGGAAAATGCCAATAAATATAGCCAGGTCCATGGTGTTTGATGTTTGTAGGGTTTTGATTCTTGAATCTGCAAATTAATTTAATTTATTGGGATTAATTAATTTAATTTAAATACATGATCTTTAAACTCAAACAACTAAATTAAATTAACTAAATTAACTACCTAACCAGCTAAACTAACTAAATTACTAAGTTACTTACCTCTGCAGGCTTGCTCCTCGCTCCTTGGCACTTGCTCCTCGCTCCTCAGCACTTGCTCTTCGCTCCTTTGCTCTTGCTCCAACTCCAAACTCAAGCTCAATGAAGTTATAATGAATTTTTTTTGGCCCATTGGGCTTATAAAACTAAAAAAAAATTCTAATTTTTTTTTTTCGGGTCCGGCGGATTTTTTTTCCGCCGAACCGCTCCTGACCCAGCTCGAATCGCTCCCGGAGCGATTTTTAATGTCCGGGAGTGATCAGGGAGCGATCGCTCCCCGATCGCTCCCGGGCATTAAAAATCGCTTTGGGAGCGCCGAAGCGATCGCTCCCTGTGTTGCTCCCTAACAAACCAGGGAGCGCAAATTTTTTTAAGGGAGCGCGCTCCCGAACCACTCCCGCCCGGAGCACGATTCGGGAGCAGGTTCGAGGGGGGGGGGCGCTCCCCCGCAACACTGGAACCCCTACTAGGCTTGATCCTTAATGATCAAGTTGTTGAACATCATGCATCCTAGTCATAGGGAATATAGTAGTAACTGACACATCTGTCGGTAGTACTAATTAACCCTAACCACTTTTGCTAACTCATTGGCCAGATGATAGGTACTTCCCAAGAGTCCCAGACTACAAGGGTAGGATGTATGTTGGGGTATCCACAAGGGAAGGTGAACCACTCACCCTATGCTCACATGTTGTGGTATGTACTCCACAAAGGAAGGTGAACCACTCACCATGTGCTCATATAGTTCCAAGAAGTACCCCAAGCCCCTAGGAGCTCCCAGAGCTCAATGTCCAAAAGCGAGACCCTCATGGGGGGGTCTTTCCACGACTCCAAGTCTCTCTCTGAAGGCTAAAAACTTGGCCTTTCCCAAAGGCCTTGTGGGGATGAAATCAATTTGTTCATCCAACCTGATGCGTTGGAGCCTTATTGCTCCCTGTTGTACCATATCTCGAATAAAATGGTACTTAATATCAAAATGCTTGGATCATTCATGGAACACGAGATTGTCTAATAGGCGAATCCCACTTTGATTATCGCAATAAATGACGGTGGTATCCATCACGTGCTCAAATAGCTCACTAAAGAGCTTCCTCAACCAAATGGCTTCACAACAAGCCATATTAGCTGCAATATATTCAGCATCAAGAATGCTTAGTGCAATAGATTTATGTTTCCAACTCATCCATGTAACTGAAGTAGACCCCAAAGAGAAGCAACACCCAGATGTGCTTTTTCTATCCACCACACTACCAGCCCAGTCAGCATCAATATATCCATGTAGTCTCAGAACCCTGGCAGAGTAACTTAGTCCATGATTGATAGTACCATGAAGATATCTTAGAAGATTCTTTGCAACAACCCAATGAATATGATGAGGCTTAACCATAAATTGACTCAATGTATTAACAGAGAAGCATATGTCCAGTCGTGTGTTCACCAAGAACATCGAAGCTCCCCCAAGTTGTCTATATTCAATAGGATTTGTCAACTCGAGACCAGCACCACTTCCATGTAGCTTCTTGAAATTTAGTTCCATTGGTGTAGTCACTGGCTTGCAATCACATCTTTCTAACAACTTCACAATATATTTTTTTCCTTGAGAAAGGAAAATCTCACCTGGCTTTTGCTAGATCTCCAAGCCTAGGAAGTAATGCATGAATCCCAAGTCCTTCATTTCAAATTCAGAAGTCAACTCCCTCTTACATTGATAAATGAGAGGGTCTGCACCAATCAGAAATAGATCATCAACATAGAAGCACAAAATAAGTGGCATGTCCTTCTCAACCTTGAAGTTTGGATCAGCATAGCTCCTCGTAAATCCCAACTTCATAAGATAGCTATCAATCCTCTTATACCAAGCCCTAGGGGTTTGCTTTAACCCATAAAGGTATTTCTTCAACCCGCATAAATGTGTCCTTCTATCCTTCTCTTCAAACACTTGAGATTGTTCCAAGAAGACTTCTTCCTTAAGTAAGCCATGTAAAAATGTGGCCTTATCAACCACTTGATGCGGGCTCCACCCTTGATTTGTAGCAAGAGCAATTATGGATCATATAGCGGTGTATCGAGCAACTGGTGCAAATATCTCATTATAGTCAACTTCTTCCTTTTGAAAAAACCACAAACCATGAACCTTGCCTTATATTTTTTTGCACTTCCATTAGCTCCATGTTTAATCTTGTAGATCCATTTTGAAGTGACCACGGACTTGTCCTTGGGTCTAGGCACCACTTCCCAAACATTGTTCTTCATGATTGACTCATATTCCTCAACCATAGCATCTTTCCATACCTGGTGCTTCACAGCTTCTTCGAAAGTGCAAGGTTCAGTTTGAATGATAGTACTCATGGCAGCCAAGTATCCTTGATACCTGGTGGGCTTCTTACTTTCCCAAAATGTTCCTCTTGGAGCAACATGATTTTCAACATCTTGAAGTGTATCTCGGAGCCATAGTGGTCTTTTCTTTGAGGTAGAGGGATCACAAGGAGGTGGATCAAGTGGATCCATCAGGCCATCAACATCAGACATGGGCTCATCCATCAAAGGTTCTTCTTGACTTTTAGTAGCATCATCATCCTTCCTTGTGATAGGGAGATCCCTTGCTTTTCCAAGGGCAGTGTCTTCATCAAAAGTAACATCTCTACTTACTTCCACATCCCTTTGACCAGGTACATAAATTCGATACGCCTTTGAATCATCACTATGTCCAACACACACACCTTTCTTCCCAGAGGGCTCCAACTTGTTCTATTTCTCCTTTGGTACATGAAAATATACTGAACAACCAAAGATTCTAAAATGAGCAACATTAGGTTTCTTATCAGTGAAGACTTCTTCGAGTGTCTTGAAATCCAAGCTTTGATGAGGGCTCCTATTTTGAACGTACACAGCAGTGTTCACAGCTTCTCCCCATAAAAATTTCAGTAGATCTTGATCATAAATCATGGCACGGGTGGCTTCCATAATAGTTTGATTCTTTCTCTCGACAACTCCATTTTGTTGTGGATTATATGGAACAGTTGTCTCCCTCTTAATACCTACCTCTCTACAAAAGTCATTGAATTCATTAGATTCATACTCAGTTCCATTATCAGTTCTTAATGTCTTGATCTTCTTTCCTGTATGATTCTCCACCAAGGCTTTGAAAGAATGGAACCATCTAAATACTTCATCCTTCTTAAAGAAATAAATCCAAGTCTTGCGAGAGAAGTCATCCACAAATATTACATAGTATAAGTATCCTCCCAATGAAGTCATGGGCAAAGGACCAACCATGTCAGAATGGATCAATTGAAGAATATCAGTTGTCTTGCTCTCACTAGAAGGGAATGGTCCCTTTGTATGTTTCCTAGCTGCACATCCTTGACAAACTCCTTCATGATTCATATGAAACTCGAGCATCCCTGTAACCATCTTCCTTACACCAGGTAAGGCTTTGTAATGTAAGTGAGCAAATCTTTGGTGCCATAGCTCACATTGAATAGAGGTGTCATTAGCCAAAGCTCCCAAAGGACTTCCACCAACTTGATAAAGACCATCAACCCTAAACCCAAGAGTAAAAGCATCTTTAAAGTTCCTATGCCATGCACGTACCTTTCCATCAATGAAAGCTACTTTAAAACCTTTGTCTTCCATTGCAGAAATAGACACCAAATTTTTCTTTAAATCAGGCACATACAAAACATCTTGAAGATGTATGATTTGACCATAGTTCAAGTGAAGAGTAACAATTCCTATCCCTTTTATGGGGTAGGTGGCATTATCTCCAAGAATAATATTTAGATTAGTCTTCCTCTCAACTAAATTTGAGAGAACCTCCTTATATCCAGTGAAATGTCTTGAGGCTCCACTATCAATTAACCAATGATCCAAGGTGTCTAGAGGAGAGGCAGTAGACAAAGCAGAAATGAGATAATATTCATCTTGTTTTTCAACAACATTATTTTCATCATACCTGGCATTTCTTGTCCTCTTGGGAGGTCGATTATTTCCTTCTTGAGCAATAGGAGCATTTATTTTTCCTTTGTTGTTAGACATGTTGTTTCTTTGATTGTTGTTGTTGTCCCTTGGAGGATTTTTCTTGTTAGGAAATTCTCTAGCATAGTGGCCAAACTTGTTGCAATTGTAGCATCTTCCTTTGCCTTTTCCTTTGAATCCCTTCTTAGATCCTTGACCCTGCCTTCTTGAATTAGATGGACTAGCATCATTCCTCCTTTTAGCATGTGCAGAGAAAGCAATAGGTTCATTTCCATTGGCAGACTTATCTCTTTCCATCATCCTTATTTCCTCTTGAGTGCATCTAGCCAATAGCTCATCAAAACCAGGTATCCTGTCATTATTGAGAATGGTGGTGACAAATGTTTCCCACGGCCTTGAAAGACCTCCAAGTGCAATGAGGGTGAGTTCCCTGTCAGCAATAACTTCTCCAATGGATAACAAATCATTCTTGACTTGAGTTATTCTCATGAAGTAGGCTTGTATAGACTCCCCTTTGTCCATCTTGATATCCCTTAACTTGTTCTTGAGAAAGAGGATTTGATTTGCATTGTTGACTTTGAACATCCCAATCAACTTAATACATTTCCTTAGAAGTTCCTAGATCATAAATATAAGAGTTATATCTTTTTGAATGGAGTCAAGTAATATTTTATTAGCTTTGACCTCTTCTTTTCTATACTTCGTTCTAGCAGCAACAGGTGCATTTGAAGGAGGCTCCACCACTTTCCCTTGCACATAATCCAACACTTCATGTTCTTCCAAGGTCAAATCAAGAGTCATCTTCCAGGCATGATAATCTAACTTGTCATTGAGCTTATCCTCAATCTTGAAATATGAGGTAGCAGCCATAGACAACTATCCCAATGGTCCTTGTCCAACAGCACCAAGTATTTCAATAGTGATTGCTTACTTCTTCCTTGGGCTTGTATTAGCCTAAGCTTTGATACCATGTTAATTTTATGGTATGTTCTATGCTTGCAACAATCACTCCAATGTCTTATAAGCCCAATAGCAATTTCACTTTAGATTCCAATAGGAATCACAATAAACTTCAGCAATCACTTAGCATATACTATAGATCATCATTGGCAGTAATTGTAGATAGAACAACCTCAACAATATGCACAAGAAGACAAGCCAAGACAATGAACACAGAGATTTAGGCTAATGTAAGGGAAAAACCCCACAAGGGGGAAAACCCAACCAATCCTTCTTATTAATTAGAATCAAATGTTCAACAAAGAGAGAAAATCCAATTTAGTACAAAAATGATTAACACAAAGCCCAAAATTGATCAATAATAATTTTGTTCCAAGTCTGCAATTTCTGATGTAGATAACAGCAGTCAACGTGCCCTAACTAGTCAAGTCAACAGAGGTCAAATACTAGTCAAACAACCTCCAAAATTCTCGGTTAGGATAGCAAGAAACTTGACCTCTTCAACAGGTCAAAGTGAACCCAAAATAGAGATGAAAAACCAGTCAAATTTAGTCAACGATCTATGGTCCAGCCTGCGATCAATGTTCGTCAACTTACCCAAAAAACGTCGAAATTTGTGCCAAAAAATTCAGCCTGCCCAATCAGAGAATATTCCACAAAAATCGCAGTCAAATGATGCCAAAATCACCTCGATCAATGTTGGTCAAAGTCAGCCGCAGAAAGTCAACGCAAAGAAAACAGAGCTACCAAGAAATCCTTCGCACATGTGGAGAGGAGATGTTGCCTCAAGTTGTACGAACCAATCAGATGATGAGAGAGGAATGTGTCAGATTGAGATGCCAAAATGAGGAGGCCTTTAGGTGTATTTATAGTGGTTAACATGGGGTCAAAAGACATGTTTGTTCACCTAATGGGCCGACTTGAAGAGGGGCAGACTTGTGGAGATGAGGCCGACTTGAAAATGAGGCATTTGTAGGTGTGCAAAAATTCTAATTTTCAAGGTGAAGGGAGATGCCATCAAGGGTGATCCAAATATGTAATGAGCCATCAAAGGAGGGGCTTCCAAAAGGGGGAATTAGCCCCTAGTTGCACTCTTTAACAGAACCAAACTAGGAAAACCCTTTGCTTGATTAAGAATTTATTGATAGAAGAACGAGCAATAGATATCTTACAATACAATAGTATTTCACTGGAGAATACAACCTTCTCCTTACTTAAACTAATCTAAAACACTCTTACACATAACTTGGATCCTGCTTCAAAAATTTGTGCGCACTAGGAGCCCCTATTTCCTAGTGCATGGGATGCTCCTATTATTTAAGAAGTCTCGCTAACTCCTTACACACTTCCCAAGGAATTCTCTCCTACAAATCTACGCACAAGCTCCTCTTGGACACTCTTCCTCTCACAAGTTCACACACAATCTTGTGCATACAATTATGATCCAAATTGTGCCTTCATTCTTCCTTTTAAGCAAACCTAATGGGTAAATATAGCAAGTTCTATTTTTGGAAAGTCGAACTAGTGATTGAGTTGTTCACTGGTTGAAGTGGCACATGCAACTCATCCTAACTTCTAAGTCTCAATCTAGAATTACAGACTTGTCACTCGTCCTTTTCCTAAATTAACTCGCACTAAAAGACAATAACTAAGCCTTCCACATATGGGCATTAGTTTAACTACTTCAACACTCATCCTAATTCTTAAGAAACTCAAGCATGCTAAGGAAGAATTCGTTGAGGTCTCTTTAACTACGGCATAAGTCAAAGAAACCCTTTCTCGCTACCATTTTCAAAACTCCCTCTTTACGAGGAAGGGATTTCGTACAACTCCCAACTTATCTATGAAATGAACAAAATTGCTTCTTGCCAATGCCTTGGTCAAGATATATGTTGTCTGCTCCCTTGTTGAAATGTACGGTAGCTTCACTATCCCTTTCTGCACACAATCTCTAAGATGATGATACCTAATCTCAATATGCTTTGAGCGATCATGAAACACTAGGTTCTCAGAGAGCTTGATGCAACTCTAATTATCACAATGTATCACAGTGGACTCCATCCTTCATCTGAAAAGTCCCACAAGCAGCTTCCTCATCCAAATGGCCTCGCATGCTGCCAAACTGGCAACCATGTACTCGACCTCTACTGATCTAAGTGCAACTGATCTCTGCTTCTCGCTGTACCAAGAAACAGTCGTTGACCAAATGCTGAAGACGCCACTTGAGGTACTCTTCATGTCTATGGAGCACCCTACCCAATCTACATCTATGAAGCCCTCAAGCCTCACTCCATCTCTAAGATGATGATACCTGATCTCAATATGCTTTGAGCGGTCATGAAACACTAGGTTCTCAGAGAGCTTGATGCAACTCTAATTATCACAATGTATCACGGTGGACTGCATCCTTTGTCTGAAAAGTCCCACAAGCAGCTTCCTCATCCAAATGGCCTCGCATGCTGCCAAACTGGCAGCCATGTACTCGGCCTCTATTGAATTGAGTGCAACTGATCTCTGCTTCTCGTTGTACCAAGAAACAGTCGTTGACCAAATGCTGAAGATGCCACTTGAGGTACTCTTCCTGTCTATGGAGCACCCTGCCCAATCTGCATCTATGGAGCCCTCAAGCCTCACTCCATCAACCTGTTTGTACAACAATACATAATATGTCGTGCCTCTTAGATATCTCAACACATGTTTCACAGCAACCCACTGAACTTTTGTCGATTCCACCATGAACTGACTCAACTGGTTGACTACAAAACAAATATCAAGTCATGTGTTGACCAAGTACATCAACAACCAAATGAGCTACCTGTATAATGTAGCATCCACTCACTCCATTGTGATAGCATCCACCTTCTCCTGTTTGTGACTAGAGACGTGGCCATGGGCCTGCAATCCTACATGTGAAATCTCCGAAGAATCTTTGTAGTGTACTTCCCCTATCCCACGATGATCTCACCATCACCCTACCAAACCACCAAGCAAAGGAAATAGTGCATAAGCCCCATATCCTTCATCTCAAACTCCCTTGCAAGGTCCTCCTTGCAATCCAGGATCAAGTTGTCTACTCCAATTCGTCAACATAGAGCACTAGAATGGCAGAAGCCCTCCCAACCATGATGTAGCATAGGTTGGCATCCGCCTCACTCTTCGTGAAGCCCAATCCTCGAAGGTAGTTGTCAATACAAGTGTACCATGCTCTCAGAGCCTACTTGAGCCCATAAAGAGCTCTCTTCAGCCTCCACACGTGTGTCTCTGTTGAACTGCCCAAACCCCTCTGGTTGCTCCATATAAATCTCCTCAACAACTTCAATGAGAAATGTTGTCTTCACAGCCATCTAGTGGATCTTCCACCCCATCTGTAGTGCAAGTGCCAGAATAGTTCAGATGGATGAATATCGTGCTACTGGGGCAAAGGTCTCATCACAGTCTATGCCCTCCATCTATGAGAAGCCCTTGGCCACAAACCTGGCGTTATACCTCTCTACACTCCCATCTGCTCCATGCTTCACATTGTACACCCATCTCGATCCAACCACTGATTTTCCCTTAGGTCGTGACACAATCTCCCAGACATCATTCTTCATGATGGAGGAATATTCCTCCACCATTACATCCTGCGAAATCGACTAAGAAGTTGCCTCCTTGTAATAAGAAGGCTCAATGTCCACCAACTTATCATCAGTGCCATATAACCTGTGTACCTCCATGGCAATTTACTCTGCCTAAACATGGTGCTAGGAGCTTCAACATGCTCCTAGGCCCCCTAAATCAACCTCTCGACCCACTTGGCTTTCTTCCTCCCTATGCCAAGAGTCTCTAATTGAGCAGTTGCCTCCTCTCGTCCTAATCTCTTCTCCTCATGATCCTGCTCTACATCCTGTTGTGGATCCTGTTGTGCGAGCCTCTTGCCACCTGTCTGAGACTCTGTTTGTGATCCTACCTAAGGATCCTCCTTGGGAACGAGTAGCTCCTCCATCTAAGGTACTCACATTTGCTCTATCTCTAAAGAACCCTCAAAGCTTTGTCCTCCTCGAACCTCACATCCCACCTCAAGACTATCTTCTTGAGCCATGGTAGATACACCCTGTATGCTTGAGCTATCTCACTATATCCCACGAAAATACCCTTTTCTGTTGTGGGCTCCAGCTTCTTCTTACTATCTTCGGACACATGGCCATAAACTATTATGCCAAAGATCAAAAAGTGTGAAACATCAAACTTCTTGCCTGTGAAAGCCTCCTCTAGAGTAATTCATCCAAGAACCCTGTGTGGACTTTTGTTCTGCAGAAATAATGGCATGCCTCTGCCCACAAGAACATAGGCAGTCCCTCATCATGCAACATCGCCCTGGCTGCTCCAACAATGTTGCGGTTCTTCCTCTCAACCACCCCATTCTGTTGAGGGTTATGGGGTGCAATCAACTCCCTCCTAATGCCCTCTTTCGCACACAACTCCTTGAAGGCATTGGAGACATATTCTCCCCCATTGTCACTTCTCACTGACTTGATCTTCTTCCCTGTCTGGTTTTCTACCAAGGCCTTAAACTCCAAGAACTTGGTTAAAACCTCATCTTTCTTTTTCATAAAGAATATCCAAGTTTTACGAGAATAATCATCAATGAAAGTAACATAATACTTGTGTCTCATAAGAGAAGGAGAAGAGAAAGGTCCACATACATTTGAATGCACCAACTCCAAAAAACCTTTGGCATTGTTATCTCAGCCCTGAAAAGAAGCCTTGGCATACTTGCCAAGTGTACATCCCTTACACACTCCATTCTTGTCAAAGTTGCATGCTAGTATTACACACTCCATTTTTGTCAAAGTTGCATGCTAGTAATCCTGTGGATATCTGCTAAAGAATCTTCAACGCCCCATGATGCAAGTGTCCCATGCGCATGTGCCAAAGTTCTCCAATATCACTACTCTGCTCACCACTTGCCTTGTTGCTCAAGGTTGTGCAAGTCTCTATCTGCAACTTGTACAGGTTCCTCATCCTCACACCTATCTACTTCATTGTCCAAGAAGCTAGGTGCTTGAGGCACGCCTTACCTCTGCTGAAACATCATATCCCTTGTCCTCCAGGGTAGCTAGTGAAACCAAGTTCTTCTTCAACACTGGAACATAGATAACATCCCTGAGATGGAGAGAGTTCCTAGACTAGCACTCAAAGCTGACAATACCAGCTCCCTTGGTCTCATACTTGCCATTATCTCCAAACTCGATATGAACCTGCATATCCTTCTCTTCCCGCTGACTTAAATACTCCTTGTTCCCAATCGTATGGAAAGAAGCTCCTAAATCAATATATCGTGTATTACTACCTACTAAGCTTGCCATGCAAGCTATCAATGAGAAGTCTTTCTCAAACTGAGAAGCAAACCCATCTACCTCAGCCGATGCAGCAACATGATCCTTAACTGATCCCTTCTTTCGCTTTGGACACTTGGTAGCATAGTGCCCAAACTCATGGCAATGGAAGCACTTGATATTTGCTCAAATCCTTCTTCTTCTTGTCACCCTTGTGATTGGACTCGCCCTTCCCTTTACCTTTCTTGCCCATGGCTTTATGTTAAAATTGGCAACTTGGGCCAATTTCCACCTTAAGATAGCTCATATGATGGGGATGATTATTGCATTGGATTCCTTTTTTCGAGAGATCCAATTTTGATATAAAGATCATCTCAATCTGACAAACAGAAATGGAATTTTGAATTTATTCTCTCTCATGCACAAATTGTCAAGGTAGACCTCAGTCAAATGTAGGCTCAAAAGCCCAAAAGATGTGTCTCCTGACCCTCAATGAAGTGTATAAATAGGAGTGACCTCTCTCCTCATTTGGCATCACTCATCTCATCACATATCTCTCTCTCTCCTCTCTTGATTGGTGCATACAGCGTGGAGGCAGCTCCTCTCTACTTCGCACGTGTGGCAAGAAGCCGAATTTCAAGAAAACAGACCAGCGTTGACCAAGGCTCTTTTGAGCAGCGTTGACTTCGTTTTTTAGGGTAGAAATTTGATCTTTGAAGGCTGCATTTATTAGCACAAGAATCGAGGTGATTGGGACAGTTTGACCAGGGTTGACTTCAGATTTGACCGCAGAAATTACAAGTGTTTTCTCTCTCCTTTGACTGGGTTGACCAAACTGTTTTGGGTTGACTTTGACTCTTTTGGAAAGCCAAATTAATCTGCTGTTGACTGAGCTGCCTGTAGGACATTTTGGTGCTGCTTTGACTAGCGTTGACTTCGTTTTTGAGGGTAGAAATTTGATCTTTGAAGGCCACATTTATTAGCACAAGAATCGAGGTGATTGGGACAGTTTGACCAGGGTTGACTTCAGCGTTGACTTCAGATTTGACCGCAGAAATTACAACAGTGTTTTCTCTCTCCTTTGACTGGGTTGACCGAACTATTTTGGGCTGACTTTGACTCTCTTGGAAGGCCAAATTAATCTGCTGTTGACCGAGCTGCTTGGAGGACATTTTGGTGCTGCTTTGACCAGCGTTGACTCTTTGGTTAGCACTGCACTTGACTACTATTGACTGCTGATTTTGACAGGACATGTTTTGGGCAAGTTAATTTGATATTTGTACTCTCTCTCCCTCTACTGAACTATTGAATAATAATAAGAAGATTTGATAAAAGAGTTTTCCCCACATTGGGGTTTTTCCCTGGTATCCTCCAAATCTTGTGTCCTCTTGTCTTGGCTTGTCTTCTGCACATGTTTTTAAGTTCTATCTGCGTTTACTATCAATGTGTTTAAGTTAATTTGATTGCTACTGGAAATAATTGGAAATTGTCATTGCACTGATAAGGGACATTGAAGTAAATTGTGCTAAAGCATAGAACATATCATTGTTATCTAAAATTAACTATGGAAACACTTGATCTTTGCTCAAATCCTTCTTCTTCTTGTCACCCTTGTGATTGGACTCGCCCTTCCCTTTACCTTTCTTTCCCATGGCTTTACCTGCAAGAGCAAAATTCTCCTCGTCCTCAGTCCTAACTGATCTCCCTTCTATGGTTCCTCTTTGAATCTCTCCCTGTATGCAGTCCGTCCAAAACCTTTCCCAATCTGGAAATTTCTCTCCTGCTAACAGCATCCTGGAACCCTTTCCAAGACTTGTGAAGTCCAAGTAAAGCAAGACTCACAAGGTCATGATCAGATACAACTTCACCCGCACCACCTAATTCATCTTGAACCTAAGTGAACCTAGTAAGATATGTGATAATGGGCTCAGCTTGTTTTATCTGGATACTCTTAGCTTCTCCTTAAGAGCAAGCTTCCTGGTATCACTGGTACTCTGATATAACTTTAAGATGGCATCGAACATCTCAAATGTTGTCTTCTTCTCATGGATATGAGGAACTATATGATCTTTGACCCCTTCTAGAATAATCCTCCTAGCCTTGACATCATTCTTAGTATGCTGGGCCAATTGTTGGGGATCTTGAGGTGGTGCTATCACCTGCTTGATAAACTCTCCCACCCCATTATCCCCCAACACAATTGTGATCCTCCCTTTCCAAGAGATGAAGTTTGGTGCTCCCTCTAAACAATGATCAGCTCTCAGTTCTTGATACGCTATTCTCCAAATCCAAGGAACTGCTTTTCAAAATTCAAATCTCCATTCTCCAACTATAAACTGATCTCTTTCGTGCTGAAGCTTATTCTGTTCACAGCTCTAATTCCATGTAGAAATTCTTCGAAATTCTGCAACTACTTAATGAATAATTCCGAAAACTAGTTTCTATTCACAAGAAACAGAATTTCTCCACTAATTTGCAGTGAAATAGAACAGAAATAAATCACAGTCACACAGTAGCAAAAACACAATACTTTTCTAGGGAACCCAACTGGGAAAACCCTCTGCTTGATTGAGAATTTATTGATAGAAGAATGAACAATAGATCTCTTACTGTACAATATTGTTTCACTGGAGAATACAACCTTTTCCCTGCTTAAACTAAAGCTGAAACACTCTTGGACATAACCCAGATCCTGCTTCCTAAATTTGTGCGCACTAGGAGCCCCTATTTCCTAGCGCATGGGCTGCTCCTGTTATCCTTGCACACTTCCCAAGGAATTATTTCTCCTACAAATCTGTGCACAAGCTCCTCTTGGTCACTCGTCCTCTCACAAGCTCACACACAAATCTTGTGCATACAATTATGATCCAAATTGTGCCTTCATTCCTCCTTTTAATCAAATCGAATGGCTAAATCTGGCAAGTTCTATTTCTGGAAAGTCGCACTGGTGATTGAGTTGTTAACTGGTTGAAGTGGCTCATGCAACTCATCCTAAGTCTCGATCTAGAATTAGAGACTTGTCACTCGTCATTTCCCAAATTAACTCACACTATAAGACAATAACCTATGTTGCACGAGTTTCTGGAACTTGGGAACGTTGGGAACTTGGGTACGGGTGTCTGGAACGGCTAGAGGTTTCCCCAAATTTTCCAGGAAACGGCTAATTGGGAGCGGCAATATTATATAATGAAAAAATAATATATATAATCAAAAAAATATAATCAAAAAGACCGCTGCCATAGCAAAAAGATATATGTTACCAAAAATAATTGTTGACATATGTCTCCTATTTTACCAAAAAGATATAATATTTACCAATAGGGTGAACCTTTACTAAAATTACATTAAAGTCACAGAGGTAAGAAAAAGAATTTGCAGATATTTCTTGAAAAAATTTAGTGATCCATAACAAATTTAAAGGCACTTTTTTACTAGTGTAGTGTAGATACCAATTTTAAGTTTGAAGCCATGGCTTATTATTTTCTTTTGAATTAATCATTGCGTTGTATCCATGAACATATTTGAGTAAAATGTTGGATCGTACATGTAAATGTTTAAGCCATGAGCTCTCCGCCTAAATTTTTAAACGCTGCATTCCCAAACAACTCGAATATATACAAAAACAAAAATAAAAATAAAATATGCTTGATTTGTTTTTTTACCTGAACTTATGAAAACGAAACAAGTAGTTTATTGCTGAAGGGCAGCGCTCCAACTCTCAACACACTTAGCTCTCTCAACACACTCAGCTCTCCGCTCTCAACACACTTAGCTCTCCGCTCTCAACGCCAAACAACAACTAAAGCTCTCAGTGAAAAGAGGTGTAGCAACCAGCATTTATGGAAAAACTGAAGGGTTTTTTTGGCGCCAAAAACATTCCCACCCATTCATATCCACAGAAACTGGTGGAAAGACGAATAGTGCATCGTCTATTAATAACAAGTGCGTATTTCCCTCTCTGATCATACAGTGTGTAACAGCAAGTGCGTCTTTCTCTGCCCAGGTCCTTTTCTTTGGGGTTTACAGTATTTTTGACTTACCATATTGTTCGTAATCCACTATACAATTTCATGGGTGAATTCAATTACTAAATTCTGCAATTTCGTGGGTGAATTCAAAGTGAAAATTACTAAATTAGTGAATTCAAGTAGCCAATTTTCATATCACGCTGGCAGTTTCCACCGAAACCATACTGGAATGTTTGGTTCGAAACTAGCTGTCATAGCTAAAAGACCGCTGCCAATTCCAATTTCCACATGGGTCCACATGGGAACGCTGGAGCGTTGCAAATTTAAGTCTGACCAGTTCCGGAAACCGTCCAAAGTTTCTTTTACCGTTCCCACAGAAAACGGAACGTTCCTGTGCAGCTCCAAAGTTCCAAGGAGCGTGGGAACCACCGGAACGGGTTTCCCAGCTCTCAGGAACGGTTCCCGTGCAACATAGACAATAACTAAGCTTTCCACATCTGAGCATTAGCTGAACTGCTTCATCACTCATCCAAATTCTTAGGAAACTCGAGCATGCTAAGGAAGAACTCGTTGAGGTCTCTTTGACTAAGGCACAAGTCAAAGAAACCCTTTCTCGCTACCATTTTCAACATACTACATGCACAAGTTCAGACCCAAAAATTCACATCATTAGTACAAAGTACAAACTTCAAACATGTTTAGATCTAGGGATGATAAAGTGTAACCTTTAGCAGAGTAAGGAAATGTCACTACCTGAAATTTGACACTCTTAGTTCTTCTCCTGGAAAGGACACGTCTAATCTCTCTGCATACAGACTCCCATTTGAAGGTTGCACTTATACCTAGTCTCGACCTCCAATGGATTTTAATCTGCTAATGTATTTATTACTGATATGTTTCTCTGTGGCCAATGTTTTTCCATGCCTTGCACTTGATTTGGTGCAAAAGAACCAACACTGACCATAGTAGCACTTTTCAAGAAACCAATCAAGTCAGCAATACTAGAACTAGGAATGAAATATGCATCTTCATCACAGCCAACAACCAGGCAAAATCGTTTCTTCTGGACCTATATATTCAAATTTTGGAGATTGCTTATTTCTTCTTTGAGTTCAATGTTTAACTGCATATACTTGTCATCATTGCTTCTGTATAACCCTTGTGCTTTAAGTCCTTGTTTTAAAGACTTGATATTTTCATGCCACCTCACCTCTGATAGAAGTTTCTCCTCCTCCTGTATATCCTTTGTGATTCAGTTCATTGTTTTAAAGACTTGATCTCTTCATGCCATCACGATTCCCACCTATGTTGAGAGTTTGTCCTTGATCTATTGAAGGTCCAAAATCAATTGATTCTGCATGCCTATATGTGTTTCAGAAAAGCTAATTGAAGAGACTATAGTCATGTGTGCTTTTAGTGTGTTTTTGTACTTCAGTTATCCAATGGTCACCATTCTATATTGTGCATAGGTGATCCAACAATGCTCATATTATTGGTATTCACCACAGTTTATTTGTGTCATGTCACTTGCTTTGCCCTTGATCTCCATTTTAAGATAATGGCGAGTCACTTGTCCATCATCACAAAGAGTAGTATTGCACTCTATGTAGCCTTTATTTTCTTAAGCAGTGATACAATTTTTTGTTGCTATGTTGATGCTTCTCTCTTTGAGAGTTTTACAATGTAAATCATGTTGTCTATATCATTGACATGCGTGAGTTACGCCTCTGTGGTGTTTGCTCCTTGCTTGCCCACCTGTAATTTCTCGATATGGTATTAAAGCTAACACATGGCAGGTATGTGGGGCACTATGGCCTGACATGGTGCATGTTGCCAGTGTCTACGGTCAAGGTTTGTTTTGTTGTTGATGTTTAAAAGTGACAGGTGGGTGATGGAATTCTTATTCTTGTTTTGTATGTTGATGATCTCATTTTCACTAATAGTGATCCTCATTTGATTAGCTAAGCGTAGTCTAGTCTTAGGAAGTAGTTTGATATGATATACTTAGGGCACATGCATTATTTTCTTGGTTTACATGGTTCACAAACAAAGGAAGAGATTTTCCTTTCTTAGCCTATGTATGCTATGGATCTCCTTCACCAATTTTACATGGATTATTGTAAATCAATCCCAATCATTTTCAATCCACAATTAAGTTGTTTGCAAGTGTTCCACATCTCAAATGGATGACACTTTGTATTGGCAATTGATTGGCATCCTTTTGTACTTAACTCATACCTGTCCAAACATTTCCCTTTTTGTTGATTTAATCTCTCATGATATGCAAGAACTGCATGATAACCACTAGAAAGCAGCAAAGCAGATACTTCAGTGCATCCAAGGTATAGCTAAGTTTGGTTTTGAGGAGTTCTGTTTTGGTTGCTTTCAGTAAAAATGATTGGGTTGGAGACCCATATGATTGGGATTCTACTGCAGGCTATGCATTCAATTTTGGTTCAAGTCCTATTAACTGGGCCTGCAAGAAACTGTGTGCTCTTTCTCTTTCTTTGACTGAAGCTAAATATAATCTAATAGTGCACAAAGAACAGGAAGTAGTTTGGCTTCAATAGATCCTTTTTGAGTTTGTCTTCAATAAATCCTTTTTTCCATTGGTTTCTAACATGCACACCTAACCATTGAGGTGCCCATCATCCAGCTCAGCATAAGGGCACTAAGCGCATTGAGAACATGCAGTTCATTCAGCAGCTTATTCATGATCAAGTTGTTGGCTTGACATTTTACCATACAAAAAATGTTGAACTGACATAAGCCAAGTTTCTTCATCATTCAAGCTATGTTAGGTGCACAGGAAGTTGTCATAAAGAGGCATAGGCATAATGCCTCCTTCCTTACAAATCATTTTGTAAATCCTTCTCCCTTCCCAAGTTGAATATCAGACAACTGGGATTGCTTCAAACCAACTTGGTCTAATGTATTATAGTCAAGGTGTGCTTTTAGTGTGCTTTCATACTTAGTTCTCTGTCGATCAGCATTTCTATCTTGTTAATAGTCGATGTGAGGGTGCTGCTATTCTTAGTATTCACAAAAACTGATCCATGTCTTATCACTTTATTCAGGCTTATTGGTGTGTGATCTCTATCTAAAGATCATGGAGGGTCACTTGCAAATTTGCAATGCATGATAGACAATATAATATTGCACTGGATGTAACATTTCTTTTCTTAAGCACTAATACAACCTTTTTGTTGTTCCATGGATGTTTCCCTCTAGGGTTTTACCACATAAATCATGTTTTTCCTATTTGTGTGACTTATTTCTCTATCGTGTTTGCTCCTTGGTTTCTCACCTGTGAATCCCTAGTCATAAAATGCTCCCACACAATAAAAAATATCTCATAAACAAAGCAACCGAAAGCAATCGAAGTTAGATACACAGGCTGTCTGTTTTTTGGAAAAGAATACAGAGGCTGTGCCAAACTACCTCCACACCCACGCAGCTCGAGCCAGTCAGCCGACATCTTTCTCCAAGTTAAATCCACAGGGGCAAGACCAGGAGATACTAGCACAGTAAGGCAGGAAATATTTCCACCCTACAAATTAACTTTCGGGAACACAGGTTTAAGCCAGGTTACAGAGGATCCAGTGAAAATTCGGGCTGAATCCACCACGATTTCATAATTTTATGCCAGAAGGACTCAATGTAAACCCTCCGCAACATCCCTGTGGAGCTCATGCAGCCACGCCCTCAATAGAACCGTTTCTAACCGACTCGATTCTTCCATTTGACCACTGTTACAAAGCAGCCATCAACAGTGCAAACAAAGCCGATAACTTTGCAACATCTCAGTCGAGCCACCAGCTCCCTATCATTACTGTTGCATGCTTCATTGTTCAAATTAACCAGTGGCCCCATACATTACAGAAGTGTACGCAAGATTCTACATCACCTAGCAGGGGAGCAGTGGGGGGCGGGTTCTAGGCAACGACTGCAGACAGCAACAGCAGAGGCGCAGACCAGTTAAGGAAGTGTGGATGCACGCTAAGTGTTTGACGAATCAACTGTATAACAACTGAAGTTACAGTCCCTGTTTGTGCAGTATTCTTACAGGACCTCTGATGGACTTAGACATGGATATCAACCAATTCCCTAAAATCTTCTCAGAGCCTCCAGCTTCACCTGAACCCACAGTAACAGTGGATGAAGGTCAAGCGGTACAGCTTGAAACTTGGGTCCATGCAAAAATCATGGAGTCAAATTTCTCATTTTGGACAGCCCAAGTAAAACAAATTTTGCAGAAATTGGAATTCCTGGAAACTGAAAACAACAAGCTCCGTTCAGAAATACACACCCTCTCTACCAGAGTTTCAGAGGCGGAAGGGGATAATTTATCCCTTAAGAAGATATTACATGAAAGCAAAGAGCAGGAAAAGCTCCATCCTCCAAATGATACGTTGCATGCAGAAATTCTTGACCTTAAAAGCAAGCAGGAAGAAATCTGATCCCAACAGGCCAGCTTCAAACAAGAAACTGAGACACACATAAATTCTTGGGCACAGGTGGTTCCGGGCAAAGGATAAAACTCCTACCCCTCTTGCAGCAGTTAAGGAGGTGGTGCAAGCAAAACTTGTGGAAGAACGCACCAGACGAGCAAGAGAATTGAATCTCAAGGTGAGAGGTCTCCCCTTACCTCACTCCTCTCTGAATCCTATGGAAGTGGGGGCTAGGTTCCTTCAGGATACCCTTAGCCTCCTTGATATAGCTCTGGATAGAGCCTGGTTGGGCTACGACTCCACTCTCTTCCTCAAGTTTCGGACTGCATCCGATCGACTCTGCACCCTCAGGGCTAAGCAGAAGTTGTTTTCTCTCCCCAACAGGATTTTCTTGGATGAGGACCTCACTCGAGCACAGGTTGTGGAACTTAAACAATCCAGAGAACAGGTTATGGCAACACGACAAGCAAGGAAATGGGCAGTTATCAAGAATCTTCAGGCAGTGATTTGGGACTCCTTCCCACCTGGGTGGGAACCCCAAACTGGAGGTTCCAAATGACAGGCCAGCTTGGGGAGACGACAGGGTACAGGCATCTCTATCCAATGTTGGAATGGAAATGGATCTTTCTGGTCATTGCCAAGACTTTTGTATGACGCTCTTGAATCAACGAACATCCTCTTCGTGACCAAGACTCATGCAAGCCCTGTTCGACCTCTCCCAGATATCGCAAGTTACCAACGGTTCTCAGTTTGCAAGCAGGAGACGAGGAGCTCGGGAGGGGTCAAAGGATCAAGTGGAGTTGCTTGTTTGGCTAATGACTCACTCCGGAACAGGGTATCTTTGGTAGCCAGAGATAAGTTTGCCAGGTATATGTGGATTCAGATTAACGTCGGAGTCTCTCCTCTGAGGGACATCTACATTGCAGTCTGTTACTTTCCCCCATCCTCTTCACCATTTGCCATCCATAATGGCTCAAATGGGGACCCCTTTATAGACTTGTACACCGGTATCACCCAATACTATGTTGTTGGGAAAGTCATCCTCCTAGGTGACTTCAATGCTCGTACTAGGGATCTCCAAATCCCTCTCCACGATCAATCAGAGGATGTGTTTTGTACCCAGGGGATAGATCCAAATTCAGTTGGGCTTCACCGGATGTCAAATGATGCTTTGGGGCCCACAACAGTGTATGGTAAGCATCTATTGCAGTTGGGAGAATCACAGGAGTTGTTAGTTCTAAATGGTCTCCTCAATTTTCCAGACTCTCACTTTTTCACGTGTGGGCCATATGGCGGGAGTGCAAGTGTAGTTGATTATGTCCTCACTAGCCAGAACTTGCTCCCTTTTATTCGCCATCTCTCGATCTCCCCCATCCCCCTTGTTGATCATGCACTTCTTTCCTTCTCCCTCTGGTTTGACCCTCCCCATCCACCCCATCCTTCCCCTCGAGGCCCACCCCGAACCACCTTTCAATTTGACGAAGGTGACCCTGACATCTTCTCCTCTACCCTACGCAAGATGCTCCCATCAGAGACCTAGTTCTCCTTGCTTTATTCTGCTTCCACTAAATACACCCGTCTTTCATCTGCCATTTGGGAAGCAGCACTCAAATCCTTCCCTAACTCCACCTGTTCCACTTCCACCTCCCGAAAAATTGGATCTTGCCCCATGGACAAATGGTACAATGACGAATACAAGACTCTACATCGAGAACTTCGATATGCTTTCCCCCACTCTCAACCCTTCTACCCTAACCTCAAAGCTTCTTACCCATCGTCTCCTTCGTCATAAGAAACGACTCTTTGTCTCTCATAGAAGACTAGAACTTTTTGCTCTCCTCGCCCACTCCCCTAAACAAGTTTGGCATACCATCCTTCCCCGACGCTCCCCTCTTCCATCTAACCTCGACCCTACATCCATGTTCTCTCACACTTCTAACCTTTATGATATTCCGGGGCACAGCCAAATTCATGTTACATCCCCACCCCCTTCCTGTTACCTATTCTCAGACAAAGATATAAGAGAGGCCATTTGGGTAATGAACAACAGCAAACCAACCGATGAGAAAGGCTACCAAGCAGAGTTCTTTGAACACAGTTTCCGGGCTTTGGTTAATTACTTGGTTGATCTCTTCAACCATGTAGTCCATGAAGGTTTTCCTCTGGCGTGGTCACACCACATCATCCATCTAATCCACAAATTAGGCTCCAGCTCAAATCCCAATAACTACAGAACGATCATGGTGGGACACACGTTCTCGAAGTTGTATGCCCAGCTCAAATCCCAATAACTACAGAACGATCATGGTGGGACACACGTTCTCGAAGTTGTATGCTATTGTTCTACATAGGAAGCTATCCAGTGACCTTGAGAAGAGACAACTTAGAGCTAGGGAACAGGGAAGTTTTCGACCAACTCATAAGACCATTGACCACATCTTCACCCTCCGCGCCGTGATTGAGGAGGCACGACATTGCTCTTCGAAAGTCTACTATTGTTTCGTAGATTTTCGGAAAGCTTTTGACTCTGTTCCGAGGGAAGCCTTACTCCAGAGACTCAAAGATATTGGCATCTTGGCAACCCTATTGACAGCTATTATGCGCCTATATGAGTCTGTCCTTGGCCATCTTCACATGGCTCATTGGGGTTACAAAGGATTGTCCATTGTCCCCTACCTTGTTTGGGATCTATATTGTTGAGTTGGAGGATTTTCTACACCAGCATATACAGGAAACTAATGGTTGCCTTCTTCACCAGGTCCTGATATCTATTCTACTCTTTGTTAACAACCTGGTCCTCCTCTCCTCATCTCCAGAAGGATTACAGAGGCAATTGGATGCCTTAGCTCTGTTTTGCAATCTTCAGAAGTTGACAGTCAACCTGGGTAAAACCAAGATTATGATCTTCAATGAGGCGAAGAAAACTTCGGACCTTCACTTCCACTCAGAGGGGAGGAGGTTGAGATCACCAGCACGTATACGTACTTTGGGGTGTAATTCTCAGGTCCCCGCTTCAGTTTGTGACCTGCACTTCAGCGTCACATCAACAAAGGATATGGATCCTTATCCCTTCTCTAGAGACAGTGCTTTCGACATCACTTCCAAGACATCTTGTCCAAGATGAGCCTCATGGACACCTTGATCCGTCCCACTGTTCTATATGGCTCAGAGATTTGGGGACCGTCTTTACTTGAGTCGGATTGGGCTTCAATTGAGAGAGTCCAGATTCTTCTTCTCCGCTGCATCATTATATGCAAACATACAGTACCTCAGCACATCATCCTTGCAGAGTTTGGAGCTTAGCCCTTTCAGCTTGAGACAATCTTCAGTTTGGTCTCATTCTTGCATCGTGTTTGGGGATTTGCAGACTCGATAAAGAGTAGGGACCGTTACCCTTACTTGGCATATTGCTCTTCTGAGACTATTGCCCGTTCTACTCCCTCGGGTCGGGCTAGATGTTGGTTTACAGGAGTTTCAGATCTCTTAGAGTCAGTGGGCATTCAGTTGGATCGTCTCCCTCCTTTCCGATATTCCTTGGATGCATATTCCTTGGATGCTCTTGGTTACCTTCTACCTATTAGACAGGAGTTGAACAAGATCATCAGGGAGGAAATCTACAAGCAATTCGTCCATGTCACCTAGGCCAATCCTCAGAGAGGGTTGCGCCCAAAGATGGCTTTCTACGCTGAGCACTCCTTCGAGTTGACAAACGGGCTCATTATTCGACCCCAATATACATTTCACCACTGGATGCATGCTCTTCGCATTCCCCTAGGCCAGTTCAGAGTAGGTTCTCATAGATTTCGGTAGAGACGAACCACCAAATTGATAGACCAAACAGAATCTGCCAGGTATGTCATTTACAAGAAGTAGAGACCAAGGTGCACTTCGTTTTTGGATGCCCTATCTACTACGAGATCAGAGGAAGGTTGCATTGCTTGTTCAGAGACTCTTAAACCCTCGCAGACTTTTTCAGGTATCCCAATCAGAGATGTTTGGCCCTATATATGCAAGAGACTCAAGTTCCGAGCGCATATTCTTCAGCGTCCCATCAGACCAAACCCCACACAGAGGATCACGACATTTTTCAGGGTACTACCTTCAGACAGGGACACAAAGAGAACGATTGATATCGTTTCATATCCAGACTCTAGACCAATGAGAATCCGTAAGACCTCACCCCGCCACACAAGAACTCAGCAGCAAAACCGTCTCAAATCCCCCTGGGAGACAGACTAGTTCCTCCAGACCTAAGTAGTGCGTGAACTCCCCCAGACAACGATTTAGTGGACAGTCTGCACCTCCCACTGACCCTTCATCAGGCAAGCAAACTTTGTGGAGATTTTTTCAGTGTTCTTCAGTCAACCTTGGATCTTAAGAGAGATGGGTCTGAGGATCAGACCCATTAGCCAATGGATCCTCTCCGTCAACGCAATCCATACATTGTATCTTTTATGTTCCTGCATTGTACCTTTTATATTCATACATTGTATTTTTTATAGGAGACCATTTGGTTCTCCCGCATTGTATGGACATCATTGTACTCAACAATCCCTTTGACCTACTTTGTGGTCATTAGTTGGACATAAATATAATTATCTTACCTTATCTACATTTTTTTCACTGACCCTACACAATTACAACAATATAACAGGCATTATGTTGCACCCCCACCTACAATTGCAGCCATAGGACAAGTAGCCACTAAACAAGAAATTAAAATTCCAACCCTCAGCAAACACATTCACCGTGACACAGTAGAGGTCTCCCATGGAGACCTAGAATTGCATAAAATGCATGCATAAATGCAAAAATAATGTAGCATAATTAAACAAGCCCGAATCAAAAGATTTCATTGCAACAAAATGCCCCTGATCAAAATTAAACATAATCACACACACAGCATGAAAATTACACATGTTTCCATGTTAGTAACAACATTCAATTGTAAATTCATATATAGAGATAAAACATTTATCTTTTATCAGAAGATATTCCAAGAAACTGGTTGCATATAAGCAAATTTCTACCTAATCATAGGCATCCAAGGTACACGTCACCCCCACGCCAAGCTATGAAGCCACCAGGGTAAAGCAACCAAGCTACAGGCTTCTAGCTCACTCGACCCAACCCATTTGCTCTCATGGCTCAGTGAATCTGCTCACTATAGAGCACTCCAAACATCTCATCCAGCAATCAAACAGCCATGGCACTCTCTTTCACTGCCCTACACAACAGAAGGAAATATTTCCCTTTCTCTTCTCTATAATGATATTCTCCCCTTCCAATGCTCATCAATGTAAGAAGAAAAGCCCAATCTACTCAATGCCTTCTGGAAATAGCCTACAAAAATAACACTTCGTTGTCAAGGATCCAAGACCAACAAATACACAATAGATGATGAGTCCCTAACTTGCCTAGCCTCTATGCTCACTTATAACCATCTATCTATCAACCAAGGTCTGCAAGTTCCCTTTCACAGTTGTGATTTTGGTCAACTTCCTGAAGAATGCAGCAAGAGGAATGTAAAGCAAGAACTTGAGAGAAAAATAGAATGAATAATAATGAGAGAGGGGAATGATGGTTGACTTTCCTTCTAACAATAAAAGGAAGTACTCTTGCATTTCCTCATAACAATTGTACTCAGCACATGCTCCAATAACTACTTGAGCAAACTTGCCACCAACCTCTTCATGCATTCAGTGATCAGCTTTCTTAAGTCAATGGATGTAGATGGATTCATTTAAAAGACAAGATGGAAAAGAATCTTAGGCAGAGACTTGGCAATAGAAGACCACTTTTCATAGGCCCCCTTTCCTCTTCCCCTCTGATGGAATCATAGCCCCTCCCATTCTCTCTACAGCCATCTCAGACAATTATATATTATAAAATAATAATAATAATCTAATTTTAAGGTCACTGCCAAGCCAAACACCAAATTGGTGTATAAGACACCCTTGTTTGTGGGACAAGGGACCGGCCTCCATGCAGTGATTTGACTGCTAAAGTCTACATAGCTGTATATACTCTACCACCCTCTGGATTTGAACCTGTGACCTCTTCCGAGAAAGCTCATGCTCTTAACCATTAGGCCCACATACATAACTTCAGTTTACCATGGCAACCCTACCACAAGGTCCATAGAAGTATATTAACATCATCTACATGCTTACCAAATTGTTAATCAGGCCTCAGCCCTAAGCTCCACACTAGGAATCCATATCAACATATTTATATTATTTATGGTCATTTATTTAAACTCACATGGCTCAATTCCAGTGATTTATTTAAGCTTGCATGGCTTGATTCCAATCATTATAATCACACATTTACAAATTATACATAATCTAATTCGACACATTCTAAAGGTCAAGACTCAAAACCAAGGTAATACATGTTCACTAAGTAGTAAGAACATTACAGGTAAAAATAAAAGCTTTCATTGGATTCAAACTGTTTCTTAAATATGCTTCTTTTCATTCATAAAACAATATGTACTTAAGAAATATGGTTTGAAAAAGCAAGCAGGTGGCCTGCCACTAAGAAGCTTTCAACTGGTTAATTAACCATATACCTTCCTAGACTAGATATACAAATATTGTTTTCATTACAACGGATCGTCACTAAGGCCATTATTAAAGGGGTGCTCTGGAAAAGAAAGTATGCCATAAAGGACAGGACAATACATTTCAATATTTACCTGCAAGCCACCAAGCATTAACCACTGTATAATTAAAGGTCAAAGAGCCCACCGGCTCAGGCTCAGGCACAGGGCACAGGACACCAGTACCTGCCATAGCAGAAGAAGTTGGTGGGTCATTACCATTGACACTTGTGAGCCAAATTGGGGCTCCTATGGTGGTGTGGGGCCCCAACCTGCTTACACATCCTATGGGTTCATACGGTGGTGCGGGGGCCCAAAATGTTCCGACATCTTACGTGACCGCTCACCTTCGGAAATGATGAGCAGGAAGCAAAGGAACTTGCCATTGTCCACTGGGCACTGCGGCTCATCTCTGCAGTCTTGTGAACAACTGTCTTCCACATGGTTGCCCAGACTCCTGGCAAGATTGATGGGGCGGGTCAGCAGGCTAGGAAGAGGGGTTTGGTGGGACTTTGCTCATGGAAAAATGGTTTTCGACTGAACCGGGTCGTAAACGAATTGGTCACTGTAATTGCTAGTAAACTAACTGAGAACAAAACAGAGCCTTTCTAAGAACAAGAAGAATTCTAGCGCATTCATGAGACCATGTTTTCCACTTTTTGTTTTTAATTGTTGGGGGAAGAAGAATGAGTCTTGAAATCTAATTGACATGTTGGAGACCAGCTGCATTTCTGGGGGACTGTGGAGGATGTAGCTACAGTAAAAGTTCAATTTCCAGCCGTAGATAGGGTGGGAGGTTTCTCGGCTCTAGATAGGATGGGAGGTTTCTCTGTCCCAATAAATAAATCTAATTAGCTCCTCAACAAGCCCAAGAAAGAAAATCTATCCTAGCCAAAGCCCCAGTGTTGGTGACAAAACAATTTAAGAGTTTCTTTAACGGGGTAGTTTGCATCGGATGGGAATCTGGGGATTTCTTATCTACTCGTTGTTGAGGACCGGCCATCAACTCGTAGAAACATTTCCAATATGCCATTCATTTGGCCTATCGAACTTTTTTATCAGCATGATACTGAGAAGGGGTACTGGGGAGCACCTAGGAGTAAAAGATAGTTTGGTCACACAAAAGAGGAAAGGGAAGGCCGATTTGGTCACAAATAGGAGCAAAGAGAAAAGCTGATTTGGTCACACAAAGTAGGAAAGGGAAAAGCCGAGCAAGCGCACTCAACCACAAACAAACAAAAAACCCTAAAAATGCTTATATTTGGACACCTACAGACAAAACTTAACGAAAAAGATTTGACAACTGAGACATAAGAAAAAACACATCCACAAAAAGAGCTACATCAGGAAGACAAGAAATTCAGGGCAGAAGGAAGAGAAAACGTCACAAACCTGCGCCTTGTCTGCAAGCTGCACCACCAATCGGCCAACGGGAAGGGGTGAATCATACAAGAATTTGTAATGGATGCACTCAGACCGCATGTGAAGAGATAGCACACGCCCATCTGCAGTAAGTCCTGCAATTGCCACCCCTATGTGATCATCCACCTTGAAAATCTTTTTCTGGTAGGACGAGAACTCAGAATTAGCCTTGGCCACACTCACCAACACAACATGAGTTTTGGATCTCAGCCCAACTGCAGCACTGCCCTGCTTCACTGCCTCCATTGCATATTCCACCTGGAACAGCCTCCCTGCAGGGCTCCATGTGGTCACATCAGTATCATACTGGTTCCTGAACATCTTCTCTTATATTTGTGTTAGATCTATGCCGCAAACTGACTGGGTTCGATATCAAATGTCGCAGATATTTCTCTAAATTTCGCTATTAGCTGCGCCTCCTCCTCTGGCTTCATATACTCTTAAGGGCTTTGTACTTGTGTAAAACACTCGTCATTTTGTGCAAAGCCGCAGAAAATGTGAAATTTTAGTTTTGTTTTAAATTTGTTTGCTTGTCCATTAAGTTAAGTGAATATGAACCCTTTTTTTACCTGGAAGTGAATATGAACTTACTAACTTGATGGAGAAAATACACCATTGTCCCAAAAGATAACCACACCGTGGTAAAGTAGACTAGAGTAACAACAACTTTATTACTTCTGGTTGGCGAAGTCTAGCGTCATCATTTAACTTTAGGAGCTAAAGAGAACTCTTTTTAAGATGGGGACAATATTACAAATAATTAAGTTAGGGGTATTAATTTTCATTGATTTTAGAGAAAGATATTTGGTTTATGAAGGAGAAGGTAGAGAAGAGTAACTACAAGGCTGGGAAGTGTTAGGTGATTTTTTACCTAGAATTCTTTTTCAAATGTGAAGTTGTTGATACTACCAATAAAGGTTTAGGTATTAATTTTATAGGAAGATGTTTGGATTATGAAAGATAAGGTTATTTATTATTATATGGGGAGGTCATGTGTAGTTTAGTTAGGGGGAGATTTTGTAATGGTTGGAAATGAGTGTAAACATTTAAATAATGGTACAATATGGAAGAGATGTAGTGTCCATAAAATGAAGCATTAAATCAAAACATAGTAATAACAAAAACATAATGTCAATTCGATTAAAAAAGTGATAAAATAATAATGCTTCAATTCAATTTATTATATTGTAATTTTGTTTTTATCGGTCAAATTACATACAATTTTTTCCAAGAAAACATAATATTCATGCTACATTAAAATAAATTTAACCCGCCCTAGGGAACTCACTTGCTAAGCCCATGAAAATGTAAAGTAAATGTGAGTACAAAATCTTATGTTCAAACCCCTTGTTACTTACTTGTGGCCATATGTTGGGGACAGTGCAAACCATTTAGGAGTTATAGTGGTCGTGGTCAAAATCAACCTTATTGTTAATCTAGGTTGTCATTGATATCAATATAGCAGTGTTTGTGATGGCAAATTCTTTGATACATGATTGCCTATTGATGCCCATTGATCATAATGCTCAAAGTGATGAAAGTTTGATATATGATGATATGATGAGATGGAGGACCCAAGTGGATTGAACAACAGGAGGTCAGTTGAACAGCAAATGACGCAGGAGGTCAATTGAACAGTAAATGACGCAAGAGGTCAATCGATCAGCAATTAACGCAAGAGGTCAATTGAACAGCAAATGACGCAGGAGGTCAATTGATCAGCAATTGAACAGCAAATGACACAGTAGATCCAGTAAAGCAACAAGAGCAAGAAGCCAAAGAGTAAGATGAAGAGTTTATCGAAAGCCATCAAAGAAACAAGTCATCGGAGCAAGAGAAGCAGGTTATCACATATGCCCAAGGGTAAGTGTTATCGAAAGAACAAAGAGCAACAGCGATAACAGAGGAGTAAAGAAGAAAACTATCGGAAGAGCAGAAGAGTGAAGAGAAGTCACAGGAGCAACAGCTATCGGAAGAGCGGGGGTAGGAAAGTACGGACTTCCTTGATCGTGGTTGAAGTCCCGCACTCAATCCTAGCTATCGATCTCATAATCAACCCTTAGATCACGGTCAACTGTGGGGGTTAAGGCCGTTTTTAATCCATGTGCCAGTCGAAGTCCCGCAAACCGTCGATTGCGATAAGGCTGTGGACCCGACGGATTTATTAACAACTGTTTAATGTAATATCGCATCCACAATATCGCAAGTTTTAAAGGGATGTTAAAACCTCTGATTGCAATGGAGTTGTGAACTCGATGGATTCATTAAAAACAGTTCATTGAATATTGCATCCACTCCATCGGAAGACAAAACATGTGCACACTTGTAAAACCTCTGATTTTTTATGAAATTGCAATTGCGGGATTAAAGGTGATGATGTGGCATGTGGTACCTCCATGTGGAGAAGAAGGATAGTTCACAACTCGTGAACATGAATTAGCATAAGAAAGGAAGCCAAAGGTCGAGCGAACAGTAGAAAGAAAGCCGAAGGTTGAGTGAGCGCAGAGGAAGCCGAAGGGCCAGTGGAAGACGAAGGTAAAAACATTCTGTTGATTGGGTTAATCTTTAAAAAGGCTTAGACCTGTGATAAATTTATTGATGGAAGAAGTACATAACGCAATTGTGAAGAACAGTTCTATGAAAGGAAAAATAAAGTTTCATCTGACATCATTGAAGGGAGCAGTAGCCAGCACCAGCATTGAAGCATTTGTGAGTCTGGTTTTGGGAAGTAAGAGATCGCGATAGAAAGAATAGTGAGAAGCAGTCACGCTTGAAACAATTACCACAACAGTAAAGAATAGAGGCTTGAAAACAGAGAATTGCTTTTGTGCATATGTTGAGGCTTAGCACAGATATCTTGTTGGAAAGCTTCAACAAATCTTGGAAACATTATTGGAGATCATGATGCCTATTTGAAATCATCATGAGGTAACTTTGCAGACTTTGTTAGGGCAATATGAAGAGTTGTGAAGACTCCTTCATATGAAGACAGGCTGTCATTGATGTAGCAGTGAAGGTGTAGATAGACAGAATTCAGTGAAGAAGATGTTGGGAGTAGAGAATAACTACCAAACATATCTAGACAATATATAGCAGAGGGTTGGAGCCCTTGGGGTTGGTGCCTTAGAATTGGAAGGATTGGTGTCCTTGGAGTTGGTGCTCCTAAATCCAAGGTTGGTGCCTTGACAAGACAGGGTTGGTGCCTTGGAGGTTGGAGCCTCACAAAAAGTCCAAGTTGGTGCTTGGCAACTGGTTGGAGCCCTATATACATTGTACTTGATTTATTGTAAATATTATATTAATAAAATCATTTATTCCTGTTGTTCATTTTGTGTTCTAAATATAAATGATTTAACTGACAAAAATAACAATTGAAAAGAAATACTGATTCACCCCCCCCCCCTCCGTATTTCCAACAATTGGTATCAGAGCCAGTACCTTCACTCAAAAGCCTAACAGCTTGAAGGTTGATCATTAGAACACAAATGGCGAAGCCAAGGAAGAAAGTCTCCAATCCTCCTAAAGATCTCTCACTGAAATAGAAGTCAATCAATTTGTGAAGGCTCCATGGTTCAATGAAAACTTTGATATATGGGAAGCAAGAATGAGGAATTTCTTAAAGACTCAAGGCATTGAAGTATGGGAATCAGTAATTACTAATAACATGATGAATGGAGAATCCAAGGAGTACAATGCAAAAGTGATGAAGGCAATCTTGAATGGGCTACCAGATTCTATAAAGAACAATTTAGGAAAATGTTCGTCAGCGAAGGGTATATGGGACAAACTTCATGATCTTCACTCAAAAGGAGCATTGACAATGATCTCTAGTCAAGAAAATGATGGAAAACAAGAAGAAAATCCAGAGCCCGTCAAGGAAGCTGAAGATAAGATTGATGACATCAAGGCTAAAGAAGACCTAGAAAATGAAGAGAATGAAAAAGACTTTGTAGAAGATCTCCTCACTAAACTTAAGGTTGTTGTGGAAGATTATCAATTTGAAAAAGGAAAACGAGGAACTTAATAAGAAAGCACTAGCTGGTGACCAAGACCAAACAAGGAAGAAAGTTGACCTTGCCAAGCTTCAAGTACAAGAAAGGGATGAAGAGTTTCCAAGCTTAAGAAGGAATTTCATCAAAGCAAAAGAAAGCATCATGAAGAAGTCATATCCATGACAAATCAATTGGATAAAGCAAAGAAACGGGAAGATACCTTGTCAATTCAACTTGAACAAAGGCACAAGAGCTTGAACAAACTTGAAGAAGAGAGTCAGTACAAGGTAGAGGTATTCTCTCTCAAATCTCAACTACAAGAAGCAAGAAAGTTAGCACAAGGAGCTGAGAAGACAATGGAAGCATTGGCAATCATAGAAGGACAGTTGATGAAGCGGAAAAGGAGAGAAACACCATGATATGTCAACTAAAAGCAAAGGATGGAGAAATATTCAAATTAAAATCTAACATCAACCTTCTCAATGCCGAAACATGTAAAGCTACAAGGATCAAGGAAGAAATGGAGAGCAGTCTAGCAAAGGAAAATGAAGTCAGATATCATCTCCCTTAAATTAGAAGCAAATGAAGCAATATGTATTAAGGAAGAGATTGAGAAACAACTTGCTAAGAAGAATAATGATTGCAAAAAATTGGAAGAGATTGTCTCCCTCAGGAAAAAGGTTGAAGGGATGGACATAACCTTGAAGAGCTCTCAAGCCTTGGATGACATGCTCAGCCATCAAAGATGTCCATTTGATAAATCAGGTCTCGGGTATGCAGGTGAATTCTCAAGCAAGAATGATAATGCTTCAAACAACAAGGATATGAGGAAGTCAAAAAGAAATGTTGATGCTCCCAGTTTCAGCAAAGGTAAAGATAAGAAGAAATATCAGTACAATATGGAAGAGATGTAGTGTCCATAAAATGAAGCATTAAATCAAAACATAGTAATAATAAAAACATAATGTCAACTTGATTAAAAAAGTAATAAAATGCTTCAATTCAATTTATTATATTGTAATTTTGTTTTTATCAGTCAAATTACATACAATTTTTTCCAAGAAAAAACATAATATGCATGCTACATTAAAATAAATTTAACCCACCTTGGGGGAACTCACTTAGTAAGCCCGTGAAAATGTAAAGTAAATGTGAGTACAAAATATTCTGTTTAAATCCCTTGTTACTTAATCGTGGCCATATGTTGGGGACGGTGCGATCCATTTAGGAGTTATAGTGGTCGTGGTCAAAATCAACCTTGTGTCACACCCGTATAAGACTAGCTCAGTCTAGGTGAAAACCTTTCCTCAAATGTTACACACACACAAAAAGAAAAAAGTTTACATCTTGAGAGATTTGATCCCTCTCGGTGCTTGGTAGATCAGGAGTTAGGATGGATCTATGTTGGTTGTTAGTAGTTGGAGATGTTATGATTTTCATTCTTCATATAGTTTTCAACTCTTTTCTTAAATATCTTCATTTTTGTAAATTGGCTCTTTGTTCTCAAAAACATTAAAGTGTTTTGCCAAAGTACATTTCTATCATTCTTTTTGAGAATTCATGTAATTGCAAATCAAGTCTACGCTCTACACTTAAAAAAAAAATTGAAAATGTAAGTGTGGAAGGGTGAGGAATTTTTTAATATTGCCTAAATTTTTTTCCCACTCTACATGTAAATGAACTCATTTAAGGTGGAATACTTGTGGCAATTTCTTAATTGCATGAACCAATATGAGACTATGAGGGCAACCCTTTGTGCGTGTTATTCATTTTTGAATGAGTTAACCTTTATCGAACCTAGCAAGATGGGATATTAACGTGCGTGTGGGTTTGTTTTCCTTTTGTTAACAAGCTTCTGGATGCTTCACTCTCTATTTTGGAGAAGAGTTCTAGGTTTATCCTTAGTTTCATTCATTCCCTTACTTGCAAAGGACATTGATCCCCCAACTCCTTTTCCATGTGTTGCTTTCAATGCCGGTTTAAGAAGGTTTGTTGGGACTTGGTATTTTTGGTTTCTCATCACTAAGCCATCAATTTCTATCCCATAAGAATATAGAGTTGTTGTGTGTGGACTACATTTTATAAACCCAATGGCTAATCTTATTGACAAATTTCACGATTCTCTTAGACATTGCAAATGGTTATTACAATAGTCACAAGGTAGTAGCTCAAGCTATGGGGAAATTGGAGCCATGGAGAAAGTCTTGGGTAAAGAGTTATGTAAAGAACCTATAGGCTAGAAGAAGACAATTGATATTGATGAAAGCACAACTGGAAAAGTACAAAAGTGCAAAAGCAAAATAGTGCCTTTGGAGGTAGGGGAAGAAAGTAACAAGGAGAAGGTTGATGAACAAAATGATGTAATCAAGGAGTTGCAGGAGAGAGCAAGGAACTTGGAGCTAGAACAATATCTTAGGTTTGTAGAATTGAGAAACTCACCTTCTCTAGTAGTTTCAATTGGATCATTTGATCATAACCAAGCAACAACCATGGAAGAAGATATAGTGGAGCAACAATCTAAGCAACATTCGAGGGTTGACCCATCCATTCTATCATCCATTTTAGGAAGGCAAAAGATCGCCCATCCTAGTCACGATAACAAAAATATTCAATATTTTCTAATGTATTCCAAGTGTGTTTTGTTATTAGGCAAGTGTAAGGTTTTACAAAAGCTAAATAATTAACAATAGCTCTTGAATTTCGAAATAAAATTGATAACAATCAATCTTCAACAAATTTTGAATTTCATGAATGTTTTTTGGACTAGTTTATCCAAATTTTAGTTGTTTAAAAATGATGGATGGCATATATACATCCCCCCCTTCTTTATATAATACAAATCATACTTGTTTCTCTTTAAAATATGTAACTTAATAGTTGTGGTTTGGTAGTTGGGATAAAGAGTTGTGCTACAAATAGTTTAGGTTCAAATTTTAATGGTTATAGAGATCTTTTACATGTGTTGAGATTTTATAGTTTCTTTCTCCCCTTTATCAAAGGGACTTAACACATGTTCAAGCAACCAAATTGAGTTAAGTGAACCTTACTAAAATATTTCATCCATTTTACTTTTTAATAAAACAAGCTTGGAATAAATTGGAAGTGTGAGTTGTAGTTTACAATAAATGCATGGAGATTCAATTCTAAGTGCATTTGAATTGAAATCTATGTGGCATGGGATTTTGTTTTAGCTTAAAACAAATAATATACAACTATTATATGTGTTCAAGTGTTGACTTTACTTGATATTTGGAGTATGTTTCACTTCTATAAGGTGTTTATAAGATAGTTATAGGGTGTTTAAATTTATCTGGAAGTAGAGATTGAACTTATGGTACCAGTTCGTCATGATGAAAATGCATATGTTACTTAACTAAGCTCATTTTATGTGTGAATATGTTGGGGTGCAGACAACAGATGAAAGAATAAACATGAATTGCATAATGTCAACGAACACAAACAAGCATGGAGGACAACAAATAAGCATGAATTACATAATGTGTGTGTTGTATTCACTCATGGGCTCTGTTGAGGATATATTAAGCTCAAGAGGGATAGTTTTGTCAATGTTATGTCGCGGGATATATACATGTGCATATATATGTGTGTGTGTGTGTGTGCCACAGAAGCCCAAGAGAGATCACTTTCAATTTAATTAAAAGTTTAGGAGGGACAAGCTTTGCTGGAAGCCGAAGAGAAATGTTATATAACGCCCAAATCGGATTCTAAGTGATTTCGCCAATGTCCCATCCTATTTGTTCTCTTTATATATGCATGTATGTATGGAGCCACAGGAGAAATCCAATTCATCCATTAGCACTGGTGCTAGCAACAGGGGTCCATATGATCGAGGGTTGTGACCATCACTCTAAATCATGATCTCTGACATTTTAAAATTGAGTCCATTTGCGCCTAGAAGAAAACTCCATGGTGTTCACGTCACAAAACGAGAAATATCAGACCAATTAATGAAGAAATTTCCTAGTAAGTGATGGAAGAGGGTTCTTTGTCTAGAGGAATTTAGGCGGTGATGTCAACAGGCGAGGATCCCTCGTTTAATCTATGTCGTTGATTCCTCTGCCATATGAGGGTCATCAAATGACCAAGGGGTGGCATGATTCAGACCTTGGGAGGAGGCCCCCAAGATCTGAAAAATTGCAATGGCATAAAGAAAATGAGAGAACACATAGTAAATAAAACCACAAAGAATTTTTTTATTAAAACGCAAAATAACTGTAAAAGCTATGTTGTGGTGGACAATCTGTCCTTTTATAAAATGTAACTTGTTACTTATAGCCTTTTTCGGTTACAATACCATGGCTAAATTTCATGGGTGAATGAATACAATGGGTGGATGTCACAATACCATGGGCAAAATACCATGGGTGAATGAATACCATGGGTGGATGGCACTTACAATACCATGGGTGGATGAATACCATGGGTTGATGCCATTTTCTATTCGGATCATCCCTCCCTCCTTAAGAAGCAATGGTCCCCATTGCATGAAGTTCCCTCATGTGAAGCCTTTGTTGAATATGAAGAGTCGCTGAAGAGAAGGGTTTTATGTGATTAACCCATAACCATGATGAACAAAGATCCAAGGATAGAGATACCCTGTAATGCTTGTGACCAACTGTGATATTGACAGTGTGCAACCTAGCAAATGGACTTCGATGAAGTGTGGGTTTGTGGATGACCCATAACCATGATGAACGAAGATCCGAGGATAGAGATACCTTGTAATGCTTGTGACCAACTGTGCTACTGATAGTGTGCGGCCTAGCAAATGGACTTTGATGAAGTGTGTGTTTGTGGATGGCCCATAACCATTGTAAACGAAGATCCAAGGATAGAGATACCTTGTAATGTGTGTGGCTAACTATGATACTAATAGTGTGCGGCCTAGCATATGGACTTCAATGACAAGGATTTTGTGTGGTTGACCCATAACTATGATGTTGATTGTTGATGAAGTAGCAGCTACCTACATAGCCTGGGGTGGGACGACACATCTCCAAAAAACCCAAGCTGGATGTTGATATGTTGAAACTGATGAATGTGAAGTAGATTCCTACTAAAGCGGGGGGGGGGAGGGCACAACTTGGTCAATATAACTCGGAATCTTTAATATAACCTGTTTTTGGAAACAAAATGACCATTATGCATCTTCCCATGTGTTGGAAATCCTTATGTGGACACTCTGGAATCTCATATTCGCATTGCAACTATTCTGTCGTCACAAAAGTTCAAAAAAAAAAAAAAAAAACTGATTTTAAATCAGCGATATCTCCCACATTTGAACTCTGATTCGACCCATTTTTTTTTAAATTGGGTGATTTTTCGAGAGGAGCTCAGATCTGCAATCATTTTTCTGAAATTCTGCACAAAAACAACAAAAATGATAGGAGAGTCGTTGTCCATCAGTTGTCGTAAAAAAAAAATTTGCACCAAATGTTTCATAACTAATCTTAAAACTCGCCGCCCAAAAAAAATCTTAAAAAAATAATAATAAATAAATAAATCTTCATTCTTGGCCCAAGAAAGTGCTCTATGGAGGTCACAAAACGTGCTTGAACTTTGTTGAATATTGCTACAAAAATTTGAAACTGAAATATGCATTAAACCCTCATTCCCATGGTAGTGTAACCTGCTATGATACCACTGATCCGGATCTTGGGAGGAGGCCCCCAAGATCTAAAAATTTGAAATGGATCTTGGGGGGAGGTCCCCAAGATCTGAAAAATTGCAATGCCAGAAAGAAAATGAGAGAACACATAGTAAATAAAACCACAAGGAATTTTTTTATTAAAATGGAGAATAACTGCAAAAGCTACATTGTGGTGGACAATCTGTCATTTTACAAAATGCGACTTGTTACTTATAGCCTTTTTCAATTACAATACCACGGGTAAATTCCATGGTTGAATGAATATCATGGGTGGATGTCACAATACCATGGGTGAATGAATATTGTGGGTGGATGCCACTTACAATACTATGGGTGGATAAATACCATGGGTGGATGAATAACATGAGTGGATGAATACCATGGGTTGATGCCATTTTCTATTCGGATCATGGCACAACATATATGATGCATCAAAATACATACATACATACATACGCACACACACACACACACACCAAGTGGGTCTACCGGTAGGGACCACAAAATGTGATGTGGCCAAGCCACATGGACTAGCATGATGATGCAGACCTCCCCTGAAGGGTGGAGGGTTGCCATGTGGGGTTTGCATGGGTGCCACGTGGCAGCATAATGCCAACATGGCAAGAGTTTAATGGCCCAACTTCAAATGGCCACATCTTCTAAACCAGATGTCAGTTTTAAAAAAAAAATATATCGCCGAAAAGGTCTCGACGAGTCAGACACAATGGTGGTATTCATTTTAAGTTTCAAGACGTTTGAAAAAAAAAAAGACGAAAATTTTAGACTCCATTTCCATGATAGGACTATGGATGTTGGGTCATCCACAATAACTCATCCTTATACGTTTAGTATGGGCTAGGTGCTAGATGGGGGTATGTTATAGAGTGGTATCAGAGCCCAAGGTTTAACACTAGACCTTTGGGAATACAATAGAGCTCAATTAATAGAGTTAATAGAGTGGTAGGTTAAGCACTACATCTCTAGGAGCAAGTCAAGACCTTGGAACAACATACAAGGGAGTAAAATAATACTAGAAGTATTTAGATATGATCTCTATTGCATGTTGTCATGGCATTAAAATATGGATTATATATTGATATCTATTGTGTCATGGGAACTAAATTGTGGGAATTGATGTGTCAAATATTAATACCCATGTGTTTATGGAAGGCTTTCCAAGGTAATAATGAGTAAATGTGTTTGACATATTGATATGCTAACAGTTATGTCTGTATGGCAACACATAGGAGAGAAACAACAAGAATGAGTGGCAGAATGACATATTATAGCATAGATAGGTCACAACATGGACATGAAGAGGGAGAATTAGTTTAGGATAAAAGAGAGGCAAGCTCTCCCGATGTGAGGGATACCTTGAGAAGTATAAAGGCTAAAATAATGAGTTGCAAAGTTGATAATGAAACATTGGTCAAGGCATAAGCGAGGCAAGCTAAAGTGAATGCAGTCCTTTTGTAAAGCCTCTCAGACTTACAGAGACAAAACCAAGATGAGTTAGGAGCTAGCCATAGGGTCAAGCGGAGCTCATTAACACAGGGAAAATAGGAAGAAAGGATTGATGGAGCAAATGGAAGTAGATCCAAGAAAAAGTGTCAGCTAGCAAGTGAAGACACGGTAAGGGGAGGTGCTCCATTGAGTACCCCATAGAGAAAAACAAGCACCCATGGGCAATGATCTAAAAATACTCACAACATGCACCATCATCATCATAGGTGAAGGATGGAAAATGAACATATACGAAAGGAATTCAAGAAGGCCAAACCTCCTACGTTTAAGGGTGAGGTAAACAAGGTAGAGGATGTTGAAGAATAAGCATGGAGGATAATGAACAAGAGGAGGAGTTGGACACAAAATGAGAGCACGCAGGTGGAGGAGAGGAGTGAGCATTGCTCTTTTAGAAAGGGGGAGAAGAAAAAAGAAATGTAGAGTAAAAGATCAATAGGGGGAAAAGCATTGTTCACACTCTGAACAAAGAAAGGAAAAAGGAAAGCTCGAAGAGGGAATTGTAAGAAACTTTGCATTACCGTTGGAACGGTCGAAGAGAAGAGAAGAATTTTGGTTGAGCGCTAGAAGAAATAATATGCATCTCTCAGGTGAAAGGTCAAGCTATCTGGATTCCCTATTTCAGTTGGAGGGTGGAGATGGTTTAGTCTCTGGATTCCCTTACTTAGCTAGTGGGTGGAGGCCTGGCTCTTTGGATTCCTGATCAAGGGGTGTCTGGTGTATTCCTTTGCTTGTTTTATGGTTCATTTTTTAGTGAGTTCTGAACTCCCAATTTGGGTGGAACCATTGAGGGTTGTTCTCTAAGGTTGGAGGCAGTATAACCTTTGGATTTCATTGATCAGTTGGTGGGTGGAGGTGGTATAGCCTATGGATTCCTTATCTTGATTTTATTTTCTTATATTAATTGGTGGGTGTAGACGGTGTAGTCTTTGGATTCCCTATTTCAGCTTAAGGGTGGAGATGGAGTGATCTTTGGACTTCGTTGATTAGCTAGTGGGTGGAGGTGGATTGACCTTTGGATTCCCTGTTTTAGTTGGTGGCATTGGTTAATTCCTTTGAGCAATCTTTCTCAAGCTCTAAAATTTGGCTCTAGGGTGATTGGTTGCAAGAAAGGTTGCAATGTAGACCAATCTAAGGTTGGGTGGAGAGTTGGATCCTCAATCTCAGTTTCCGCATCTCTCTTATAAGATAACTGCTTCCTTGAGTCCTTATGCATTGAATATTACATACATTTTTACTGTGCTATTGAAATAATTATGTTAATGCTAAGGAATGTATTATTACTAGTGTAATAATGAAGAATGCTGATTTCCAACAAGTTAGTGAGGAATGGTTTAAATTCCTCTATAATAAATGAAGAAGTGGCCAACTTCTGTATGTGATAACTGAGCTTGAATTCATTCTAAATATATGAATATGAGAGACTAATGAATCTTTTTCATATGGCTAAATTCTTGCATCTTAAATGTTTTAAACAATAGGCATGAGTATGTAATTGTAAAGCTCACGAGGAATAGTTTTGTATTAAACATAACTTGAGTAAAGATTGCATTATATATGTGTGTGTGTGTGTGTGTGTGCGCACATGTGTGTGTGTGTGTTCACTTATGGGCTGGGTTGAGGATATATTAAGCTCAAGAGGGATAGTCTTTTCCATGCTATATTGTGGGCTATATACAGGTGCATATATATGTGTGTGTGCCATAGAAGCCCAAGAGGGATCACTTTCAATTTAATTAAAAGCTCAGGAGGGACAACCTTTGCTGCAAGCCAGGGATAAATGTTATATAACACCCAAATCAGATTTAAGTGATTTCATCAACGTCCCATCCGATGTGTTCTCTTTAAATATGTATGTATGTATGGAGCCATAGGAGAAATCCAATTCATGCATTAGCACTAGTGCTAGAAACAAGGGTCCATATGATCGAGGGTCATGACCATCACACTAAATCTCAGTCTCCGACATTTTAAAACTGAGCCCATTTGCACCTAGAACAAAACTCCCAAGGTGTTCATGTCACAAAATGGGAAATATCACAACAATTAATGAAGAAATTTCCTAGTAAGTGATGGAAGAGGGTTTTTTGTCTAGAGGAATTTAGGTAGTGATGTGAACGGGCGAGGATCCCTCGTTTAATCCATGTCATTGATTCCTCTGCCATATGAGGGCCATCAATTGACCAAGGGGTGGCCCAACATATACGTTGCATTAAAATACATACATACACACATACATACACACACACACACACACACACACACACATATACACACACACACACTAATTGGGTCTACCGGTAAGGACCACAGACACTAAGTGGGTCTACTGGTAGGGACCACAAAATGGTGATGTGGCCAAACCACATGGACTGGCATGATGATGCAGACCGCCCCTAAAGGGTGGAGGGTTGCCATGTGGGGTCTGCATGGGTGCCACATGGCAACATAATGCCAACATGGCAAGAGTTTAATGGCCCAACTTCAAATGGCCACATCTTCTGAACCAGATATTAGTTTTTGAAAAAAAATTATATCGTCAAAAAGGTCTCTACGAGTCAGACACAATGGAAGTATTTATTTTAAGTTTCAATAAGTTTGAAAAAAATGACGAAAATTTTAGACTCCATTTCCATGATAGGACCATGGATGTTGGGTCATCCATATTAACTCCTTATACCTTTAGTATGGGCTAGGTGCTAGATGGGGGTATGTTACATACTGGTATCAGAGCCCAATCTTTAACAATAGACCTTTAGGTATACAATAGAGCTCAATTATCAGAGTTAATAGAGTGGTAGGTTAAGTGCTACATCTCTAGAAGCAAGTCAAGACCTTGGAACAACATATCAGGGAGTAAAATAATATTAGAAGTATTTAGATATGATCTCTATTGCATGTTGTTGTGGCATTAAAACATTAATTATATATTTATATCTATTGCATCATGGGAACTAAATTGTGGGAATTGATGTGTCAGATATTAATACCCATGTGTTTGTGGAAGGATTTCCAAGGTAATAATGAGTAAATGTGTTTCACATATTGATGTGCTAGCAATTATGTTTGTATGGCAACACATAAGAGAGAAACAAGAAGAATGGGTGGCAGAATAACACATTATAACACAGATAGGTCAAAACATGGATATTAAGAGGAAGAATCAATTGAGGGGAAAGAGAGGCAGGCTCTCACGATGTGATGGATAGCTTGAGAAGTACAAAGGCTAAAATAATGAGTTGTAAAGTTGATAATGAGACATTGGTCAGGGAACAAGAGAGGCAAGCTAAGGTAAATGCAGTCATTATGTAAAGCCTCTCAAACTTACAGAGACAAAAGCAACATGAGTTAAAAGCTAGCGACAAGGTCAAGCAGAGCTCATTAGCATAAGGAAAATAGGAAGAAAGGATTGATTGAGTAGATGGAAGTAGATCTAAGAAAAGGCACCAACTATCAAGTGAAGACACAATAAGGGGAGGTGTTCCATTAAGTACCCCATGGGGAGTGATCTAAAAATACTCACAACAAGCATCATCATTATCATAGGTGAAGGAGGGAAAAGGAGCATATACCAAAGGAATTAAAGAAGGCCAAACCTCCTACGTTTGAGGGTGAGGTAAAGAAGGTAGAGGATGTTGAGGCATGGTTGCTTGGAATGAAGAATTTATTTAGAGTACATAGCTACTTTGAGAAAATGAAGGAAAAGGTGGCCACTTTCAGCCTGAAAGGCAAGGCCGATATTTGGTGGGAGTATTTGAAGAATGTGAAAGACATAAGGGAAGAAGAACTATCATGGAAGTAGTTTGAGGGGTATTGTAGGGATACATACCTATCTCATAGGTACTTTGACAACAAAGTTAAGGAGTTCTATGAACTCAAGATGGGGGAAATGTCAGATGAGGAATACACCACCAAATTTATGGAACTGCCAAGATATGTGCCCCACCTCAAAGATGAGAAGGAAAAAGTTTAGAGGTAGATCAATGGACTTCTACAATCATTTAAAGATCGAATTGAGTTTGATGGGCCATAGACACTTGAGGACACGATCAAGAAATTAAAACACTTTTATGATCAACCAAGGCACAAGCCAAAGTTTAATACCAATTGGAAGGAAAAAGGTAGTCTCAAATTCAAAGGAAGGAGGTGAGGAATTGCAAGGTTGTATCCTAAATAAAAGAGAAGAAGTTTCACGTCCACCACAAAAAGAAGCGATACCCAATAGAACTTTAACTTTGCTAATAAAGGCAACGGTACCTAGCCCATGAGATAACAAATTAGAGATGAAGGAAGCAAACCCATAAAATGTTGGACTTACAAGGAGAACCATCGGAAAAGGGATTTTCCCTAACAAAGGAACACTGACTTGAGATTGTACAACATGTAGGAAGCTCAGACTATGAGAGATGTGGCCTAGAGCGTGCCCAAAATTTATGCAACAGTGTATAACAAACAAGTTGACCACTTGGAATCCACTATCGAAATGGAAGGTATGATTTGCGATAAAACCACCTCTGTTTTAATTGATCTAGGGTCAAACTATAGTTATATTAGCCCAAAAATAGCTGAAAAATGTCATTTGTCCAAGGAGGCACATAAGGAATCGTGGTTGGTCCAATTAGCCACAGGAAAAAAGGAGAGTGGAGCATCAGGTCAAATCATGCCCCTTTATGTTGAGCAGTATGCATATGATTTCCAATTTTAATGTACTCCCATTGGGCGCTTATAATGCATTATTAGGAATGGAATGGTTGGCCCTTCATAGAAAGAAGGTTGACTTCTTTGAGAATTCAATTTAATGCATTAACGGGGATGGAGAAAGAAGAACATTGTAGGGGAAATTAAAACCAATATCAGTGAGGCTAATTACAACTATGCAAGCCAAGAGGAGTTGTCGAAAGGGGTGCACAATGTTTGTTGTTCAAATTAATAACAATGTTGAGGACAATGGCCATTAAAGTCTATTGGAGCACCCTATCTTGAAACAATTTCAAGATGTATTTCTAGAGGAGATCTCTGGCTTACCTCCTCACAGAGACTTAGATTTTTCTATTGAGCTCTTACCAAGACATCACCATCATCTAAGACTCCATATATAATGAGCACTCCAAAATTAATTGAGCTAAAGCTACAGCTGAAAGAAATGTTATATCAAGGGTACATAACGCCGAGTGTATCACCTTGGGGAGAATCAATCATGTTCGTAAAGAAGAAGGATGGCACACTCTAGTTGTGCATAGCTTACATGTAACTTAATAAGGTCGCCATTAAGAATAGATACCCTTTGTTGCGAATTGATGACTTGTTCAATCAATTGTGGGGAGCAACAATCTTTTCAAAGATTGATTTGAGGTTTGGTTATCAGTAGGTGCACACTAAATATGAGGACATTTATAAGACAACATTTCATACAAGGTATGAGCATTATGAATTTGTGGTTGTGCCATTTGGGTTTACAATGCACCTACCACTTTTATGTGCCTGATGAATAATGTACTACACCCCTACTTGGACAAGTTTATAGTGGTATTCATTGATGACATATTGATTTACTCAAAAACCAAAGAGGAACATGAAGAACACCTAGTTGTGGTGTTACATTTGTTAAGGGAGCAGAAGTTATATGCAAAGCTTAGTAGATGCAAGTTCTTTCAGTCATAAATCCATTATTTGGGACATATTGTCTCAAAGGAGGTAGTGGTTATCATCCTAGAAAATATTAAGGGCGTCATGGAGTGGCTAACACCAAGAAACGTGGCTGAGATTAGATTATTGATGGGGTTGGTAGGCTATTACAGGATGTTCATCAAGAACTTCTCCAAGATTTTCCATCCAATCACAACTTTGCAAAAAAAGGGAAGAAATTTGAATGAAAAGTTGAATGTGCTACATGATTTGAGCAGTTGAAGCAATTTCTTACTCATGTGCCAATATTGAGAATAACATACGTAGACAAAGATTTTTTGGTTTGCACAAACGCTTGTAAAGAGGGACTTGGTGGAGTCTTGATGGGGGAAGGCCAAGTAGTTTTTTATGAATTCTGAAAATTGAATGAGCATGAGAAAAGTTATGTAACTCATGATCTAGAGCTAGTAGTGATCATTCATGCATTGAAGAAGTGGAGACACTATCTCCTTGGAAGGAAATTTAGTTTGATGACAAACCATGGAGGGTTGAATTATTTGTTTGATTGACCCAAACTAAATGCTATGTAATCTAGATGGTTGGCCACAATCAATGAGTTTGACTTCGAGATCAAATACATTAAGAGAAAAGAAAAAAGAGTTGCTAATGCACTCAACAAGAGGGTGAAAATGTGTCACTTATCAACCATAAGTTCCTATGAGACTTATCTCAAGGAAAGAATCAAAGTGGCTAGTCAACAAGATGATGAATACCAATAGTTAAAAGAAAAGTTATAGCAGGAACCAGGAAGGGTGAAGGACAACAATTTCACTCTCTCTAAGGATGGGTTGGTAAGATCTAAAAGCAGGATATATGTGCCAAATGAGAGCAACTTGAAGAAGCTCATATTAAGAGAATTCTATACAAATCCATATTCTGGTCACTCGAGTTACTAAAAGATGCTAACAACTATTAAGAAAAAAAATTATTGGCCCCAAATGAAGAAAGAGGCATTTGATTTTGTTTCTAAATGCATTGAATGTCAACATGTAAATGTTGAATGTAGGCATCTAACAAGTTTATTACATCCTATCCCCATTCTAGAATGGAAATGGGAAGTGATTTTAGTGGATTTTATCATAGGGTTGCCACAGATGACCAAGCAACACGATGCCATCATGGTCGTGGTAGACAAATTGAGCAAGATCACTCACTTTGTGGCTGTCAACTTGACTTACTCAACAAGTGATGTAGCTCAAGTTTTCATAAAAGAAGTAGTGAGGTTACACAAAGTGCCCAAGAGAATTATCTCAGATAGATATGTTAAGTTTACTTCCAAGTTTTGGAAGGAACTTTTTGTTGGCTTAGGAGCAGAGTTTGCATTCAGCACGACATACCATCCACAAAAAAATGGGCAGATAGAGAGGATAAACAAGGTACTTGAAGACATGCTTATAATGTATGTGATGCACAATCAAGGAAGTGGGAGGAGTATCTTCCACTTGCAAAGTTTTCTTATAATAATGGTTACTAGGAATCATTAAAGATGAGTCCATTTGAGGATCTTTATAGGAGGAAGTAATACTCCTATTAGTTGAAGTGATCTAGTGAACATAATCCATATTGGGCTTGATATGTTGAAAGAGATGAAACAAGAAAGATACCAATCAAGAATAATTTAAATTTGGTTGAAGACAAGAAGAAGAGTTATGTGGACCAACATAGAGTGCAAAAAGAGTTTAAAGTTAGAGAGCATGTTTACTTGCGAGTTATACCCAAGAGAAGCTATTTCAAAAGTGGGTATTGTGCCAAGATGGCACCACGACTTTGTGGGCATTTTAAAATACTTGAAAGGATAAGGTCAGTTGCCGATAGGCTGGCCTTGACACCAATAGTGAAATTTCATAATGTTTTTCATGTTTATTTGCTCAAAAAGTATGTACAAGATGCTAATCATGTGATTGATTGGTCGGTGTTACAAGTATACCTAGAGGGAGAGCTCCAGCTGAAACCCTTGCCCATCTTAGATTAGAGGCAACTCATGCTTTAAAATCAAGTAATCAAGCTATTTAAAGTGTGGTGGAGGCACTTTGGGCCTGAAGAAGCCACATGGGCAATCACTAATAAGGTGCAGGTGACACACCCATTTGAAGCAAATATAAACAAAATTGTAAATGATTGTACAATGTTTTGTATATAAAGCTCCAATGGTTTTGTGCTTCGTTTAAAACATGTTTTCTTTTGTGTTCAGATATAGAACACCGAGGACGGTGTTTCTCCAAAGGTGTGGGGTTTGTGATATCCCTTGGCTAATTCCCCTATTGTAAATATTTTTAAAACATTTTGTTGTAATTAAAATAACTGAGAATTAGAGCACATATTTAGAGCTTCAGGAGCGAGATTTATTGGTTAAAGGAAGCTTAGTTATTTTAATGACAACCATGAAAGGTTGACCAACATACATTGATGGGGCTAACTATGATTAATTCAACTGGGAGACAATGGATGAGCCCACGTTCCTCTTGGGAAAATCCATAAGCAATAGAGGACAAAAAAATAATTTGTTGGAATGCCCACCCTGGAATGAAACCTCCTTTGGGAAAATGTGTGAGGGAATAAGAAAATTGATATCATTGCAATGGTAGTGAGTGGATATGGGTGGAAATGTAGGGCTGGGATAACAAAGAGGAAGGTCGAACAGAGCAAAGAGGAGGACAATGAATGAGAGGAGGAGTTGGACACATAAGGAGAGCACGTAGTGGAGGAGAGGAGCGGGCATCACTCTTTGCATAAAGGGGGATAGGAAAATGAAACGTAGACTAAAATAATAGTGAGGGGAAAAAATTGTTCACGACCTGAAAAAAGAATGGAAAAAGGAAAGATCGAAGAGGGAATCACAAGAGACTTTGAACTACCGCTAGAACAGTCAAAGAGAAGAGAAGAATTTCAGTTGAGCATTGGAAGAACTAATAAGCATCTCTTAGGTGAAGGGTCAAGGTCTCTGGATTCCCCTATTTCACTTGGAGAGTGGAGATAGTTTAGTCTCTAGATTCCCTTGCTTAGTTGGTGGGTGGAAGCCTTACTCTTTGGTTTCTTAGTCAAGGGGTGTCTTGTGTCTTCCTTTTCTTGTTTTATGGTTCATTTTTCAGTGAGTTTTGGACTCCCAATTTTGGTGGAACCATTGAGAGTTTTTCTCTAAGGGTGGATGTGATCTAACCTCTAGATTCCCTTGATCAAATAGTGGGTGGAAGTGGTATAAACTCTTGATTCCCTACCTTAGATTGATTTTCTTGTATTAGTTGGGGGGTGGAGACAATGTAGTCTCTAGATTCCTTGTTTCAGTTGAAGGGTGGAGATGGAGTGATCTCTGGACTCCCTTGATTAGTTGGTGGGTGGAGGTGGATTGACCTCTAGATTACTTGTTTCAGCTAGTAGCATTAGTTAATTCTTTTGAGAACTCTTCCTTAAGCTCTAAAAACTGGTTGGGGGGTGATTAGCTACATCAAAGGTTGCAGTGCATACCAATCTAAGATTGGGTGGAGAGTTGGAGTCCCAATCTCAGTTGCCAAACTTCTCTTATAAGATAAGTGCTTACTTGAGTCCTTGTGCATTGAATATTATGAACATGTTTATTGTGCCATTGAAATAATTATATTAATGATGAGGAATGTCTTATTGCGTGTGTTATAACAAGGAACGTTTTATTGCCTATGTAATAATGAAGAATGTTGATTTCCTGCAAGATAGTGAGGAATGGTTTAATTCGTCTATGATAAATGAAAAAGTGGTCAACTTCTGTGCGTAATAATCGAGCTTGAATTCATTATAAATACATGAAATTGAGAGATGGGTGAATCTTTGTCGTATGACTAAATTCTTGCATAAAAAATGTTTTAAATACTAGTCATGAATATGTAATTGTAAAGCTTAGGAGGATATATCAGGCTCTGGAGCGATAATCTTGTCTACGTTAAGTCGCGGGCTATATATGTTGAAAAATACAACAAGAAATTCTCAATTTGGTTTTTCCTTGATTAAATTGAGAAAAAAAATGAATTTCCACATCAATAGACAACTTGGATGTAGTTAACTTGTGTGACCCAATTTACTCAGTCAATTCGAGTTGGAGGAGTTAGAGTTCAGTTAAGCATGTGTGATTGCTAATTTTTAGCAATCAAGGTCAATTATCTCAAGTTGTTTTCAATTAAACTAGTTCCAACTGTTGGAGGGACTAGTGGAAGGCTAGTTGTGTAGTGGGACTTCCATCAAACTAAGTGATCATCTAGTTAACTTATCAATCAACCCAAAATAGCTAGTGCGTGTAGAGAAATTGAGTTCCCCATTTGTGATGGATATTTCAAGGCAGTGTAACATCATTTGTAGACTAGTCTAGAGTGCACAGGTGTTGCATGTAGTTAGATGATCAACCTTGGGAATCGCACAATCCATTTTGGAGAAATTCCTAGATAGTAGGGGCATAATTTCTCAAGGAAATAGGGGCTCAAGCAGAGGCATAAATTGACTAAGTTTGGGTCATATCTTTTGAGTGAGTAGAGAGATAGGTTATTTACTTGTAGGTTGTGCTCAATTGAGCAAAGCAATTGGAATACCTCTATTCATCAGATTAATGCAAGCAAGCATAGGGGTTTTTAGCATATTTCTTTCCCCTTGAAAATTATTGTGTGCATGTGTGTTATTTCTCATTTGATGTTTGTGATTGATGTTCTAAATTGTGAATTGAATTTTGTAGAGCAGTAGATTAGGTTTGTGTCTTGTGATTTTGATTAAAACTTCATGAGCAGTTGCAAATATACACCATAATTTCTACATGGTATTAGTGCAGAATTCACATTAGAACAAGAATTTTGAAGTTGTTTATTAAGAGGATCAAACTTGCAGTTCAATGTAGCAGGATCTCTTCAGAGCTAAGAATATGACCTTCAATAGGTTGAGATTAGAGTATGCCTTGGAAGGCACCTCTAATTTCATAGCATGGAATGATCACATGGAGGCGGTATTATATGACAATGGCTTGCTATAATACATCAAGAGAGATGTTGCAAAACTAGTGGAATCTGATGCCCATAACCTTACTCAAGGGAAGAAATATGTAGCAAAGGCGAGGAGAAAAATATTGGAGGAAGTGTGTGACCACATTGTCACCAATGTCTATGGGAAAGAAACTCCTTATGCAATGTGGCAGGCATTGACAGATCTGTTCCAGAATAGTAGTGACCACAGGAAGCTGGCACTCAAGGATAAACTTTAAAATATCAAGATGTAGAAGAATGACACTATCTCGCAATATCTGAGTAGGTTCACACAAGTTCGTGATGAGCTTGTAGGAGTTGGTGTTACTATTTCAGAGGATGACTTGGTAAGCTTAGCCCTTATGGGCCTTCCCAAGAGCCAGCATAACTATCAAGATTCAATGAATAGGAGGTGGAAATTATCGAATTAGGAACGCTTATGGTCCAATTTGGTATAGGAGGAAATAAGGAAAAATACCAGAGATAGGATTTCATCTAAGGGCGAGGATGAAGAAAAAATTGCATTGGTTGGAAAGGGAAAGAAGGGGAAAGGGAAGAAATATCAAACCAAACCAGAATCCAACCAAGAGGGCAAGAAGAAACATTTATCCAAAATTAAATTCTTCCATTGTCATGAATTTAGGCACTATGCCATGAAGTGTCCACACAAAAAGGCAAGAAAGAAGACCTCAGGAGGAGCAACAGGTGAAGCCTTGGCTTCACAGTTCAAACTTGACTTTACCATTATCGTATGCATGGCCAACACAGTGATGGGGAGTGTGTGGTACTTGGACTCAGGTTCATTATTCCACATGACAGGGTGTAGAGAGTTTTTCAGTGACCTGGAGGAGAAACATTTTCATATGCACATTGAGTTAAGATACGTTGGAAGGTATAGTGCGACTGAGATTGGTACAGTCACCTTTCAAAGGGAGTCGGGCCCCCCTCTTAGGCTCAAGGATATCATGTTCATTCCAGGCCTAAAGAAAAATCTCATCTCTGTTGCAGTTTTGGAAGACCGTGGTTATCACGTGATCTTCAGCAAAGGAAAGGCATTCCTGAGACACATAGCCACAGGACAAGTGAAGAAGATTAGGGTTTTTGTGAAGAACATGTATCAACTAGATGTGGAAGACTACACTGCATTAAGCACTAAGGTGGAGAAAGTGCAAGGTCGCAATATCGGTGAACTTTGGCACAAAATACTTGGCCATTTGCATCATTGCGTTTGAAGATTATGCAACAAATAGCCATTGGCCTTCCTAAAGGAGCACTTGAGCAGCAGGATGTATGCAAAGGATGTACCTTGGGGAAGTACACAAAATCCACATTCCATGATCGGGACAACAAAGCACATGCAGTCCTTGAAATAATCCACTCTGATGTCTGTGGACCTTTCTCGACAACCTCCACTGCCAGACACAAATATTTTGTCATTTTTATTAATGAATTCTCACGGAAGTGCTGGATCTTCTTCTTCATGTGAAAGAAAGATGATATATTTTCCAAGTTTGTAGAATTCAAGGCACTGGTTGGGAAAAAAACCAGCAAGAAGGTGAAGGCTCTCAGGAGCGATAATGGAGGTGAGTATGTATCGAATGAATTCAATAATTTTTGTGCAAAATAAGTCATTCGATGAGAGTTAACAACACCCCACAACCCACAAAAAAATGGGGTGGTTGAGAGAAATAAATGTATCATGATGGGAGCAGTGAGGGCGATGTTGCATGACCAAGGCCTACCTCTATATTTGTGGGTTGAAGCATGTAACACAATAGTCTATTTGCAAAACCAAAGTCCTCATCAGATTCTTGGTATGATTACACCAAGGAGGCTTTCTCGGGTAGAAATCCAGATGTGTCGCACTTCGGGATTTTTTGAGCCTCTGTTTACTTCCATATCTCCAAAGAATCAAGAAAGAAGCTTGAGCTGACAACATAGTTGGGGGTATTTTTGGGTTACACAGAAACTCCACATAACTACTGTGTTTACTTTCCATCCCTCCGAATGAAAATTGTTCTAAGGGAAGTAAAGTTTGATGAGGAGAAAGTGATGTGGTGCTCTCTTGAGAGGGAGCTTTAGATCCCACCAGAAGAGGAGTTTTAGCTCCAAAGGAGGAACCTCAGGAAGTTGTGGATCAACCACAAATTAAGGAGCAGGGAGTGTAGACATCCACTCAAGAAAAACCATTTAGAGAAGGCAGAAAAAGAACCAGGGAAGCTGATAGACTTATGCAGGATGCGAGGGAGATTGTGGGAGCTCCTTCAAATTTGCACAGGCAAAGAAGGTCACTTGAACGGTACACTGGCTACATGGCTCTAACGACTGAGGTTGTAGAGATTAAGTCATCCTCTTTTGAAGAAGCAATAGAGAAACGTGTATGGGTTGATGCAATGTCAGAGGAATATAAATGTATTGTAAAGAACAATGTTTGGGAAGTGGTCCCAAGACCAACAGATAAATTAGTTGTGGGTTCGAGATGGATCTTCAAGGTAAAGCATGCAATAGATGGAAGCATAGAGAAATATAAGGCCAGATTTATGGCCAAGGGGTACTCTCAAGTTGAGGGAACTGACTATGAGGATACCTTTGGTCCTGTAGTAAGGTACGCATCCATTAGATCAATTATTGCACTAGCTGCACAGATGGGGTGGAAGATCCACCATATGGATGTAAAAACAACATTTCTAAATGGGGTTATTGAGGAGGAGGTTTACATCGAACAACCAAAAGGTTTTAAGACATTTGATCGAGAGTCTCATGTGTGCAGACTCAAGTGAGTGTTGTACGGTCTCAAACAAGCACCCTGTGCTTGGTACACCAGGATAAATAGTTATCTAAATGGTTTGGGCTTCACCAAAAGTGAACTAGATGCAAACCTCTATCGCATCTTGGTAGAAGGTAAATTGTTTATGATTGTCTTATATGTTGATGATTTAATTTTAACTAGTGATGAGCAGTTGATTAGATCTTACAAGGATGACCTTGCAAGGGAATTTTAAATGAAGGACATGGGTCTCATGCACTACTTCCTCATGTTGGAAGTATGGCAAGGTGATGGGGAACTATTTGTGTCTCAAGGTAAGTATGCAAATGAGATACTACAAAGATTCCACATGGATATTTGTAAACCCATGAAGACACCTATAGTGACCAACTAGAGGAAGGAGGATGCCACTTCAGGTGAGGAAGTGGATGCTACCATTTATCAGCAACTAGTGGGTTCACTAATGTATCTTGTGAACACATGACCAAATATGTGCTATGCAGTAAACCAGTTGAGCCAAGCTATGATTAGGCCAACCAAATTATTTTGGAAGGTAGCTAAGCATGTTTTACAATACCTTAAAGGCACTACCCAGTTTGGACTATGATACAAATAGAAAAAGGGAGTGAAGTTGTGTGGCTTCACATATGCAGATTGGGTGGGGAGTCCATCAAACTGAAAGAGTACATCGAGTGGAATTTTGAGTGTTGGGTCTACAGTTGTTTCCTGGTACAACAGGAAGCAAAGACTTGTGGCGCTCAACTCAACAAAAGCAGAATACATGGCTACAAGTCAAGCAACATGTGAGGCTATCTAGATGAGAAAGATACTTGTTGGACTATTTGGTCAGATGATTGCTCTACTATGATAATCAGAGTTGCATCCAACTCCTTGAGATTTGTAGAGATTTTGAATAATAAACACATATTCAACGGAGATTATCCTGATCATGTACTATTGAGGAATACATACACAATACATAAGCTCCTCTACATTGATCATCAATTTAGCAGCATCAATAACAATAAAACATCAATAGTGTTATCACAAAATCACACACTGAACGCTGCCTATCAGTAAGATAATGTGTAACTATTTCAAACCTAGCTTTGGACTAAGGCTTAACCTCCTTAGTCTGAGAGGGCTCTCTCACAGATTATGAATGTTGATCACTAACAAGGAAAGATGGCTAACTCTTTAACAAACACATGAAAATAAGCTGGCTGGACAGATATCAGATTGATTCCCATTGGGCTTATGGAGTCTCACACATCTCAGCAAACCAAAATACTATTTTTCATGGAAGTCATGGCTCTTTACATCTATGCTCAAACATAACTAACATAAAACACAGTCTGCCATAACATACAGGAAGTCAGAGCATGTGGGCATGAGTTCTGAGTGATTATGCAATAACAGAACTGTAAAAGAACACTAAAATAACAAGCCACCATACATTTGAACAATGAGATCTATCGAGAATCCTGAGTCAAAAACAACAGTCATTTGTATTCCTGAAACATGCTTTACATAAACCAAAATAGACTTGTTCTCTATCAAAGTATCCAACCCCTATTACATCCAAGTCTGATCCATATATAGGAATACACTATTAACCACCTAGAGCGAGCTCGAAGGCTGCTATTAACTACTCCTATCTGCTGTTTAACTAATTCATTAATTACATAAGTGCTGAACTGTAATTACAAAAGGTCTTAATTTATTCAAAACTTAAAATCTGTCCTCCTCGTAGCATGATGCTTTTCTGATCCTTGACACCTGTATATTTTCTGTTTTGGCCGAGATATGTTGGAGGAGAATACACTGAACGAGCTGGCTTTGGATACTGGCTGCGTAGATGGCTCATTAATTGACCAAGACAAGTGCCCTGTTTTCACGGTCTCTGTCTCCCATCATTCTTCACTACTTAAAGAACATGTTTCCAGCTCTTTAATTCTTCACAAACAACGCAGATCACCATACTATCCAATGAGCTGGAAGCCTTGTGGACTGAACAGGTGTACAAACCAAAAACTTCGGTAACCCTACCAGAACCCTAACAATTCGGTCATAAAGTACCTTTAACAAGGCTTTAGCCAAAAACAAAATATTTCACCTTTTCTCCAAAACGCACACCTGTCATTCTCTGAATAGCTAGGATAGTCTTGTATGGTCTCCCTCATGTTCTTGAGGCATTTCCTTCAAAAATTTGCTGACCTCATCATTAAACTCTTTGTTTTTCTTATAAAACAGCACCTACAGCAGTTTCGTAGCGCGCTACGAAACTGCTGTTTTTGCTAAAACAGAGTATATTTGCATTGAGGAATTTACTGTTTGAGACCATACTCAATAAAAATCACTGCATCATTCACATTTAGAACCAGGGCTGCCAAATAGGTTTACTGTGTCCAGGCAAAGAACTATATTTTGCAGAATGTTAATTCCATGGCATTGATGTTATAAGTTTCAGAGATATTTGAATATAACATAAGCTCTTTGGGTATCTATAAAATACTTGGCAAAGCATAGTCAGAGCTGTTAAGGCAATTATCAAGACGGTAACCTTCATCTTAGCAAACATTTGAATTCCAGGGATATGCCCAAATCTAGATCAGATATAACTGTTTATGAATGTCACTTAACTGTTACTGCAACTGAAGAGTTTGCATCCATGTCGCAACATTGAGAGACTTTAGTTTCCAGCACTCCTGGTCTGAAACCATTTGTGAAGTACCCCATCTCAAACCAGTACTCTCCATTTCAAGTTCCTCTAAATGGTGATAATCCTTTAGCAGGCAAAAGAAGCTTGAATCTAAGATTCCTGCTGCAGTGATACCTTTATACCCAGCTAAAATCAAACTTTTCAAATGAAGTTGAGGCTCTCCCATGGAAAGAAATAATTCATTGGATATCGTTAGAAGAGAAAGGTCAAGGTATTGCAAATTGTTTGCAGCAATGAAAAAAAACTTTTGATTCCGAAAGAAGAAACTCTGGTTTCATTTACTACTAAAGGAGCAAGTTCTAGACACTGTGAGGCGGTCGATTTGAAGTCCTCTATCGCTGATAAAAGGGCAATCGGATACAATAATCTCTTTCAGATGCACACAACTGAATGATAGAGGAACATAACTGTTCTTGGACCCACATCCAGATTTGGTTTAGGAAATATGGCGCTGTAGAGCTCTGTCAAGTCCAGCCTTGCGCTTTTGCACCCGAGCATCATTGATAGCCCTAAACCGCTTCAGAATAATCTTAAAAGGTGTTTTAGCCATCTGATTCTCTAGTGCATATTCTGCATAATTAGAATATCCCAGCCCGCGTGCCATCTTATGCCTTAATTGGATCAATTCTTCAAGGATCTTTGTATTCTCCGTCAAGCATCTTTAATCTTTTGGAACCAATAAAACTTCACCTTTTGCATGCTCTTCTGTCCTTGAAACATCCTCATTGCCATTATTCACACAAACAGACACAGTTTTACCATCGTCTTGTGTTTCCATGCTTATGGCATCAACTTCATCAGAAACGGAAGCAGCTTCAGCAGCATATGCGGACATTGCCTCTAAAGCACGATGAATTCTTTTTGAGGGTGGTAGTGCAGCTTCATCATCTGATGGCAATGCATCCTGTGGGGTATGCTTACCTGGAGCGCCCTCCACTGTCTTTGGCACGTTATCTTCGTTGAGATCTTCCTGTGTTTTACTACACTCCTTTCTCAGACGAGCTCTCACCCTTTCAATAGTTTCCTGTGTGTATGAAAATTTATGTGCCGGTGCCTTTGTCGGTGAAAGAACTAATGAACGAACAGCTAGTACCGTTTGCCAAATCTTAACATTTCAAAAACTCATCACTGACACGTACACGATCCCACAACCATGTATACTTGAAGATGACACATGCACTACCTTTTAGTCGATAACCAGCTTCTACTTCACGAGAGGAATTCACACTTATACAAGCATTTTTATCCTAAGAAACGTTCTTATCATCATAAAGAGCCTGAAGAACCTCAGACAACGGTGGAGCTGACATCATCGCCTTGATATCTTCAATCTTATCTGAAAGATCTGACATTAGACCTTTAAGCACATCAACCTCGTCCACAGCAGTTGTAGCCAATGTACCAGTATGGAGATCTCCCTCGGGAACATTATTTGTCTGTGCATATTTGCCAGAACTTTCATCTTTGGATGTCTCAGCTTCATTTCTAAAACATAGTTGTGAAATATGACGACTGTTGGGTTCTTCCAAGCGTTCTAATATAGAAAGAGCTCTCAATTAATCACTTGCAGAAGTCTGAAAAACCTCCCTTTCCAATGATGCATCTTCTAAGGCACTATACCACGACCAACATCTTCTAAATCTTGATATGCTTTCCTTCTTATGATTGGCACCTTATTCAAAAGCCACCTGTAAAATGCATACACCCTAGAGCTATTTTGCATGACAGTTGCTATGGATTCGAACAAATCCCCAGTTTCGTAGCGTGCTACGAAATCACCTAAACAGGTAGTGCTGCGAAACTGCTAAAAAGGATTCATGCGCTGCGAAAACACCTTGTCCTTAAGCTAAGCTAAAAAAATTTGGCAACAGAATTTTCAGTGATAACAGTGGCTCCACTTGGGATAGTGTGCCCTTGTGGTACACTAAGAACCTGCAGTTCCAGTGCCTTATCCATTTTGACAAACTGAAATTTGCTCGACAATCATCCCCTTCAAGCTTCTGGGGCCTTCACCTCGGGCTTAAGCTTGATGATGACTGCAGGAGAAAGAAAACTACATCTACCACTACTTAAAAAAAAAAATGCTCAATCAACCTTGAGCTTATTTGCATTTACCTACCTACCTACCCTAACAATTTCAACTTCTTCAGCTCAATCAATGTGAAATTTCCAATGCAGCCAATCATTTGTCTTATCTGATATTTGATTTCTTTGACTGCATCGGAGTTCAGAGCCAATATGATAGTGTGATGACCGCTGCCACTGAAATTGTCTCTGATCTTCATTGAAAAACTGAAACACTGGAGAGTAAAACTCTTCCATGTAGTCAGCTATAGGATCCCAGAATACTTGATCAGCTTGATGTTTCTTGTAACTTTCTGGTTGTGCAAACTGATCTTCAACAACGGTGTTCAGTTCCTCAATCGTGAAAGAGAAAGGAACCAGCATTGTCTCCTTGCGTTCTGCCATAGGAAACTTCTGAAAATAATGATCAGGATTATGAAAACTATATGCCTGAATTTGACCTTCTACCCCTTCAATTTCTTTCTCAATGTCCTCAGCAACTTCATCCAAAAAAATCATCTTATCCTCTGCCTTGTAGTCAAAGGATTTTAGATACGAGGACAAGGACAAAGAAAAATTTTCATTTGTTTCTCCATTACTATGATCATTATTCCATTGTTTGAAACCTTGAACTGAAGGAGAGTTTGCCATCACCTCTGACCTATCTATCCATTCCTCCAAAAACATAAGCCATAAGTCTTGAAATGACTTAACGTATTTGATAGGAAAACTTTCAATCCATTGTTTGCATTTCCCCTGAAGTGAATCATAAAATAACATAATGCAAACATCCTCATGTTTAACTCTAAGAAGCTCAGCAAAATGACAGAAATCTGAGATATGCTTCAGAGTTAAACTCAAATATTCTCCATTGAATTTGGGACCATTCCTTAGAAAATATGCATCCTTGGGAAAATGATTTGGGAAACCATGAATTCCTGAAAAATCTATGCATGCATACCTTGAAGTAAGAATGGTAGCATCTGGGTCCTTCATAACTCCAGTGGAATCACCATGAACCTATGAATTTCGAATTCTTCAACAATGGAGTCGCCAAGGTAGATTTGCAGCCTCAAAAACCTTCTGAACTCCTGCTACCTTCAGAAGTTCAGCTTCATAATTTCGGGAAAGAATAATCTTCAGGCTCCCGGCAGACGCACCAAAATGTTATCACAAAATCACACACTGAAGGCTGCCTATCAGTAAGATAATGTGTAACTATTTCAAACCTAGCTTTGGACTAAGGCTTAGCCTCCTTAGTCTGAGAGGGCTCTCTCACAGATTATGAATGTTGATCACTAACAAGGAAAGATGGCTAACTCTTTAACAAACACATGAAAATAAGCTGGCTGGACAGATATCAGATTGATTCCCATTGGGCTTATGGAGTCTCACACATCTCAGCAAACCAAAATACTATTTTTCATGGAAGTCAGGGCTCTTTACATCTATGCTCAAACATAACTAACATAAAACACAGTCTGCCATAACATACAGAAAGTCAGAGCATGTGGGCATGAGTTCTGAGTGATTATGCAATAACAGAACTGTAAAAGAACACTAAAATAACAAGCCACCATACATTTGAACAATGAGATCTATTGAGAATCCTGAGTCAAAAACAACAATCATTTGTATTCCTGAAACATGCTTTACATAAACCAAAATAGACTTGTTCTCTATCAAAGTATCCAACCCCTATTACATCCAAGTCTGATCCATATATAGGAATACACTATTAACCACCTAGAGCGAGCTCGAAGGCTGCTATTAACTACTCCTATCTGCTGTTTAACTAATTCATTAATTACATAAGTGCTGAACTGTAATTACAAAAGGTCTTAATTTATTCAAAACTTAAAATCTGTCCTCCTCGTAGCATGATGCTTTTCTGATCCTTGACACCTGTATATTTTCTGTTTTGGCCGAGATATGTTGGAGGAGAATACACTGAACAAGCTGGCTTTGGATACTGGCTGCGTAGATGGCTCATTAATTGACCAAGACAAGTGCCCTGTTTTCACGGTCTCTGTCTCCCATCATTCTTCACTACTTAAAGAACATGTTTCCAGCTCTTTAATTCTTCACAAACAACGCAGATCACCATACTATCCAATGAGCTGGAAGCCTTGTGGACTGAACAGGTGTACAAACCAAAAACTTCGGTAACCCTACCAGAACCCTAACAATTCGGTCATAAAGTACCTTTAACAAGGCTTTAGCCAAAAACAAAATATTTCACCTTTTCTCCAAAACGCACACCTGTCATTCTCTGAATAGCTAGTATAGTCTTGTATGGTCTCCCTCATGTTCTTGAGGCATTTCCTTCAAAAATTTGCTGACCTCATCATTAAACTCTTTGTTTTTCTTATAAAACAGCACCTACAGCAGTTTCGTAGCGCGCTACGAAACTGCTGTTTTTGCTAAAACAGAGTATATTTGCATTGAGGAATTTACTGCTTGAGACCATACTCAATAAAAATCACTGCATCATTCACATTTAGAACCAGGGCTGCCAAATAGGTTTACTGTGTCCAGGCAAAGAACTATATTTTGCAGAATGTTAATTCCATGGCATTGATGTTATAAGTTTCAGAGATATTTGAATATGACATAAGCTCTTTGGGTATCTATAAAATACTTGGCAAAGCATAGTCAGAGCTGTTAAGGCAATTATCAAGACGGTAACCTTCATCTTAGCAAACATTTGAATTCCAGGGATATGCCCAAATCTAGATCAGATATAACTGTTTATGAATGTCACTTAACTGTTACTGCAACTGAAGAGTTTGCATCCATGTCGCAACATTGAGAGACTTTAGTTTCCAGCACTCCTGGTCTGAAACCATTTGTGAAGTACCCCATCTCAAACCAGTACTCTCCATTTCAAGTTCCTCTAAATGGTGATAATCCTTTAGCAGGCAAAAGAAGCTTGAATCTAAGATTCCTGCTGCAGTGATACCTTTATACCCAGCTAAAATCAAACTTTTCAAACGAAGTTGAGGCTCTCCCATGGAAAGAAATAATTCATTGGATATCGTTAGAAGAGAAAGGTCAAGGTATTGCAAATTGTTTGCAGCAATGAAAAAAAACTTTTGATTCCGAAAGAAGAAACTCTGGTTTCATTTACTGCTAAAGGAGCAAGTTCTAGACACTGTGAGGCGGTCGATTTGAAGTCCTCTATCGCTGATAAAAGGGCAATCGGATACAATAATCTCTTTCAGATGCACACAACCGAATGATAGAGGAACATAACTGTTCTTGGACCCACATCCAGATTTGGTTTAGGAAATATGGCGCTGTAGAGCTCTGTCAAGTCCAGCCTTGCGCTTTTGCACCCGAGCATCATTGATAGCCCTAAACCGCTTCAGAATAATCTTAAAAGGTGTTTTAGCCATCTGATTCTCTAGTGCATATTCTGCATAATTAGAATATCCCAGCCCGCGTGCCATCTTATGCCTTAATTGGATCAATTCTTCAAGGATCTTTGTATTCTCCGTCAAGCATCTTTAATCTTTTGGAACCAATAAAACTTCACCTTTTGCATGCTCTTCTGTCCTTGAAACATCCTCATTGCCATTATTCACACAAACAGACACAGTTTTACCATCGTCTTGTGTTTCCATGCTTATGGCATCAACTTCATCAGAAACGGAAGCAGCTTCAGCAGCATATGCGGACATTGCCTCTAAAGCACGATGAATTCTTTTTGAGGGTGGTAGTGCAGCTTCATCATCTGATGGCAATGCATCCTGTGGGGTATGCTTACCTGGAGCGCCCTCCACTGTCTTTGGCACGTTATCTTCGTTGAGATCTTCCTGTGTTTTACTACACTCCTTTCTCAGACGAGCTCTCACCCTTTCAATAGTTTCCTGTGTGTATGAAAATTTATGTGCCGGTGCCTTTGTCGGTGAAAGAACTAATGAACGAACAGCTAGTACCGTTTGCCAAATCTTAACATTTCAAAAACTCATCACTGACACGTACACGATCCCACAACCATGTATACTTGAAGATGACACATGCACTACCTTTTAGTCGATAACCAGCTTCTACTTCACGAGAGGAATTCACACTTATACAAGCATTTTTATCCTGAGAAACGTTCTTATCATCATAAAGAGCCTGAAGAACCTCAGACAACGATGGAGCTGACATCATCGCCTTGATATCTTCAATCTTATCTGAAAGATCTGACATTAGACCTTTAAGCACATCAACCTCGTCCACAGCAGTTGTAGCCAATGTACCAGTATGGAGATCTCCCTCGGGAACATTATTTGTCTGTGCATATTTGCCAGAACTTTCATCTTTGGATGTCTCAGCTTCATTTCTAAAACATAGTTGTGAAATATGACGACTATTGGGTTCTTCCAAGCGTTCTAATATAGAAAGAGCTCTCAATTAATCACTTGCAGAAGTCTGAAAAACCTCCCTTTCCAATGATGCATCTTCTAAGGCACTATACCACGACCAGCATCTTCTAAATCTTGATATGCTTTCCTTCTTATGATTGGCACCTTATTCAAAAGCCACCTGTAAAATGCATACACCCCAGAGCTATTTTGCATGACAGTTGCTATGGATTCGAACAAATCCCCAGTTTCGTAGCGCGCTACGAAATCACCTAAACAGGTAGCGCTGCGAAACTGCTAAAAAGGATTCATGCACTGCGAAAACACCTTGTCCTTAAGCTAGGCTAAAAATTTTTGGCAACAGAATTTTCAGTGATAACAAATAGCATGCACACATTAACACAGTATGTAACCCGGGGAAAGCTTATAGCTGAAAACCCCACACTATCTGTATATTAATGATTGAGAACATGAAACATTACATAGTCAATACTCCTCACAAGTATCCAACACTATCTCCACCTATTACACACAAACCAGCTCAGACTCAAACAAGTCACAAGTTCAAATCTACTCCACTGCTTTGCCTGCCTCTATTGCATAAACCTGCTGAGAATCACTCACACTAGAAATCACGTGAGCACAGGCTATTCTACTGGGAAAAATCAACGCAATACTCATTGGCATACTAAATACATTTCTTGTGCAAATCGTCATGCACAACTATAGTCACAACTGATAGCAATATCAACCTCTAACACCTGTCCCTGTTGAACTATACATGCATTGACATGCAACTGAGTTAACTAATGTATTCTTTAGTTTCTTTATGAGTTAATAATTAGTTTAACAACTCATCATTAGTCAATTTATAGTTAGACTAATTACAACTAGTTTAACCAAGTCAAGCTGAACACAACTCCATCAACTCCACCAAACTCAATTGCTTGAGTTCTAACTGAAGTCATGCATGCAACAACTCAACTGACCCACAAAGAAAGCGTATTTCCTTCTGACAGCTGCATGTGCCACATCTGTAGCTCAAACTGAAGTGGTCCAAGAGAATAAGATAAAGTTTATAGTCTAAATATTATTATGAGACAATAATATTTGAATTTTCTATTTTTGACTAGCAGTCTAAAAATAGACTCTGATCACTCCTGCTGTGATCCAAAAATAGACTTTGCGCCATAATTGGCCTGCGGGCCCACTTAGTGAAGGCGACTCCTTTCCACTAAGCTCCATCATCTTGTTGCATTCTCAACACTCCCTCTCAACAAGATATGGATTATTAGCAACCCCTATCTTGCCTCGGTGGTATTCGAATTTGCTCCTGGTGAGCGCCTTCGTCAAGATATCAGCATCCTGATCCTCCATTGGAATGTATGAAAGTAACATGATTCTCCGCTGCACACAATCTCTGATATGATGGTACCTGATGTCAATATGCTTAGATCTATCATGAAATACAGGATTAGCCGAGAGTTTAATGCAACTCTGGTTATCATAGTAAATCACAGTAGGATCCAAGTGAGAATCGAACAAACCGACCAGGATCTTCCTCATCCATATAGCCTTGCATGCAGCCAAACTTGTTGCCATATACTCGGCCTCTGCTGAACTGAGTGCCACGGATCTCTACTTCCTGCTGTACCAAGAAACTGCAGTCGACCCGATACTGAAGACCCCTCCTGATGTGCTCTTTTTGTCTGTTGGGCTCCCTGCCCAATCTGCATCCGTGAAGCCACATAGCTTCACCTCATCCTCTTGTCTATACCATAATCCATATCCCGATGTGCCTCTCAAATAACGCAATACGTGCTTGCCTGCCTTCCAAAAGAGCTTGGTAGGCTTAACCATAGCTTGTGAAAGCTGGTTAACTGCATAGCATATATCGGGTCATGTATTGACCAGATACATAAGCGACCCCATCAATTGTCGATAAACAGTGGCATCCACTTCTTCTGCCGAAGTGGCATCCTCCTTCCTCCAACCTCTAGGAAGAGGAGTATCAACAGGCTTGCAGCCTTGCATGTTGAACTTCTCCAGTATCTCCCGAGCATACTTACCCTGAGAAACAAATAGTCCACCACTGCGCTGCCAAATTTCCAATCCCAGGAAATAGTGAAGGTGGCCCAAGTCCTTCATCTCAAACTCCTTAGCAAGATCATCCTTACATGAAAGTATCAACAACTCATCACCCGTTAGAATCAAATCATCTACATACAGTACAATGATAAGCAACTTACCCGCCACCACAATCTGGTATATGTTAGGATCCGCCTCACTCTTGGAGAATCCAAGTCCAATGAAATAGCTGTCTATCCGTGTGTACCAAGCACGTGGTGCTTGTTTCAACCCATACAATGCTCTCTTGAGCCTGCACACATGAGACTCGCTGCTGAAGATCTCAAAACCTTTGGGCTGCTCAATGTACACCTCCTCCTCAATGACTCCGTTGAGGAACACAGTCTTCACGTCCATTTGATGAATGTGCCACCCCATCTGCGCTCTGAGAGCAAGAATCGTCCGTATGGAAGAATACCTTGCGACAGGTGCAAAGGTCTCCTCATAATCGATCCCCTCTATCTCTGAAAAGCCTCGAGCAACAAATCTTGCCTTGTACTTCTCCACACTCCCGTCAGCTGCCTGCTTAACTTTGTAGATCCATCTCGAACCCACCACTGATTTCCCTTCCGGTCTAAGAAAAATCTCCCATGCACTGTTTCTGACAATAGAATCATACTCTTCCACCATGGCGTCTACCCATGCGGGATCCTCCACAGCTTCCTCGAAAGAGGATGGCTCAGTCACAACACACTTGCTCATAAGAGCCATGTATCTAGTGTACCGATCAGGTGACTGTCTCTACCTGCGTTGGGCTGTAGGTGGTCCTACAACTTCCTCTACATCTTGAGCCAGTCGCTCAGCTTCTGTCAAGCGCTTTCACCCTCTGATGGTTGGCGCTGCATGAGTGGTCTCTTCCACTCCATGAGCCTCGTCCTGTGGCTGATCCACGTCCTGAAGCTCATCCTTAGGAAGTAATAGCTCCTCATCTGCATGCAAGTGTAGCTCCCTCTCAAGCGAACACTTCATGGCTTTCTCCTCCTGAAATTTTATATCCCGTCGCACAACAGTTTTACCACTGTCTGGCAAATACACACGATAGTTGTGGGGCGTATTAGTGTACCCCACAAATATCCCAACCTCTGCGGTCGGCTCCAACTTCTTCCTGGCATCCTTCGTCACATGCATGTAAACGTTAGCACCAAAAATCCTCAAATGAGAAAGCTCAGGCTTCTTACCAGAATAAGCCTCCTCGGATGTACTCATGACAAGTATCCTGTGAGGACAACGGTTCTGCACATAAACTGCTGTATTGCGTGCTTCCGCCCATAAGTGAAGGGGTAGGCCCTGATCATGCAACATCACCCGTGTAGCACCCTGTTACACCAAAAAAATGTCACCATGACTATTTACAGTTAGTATGGCTCTATCAACAGTCATGCTATCCTCTTAGGCAAGTTTTATGCCTCTGCTCTCCATGTCAAACTCCAAAAAGAGAGAAAGTCTTTATAAATGTATTTATCTCTGGGTACGCAGGTTCTCTCAACCTTACCTGCGGGTACGCATCCAATGTTCACAAAAGCTGCGTCTTTGGACGCTTTGTATGTAAAGGGGCAGGTGCGTCCCCCTGTAAAGGTCAAAATGCGCAAGTTTCATCTTTAAAAAGTTACTTGTGGTCATTTCTAGAGCATTCTAGAAGGTTGTTCGACGTGTATTGAGCGCCTCCAGATGGTTCATGTACCCCTACCAAAGAGGAACTTATCCCATCAATAAGGGAGCTATCCCATCCAAAGAGGGGATTATCCCATTGATGGTGGACCTGATTAACTTCCTCTTGAGCACTATAAATATAGGCATTGGGCCAGAAGGAGGAGGGGTTGGAAGCTATACATTTCTAAGGGTAGATGCTGCTGGAATTAGGACTCCCATTTAGAATCTTGTGAGGAGAGATTGCCATCTTTGCTTGTTCTATTTGGAAGTGGGTGAGCTTTGTCAAAGTAAAGGAGAACTCTTGATGGACCCTGGGAGGGACTTGCACAACACCAAGGCTCAGGTTGTAATTGTTCCTTTTGTTACCTATTAATGCAAATGAGTCCATTCTTCTCAATAACTTGTTATTTATGAGTTGTTTCATGTACTCCTTGGTCTATGTGTTAAATATGTTTTATTCTATGAGATTATCAAGTGCTATTTAATCGTTTGATTGTTAGTGAATGCAGGTTTCGAAGTGAAGGAGGAGCTCATTCGGATCAGCGAGGCTGGACTGCTACAATAGCGTTGGACTACAGATAGGATCTAAACACTTGATTTCTTATATAGTAAATGCATGTTTAGAGAAGGATTGCTCTTATTTGTCTTGTTTGTCACTAGAGAGTCTTAGGCTCCTAGGGAGGTTGGTTGTGTCCGCACTATCGACTCTTTCCGCCTGACAAATTGGCGACTCCACTGGGGACTCCATTGATGTGAAAGTCTTTTCCTTTGTATGAACTTTGCTCTGAGAAAATTGGTTTATTTTTCTGGTTTTTGGCTCTGTGACTTTGTCTTTGGGTGGGTTAGCTTAGGGTTAGATTTATTTTGGTTTTTCTTGAATTTTCCAGTAGGACGCACCCTCTGAGTATTGCACAGTGCGTCCCTGGACGCACTGTCGCTGTGTGCACAGAGCGGGCCCGCACCTGTCTTAACGGGTTGCCTGCGTCCCCTGCTAAAATTTAAGAAAATTCCATTTTTTGCATTTTTTCTCTTAGATTTTGCTTTTTCTTAGTTTTTACTGCCCAGATCCATTAGTCTCTTGTCAAAGATCTTCACCTAAGCTTGTTTCATTGGCATTCCTGCTTTAAGCTTTCATCAATTGGGTGTTTTGAGTCTCTTTTTTGAGAAATTCTTGATTTGATTTCCTTTGGTCATTACTTGGAGGTTTGTCTCAGTCTTTTCACAATTTTGCATCTTTTTGCTTTAATCGCCTTTGAGTGTTAATCGCCTTTGAGTGTTTTTATTTTTGATCTTTGGAACTCTCGCCCAATTTTCTCGACTTGCACTTGATTGGTTCTTAGATTACATTAGAATCATCTTGTGTTTGAGAATTCTCTTGCATAGATCACATTTGCATAATTAGAATTCTCATTTTCAGAATATGAATGAAAAATGTGCATAGATTACATTTGCATACTTTTCGAGTGAATTGTGCATAGATTACAATTGCATAGTTTACATTCTGGAAAATTAATCGTAGATTTAGATCAGTTTTCTTTGATTTGAATTTACACAAAAATAAAAATAAAAAAAATGGTTTGGAATTGATTTGCATTAGTTTTTCTTGATAAAATTAGTGCATTAGAGAATTTGTTATATTTTCTCTTAGTGATCAATTTTTTGCATTGTTGGAAGTGAATGGAAACTCTCTCCTTACTTTAGTTAGGATTCATCGAATTGAAAAGATTACATTATCATATTCGATTGCATTCAGTTGAGTCGGGTCATAACACCATTGGTTTCATCTCCATTTACCCATTTGAGTAATAACGGCCTTAATAACACAGCACTTAATTAAAATTCATCTAGTAATTTTTACATTTTCTAGGGCTCTGAAACACCAATATAGATCAGGCTAGTGTCTTGGAGTAGGAGAGTAATTAACTCTCCAAGACAGCAAAACCAAACAAGTAGCTCATCTTGTGGTAGGATAAATCCAAATTTTTCATTTGTACTCTGGGAAAGCTCCTCTTAAAGGAGAAGCACGAGCTCGTGTCCGAACCAGTGAGGGGATCAATCCTCCCTCGTTGGGAACGACGCCAGACACGCACGTATTACAAACGGTAAACCTCGGATTAACCATTGTCGAGGAGCCAGGGGTCACTTGTCGGTAAACCTTGGATTATTGTCAAGGAGCCGGCAAGGGGATTGAGCTTGATAATCTGCCCTTGCGTGCTGTCGGAGTGTAGACTGTTCCCCCAGGTGCATTTGTTGCTGTTGGTAACCTTAGTGACCATTATCTTTAGGGTTCTACCCAAGGTGACGGTGGAGGGAAGATCCCACTGTACCTGGAGCAGACGTCGGCTAGACTCACTTGGATTTTCTGGGGGGTTCACTTCACTCGAGACGGTTAAAAGTGGAGGAACTTGGTCCAGTCTATTCATTAAGCAGGTTGCCGGGGTAACTGTTCCACCCACCACTTCTGTACTGAATTCGGCGATGTTGGGCTTCATCACCAACTAGTGTTTTCGGTCCGGAAGGCTACTGTTTGTGTATGGTTTGACTCCTAGATTTGATAGCGCGTGTTAATTTGTTTGTTTTTAGTTTTAGAGACCATAGGTGTGAATTGTGAATTTTAATTGTTAGGTGTGAATTGTGAATTGTTAATTTTAGTTATAAATTGTTAATAAAATTCACTGAAGTTGAATATAATGGCAAGTGTTCCAGAATTTACCAACCTAGGAACCCCTCCTAATGAGAATCCTAGTACTTTTCCTTACTTTGGAAATGTTGGTCCTCCTTATATGGCTACTTTGTCATTACCTGGATTTACAATAGGTTTATCGATATGGTTATTTTCAACTTCGTTGGCGCAAAATACTCCAATTGTTCCATCTCAACCGGATGCTTCACCTCAACAGAGTTCACCATCTCAACATCACCAACCTTCTGTTGACCCTTTACCTTCTTCGCCTAATTTTTCTTCCTCCATTTCTTCCTCTTCGCCTAGTAAAAGCCTTGATGCTAGTAACCAGGAGGCTAAGAAGAAGAAGAAAGAGAAGAAGAAGAAGAAGAAGAAGAAGCAAGATAAGAAAGAAGTCAACCAACCAACCATGGCTGTAAGTGTTGGTTGTGTTGAGGAAAATTCCGACATGCATCGTAAACCCAAATACCCTTGCAAGCTTTGTAAGGGTGACCACTTCCTTGTCAATTGTCCTGGTATTCCAAAGGTCTTGGAAGTATGGTTAGAAAAATCTCATCAACTTTCCATTGATCCATCAACCAGTGATAGTCAGGTTCCTGGGAAAAAGGGTAAAGTTAGGTTTCCTTGTAAGTTATGCAAAGGGAGTCATCAAACTCACATTTTCCCTCACATGGATGAAGCCTCAACATTGTTGGAAAACCTTACTGTTCCACAGCAAGAATTTCCAACTGGTTACCGTAAACTTTCTCCCAACCTACCGTCAACTGACGGAGTGATTGATCTAATTTCAAGTACAGTCAATCACACTCTTCCATTGGAGAGTGAAACTCATGTCACTCAGGTTGATGATCCGTTAGTTGATCAAGTGGTCGATTCAATTTCACATTCGATCGATCACACTTTCCCTTTGGAGAGTGAACTTCATACCGCTCAGGTTCTTCTTGTTACATCAGATTCTTCTATGCCGGGGGGCATTTCACCTGTTTCTACAGAACCCCCTCCAAGTACTGAGGTCTTTTCCTTTGATTGGAATAGACTGACAGAACCTCGTCTGCCTTCCTCCATCCCTTTCCAAATCATTATCAAGGCTGGTGGTAGGGACATACATCGTACTCAGGTAGATGAAGGTGCTTCTGTTAGTATTTTATCCTCAACTGTTTGGAAAGCTTTGGGTTCCCCTCAGCTTGCGCCTATTACGCAGAATCTGAAAGCTTTTAACAGAACCATTAGTGAACCTTTAGGGATCCTTCCTAATTTTTCCATTACCTTGGAAGGTAAAACTGTCTATATTGATCTTATGGTAGTTCGAGGTCCCTTGGATTTCAATTTACTCCTTGGGCGAGACTATGTTTATGCAATGAAAGCTGTCGTATCGACACTCTTTCACGTGATGTCTTTCCCTCACAATGGAAATATTGTGACTGTAGATCAGCTTTCGTTCCCTAGTCTTGTCTCAACTACCAATAATATGACAGCCCTAAATGTTCCTGATTCTAAAGTGGTATCTACCCTGCCACGGGTTAATTATGTGGCAACCGGTCCCATGTTTTCAGTTACCGATGTAAGTGAGCCTCTCACTGTTGATTTAGATCCGGTAATTGACATGGAAAACTCTATGGGATTATTTGAACATGATGTTCTTATCCCTTTTGAGTCCCTTGACATGTGTTCCTTCTAGAGAAGTATTCTTCCTTCTGATGAAGACCTCTTGGAAGCCATGATCAAGGTGTGTCCATTGACATGTCTTTCTTCCAGTTGGAAGCCATGATCAGTGTTTATGAGGAAAGTTCCTTTTACTGTGTCGACCTCGTTAAAAAAAGAATCAGTGAGTTAGAGGATAGTTCCTGTTACTGAGTCAACCTCGTTTAAAAAATGAATCAGTGTGTGCGAGGATAGTTTTTCTTGTATCAACCTCGTTAAAAAATGAAACAAGGATTGCGAGGACAGTTCCTTTTCCTGTGCCAACCTCGTTAAAAAATGAAACAGGTGTCCGTGAGGATAGTTTGTTCCCGTCTCAACCTCATTAAAAAATGAAACTGGATGTAGTGAGGAAAGTTCCTTTTACTGTGTCGACCTCGTTAAAAAACGAAACAGTGTGCATGAGGACAGTTCTTTTCCTGTGTCAACCTCATTAAAAAATGAATCGGTGTGTGAGGAAAGTTCCTTTTACAGTGTCAACCTCTTTAAAAAATGAATCAGTGTGTGTGAGGATAGTTTCTTCTAGTCTCAACCTCGTTAAAAAATGAAACTGGAAGTCATGAACATAGTTCCTTGTCTTGTGTCAAGCTCATTAAAAAATGAAACAAGGAGTTGAAGAGGATAGTTCCTGTTACTGAGTCAACCTCATTAAAAAATGAATCAGGTAGATTTTAGGTTATTTAGGTAAATTGTAGAAAGTAGGGTTTTGAGGATAGTTCCTGTTACTGAGTCAACCTCGTTAAAAAATGAATGAGGTATGAGGATAGTTCTTTTCTTGTGTCAACCTCCTTAAAAATGAAACAACTCCCTTTTCAAGTTAAATATTGAAAGTAAACCTTCATTTCATCCAGCCGGTTGAATGCAATGAAGCCTGGGGGGCATGTACCTCGCTTTGCATCATTATGCTGGGGGCATGCGAACTTCTTGAGCATAGTTCCTTGTCTTGTGTCAAGCTCGTTAAAAAATGAAATAAAGGTAGGTTAAGTAGGTAGATTGTAGAGCGTAGTCATGAGCATAGTTCCTTGTCTTGTGTCAAGCTCATTAAAAAATGAATCAAGGATTTTAGAGCACAATTCCTTGTCTTGTGTCAAGCTCGTTAAAAAATGAATCAAGGTTTTTAGAGTAGAGTTTTTGTTAGGTAGATTGTAGAGAGTAGTTATGAGCATAGTTCCTTATCTTGTGTCAAGCTCGTTTAAAAAATGAAACTAGTTCTTTTCTTGTGTCAACCTCACTAAAAAATGAAACACCTCCCACAATTCTTTCCAAGAACTTGAAAGTAAAGCTTCATTCCATCCACCTCATTGAATGCAATGAAGCTTGGGGGGCATGTACCTTGATTTGCGTCATTATGCTGGGGGCATGTGGACTTATAACAAGCATAGTTTTTCGTTTCAAGCTTGTGTAAACATGAAACCGAATCCGAGCATAGTTCTTTTCCTGTGTCAAGCTCGTTAAAAAATGAAACAAATCCTCCTCTACTTGAGTCGAGAGATTGACGAGATCTTATAAATGTTAAGTTTTTAGGTTAGTTATTTCAGTGTTTTGCATAATTTTCTTATAGTTTTAGGTCGAGTCTTTCAAATGATCTCGTAACTCAGCCTTCATTTCATCCAACTGGCTGAATGAAATGAAGCTAGGGGGGCATGCGCTCTAGCAGTTATGCTTAGGGGGCATAAAGCATAGTTTTTCTCTGTTTCAAGCTTTTGTAAAAATGAAACCTATCTTGAGTCAATTTCAGTTATTTTCAAGACTCGTTAAACTCATGAAAATCCCGAGATTATTTTGCCATTTTTCATTCTCGTAAAATAAATGAAAACGCCAAGTTCTTTCTGTCTTTTCCTGCTCGTAAATTAAATTGAAAGTCGGCCACATGAGTATATTTTTATCATTTTTTCGAACTCATTAAAACTTACGAAAAAATGAAAACCATGAGTACATTTTTATCATTTTTTCGAACTCGTTAAAACTTACGAAAAAGTGAAACCTTAGAGTCATCTTTTAAGCCCTTTTCTGACTCCTAAAATATGAAAAGATTGCCGAGCGTTTCTTTTACACTCGTTAAAACGGAATTAAAAGACGGTCCCCTTATAGCTCTTTTCTGACCGTAAAATCAGGAAAAGATTGCCGGGTTTTTGTCGTTTCAAACTCGATACGGAAATAAAACGACGTGTCCTTGATTGCTTTTTACTTTTCAGGTCAGTGACACTAATTATGAAAGTACTCCTTGGTCGCAAGATCAAGCGGTTCCCCCAGGTATTATTTTATACTTTTTCGGGCTTGAGGGACACAAATCTACGAAAAAGTTCAACTTGGAGTCTTCTTAAGTTTTTCAGACTCTCTAAAATTGAAAAACGCCGAGTTTCTCCTATACTGGGCTCGTTAAACATTTCACAGTAAAGGACCTGTTCAATTACAAACAGGAACGAACCACTCCTTCCTAGGGTTCGAATCAAAACTAGGTTGGACTCATCCGAAGGATGAGCTTATAATCAAGCATATGTTATCCTCCTCAAGCTTGTTAAAAATAAAGAGGTACTTGCCAGAAATGGTGGGGGAAAAGAGAGAAGAATGAGCCTATTTGTTATCTTTTGTCTCAGAAGAAACTTTTTTACCACTCTTGAACACGACACTTTTCATTCACCTGGGTTGGGAAATCTTTTACCTCACAGTTGATCAAACCACTTTGAAAGTCTTCAGCCGGGTTCCGGGGATTAACTTTGAGTTATTCATCACCAAGCCATCTGTCGTGTCGTTATGTGTTCAAGAGGTCTGCAAGCAAAACTTTCATCTGCAAAATACTTGTCATCCATTTGACCATCCCTGAGTCAGTCCTTACAGCAACATTTCTTCAACTTGAACAATGATTTCGTGTTGTGGGCTTGCCTGCAGCGGGTCGCTTTCTATCGACATCAGCACATTATCTAGAGAGATGACTTAGAAATCGTCAGTACCTTGAAGTCTGCATGCATCAATGGCAGGTTTCTCGCCTTTGACGTCAGTTTACATCATTGACTTTCGATCGAAGGATTCCGTGAAATGTTCGACATCAACTCATTCATTCACATCTCATGGATTGTACTGGGTACTTTGAGAACCATTGACATTACTGGTGGTCTCTCTCACACTTGTTAACAGTTTTCATCATCGACTGGTAATCAAGTGGTTTCTACCATGTTCGACATCAACTCATTTATTCGCATGGCTAGAATCGTACCAATTCGGGAAGTAGAGATGAAGACCCTGGATCTAGTTTCCACCATCCAGGCCGCGAGGAGTTTTGTATTCATTATCTAAGTAGACTAATCATAAACAGATGGCTGCACCCATACTGTGTCTACAAAAGTCTATGATTATGATGTACTGCAAGATCATTCCTGTATCAGAGTAGTTAGTCTGTTAGTTAAAGTTTTGATCTGAGTATGGGAATGCCTACCTCAGTGATGATATAATCTTATACATGTATTTTGTGTTGAAAATTGCAGGTTCTGACCAGGCTCTCCACGAGATAATCCTTGAAATGATAAAGCGCTTCACCCTTCCTAGATAATACAAAACCCTAATCTATTACAGGCTTCGCACTTTAGGGGGCAATCTGTTACACCAAAAAAATGTCACCATGACTATTTACAGTTAGTATGGCTCTATCAACAGTCATGCTATCCTCTTAGGCAAGTTTTATGCTTCTGCTCTCCATGTCAAACTCCAAAAATAGAGAAAGTCTTTATAAATGTATTTATCTCTGGGTACGCAGGTTCTCTCAACCTTACCTGCGGGTACGCATCCAATGTTCACAAAAGCTGCGTCTTTGGACGCTCTGTATGTAAAGGGGCAGGTGCGTCCCCCTGTAAAGGTCAAAATGCGCAAGTTTCATCTTTAAAAAGTTACTTGTGGTCATTTCTAGAGCATTCTAGAAGGTTGTTCGACGTGTATTGAGCGCCTCCAGATGGTTCATGTACCCCTACCAAAGAGGAACTTATCCCATCAATAAGGGAGCTATCCCATCCAAAGAGGGGATTATCCCATTGATGGTGGACCTGATTAGCTTCCTCTTGAGCACTATAAATATAGGCATTGGGCCAGAAGGAGGAGGGGTTGGAAGCTATACATTTCTAAGGGTAGATGCTGCTGGAATTAGGACTCCCATTTAGAAGTTTGTGAGGAGAGATTGCCATCTTTGCTTGTTCTATTTGGAAGTGGGTGAGCTTTGTCAAAGTAAAGGAGAACTCTTGATGGACCCTGGGAGGGACTTGCACAACACCAAGGCTCAGGTTGTAATTGTTCCTTTTGTTACCTATTAATGCAAATGAGTCCATTCTTCTCAATAACTTGTTATTTATGAGTTGTTTCATGTACTCCTTGGTCTATGTGTTAAATATGTTTTATTCTATGAGATTATCAAGTGCTATTTAATCGTTTGATTGTTAGTGAATGCAGGTTTCGAAGTGAAGGAGGAGCTCATCCGGATCAGCGAGGCTGGACTGCTACAACAGCGTTGGACTACAGGTAGGATCTAAACACTTGATTTCTTATATAGTAAATGCATGTTTAGAGAAGGATTGCTCTTATTTGTCTTGTTTGTCACTAGAGAGTCTTAGGCTCCTAGGGAGGTTGGTTGTGTCCGCACTATCGACTCTTTCCGCCTGACACACCCACGATAGTTCTATTCTTCTGCTCAACAACCCCGTTCTACTGTGGGTTATGGGGAGCTATGAGCTCTCTTCGAATCCCTTCTGCGTTGCAGAAATCCTTGAACTCGTCAGAGATGTATTCACCACCATTATCGCTCCTAAGAGCCTTCACCTTCTTCCCCGACTCCTTCTCGACCAGTGCTTTGAATTCACAGAACTTTGAATATGTCTCTCTCTTCTTCTGCATGAAGAAGATCCAACACTTACAAGAGAAATCACCAACAAAAATCACATAATACTTGTGTTTTGCTGTCGAAGCAACTGAGAAAGGTCCACACACGTCTGTGTGAATTCTCTCAAGGATCATCATGGTGCGACTATCCTTCTCGTGAAAGGTGGCTTTCACAAACTTCCCTAAAGTACACCCCTTGCATTGATCTGACTGCGCAAGAGTGCCTTTAGGAAGCCCTGTAGTGATCTGCTGCAGTATCTTCAAGGCTCCATGGTGAAGGTGACCCAATCTCCTGTGCCACAACTCACCATCATCCCGGCTCACCAATCCTTCTGCCTTTCATGCCATTGTTGTGTATCCATATACATGCAACTGATAAAGGTTCCTCACTCGAACCCCTATCTTCCGGGTTTCACCAGTTGTCTTGCTGCGCAGGAAAGCCTTTCCCTCACTGAAAACAACATCATACCTCTTGTCTTCTAACATCGCCACAGAGATAAGATTCTTCTTCAATCCTGGAACATGCATGACTTCCTTCAATACGAAGGGTTTACCAGACTCCCTCTCAAAGGAAATGGTACCGATATCGGTCGCACTATATCTACCATCATCGCCCATCTCGATGTGCACTCCAAGATCTTTGTCCTCCAGATTAGAAAACAAATCTCGATCTCCCGTCATGTGAAAAGGAGCACCACTATCCAAGAACCACACCGATCCCATCACACTTGAAACCAAGCATGCGATCAATGAAATATCAAGCTCAAACTACGAGGCTAGAGCCTTTCCTGCTGCAGATCCAGCAGCTTGCTTGTTCTTCTTCTTCTGCGGACAATTTGTGGCATAGTGTCCGTGTTGGTGAGAGTGAAAACACTTCACCTTGGACATGTCCTGCTTCTTGCCTTTCGCACCAGACTGAGAAGCTTTCTTGCTCTTCTCCTTCTTTGCTTGGTCAGCCAAAGCGCAATTTTCTTCATCAGTTCCCTTTGATGAAGATCCGTCCCTGGTACTCCGCTTGATCTCCTCCTGCACAAGATCTAACCACAGTCTTTCCCATCCTGGCAATTTCTCCTGACCATTGACAAAATCCTGATAGGAATGCCAACTCTTCGGAAGACCAAGGAGAGCCAAGCTCACCAATTCCTCATCATCGACAGTAACCCCCACACTTCCCAGCTCATCTTGACACTGAGTGAACTTCGTGAGATACTTGGGCATACTGTCACCCTTCTCGCATTTGATGTTTCTGAGTTTATCTTTAAGCGCCAACTTCCTCTGATTGCTCTTGCTTTGGAATAGATCTGTTAAAGCCTTCCACATCAAATATGGAGAAGTCTTTCCATGCAGGATGGACACAATGTGATCCTTCACGCCCTCCAACAGAATCCTTCGACACTTTGTTGTCTTCTTTTGCCAAGCATCAGCTTGAGTAGCATCAGTGGGCTTTGGGACATCAGTCTCTATGAACTCCTTCAGCCCGTTATCATCCAATACTGCCTCCATCCTGTCCTTCCATGAAATATAGTTTGAGTTGCCCTCAAGAGCATACTCCAATTGCAATCCGTTGAAAGACATTGCAACGTTGACACCAAGAAAACACTGCTGCAAATTCGAATTCCACCAGCTCCAAACTCAACCGCCTCGGATCTAAGATTCGTGAGAACAAAGTATTTCTCGTACAGAGATTGACTGTATGAGCATTCACCGGATATCTCAACTTCCAAAGGAAGGATGAATCCAGAGGCTACCTGGCCCGATTAAAGACTCTGCCTGAAGAAATAGAATGTAAACACTTCTTAAATAGTAGATCCGATGATCAACAGCTCTGATACCATGTAGAAATTTTGAATAATAAACACATATTCAACGGAGATTATCCTGATCATGTACTATTGTGGAATACATACACAATACATAAGCTCCTCTACGTTGATCATCAATTTAGCAGCATCAATAACAATAAAACATCAATAGCATGCACACATTAACACAGTATGTAACCTGAGGAAAGCTTATAGCTGAAAACCCCACACTATCTGTATATTAATGATTGAGAACATGTAACATTACATAGTCAATACTCCTCACAAGTATCCAACACTATCTCCACCTGTTACACACAAACCAGCTCAGACTCAAACAAGTCACAAGTTCAAATCTGCTCCACTGCTTTGCCTGCCTCTATTGCATAAACCTGCTGAGAATCACTCACACTGGAAATCACGTGAGCACAGGCTATTCTACTGGGAAAAATCAACGCAATACTCATTGGCATACTCAATACATTTCTTGTGCAAATCCTCATGCACAACTATAGTCACAACTGATAGCAATCTCAACCTCTAACACCTGTCCCTGTTGAACTGTACATGCACTAACATGCAACTGAGTTAACTGATGTATTCTTTAGTTGCTTTATGAGTTAATAATTAGTTTAACAACTCATCATTAGTCTATTTACAGTTAGACTAATTACAACTAGTTTAACCAAGTCAAACTGAACACAACTCCATCAACTCCACAATCAACTCCACCAAACTCAACTGCTTGAGTTCTAACTGAAGTCATGCATGCAACAACTCAACTGACCAACAAAGAAAGCGTATTTCCTTCTGACAGCTGCATGTGCCACATCTGTAGCTCAAACTGAAGTGATCCAAGAGAATAAGGTAAAGTTTATAGTCTAAATATTATTATGAGACAATAATATTTGACTTTTCTATTTTTGACTAGCAGTCTAAGAATAGACTCTGATCACTCCTGCTGTGATCCAAAAATAGAATTTGCGCCATAATTGGCTTGCGGGCCCACTTAGTGAAGGCGACTCCTTTCCACTAAGCTCCATCATCTTGTTGCATTCTCAACAAGAATCATGTATTTCACAATCGATCCAAGCATATAGATATCCAATATCACCATTTATGGGACTGTGTGCAGAGGCAGATAATGTTGCTACACTACATTCCAACAAAGGAACAAGATGATGATATTTTGACAAAGGCTTTGTCAAGAAGGAAGATCAAGTTCCATAGGTGCAGGATATGGTTGGTTGATAATCCCTTTCTTGTTGAGAGGGAGTGTTGAAAAATACAACAAGAAATTATCAATTTAATTTTGCCTTGATTAAATTGAGAAAAAATTGAATTTTCACATCAACAGACAACTTGGATGCAGTTAACTTGTGTGACATGGCTTGTGTCACCCAATTTTCTCAGTAAATTTGAGTTGGAGGAGTTAGAGTTTAGTTAAGCATGTGTTATTTCTAATTTGTAGCAATCAAGGTCAATTATCTCAATTTGTTTTCAGTTAAAGTAGTTCCAACTATTAGAGGAACTAGTGGAAGGTTAGTTGTGCAGTGGGACTTCAGTCAAACTTAGTGATCATCCAATTAATTGATCAATCAACCTAAAATAGTTAGTGCATGCAAAGAATTCGAGTTCCCCAGTTGCGGTGGAGATTCCAAGGCAGTGTAACATCATCTGTAGACTACACTTGATTGTACAGGTGTTAATGTAGTCAGACGATCAACCTTGGGAATTGCACAATCCATTTTGGAGAAATTCCTAGATAGTAGGGGCCTAATTTCTCAAGGAATTGCGCAAGGAAATAGGGGCTCAGGCAGAGGTAGAAATTGACTAAGTCTGGGTCAGAGCTTTTGAGTGAGCAGAGAGATAGGTTATTCACTTGTAGGTTGTGCTCAGTTGAGAAAAGAAATTGTAATAGATCTCTATTCATTAGATTAATGCAAGCAAGCATAATGGTTTTTAGCAGACTGCTTTCCCCTGGAAAATATTGTGTGCATGTGTGTTATTTCTCATTTCATGTTTGTGATTGATGTTCTAAATTATGAATTGAATTCCACAAAGTAGTAGAGTAGGTTTGTGTCTTGTGATTTTGATTAAAACTTCATGAGCAGTTGCAAATCTACACCATAATTTCTACAATATACAAGTGCACACACACACATATGCAACAAAATCTCAGGAGAGATAAATTTCAATTTAATTGAAAGCTTAGGAGGGACAAGTTTTGGTGCAAGCCAATGAGAAACGTTATATAAAACCCAAATCAACGTTAATTCCAAACATTTCCGCCAAAGTCCCAAACTATGTGTGCACTTTATGTGTGTGTGTGTGTGCGTGGTGTGTATGTTCATTTGTATGCATGTATGGAGTTGCAGGAACAATATAATTCATGCATTAGCACTAGTGTTGGCGAAAAGGGTCCATACAACCGGATGTCATGGAGATCATACTAAATCACAATCCTTGACAATTTAAAACTAAGTCCATTTGCGCCCAGAACATAAATCCTAGTGTATTCACATTTGGGGATGTTCACATCACAAAATGGGAAATATCACAACACTTAATAGAGAAATTTCCTAGTGAGTGACAAAAGAGGGGTTTTTGTCTCAGAGAATATAGGCAGTGATGTCAGTGGGCGAGGACCCCTCATTTAATCTATGCCATTGATTCCTCCACCATGTATATATATATATATACCAAGTGGGTGTATCGGTCGGGACCACATGATGGTGATGTGGCCATGCCACATGGACTGGCAAGATGATGTGGACCTCCCATGAAGGGTGGAGGGTTGCCATGTGTTGATTTTTTTTTTGCCTCTAGTAGTTCAAAATCAAGTGCATGTCTAAAACACGATCTCAAACACATTGAAATACACACAACTTTAGACACTTTGCACAACATAAATGTACAATATTAAATCAACAATGTACACACGAATTTATGCAGACCCAAAACTTGTTCATATTACAAATTTAATACAAGAAATATAAGGCTCTCATTCCATGGATCACGACCCTTACAATTATCATTAATACAAGGAAAAATAGGGTTGAGGTCAATAACGTTTGAATCTCAATTTTCCCAAGAAAAAGAACATACTTGACTTACTTGTTGAAGAAGCGCTTGACGACAACCCTTTGAGTCCACTTGTCTTGAACACCTAACAAGTCATTTTCCACCTATACTCATAGAGTTACTACTCCTCCAATACCTCTACACATCAAGTTTCTCACAAGGGTTTTGCCGCTCCAAAACACTTGCACACTTCGTCCTCAACAATTTTCATTCTCATAGTTATTTTCCACTTCAGTTGCACTATAAAATTGGCCTTAAAACCTTGGCTTCCTCATAGTGGGTTAACCTTGCAAACCATTGTATATCACCCCTTAACCATTTTTCCTAACACTCCTTAGTAGGACAAACTTAAACACATAAAATCTACAATCATCTACACCAAGACACCACCAAATTTCTCCTTTGCTGGCCTCTACTCAAGCTTGAGAAGTCTCAGCCCTGTGTCAACCTTTCCTATGCCCTCTCAGACCTCAAATCTCCACTTATGGTCACTGAAACTAACCTTGGCTCTCTTGTTACTTCTTCACTTGGAGCTTGAGGAGACACGACCCTATTCCAGTCTTCCTTTCCAACCTTTTGACCCCTCCTTACACACATATTTAGGGCTTCCACCCTCTCTGATAGAACATACAGATTCGACCTTATTTTCCAGTAGATGTGAGGCTCCACAACTTGGCTTATTGACACAGAAATTCATCCATCACACTCAGCTTAGGAGAGGAACCTTCGACCTTCTTGTTTTGGGGAAAATATGCTCCCAAACACAAAATTAGACTTCAAGTCGCTCTTCTCTTCAGACTTGCAACTATCCTCTTAGAAAATGTCTTACACAATATGAGATTGTGATGTGTAATGACCTCTCTATAGGTCACTTCTATTTATACTATTTATAATCATTATCTTAGGGCTTCTTAACTTCATTAAAGTGAACTCGCACAACAAGAAGAATAAACAAATCATTCTTTTGGGTCTTTAGCTCACCAACTTGTGCCTAAAGCCCACCACTTGGGTACATTACCCACAAAACCACTTTTTTGTGGGTCAATTCCACCCAAACTTGATACCCCAAGGGTTGTGGGAGTACCTCCCAAACTACAATTCTCAACTCTCCCTCTTAGCAAGGGAGGTTATTTCACTACTCAAAAGTAACTTGTTAGCAACACTAGCCCAATATTTAGCATCCACGACTGCAACATACGCTATAGAATGAACAACACTATCCTCAATAGTGTCCCTGCCACCAAAAGCATCTCGCTTCTTCTTCTCATGATAGGCCTTCAAGCCATTCCACAATTCCTTCTTTCCAGTTGTAGAAGTCTCCTTACCCCTCATTGACCATGCACTCTTCTTGGGTTGCAGATTCTCCCTTTGAATCTGTAAACTCCCTCTCGGACTTGGCTCCTCACGAGTCTCAAGAACTTTCTTTTTCCCTTGATCTATAGGTTTTCTCATCAACCTGTATAGACCACGCTCCCTAACTCCAATGGTAACTCTGACAGAGTTATAGCCTCTAGGCCTAGGTATCAATTTCCCATTTTGGAATATCACCTCAAACCTCTTTGCCTTAATCATTGAGAGAGACAACATGTTGAACTTAAGCTTTGGTACCCACAATACATCTTGAACTCGTAGCATCCCACCTAACTACATCCTAAATGGAACAACACTTGACCTTCTGATAAATTTCTGACTCTTATCGCCAACCTCCATGTGTAATTTCAAGTCCCATTCGGTTAGAGTCTCAAAAACTCCTCGCAAACCTGTGATATGCTTCAACGCTCCATTATCCATGTATCATGCACCCTCATCAATGGTACCCTTAAAGAAATGGTAAACTAGAGCAAAGTATTCCTTGAGCCTTCTAGAGAAGTCATCTAGCTCACCTAAAGATGTAGTCGCTATAGTTATCTCGTTCTTCTTCTCATTGTTTCCCTTCTTTCAACACAAACACTTACTCGCAAAATGACCATACTCACCACATGTATAACACTTCAACTTCCTCAAGTACTTCTTCACTTTGACCTTCATCTTTCCTACAAGAGCCATGTTATCTTCAATAAACTTCTTCTTCTTATGAAGATCCCTGTCTTGTAGTTTTTCTTGGATGAAGTTGTCCCATAACCTGTTCCAGTCTGGCATCTTATCTCGAGCGACAATCCCTTTGATAAATGGATTCCATTCCTTGAAGAATCCCTTCAAATTAGTCCTCACTGGCTCTGAATATTGAACGGTATCTCCATTTGCATCTAGCTCATCACAAACTTGATAAAGTCTCATCAGACATGGAGTCACACCTTCGCCATCCAACATCTTGCTTCTCTTCAACTTCTATCTCAGTACTAACAACCAGTTCTTGTTCTTATTCTAGAGCAAGTCTTGAAGAGCCTTCCACATCTCTCATGTAGTGTTCTTCCTGGTTAGATGAGGTATCAAGTGATCTTTGACACCATCTAAGATGATGAGCTTATCCTTTGCATCCAACTCTTAATATGGTTCCAAATCCTTATGATCTATTGGTTTTTTAATCTCCTTGTTAGCAAACTCCCAAATCTTGTTCACCAACAAGACTAGTTTGATCCTTTCCTTCCAATGATTATAGTTGGACAAGCCATCCAATCTATCCACATACCTTAGACTAGTGACCAACTTTGCCATGTTGCTAGTCCCTCAAGAACAAGACAACCAACTCCTTCTTGAGTTGATTATTGTGCACACTCTGATTCAGTTGTCCCTTCAAAGTAGCTTTGATTCCATGTTGATTTTTTTTCCTCTAGTACTTCAGAATCGAGTCTACATCTAAAACACAATAAAAAATGCACTGAAATACACACAACTCCAAGCACTTTACACAATGGAAATGTGCACTAGTGAATCGAAAAAGTGCGAAAGAATTTACATAGACCCAAAACTTTTTTTTATATTACAACTTTAATACAATAAACATAGGGATTTCGTATCAGGGATCATGGCCCTTATAATTAGCCCTGATACAAGGAAAACTAGGGCTTGAGGTCAACAACATTTGACTCTCAATCTGCCCAAGAACAAGAACAAACTTGACTTACTTGCTAAAGAATCACTTGACCACAACCCTTTCAGTCCACTTGTCTTGAACACCTGGCAGGTCCTTTTCCAACTATACTCACAGAGTTATTTCTCCTCCAATATCTTTGCACATCAAGCTACTCGCAAGGGTTCCATTGCTCCAAAACACTTGCACACTTCAACCTCAACGTCTTCCTTATCACAATGATTTCCCACTTCAAATGCATTGTATAATTAACCTTAAAACTTTAGATTCATCATAGTGGGTTAACCCTTGCAAACAATTGTCTATCAACCCTTAACTAGCTATCCTAACACTCCTTGGAAGGACAAAATTCCCAGATCCTAGATATCCTACATCAAGACACCACCAAATTTCTCCTTTCCTGGTCTTTGCTTAGGCTTGAGCAATCTCGAACATGTTCCCTACTATTACTTCTTTTATTGGAGTGTGGGGATAGATGACCCTATTCTAACCTTCCTTTTAGACCTTTCATTCCTTCATTGCATGTAGAATTAGGGCTTTGACACTCTCCAGCAGAATAGACCGACCCTTATTTTCTAGCAGATGTGAGGCTCCATGACTATGCTTATTGACACACAAATTCATCTAGCAGACTCGGCTTAGGAGAGGAACCTTCAACCTTCTTCTTCTAGGGTGGATATCCTCCCAAACACAAAATTAGACTTTAAATTTCTCTCCTCTTTATATCTGTGGCTATCCGCTTAGTAATTGTTTTACATAAGATGAGATTGCAATGTGTGATGACCTCTCCATCGGTCACTTCTATTTATACTCTTTCTAAACATTGTCTTAGGGTTTCTTAACTTCATTAAAGTTACTTCACACAACAATAAGAATAAACAAATCATTATTTTGTTGAAAATTGGTAGCTATGGTTAGTATTTTCATTTACAAAACAAAGAAAAAATTATGATTTTTGAATGTTGATCAATTCGGCCTAAAGTGCATAAGTCAGCCCCACGTGATGAATGGGTTTGACCCCAAGGTCAAAACCTTCCTTCAAAGACACATTTATATAAGCTCATTGGACTTCATTTGTAATCTCATCACATCCATCACATCGATATGAAACACAAAGTCTAATCCACACATGCAAAGGAGAAAAGGAGATGTCCAATTTTGCATTGACCAACCTTCTATTCTTTTGTTTAACTATAATTGTTTTGAAATTGTTTGCATATGTTTGATGAAGATTTTGACTATCTTTGGAGGTTAAAAATTGAAGAGGTTCATTGACTTTGGTTGACCGAGATTCTTCTCTTGTTTCTATGTCATTGACCGAAGGTTGACCGCAAGACAACCTTGATATTTTTGACCAAGATTTCGACTAGTTTGTTGACGGTCATTTTGACCAAATTTCATCCCTCTGTTCTGAGCTACTCGAGGCCAAAATTTAGCCTCTCTATTGCAGACTTGGACTTTGACCAAAGTTGAGTATTTTCTCACTTCGTTGACTAGTTTGACTTGGATATTTTGAGGTCAAAATTTGGAATCTTGTTTGTAATATTCTAATGTACTATTGATGAACTGAATTCTCTCTCTCATAAGGAAAGACTTGTTGGCTTTTCACCTTGTGGGTTTTGACCTGGCTACTAGCCTAAATATTGGTGTCCCTTGTCTCTTGTTTTATTGTTTATTGTGATCTCTATTGCTCTATTGAATAAAGTGAATTGTTGAATTTTTCCATGTATAACTGCTTAATGATTGGAATATTGTAAGAAGACTAATTGTATCATTGGAAGTAGTTATCCATTTGAAAAATTGCACTAGAAAAATCAACATGGTATCAGAGGTGTTAGTGTCCTATATTATAGTAGTCAAAAACAAGTTTTGTCTTTTCAATTTATTTTCGTAAATGTGTAAAGGTTTTGCTATGATCTCTTAGAGATGAAGTTATTGGTCTTTGTAAAGAATCTAAGATTTCATTATTGATGTAATTATGCTAAAGTGTGTGAAAGATGATGTAAAAATAGTTATGGATTCCCTAAATATTGAGTCAAGTAAGTCTAGGGTTGATGTCTCATACAAGATCATGAATGAGGCCATAGTGAGTCTTGTCTTTTCATCATTGGCACAAAGTAGTGGGGTCAGTTCATTCGGTTAGGTTGTCAACATCATCAGATAATTGTTTTCCTCGGTCATAGACCCCAATATCCAGTCAAACATATGCAGGTGGAAATTCTTTGCGCTTCTGCTGTGAGAGGTAACTTTCAAGGACATAGGTTTGTAGCTTGAGCACAACTCTTTAAACATGTTGCTAATGTTGTAGAGGATGTCTTCTACCAGATCAATACTTTCAAAAATCTAGAGAATGGCTAGAAGTATTAGAACCATGGATTCTCTGTGCTTTTGGAGAAATGCAACACATTCGCTGCACTTTCACACAGTCAAAGGAAGTTGTTGCGTTTTTTTACTGTTTTTTCCATCATTTTAAAAATCGTTTTTGACCAAATGGAGATGAATTTTGAAGAAGTGAAAGAGGTTTTTGTCACATATTAGCTATATTACAATAACTTCCTTTATTTTTATAATAGGTCTCATAGGTTGGAAGATTCAAATGTATCATTACAACCTATTTTTTAGATTTCATTATTTCCTTTTGTAGTCATGAATTTTGGGCACGGATTCTGAGGAACTGGAGTATAATTTTCAAAAAAATGAAAGAGCTTTCTCTCAAGAACAAGCTCATCTACAAAAACCTCCTTCGGTTTTGTAACATATATCATGATTCGAGAGATATGATCTAATCTTTGACCCTTATTTTCCAGAAATTCGGTCCCTATTTCCTAGCAGACAATTTCTAAATCTAATGTAATTGACTCTATCTTTGGGGAAATGGTTGAGCTCGACCCCCTAAGTCCAAGGATGAGCTAATTGTATATATTTCATGAATTTTAGTGTGAAAATAGTTGGTCCGTCAGGTTTTAGAAGAAGAGACATTGTGTACTGCATTTTTCTAATATATTTTTCAGTGAATGATTAAAACAAAGGTCTGGATTTACAAGGATTCTTGTGTCAGTTGCTTTGGAGATGTGATTATTGGTTTTGTAACTTATATTCTGTTATCAATTATGCTTTGAAATGTGTCTTCTTGTTTAGTTGAACAAAAATATTGACTCAGAATTTGCTTTAAAAAAGTGCTTTGTTTCAGTTTGCTAAACATTTATGTTTTATTCTAAAATGGCATTTACAATTCATCATGTTGTTTGATTCTCTGTATGTCATTTTTCATTTATCTTCTACTCACCCTCCTACAAAAAATTTGGCTAAAAACTCCTGAAAGACTACCTACTTGCCCCTGTAGAAGATCCCTCTTTCTCTTCATCATATCACTGAAAAGGATAAACTTATATGATCATATTTCTCAACGGATTTGTCTTCTTCCCTGCCAACAAACCTTTAAAATATATATCCCTCTGAGCACCATACCTAGCCTAAAATCTAATTGACCAAAGTTTTAGATAGAGAGATCCCTCTCTGAAGCTGCAAGGGCTAGATTCCAAGCTTCCAAGTGGTTTGTGGTTACCTTTGGGTTCCTCTCCTAAGCGTGGAGGAATTACAGAGTGCTAACATAGTGGCATCGTTGCCGAGGAGCGAAAGGTTCCATATTCCTTGGGAAAGAACCATCAAGTTTCAGATTTGATTACTGATGGTGAAAAATGATTAGACACAAGAAGGTTGTGCATTATTCACCGAGAAAATCCATTGCCAAACAATCTAGAGTTTAGAACATCTATGGTGACTCCACTATCCAAAAAAAGTTAGAGTTTAAAGTGCAGATCCAGTTTCCTAACCAAATGAGATGACAGGGTATGTTGAAGATCCTTTGTCTATTGAAGGTTTTAGAGAGTATTTTCATATGTTTGATGATGATCAAGTGGAAGAAGCTTTCTTAGTTTTTTTACCTAGGTATTTAAGATTAAGAAAATGTTTTGAGGAGAAGAATTATTTTTTAGAATCATTTGTTGAAAAAATTGAGAAAGATATTGAAGCCTTAGAGATTCAAATTTAGTCCCATAATTTCCAATGTCAAAATCAGTCCTTTGAGAACCTTTTCCAGCCGAAACGATATGGGGTAGTGTTTCCCTATGATTTTTAGATTGATGAATATTATGATTTTGAACACCAGATTGACAATGCACAGTTAAATTTATGGCTTGACATAGTGAATACATCTGAAAATTTCAGCGATGACAAGCTAGTCATTGAATACCTTGAGGATCATCGAACAAATCATGTCTTTTATGATCCTATAGCTCACTATATGGAAGTTTTTTTTCAGCTTTTGTTTTCAATCATGTTTTCAATATGGAGATCGGATGCATCATTATTTTCCACCGCCATTACACTGTCTAATTGTCATATGGTGCAAGCACAATTAAGCACTCTACTTGTTTTAGTAGCTACTTGATTGGATTCACTGGAATTTCAGTGTATCACTTGATTTCAGTAATTCATTAGTAGGTTAGAGTAGGAAATGGTGTGCCAATAAGCTCAACACTATGAGCATGTTTTGTAGCAGTTTTCAGTTTCAATTTTCAGCGTTTGCAAATTTCAATTTGCATCATGTATAGTTCTAGTGTACAGTTCAATTTGGATTTTAGTTTTGGTTCTTAGGATTTTAGAGTAGGAACATGTTGTAGGATTGGGAGCAACCCAATGGATCAAGATACTAGTCTACAATGTTCTTGGCACCTCATAGGGAGGATGCCATCCCCATTGGAGCCAATGTTAGTGTCCTATATTATAGTAGTCAAAAACAAGTTTTGTATTTTCAATTTATTTTGGTAAATGTGTAAAGGTTTTGCTATGATCTCTTAGAGATCAAGTTATTGGTCTTTGTAAAGAATGTAAGATTTCATTATTGATGTAATTATGTTAGAGTGTGTGAAAGATGATGTAAAAATAGTTATGGATTCCCTAAAGATTGAGTCAAGTAAGTCTAGGGTCGATGTCTCATAAAATATCATGAATGAGGCCATAGTGATTCTTGTATTTTCATCATTGGCATAAAGTAGTGGAGTTAGTTCATTCGGTTAGGTTTTCAACATCATCAGATAATTGTTTTCCTCGGTCAGAGACCCCAACATCCAGTCAAACATATGCAGGTGGAAATTCGTTGCGCTTCTGTTGTGAGGGGTAACTTTCAAGGACAGAGGTTTGTAGCTTGAGCACAGGTCTTTAAATAGGTTCCTAACGTTGTAGATGATGTCTTCTGTTGGAAATAACACTGGGGGGGGGGGGTGAATTAGTATTATCAAATCAATATAAATTTTTCATTTCCATACTCAGATTCATATACGCTACTTCAGTTAAGGATATCCGCGTATATACGCAACTGTGTTTAATGCAACTAGCGTATATCCTATAAACTTATGATTCAATTAGTTGATCTTCAATGAGTGCATCAGAACATTATTAACCATATTAACAGTAAACAGGTGCAGTAAAACAGAATAGATCATCACACATAAGGAGCACACATGAACACCATGATATAAGGTGGAAACCCAATGTGGGTGAAAACCACCTGCTGCAATTCGTCTCTATCTTCCTTTAATAAGAAACTTCTTTTTACAATAGTACTGGTGCAGTCTTATACCAGTACGCAAGCTTCTACCTACAGAAGGCTACAACCTTCTCTCGTTCTCCAGACTCTCCTGGAAGGGAGCTACAACCCCCTTAGCTCTTGTACTAGCTGAAGTACTAGTACGTAGGTGCTGGCCTACAGAAGACTACAACCTTCTCTTTTCTTCCAGGGACCACGTTTCATAAATTTTCATACTGGATCCATAAATACAAAACAATCACTACTGCAATACAATCATCAACTTATACCTACATCATCAATCTCTAAATCACCCAATACTGAATCACTGAAACCCTGTCATCAAAACACAGTTACCAGAACACAGACTAGAGCCCAGAACTCTGCAACAACCACTAGAACCAAACAGCAACCTGAAACATCAAATCTCATAATGCATACGCTACTTGACTATATCAAAACCACGTGTATACACGCTTTCACCAGAGAGAACCCGCGTACAGATCTAAAGATAATTACTTATACCTTTGCTGCCATTTCCAACTTGATTCAGATCGAGCCAAGCATCACAAACCCATAACCAGCATACTGGATCTCCACACTTCATCAGACACTCATTACTTCCACACCCCTTGGCCTAATGATCTTCTCCTTATATAGGTTTAGGCTTCTCTCAATACCATGGTCCAAAACCATGTAGAACCAATACCTTGGACCCAATACCTGGGGTCAACACTTCGAACCAAATACCACGGACCAATACCGAAATACCATGGACCAAATACCATGGACCAATACTTAGTTTTCCAACATGTACGCACCTTTCCTTCTGTGAACCTGCGTGTGTATGCATACACGCCTTTTGTTCTTCTCACCCGCGTGTATACGTGCTTTCATCAAGGTTAACCTGTGTATATCTCTCTCTTTACCTACTGTACTAAGATCTGTCCTCTGATTGAGTTGCCATCACCTGTATCATACCTCTGAGTGAGTTGCCATCAAGGACAACACTTGTATCATAATGCCAACATCTTCTACCTGCTCAACACTTTCAGAAATATAGGGAATGGCTACAAGTATGAGAACCATGGAGTCATTTCTCTTTTGGAGAAACGCAGGGCATTCGCTGCACTTTCACACAGTCAAAGGAAGTTGCTGCAGTTTTTTACTGTTATTGTCATCATTTTCAAAATCGGTTTTTGATCAAATGGAGATGAATTTTGAAAAAGTGAAAGAAATTTTTGTCACACGCGAGCTATATTACAATATCCTCATTCAGTTTTATAACAAGTGTCATAGGTTGGAAAATTTGATTGAATCATTACAACCTATTTTTCATATTTCTTTATTTCCTTTTTTAGCCATGATCTTTGGGAGTGGATTCTGAGGATCTGGAGAATAATTTTCGAAAACTGAAAGAGGTCTCTCTCAAGAACAATCTCATCTACAAAAACTCCTTCGGTTTTGCAACAACTATCACGATTCGAGAGATATGATCTAACCTTTGACCCCTATTTTCCAGAAATTCGGTCCCTATTTCCTAGCAGACAGTTTCTAAATCTAATGTAACTGACTCTATCTTTGGGGAAATGGTTGAGCTCGACCCCATAAGTCCAAGGATGAGATAATTGTATATATTTCATGAGTTTTAGTGTGCAAATGGTTGGTTGGTCAGGTTTTAGAAGAAGAGACATTGTGTATTGCATTTTTCTGATATATTTTTTAGTGAATGAAGAAAACAAAGGTCTGAATTTACAATGATTCAAGTGTTAGTTGCTTTGGAGATGTGCTTCTTGGTTTTGTAATTTATCTTCTATTATCAATCATTCTTTGAAATGTGTCTTCTTGTTTAGTTGAACAAAAAGTGCTTTGTTTCAATTTGCTAAACATTTATGTTTTCTACTAAAATGGAATTTAGAATTCATCCTTTTGTTTGATGCTCTGTATGCCATTTTCCATTTATCTTCGACTCACCCTCCTACAACGAATTTGACTAAAAACTACAAAAAGACTACCTACCTTACCCCCATAAAATATCCCTCATTATCTTCATCCTATCACTAAAAATGGATCAACTTATATGGCTGTATTGCCCAATGGATATGTCTTCTTCCCTGCCAGGAAACCTTTAAAATCTATATCCCTTTAAGCACCATACCTAGCCTAAAATCTAATTGACTAAATTTTTATACAAAGAGAGCCCTCTCTGAAGCTGGAAGGGCTAGATTCCAAGCTTCAAAGTGGGTTGTGGTTACCTTTGGGTTCCTCTCCTCATCCTGGAGTAATTACATAGTGCTAACAAGAGCTTTGGTGAAGGGAAAGAGCATTGAGATCACCTTGAAGAGCATTAAGAAGGACTTTCAAGAGTTTTAGGATTCTACTTTCTGTTTTGGTTGGATATCTTCATCATGATGAATCCATTCACAAAGATTGAAAACAAGCTTGAAGGAGCTACACATTACATGGCATCGAAGGCTAGGATTGACATAGTACTTATAAGGCACAAGGTCTTGGGTATTGTTACAGGAAAAGTTATTGAACTAACTCACCAAGAAGGAAAATACAAATTTTAGAGAGATGACATCTTAGCAAGGAGCATCATTGTGGAATTCGTTAGGGATAATATAATTCCCTATATTGTTGATCGCCAAACTTCCAATGAGATGTATGATGCCATTACTGGATTGTACACTATCAACAACATTAATGAATCTATAAGTTTGAGGGGTCAACTTTGAAATGTTAAGAGGATAAATAATGATACTATGGTATCAATTTTTTTAAGGATATCTCAAATAAGAGATCAACTCAAAGCTATTGAAGAAGAAGTATCCGACAAAGAATTAGTAGTTGTGGAAATGAGTGCTCTACCTAAATCTTGGGATCCTTTTGCAACAAGCATTAGTGGAAGAGAAAATCCACCCTCCTTTGATAATTTATGGGCTTCCTACAAATAAGAAGAATCAAGGCTCGTTTCCAGAGACAAAATTTTGAATTTGGATGAAGACTCTCAAGCTTTTGCAGACCACTCTAAGAATAGCAAGGGAAGAAGAAACTTTGGAATATTTCAAATAAGTTGAAGGAGAAGACGTAATTCAAGACCTGCTCCAAGAAGGGAACCTACTCCACAAAGATGACCTCATCCTCCCTCTCAAGATATAAGAGATATAACAAATGTCCAATGCTCCTGTTTCCAAGCATATGGTCACTCTCAAAATAACTTCCCTCAAAGGAATGATTCTTGAAGGACAATTATGAAAGGAATTGTTGAGCTCCAAAACTGCCCTTTCCTTAGCAACTTTTCTCATCCATTCTTCTTTGCTTTTCCATGAAAAATGCATCCTTATCATCAAAAACCATTACACATTGCCTCAAGGACTATATTTCAGTGATTTACAGGTTATACTTTTATGTTTTCTATTTGAATAAGTTTTTGTCTTTTAGCTACGGAACGCAGCCACATTCTGCAGCTAATCGGCCATTCCGCAACTACTTCCATGCTTTTGTAGGTTCCAAGTGTCAATAGAGGAAAAGGAATACATGGGTAGCTTGGAAAACATTAGGGCATGAATCGTATCCTATTCATCTGGCCTAGATCGACGAGGAAGACTCCAGTCAAAGGGAAGTCAAACATAGAAACCTATGGCAAATAGGACTCTATTCTGTACATGTTTCTCAGTGATGGGATCCGAAGTAGTTTCCTGAGGCCATGGACTTCATCTGCCACCTGCACAAACAGAATCCAACAACCATTACCATAAGATTTATGTTTCCAAGCAACCAAGGACAAGAATTCTGCATACTTGCCTGCCTACGTGTTTTGCTGTAGCTTATTTCTCTCTTTAAAATAGTTGTATAATTTCTCTATAAATACCTGTGTGAAGAACGCAGAACAAGTTCAATTTTTTGCTTATGTGTTAAGTTCAGATTTCCGCTCTGTAGTTTGAAGAACTCATTCTCTGTTTTTAATATAAAGACTGTGTTTCATGGATACCTGAAGCGTTGTTGGAGTGTTGATTAAGTGCTTATAATCCGAGACCTTTGCAGAGGGCCCCTGCGTTGGTCAAGGTTACATTTTATTTCTGTTTTGTCTTTCATAGTTAACTGTAAATTCACTGTGTTTTTTCCATGATGTTTATAACCATTTTCTAACTCTATTCATAATGCAGCTTGTGTCATCTTCTTATTAGCACAAAATAGCTCTTTTGTTTCACTACTTTCTAGTTTCTTATCAGTAGCTTGAAGTTGATGTCAGTAGCATAGAGTAATTTAGATTTGTTGATCATTAGTCTAGTTTCTTTCATTTGCTGTTCATTAGTCTTTAGATTTTGAATTTAACTGATCAATGCCATTTTGTTGTTAGTTTAATAACTCATGTTGTAAGTGAATGTTTCCGAAAGCCCTTTCAGTTGATGGTTCATCTTAAAACTAAGTGGTGAAATATTTCATTTATGAATGAGTCTTTCTCTGCATTTTTATGTTTACTTTTTCTTAGAACAATGAAGTATGGAGTCCCTCAAAATGCTATGGAGATTGTTCTCCCAGAATTGTGTAGCAAAGTGATAAAGCACTTCATTTGGCTGTTATAGTAGATTAGTTGCAATTTCACTTTCAGTCTTAGTCTTTCATTTAATTTTTGTTGCAATTTCATTTTCAGTTTTAATAGAACAATGAAGTATTGAGTTCCTCAAAATATTATCACAAGGAGGTAGTTCTCCCAAAATTGTGTAGCAGAGTGACAAAGCATTTCATTTAGTTTTGATAGTAGATTAGTTGCAAGTTCATTTTCAGTTTTTAGCATTTCATTTAACTTTGCTACAATTTCACTTTCAGTTTTTCATTAAGTTTTGATTCTGCCACAGAATAATCAATAGTTGTAATCTCACTTTCAGTATTTCATTTCAATTCTGTTTTCATAGTAGATAGTTGCAATTTCACTTTTTAAGTCCTTTTAGTTCATGATTTGGAACAATAATAAAAGTAGGAAGAGAAACTTTGTTTTCATTTTTTGGGTTAAAATTTTGCTTCCAAATCTGGCTTAAAGCACTTTTGGCTCTCATTTCATTTCTTTAGATTCTTAGCAGCAGTAGATTTAATATTTTGTTAAGTACATTGCAGAACATTAGGAATTAAAAGATCAAACCCCCAAAACAACAGAAAACTCAAAAACGCTGAAGTAGGAAGGGCCATCTAGCACATATAGTGCACTACACTTCATCAGTTTACGATACCCGGATTGATAATTTATTTAGAGAAATTTAGGACACTAAATTGACAAAACATTTTGGCGCCGTTGCTGGGGAAGTGTAACTAGGTAGCCTTATCTCTGACATTCATAAAAAAAAAAAAAAAAAGAAAAAAAAAAAAAAAAAACAATGACAGGCATAGAGAACGAGACTCTAGGGTAGATTTATAGGGGTAGAAGTTCGATTCCTACAACTCCACCTACTCCACCAAGAGTTAGAAAAGACACATCTCCATCCCAGACTCATACTCCTAGCCATAGGATTCCTGGAATTCAAGGGGCAGAAATTCAATAAGAAGATTATCCTACATCATCCACCAAAATAGACCTAGGAGAGAAGATCTTTTTCACCTCTACAGGGGAGCCTATTTTAGTTAAAGAATTAGGAATACTTGGTGAGGAAGAAAAGGTAGAAACTCTCTCTCATAGTCCATTAATAGAAGAACCAAAGGAGGAGGGAATAACCTTGCAAGTTGAGCCCTATACTGACTCTGAAGAAACTATAATGGCAAAAGAAGAACAAGATGGAGAATTTACACTGTTTGGAGGATGGGGTAGAGGGAGAGGTAGAGGAAACAATGGAGGAGGTAGCGGTAATAATGGAGGAGGCAGAGGACATAGGGAAGTAGATAACTCATTTGGATTCCCTATAGTAGATGAGGAAACACATACCACAATGAAAAACATTTCACCATCTGTCCTCCCAAACTTTTATGGGTTGAGAAGTGAGGATCTTGAAACATTTTTGTTTGAGTTTGAAGTCTTGTGCAAAACCTATGACTATCTAGAAGACTCTCAAAAACTCAAATTGTTCCCTTCAACACTAAAAGGGGCTGATTTTAAATGGTTTATGGGGTTAGTCACTCAATCCATTAGAACTTGGAATGACATGAAACATGCATTTTTGGATAGATATTTGGATTATTGTATGCCTACCAATCATAAAGATGAGGTGTTCAAAATGATGCAAAAAGAAGATGAAAACTTAGAGGATTTTCTTGAGCGATTAAACTATAATTTGAAAAGAGAAAAGATGAAAAATTTAGATGAATGAAAGCTCTTTTGTTAAAGGCCATTAGAGATGAATGGATAGATATCCTTAACATGATGGGGAAGGGAGATATCTCTCAACTTCCATTGAGTGACATAGCAGAACTATGTGTTCATCTCTCAAGAGGGAAATCTAAAACCGAGAAAGGGCCGAGAGATCCTTCTCTTGTTAGAGCAAACAAATCTGCAACAGGATCTGTAAGTAGGGCAGAAATTGGCAATATGCTTGATGAGTTTAAAACTGACATTTTAGGGAGCCTTAGTGAGCAACTAGACACCCTTAAAATTCAAAACAAGCAGAAAACAGAGGCTGATGCTTTAGCCATCTTTTGTCCAAAATGCAGAAAGAAACATGCTCTAAGGGAATGCCCTTTAGATGCAAAAATTGTAGAAACTTGTATGATTTGTTCAGAAAGTCATGAGACCAAGGATTGTCCTTCAACCCCAGGTCTTAAGGCTATCTTTCAAGAGGAAACAATCCCAAATACTGTAGAATCTCTTTTTTTTTTGCAAGAAGACCTTGCCAGGGGCCACAAAATCAAGGATCCAACAATCCAATGTATCTTCAACCCCCACCAAACTGGAATTCTTGGCAGCAACCTTGGCCTCAAACTCAATCTCAGTATCAATCTCAACCGTGGGCACAAGGGGTACAAAATCCTTATGGGAGATTTGCCCAATATTACCAATATCCTCCATCTTATCAAAATTATCCTCCCTCACAAAATCAGCCACAAAATCAACAACAACTTCCAAATCAAAACCCTCAACTTTCATTGCCATTTCCAAAACAACCTCCACAACAAGGTCAAAATCCTCAACTCTTCCATTTCAACAAAAACCAAATCAGCTACCTGCCCAACCATTACCAAACCCCAATAATAAAAACCCTTGGAATGTTTACATGGTAGAAGGACAACAATTTCCAACTTACATGATTACTCCTCTAGATCTTAATGATGTTCAACTTAGATCTGGTAGGATATTAGAAAAGGAAAAACTTTCTATAGCTATTCAAGAGAAATACACTTCTGAGGAGGATTCTTTGAAAATCAATAAAAGTTTTGAGGGAACATCCCTCCAAAACCAGAACATTGAAAAATAAAAACAAAAAGAATCAATAAACACAACTCCTATAATTGAGCAACCAGCATCTACTTCTACACTTCCTTTTCCTGTGAGATTACAAATTGATAGAGGGGTAGAAAAACATATCTTGTTGCCCAATTATGATTTTCTAGATGAATTGAAGAATGTTTGCATCAAAATTCCTTTATTGCAAGCCATTAGAGAAATTCCTATTCTAGCGAAGACAATAAAGGAGTTGAGCATCAAAAGACCAGGAAGAAAACCAAGAGAAACAAAAAGAATTCACCTGGTAGGAAAGATAGCAGACATCGTGATGGGAAAGATTGCCATGCAGAAATATGTGGATCCGGGAAGTCCAATTGTCAAGAAACATATAAATGGGATTGAAATTCCAAATACAATGATTGACTTAGGGGTAGCAATAAACATTATGAGTAGACAAACTATGGAGCATCTTAAACTTCCTAACCTTCTTTACACACCTACCCTACTGCAACTTGCAGATAGATCAATAATTAAACCAGATGGTGTGCTAGAAGATATTTCAGTCTCCTTAGATTCTTGGGAATATCCTGTTGATTTCATGATTTTAACTCCCAAGAATAATTTAGGAGGACACCCACTCATATTAGGAAGACCTTGGCTGGCCACAACTGATGCTTTTATTAGTTGTAGATCTGGTGACATGTATATTTCTGATGGTAATTCAACAAAGAAATTTACTTTGTATCCTCCAGCAAAAGCAATAACAGAAATAGATGACAAGGAATGGATTAGTGATGAAGATGATATTCAGCCTCTCTTTACTATATCTGAAATTAGTGAAGATAGTCAAATTTTGAACACATTGGAAAATTTTGAAACATCTTCAGAATATGATCATGCACAATTTCAAGAAATATCTAATATTGAATACTTGTCATCTAGGAAGATGTCTCTCTATTCTATGTAAGAGTTTGGTAGCTCTCTAATTGAAATTTTTCCAAGTAGGACATTGAACATAAACAAAAACTTGGAGAAACTACAACAAGAAGAGCTAACCAAAATATTACAAAAACATTCTGTTGCATTTGCATGGGAGTATACCGACATGAAAGGTATTGATCGTAAGACTTGTATCCATCATGTCTATATTGAGGAAAACAATAGACCAATCAGACAACCTCAAAGAAGAATGAATCCAAATCTTAGGGAAATTGTGAAAGAAGAGCCTCTCCAGGCATTGATCCAATCCAATAGCAGATTTATGACTACATAGAGTCATTGGAGAAAAAGAGTACATCAGTGGACCCAAGGACTTCATCTAATCCTGAGCAGCCTGCCACATCACAACAGACTTTAACTAGCTCACTTAAATAGGAAATCTATGAGCTAGAAGTTCTAAATAGGCACATCCAAAGAGAAAATGAAGCTTTAAAAGAGTAGAACAAGTTGGATAAGATTATCCATGATAACACTATGCTTCACTTGGGTTTATGGCACAAGAAGAACAGAAAAATAAAAAGGAAGAATAAGAAGCTAAACATGGCACTTATTAACCTCAAGTACAAATTTCTCATGAGGAAGCCTAGGATGGAAATTGGTGCAAAGAAAAGCAAGAAGAGGTTGGATGTTTTGGCTGAAGTCTTAGAACAAATGCAGTAGGAGGATGGAGTTCACAATTTTGATTGCATGGGGACATGCAATAGTCTAGCAGTGGGGGTATGTTGAGCTCCAAAACTGCCCTTTCCTTAGCAACTTTTCTCATCCATTCTTCTTTGCTTTTCCATGAAAAATGCATCCTTATCATCAAAAACCATTACACATTGCCTCAAGGAGTATAATTAAGTGATTTACAGGTTATACTTTTACGTTTGCTATTTGAATAAGTTTTTGTCTTTTAGCTACGGAACGCAGCCACATTTAGTAGTTAATCGGCGGTTCTGCAGCTACTTCCACACTTTTATAGGTTCTAGGTGTCAAGAGAGGAAAAGGACTACATGGGTAGCTTGGAAAACATCATGGCATGAATCATATCCTATTCATCTGGCCTAGATCAACGAGGAAGACTCCGGTCAAAGGGAAGTCAAACATAGAAACCTATGGCAAACAAGACTCTGTTCTGTACACGTTTCTCAGTGATGGGATCCGAAGCAGTTTCCTGAGGCCACAGACTTCATCTGCCACCTGCACAAATGGAATCCAATAGCCATTACCATAAGATTTATGTTTCCAAGCAACCAAGGACAAGAATTCCACATACTTGCCTGCCTACGTGTTTTGTTGTAGCTTATTTCTCTCTTTAAAACAGTTGTATAATTTCTCTATAAATACCTACGTGCAGAATGCAGAACAAGTTTAGTTTTTGCTTACGTGTTAAGTTCAGATTTCCACTCTGTAGTTTGAAGAACTCTTTCTCTGTTTTTAATATAAAGACTGTGTTTCATGGATACCTGAAGTGTTGTTGGAGTGTTGATTAAGTGCTTATAATCCGAGACCTTTGCAGAGGGCCCCTACGTTGTTCAAGGTTACATTTGATAACTGTTTTGTCTTTCATAGTTAACTGTAAATTCACTCTGTTTTTTCCATGATGTTTATAGCCATTTTCTAACTCGGTTCATAATGCAGCTTGTGTCATCTTCTTATTAGCACAAAATAGCTCTTTTGTTTCACTGCTTTCTAGTTTCTTATCAATAACTTGAAGTTGATGTCAGTAGCATAGAGTAATTTAAATTTTGCTAATCATTAGTCTAGTTTCTTTCATTTGCTGTTCATTAGTCTTTAGATTTTGAATTTAACTGATCAATGCCATTTTGTTGTTAGTTTAATAACTCATGTTGTAAGTGAATGTTTCCGGAAGCCCTTTCAGTTGATGGTTCATCTTAAAACTAAGTGGTGAAATATTTCATTTATGAATGAGTCTTTCTCTGCATTTTTATGTTTACTTTTTCTTAGAAGAATGAAGTATGGAGTCCCTCAAAATGCTATGGAGGTTGTTCTCCCAGAATTGTGTAGCAAAGTGATAAAGCACTTCATTTGGCTGTTATAGTAGATTAGTTGCAATTTCACTTTCAGTCTTAGTCTTTCATTTAATTTTGTTGCAATTTCATTTTCAGTTTTAATAGAACAATGAAGTATTGAGTTCCTCAAAATGTTATCACAAGGAGGTAGTTCTCCCAAAATTGTGTAGCAGAGTGACAAAGGATTTCATTTAGTTTTCACAGTGGAATAGTTGCAAGTTCATTTTTAGTTTTTAGTATTTCATTTAATTTTGCTGCAATTTCACTTTCAGTTTTTCATTAAGTTTTGATTCTGCCATAAACTAATAAGTAGTTGTAATCTCACTTTCAGTATTTCATTTCAGTTCTGTTTTCATAGTAGATAGTTGCAATTTCACTTTTTAAGTCCTTTTAGTTCATGATTTGGAATAATAATAAAAGTAGGAAGAGAAACTCTGTTTTCATTTTCTTGGTTAAAACTTTACTTCCAAATCTGGCTTAAAGCAATTTTGGCTCTCATTTCATTTCTTTAGATTCTTAGCAGCAGTAGATTTAAGATTTTGTTAAGTACATTACAAAACATTAGGAATTAAAAGATCAAACCCCCAAAACAACAAAAAACTCAAAAACACTGAAGTAGGAAGGGCCATCTAGCACATATAGTGCACTACACTTCATCAGTTTACGGTACCCGGATTGATAATTTATGTAGAGCAATTTAGGACACTAAATTGACCAAACATTTTGGTGCCGTTGTCGGGGAAGTGTAACTAGGTAGCCTTATCTCTTACATTCATTAAAAAAAAAAAAAAAAACCAACAACAACAACAACAACCAATGACATGCATAGAGAACGAGACTCTAGGGGTAGATTTATAGCTAGGGCTAGAAGTTTGATTCCTACAAACCACCTACTCCACCAAGAGTTAGAAAAGACACACCTCCATCACAGACTCATACTCCTAGCCATAGGATTCCTGGAATTCAAGGGGCATAAATTCAATCAGAAGATTCTCCTACATCATCCACTAAAACAGACCTAGGAGAGAAGACCTTTTTCACCTCTACAGGGGAGCCTAATGTAGTTAAATAATTAGGAATACCTGGTGAGGAAGAAAAAGTAGAAACTCTCTCTCATAGTCCATTAATAGAAGAACCAAAGGAAGAGGGAATAACCTTGCAAGTTGAGCTCTATACTGACTCTGAAGAAACTATAATGGCAGAAGAAGAACAAGATGGAGAATTCACATTGTTTGGAGGGAGTAGAGGGAGAGGTAGAGGAAACAATGGATGAGGTAGAGGTAATAATGGAGGAGGCAGAGGAAATAGGGAAGTAGATAACTCATTTGGATTCCCTATAGTAGATGAGGAAACACATACCACAATGAAAAACATTTCACCATCTGTCCTCCCAAACTTTTATGGGTTGAGAAGTGAGGACCCTGAAACATTTTTGTTTGAGTTTGAAGTCTTGTGCAGAACCTATGACTATCTAGAAGACTCTCAAAAACTCAAATTGTTCCCTTCAACACTAAAAGGGGCTGCTTTTAAATGGTTTATGGGGTTAGTCACTCAATCCATTAAAACTTGGAATGACATGAAACATGCATTTTTGGATAGATATTTGGATTATTGTATGCCTACCAATCATAAAGATGAGGTGTTCAAAATGATGCAAAAAGAAGTTGAAAACTTAGAGGATTTGCTTGAGAGATTCAACTATAATTTGAAAAGAGAAAAGATGAACAATTTAGATGAAGAAACTTTGAAAGCTTTTTTGTTAAAGGCCATTAGAGATGAATGGATAGATATCCTTAACATGATGGGGAAGGGAGATATCTCTCAACTTCCATTGAGTGACATAGTAGAACTATGTGTTCATCTCTAAGAGGGAAATCTAAAATCGGGAAAGGGCCGAGAGATCCTTCTCTTGTTAGAGCAAACAAATTTGCAACAGGATCTGTAAGTAGGGCATAAATTGGCAATATGCTTGATGAGTTTAAAACTGACATTTTAGGGAGCCTTAGTGAGCAACTAAACACCCTTAAAACTCAAAACAAGCAGAAAATAGAGGAAAACAAGCAGAAAACAGAGGCTGATGCTTTAGCCATCTTTTTTCCAAAACGCAGAAAGAAACATGCTCTAAGGGAATTCTCTTTAGATGCAAAAATTGTAGAAAATTGTATGATTTGTTCAGAAAATCATGAGACCAAGGATTGTCCTTCAATCCTAGGTCTTAAGGCTATCTTTCAAGAAGAAACAGTCCCAAATCCTGTAGAATCTCTTTGTTTTGTTGCAAGAATACCTTGGCAGGGGCCACAAAATCAAGGATTCAACAATCCAATGTATCTTCAACCCCCACCAAACTAGAATTCTTGGCAGCAACCTTGGCCTACTCAATCTCAGTATCAATCTCAACCGTGGGCACAAGGGGTACAAAATCCTTATGGGATATTTTCCCAATATTACCAATATCCTCCATCTTATCAAAATTATCCTCCCTCACAAAATCAGCAACAACTTCCAAATCAAAACCCTCAACTTTCATTTCCATTTCCACAACAACCTCCACAACAAGGTCAAAATCCTCAACTCTTACTTCCATTTCAACAAAAACCAAATCAACTACCTGCCCAACCATTACCAAACCCCAATAATAAAAACCCTCAGAATGCTTACATGGTAGAAGGACAACAATTTCCAACTTACATGATTACTCCTCTAGATCTTAATGATGTTCAACTTAGATCTGGTAGGATATTAGAAAAGGAAAAACCTTCTATAGCTATTCAAGAGCAAAACACTTTAGAGGAGGATTCTTTGAAAGTCAATAAAAGTTTTGAGGGAACATCCCTCCAAAACCAAAACATTGAAAAAGAAAAACAAAAAGAATCAATAAACACAACTCCTATAATTGAGCAACCAGCATCTACTTCTACACCTCCTTTTCCTGAGAGATTACAAATTGATAGAGGGGTAGAAAAACAGATCTTGTTGCCCAATTATGATTTTCTAGATGAATTGAAGAATGTTTGCATCAAAATTCCTTTGCTGCAAGCCATTAGAGAAATTCCTATTCTAGCCAAGACAATAAAGGAGTTGAGCATCAAAAGACCAGGAAGAAAACCGAGAGAAACAAAAAGAATTCACTTGGTAGGAAAGATAGCAGACATCATGATGGGAAAGATTGCCATGCAGAAATATGTGGATCTAGGAAGTCCAATTGTCAAGACACATATAAATGGGATTGAAATTCCAAATACATTGATTGACTTAGGGGCAACAATAAACATTATGAGTAGACAAACTATGGAGCAGCTTAAACTTCCTAACCTTCTTTACACACCTACCCTACTGCAACTTGTAGATAGATCAGTAATTAAACTAGATGGCATTCTAGAAGATATTTCAGTCTCCTTAGATTCTTGGGAAAATTCTGTTGATTTCATGATTTTAACTCCCAAGAATAATTTAGGAGGACACCCACTCATATTAGGAAGACCTTGGCTGGCCACAACTGATGCTTTTATTAGTTGTAGATCTGGTGACATGTATATTTCTGATGGTAATTCAACAAAGAAATTTACTTTGTATCCTTCAGCAAAAGCAATAACAAAAATAGATGACATGGAATGGATTAGTGATGAAGATGATATTCAACCTCTCATTACTATATCTAAAATTAGTGAAGATAGTCAAATTTTGAACACATTGGAAAATTTTGAAACATCTTCAGAATATGATCATGCACAATTTCAAGAAATATCTAATATTGAATACTTGTCATCTAGGCAGATGTCTCTCTATTCTATGGAAGAGTTTGGTAGCTCTACAATTGAAATTTTTCCAGTTAAGACATTGAACATAAACAAAAACTTGGAGAAACTACAACAAGAAGAGCTAACCAAAATATTACAAAAACATTCTGCTGCAATTGCATGGGAGTATACTGACATGAAAGGTATTGATTGTAAGACTTGTATCCATCATATCTATATTGAGGAAAACAATAGACCAATCAGACAACCTCAAAGAAGAATGAATCCAAATCTTAGGGAAATTTTGAAAGAAGAGCCTCTCTAGGAATTGATCCAATCCAACAACAGATTTATTACTACATAGAGTCATTGGAGAAAAATAGTACATCAGTGGACCTAGGGACTTCATCTAATCCTAAGCAGCATGCCACATCACAAGAGACTTTAACTAGCTCACTTAAACAAGAAATCTATGGGCTAGAAGTTCTAAATAGGCACATCCAAAGAGAAAATGAAGCTTTAAAAGAGCAAAACAAGTTGGATAAGATTATCCATGATAACACTATGCTTCACTTGGGTTTATGGCATAATAAGAACAAAAAACTAAAGGGAAGAATAAGAAGCTAAATAGGGCACTTATTAACCTCAAGTACATATTTCTCACAAGGAAGCGTAGGATGGTAGTTGGTGCAAAGAAAAGCAAGAAGGTTGGATGTTTTGGCTAAAGTCTCAGAACAAATGTAGTAGGAGGATGGAGTTCACAATTTTGATTGCATGGGGACATGCAATAGTCTAGCAGTGGGGTTATGTTGAGCTCCAAAATTGCTATTTCCTTAGCAACTTTTCTCATCCATTCTTCTTTGCTTTTCCATGAAAAATGCATTCTTATCATCAAAAACCATTACACATTGCCTCAAGGAGTATATTTCAGTGATTTACAAGTTATACTTTTATGTTTGCTATTTGAATAAGTTTTTGTCTTTTAGCTACGAAACGCAACCACATTCTGTAGTTAATCGGCTATTCCCTAGCTACTTCCACGCTTTTGTAGGTTCCAGGTGTCAAGAGAGGAAAAGGACTACATGGGTAGCTTGGAAAACATCAGGGCATGAATCATATCCTATTCATTTGGCCTAGATCGTCGAGGAAGACTCCGGTCAAAGGGAAGTCAAACATAGAAACCTATGGCAAACAAGACTCTGTTCTATACACGTTTCTTAGTGATGGGATCCGAAGCAGTTTCTTGAGGCCACGGACTTCATCTGCCACCTACGCAAACAGAATCCAACAACCATTACCATAAGATTTATGTTTCCAAGCAACCAAGGACAAGAATTCTGCATACTTGCCTGCCTACGTGTTTTGCTGTAGCTTATTTCTCTCTTTAAAACAGTTGTATAATTTCTCTATAAATACCTGTGTGAAGAACACAGAACAAGTTCAATTTTTTGCTTATGTGTTAAGTTCAGATTTCCGCTCTGTAGTTTGAAGAACTCATTCTCTGTTTTTAATATAAAGACTGTGTTTCATGGATACCTGAAGCGTTGTTGGAGTGTTGATTAAGTGCTTATAATCCGAGACCTTTGCAGAGGGCCCCTGCGTTGGTCAAGGTTACATTTTATTTCTGTTTTGTCTTTCATAGTTAACTATAAATTCACTATGTTTTTCCCATGATGTTTATAACCATTTTCTGACTCTGTTCATCATGCAGCTTGTGTCATCTTCTTATTAGCACAAAATAGCTCTTTTGTTTCACTACTTTCTAGTTTCTTATCAATAGCTTGAAGTTGAGGTCAGTGGCATAGAGTAATTTAGATTTGCTAATCATTTGTCTAGTTTCTTTCATTTGCTGTTCATTAGTCTTTATATTTTGAATTTAACTGATCAATGCCATTTTGTTGTTAGTTTAATAACTCATGTTGTAAGTGAATGTTTCCAAAAGCCCTTTCAGTTGATGGTTCATCTTAAAACTAAGTGGTGAAATATTTCATTTATGAATGAGTCTTTCTTTGCATTTTTATGTTTACTTTTTCTTAGAACAATGAAGTATGGAGTCCCTCAAAATGCTATCACAAGGAGGTTGTTCTCCCAAAATTGTGTAGCAGAGTGATAAAGCACTTCATTTAGCTGTTATAGTAGATTAGTTGCAATTTCACTTTTAGTCTTAGTCTTTCATTTAATTTTGACAAAGCATTTCATTTAGTTTTCACAGTAGATTAGTTGTAAGTTCATTTTTAGTTCTTAGCATTTCATTTAACTTTGCTACAATTTCACTTTCAGTTTTAATAGAAAAATGAAGTATTGAGTTCCTCAAAATGTTATCACAAGGAGGTAGTTCTCCCAAACTTGTGTAGCAGAGTGACAAAGCATTTGATTTAGTTTTCACAGTAGATTAGTTATAAGTTCATTTTCAGTTCTTAGCATTTCATTTAACTTTGCTACAATTTCACTTTCAGTTTTTCATTACGTTTTGATTTTGCTATAGACTAATCAGTAGTTGTATTCTCACTTTCAGTATTTCATTTTAGTTCTGTTTTCATAGTAGATAGTTGCAATTTCACTTTTTAAGTCCTTTTAGTTCATGATTTGGAACAATAATAAAAGCAAGAAGAGAAACTATGTTTTCATTTTCTTGGTTAAAACTTTACTTCCAAATCTAGCTTAAAGCACTTTTAGCTCTCATTTCATTTCTTTAGATTATTAGCAGCAGTAGATTTAAGATTTTGTTAAGTACATTGCAGAACATTAGGAATTAAAATATCAAACGCCCAAAACAACAGAAAACTCAAAAACACTGAAGTAGGAAGGGCCATCTAGCACATATAATGCACTATACTTCATCAGTTTACGATACCCGGATTGATAATTTATGTAGAGCAATTTAGGACACTAAATTGACCAAACAGGAATGATGATCGAAAGAAGAAAGGGAAGCATCATGCTTTTGCAACTGACCTTGATGAATCCTCACATAATAGGAGGCCTAGAAAGAGAGATTTTGATGATGAATACTCATTTTATTCTGCTTTTATAGGTTCCATTGTAGGTCATGATGAAATATAGTTGGTGGACAGTGGTGCCTATAGGCACATGACTGGAAGTTGTGAACATCTCTCTGAATTGGTAAAAAAGAATATAACTCAAAGGGTTGAGCTTGGAGATAATGGAAAATACAAAGTCAAGGGCATTGGTTCGTCATCCTTCCAATTCGAATCATGAGGTAATTTATCTATTAACAATATTCTATATGTTCCTAGTTTGAAGAAGAACTTTTTGTCTATTTCATCGCTTGAAGACAAAGGATATTGTTGAGAATGCAACAAGATGATGGAGCTTAGTGGAAAGGAGTTGCCTTCACTAAGTGGGCCTGTAGGCCAATTATGGCGCAAAGTCTATTTTTGGATCATAGCAGGAGTGATCACAGCAGGAGTGATCACAGCAGGAGTGATCACAATAGGAGTGATCAGAGTCTATTTTTAGACTGCTAGTCAAAAATAGTAAAGTCAAATATTATTGTCTCATAATAATATTTAGACTATAAAATTTATCTTATTCTCTTGGAGCACTTCAGTTTGAGCTACATATGTGGCACATGCAACTGTCAAAAGGAAATACGTTTTCTTTGTGGGTCAGTTAAGTTGTTGCATGCATGACTTCAGTTAGAACTCAAGCAGTTGAGTTTGGTGGAGTTGATGGAGTTGTGTTCAGTTTGACTTGGTTAAACTAGTTGTAATTAGTCTAACTGTAAATAGACTAATGATGAGTTGTTAAACTAATTATTAACTCATAAAGCAACTAAAGAATACATCAGTTAACTCAGTTGCATGTACAGTTCAACAGGGACAGGTGTTAGAGGTTGAGATTGCTATCAGTTGTGACTATAGTTGTGCATGAGGATTTGCACAAGCAATGTATTGAGTATGCCAATGAGTATTGCGTTGATTTTCCCAGTAGAATAGCCTGTGCTCACGTGATTTCCAGTGTGAGTGATTCTCAGCAGGTTTATGCAATAGAGGCAGGCAAAGCAGTGGAGCAGATTTGAACTTGTGACTTGTTTGAGTCTGAGCTGGTTTGTGTGTAACAGGTGGAGATAGTGCTGGATACTTGTGAGGAGTATTGACTATGTAATGTTACATGTTCTCAATCATTAATATACAGATAGTGTGGGGTTTTCAGCTGTAAGCTTTCCCCGGGTTACATACTGTGTTAATGTGTGCATGCTATTGATGTTTTATTGTTATTGATGCTGCTAAATTGATGATCAAATAAAGGAGCTTATGTATTGTGTATGTATTCCACAATAGTACATGATTAGGATAATCTTCGTTGAATTGTGTTTATTATTCAAGTGGTGCCTCTAGGCACATGACTGGAAGTTGTGAACATCTCTCTGAATTGGTAAAAAGGAAGATAACTCAAAGGGTTGAGCTTGGAGATAATGGAAAATACAAAGTCAAGGGCATTGATTCGTCATCCTTCCAATTCGAATCATGAGGTAATTGATCTATTAACAATATTCTATATATTCCTAGTTTGAAGAAGAACTTTTTGTCTATTTCATCGCTTGAAGACAAAGGATATATAATTGCTTTTATGGATGGACAAGTTCTATTATGGAAGAAGGATGCCTCCTTTGAATCTGCTTAAGTCATTTATGTACGAATTGGAGTCCTATATCGTCTCCTTATTTGCTCAATTCAAGCCCTAATACATAACATATCTGATCTTTGTGAACTATGGCATCAAAAGTACACTCATGTTCATTACAAAGCATTGTTTAGAATCAAAGTTTTTGTTAAAGGTGTACCAAAAATCCAAAAATTGAACATGATGGAGTTTGCAAGGGATGTGCCCTTGGAGAAAATTTTAAAGGAAGATGTAATAGAAAGGACAATAGATCTAAAGGAATCTTGGATCTTGTGCACTCTAATATTTTGGGACCTATGTCTGATAAATCCTTGGGTGATCATTTGTAATATGTCTCTTTTGTTGATGATTACTCTCGTAAAACATGGATTTACTTCTCGAAATCCAAGTATGAAGTATTTGAGAAGTTTTGGGAATTCAAAGCACATGTTGAAAACGCTACAGGAAAACGGATCAAGATTTCAAGGTCTGACAATCGAGGAGAGTATGTGTTCAAAGAATTGATTTCCTTCTATAGGGATGTTGTAATTAAGAGGGAGTTGATTGTTCCATACTATCCTCAACAAAATGGGATTGCTAAAAGGAAGAATAAGACTATTATGGAAGCTGCCAAGGCCATGCTTCATGATTAAGAGTTGCCAGTGTTTCTTTAAGGAGAAGTCGCAAGAACATTTTTTGTTTTCAAAATAGATGCCCACACTGAATATTGGATTACAAGACTTCTGAAGAAGTCTTCATAGGTGAGAGACCAAATGTCAAACACTTGAGAATTTTTGGTTTTCCTATTTATGTTGATGTGCTTTAGGAGAAAAGGACGAAGTTGGAACCTTTTAGGAGTAAAGGAACTTTTGTTGGCTACAATGAAAATTCAAAGGCCTTTAGGGTTTATGTACCAGGACAACGTTCTATTGAGACATGTTGGGATGTTATCTTTAATAGGGATGTTGGTTTCTGGAAGTCCAAGGGTTCACACTTGGACTTTGATGATAAGATGCAGGTGGATCCAAAGAATGTGGAGTTGAAATCTAAAGAACTTAAGCCTATGGAACAAAATCATCATGAAGAATTTGATGATCATGAATTTGTTGACTTTCCAAGAGACATTGTACCAGAGACTGGAAAGAGACCTGCCTAGCTTGAAAGGAATTTGAAGAAGCTGAAGGAATTGCTACACCTCATGGGAATTTTAAGGAAAGAAAGAGGCCAAAGAAGTATTATTTTTATGCAACAATGATGTGTAAGATAATTGAGTCCGAGCCATCTGCATATGAAGAAGCAATTGGCCATCAAGTTTGGAAAGATGTTATGCCTGAAGAGTACCAAAGAATGATGTTTGGGAAATCATGACAAAGCCTGAAGGGAAATCTATTGTGTCTTCCAAATGGATCTACAAAATCAAGCATGCAGTTGATGGAAGTGTTGAGAAGTACAAGACAAGATTTGTGGCCCGAGGATTCTCCTAGAAAGAGGGAGAGAAATATGAAGACACCTTTGCTCCCATTGTCAGATATGCTTCTATTAGATCTGTCATCGCTCTTTCTTCTATTCTATATTGGAAATTGCATCAAATGGATGTCAATATTGCTTTTGTGAATGGATTCGTTGAGGAGGAAGTCTATATTGAGCAACCTCAAGAATTTGAGGTCTGTGATAGAGAGACACATGTTTTCAAATTGAATAAAGCCTTATATGGGCTGAAACCATGCTGAAACAAACTCCTCATGCATGTTACTCCCATATTGATGGCTATTTGTTGAGTCTTGGTTTCAATAAGAGTGATGCTAATATGAATTTGGACTTTAAAGTTGTTGAAGGTGAGCACTTGATTTTGTTATTGTATGTAGATAATTGTTTCTGATAGGGGTTGAAGTTCTTATTGTCTAGTGTAAGAGGGAGTTGATTTCTAAATTTGAGATGAAGGATCTTGGTCTTATGCATTACTATTTGGGATTAGAAAATGGCAAAACCCTTATGGAATCTTTGTTGGCCAAGGCAAGTACACTATCAAGATCTTCTAAAAATTTGGCATGATGGACTGCAAGTCCATTGATACTTTGATGGTGAAAATTTTGAAGAAGATACATGATTGTGGTTCTGATTTGATTGATCCCTCTATTTATTGCAAATTGATTGGCTTGTTGAGCTATCTATGAACAATATACCTGACATTTGCTATGTTTTTTTTTTGACAGAAACGGTTATGGAGTATTTATATTCATCTTGGCCTGAATGCCGAAAATCTGATTACATTGAGGATGTCTATATCCTGTTGCATCTCACTGCTAAGAATGAGAATGCAGCTGAAGCTTGAAGACTTCTTCCTTGATAAGGAATCTATAGATTCGATTTCAGAGATTTTTCCCCACTTGAAGATACAAACAAATTTATTTAAGAGCAAGCAGTAAAACATGGCAATAATCAGCTTATGGGATGGGTTCCCATGATTCTTCTTCGTCTTTCATCTTGACCCCGGCAGAGAGGAGGGCAGCTTTGTTGGCTTCAATGTCTGCCTCTTTATTATGAGTTCTCAGCACATGGTAGTAATTCAACTTCTGAAAAGCGTTTTCCAAGCCCTTAATTCTGGATATCAGCCTTGCTAGTTTAAGATCCAAAGCTGGGGAATTGGAAACCATTGCGTTTATAATGATCTGGGAGTCACCTATAACATTAGCTTCATTTATATTTAAATCTTTGAGGATCTTGAGGCCTTGAAAGAGGGCCAAAGCCTCAGCTTGAATGCTGGATGAATGTCCAAGCCCCTAAGCAAAGGAATGAATTGTTTCCCCAATTGGATTTACAACAACACCTCCTGCACTAGCTTTGCCCGGATTGCCCTTTGCCGCCCCATCAAAAAAGAGAGAGTGCCTTGAGTGCGATTTGAGGCAGTCTTGAAAGTAAGTTTTAGATTTCCTTATTTGCGAGTCTTTAAGAGGAGGGGCATTTCTAACTGCTAATTGAAATTGCAAGTCAAGGAATGATCCCCAAGCAATGTCCTATTGGCTGAGATTAGAATCATCTTTTATATCAGTCAAGCACTCCTTTAAATGACATTTAATCTTGATTTCTAAGGCCTTGTGATTCTGATTAGTATTTCTGAAAATTCTTCTGTTTTGTTCTAGCCATATCTGCCAACAAATAACCTTTGGAAGGACAGCCCATGCAGTTTTGATTATCTGATTTTTAGGAGGTGGGCCAGGATATATGATTTCCCAATTAGAAAAAAGATCAGCAGTGGAACAAGGAAGCAAAAAGTTGGGATCCAAATTGTGAATAAAGGAGAACTAGATCTGCTTAGAGAAGTTGCATTCAAGGATTAAATGGACTGTTGTCTCTGCATTTTCGTTGCACAACGAGCAGATGGAGGGACCATAGAACCCTTTCCTCTGCAATATGTCATACGTTAGGATTTTTCCATGGCAAAGAAGCCAAGCAAAGAAGTTGACTTTGGGCCATGAAGGAAAACGCCAGACACCCTGCCAAGGTGCTGGGTCGGGGGGGACGTATGGCCTCTCATTCAGCTTGGCATATCCCATGGAGACTACGTAGCCTCTGACATTCCGCTCCCAGCCTTTCGAATCTATTTTCCTCATGTGTGTGGGCGCCAAGCCATGAAGGAGGTCAAGCAATGTGGACCATTTGTTGATCAAATGAGTCGGCACCTCAATACGTTTCCAACCTACCCAAACAGAATCGCTCCAAAGAGAAATATCCCACAACGAACACAACCCCTCTCTATCCATCCGGCATCACAGCGCTCTAATGGAGGCTCTGTCTTCAATTGGGTCCATATTCATGATTTTATCAGTCCAGATGTTGATCTTTTTTTCATTTTCTGGGATCCAGTAGGAGTGTGCATTGATTAAAGGAGCAGCTTTAACATACAATTTAAGGAAAGACGAGTTAGGCAAATGAATCACATTGTCTAAACAGCTAGAATGAGGACCTCTGAAATACTTTTTCCAGAGAGCCAATTGGGCCCAACCAGGCTTGGGCACAATGGTCCTCCAGATAATCTTAGCTGCCATAGCCACATTATGCTGACAGAGGTTTTTGAAATTCAAACCACCCTCCCACAGTGGCTTGGAGATGGTTTCCCAACTAATAAGGGGAATCTTGTTTTCATTCTGTTTTCCTCCCTTCCAAAAGAACCTCCGCATGAACTCTTCCATTTTTTTTAATATGATTGCCAGAGCGAGAAGCCCAAAAATTGAAATAGAGGGAGGCTGGTAAGCACAGATTTAATCAAGACAGATATGCCAGCAGTGTTGAGCCAGGAGTAACCCCAGGCTTGGATCCTAGTCTTGAATTTTTCAAGCTGAGGGAGCCAGTCTTTTCTTGCAGGTCTCTTATGAAAAAAGGAAGTTCCAAGTATTTGAAAGAGGTCCAAGAAGAGGAGGCTGCAAACCCCAAACATCTAGAAATAGCGGAGAGCAATCTGAGCGAAGTGTTCCAGCTGAAGATGTGACATTTTTTCTTATTTATATAGCTGCCTGAGGCCTCACTGAATTCATCCAAAATTGCTTTAAATTTAGAGGCAGAGGAAAGAGAGGCATTACCCAAAAGCAGAGTGTCATCCACAAATAAGGCGTGATTTATGTTTTTGACCGCTCTTGCAATACACAGTCCATTAATATCTTGATCTTGCATCTTTTTGTCTAACAGGAAGCTGAGAACAGAGGCTTGGATGACAAATAGTAGAGGGGAAAGAGGACACCCCTGCCTAAGCCCTCTCGAAGCTTTGAAAAAATCAGTGGCTCTTCCATTTACAAGAGGAGCAATCCATGGCTCTGAGATGCATGCCCGGATCCATTTAATGAAGTTTGCTCCAAAACCAAACTTGCTCATGACTTTTAAAAGAAAGCTATGATTTACTCGATCAAAGGCATTTGCTAAATCGAGTTTAATCACCATACCTTGTTCTTTTCGAAGAAGACTTGAATGAATTGCCTCTTGAACAAGGGTGAAGTTGTCCACGATCTGCCTTCCTTGGATGAAGCCTCCTTGATTCTCCGGAATTATTTTGGGAAGAATGTGCTTCAGTCTATTTGCAATTACTTTGGTGATTAACTTGTACCCAGTATTGCATAAGGAAATCAGACGAAATCTGCTGAAGTTGTTGGCGCCTTTTTCCTTGGGTATGAGGGCTAAGAAAGTGGAGTTTGTGCTGCCTCCTATTTTCTGAGTATTTTGAGACTTTTGAACCATTTTGAGAAGATCCTTTTCAACAATCTGCCAACAAACTTGGAGAAACCTGGCAGAGAAGCCATTCGGCCCAGGGGCCTTATCCGGATCCATATCAAAAAGGGCCTTTTTAACTTCATCTTTAGTGACTTTGGCCTCAAGGATCTCGTTCATACGAGAATAAATTATAGAAGGAATAATGTCTAACAGATCTGAGTATTGGTGCGAATCCTTATCTTCACTATACAAGTTTTGAAAGTGAGAAAAGGATGCTTTCTTAATGTCTTCAAAATCCTTGTGAGTGTTGTTATCCTCCTTAGTCTCAGAAATAGTGTTGAAAAATTTCCTGGCCTGGGCTTGTTTGTGGAAAAAAGCAGTGTTCCTGTCCCTTGCTTTGAGCCAGAGATTTCGAGATTTTAATCTCCAGTATTCTTCTTCAGCTAAGCAGGCCTTATGAAAGCACTGTTGCAAATGAGCCTCTTGATCTAACAACTCCTCTGTGACTATAGCATTCTCCATATGAGTTTGATGAGAGGCAAGAGAGGCTTTAATGGCTTTTCTTTCTGTATCAGGGTTGGACAGGGTTTTGACCCATCGTTTTAGAACTCCTTTTACCCTTCTAAGCTTTTCCTCCCAGATAAAGAAAGGAGATCCTTTGACAGGTTGACTCCAACATTCCTTGACTGTTTGCATGAAGTCTGGCTCCTTGACCCAGAGGGGACTAAATCTAAAGGGAATAGGACCCAGATCAAGATGGGCTAGGATCTCTAGCTTTAAGGGCTTATGGTCTGAGATGCTCCTAGAAAGAATGTGCATTCTAGGTTCTAAACCTAGTAATAGATAGGAGCTTTGAATGAAAAATCTATCTAATTTGGCAGCAATATGACCAGGACCCACTCTTTTGTTAGACCAAGAGTACTTACCGGAAGAAGGTTTGATATCCAGCAAGTCCCAATCCTGCATAAGATCCTCCGCCCATTCCCTTGCCGGATCTCGGACTGCACTGCCTCCCCTTTTTTCAGACGAGTGAAGAGTGAGATTGAGGTCTCCAGCAATAATTATATTTTCCAGGTTTATCAAGTCTGCTTGGTGCCTTATAGAATCCCAACAATCCTTTTTTTCCCCGACATTGACTGGAGAGTATACATTGAAAAGGAAAAAGATTTCCTTAGTATCCAGATTCTGCATTTTCAGCAACAACCAGTGAGTATTACTAGCCTCAAATATGACTGCAAATTTGCTGGATTTCCATAGAGTGCCAATCCCTCATGAGGCGCCCCGGGCAGAGATTGCTCTTGCTTCACTTTTAAACCAAAGTTTCTTGCTTGCTTGCAGGAAGATTATGTCTTCCAGCATAGTGTCCTTGATGAGAAGTATGTCTAGAGTTTCTGTTCTTATTAAGCTTCTCATGGCTTCTTCCTTAACTTTACTCCCCATACCTCTACAATTCCGGGAGATGACCTTCATTATTTATGTTTCTGGTGGGCTCCCTTGGAGCCTTGGGGCTGATTTTGCAAGATCCGAGGCTTTGAGGCTAGCAGTTTTTCCAGAGTTGGCTGGCTACCCTGTAGCTTATCTTTGTAAGTCTCCTGCTCTCTTTTTTCCCTGTTAGTTTTACAGCCTCTTGTAGATATTCTTACTGAGGTTTGGGACTCTCCTATTTCTCCTTCCTCCTCTGACTCGTCCGTTTCCTACTCTTCTTCCTTATCTTCTAAAGTCATACCTTTGGGATCTTCAACACTTGTTCCTTTAAGGGAGGCTGAGGGAGTACCTTTGCTTGGAGAAACTAGTTTTTGGTTCTCGATCTCCTGAGTAGCTTCTGTCTCCTTTTGGACCACCACCTCCTGGGTTTCCTTTGGTTGCGAGCTAAGAGGATCGAACTTATTTTCTAGAGCAGGCTTGGGCGGGATCTGCTGAGCAGAGGCCTAGTGAGGTCCTTTGCCATTAGGGCCTCCCAGATTCTATGTCTTGAGATAAGGTTTGGGGTGCTTGACTTGATTCCATCCGTCCTCCTTCCCCTGCACAGCCTCATTGTTGGTCGGGCAGCCTTTGGCGAAGTGACAATAAACATGGCATTTCCAGCATTTGAAGGGCAGCTGCTTATAGTCCAGTTTCTGCAAGTGCATCCAGCTTTCGAAATTTATTTTGATGGCCTCTGGTAGCCCCACCTCTAGATCTACTTCTACACAGATCCTGGTGCAATCATATTGGTCCTTATTGTTTGCTCGGTCTATAAATTTCCCCAGGGCATTTCCAATGTGCATCAAAGAGTCCCAATTCCAACAATGCACTGGGAGATTTGGAAGTCTAATCGACATCGGGACTGCTTTGGGCACATCTACTGCCGGATCGAAGTTCGGAGTCCATTTATTCAGATACAAACCCCGAGGGCCCATGAAGTAGGGGCCATTTTGGAAGATCAGATCTTTGTCATCCTTTGAAGTGAATTCGAAGAGGAAGTATCTTCTCCCCAGAAAGTAAGAGGTAATGCTTTCTTTGATCAACGACGCCCAGTTTCTGTTGACCCAGCTCTCAGTGGATTTTGAGGACGGCCATAGCCCAGTGAACTGGCCGATGAGAGTCCGTTCAGCCAAAGACAATGCAACTTGGATCAGGGTTTCTAGAGGAAGGGAGATAATAGGAATATCCTCAAGCTTTTTTACAAATTTCGCAGCTTCAGAATTCTTCTTCTTTGGGAGCCCTGCCAAGAGCCGATTGAAGGCCTCAGAAGGTGAGAGCGGCGAAGGAGAAGGTAGAGGTGCCTGGGGAGTGCCCAGCACCTCCATGGTCGCAAGCCCTAGGGAATGAGCTTGTCAAAAGCTAGCAGGCAGCAGCGCGGTCCTCCATGAACCAGTTCGAGCACAGTATGAAGGAGAGCCCCAGGCGGACACGCCCGCAGGGATCAGGGCGGCCGAGAGTGGGCACGCTCGTTGTCTACAGAACGCGCGAGATGCGGATCTTGAGGGTTTGCAGAGCGGGAGCCGAGTTGCCTGACATTTGCTATGTTGTAAACACATTGAGTTCCCAATTCTTGGTTGAGCCCTGTCATGTGCACCAGGTTGCAATGAAACATATACTGAGATATTTACGTGGTACCATTCATTATGGTATAAAATATGATTCTAATGAAGAATGGAAGCTACATGGTTTAACTAATGTTGATTAGGATAGAAGCTATGATGATAGAAAGAACACTTTTGGGTTTTGTTTTAGCTTTGGCTTTTCTATGATTTCATGGTCTATTAGAAAGCAAACTTTTGTTGCTCTGAGTATGGTTGAAGCTGATTATATAGTTGCATGTTCAATTTGTTATGAAGCTATATGGCTTTGAAATTTGTTCAGTGGCTTGTTTGATCAAGTGCTTGAATAAACCATTATATATCCTGATAATCAAAGTTGTGTGGAGATTTTTCGTAACTCGACTTTTCATGAAAGGTCAAACACATTGATATCAAGTATCATTACATATGGAATATTTTCCTGAGGGGAGTTGTGAGGCTTGAGTATGTCCCTAGTGATTAACAGATTGTTGATGTTTTGACAAAGCCATTGTCACAGATGAAGTGTGCTTATTTTATAGAACAACTCAGAGTTGTTGAGAATCCCTCTCTGAGAGAGAGGGAGCAATGATTATATAGCACCATGTGATTTGGAATCTTCCTTAGGTTATAACCGAGGGGCCATTAATTATGGTTGGGAAGATTTTCCCTCACTTAGGTCAGTTGTTTGAGAGGCCATTGATTCTGGTTGGGGAGCTTAGTTTTGAGGCATAAAGTGATCCCTTGGGTCATGGGGACTAAGAGACTAGTTTGTTCGGAGACATTGATTTTGAGATTCTCTCCCTTGGATCATTTGACTGAGAGACTATATAGTGAGGGATTTAGATAAGGATTCCTCCCTAGGGTCGTGGATCGAGAGGCCTTATTTATGGCCGGGGAGATGGACCTTGTGTAACCATTGCATATAGTTGGAGAGTTTGGCCTCATTGATTGATCCCATTGGTCAGTTAGGAACTGACATGGATGTCATTGGGTTTTAACTTATGGGATGTATTTTGATGATATGTATATTTCCTTATGATGTGACTTGTGATCTCTCCCTTGGTAAATTGTTGAGATACCTATGGATTCCTTAGGGAGATTGATCTTGAAAGAGAGAGAGACTTGTACATCTAATCTCTCGCTTAGGTAGTTGTTGAGAGACCTATGCATTGGTTGGGGAAATTGATCTTGAGAGAGAATGAAAAGCACCTACCTAGCTGACAGGGAGTGTTGAAAATTGGTAGCTATGGTCGGTATTTTCATTTACAAAATAAAGGAAAAAATTTGATTTTGAATGTTGACCAAATCATCATAAAGTGCATAAGTTGGCCCCACATGATGAATGGGTTTGACCCCAAGGTCAAAACCCTCTTTCTAAGAAACATATTAACAGAAGCTCGTTGAACTTCATTTCCAATCTCATCACATCCATCACATTGAACTGAAACAAGAAGTCTAATCCACACATGTGATGGAGAAAAGGAGAAGTTCGGTTCTACGTTGACCAACCTTCTATTCTTTTGTTTGACTAGAAGTGACTTGGGATTGTTTGCATCTATTTGACTGATATTTTGATTATATTTGGAGGCTGAAAATTACATAGGTTGATTGACTTTCCTTGAATGAGATTATTCTCTTGCTTCTGGGCCGTTAACGAAAGGACAACCCTGAGATTTTTGGCTGGTTCATTGATTGTGGTCTAGACTAAATTTCAGCCCTCTGTTTTGAGCTACTTCAGGCTAAAATTCAGCCTCTTTGTTGTAGACTTGGACTTTGAACAAAGTTGACTATTTTCTCTCTCCCTTTACTAGTTTGACTTGGATATATTGAGGTCAAAATTTGGAATCTTTTCTGGAATATTTTGACGTAACTTTGATGAATTGAATTCTCTCTGTCATAAGGAAATACTTGTTTGGTTTTCCCCTTGTGGGTTTTTCCTTGGCTCCTAGCCTAAATATTGGTGTCTCTTGTATATTGTTTAATTATTTACTGTGATCTCTATTGTTCCATTGAAGAAAGTGAAAGGTTGAAATTTTTCATGTATAACTGCTTAATGATTGGAATATTGTAAGAAGACTAATTGTATCATTGGAAGTAGTTATTGATTTGAAAAATTTTACTAGTCTTCATTGAACTATAAAAATCAATATCTTTTGGGTCTTTAGCCCACCAACTTGTGCCCAAAACCCACCACTTGGGTACCTTTCCCACAAAACCACTTTTTCATGGGTCAACTCCACATAAACCCAATACCCTAAGGGCTGTGGGAGTACCTCCCAAGCTACACTTATTAACACCATGTGGGTGTCGCGTGGGGTTTGTATGGGTGCCATGTGGTAGCACAATGCCAACATGGCAAGAGTTGAATGACTTGACTTCAAATGGCCATTTCTTCTGAACCAAATGTCAGTTTTTGAAAATTTTTATATCAATGGAAAGGTCGTGATGATCCAGATGCAATGGCAATGTTTATTTTACGTTTTGAGAAGTTTGAAAAAAATGAAGAAATTTTTAGATCCTATTTCTATGAGAGGACTGTGGAGTTTAGGTCATCCACAGTAACACCTCCTTATCCCTTTAGTATGGGCTAGATGGTGGATGGAGGCATGTTACAAAAGGCCACTTCCTTTTCATATCCAAGACCGGGTCTATTTTTGTTGTCGATGACTTATTTCTAAGGCCTAATGATGGGCTTAGAAAGTGCAAGGAAAACTTCTACATCTTCATTTGAATGTGCTCTCGAGTTGGTTTCACTAATCTGATCATGTTCTAGCTATAATGGAATCTTTCTCAAATTCAAACAAAGAATTGTTTTGACTAAACTAGTTCAAAATGTTGATTCATTTATTGTAATTCATATTGTTGGAGTTGTGATTCAAGTTGGAGAAACTTGATCTTGTCCTATGCATCTTGTAGACATAATTGAACATTATTGAGAGTGGCTTTTCTGATTTTGACCATGTCGTCACCAATAGAGAGTAATAGAGTATTTAGTAATACTAACACTTTATCAATTCGAGCCATTTTTCAACAATTTATGGTCAGTAGATGAAGGGTGTTGACTTCTCCTAAAAATGCAACCATTTATAATGTAATGTTATGAAAATGTTGTTTTCATATTACAATTATTCTAATTTTGGAGCTGAATTGATCAAATGGTGTAGTCAATGCATTGAGTTTATGTGGAGGATACCCTATTTATGAGAAAGAATTGATCACTCTACAGATCTCTAATTGAAAGGCTTGGGAATATTATAGTCATACCCCTCTGGGGTCTCATGAGTGGAAGAGAGGCCATTTAAAAGTCATGCATAGGGTCCCATAACTATAATGGCTGAAACAATTTGATAACCAACTGTTGGACAAATATTTGGCCTCTCAATTATCCTTTATTAATCATGTAACACCATTGATCATTAAATCAAAGCCAAATGCAACAATATTATTTTCGAAACATGCTTCCATAACATTGGAGATGGTTATTGAATATTGTAAATGTCAAGTTTATGCTAACTGGGCCATGGAAGATGATTATGATTACCTTAATCTCTGATAATCAAGCAATATCAATCTAGTTGTGTGGATTTGTAATTGGAACCACTTACACTACCATTTAGTCATACATCCTAATATCCCTCAGTATTTTAGCAAGAATGTTGTAGCCATGAGGGTCTCAAATTTATTATGTCAACTTGCGGTTTGTACAAATTTAATAGGTGTTGTGAATTATGTTTACAATTTATAGTTTTCCCTTTATTTTAATGCACACTAATCTATTAGATCTATGAATTTATTGATCACGTGAACAAAGTGGTAATGCTAATCAAATATCACTTTAATTGGTCTCGCCTAGAAGGAGATGAGATTCAACAATCTAACTGTACGAATTACAGAATTAGAGTTGTAGGAAATCGAAGGAAATAGATCTATAGAAGTAACAGTGTTGGAAAAAAAAGTTGAAAGAACTCAAGCTACGGTGATGGAATTCAAGAAACTACTCTATGTTGCAACGAAAGCAATGCTATACTAATCTTATACAAAAGTAAAGCAATCCAATCAACAAAATTGAAATAAGGCAATCTAAGATCCTGCAGGTAATCCTGTGGTCTTGACAACTTCTTTCTTAATCCCTCCTTATTCATTTAATCACGCAAATAACCAACATTATATCTTGAAGAACTAAGCAAAAACAATTATGTTGGGTGTATTCTATAGGAAATCCTATATTTCTACAAGAATTCCTGTAATTCTATAGGAAGCTTCCAAAATGATATCGGTGCAAGAAATCAATGAAAGAAATGTGAAATCAAGCATATGAAACTAATAATAACTCATGGAAACTAAGATCAATACTCAACAAATAATAAATGATATCTTTAAGCACCTACAAGAATATGAAGCTAAGTCAATATAATTGTAATAAGCAAAAAATATAGCAGCTTAAAGAAACATGTGGAAATAAGGTACATAATGTACAATAAGGTTTTTAGAGTGCTTGTGGACGGGCCCTCCCAAAGGTGCTAAGGAACCTCAAGCAAAATCAACTCAGAAAACTTGCAATAGGATCTGCCTTTTCATTAATGGAAAAGTGTCATTACAAAAATGGAAATGTAGAAGCTAGAAATTTGCAAAGTAAAAATACGATTCTCTTCTCCACCAAAAAAGAAAATCTCTTTTACTCGCTCAAGTTCCCATTTTTATACAAAACGTGAGTGAGTAATCTCCTCAATAAGAGGGTTGTGCTTCCCTCCAAAAATTCCCTAGAATCATGGTGATTGTCCTTCTAGGGCTTGTTGTGCATCCTCCTTTGCCTTTACTTGTTAATAACTCCAATTTTCTAGTAATCTTATAGATGTATATTGACATTCATGGGGACAAGGCCCCTATCTTCATGGTAGGATGTTGGTGGGATACTAAAGGAACTCATTTGCCTTCAAAAACTTGTCCACATTAGGATGCTAAGTTTTCCAAAGGTCACAAAAGTCATTAATATGGTTAAATCCCTTAGGTTGACATTTCAACATAAGGAAAGACATGTAAACTAGAAAAATGCACAATAATGAAGATCAAAAGTACATGCATTCTTAGGTGAAAAAGGATATAGAAGGGTCTTTAAATGTAAAACCTAAGGGACCATTACATCCACTTATCTTTCTTAGAATAGTAAAACCATTGTTCAAACAGGTATAAGAAGAAGAACCTAAATGTGATGGACCTCAAGCATGTTCATGTATTGTAGACATGTGGGCAAGTGAAAATATGGGCCATGGTCACAACTCTCCTTAAAACTAACACATATAAAGAAATGTTCGTGGGAGAAGAGATGAAACATTTAATGAGCACACACATAGAGAATCTCAACAACGAGAAGAAATGCCTATTTCATGGAGTTAACCTCTCTTTCATCCCATGATAAGAGAATAGAGGTGTTCATGATTTCATATACTCTACAAGTTTAGATTCCTATGTTGAATCGAGCTCCTTGGTATATTTGCTCCAGTTTACAAAGAGAATAATTGGTGTAATGGAAAATTATAAGAGCTTGTATGAGAATAATACTCATATTATATTCCTCCACTTAGTTTCCACTGCCAATTTGGTGCAAAATAAATTTAATGGCCCACTCAAATTGATGGAAGAGGCATAAAAAATCAATCCAATTGTTAAATAATTCCTTATGAAGAACCAAACTTAAATCTAATTCCTTGAAAATTTTGAGGAGAAAGAGGAAGTAAACCATTTAGAATGAAGTGTAAGAGTGGAATCTTCCAAGTTATAGTGTAGGAATATAATGATATGTACAATCTCAATATAATTACTAGCTCTCTTTTCAATAATTTAAGCATATGATCAAAGATATTCATCTAGCTCCCATTTCTGGAACTTGGAAAAGACTCCCGGGTTTGCGCTACAATGCATAGGGTGGTTTAGATTTAACCTAAGATATGTGACCCATGTTCTAGTCACATTGAGTTCTGGTGCAATGATGCCACCAATACTCACAACCACATCTTAATTCATAAAGAGAAAGGGGCTAGAGTTGAGTTCTAGAGCAGTGATGCCACTAATACTCACAAGCACATCTTCATTCATGGAGAGCAAGAAGCAAGAATGAGATTGGGACAAGAAATGTCCAAGTTAAGGAGATTGCAAAATGGTGACTCTATAACTAGATTTCTTAAGAGAGCATGGGCTTTGATGTCATTATTAAGATGCATAATAAATATGAAAGAACAAGCTTGAATTGCATTTCATTAAACATATATATGTATTATAATACAATGTTTTGACCATTTGATTAATCTTCCAAGGTATTTTGGGTTCTCAATGATGGTTCACATTCCACACCATAACCCTAATGAATTAGGTGTCTAATAGAATAAATAACAACAATATATACATACTTATAACATTTTAGAATTTTCTAGGACTATAAAATCTCATATTTTTCTTTATTCTCCTTAAAGACTATGATTGTTGATAGTGTTATCATCGATGTCAAGGTCAAAGGCCTAAGTAGTTTGAGTTAGTCTAATGAGATCAATGGCAAAGGGCCACAGATCGAGCTAGCCAAATTCGATCAACAATAGAGTGTCGATATGATTGAATCAAATCAATAGTAGAGGGACGAGTATGTTGAGCTAGCTAAACCAATTAAAGTGCAATGGGCCAAGCAAGTCAAGTAGGTTGTTTGAGTAGAAATATCAAGCCATGAAGACCAAGAATATTGAGAATGCTAATTTGGTTAGCCCTTAGCCATCATTCCTAGTCATAGAGAGCTGACAGGATAGTGCCCAAGGACTAATAGTTTATAGAACCATGGAATATTGGCATTGTTCAAAGGCACACATACCCTTTGATAGTTTGATACCAAATATTCAATCTTACTAGTTGGCAAGGGTGAGATGGATGACAAGTGGCAATGTTGATGTGTCATGCTAGGTGGCACTATATGGAAAAACGGGTTACGAGGATAAACTTATTGATGTGGCACCAAGTGGTGAAGATAGGGACGTGACAATAATAAGAGGTTGGGTAAAATAGCATAGGAACTGAACAAAACATCAATGACCAAGATTCACCGTCACCAATAGGATCAACAACTCTTATCAATATTGGGTGCACAACACACATGGGGGTAAAACATGTTTGGGATCACAATGGATCCAATGATAGAGAGAACACGAGATAAATGGTCCAGATGACATTGGGTTCACAACATGAAAAATGTTATGGACAACCACGTGCATAATGGATCCAACGATTGAGATTTCCTAGATCCAACAATCTAGATCCACATTTTTGGGAAATCAAGTGTAGTAGAGATTAATGATTGATTCCTCTTCTTGATATTTACTTATGAATGTTAGTTGTCTTCTTATTACTTATTGTGTTTCCTTCATCAAACAATTATACAAATGTAAAAAACATGAAGATCACAAAGAGACAAAAGACACCAAAATTTAGGCTCCAAGCCAGGGAAAAACCCCACAAGGGGGAACACCCAAAAAATCTTCTCTTATATAATTAGATTAAAATGAGATATCCAAGATCAAGACCAACCTACCACCAAGAGACCAAGTCCAAAACCCTCCTCCAAGCCACCTCCAAAATCAAAATCAACATTGGTCAAACCTTCTTGAAACAGGTTAGAAAAGTTGGACTTGCAACAATGGCCAAATTTTGGCCTACAACTACCTCAGGAAAGTTCAGCCTCTTCCACATAAATTACAATCCACACATGTGAATTGTCACTAGGTCAAAGATTCAGTCAACTTGGATTATTCTCTTTGTTTTTGACTTTGTCTTCTCTCTCCTTTGACTCAAATTTATCCTCTTCTTCGTTGGGTTCAGATATGTTCTTGTTGTGTGCTTGATTGATGTGTCAAACAAGTCAAATCAACCTCTTATATTCAAATAGGTTCCTTTTGGAGGTGCAGGCCAACTTGTCCAAGGAGGGTAGACTTGGTCAACTTGTGGTCTTACGATTAACATAAAAATTCAAATTTCATTTTCTTACAAATGTCCAAATGGGGCATGACTCAAATACATTTTATTTTTACTCAAGGTAAATTCCTTTTGACTCTTTTTCACTATATAAGCATGAAGAACATGCTTTGACATAATATAATAAATATAAATAATGAATATATCAATGATAAATTTACATTATGAAGACTGACTCTAGTTACAACTTCAACACTCCCTCTTAACAAGGGAGGTATTCATAATGAATCAAAAGGATATTCTCAAGTTGAATTATTCATATAAGAAAGGATCTGGATTGATAAGCATCAATGATGATAAGATCATCATAACTAACATTGTCAAACTGCTAAGGCCTTGACAAGTCCACTCTATCTCTCTACTAGATTAGAGCACAATGTTGGGAGGCATTCAATAGGACACCACATCGCCTCTCTAAGGCACATACCCCACTCGGGTGTTCACCAAGGTATGTCCTCACATGACCATTTCCTAATCCGTTGTCATAATACCTAACACAAGGAAATGTCGATCCTTCAGACCATTCTTATATTAGATCAATGTACTTGACTCTTACGACTGCTAGTCCTGGTTACAATACATGTCTCAAGAATGTTGGTCCTTGATGATTATCCAATCCACCATCATCCCTACCCATTTTCATGCACTAGACTTACAATGATTAGTCCTAGCCATAATACATGACACATGGAGAACACAATGTCCATCTTCACTTCCTCTCAATCACGGAGGAGATCCTCACTCCCTCTCAACTAGGGAGGAGATATCTATAAGCACAAGCTTGTGTCAGAAGTACTTATACTCCCCTGCTGCCTATTGATCCATGGAGATCTTGTTTTGTAGCTTCTCGACTCATATCTATATCATACTCTCAAATCACCAAGCACTTCCATCTTCTATGAAAATCCAGGTTCTTGACAATCTTTTTAGAGAATCGTGATAGAATCTAGCATGTTGTCAAATAGTTCATTTTATAGAGCCAAGCTGTTTCATAGGTAATTGTAAAAACTTCCATATCTTCTTCCTTCACGGTGCAACAAAGTCTTGCTTCATGATGTTCCAAGAAATCATACCCAATCCCAAGCATAAATAGCCATCTCTTGTATCTGTGTTCATCATCAACACTACCAATTCAATTGATGTGTCCTAGAATCGAATAAATCAGGGAACCAATTAGTTGTTGGTATATTATAACTTCTTCAACTTATTGCTAGATGGTGTTATCATAGGTATATAATTTGTCATTTGGTCTTCTAGAGGATTTTGATCATAAGCTCTTCTTAGTTTTCTGCCAAGCTTCAAGATACGTAAGATTTTGTCTTCAACTCCCTTCAAAGATAATATCTCCAAATCATGAGTTCTTATAGAATCATTCAATTTGATTCGAAAGTATGAAATCTTCTTTAATCCCGAGGCTCCTTTTTTATGTCTTGTAAGAATCAAGAGTAACCTTTTTAGTTGAGGCAATTATCTTATTATGAGCTTCTTCTTTTACTAGGAGAACTTCTTCAAGACTTGCTTCCATGTTGTCATCTAAAGCTAAGTGGTTATATCTTTAATGCATACTTCAAACTGCGTGCTCTTCTTGTAGAATATGCTTAGCTATGTTATTTGAATTATTTCATCAACTTGTCAAAGTCTAGTCATATAAGAAAAGTTCGTTTCCTAAAATAATCTACACTAGTCATCATATTATCACTAGTTCATTCTTAGATGTATAAGTTTGAATAAATTTTACTAGAATTTGAGATGAATATTCTTTCTAGTTGGAAGAATATTCGGCATGCTGCAAGCTAGATGTTGTCTTCCATTGAAATACATCTTGACTATTATGTTAGTTTCCTAATTGCGATGTTGTTATCTTCCTTTTCCTTGGACAAAAATGTTATCTTTTTCTGAATCTTCATAATGAAAGCTTGTAAGACATGAATCTATCTATTATATGCAAATTTAACTTAGTGCTTCTTCTATAGTTCTGTGATGGATTCTATGTAGACAACTATGAAGGAAACTCCTTTCTTACTTAAGTGAGTTTATTCTTTATTGTAGATGACTTATGATGTCCCTCTTAATTTTGATTTCCATAAAAATACTTAATTTACGAATCCCATTAGAATTATATGCTAGCTCCATAACTACCTTGCCAAAAACAAATACTATTTTATCTATCATGTTAAGAAATAGAAAACTAACTGCAAACTTGGTATAAAGATGAATTGTAGAGCTATGTACACCTGCCACAATATTCATTGATGTTAGTAGTAGAGATCCTTATTGTCCTCGACCTTAGGTTTCTTTGGAGCTTCTTTATCTTCAACTATTAATGCTTCATTTCTATCCTTCCTGTTATTGCTCTTATTGTTCTTAGAGTTCTTGGGCCAATCCCTCTTATAATGTCCATATTCATGACAACCATAACATTGAATTTTGGACATATCCTTATTTATATGAGATATTTTTCCATGAGATCCAAATTTTACAAAATTATTTCTTGACTTGGCTGTAAAAGCTTGAGAATTTTCATTGTTTGGTTTAGTGTCAAATTTAGCCTTCAACCTTGTTTCTTTTAGAACACATAGAGTCCATAGTTCTTCAAAAGTTGGAGTGTCCTATGGATGCCTCCTACAAATTCATCCCAAGTTGGAGGTAGAGCATTGATTAGAAAAGTGATTAACTCATCAGATATGGTTTCTCCAATTCCTTGAAGTTGATATTTTATTTTTGATATTCTCACAAAGTATGAAGCTACATGTTCTTCTTCTAACATTGTTGTTATGTAGAGTTGATTCCTTAAAGAGATCTTTTGGTCGGTTGTGTTGATGAAGTACAATTTGACCAATTTATCATAGACTTCCTTGGATGTAGTCAAATCTGAAACAAAATAAATGAGATGATCCTTGATGGATTCAAAGAGAATCCTTTGAGCTCTAATTTCTCCCTTATTGTATTTGGCTACTTCTTGAGCATTTTTCTTGTCTAGTATTGTAAATTTTCCTTCAACAAATTGCATGACTTCATTTTCTTTAAGGACTAAATTGATCCTATTTTTCCAATACTTGAAATTTGATGCTCTACCAATATTATTCCATTCCGTGCAAATAGATGCCATTTTATTGTGAGAATTAAACATGGAGAATAGAAGAGTACTTACTTGTGAGTGAGAGATAAAGTTTCTACAATAATACTGTTATGCAACCAACTCACAAATAGATAGATCAACGACTTAAAAATTATCCTCTTTGAGGGGGAAACCTCATTTACATTACATAAATGAACAATTCTTGTATGATTCAAATGACAAACCTCCTTTCTATATGTAGGAGTCTAAGAGGTCACAATATAATCATAATAATGTAAGGGAACAACAATAACATTAGTGGGCTTCTATGGGGCACAATAATAACAATATGGGGACTACATGGGCACAACAATAACAATAATGGGGCTACACTAACAATAACAATAAGGGGATATACTATTATTATAGGGACCTAACATGCCCCTCCCCTTCAAAAAAGTGGTGTCCTCAACACTTGAGTAGTTCTTCATGTTTCTATATAGAATTCTCATCCTCCCTTGTGAAATCTTTAGCGGGTAAGTTCTTCCACCTAATGAGATACTCTGAAATTAATCGATTTCGTAGTTGTCGAGTTCTTATTTCCGTGACTGCTTTAGGTTCCAATATGATTTTTCCTTTGTCATCAAGTTATGGAAATATAGTTTGAATTGGGAGCTTGTCACCTATAACCTTCTTTAAGCATGAAACATGGAAAACTAGGTGCACTCAAGAAGATGCAGGAAGCTCCAATTTGTATGGCATAGTACCAATAGTTTGCAACACCTTATAAGGACCATAGTACTTTGGTGATAATTTATTATGCTTCTTAGATTTCTTGAGGGACATTTTTTTGTATGGTTGTAGGCGTAAAAATACCCACTCACCTACATCAAAACATCTTTCGTTGCGATACTGATATGGTTGTTGTTTCATTCGATTTTGCACCAAAGTGAGGTTATCCTTTAAGAGTTGGAGAACTTCTTGTTGATGCTCAATGTGATCTTCCACTGCTTGAACCTTAGAATTTTCTCTTAAATATGATGTGATGGACAGTGGATGATATCCATAAAGTTCCATAAATGGGGTCAATTTTGTTGCAGTATGGAAGGAAGTGTTATACCACCCTTCAACCAAAGGTAACCACTTGACCCATTGTGTTTGCTTATCAAATAAAAAGCAATGAAGTATCCTTCCAAACATTTGTTCACTATTTCAGTTTGCCCATCATATTGAGGATGATAAGATGAGTTATGAGCTAATTGATTACCTAGGCAAGAAAATAATTCCACCAAAAAATTTCCAGTGAAAATGGGATCTCTGTCGCTTACAATAATCTTTGGGTTTCCATATATCTTTTGAATTATTTCCATAAATGCGGTAGCAACTGATATGGATTTAAATGGATGAGATAATGCAAAAAAGCGTGCATACTTCGTAAGTCTATCAACTACCACCATGATGACACTCTTTCCTTCAGACTTGGTTAAATCTGTGATAAAATCCATTGAAACCTCCTCCCAATGTTGACTTGGAATGGATAAAGGTTCTAATAGACCCGGGGTCTTAATTGTCTTAACTTTATTTTGTTGGCAAACCAAACATTTCACCACAAACTTTTGAATATCAAATTTAAGGCCATCCCAAAAAAAAAACTTCTTGACCTTGGGGTAAGTTTTTAAAAATCCCTAGTGCCCTCCTAAGGGAGAGGTGTGCAATTCCAAAATAATCTTTTATTTGAGTTGGGAATTCTTACAAAGATATAAGTGATCTCTGTACCATAATGAATCATTTTTCCAGCTGAATGTATCAGATGTATTGGGATCTTGCTGTAACTTTTGAATGAGTGTCCACACTTCTTCGTCATTCTTCCATTCATCCCTTGCTTCAGTTATCCAATCTGGTTGGATAATAGAAATGGCACAAAGAAATGCTTCCACATCCTCATCCTTTCTTGAGAGTGCATCTGCAACAACATTTTGCTTCCCTTTTTTGTAGATGATTTCAAAGTCATAACCCAACATTTTTGTGACCCATTTTTGCTGCTCTTTTGAATATAATCTTTGTTCCAAAAAGTATTTAAGACTATCATGATCTGTTTTTACCTTGAAGTGTCTTCCCATTAGGTAAGTTCACCATTGCTTTAGTGCATGTAGTATTTCCAACATTTCCTTCTCATAAATAGGTTTGTGTAAATATTTTCCTTTGATTGGATGAATTTCAAAAGCAATGGGTCTTCCTTCTTGCATTAAAACAACAACAATTCCATTTCCTAAGGAATCACATTCCATAATAAAAGTTTTTGCGAAGTTTGGAGTAGCTAAAATGGTGTTTGGCACATTGCCTCTTTAAGACGCTCAAAGGCCTTAATTGCTTCTGGAGTCCAAGAAAATGCATCTTTCTCCAGTAATGTTGTTATAGGTGTTGCTATTCTCCTATAATCCTGAAAAAACTTACGATAATACCCTGTCAACCTGAGAAATCCTCGCATATGCTTTATGGTTGTGGGGATTTTCCATTCCTTAATGGATTTAATTTTGTTAGGGTCTACCTTAACACCCTCATGAGATACAATATGACCCAAATATTCCACCTTATGTACTCCAAAGAAACATTTGGAGGTTTTTGCATATAATTGTTTCTCCTCCAATAGTTTGAGCACCCTGTCAACATGTTGAACATGATCCTTCCAAGGCTTGCTATAGATTAATATATCATCAAAAAATACTAACACAATTTTTCTAAGCAAGGGTTTGAAAATGGAATTCATCAAGCCTTGAAATGTATAAGGTGCATTGGTAAGGCCAAAAGGCATGACAAAAAATTCATAATGACCCTAATGAGTTCTAAATGTTGTTTTTAGAATGTCTTCAGTCTTCATTATAATTTGATGATATCCTGAACGAAGATCCAACTTGGTTAAGTAAATTGCTCCATGTAATCCATCCAATAATTCATCAATGACAGGAATGGGAAATTTTTCTTTAATAGTGAGCTTTTTGAGCTCCCTAAAATCCAGACACATGCGCCATGATCCATCCTTCTTGTGCACCAATACTACTGGAGCCAAAAAATAACTTTGACTAGGTTGAATTATACCGGCCTCTAGCATTTCTTCAACCATATGTTTAATTTCACTCTTTTGGGCATAGGGATATATGTAAGGCCTGATGTTTGGAGGAACACTTATTGGAATCAAATTCATAGCACGATCATGATCACGAATAGGTGGGAGGCATTTGGGAGTCTCAAATACCTCGGAAAGTTTATCCAAAACTTTTTGGAGATCTGGAGAAATAGATGATTTCAATGTTTGAACATCTAGTGAGAATAATTGTGCAATCATGCCCCGTTTTTATTTCTTTAGAAGTTTTTTCATTCCATTAGAGCTAATTATCTTTCCTGGTTTCCCTGTGATACCTCGTGACTCGAATTCTTTTCCTTCCCAAAAAAATTTCAAGAAAAGTTCTTGAAAAGTAAAATCTATCGGACCCAAAGATTGTAACCATTGGACTCCTAGTATAACATCAACACCACCCATTGGAATAGAGAGCATTGGACTATTCAATACATATTCCCCCATGGTTAGCTTGATATTATGGCACTTTCCAAAGAAATTTATAGTTCCTCCATTTGCAACCATCACTTGACACTCTGGTGCTAGGTATAGGAAGCAATTCAATTCCTTGGCTATCTTACAATGAATAAAATTACGGGTACTACCCGAATCAATCAACATTATTACCTTTTTCTACTTGATATGTCCTTTTATCTTGAGAGTTCGAGGAGTGGCAATTACTGCCAATGCATTACAAGATATGGTCAGACTTATTTCTTCTTTCTCTAGGGTTGGTTCCTGGTGTATATCCTATTCTTTTGAAGTTTATTGTTCCTTTTCTTCCTCCTCTTCAGAATCTATGCAAAATAATTTATTCTCAGCACACTTATGACCTTCAGTGTATTTTCTATCACAACTGTAGCAAAGCCCTTTTGCTCTTTTTTCTTCCAATTGTTGTGGTGTCAACCTTGTAGGTTGTGGAAGGCTAGCAGTAGCAACACTTCCATATTTATAGTTCTGAGGGGTAGGCTTCCTTGTTTTTTTTTTCTATGTTAAGACTAACCTAAGTACCCACGGGGGATTTGAACCGGTGACCTATCGCAAGGAGTGTCTTAACAAAGCACCCATTCACCGTCAATCCAAAGCCCCATGGGCGGGTAGGCTTCCTTGTTGCCATAATTGTGCTTTCAATTTTTCTTTCTAACTTGAATTTCTTCTCCAATGAATAAGGTTCCCAAAGGTGAACCTCACGTTGGATGTTATCCTTTAATGTCCCTATGAACACATCAATCATATGCTCCTCACGAATGTCATTTACCCTTATTCAATTTTTTGAAGTCCTCAATGTGCTCCACCATTAAACCCTTTTGTTTGAGATTTATCAATTGGTTAAGTAAGGTGTTGCTCTTTGTATCCTCATAATGTGCTATCATTTCCTACGTAAAAATTGACCAAGTGACAAGTGGTTGACGAGAACAAAGCCATTAATACCATACAAACTAATTGGGTTATAATTGTAAAGTTGCAATGCGTACCTTTTGTGTGTGTTGCAAATTATGGAGATCAAAATATTGCTCCATCTGTAGTATCCATGTTACTAGATCCTTGCCATTAAACTTCCTCATATCGATGTTTGGAATATGGTGGGTCTTAAATCCAACGTTAGAGTCTATGAAATCGTGATTAACATTTCTTTTGTTCTCATCATGAGTTTCATCTAATACCTTTTCGCCATTAGGAAAAATTTCTTGTAGCAACTTTGTCAAACCTTCCTTTAAACCTTCCATGTTTGCTTTTAAACCATTCTTCCAATCTTCATGTTGCTTTTCATTTTTGCTTCTATACCATCCATATTAGATTTCATGCCACCCTTCAAACCTTCCATGTCTTATTTTAAACTATTCTTCAAACCATCCATCTTAGCTTCCATTTCATTTTTGGTTACTCTTTGTGAGAACGAAATTTGTTGCACTTGATCTCACAGTTTTGATATATCATGTTGTATTTCTTCCTCTTCTTCATGTATCATAGAAGAGATTTATGGTTTCTTACTACGTGTGTCCATTTTTTTTTTTGTTTCTAGGCATTTTGAAATCAAGCAATGATATATATCCTTCACTATGCCCTTTGAATCACTTCAAATTGATTTCTCAAACAAAAGTTATGCAAAATTTAAAAAATACACACCTTTTTCTTGCTTTCTAGGAGCTATATATTGCCACTATTGTATCTCTATACTTTCAAATCTTCAAGATCTGAAATTTATTCCTATGGTAGCTATATGAGTCCTCTTTCTAACCCCACAAGTCTGATCAAGATTGGATTCTTCAAGAAATAGTTATGCCAAATATCCCACAATGACCTGCTTATGGACTAGTTCAGTAAAGTGAAGTTGTACGAGATGCCACATGTCACTGTTTAAACCTTCGGCCTTGAAATTGCTACAAAAAAAACTACAGTCCGTGCAATTTTGGCCAATTTTTACGTAATTCAAATCCGATGTTTGAAATGAAAGTTATGACGATTTTCCCTAGGTCACCTGTTTGAGACAGAATTATGGAGCCTGCAAAAACCCTAATTTCCTCAGAACATTTCTCCGAAAATATAGTGAACCAATATCTAAATTTTTTACAAAAAGTTCTCTGAGATTTCGGCTCCACGTGGTAAAACTTTTAGCTTCTGAATCTTCTTAGAAAAAAAGTTATAGTGAAAATTCCAAGATGACCAGTTTGAAGAAGAGAAACCCTAGAATCCAAAGCTATGATACCAAATGTTATGCAACTAGCTCACAAATAGATAGATCAATGACTTAAAAATTATCCTCTTCAAGGGTAAAACATCCTTTACATTACATAAATGAACAATTTTTGGATGATTCAAATGACAAAACCTCCTTTCTATATATAGGAGTCTAAGGGGTCACAATATAATCAGAGCCTACATAACAATAATAATATAAGGGCATAACAATAACATTAGTGGGCTTCTATGGGGCACAATAATTACAATATGGGGACTACATGGGAACAACAATAATAATAAGGGGGATACAGTAACAATAACAATAAGGGGATACACTAGTATTATAGGGACCTGACAAATACCTTCAAGAATGGATGAGAGTTGCTAACGTTGTCTTCAAGAGATCTTTAAGAGAGTGATATTTGAGCCTCCTTCTTAGCTTTGATAGAGAGAGATAACTACTAAAAGGTTGTATTCAGATATGCCAACAAGTTGTGATCTTCAAGCTGCCTTCCTTCACCTTAGCTCTAATACCATGTTGAGAAATCAAGTGTAGTAGAGATTAATGCTTGATTCCTATTTTTGAAAATTACTTGTGAATGATAGCTATCTTCTTATTACTTGTTACGTTTCCTTCATCAAGAAATTATATAAATGTACAAAACATGAAGATCACAAAGAGACAAAAGAAACCAAAATTTAGGCTTCAGGCCAGGGCAAAACCCCATAAGGGGGAAACCTGATGATCCTTCTCTTATATAATTAGATCAAAATGAGATATCCAAGATCAATACCAAGGCCATGACTAATCTACCACCAAGAGACCAAGTCTAAAACCTTCCTTGAAGTCACCTCCAAAATCAAAGTCAATGATGTTCAAACCTACCCCAAACTGGTCAAATCTTAGAAATTTTGGACCTACAACAAGGGCCAAATTCCAGCCTACAACAACCTCAGAAAAGTTTGGCCTCTTCCACAGAAATTACAGTCCACACGTGCAAGCTATCACTAGGTCAAAGATTTGGTCAACTTGAAATATTTTCCTTGTTTTTGACTTTGTCTTCTCTCTCTCCTTTGACTCAGATTTATCCTCTTCTTCACAAAGTTCAAATCTGTTCTTGTTGTGTGCTTGATTGATGTGTCAAATAAGTCAAATTTCCCTCTTATATATAGTTGTCCTGAAGGTCAAATAGGTGTCTTTTGGAGGCCCATGCCAACTTGTACAAGGAGGGTTGACTTGATCAACTTTTGGTCTTACGATTCACATAAAATTTCAAAGTTCATTTTCTTACAAATGTCCAAATGGGACATGACTCATACATTTTATTTTGACTCAAGATAAATTCTTTTTGACTCTTTTTGACTTTATAAGCATGAGGAACATGCTTTGATAAAATATAATAAATATAAATATAAATATAAATATAATGAATATATCAATGATAAATTTGTGTTATGAAGACCGACTCTAATAAAAACTTCAACACACATTGAGCTCACACATGCCTGGTAATTAATGTAAGAAATACATCTGATCTAGTATGATGTGGATGATAGGTGGAAAATATTGTGACTTGGTAGCAAAGGAGGATGACACATAACAAGTGTTTCTAACATATTTGTAAGACTGAACCAATGGTGGGTTAGACGAGTCAAGTCCGATTAGATACAATGGATTATGTGGCAAATATAGTGGCAGGTGATGTGGCAAGGTGTGCCATATTGGGCCACATGCATTCAAAGCTCCTAAACAAACTTGTTTTTTGTCTATAGGGTTATTCTAATATCCAATAAGGCATAGCTCTAGGTCATGGTGGGAGGTCATGTGAAACTAAGCTATGGCACTTACAAGGTTAAGGGTTTTGATTCTTGGCAAGTTGGAGAAGAAGCATAGAATGATTTTTTTTGATGCACAATATGATTAACTAACTGCTACAATGAATGGTCATGTGAGGTTAAGGTGCCCAACCTTGAGTCCCATGGGTATATTGATGTGCCAAAAAATTGTAAAATAACTGCATGCCAAGCCTTCTGATGCATAATATGCTTAAGTTTATGATCATAACTATTAGTCATGAAAGAAAGAGCTTAACCCAAGAGCTAGTGGCATATCCCCATGAAAGAATAAGGAGCAGACCTGAGGTCCTGCTTTGTGATCATATACATGTGGAAATGTAAAAGTGCAAAGACAAAATGGAAGATATAGTCAATGAAACATAAGAGTAAAGCAATGTTGTGTGCAAAAAGATATTTCTCACTATCCTATCAAGATTGCAGAATGAGACTTAGTCGATGCACAAAACCATGGGTTAATATTATGGGTTGATACCCATGGTAAAAGAAAAGGCTCGTGGAAGAGATCATGGTGTATAAGTACATGATTGAAAATTGGTGATGTTCTTGATACTATGAATATGTGAGAGGGAGTAACTGAGATACTAAGAGACTATGCAAAGAAGAGAGAGTATTGAGTTTGGGTACAACAAAATTACTATGAAAGTGTAAGAGGGACTGCAAGAGTGAGATCTAAAAAAATTACATTTTTTGAGTGATTGTAGCAACTAGAATGATTCCCGAGAAGATAGAGAAATAGTAGAATAGATAGTAGATCTGACTATAACAAAAAATATTTAAATCAAAGATCAAGAGGGGACTAGAGTTCCCTATAGGTGGGTGCCTACAAAACCTTGGGAATTGGTATCTCTAGCAGGCTGTAGCCTAAAAATTTGAAAGGGGATAGGTGTCTCATGCAAGTGGGTGCTTACAAACCTTGTACCTATGGGTTGGTTCTTGCAATCATCATCTAAATATGAAACTATTTTGTGGTTTCCTCCTGTATGGGTTTCCATGTTAAATCTCTTATGTTATATGTGTTAATTTGATTATGTGTGTCTTAGAGAAAGATTTCGGCGAAAATCACATGGAAAGTCATTTGTCGACGCGTTTCGAACCAACCAGTGTGGTTCATCGTCAGGACAAGTTGAAGAACAGATCTAGCGTAGCATGTTATATAGACCGAGCAGAGCCTCCAACGGCTAGTTTGACCAGCCGCTAATATTGACCAAGGGACTAGGATCAAAATACAATAGGAAAATTAGTTTCTAAGACTAAATTAAGGGAGAATGAAATAATAAAAATAACAAATTAAACAAATAAACAGATATAAAAAACTCACGAAATAAAAATAAAATAAACTAAAACAAATGAGAACAGATAAATAAGAGTTAAAACGCGCATGGATCAATGGAATAAAACGCATACCAATAGTAAAAATAAAAATAAAACAAATAAATTAATTAATTAATTAATAAAAATTAAAACTTAGTAATGAAAAATAATAATAAAGCTCTAAGAATAATGAAATCAAATAATAAATAAAGGGGAATAAAACTTAACTAAATGACCAAAGGTAAAGAATAAATACCTAAATGAAAATAAATAATAAGAATAGAAATAAAAATAAAATAATTAATAAAAGTAATAATAATATTAATAATAAATTAATTAATTAAAACTAAAAATTAATAATAAAATAATAAGTGAATTAAAATAATAACCATAATAATACGAAAAATAATAAAAATAAAATTAAATTGAATAACCAAATGAGGATAAAACAAAATTGAAAGAAAAATAAAAATAATAGTATAAATAAATAAATAAATAAAAATAATAATAAAAAATAAATTAAAATAACTAAATTAATAATAATTACTAATAATAATAATAATAATAAAAACAAATAAAGTAATCAAGTAATAAATAAAGGGGGAATAAAACCTAACTGAATGACCAAAGGTAAAGAATAAATACCTAAATGAAAATAAATAATAAAAATAGAAATAAAAATAAATTAATTAATAAAAAGTAATAATAATATTAATAATAGTAATAATAATAATAAATTAATTAATTAAAACTAAAAATTAATAAGTGAATTAAAATAATAACCATAATAATACGAAAAATAAAAATAAAAAGAATAAAATTAAATTGAATAACCAAATGAGGATAAAACAAAACTGAAAGAAAAAATAAAAATAATAGTATAAATAAATAAATAAATAAATAAATAAATAAAATAAAAATAATAATAAAAATAACTAAATTAATAAAAATTACTAATAATAATAATAATAATAACAAATAAAGTAAGAAAATAAAAGGGAAAAAATAGGTGTATAGAGTAATGTGTACAGTTAAATACAATAAAAATAGCGAGTTAAATAGTAAAATAGAAAAGCAATATAAGTAGAAAAAAGCTACACTGAGGTAGGATTCCTTCTTCCTTATGTTCAAGGGACCACAGATAGAATTGGTAGGATTCTCAGGAGACATAGTATCCCGGTATCCTTCAGGCCCCTGAACACCATCCGTTCGTCTCTCAGATCGGTGAAGGATCCCATCGACCCTAAGGATATGAAAGGTGTTTATTTGATCCCTTGTTCGTGCGGGACCCCCTATATTGGGGAGACTGGTCGTTCCTTTAATCAGAGGATTAGTGAGCACGCAGCGGATCTGAGGCATAGGAGATTTAAGTCATCCGCTTTGGCTGAACATGCGGAGAAAACCAATCATCATGTTTGTATCGAAGAAGCGAGTGTTATTGCTAAGATTCCGCATTTCCATCATCGTAAATTCAGGGAAGCGCTAGAGATTGAAAAGAGACCTAGTAATCTCAATAGGGATGATGGTTGGAAAGTCAGTAGGTGTTGGGTCCCTGCCCTCTCCTCCTAGTGTTTTCCGTCCTCGTTGGTTTTTATATTGTTCTCCTTTTTTATATTTTCGTCATTATTTCGCCTCTCCTAATTTTATTTATGGACCTCAGTGTAGCTTTTTTCTACTTATATTGCTTTTCTATTTTACTATTTAACTCGCTATTTTTATTGTATTTAACTGTACACATTACTCTATACACCTATTTTTTCCCTTTTATTTTCTTACTTTATTTGTTATTATTATTATTATTATTATTATTAGTAATTTTTATTAATTTAGTTATTTTTATTATTATTTTTATTTTATTTATTTATTTATTTATACTATTATTTTTATTTTTTCTTTCAGTTTTGTTTTATCCTCATTTGGTTATTCAATTTAATTTTATTCTTTTTATTTTTATTTTTCGTATTATTATGGTTATTATTTTAATTCACTTATCAATTTTTAGTTTTAATTAATTAATTAATTATTATTATTACTATTATTAATATTATTATTACTTTTTATTAATTAATTTATTTTTATTTCTATTCTTATTATTTATTTTCATTTAGGTATTTATTCTTTACCTTTGGTCATTCAGTTAGGTTTTATTCCCCCTTTATTTATTACTTGATTACTTTATTTGTTTTTATTATTATTATTATTATTATTATTATTAGTAATTATTATTAATTTAGTTATTTTAATTTATTTTTTATTATTATTTTTATTTATTTATACTATTATTTTTATTTTGTCTTTCAGTTTTGTTTTATCCTCATTTGGTTATTCAATTTTATTTTATTTTTATTATTTTTCGTATTATTATGGTTATTATTTTAATTCACTTATTATTTTATTATTAATTTTTAGTTTTAATTAATTAATTTATTATTATTATTATTAATATTATTATTACTTTTATTAATTATTTTATTTTTATTTCTATTCTTATTATTTATTTTCATTTAGGTATTTATTCTTTACCTTTGGTCATTCAGTTAGGTTTTATTCCCCCTTTATTTATTATTTGATTTCATTATTCTTAGAGCTTTATTATTATTTTTCATTACTAAGTTTTATTTTTTATTAATTAATTAATTAATTAATTTGTTTTATTTTTATTTTTACTATTGGTATGCGTTTTATTCCATTGATCCATGCGCGTTTTAACTCTTATTTATCTGTTCTCATTTGTTTTAGTTTATTTGATTGTGGATTTATTTTATTTTTATTTCGTGAGTTTTTTATATCTGTTTATTTGTTTAATTTGTTATTTTTATTATTTCATTCTCCCTTAATTTAGTCTTAGAAACTAATTTTCCTACTGTATTTTGATCCTGGTCCCTTGGTCAATATTAGCGGCTGGTCAAACTAGCCGTTGGAGGCTCTGCTCGGTCTTTATAACATGCTACGCTAGATCTGTCCTTCAACTTGTCCTGACGATGAACCACACTGGTTGGTTCGAAACGCGTCGACAAATGACTTTCCATGTGATTTTCGCCGAAATCTTTCTCTAACTTAATATGGATCACAGAAGCCTAAACTCTATTATGTGTGTCTTATCATTAATTTCTCATTTGGAGACAGTGAACACACACACACACACACGTGTGTGTGCATGCATATAAGTGTAGAAGGGAAGGTATTATATAGTATGAAGAAATAAGAATATTGATTCAACCCCCTCTCAACATTCAACAATGATTGACATATCGATTAAAATTATGGTCTACTAATATAACAATGAAAGTTAACAAAGACTAACGCAAATGTAATTATGAATCCATTCTTGTATACACTCTACCACATGGATATGTCATTGTAATAATATCCTATAATCCTTAGTCCTTATCTTGCTGGAAACAATTAATTAAATACTGCTTGTGCCAAGGACATTTTAGGGTTTTCTATGCTATGGTTGCCTTATGGTTTCCTATGCTCTCTCCATGTCAATGGTAGCAGAAGGTGGGAGGAACAAGAGCTCTTCCTCCAACACCTTCTCAGATGAGACAACATGTAAGTCCATAGTAGTGGTGATGGGAAAGAAATAAATATTATCATGATTTGAATCTTCTAAGTTCATGAAGAAATTGGATTGTATCCTATGTGTCAAGATCCATTGATTTTTTGTGCATAAGCAATCCATTATTTTTTATAGTTACACTATGATTGAACAACTTATTGGACTTTAACCTTCCCCTTATGAAATGGAACTTTTATTCCAACAAAATTTAATAAAGCTTATAAAAGGTAATTTGTTAGTATTTTTTTGTAGTATGGGTTATTATGCCTTTTTGTTCAAACTTAAGGGAAATGGGATCTTATCTTTTGTAACATCCCTTGCTTCATAAGAACAATGAAGACATATCTTAATTTCTCATCCTCAAATTTTGACCTTGAAGTTGGCATTCCCATTGTTGTTCTAGTTTGGGTGTGCTTTCCCCATCTCCCTTTAAATTGTTGGGAAGACTTGATTCAGAATTTGCACCAAATGATTCAATATATTAATTTGGATTCTTTAACAAGGTTATTAATTACTTGCAAATGTGATTAAAATTGGCTTAATTATTAAAATTCAACATTTCAAGACAAAGTAAAACAAAAATTGAAATAACATATGCAATGCTCAATAAATTGATACCAGAATTCACCCTCATGAGCTATATCTCCTAGTTTGCTTCAATTGATTGTTTGGTCTCTTAAAGAGGATTATGGTACATCATTTCACCTTTACATTAGAAAATGTCATTAAATATACAAAAACATGGATTCTTCTTGTAGTAAATGGATTCCGGCTTGCCTACCCTCCCAATGAAGGGGTTTCTCCTTCGAAAAAGACTTTGGTTAAGAAGAAGGAAATGAATGGTAGAAATAATTCCCAACTAATTTATGAAAACCCCAACTAAACTACATTTATGTATGCAATGTAAACATTTTGATAGAAAGAAAATGGGTTGAGTAATGGGACATAGATTCGAGAGGGATGGGGTGATTACTTCCTAGAGAGATTACTTATCGTGGTGATTGCTTGCTGGAAATAATATTAGTGTATAGAAAATTCAAATGAGGAATAACAGGCTGCCAACTAGCAAGAAATGTTGGCCTCTTATTGCATTAATTAAACAAAAAAATACATTTAAAAACAACCGAGGGAATAGTTGGACAAGTGGCACACTCCACATTGGCTACTAAAATCTTGTTGGTAGGAGTTACTACCAAGAGGAAGCTAGAGAAAGAGAAACTGAATTGCTGGAAAGGAGGAAACTTAGTAGGGAATTGAAAAGGTCAAGGGAATTTGAACAATCAAGAGGAGGAATTCAACTTTCTAGGATTTTTTTGGAGTAGCAAGAGGAAGAAAAACATGGAGAGGGAAAATAAGGAAAAAGACAGATGGCATGAAGAAGAGCACAAGCAACAAGAGGAAAAGAGGAAATCAAATGCTAAGAAAAGGGTTGAACAACAAAAATGCATGATTTTTTTGGTCGCAAAGGAATAAGAATAAATCATGAGGTGAGGAATTTATTGCCTCTCAGGTTCCTGTTGCCCTATATGGTGGATATGGTGTTTTTTAGGAGTTCCCTAAGGGCTGGGGTGGAGGAATTGATCCTAGAAAAATTCTGGAGGATTTAGGGATGTTTCTTTGTTGTATGTGGATTTTACAGTGAGTTATGGAATTCTTGACTTGGTTGGAACCATAGTGTTGTGTTCTGAAGGGTGGAGATAGTGGTCTCTAGAATCCCTATGCATTTTGTTGACTTTAATTCAATTGGTGGTAGAGATGGATGAATTTTTGGAGTCCCTATTTTAGCTAATGGATCTATTTAATCCCTAAAGAAAAATATCCATCAACCTATGGAATACGGCCCAGGGGTGGAAACTACAAGAGAGACTTGGTTGTGTTTGTCTATGGTTGGGTGGAGAATAATAGTCCCAGACTCAACGACCCATTAGTTTTGAGATAAGTATCTCTCATGTTCTCATGAAATAAATAATATATATATATATATATATATATATATATATAGATATGTATGTATGTATGTATGTATGTATACATACATACATACATACATATATATATATATACATCTCTCTATATAAATATATATGTATATACATATATATGTATATACATATATATGTATATACATATATATTTATATAGAGAGATGTATATATATATATATGTATGTATGTATGTATGTATGTATACATACATACATACATACATACATACATATATATATATATATATATATATATATATATATATATATATATATATATATATATATATCTGTGTGTGTGTGTGTGTGTGTGTGTGCCTATTGTTGAGAAATGTAATTAGTTTCAATCTTCATAATTGTTTTTGTACTCATTTCAATATGTATCTTATGTAACAAACAAGAAAAAGAAAAGAATATTATTATTATTAAAGCATGAGTTTCATGCTCATTATTGATGGTATTTTAGGCAAAAGCATGTTCTTCATGCTTCTAGGGTTTGTTAGGTCTTAGTAGTTATTATCATGAGTCAAAGGAGTCAACATCACGTTTATAAGACCCTTGCAGGCAGTTTGTAATTGTAAAAAGAATTATTTTTGAGTCTAGAAAGTCCTGGAATCACTAGGAGTACAAGTTAGCACTGGGATCCTCAAGTCGACCTAAAGAAGGGAATTTGACACCTTGAGAAGACTATAAAAGGAAACAATTTGACCTCATTTGGATACACTCAGTCACAAGTTTGATTTATCAAGGAAAGAGTTCGATCTATAGCTAGGAAGATGGGCAAATGAGAGAAAAGATCTAGGAGAAGCTCAGAGGACGAAGTTTGTTGTGTTTGGGCTCTATCTCTCTCACACGTGATAAGAATATAGGGTTTATGTAGCCAAAAAGAGGTTGAAGTTACAAGTTCGAGTTGCTGGGGAGCGAAGTTGTTGTTGGGGAGCAAGATTGCAAGGAAAAATTGCTGGAAAGAGGGAAATCCTTGTCTTGACCTTGTTGACCTTGGGGAGAGCTAGTTTTCTCTAGAAAGTTCTAAAAAGGAAGATGTATTAGGGTTTTCGCAACATTATCTAAGATGAAATTGCTGGAGGTCGAAGTTGCTTGGTTAACTAGATGTTTGTTGCTGACAAGTCGAAGTTTAAGGAATAAGTAGTTTAGAGTAGATTCAAGAAGGACTCGAGGAAGGCCAAGTTGGTACTGGAAGAAGGGCTTGGTCTAGGGATTTCGATCACTATATCTCATTTGAAGCAGTTTCTACGAAGAGGAGTTTCCAGGTTTTCCTCTTGGAGGGGTTTTGCCCTATCTAAGAGCCTACATATGTGTCCTCTTATGGTTGTTTTTTTATCGATATTATGTAATGAAAAAATATAACTAAAGAACATAAAGAGGATAACCAATATTCCCAAGCAAATCTCAATGTTAAGAAAATAAGCTATAATAAGATGCCACTTTACATTTTCTATCATGGTATCAGAGCTATGGTGAGTAAGGAAGGCAACTGAAAGGACACTAGAAGAAGTTACTTATTATGGAAAAGGGAAGAGGAAACTCTCAAAGTCTAAAGAAGAAGACTACAAGGAAGATTTTCTCTTGAAGGAATCTGGTTAAAGACTCATTGGTATAAGACCTTTTGATCTAGGGTTTCTATGTTGAAGAAGATCAAGACTACATCAAAATCGCAAGTAGGGTGTTGATCTCACAAGAGGAAGTCTGTTTGGAAGGCATCAATCTTGCAAGATATTGGTGGAAGAATCATAAGGGAACATCTTTCAAGGAAGTTTCCTCAAGGTCTTGAAGTCATCACGAAGTTTCAAGACATCATCAAAAGGGAATCTTGGTATTCATAACAAGAAGTGATGGAATATATCATTGGGCTAATTATTGAACCAACAAAAGAAAGAACACAAGAACTAGTGAAGTACAAGGAAGAGGAAGTAAGGGAACAAAGGATCATTATCAAATCAATCAAGGATTCTCTTGTTCCATTTGCGGAAAATGTAAAGACTTCCAAGGCAATGTATGACAAGCTAGTGAATTTGTACTTTATGAGTACAACAGGTCAAAATATGTCATTGCGAAACAAGCTATATGGAATGAAGAAATCAAAAGATGAGGACATGGCATCCTTCCTAAACGAGATTCCCTTAGTGAAGAGACCATTTCAAGTACTTGGGGAGACGATCAATGATTATGAGGTAACCATATGTGTTTTAAATGCATTTCCACTAGAATGGAGCAACTTTTCAACAAGTATCTACTCCAAGAAAGATTCAAATCCCTTTGATGAGTTGTGTTTACAGTGCACACTAGAAGAATCAAGGATCAAGGTCAAAGATGAAATTGTATATGATGAGAAAACTCAAGTCTTTCTAGCCCGATTCAAGAAGATAAAGAAGGGAAAGTTTGGCAAGTTCAAGAAGAAAGATATATCCAAGTGTAACACCCTCCTCCCACATTTACCCAAGCTAACCGACCTGCCAGGGTAAACATGTGATGAAGAGTTACAATGGTATGATTTGACCTCCTAGATCACCGTAAGGGAGTGGAACCGACAGACCAACAATTTAAAGACCTCCCTCAGGAGCTGCAAAAACTCCAGGAGCCAACCAACCAGTCTAGATGTACAACCCTTGAGAGAACTTACTTCTTGACTGAACTAGACCCCCAGTAGCTCCCATGACAAGCTTTCCTTATGACTAATACCGTCTAGTCGCCCCCACAACAAGGCATCCATGCGATTGTGGCCTTTTCTAGGCAATTCTATGCCACCGATCCTAGATTCTAAGCCACTTTTTCAGGGCTAGGACTCAAGCCTTCACCCAAAACTTCATGAAACTTTTAGAAATGATAAATAACATTGAGACAAGGCTGCTAATACAAAAAATTGAACAAGGACTTGACCTAACCCCTAACAACCATGATAGACATTCTGTCAAACACACCATGAACATGTAATTTACAGGTCATAACAACAAATCTGATATTCACCAAGAAGGACTGATACCCTCTCATTATTCATTCATTTACTAATCAAAACATGATGATATTCATAACCAAAGTTTGTCATAAACTAGGCTTATAATCGTCATATAACCAATATAATAAAGATGATAGAAAAACCATTAAAGCCACATAATAACAAGTACATTTACGCATAATACACAAGAAGAAAATAACTCTTATTAACATATGCAAAAGCCAACCAAGCCAGGGACTTCCACATACCACCTGACCATAGATTAGGCTGAACCAAATCTTCTGTTTAACCAATCAACCTTGTGTCATATTCCAAGAATGAATGTGGGACTCACAACAGAACCAATCAAGGCTTCCTCAGGCTTTACTCTGTATCTCGCCAAGGGATTCCTAGGCCCAAACAATAAACATACATTACAGGCTTTATCACAATCCCTCCATATACCGGTCAAGGGATAAGTAGGCCCTAAACAAGCATGGATGCATTCAGATATCTCCACCCAAAATGTGAGGAATTTGTTCGTCTCCACCCTTAAGACTTTTCCATGTATCCTGCCATTACCGGTCAAGGGATTCCTAGGCCCAACAGGGGTATTCACCTCTAGAATTTACCGTGTATCTCACCATTACTAGTCAAGGGATTCCTAGGAACAATGACGATATTCACAACCAGGTTTTACCGCATATCCCACCATTACTGGTCAAAGGATTCCTAAGCCTTGTGAATTTTCCCGAGACCAGCCCACTCAGTTTCGAAACCATCTGGCAATCTAGCTCAACCAAGTAAGATAAACCCTATCACACCATGGCTATATAGAAATGGAAAGGTAAGGATGAAAACCACTGTCACACCTGGCAAAACCCATGCCAATGACAACAAGAGAACCAAATAGACACATGCATGTACCATGCATACCAAAACTAGCAGGGAAATCATACATGCAACTCGATACCTGCAAGTAATCCCACTGTAGCCACTTGATTCCGCTCTTCCTTGCTTGCTCTTTGCTTCCCTATGCTTTCTTGTCCTTCCTTTTCCTTCCTTCCTCCAATTCTAGAGTGATCCAATAATACTCTAAGTGTATGAGAGAGTAGAGGGAATAGAGAGAGAACTCAAAAATTGAACTGACAAAAGGTTGTGAAATGAACCTCAGAAGCCTTTTCATTAATGAGGTCTCTATTTCTTCAATTTCCATTATTTTCATAAATAGAATGCCAATTAATACCTTTTTCCTTTCCAAAGCCTTTAACATTGCCTTTGCCAATTTCCCCTTAGCCATGTTAAACCAAATGAACATCCACACTAGGATGTTTTTCCCAACATTAAACTTGAAATACATGTCCCATGGCCTTGGTCTTATTTTTCTTTTATTAACTTTATTACATGGATTTTTAACCTAGGGATGTTACAGACCCATCACCCTTAGGGGAACACCATCCTCGGTATTCAATGACACCTACAACCAACAATACTACTGAAAAGAAAAACATACTGCCCATGGAGCTTTATAACTTAACTCGATGCAATATGTACAATGATCAACCTGATGAAAAACAAACCAACATGACAAACATAACAACATGGCAAGCATATCGCTTATTGGAGCTTTATAACATAGCTCATGATGATATTTACATCCATATACATATATACATATACCAAAACACCATGCCAAAACATATACCAAAACACATCCGCTCAACCAGCGCATAGAGAAGGATACATAGCCCACATCTGATTCGTCATCTCCCATGTAGCTTCATCGGATCCAAAGTGATTCCACTACAATTTAACATGCTCGATTGCTCGTTTCTAGTGCATGAGCATCTTTCTCTACAAAATACACTAAGGTTCCAACTAGAATTCTCCTTCTCACTCCACCTAAAATACAAACCAATCAATAACATGATCAACATCCTTTACATATCTTTTAAGCCGTGAAACATGGAAAACATCATGGACTTTCACTATCAGAGGTAGTACAAGTCTATAGGCCTCTGGCCCAATCCTCTCAAGGATCCCGAAAGGCCCACAATACTGAGGTGCTAACTTCGCACATGACCTGATCCTTGTTATGAACTAGCTCACAAAAAGATAGAAAAGATAGATTAACGACTTCAAAATCAGCCTCTTCGAGGGGGCAACCTCCTTTACATTACACAAATGAACAATTCTTGGATGATACAAATGACTAAACCTCCTTTCTATATATAGGAGTCTAAGGGGTCACAATATATTCAAAGCCGACATAACAATAATAATATAAGGGCACAACAATAACAATAATGGGCTTCTATGGGGCACACTAATAACAATATGGGGGCAATGGGGGCACAATAATAACAATAAGGGCTACAATGGCAATATTAATGGAGGAATCACTAGTATTATAGGGACCTAACATGCCCCTCTCCTTCAAAAAAGTGTTGTCCTCAACGCTTGGGTAGTTTTGGATGCTTCTGTATAAAAATTCTCATCCTCCCATGTGGAATCTTCAACGGGTAAGTTCTTCCCCTTGATGAGATACTTTGAAATTGATCGAGTTCTTGTTTCTGTGACTGCTTCAGGTTCCAATATGATTTTTCCTTTCTTGTCAAGTTCTGGCAATATTGTTTGAACTGGGAGCTTGTCACCAATAACCTTCTTTAAACACGAAACATGGAAAACTGGGTGCACTCGGGAAGCTGCAGGAAGCTCCAATTTGTATGCCATAGTACCAATGTTTTGCAACACCTTGTATGGACCATAATACTTTGGTGATAATTTATTATCCTTCTTATCTTGCTAAAGGGACATTTGTTTATACGGTTGTAGCTGTAGGAATACCCAATCACCTACATCAAAATTTCTCTCGCTGCGGTATTGGTCTGCCTGTTATTTCATTCTATTCTGTGCCAAAGTGAGGTTATCCTTTAAGAGTTGGAGAAATTGTTGTTGATGCTCGATGTGATCTTCCATTGCTTGAACCTTAGAATTTTCTCTTAAATATGATGTGATGGATGGGGGATGATATCCATAAAGTGCCATAAATGGGGTCATTTTTGCTGTAGTATGGAAGGAAGTGTTATACCACCATTCAGCCATAGGCAACCATTTGACCCATTGTGTCTATTTATCAAAGACAAAGCAACGAAGATATCCTTCCAAACTTTTTTTTACTATCTCAGTTTGCCCATCATATTGAGGATGATAACATGATCTATGAGCTAACTGAGTACTAAGACAAGAAAATAATTTTGTCCAAAAATTTCCAATGAAAATGGGATCTCTGTCGCTTACAATAATCTTTGGGTTTCCATGTAGCTTTTGAATTGTTTCCATAAATGCAGTAAAACTGTATTGATTTTAAATGGATGAGATAATGCACAAAAGTGTGCATACTTGGTAAGTCTGTCAACTACCACCATGATGACACTCTTTCCTTCGAACTTGGGTAAACCTGTGATAAAATCCATTGAAACCTCTTCCCAACATTGGCTTGGAATGGATAAAGGTTGTAATAGACCCGAGGTCTTAATTGTTTCAACTTTATTTTGTTGGCAAACCAAACATTCCACCACAAACTTTTGAATATCCGATTTAAGGCCATCCCAAAAAAATTCCTTCTTAACCTTGTGGTAAGTTTTTAAGAATCCTAAGTGCCCTCCTAAGGGAGAAGTGTGCAATTCCATAAGAATATTTTGTTTGAGTTGGGAATTCTTACATAGGTATAAGTAATATTTGTACCATAACGAATCATTTTTCCAGCTAAATGTATCAGATGTACTGGGATCTTGTTGTAGATTTTGAATGAGTGCCCACACTTCTTCGTCATTCTTTCATTCATCCCTTTCTTCATTTATCCAATTTGGTTGGATAATAGAAATTGCGCAAAACAATGCTTCCACATCCCCATCCTTTCTTGAGAGTGCATCTGCCACAACATTTTGCTTCCCTTTTTTGTCGATGAGTTTAAAGTCATAGCCAAACATCTTTGTGATCCATTTTTGCTGCTCTTCTGAAGATAATCTTTGTTCTAAAGAGTATTTAAGATTATCATGATCTGTTTTTACCTTGAAGTGTCTTCCCATTAGGTAGGGTCGCCATTTCTTAAGTGCATGTAGTATTACCAATATTTCCTTCTCATAAATAGCTTTGTATAAATACTTTCCTTTGATTGGATGACTTTCGAAAGCAATGGGTCTTTCTTCTTGCATTAAAACAACACCAATTCCATTTCCTAAGGCATCACATTCTATAATAAAGGTTTTTGTGAAGTCCAGCGTAGCTAAGACCAGTGCTTGGAACATTGCCTCTTTAAGATGTTCAAAGGCCTTTGTTCCTTCTGAATTCCATGAAAATGCATATTTCTTCAATAATGTTGTTAGAGGTGTTGCTATTCTCCCATAATTCTTAACAAAATTGCGATAATACCTTGTCAACCTGATAAATCCTCGGAGATGCTTTATGGATGTGGGGATTTTCCATTCCTTAATGGCTTTAATTTTGCTAGGGTATACCTTAACACCTTCATGAGATATACTATGACCCAGATATTCCACCTCTTGTACTCCAAAGAAACATTTGGAGATTTTTGAATGTAATTGTTTCTCCTCCAATAGTTTGAGCACCCCGTCAACATGTTGAACATGATCCTTCTAAGACTTGTTGTAGATTAGTATATCATCAAAAAACACTAACACAAATTTTCTAAGGAAGGGTTTCAAAATGGAATTCATCAAACCTTGAAATGTAGAAGGTGCATTGGTACGACCAAAAGGCATGACAAAAAATTCATAATGACCCTCATGAGTTCTAAATGTTGTTTTTGAAATGTCTTCAGTCTTCATTTTGATTTGATGATATCCTAAACGAAGATCCAACTTGGTGAAATAAATTGATCCATGCAATTCCTTCAATAATTCATCAATGACAGGAATGGGAAATTTATCTTTAATAGTGAGCTTGTTGAGCTCCCTATAATCCGAACACATGCGCCATGATCCATCCTTCTTGTGCACCAAAACTACTAGAGCAGGGAAAGAACTTTGACTAGGTTGATTTATACCAGCCTCTAGCATTTCTACAACCATATGTTCAATTTCACTCTTTTAGGCATAGGGATATCTGTAAGGCCTGATGTTTGGAGTAACACTTCCTGGAATCAAATAAATATCATGATCATGATCATGAATAGGTGGGAGGCCTTTGGGAGTCTCAAATACCTTGGAATGATTGTCCAAGACTATTTGGAGATTTGGAGAAATAGATGATTTCGATGTGGGAACCTCTAACGAACATAATTGTGCAATTACGCCTCGTTGTTCTTTCTTTATAAGATTTGTCATTCCGTTAGAGCTGATTACCTTTCCTGGTTTCTGTGCAATACCCCTTAATTCAAATTCCTTTCCTTCCAAACAAAATTTCATGAAAATTTCTTGAAAATTAAAAGCTACTGTACCCAAGGATTGTAGCCATTGGACTCCTAGTACAACATCAACACCTTGGAATGGAAAGCATTGGGCTATTCAATACATAATCTCCCATGGATAGCTTGATATTATGGCACTTTCTAGAGCAATTTATGGTTCCTCCACTTGCAAGCATCACTTGACACTCTGGTGCTAGATATAGGAAGTAATTCAATTCCTTGGCTATCTTACAATGAATAAAATTATGGGTATTGCCCGAATCAATCAACACTATTACCTTTTTCTTCTTGATATGTCCTTCTATCTTGATAATTTGAGGAGTGGTAATTCCAGCCAATGCATTACAAGAGATTGTTAGATTTATTTCTTCTTTATCTAGGGTTTGTTCCTACTGTATATCCTCTTCTTTTGATGTTTCTTGTTCCTTTTCTTCCTCCTCTTCACAATCTATGTAAAATAATTTCTTCTCAGGACACTTATGACCTTTAGTGTATTTTCTATCACAATTGTAACAAAGCCCTTTTACTCTTTTTTCTTCCAATTGTTGTGGTTTCAACCTTGTAGGTTGCGGAAGGATAGGGGCAACAACACTTCCATCTTTATAGCTATGAATGGTAAGCTTCCTTGTTGCCAAAATTTTGCTTTCCATTTTTCTTTCCAACCTGAATGCCTTCTCCAATGAATCAGGTTCCCAAAGACGAACCTCATGTTTGATGTTATCCTTTAAAGTCCCTATGAACATATTAATCCTATGCTCCTCTGAAATATATTTTACCCTTATATTCAATTTTTGGAAGTACTCAATGTGCTCCATCATTGAACCCTTTTGTTTGAGATTTATTAATTGGCTAAAAAAGGTGTTTCTTTTTGTATCCTCATAATGTGCTATCATTTCTTTCGTAAAAACTTCCCAAGTGACAATTTGTTTATGAGAGCAAAGCCATCAATACCATAAAAACTAATTTGGTTCCAAATGCAAAGTTTTAATGCGTACCTTTTGTGTGTTTTGCACATTATGCAGATCGAAATATTGCTCCATCTGTAGTATCCATGTTACGGGATCCTTGCCATCAAACTTCCTCATATTGATATTTGGAACATGGTGGATCTTCAATACAATGTTAGAGTCTTTGAAAACATGATTACCATTTCTTTTGTTCTCTTCATGAGTTTCCTTTTCTACCCTTTCACCATTAGTAAACATTTCTTGTAGCAACTTTGTCAAATCTGCCTTCAAATCTTCCATTTTGCCTTCCATCTTAGCTTCCAAATCATTCATCTTAGTTCCACACCTTTGTTTAAACCATCCATATTATCTTCCATGCCATCCATCTTAGTTTCCATGCCTTTCTTTAAACCATCCACCTTAGCTTCTGTTACTTTTTGTGACAGTGAAATTTGTTCCACTTGGTCTCGTAATTTTGATATATCATGTTGCATTTCTTCCTCTTCTTCATGAGTCATGTTAGAGATTTCATGTTGCTTACTATGTGTTTCCATTTTCTTTCTTAGGGGCATAAATTAATGATAATTATGCCTCACTATGCCCTTTAAATTCCTTCAAACTAATTTTTCAAACTAAACTTATGCAAAATTTTAAAAAAACTACACACCTTTTTTCACTTTGTAGGAGCTCGATATTGAATCTGATGTATCTATGAAATTTTGGATCTCCAAGGTTTGAAATTGCGAATTGTGGTAGCCCTCTGAGTCCTATTTCCAATGCCACTAGTCTGATCAAAATTGGATTCTCCAAGAAGGAATTATGCCTAATCTCCCAAGCTGACCTGATTATACACTCTTTTAGTAGAGCGAACTTGTACAAATTGCCACGTGTCACTGTTGAAACCTTCGGACATGAAAAAGATGCATAGAGAACTAAATTTCATCCTATTTATGCAAATTCTTACGAAATTTCAATCTTATACTCATAGAGAAAGCTATGACGTTTTTCCCAAGGTCACCTGTTTGGGATGTAATTCAGGAGCTTGCAAAAAACCTAACTTCCTTAGATCATATCTTCGAAAATAAAGTGAGACAAGATCTGAAATTCAGACCCGAGAATCATCAAGATTTCGGCTCAAATGATTTTTTTTTGTTAGCTTTTGAAACGTCGCAGAAAAAAGTTATAGGGAAAATTCCACGATGACCTATTTGGAGCAGCGAAACCCTAGAATCTAAACCTCTGATACCAAATGTTACGAACCAGCTCACAAAAAGATAGAAAGATATATCAACGACTTCAAAATCAGCCTCTTCGAGGGGGAAACCTCCTTTACATTACAAAAATGAACAATTCTTGGATGATACAAATGACCAAAACATCCTTTCTATATATAGGAGTCTAAGGGGTCACAATATAATCAAAACTGACATAACAATAATAATATAAGGGCACAACAATAACAATAGTGGGCTTCTATGGGGCACACTAAAGACAATATGGGGATAATAGGGGCATAATAATAACAATAGGGGATACAGTGACAATAATAATGGGGGAATCACTAGTATTATAGGGACCTAACAATCCTAAAGGAGCTCTTCCTGGGATTGATGCACGCATGTTCCCCAACTTGAAACTCCTAAACAACCTATGCTAATCTGCATAATTTTTTTTCCTTTCCTCTACTGCCTTTATATTCTTCATGATAACCTGCATTTCCTATTCCATCTCTACCAACATGTTTGGTGCTATCAACACCCTGTTCACTAGATTACTCCAATTGATGGGAGTATTACAACTTCGCCTATACAGTGCCTCAAACAGACTCATCCTCAACAAGTCCTGATACACATTGTTGTAAGGAAAATCTGCCAGTGGAAGATACTCTTAACACTTTCGCTTTTGATGCATGACGTACATTCTCATATGTCCTCTAAAATCCCGTTGACTCTCTCTGTCTTTCCATCTATTTGCAAACGATAAGCCGTGCTGAAGGCCAACTCTGTACCCAAACTTGCAAATAACTCTTCGAGAATTTAGAAGTGAACTTAACATCTCTATCTAACACAATATTCTTTGAAACACCATGTAGCGTCACTATCTGCCTAATGAAGACTTGTGCTACATCACTAGCTGAATAAGTAGATTTCACCGGAATGAAGTGTACTACCTTGGTCAACTTGTCTGCTAAAACCATGGTAGAATGATGTTGTTTAGATGTCCTTGGAAAACCTGTAATGAAGTCCATGGAAATGACCTCCCATTTCCACTCTGGAATCGTGATCGACTATAGTAATCCACCTGGGTGCTTACACTTTGCGTTTACCTGTTGACAATCTAATAATCTAGCCACAAACTCTCCCACCTCCTTTTTCAGATTCGACCAATAATAGAACTTCTTCACCATTGTCAATGTATTATGATATCCTAGATGATGTGAATATAATTTATCATGAAATACTTGCATGATAAGCTTCTTGAGCTCGTTATTGAATGACACATAGATCATGTCCCTAAATCTGATCAAACCATGTGCTGTAAGACGATAATCCACATCCTGATCACATATAGCCTGCTATAACCTATGCATAAGCTCCCTATGCCTGTCATCTTGTTGTCTTGCTTGTAAGATTTGATCCTATAGATCTATCTCGTCTGAACTCATAGTTGCAATGTGATTTACCTATATTCTTCTTCTATGAGCATCTCCAACCATGTTCTCGTTCCCTTTAATGCACCTGATCTTGAAATCAAAATCGCTAATCGTGGACAACCATCTAGCTTGCCTGACATTCAGGTTTGGTTGGTAAAAAATGTATCTCAATCGATTGTGATCACTCATCAGTACAAATCTCCTACCAAGAAGATAGTGCCTCCATATTCAACACATGGATGATTGCTGCCAACTCAAGATCATGTGTGACATAATTCTGCTTGTGCTCATTGAATTTCCTTGATTCATAGCACACTATCTATCCTTCCTGCATAAGGACTCCATCAAGTCCTCTTTGGAAAGCATCTCTACACACCACGAACTATTTATCCAGATATGTGATCTGAATTTGAAATTACTTGAATTTTGTTTGCAAGGTATTCAATTCAGAAATAAACATATTTAAAAGCTTCCCATGTCTTGCAGAAATGAAACACATGAATTTTTCAGCTGATTACAACCCATTTAAGCATAGCAGAATTATTTCTTTTTACTGTTTAACACATAAAAACGAATTTGTTCTGCAAAATAAACCAACCACATATGCACAAGAAGTTGATAAAGCAGTTCACCCCCTCCAGGGCTACGTCTGCTGGGTCCAAAGCCTCCAAATGGGCTTGTCCTTGTTTTTATTAAATGCTCAAATTGAAAATACAGCTGAATAGAAGCATCTACAGGAGAAATAGATGGTAGAAATGGATTCAGAACACATGAATCCTTCAGGATTGACTATTGGATCACCTCCAATGGATACCTGCAACCCTGTACAGTCCTCCCAATACTGGCCCCTAGTGGCTCCTAGAATTTTCACGGCTCCAAAACGTATGCAAATGACCTCTGATGGCTGTAAGACCTGCACCAATGGCTTCAGAAGGTCGAAATTATTCAAAAATAAAAAAAAAATTCGTCCAAAACCGACTTTCTGGGCCAAAGTTATGGCCATTTACTCCTGACTGCCAGTTTGGCCTAAAAGAACTCCAGCTAACTGTAGTGGAGGCCAGTTAAGTCCGCCAAATGTGGAGCGGCCGCCAAATTTGGCGCCACCGCCAACTGATCCGCCAAAACTGCAGTCACATTAATTGTTTGCCTCGGATTTCGTGCTGATCGTTTGAGGCTGGCGGTTGGGCTTAAGCCCCTGGTTCCCGGGCTGAGGTCACATGGAGGGCGGGGCTGGCCCCCTTCTTTTTCCCGCTCATCAAATTTTAAACTTTAAAAAGCTATTTCTCCGCCCCTTGAACAAGTCCGCCCTTGGTGGCGCATTGGTAAAAGCTTGTAGTTGCATGGCAGAGGTCGTGGGTTCAAACCCTGCCCATGCCGAATAATTTTTAACATGCGCCCAACACATTTTCGCTGACGTCATCATGGGGCCACGTGGCGCCCTCCGGGCCTGCCACGTGGCGGCCTGTGATTGGCTGCTGCAGAAGGAATATTCCCTGGAATATTCCAACGAATATTCTTTTTTTAATTTTTTTTTAAAAAAAATCACATTTTCTAATGTTCTGGGCAAAATATTGTTTTGGCCATATCTCCCTCATACGGCGACCGTTTTCCGAACCGTTTGCAGTGCCAGAATTGGGACGACGAGCACTTTCCAGTCGTTCAGCTGTGAACCAGTTCTGAGCACTTTGAATTTTGAGCATTTTTACAACACCTAGGACTTGAGCACCTGATCACGCCTCCCCATTGGGAAGCTTTTGGACCCCAAAAGCCTTCAACTACCTGTTAAAGAGGTGAGGGTACAGCTCCCTCACTCTGTCCACCTCCATCCACTTTGCCTTGTTCGGTTTGTTGCCTTTCAAACCAACCCGAACATAATCTACACTGCCCCTCCTTGAAGTACGTGTCCTTCTGTCAAGGATTGTATCTTCTTTCAGCTCATCTAAGAATTCTGGTGAGAAATCTTCTATAGATGGCAGCTGAATAGTACTTTCATGATCATCAATCAAAGGAGGTTCATACAAACGTAAGTTCTCCACATTGACAACAGAATACATTTGCATGTAGGAAGGCAAATCTAATTGAAAAGCATTATTTCCAACCTTCTTGAGGATTTTGAATGGACCATAACGAATAGGCTTCAGCTTTTTACCTTCTCCTTGCATTCTTTCCTTACTAATGTACAGCCATACCTCATCCCCTTCTTGAAACTTGTGATCGACTCTATGCTTGTCGTGTCTTTCCTTGTACTTGCTTTGACTTTTCTCAAGATGTTCTTGAATTTGCTGATGTATTTGCTGAATTCTTTCAATGAATGAACGAGCTTTGTCAATATTACTATGTCCCTCAATGGCGACATCTTTCTCAAGAATGAAATCAAGAGGTGATTTTGGCAAGTAACCAAAACAAGCTTCAAACGGTGAGGTGTTTGTGGAAGAGTGCTTGGCACGGTTGTAAGCATGTTGTATGTAGTGCAAATGTTCATCCCAAAGCTTGGGATGCTTGCTGCAATAACCTCTCAAGAGGTGCACAATGGTTCTGTTCACAACTTCAGTTTGTCCATCTGTTTGTGGATGGAAAGCAGTGCTTTTCTTCAACTTTGTGTCCATCATCTCCCATAGGTTGGACCAAAAATTCCCCACAAATCTGGAATCCCTGTCACTAATAATGGAAGTAGGCAAACCAAAGTGAATCCATACATGATGAAAAAATAATCCAGCAGTTTGTTCAGCAGTTATAGTTTTCTTACAAGGCATAAGTATACACATTTTGCTGAAGCGGTCAACTACTACATATAAATAATCATGCTGCTTTCTAGATGTTGGCAAACCTCCTACAAAATCCATAGAGATGCTCTCCCATGGTCTAGAAGGTACCGGCAAAGGAGTATACAAACCAAGCTTCCTATTGCTAGGCTTGCTTGTAGCACATAATGAACAACCTCTTATGAACCTTGAAACAGAATCTACCATGCGAGGCCAATAGCAATACCTCTGTAGATGTGCAACTGTTTTGCTCACACCAAAATGGCCAGCAATAAGAGAAGAATGAGCTTCTCTCATGACATTTATTCTCTCCCCCTGTGGTATACACAACTTGCCCAAATGAAACAGCAAATTGTTATGCATGTGATAATCATTTTCCTCTACATGATTCCCTTTACTCAAGTTAGCATACACATCTTTAAAGTCATCATCAGATGCATATTGTTCTATGTAACTATCATGTACAATGGAATCATTCTTAAGTAAAGTAACAACACCAATAATAGGCCTTGAAAGCATATCAGCAACCTTATTCAAAGTACCTTTCTTGTACCTTATTACCAAATGGAACTGTTGCAAGAAGCCCATCCATCTGAAGTGTCGTGACTGTTGTAACTTGCTTTGTGATTGCAAGTACTGTAAGGGCTGATGGTCGGTATGTATAACAGTTTCTTTGCCCATCAAATAGTGTTTCCACTTTTTGACGCTTTGTACCAACGCATACAACTCCTTATCATATGTAGGATAATTTACAACAGCACCATTAAAAGTTTCAGAATGAAATGCAATAGGCTTACCATGTTGTAGAAGAACTGCACCCATAGCATAATCACTAGCATCTGTTTGTATCTCAAATGGCTGTCTCAAATCCGGTAATGCAAGGACTGGAGCTGAACTAATCTTCTCTTTCAAAGATTCGAAAGCTTTTTGCTGCTTGCCTCCCCATTGGAAAGCATGCTTCACACTTGTCACTGCATGCATAGGAGCTGCTATAGAAGAGAAGTTAGAGATAAACTTCCTCCAATATTGAGCTGCACCCAAAAAACTTCTTACCTCTGTTATGGATTTGGGAGTAGGCCACTTCACAATAGCCTCAATCTTAGCAGGATCAATTCTCAAAGCACCTCCTCCTACTATGTGTCCCAAATAAACCAAAGAAGTCTTTCCAAATTCACACTTTGACATTTTAAGAAATAACTGATTCTTCTTCAAAACATCAAGTACTTTTCTAACATGCATGACATGATCTTCTCTAGACTTGCTGAAAATTAAGATGTCATCTAAGTAGACAATAACGAAATCATCAAGAAAAGGACGCAAGACATCATCCATTACCCGCATGAAAGTTGCAGGTGCATTGCACAAACCAAATGGCATCACAAGCCACTCAAAGAGTCCTTGTTTGGTTTTAAAGGCTGTCTTCCATATGTCACTTTCTTCAATTCTTACTTGATGATATCCACTACGCAAGTCTAGCTTAGTGAAATATCGAGCATCTTTCAGCTGGTCTAGCAAATCATCTATCCTTGGGAGTGGGTAACGATTCTTTACCGTTATCTTGTTCAAGGCCCTGAAATCAACACACATACGCCAAGTGCCATCTTTCTTTGGAATCAATACAATCGGTGACCCACATGGCGAAGTACTTGGCCTTATGAAACCCTTGTCCAACAAGTCCTTGATTTGCTTCTTTATTTCAGCATTCTCCATAATAGACATGCGGTACATGCCTATGTTTGGAAGAGGACAATCTGGATGCAAATGGATTTCATGTTGAATCTCCCTCTTAGGAGGCAAACCTGTTGGCTCCTGAAACATCTCATGATATGCATCAACTACATCATACAGATCTGATTTAAGTTTTGGATCACAATTGTCAAATGACTCATGATTCACATCAACCTTGGGCTTAATCATAAGAAGAACAAAATTCTTACTTGAATTGACCAGCCTTTTTACCTGTCCTGCATTCACCATCGCTATATTTGTCTTCTTGCGATGAGCTCTAACAATGAACTCCTTGCCATCTTTGAACAGATGATACTTGTTTTCATGGCGATGAAAGATAGCTTTCCTGTCAAATAAGTAAGGACTTCCCAAAACAATTCCTGCTATATCAAAAGGTACCACATCAAGTTCAACTGTATCAATAAAATGTGCAGTAATTGCAAAGCGCAATGTGCACTTTCTTGAAACTTGTAAATTTGCATCCTTGCAAATCCATCCAAGTGGATATGGCTTCGGATGTGGAACGGTCTCAAGTTTAAGCTGCTTGACCAAGTCCTCTGATATAAGGTTTGATTGTGACCCACTATCAAAAAGTGTGTCAATTTTAGTATGTTTTGAAATCACCCTCACATGAAACAGTTCAATTCTTTCTTCCTCATTAGGAGCTTGTACATGGCAGTTTGAGGTACTAGTGCTGGCTTGAGTTTCTATTTCTTTTCCCTTCAAGTTTTTCAAACCCATGGCTGTAATTTTGGTTTCATCACCTGAATCTTCCCCTAAATCTTGTGGTGTAGATGTAGTAGCAGCAGTTTTCTGTTTCCCTTTGGATTTGTTAAATTGAGGTCTTTTTTCAGGATATAATTTCCAACAGTTTTTCTCCTCATGGCCTGGTTTAGAACAGTGTTTGCATATCACTTTCTCACTCTCCTGTTTGACAGATGCATTCTTTTTTCCTTTTCCCTTGGAGGTTTTCTCTTTGCTTTTCCCCTTGGGGGGCTTGTTTCTACCCTCTTCAAATGTGTTTTTTCCCCTTGCCTCTAAATGGGTAGCTTGGACACAAACCTCGTCCAGGCTAGTAGGGTTAAACATCAAGATGGTGTGTCTAAGGTAGCTATGCAAGCCACCAATGTATTTCAGCAAGGTGTCTTGGGACTGTAAATCTACCCCTAACAAGAGAGCTCTTCTCCTGAATTCTTGGGTGTAGTCTTGGACACTTTGACCCTTAAGTTGTCTGAAATTTTGCCAGTTCATAATGGCTTTCTGCATGTGAGCAAGAGGATAAAATTGTTTTTTAATGGCTAACAGAAATTCAGGCCATGTTAAGGTAACCTTACCAAATTTCTTGATCTCCTCTTTAGTCTTGGCTTCCCACCAGACTAAGGCTGCTCCATCCATTCTCAAAGAAGCCAACTGAATCTTTGTGGCATCATCATGCATATTTTGGATCCTCAAGTAAACCTCCAACTGCCTAATCCAGTTGTCAAGCTTTTCTGCATTCACTTCACCATTAAACATAGGTAATTCGAATTTTACATCAAGCTTTAAAAAAGGACTTTTTCCAGAGGATCTATGCTTATGAACAGAAGAAGACGAAGATGAAGAGGAAGAAGGTGAAGATGGGGGTGGTGGATCACCATTTCCTCCATGTCCTTTCTTGGAATGATCATCATCCTTCTTACCTCCTGAAGAGCCTTCTCCTTCAGGTGGATGTTTGGACCCTTCTCCAGACAATTTCTCATTTCTTTCTTGGTACAATATCCTCACCATTTCAGTGAGATCTAAGAAAGCCTTTCTGAAGACTCTTTCTTCTTCTCTTGAATCTGTCTCTAGAGGAATTTCTCCTCCATGCTCAGACATCCTTGAAGCTTCTGCTGAGACTCTTGAGGGTGAAATTGAAGGTGTAGGTGATGGCTCTCTGGCCTTCCTTGACTGAGGATTCTCTCTTTCTCTAGTCAACTGTCCTTCCCCTCTTTTAAGTTTCAACCTGGTAAGCATCAATACTTGCAAGACAGTTAGAAGATCTTTGCACAAAAACCCTGAGCTCCGATACCAACTTGATCTGAATTTGAAATTACTTGAATTTTGTTTGCAAGGTATTCAATTCAGAAATAAACATATTTAAAAGCTTCCCATGTCTTGCAGAAATGAAACACATGAATTTTTCAGCTGATTACAACCCATTTAAGCATAGCAGAATTATTTCTTTTTACTGTTTAACACATAAAAACGAATTTGTTCTGCAAAATAAACCAACCACATATGCACAAGAAGTTGATAAAGCAGTTCACCCCCTCCAGGGCTACGTCTGCTGGGTCCAAAGCCTCCAAATGGGCTTGTCCTTGTTTTTATTAAATGCTCAAATTGAAAATACAGCTGAATAGAAGCATCTACAGGAGAAATAGATGGTAGAAATGGATTCAGAACACATGAATCCTTCAGGATTGACTATTGGATCACCTCCAATGGATACCTGCAACCCTGTACAGTCCTCCCAATACTGGCCCCTAGTGGCTCCTAGAACTTTCACGGCTCCAAAACGTATGCAAATGACCTCTGATGGCTGTAAGACCTGCACCAATGGCTTCAGAAGGTCGAAATTATCCAAAAATGAAAAAAAAATTCGTCCAAAACCGACTTTCTGGGCCAAAGTTATGGCCATTTACTCCTGACTGCCAGTTTGGCCTAAAAGAACTCCAGCTAACTGTAGTGGAGGCCAGTTAAGTCCGCCAAATGTGGAGCGGCCGCCAAATTTGGCGCCACCGCCAACTGATCCGCCAAAACTGCAGTCACATTAATTGTTTGCCTCGGATTTCGTGCTGATCGTTTGAGGCTGGCGGTTGGGCTTAAGCCCCTGGTTCCCGGGCTGAGGTCACATGGAGGGCGGGGCTGGCCCTTAGGGGCTGGCCCCCTTCTTTTTCCCGCTCATCAAATTTTAAACTTTAAAAAGCTATTTCTCCGCCCCTTGAACAAGTCCGCCCTTGGTGGCGCATTGGTAAAAGCTTGTAGTTGCATGGCAGAGGTCGTGGGTTCAAACCCTGCCCATTCCGAATAATTTTTAACATGCGCCCAACACATTTTCGCTGACGTCATCATGGGGCCACGTGGCGCCCTCCGGGCCTGCCACGTGGCGGCCTGTGATTGGCTGCTGCAGAAGGAATATTCCCTGGAATATTCCAACGAATATTCTTTTTTTAATTTTTTTTTAAAAAAAATCACATTTTCTAATGTTCTGGGCAAAATATTGTTTTGGCCATATCTCCCTCATACGGCGACCGTTTTCCGAACCGTTTGCAGTGCCAGAATTGGGACGACGAGCACTTTCCAGTCGTTCAGCTGTGAACCAGTTCTGAGCACTTTGAATTTTGAGCATTTTTACAACACCTAGGACTTGAGCACCTGATCAATATGCAATCTTAAGAACTCGAGCATTTGTCAATAATTGCTTCAATCGCTGAAAAATGGATGCACATTCCTCTGTCCATTCATACTTCTTACCTTTTATTTGCAATGATGTAATAGGATATGCAATGTGTGAGAAGTTCCTGATGAACCTCCTGTAATAACCTGCTAACCCCGTGAATGACCTTACCTCATCCAAATTCCTAGGAGCCGCCCATTCCATGATAGTTATTATCTTTTCCGGATCCACTACTATGCCTTCCTTGGAAACAACATGTCCTAAGTAATGTACCTTTGTCTGAAAGAAACTACAATTGCTTAGCTTGGCATACAACTGATGCTCTCTTAGCAATCTCAACACTGCTGCTAAGTGTTCAACATGCTCTTCCTCATTCTTGAAATATATGGACACAATAACAAACTTGTCCAACTAAAGACACAACACACTATTCATCAAGAACATAAAGGTAGTTGAAGAATTATTCAAACCAAATGGAACTACAACAAACTCACAATGCCCATACCTAGTCTGGAAAGCAGTCTTGTAGATATCCTCTTCTTTGATGCGTACCTGATGGTATCCAGATCTCAGATCAATCTTTGAGAACACTGATGCTCTCTTTAACTAGTCAAATAATTCATCAATCCTTGACAAAAAATACCTATTCTTGATGGTTACCTTGTTCAACTACCTGTAGTCAATGCATAACCTGAGAGTACCATCCTTCTTCTTCACAAACAATACCAATGCACCCCAAGATGACACACTTTCCCTGATGTATCCATTTTAAAGCATTTCTTTCAACTACAACTTCAATTCTACCAACTCTAGCGTGCTCATCCTGTATGGTGCCTTTGATGTTGGCGCTGCCCTTGGTACCAATTTAATGGAAAAGTCCACTTCTCTATGAGGTGACAACTCTGAAATATATGTGGGAAATATATCCTGAAACTGTTGTAAAACTGGGTACTTGCCCAATATCTCCGCATCCTCAACATCCTTACCTCTATCACTAGAAATATGCACTGTAAATAACACAAACCCTTTCCTGCGACTGCACTTTTCCTGCATATTTGTAACCATTCTAATTGATGTAGCTTTCTTCTCACCCTGCAAGATTCTTTGTTCTCCATTATCATCCAAGCATTCAATGGCCTTGTCATAACAATCCACCTTGGTCCTATGAAGATACAACCAGTCCATACTCAAAAGCATACTATACAATCCCAACGGAAGCACATTCAAATGTGCTAATGTAGGCATACCATTCAACCCAAATGCACATGTATTAGGAATACTTTTAGCCATCTACACTAACCAATATTATGCATGCACTTATTTATTTAAACCACACTTATCCACAAGGTTAGGATTAACATAACTATAATTAGATCCAGGTTCAATCAAAATAGAAACAAATTGATCACAAAGCTTACTGTCCATTTGGGTAATATATGCATGGTGATCCACCTCCCTATTATCCAATGCAACATAGATATGTGGAATGGTCTGCCCAACATCCCCAGCTGTCTGCGCTTCCTGTGCATTGTAAATCTAAGGCCTACAACCTCAATACTGTTGGAAATCTCCCTTAATATGCTCCTTACCACATATCTAACACTGCAACTATCCCTTACCATCACCTTTATTCCGCTTCCCTTTAGGTCGTGACCCATGTCCATGTCCAACTACATTAAAATTCTTGTAAGGAACATCATTCTCTTTTTCACCTGCATCCCGAGGTCTTGTTCACTTCAATTGTCATTTACCTTTAGTCTTGTCTTTCCCCTTCCAACCTTGCTGAGATTCTGTCTTACATTTTGATTGCTCATAACAGTGCTTCAACTTCCTAATGAATTCTTCAAGTGACCTAGGCTCATCATACTCATTCTGATCTTTAAATGGTAATGGTAACCCATTGAAAAATCTTTGAGCTTTGGCTTTCTCATCTTTAAGATATGGTACATACCTAAAAAACTCCAGGAACTTGGTCGTATACTCCTCATCCATCATCAATCCCCTGTTTAACTCATAGAGCTCCTCAGCTTTACTATCATACTACCTCTCTGGCAAATATTTCTTCTTGAAAAGTCTCTTGAATTCGTGCCAGCTCAACTCTTCTGTCTTGATGTCGCTAACCCGCTTCACATCTTCCCACCAGATGTCTACTTTCCCTTTGAGGTTGAAGATAACTATTATGGCCTTCATGTTCTCTATGTAATCATGTATCTCAAAGAAATTTTTCATCTCGAGTAACCATGCCTCTGCATCTTCCGGTTTCTTCAAATCTCCATCAAAGGTAGGTGGCTTGGCTTTCTTGAACTCATTTGGTAAATATCCCCTATTGTTCCTCCTGTAAGGATGATAACAATGATGACCATGGTACCTGTCAGAAACAAAACTAGAATAGAACCTGTGTCCATCACCCCTCCTATCAGGTGTGTCCAAGAACCTGTGATCTCTGATCGTGTCATCTCTATCTGAACCATGGCCACCATTGGATCTGTTAGCACTCCATAATTTCCCAGGCTGTAAAGGAATTCAGAGGTAACCAAAAAACCACTTTTGAGTTTAGAATCTAGCCCTTCTAAACTCAGAGAGGGATCTCTCTATTAGATTTAGCTTTGTTGTGGTGGGATTTTAAGCTAGATATAAGGTTCAGAATTTGGTTTTTTGAATTATTTGGTTGAGGCTACGAGGTAAGGCCATTGGGCAATGCAGTCAAAGTCTTAGAGTGATCAAGTGCATAAATATCATATCAGAAATAACAGGGCAAGGTAGGCATGCTGTTGGATCTTCAGAGCTTGATGGAGTGATAGGGAGGAAAAAGGTTCAAAATCAATTAAACATAGAGCAATTAAGAATTCTATATTTAATTTTAGTTGGAAAACATATATATTGTTTAAAGCCAAGGGAGAGTGTAATTAAACAAGTTCATCCCATACTTTTCTATTAAATAATAGAGGAAAGAAACACATATGAAAAAGAACATAGATAATACAAAATTACAAGTATAATAAACATCACCAATTAACCCTGACACATGAATCCTGGAACACTGTCTATATTAATGAAAAATGATCACTTTAGCTTGGTGAACAACTTTACATCAAATGGTAGTCCTTTCATGCTACAAGTCCCAACATCTGTACTTCGATTTGGGATGTACTTATACAAAGTTATCCAAAAAATATATTGAGTGAAAACCTCAATATTTTTACAAAATATCCTAAACTACCTATAAAAATAGAACAAAGATATAGATAACTGAAAAACTGTGATGATATGGCACTATATTTGAGGCTTGATGTTGATGACTGGGCCTAGAAAATTGTTGCTCAGTTGCTGAAGGTAAAACAATTTTTACTCCAAAATTGAAACAACTCATCCCCCCTGTCTTCATCTGGAATTGGCATTTTAACCAATTTTCTGTAAGTCTCATCTATCTCGATGTATTTCTGGAAAGTTGGTTTGAAAAAAAATAAATGCTTGATTTCAGCTCTCATATGCAGATCAAATTCCATAGCTTCCATGAAATCTTTTCTTGTGATTGAGCCTTTGATAGTTGAAAACTTTGATTTGTCCCGAGCTATTGAGTATAATTTCTGCTGATAATTTGGTAAAGGCACTAACTTGTCTCCAATAACATTTAGTCCTCGGAGTCCTTTCAAATTCAATGCATTTAATTTCTTATGAAACTTCTAGATGCTGGTCTCCAAGTGCTGGCACTTGTTTTCCAATTGTACTAACAAGTTCCTTTTAGTAAGGACTCTCCTGACTTCCAAGATAGTTTCTATCCTATCTGCAATTTCAAAGTCTACTAACTCATCCTTGGTTTTTAATTTCAAAATTTTAATTAAGGTGCTAGCTTCCCCTAGCCTTTGTCCCAAGCTGCTTTTGACTCCTTCCATTAACTCCTTTGATCTTTCCACTAAGTCCTCCTATTCAAATATTATCTCAATTGAAGGCCATATTTTTGTGACGGCCTCATTTATCTCAACCAAAATGCATTCTTTAGCCTGTGCTAATGTTTGAGCCATCACAAACTCATTCTCTAGCTACTCAATCCTTTGGGCTAACCTGTGAGTTTTTTGTGGTTTTTATATGTATGAATTGTCTATCTTTAACTTCTCATCCTGCAAGGTTTTAACTTGGACTTTTAATTTTTCAATTTCCCGCCCTCTGATGGACGGGTCTTCCATGGCTTTAATTAATTCATTTGAGGAATATACAGTCTATGTTGTTGTGGTTGTTGATGTAGATGCTCCAGATGTGGTTGCAAGTGAAATAGGCACTGCTATTAGAGGAACTATGGCTAGCTGTGATGATTGCTCCTTTTCTTTAGTAGTCTTTCCATCTCCACTTCCATATCCTTAATCTGGTTGCTTTGTTCAATTACTATCTTGAACATGTTCTCTTTTTCTTTCTCAAGCTCCCCAACTTCCTTAGCTTGGGGATTCTTAGTGAAGTGAAGTTTGAGTTGTTTCCTCAATGCTACTATGTCTGCATTTTACCTACTCACAGTTTCTTCTATTGCTTTTACATCTTTGGGTACATACCCTATTTTAATTACCATGTCCTCCAATGATTTGATCTTGGTGTCCTTAGCTAAAGATGAATCATTTCAACCTTCAATTGTGACTTTATGTTGTTGAGTGAGGCCTACAACTTTGAAGCTGTCATGGTAGTGTTGGTCAAGGTAGAGTACAACATTTCTCCAGTTTGTTTATGTAGGTCTATTTGTCAAAGGGGTGAATTTGCTCAGCATCAAAGGAGAAAATAGATTTCTTGTAATAGGTCAGAGCCTTCAGAAATGGAATTTGTGCTTGAAGGAATGCGATTTGCATTTTTCCTTTTTCTGTATCGAAGGTTGAAATAATCCAGTGTGTGAAGAAGTTTTTTTCTTCCAGAATTGGGTGTATGTGGTGGCCTTGAGATGCTCATTCTTCTTCTTAATTTCCCTATACTTTGCAAAAATATTTGGTTCATCCTGGTCTTGAACCAATTCTGTTGTTTGAGCTGTGTCTGGGGATCTTGAGAGACTGAGGAAGATGGAGATCCTGTGAAGATATCTTCTCCTCTTATATGAACATGATGACCTGTTAGGACTATGGTGGCCTGCCCCTAATGCTCCTGCTAAAAACTGATTTAGTATTAGTCTTGTGCTTCTTCTTGTATATCAGAAATTCCTTGAATCTAATCTCTGTCACTAAAGGGGAATCATCCTCCCTTGGCCTTTTGTCCATTTTTTCATGAGGTACTGGAGTCTACGAGGCAGTCATGGATATCACTTGTTCTTCTGCCTCCTGTAGTGTATTCTCCTCCCACTGACTTTGATTCACGAACTTATTTATCTTTGGTCTAGGAGTGTGACTGTAGGGAGTGGTTTTATGCTCCACTCTCAACTTATAAATGATTCCAAAAGGGTCATATGACCAAGTGAAACTCAACTTGAAGTTCATCTGCTCAAGGAGAAAATCTGCCTCCTTACATGTTGCTCTGGTATTACAAATAAATTTCCCAACCTATGCCTTGATTTTAAACTGAGATTTCTTTTTTGCTGCAATAAAATGAAAGTCATCCATATGAATCATCTGCATCCTGTATTATAATGAGAATATCCTCATAGGAAAAAAATTTGGCATCCTGTATGGTGGCAATTCACACCCATAAAATCTGATCTCGGTATAATTTTGGTACAAGTACCAATCTCCTGTCTTAGTCTGCACACTGAGATGCAAAATTATTTGAATTTTTGGTCCTATCCTAGGCTCTATATTATGGTTTAATAAACATGACACCATGTGTAAAAATTGATCAACATAATTAGATAAGGTGTACTCAGTGGAATTTTTCCTCACCAAGGATGTCCAATGGATTACAGACTATGGATTACCCTGCTCATCTAATTTTTGCTAAGGGAATGAAAAACTATCTGCCTGATGATACAAAAACAAATAAACCAACATTGAAGCATATTTAAAAGTCCCTTCAGTAGAAAACTTGAGGAAATGGTCATGAATTGCTTATGCAATAAGCTCACTGTAATTGAAAATAGGGGGTTTCTCACGAGTTTTGAAAGCTGATAAGAAGCCAATAATGGCCTCATCAACCCACTGATTAGATTGATAGCTAAGTATGCACGAAATAATTGAAATTACTTGCTTGGTCATCTCATGAAACATAGAGGATGAGTATGGGATTCTTCTTGGGCAATTGGGCATCGTCACGGAGAAAAATCTCAAATATCTTGGCTCTCTGTGGGAAGGTTAGGTTTTTGTAGAATTCCATGGGGGAATCTACTGAAAGTGGTTGCAAAGAGTCATAATTTAGTAATTGAAGCATTTGGGAGATGGATTTTGTAGTGATGGTGAAGAGGATATCATTGTTTTCGGCCACAAATGCCCTCTGATTTGGGATGTACCTGAATTGACACCAGGAGACAAATTCAGGGAATTGGTATGTCTGAGAGAAAATGAACTGTGGTAGGATAGAATCCTAGAGGCTTAGTTCATCGCTATGGTCCAAGAATTTCTATTTTAACCAGTTTTGAAGCTCAAAGAGGTCGAATTCACAACTAGGTTCATAAATTTTGTAATTTTGTCTACTAGTGGTTGGTGATCTAAGTCTATGGTTGGGGGCAACATAAGATTATCATCAGAGGCCTTAGATTTGCCTTTAGGTCCCATGATAAAAGATGAAAGAGTAGGGAATTCAGAATTACCCAGGAAAAAATAGGTGAAACTAGTGTCTGGATGCAAATTTAAGGCTAGGTACTTCGTTGCAAGTGGCTAGTTATGTTGATTGGTCACAAAGATGTCGTGGATCACTAGTTGGGCATTGGGCAGGTTCTGTTTGGTTGACTGCGCACTGAATTTTTTTGATTTCCTGCTATCTGAAATGGTTAAAGGAGGCAATTTAGCGGGTTTTTGTAGGTTATATAAGAAAAACCAGCTTACCGTTGCTAATTAACCATTTAATGGAGTGGGTCCATTATGGCGGGAGCAAATATGCATTAATTTCTCAATGGTCTGTTGACGTGGTCGTGGGAATGCCAGATGGCAACATCATATTGAGGGAAAAGTAATGGTGGATGGGGAGTGGGGTTCGTAGGTATGAGGTGGTAGATAGGGAGTGGGGGAATAGGACATGACGTAGGAGCAAGGTGGGGACAGGAGGTCCACCTAGCGCGGGAGCGGACGAAGTCAACGGTTAGCACGAGCAGGAAAAGTAGGATGGTAGTTTTCGGGGAGGGGGGAGGGGTGGTTAGCGGTTTTAGGCCGAGGGAGGGGGGTGCGAAATGCCTAGAAGCCCCATGTTGCAACGTATTTCTGCCTTTTAAGACCCCCCTTTGTGAATAAACATCAGAGGGGCTTGAGGGGTCAAATACGATCCGTCGCCGTTGATCCGGGCGAGGTGGATTGAGGGCCATTCGAACATGCGTCCACTTTTTCATGTGGCGACAAAACATGTCACATCAACTTTATTTACAAATTAAAAATGTGATGAACTTAGCAATTTATTTAACTTTAAACCTTAATCAACCACGTTTAAACACTATGGTTAACTATTATTTTTCTTGCTAATCTAATTTAACCACGATTAGACTGTGTGGCTGATTTATTCACTAACCTAACCTAATTTTATTTAATCTATCTTAATCACATTTAAACAATGTGATTAAAATAACCAATCTACATCAATGTAGCATTTTGATTAGCAACACATTATTCAAAACTTCTAAGGTATTGCTAATGCATTTTTTAGTTTTGAGTGACATTTAGATTTGCTCACTTATTCTTTTCGGGGTATTTTCATTCTTTTTTCTATTTTCATATTTTTTGATTTTTTATTCTTTTCACATATAGATAGATATATATATATATATATATTTTTTTTTTTGTTCATTTTCTCTTATTTTTATTTTTGGAAATAACTTGTAGAATGAAAGATTATTTACAACATCTCATATACAAAAATCAACAACAACTAGTCAACTATCCTATAAAGTATAGGACCCTAATAGTGGCTCCAATGGTGATGACACCATCCTTGTGAGGTGTCAAGAACACTATAGATCAATGGCCTTGATCCCTTGGGCATGCTATCTTTATTCTGGAACTGAAACTGATCCACATGCTGTTAATCATAAATATGGGCAACAAATCATCAGAAGCTTAGGGCCTTCTCTCTGGGCTTCAATTTCTTATGTGAGCTACCCTCACTCTTGCAGTAGAATAATAAAATGATATGTACAATGATTCTAAATGAAACTGATTTAACTTTGAGGAAAGTAGTGTTTGAGAAGTTTGCCATTGACAGGTCCACCAGGCAGTGCTTCTTCAGTCAAGTCCTTCAAGAAAAATGCATTATTACCTCTGAAAGCTTCAATTTTGTATGGCCCTTTCCACAAACTGTCAAACTTACCATGCTTACCTTTGTCTTCATTCCTTGAGTTCCACTTTAACACCAGGTCACCTAACTAGAAATCATCTGCTTTTGTTCTCTTGTCATAGATCCTTTTGATGTTGCCTTGAACAAGTTGAGTCTTGTTATACACTTCCTCCCTGGATTATTGCAACTATATGGTCTGGTTAATCCTTCTTTGTAAATCATTAGTTTCCACTTGTGATTCTTGTAACAATTTTAAAACAGGAACTGTCAGAGAAACTGGAAACACAACATCAACTCCATATACTATCTGAAATGGAGACATTCCAATAGACTTTTGGGTCTAATTCTGCCAGCCCAGAGGATATTAATCAACTTTTTACGCCAGGATTTTTTATTCTTCTACAATAGCTTTTTGATGATGTTGAATAAGCTCTTGTTGGAGGACTCAGCTAGCCCATTTCCTTGAAGGTAATAGGCAGTTGAGTGTCCTAATCTTATATGGTATTTGTCACAAAAATCAATCATTTTCTTTGACTTAAAGGAAAAAACATTGGCAGAAAGAAAACCTTAAAATTTTCTTCAATCATGTCAAATCCAAACCTACTAAGATACTACCTATGCCAAATCCAAATCTACTAAGTTACTACCTATGGTACTACAATTTTGATGTGAAAATGTGTACAATATTACATGTTTGAGACTTTATATGTAGAAAATACTAAAGAGGAAAAATTTTATATCTTTTTTTGGTATTCTTGTGAATTTTTAAAATATATAAAATAGGTTTAAATGTTGAATACTTCACACTTTATATGTAGAAAATAATAACGAAACAAAATTTTGTAATATTTTTTTACTTTTGTTTTTTTTTTTTTTTTTGTGTTATGCAATTCTTGAATACATGTAATATCTTTTGTAATATTCTTTAGATTTATCAGGGAGAGACCCAATTTGTCTTGAATGTAATTTTGGCCATGGAGAGATTTACTAAATATAATATGTAGCATTTCATATTTAATTTAATAAAATGATTTTTTGAGATTTCTTATTGTAGTGTTTCTCATATCTATTTTTGTCACTTGATGCCAAATCAATGAGGCATGGAATCTAATTTTTGGTGATGGTCCTTGACAATATTTATTGATTAGTTGGTTATGAATAACATCTCATTAATTAATAATAATAATAATAATTATTCATGGATGGGCATTGGATGTTTAATATAATCGATATTCAAATGAAAATTTAAATAAAATCCTTGAATTAACTTTCACTTTTTCAAATAATTTTGGATTCTTGCTAATAACATAGTTCATTGCATTATTATGATGTTAATTAACATTAAACTTGATCTGAATGGATATTCGTGGCCGCCCACTGATTCCACTTGGACCCCAAACAATGTTTCCTTTTAGTTTCCTAAATTCCAACACAGATTCCTATTTTGACAATTTTCTATTTTTGGCAATTTTTTTGGGTCCTCAACTTCTAGAGTTGTTTTGAGGCCTTAAATGGATTTCGGGGAAATGGGAAAATGTGAGGCAAAGACTCACATTTTCATTAGATTTTTTTTTTACTTGAATAGACCTTCCAACTGGCTATCATGCGCACCAAACATAGATCGTATGCTGAAGTTACGACCCCGAGAAGTTGGCGTCTAACTAACCCTATTGAGGCCCACAAGCTTTTGGTGCTTCATCTCCTAGGGTTATGGTTTTACATGTTTAGGGTTTCTAATTTTTTCTTTATGGTAAAAATGCCTCATAGCATCATTGTAAGTACGTTCAGAAGGGTTGTGACCATTACATCTCTTCTCAGAGATAAGCTACCATCGCTCGAGCTAGTTCGTTTCCTTTTTTGCATGTAACTTTGTATTAAGAATTTGCTATTAATTGAAGTTCTATTTCACAGTACCTCTATGTTTTTATTTAAATTTGTATTTCATTTCAATCCTTCATAAATTCGTATCAAAACCATTTATTTTCAATATAATCCATGGGTGGTTATTGATTTCTTATTGTTAGGGTCCTATAGATATAGTAGTTCAATATGGTTATTTAGCCATTTAACCCACAAGGATATTGTAAGAAATTATTTTTCATTTTAAATTGTTTAGCCTATAAAAAGAAAAATAGAAAATAGAAAAATAAAAATTGAAAGGGAAAAAAAGAAAAACAAATAAAAATATATAAATAAAACCTCCTAGAGCGCGCTAGTCTAAATGGCACCAATAATTTTTTTTTTAAAGTTTTGATTTTAAATAATTTTGATGTGAAATGACATTTTTCCATTTACCATAAAAGTTGTGCATGTATCAACAACTACGATTGTTCTTGCCTGGATCAATGGTGAGGGAAAAATTTTGGACCTCCGCCCCCCGACCCTTTGGGACTTAACAGGGGTGGGGGGGGAGGGGGGGGAAGTGGTTTCTAAATGCACCGCTATGACTACGTATCCATCCTGCAACATTTTCAGGGGGTCCCTTCCTGATACAACTTACCACTCCTACCCAACCCCCCTGAAAACCGCCATACCGCTCTTCCTTCCGCCCATTCACCCTCACACCATCTGCTCACGTCGCCTGTCGTTCCATCCTGCTATCCACGTCACCTCCCCTCCATTTCATTTGACCATTACCATTCAAATCACCCGCCAACAATAAATAAACGCTGGGCAATTAATCTCTCCCGCCAACAAATGCATTACTAATTAATACCCCTCTTCAAAACCGGTAATAATTCCATTGTAACCCCTGCGAATCCTGGTATAAGAACCTGCAAATTTTTTCTTTTGACAATTATTTGAATTGTGCAAGTGCACCTTGAAGTGTTTTGAAGTTACCAGCACCATCTGCAAGCCACCCCCCTCTGCAATTTCAGTCATAAAATAATCAGGTGACGTCATTCCTTCAGTGTTCCTTTCAAATTAAAATGTCATCACATAAGGGAAAAGGAAAGCCCGATGATCCCCCTATCCCAGATTTAGATAAGACTCCCTTGATTGATACTTAGTACAAGATAGCTAAAACACAGTGCAAATTTGATCTATATGAGCTCCATAATTGGGAAAAACAGAAATATTTCAATCAGAGTGATGATTTAAGTATCCAGGAATCATTTCTCCCCCAATGTACCTTTCCTCAAACCAATATTTTCCCAGAATTCTCTACCTGGTTTCATCTTAGGTACCTCCCTAGCCAGAAAGAAGTAATTGCCCAAAACAATGAAGTCATGTTTTCCATTTCCCCAGAAAGAATTTTTCAAGCTCTCTAGATAAATCCTCAGGCCTCTTTACACCCATTTTCCACTGATGAACTCATGAAGATATATACAAATATTACCTTCCCCTAGCGAGCCCATATTTTAGAATGTTTTCTACCTGAGAATGCTGAGTTGCCTAGAACAAATCCCCCACACTCAGCTTCTATTTTCCTAGAAATGTCAAGATAAATCATTTCCATGGTTAGTTGTTTATTAGGTTATCATATAGACCGGTGGGTAGATGAGGTAGTGTTAGGATTCTTATCAGTGTTTGCAGTTGGTAAGAAGCCTTCAGTTATTTTCAATTATAGTCAATTATTACCGAATGCCATACGTGAGCAATTTCTAAAGTTTAAATTTGAAGGTGTGTTCAAACACCAATCAGTTTTAGTATATCTAATGTTATTTTACGAGGTAGACAGGTTCAAGTTCCACTTACAGAAGATGGATGATCAAGGTACCCCATTATCAGTCATTCATTGGACTTCTTTAGTCAGAAGAAAATCAGAAGGCTATTCATTCATTGATTTTGTGGATAAGTTTCTACATACATCCTTATTTTTACTTTGTATTGATGCCATACCAATAATTTCACCATAGATCAAGAAGGTTTTGCATATTTTAGAGAAGTCAAAAGTTGGACACTGGTATTTATACCAAAATTATACAGAGATCAAAATCTATGGGTGTGAACTTCCTCCCTATAGATTACCAAATTTTGTGCCAGTGAGAATTTTTTCTCTTGAATACATCAGAAAAATGTTGAATATGGATGAATTGCACTTTGTATGAAATAAGAAGAAGGAACAATTTAAATTTAAGTCAAATGTAGGGCCCTATATTGTGAATACCAAAGTAGCAGCAAAGGAAGTGGAGGGAATCTTAAAGCAAATGAAATTCAAACCAAGCTTCACATGGTCTTATGATCCTTTAGGGATAATTTCAAAGTTGAGGGTAGAATAGAAGAGCACTCCATATGCACATACACCTAGGCCAGAGATAGAGCAATATGCTAATCAAGAGTAGCTGACAGAAAACACACTACAGGAGGCTGAAGAGTAGTTAGTCAGTCAATCATCTCTGCAAACTCCTATCTCAAAAGACATAAATAAAGAGGCCAACATAAAGTATGTCCCCTACAGATTCAGAAGCTTAGGCTGTAGATTTCCTGGTGTTCAAGAGAAGAAAGAAGGATCCAAATACCACTACTAAGTCTGATAATAAGTTTGACCCTCAAGTAATAACTATTCAAGAAGAATCCTTAGAAGAAAATGATTCACAAGAGAAAAGTACCATGGTTTTGATAGGCATCCCTACCACTCCATTCACATATGTTGAGGATACAATTGAGTCTCCTATCTCTTCTACCTCTCAGATTCCATCAAAACAAAGTAATTTTACAAGGTATAGGGAGATCAAGTTGAAGAATGAAGTTTTAAGGGCTTCAACATATTCAGAGTTTTGGAAACAAATTTCCAACACCCAACACAGGTTTCTATCTACATTTGATACAGAAAAAGGGCAGTTCCAATTGGCCTTTTTGGAGCCTATAGTGTCAGCCCCCAGAAGTGCTGAAGATTATAAGGCCTCATTATTTTTTGTTGATACCAAGAAGTTGCATGCAATCAATCAAATCAATTTGCATAAGCAAGCAGGTGAAATGATTTACTCAACACTGACCAGCTCATCCATGGTTGCTTCTAAGATGTAGACGTCTTTAAATAATATGCACTCATAGTTGAAGATTGACAGAAGGTCTTCTCTTGCAAAAGACACTAGGATTAAAACTTTAGAAGACTTAATTATCAAACTAGGATATGATCCTACTGATGTCAAGGCAGCCGAGGAGATAATTAAGAAAAAAATGCCAATATTCAAGCCCTCAGGAAACATCTTAAGCTCCCAAATACAAAACACCCTTAGGCCAAGGAAGTTACCAGTATGGAGATGGAAAAAGAAAAATTGTTCAAAATAATAGTGGAATAGAATGTTCAAATCCAGAAAATGGAACGTAACATGGAAACAACATTGAAGGAAAATGAGCAATTAGAGGCAATAGGTACATCATCAGTAGGTACGTCAACACAATAGATAAGACAAGCATCAACTTCAGATTCTTTAGACAAGCTAGTTCATGCTTTAGGAGAATTACCATTAACAAATAAGGAAATGGAGAAGTTAACAACAAAACTCACAAAGATGAAGGAGAACAAGATCAAAGAAGACAATGAATACCTGGCATAAGTACCAAATAATTTTAAATCAATTCAGTAGATTCAAAATTATGAGGACCAATCCCTCATAATTCAGATCTTAGAAGAAACCAATTGCAACATTTGGCATAATATCAATACAAATGTTACAGAATTGTGGCCATCCATTCAAATTAGTTTTGAACAAGAAGAACTGGTACAAAGAGTTAAAGCAACAATTGAAAAACTAAAGTTGATATTGAGCACAGGCCAGCAGAAGCACATAAAATTATAAGGATTTTAAACTCCAAGACTAGAGATGAGCTTGAAGAGCTCAATATTCAAGACATGACAAAGACAGTAATGGAAGTCAAAAGAGTATTGACTAAGAAAAATCTTATGGTGCAGTTAGAAAATAAGTGCAAAGAATTGGAGCTACAGGTCAGAAGATTTAACAGAAAGTTTTCTTTGTTGTAGGAGAAAGGACTTCCAACTCTAAGAAATTCTAATGGAAAATTGATTCCATTAGAAAATTATTAGGATCAATTATGCAACATAGCTGCAGATGCATATAAATTTGCAAAGGCAAAAGGAACTATCAATGGAGAATCTTTCTTGGAAGGCCTACAATCTGATCTCAACATTCAACATGAGATTCATCATCTGTTTCTAAACAAGCCAACTTTCCAGACCTACACAAAGGTAGATGAAAGATTCAAAAACATGGTAAATTTTTCTATCCCAGGTGAAGAGCGATGGGACTAATTACTGGAGTTTGTCAAATGAGCACAAACATAAAAAACTACAATTTTGGAAACAAGACAAATACAAGAAGTCGAAAGATAGCTACAATCAACAACAGATTTCCTTCAAAGATTCAACAAAAAAGCCGAATTGATCCAAAATTCCTATTATTTAGTTATGTTCCATAAATATCTATAATTTTGTTAGATATTATTTTGTAATCAATTCCTTTTTGGAATCTGAAGTTAGTTCAATATAAAGTCTATAACTATTTTGTGATAAGACTTAGTAAGGGTTGGATTATGTATGAAGAAAAGAGCTCTACCTTGATGTAGGTTGTGGATTTTCCAAAATATAGAGGCAGTTTTGTTCTAGGATTCTTGTGTCAAACAAATGGGGATGTTTATCTCATGTTAATTTTTTCTTTTTTTCTCAGTTTCCATATGGATTTCCCTCCTAATTGTTGCAAGAAGATTAAGAGTTGAATTTACATAAGTGTACTTTGCTATGGCTTGTTTTAAACAATCTTAATGTTTTCCTCATGAGATTAAATATATAATTAATTTAAATATGCTTTCTATTTAATTGATCATATACTTTTTCATCTCATCCACACCATAAATATATTAAGATCCAAGAGTTTTCCTACCCTCCCTTGTTATAGTTACTCTTTAAATTTGTAATTGATTACCCAAAAATTTATGACTCCATGCCCAATGGACTTTTCCAACATTTTTCAACCAAAATTTTGGAAAAACCCACCTCGAACTTTTATCCTTAGCCTAAAATCTAAACATTAAGATTAAAAATCATACAACGAGAGATGTCTACGAAGCTGGAAGGGCTAGATCCCAACTTTAAAAGTGGTTTGTGGTTACCTTTGTAGTTTTCTTCCTAAACCTAGGAAAATTACAAAGTTCTAACACTTGTATAACTTTCAAATGAAACTTTAAGTAAATCACTGAGTTGAATATTATTTTTTGAATTTTTATCAATAACATAAATTCATTGTTTTTTTTGGATGGTTGTTTTATTAATAATTTTCAAATGACATTTGTAATAAATTATTGAATTAATTAATAATTTTTGGGTTTTTAGATTTTTTTCATAAAACTAATTTATTAAATCATTTAAACATTAGTTTATAGAAAATTATTAGTTATAGTTTTCCCATTCCATATATATATATATATTAAACATTAAATTAGTTAAGGATGTAGGACAGCATAAATAGAAAAGAACATTAATCATAAGCTTATTAAATAATAATTTTGTGATACATCTATCAATATTCATCTAGATATTTGGTTGGGAGTTGAAGGATTGGGGGACTGAGGGGAGAACCCTAGCCTGCTCGATCCTCCAGTTCATGCCTCTTGGTCCACCTTTCTTGTTGTTCCTCTTTCCTGTGAAGCTGTCATTTCCGTTTTGGGACTTTGTTGTGGTTTTTCTCACTGAGGCCTTTCTACATCCACCGAAGTTGCCTTGTTTCTGTTGGTGCTATTGCTTTGGTTATTTCGTTGTGTCGTCGCTCTACTCCTATTTCTAACAACATTTTAGTTTTTTTTAGTGCTAGTTCGTTGAATACCTGCTAGGTCATGGTTGCGGGTTTCGCTGGGCTTTGATGCCTTTTTTTGTTTGTTTCAGAAGCCTTATGCTAGGCTTATTTCTATGGATTTTATTCTAGGGGTTAGTTTTCTCCCTCCTATGTAGGTTCATAGAACCTTTTATGGTTGGTTGACGAATGCTAGGGTTTCTCCCCATTCTGTTTTGCTGGTCAACCAACTTTTTTGAGCCACGTACAATGCCCTATTGGAATTTTTAAGAGCCTGTGAACCCTAGATTTTTATTTGGTCGGGCCTATGCGCCCATAATTTTTTGACCTCTCCAATTTGTGGTCTAAGGAATGTTAACCCTAGGGTTTCATACCCTGACCCTTCTTGACAGATGAATGCTTCTTATATCAGTCACTTTTTCACTCAGGATTGCATACACAGATGGTATGTGTATAGAATGTAATTTTTATTCCCTATTACCATAATGAAAATTGTGTTTTTTTCTTTGGAAAAAAATCATCTAGATAATCATAACATTACATTTAATACATATTGTAAAAATTAATCTTAGTTTTTATTATAAAATAAATTAGATTTAATAATAATAAAATATTTAAATAATAATATTTTGTAATAAATAAATATACTATAACAATATGATTAAATTTAGGTTATAAGTTTTTTATTTTTTATTTTTTATAATTATATTTATAACTTAACACATTATAAATAGTATAAAATTTAAAAATATCAACATTATTTATAAAATAAAGAAATATTAATATTATTAAAAATAAATATAAAAAATTAAATAATAATAATAATAATAAATTTCACCTTTTTAAAACATTTTAGACCTATTCCCATTTTGATAGTATTTCTAGTTAAAAATAATTTGTAAAATCACTTGGTTTGACCACATTTTATTACATCTCATAGTACCTAGAATTTGTTATCATGTTCAAATTAGAGTTGTTCAATAGTGAGTTCAAATTAGAGTTGGTCAATGGACAATTTCATTCCAACGTTTGCAAGTGTATTACATATTAAGTGACATTTCCATTACTTCATCAATAACTGTCTTAATTCATTTTAATTTTTGCATCACTATCTATTACCAATGCAATCTTTGAAGCTATCTGTGTTATCAATCAAATGCGAGGAATAACCATTGAAGCAAACTAAATTATCAATCGATTGATCAATACCAATATGGGAGGCTAGAGAAGTATATATTGTGAGAAAGGAGATCTGAAGCAATTCAAGACTAAGATTGAAATCCTTAAGTGTAAAAACATTGAATTCCATTTCAGGTTAAGAAAATGCACGTTCATGATTTAGATTGTCTCAATACTCTTGCCTTTCTTCTGTTCAACATTTGTTGTAATGCATGTGAGAACCAATTCCTTCAACACCAACTGTATTGTTACTGAGAATGGCAAAGGTTACCCACTTACTGCACCACAATTGACAAGTTCGAACATAATGGGATCAAGAGAGTACATAAAATGGTTTTGAAAGCCTTCAACAACCTCAATGAAGTCTATTTTCAAGCTTTATCGAATCATGACGGGTAAGTCTTAGAAAAATTTCTGACTTTAGGCTTCTTTTCCTTTGTTTTGGATTTCAATATTTCATATTTGTTAGAGGATGTTTGAAGAAGGAGCCTTATGAAAATGTGATGAGCATTAGTACTAAATCTCTTAGCTAGTTTCAAATTTTACTACATGGATTTCTTGGCTAGCATGACGAACGTTGCGACAAAAGTTCCAAGATTTTGCAAATATTTATATTCAAAGAGGGTTCTAGAGAACTATCCCAAAATGCAAGGGCTAAAAACCATGGAACGAATATGTGAAAAATTAAAAATCCAACTTCAAGAGCTCCACCAAATTGGTATGGCCATGAAAGTTTTATTCATTCCATGTATATTTTCCTAAGAGCAGACAATATGAACTCTTATTCTATTTTCGATTCTCAAGGTATGAAACATGACAAGGATCATGTTTTTTTTGTTTTTCAAAAGAAATACAATACTTTACATATCTCAAAGGAATGATAGGGATCATGATTATTTATACATTGAATACGAACCAATACCTACTACAATACAACAACGTAATGGACACAATCATATTAAGAATGCGTCAATTCTATTTATGAAGAAATTCATAATTATCCAAATCTTGATCATATTTTTGTAGGGGACGAGGACAACACATTATCGAAAGGCAAGAAAATATTATAAATTCCTCATATTTTCTAAAGAAGATGGAAATCATACAAATCAATTTACAGGACCTGCACATTAATGACATCAGTGAAGGGACTATCTTTGAACTAAGCCCACATAATTTTTGGTGGCTTATTTGGGCAAGTATATTAGTTGTGGCAATGTTAGTATTGATATTGTTGATGCATAGAGGTCAAAATCATCCTAACAATATAAGCACATACATGGTCATAGAAAAACATAAATCCACAACATAGCACAGTTACCATAGCATAATAGAAATCCATAACAAAATGGGATAAAGTCTTACTTTGACTAAGGCTTGGGTTTCTCCCATCAATCATATCGAGCCCTTAAGACCCATACCTAATGATTAAAAAACCTATGAGGGAACTAAGATATTTCTCAAAGATCAACCCTCGAGAGGCATTATGTTGTGCTCTGAGGCATTTTTCGTGGCTATAGATGCCTCAAATATTTATTTAGCACATAAAGCATGAGCTTCTTCCTTCTATAATTTCTAATGACTCATGATACATATCTACTATTCAAAGCCACACATTACCACTAAAATCCACAACAATAGGAAAACGATTCCATCAAGAGGCCATGTGACGCACGGGTCCCCCAGCATATAACCATACTTAGCACAATGATGCTAGGGTTACCCAGCTTATACCCACAGTACGCATTTAACAATGCATCCACAAATGCCCCAGGTATTTAACTCTACAATGGAATCAAATCTTCAGACCATAAATGGTCAAGGCCCCTTCATAAGTAGTTCCTTTATTATCAGAGCTTAATCACCCTGCCTGAAACCTCCTCTCAGGATTATATGACCCCTCAAACATTTGATTATGACTTGGATTAAAGTATTTCCTCAAATCCTTCTTATCGGGAATTAGAACCCCCTTAACACATCGTTATATACAGTTTAAAGTATATAACCTTCTATCGGCGCTCTTCCACTTTATAAAGCACTACAAAGGAATTAACTTCAACATACCTTTTCTGCCTACCGTACAATCTTGTCACAACTCCCAAGGTTTAACCTCATCACAATCTGCCTTCGCATTCTTTCCTTGGTCATGCATACATATATGCCTTCCTCTCCTCGATATGCGATTTCCCTTCAAAACCGAGAAATAAACTATCGATGCATAATTCTTCATATTCCTGTTTACAAAGGAAAACACCGCCGAATGTATATATCAGACTTCAAATGTATTGAACCCCCATTTATAAACGTGTTTGGTTTGCCTCTTAGTCTATCACCTTTCCGCTCCTCCAAACTCCGATAGGTTTGAGCTCCGATACTCCGATTATTGCTAATGGATATCACTTCTCCAATCGTGCCTGGCTTCTTCTACTCTAAACTTCTGATTGTGTGATCGCTAATCAATTTATCGCAATATCTCCACATCGCTCGCTGAAGTTCGCTATTTCGGTTGTCGCCGTCCCTTGGCACCTCCAAAATGCGATTGCATTTTCAATCATAGCTGTTGATCAGCTAGATCTAACGGCTGCTGAGTGCTAACACTTCACGCTTCTCTGTTCGTCCCTTTAATTAGTTTTTACCCTAGATCATCAGTTCTTCCGTGGCAGCTCGCTCTTCCTTCTGAGCTTAAACTCCTCCCTCTGCGTGTTCTGCAGAACTCTGTCTGTAACCCCCTGTCACAGAGCCTACGAATTCACATACAAATCAAAACTTGAATCACGCGTTCAATTCTTTGACACAATCAGGAATAACTCTGAATATATATTAATGTAAAAACATAAGATTACATTTGAGACTCTTCGGTCTCGCACAGGCCCGATTCTCAACCTTAGTGGCCTCTTCTCTCTTGAACGTGCGGTTCACTATTTATGAGAATACATTGGATCAGATTTACTGAAGGATCCTATCAATCTTCTAACAAAAGCCCTAAAGCTCGCTACATGCATACATATGTGGTAGATAAATAAGGCTCCTCGAGACTTTATCCATTCTATGTTTTTCTTTGTTTTAAAACTCAAAAGTCACCTAATCAGCTCAATGGTCCATGTCTATTCTCCATTTAATGCCTAAAAGCTCTCTCTTGTTCCTTGAATCATGGACTGTTTAAGAGTTGGATTTGACTTCTAACTCTTTGTCATTTATTCACCACTCATGTTCTCATTTATTTGTTTTGAGAGCATTTACATATTCTCCCATTATCTAATTAAATCACTTAAAAGCCTAAATATTACATTGACTTGAGACTTAGGAAACTAATTTCCCTAAAACACATGACCCCCTATGTCTACTAATTACAAAGATTTTCTCTTGGGTTGAATGCTCCTGCATCAGACTCCCAAAGTAGAAAATATTCATGATCTCCTGATCATGTGCCTTCTGAACTTTGTCTTCCTGGATCCCATACTTTGTTCTGTAACTTTCCAGATGCCTTGTACCTTTGCTTCTTCTTGTCAATCAAGTTCAAGTTTTGATTGATCTTGCTTGCTGCTACTACCACTTTTCTCCATTTGAATTGCTTCATCATCTGTTGCCACATTTCTTCAATTTCTATGTCCAGCATATCTTTGGGCTGGTCCATATTCTGCTCCTTACTTCTGCCTCCTTATTTTTGTTTCAGGTTGTTGCTACTGTCCACTAGTTCTTCAATCTGCTATTCTTTTTCTTGTTATGTTCTTCTTGCTTTGCTTGCTTCAACCTTTGCCTTGGTTGCTTTGCTGACTTCTCTTTTACTTGCTCCAACTTTTGGTTTGCTTGCTGCCTCCCTATCATCCTTACCCTCTTTCATGATTGGATCATGACTGTTCAACACTCTTTCCAACAAATTAACTTCTCTATTCCATGGATTGAGTTCTTCCATAGAATTCTCTTCTTTCACCTTTATTTGGCTGTTCATTTGTGCCAAATCTCCTCCAACATTTGCAACAAAACCTGCATTCATAAAACACTTGTTAAAATTAAAAACATAAGGCTGTTGTGCCTTATCTTCCTTTGGCAACAATTTAGTTTGCTGCTTTGTTTTCTCCTTCTTCTTTGTCAGCACATCAATATGTTGATTCGAATTCTCAGCATAATTCATGAGACTGTCAGTTAATTTCTCTTCCACACCATATGTTCTAATGATGTCTTCTTGCTTGGGTTCACAGTAGTGAATTTCTCCTTCCTTAACCTATTGCTGGTTATCTTAACTTTGAAATTGTTTGATTCCTACTGCCTCTTTACCATCTTCAAACAATCTCTGCTCAATATCTTTGATCACATACTCATACTCATTCATGCTTTTTAATGAACTTGCAAACAAATTATTACATCTTCCTGTCTCCATGGCTACTTGAGACACATATTCTTCTTCAGAAACTGTAACTGTAGCTTCTGTTCTACCGTCAGGTTCTCTCATCAGTTTCTCCAGCAGTTTAATTTCCTCTTCACACTTAGCAAGCACTTCATCACAATGCTCTCTTCTTCTAACTTCATCCTTTACATGTTGTGTTACAATATTAAAACTCTATCTTCTTCTGACCCTTGTAATCTCAAGGTCTTTCTGCAATAGCAAATCACTACTTCCCTCATTCAAGAGGTCTTCTCCATTATACTTTGTTCTCCTAGAGTACTCCTCCAGACTTTTGACATCTTCAAAAGACTGTCCATCCTCTTCAAAACACTCCTTTGTTAGTGTTCCTTTTCCCAAGGTTAAATCCTTTGCATAGGGTTCCTCCTTTTTAACATCTTTCAGTAGATGTCCTTCTTCCCTACTGTCTGTCTCAACAGTTTCCATGGCTATCTCCACTGTGCCTATCATCATAGTGAATTGATGATCCTTTACTATGTTTTCAGCTAACATAGTCTCTTCCTCAAGTTTGCCTTCAGTCCCTTGCTGTTTATCTTCTCCAAGAGCTATCCTTGTCTCACCATCTGCATTAATATTCTCCTGCATTTGTTCTGCATCCACAGACAAACTATCAATCTTAAAAGCAATAGACTCTATGGTCCCACTAGATGGTTTAGCCATCATATCTTCTTGCTGTTCTAAATCCTTCATATGATTTAGAAATTTTGCGATGGTTTCCTCTTCAATCTCTTCAAGCCCTTCATTTGGTTGTTTGATATCTTCCCCCAACTGTATATGAGACCTATCTATCTCATCTTCTTCCAAAACAGAATTTTGATTCTGCTTGTCTTCTTCCTTCTTCATGACAATATCAGCAAATTGTCCTTCACTTGTTTTACCTGCAATCATACACAAATTGTCAGATTTGAAACCATGTGACCCTTTGGCCTCACTTGAAGTTTCAGTCTTCAAGTTTTCATCTTCACTTTCTCTCAGAATTTCTCCTTGTTCTGGTTCACAAATGGATTCTTCCATTTCTAACTCAACTTCCTTGAGTTTTTCCATCAGCCACTTCACTTGCTTTTGTTGTAGCCTTCTCTGCATCTCATGCCATTCCACTGGCTTCTTCCTCAAGACCCAACCTAGTCTCTGGCTTTCCTCAAGCATTCTCCTTAATGCATTGAGTTGTTCTTTTAATTCAACAACCTCTTTGTCAATTTCTTCTTGACTCATCCTCTTTCCATTTGCTTTGGCATCCTCTTTCTTATATCCTCTATTGTGGCTTCTCTCTAAACCTCTGCTATGACTATCAGTAGTCATCTTCTTCTCTTCTTTCTTCATGAGCTCCTTTGCAACAAGCCTCTGCAACAGCTAGTCCTCCTGGCTGCAATCTTACCTCACTAAGCTCTCCTCACTCAGTCTTTTGGTAAGCACGGGTCCTCTGTCTGGAACCTCCTCTTGAGCAACACCTTTGCTCCTTTTAGGCTTCTGCAATCTCTCACTCTCTCTTGAGAACACTTCAACTATTTTCTCTGTCCAATCTCTTATTGGATTTTTCAGGCTCACTGCCACTTCTCTATCAGAGTGTTTCCCTTACTCTGTCTTCAAGAACACATCTAGTTATTTTCTCACAACTTCTCTTGTTGTCACCTATGCATTAGTATAAAACACACATTCTTAATTTAAAATAGAACATAACATTACCTCACCTTCAAGATCTCAGTATGATCTTGTTTCACCCATTCTTTTGCACTTGAATGGATTGTCCTCTATTTTGTCCCTAAGTCCTATTTCCTTCAGAACTTGCATTAAACAATCTTGCTTTTTCTTTCCTTTTAGGAATCCTCTGTTCCTGCCTATTCCAAGCCTCTGCTGGAACTTGCTACAATCTCCCACTATAGTCTTTATCATTCAGCACATTACCTTCTTTAGTGTGTGTTATCACTCAGGTTGTACCCCAGAAGTTTTAAGAAAAGGGAATACGGCCGAGGTAACCACAGGCCAATCTTTTAGATGCAGGTTCTAGCCAATCTGCATATAGAGAGGGCTCTCTCTTTATAATTTAGCTTTGTTTTAAGGTATATTAGGCTAGTTATGAAATACAAAGGTTTGTTTGATTTTTGGATGGTGATTTTCAATAGAACAGGGGTGTAGATCTAAGAATTTCAGTCCATTGGACTAATGGAGTCTATGAGGATGAACTGCTGGATATGGTTTCTTTGACAAAGGGTGGTACTACAGAGCAAGGTAATCAACCATGGAACAATTTGTAAGCTGGAATCAGGTGGGATGGAGTCAGGGGGTGAAGGGCAATTAAGAATCCTTCATCATGTTGACAGAGGGAAAGTGGATGATTATTGCCAGGGAGAAGTTAAGAATTCCTTAGCTATATTCAAGATGTAAGAACCAGGGGAAACAGGAGCAGTTAAGAATTCCTGCTTATGCTAATTCTGAAGAAAACATAAATAATAACAGAGATTGAACACAGAGTGCAGTCAAGCAAGTTCTGGGTTATTCTTTTTCCCTCTTATTCAGATCATGAAATATATATGATATAGTAAACATAGAAACTGAAAACACAAGTAAGAAAGACTTATTGATCCACAGAATGATTTTGGAATTCTGTAACATAGTCCTCTGCTATCAATTCCACATCCAGAGAGTTCAACAACAACGCATTCCAACAACTTTTTTATTCAGAAGATTTTCAGAGCTACAACGCAGTTCCAGAAATGTATCACCAACCCCTAATACTTCGCTTGGGGAGGTATTTGTACAAAAATGTTTACAAAATATCTCAAAGAGATAATGTCTAGTAATAAATTCTTCTACCTACTTTACAGGAGAACTAAATGATCTTGAAGACAGAGAGAAATAAATGCAGAAGTAAATGCTGCTGTGCTGGCTGCTCAGTTGGTGAGATGCGTTGACTGTAAGCTTAGCGAGCAGGCCGGTGGCTGTTTCTGCTGATATTCCGCGTTGCTGGCTCAGCTTTCTCGAGCGCATTTAATTTTGTTTTAACACATCGCTACCCCGCGAGACTCTCACCCGTTCCTTTTCTCTGCTTTATGATATCTGTTGTATTCTGGGAAAAAACAAAAGTCTGAAACATGCCTAAAGGATTTCCAACATGCTTTGCCACCACTTTTCTTCTGGTAACTGATGTCTTAGAAGCTTTCTCAAAGTCTCATCTGCATCTGTGTACCTGTAGCAGTTAGGCTATACTGTAAAAAGATGTTTCACTTCATGTTCTATATAAAATAGATTTTCCAAGTTGCTATAGAGAGTTTGGCCAGATGGAAGGGTCTTCTCTGCTGAAGTACTTGATGATGCATTTAGTTGATCAACAACATGTTTATTCAACCTGAGCTGGTACTCAGCTTGTCTTCACAGGCGTTCATTGTTTCCCACCAGACTAGGCAAGCCCCTTTCTTGCAAAACTACAAATCTTTCCATAAAAGAATCTATCTCCACCTGCATATCCTAACTCTTCCTCTCCAAATTCTGCATCAGGGTTCTCATGGTGAAAACTCTTTTGATTGTTAGAATGGTGGCTGTCCTGTCTCTGATGTCCATTGCTACTAGTTCTTCACTGGTCTTAGTGTTCAAAAATTGTATTAACCTGTTGGCTTGTTCAGGCATATGTCCCAATAAATTTCTGGCCCTTTGAATTTCCACCTGGGCTGCTGCTATCAATTCAATTTGCTCATATATAATTTGAATAGATCTCCAGATATTACTAATGGATTCACCGAAGTTAGCCCACAAAATGCCCTTGATCTCTCCCAGAGGCTTATTTAAAGAGAGGTCCTTTTCCAATGCTTTCACTTTGTTCTCTAATGCCTTCACCTCTCTTGTCTTTTCTGCCACATTTATTTTAGATTTGTCATAACTTACTTCTAACTTTGCCAATTTTTCTTTGGCCTCTTTTAATTCTGATACTTGGAGTTTTAAATCCACCATAGCCTTTATTAACTCTTATGTGGTCATGGTAGTGCTGCTGCCTACTGCTGTTGTTGTTGTTGAAGTACCGGGTGCTGTTGATGCTGGGTCAGCGGGAGGCACTGCTGTTGTAACTGTGGGAGGAGCAGTTATAACTATTGGATCTATTTGAGATGGCTGGGAGGTCGAAACTCCCTACTTTTCTTGTAATGCTTTCTTCAATTCCTGCTCTGTCTCATTTAGTGTTTGATTCATTCTTATCAGCAAGTCCATCATGTCCTCCTCTGCATTTTCTTTCACAACCTCTGTAATTTGTGGATGCATAGTAATAGGCAGCTTCAATTGTTTCCTGAGGGCAGCAATGTCCTCTTCCTTTTTCTTCATCAATGCTTTTATTCCCTTGGCATCCTTGGGATCATGTCCCAGCTCAATGATAATTTCTTCCAAGGACTTTATCCTGTTGTCCTTGGCTAAAGAAGATGCCTTTTCCAAATCCAGTTGGGCAGATGTGTTGTTCAATGAGTTCTGCAATTTGTGAGCTAACATTGCCTTGTCTGCCAATGTGGAGTAGACCATCTCTCCAGTTTGCTTGTGCAACTCAATCTGGTCCATAGGATGAATGTCTTTGGCAAGGACCTCCAGATTTGTTCTTATGTAGTCAGCTACTGACTGTGGCTACTGCACTTTGGGCTTAAAGTGGCTCAAGATCATTTTTCCTTCTTTAATGTCATATGCAGACATTACCCTTTGCTGTTTGGCGAGGGTCATCTTGAGAAACTGATCATAAAGTTGCAGTCTTATTGGCTCATTCTGGGCCTTGATGTCCGTGAATTTTCTTTTGATATCAGAACCTTGCTTGCTTTGTGGCCTTGTAGAGGAAACTTCCACACTGTGTTGTTTCTCCAATTCCTGCTTATGAGAGCTGGTGGATTTTCCTACCATTGGGGATGTCTATGGGCTGGTTGCCCTCTCGCCTCTTGGACTTTCTATGATTTCCTCAATAATTTCCTCTTCAGGTAGAGGATTTATTCTTTGCCTTTTTTCCCCTGGTTGCTCTGCTGGTCCACTTACAGGTGTGGTCTCTTCTCGGTCCCTTTTCTTGCCCTTTTCCTCATTTAGAGGAGTCTGTAATGTTGGTACCTCTGGTGCTTTGGTCTGGACAGGAGGAATTTTCCCTTGGCCTTGTTGTTTTGATGATGTTGGCTGATCTGTCATTATGTGCTGCTCTGTATCCAACACTTCTTTGCCCTTAGATGTCCCTATAGCTGGTGTAGTGCTTTCTTGGGCAGGTTGCTGTGAAGTTTCAGTAGATGATATACCCACTTCGGTTTGCTGAGGTACTTTGAAAGACACCTGTCCAAAAGAGTCCAGGTCAAGAGTCTTTTCAAAATTTTTCATAGCTTGTTCCATTTTTTCTTCCTCAGTAAGCTCTTCTATCAATGTGCCCTCTACCCACTCATCTTGATTAACAAACTGCTCTATTTCAGGGATCCTACAATGATTATAGGCAGGTAGTCTATTTTTTACCTTTCTTTCACAGATGAATCCATTTGGGTCATAGGGTACCCACCAAAAGCTCCTCTTTAATTTGAGTTGTTCACCCAATATCTTGTCAACATCTTTCCATCCTTCCTTTTTGTTAATGATGAAAGGGCCTAACTGGTTTCTTAATTTCAGCTGAGCTTTTTTCTTGGCACCATAAAAGTGAGTCAAATCTGAATTGATAAATTGCCTGAAGTATTCTAGAGCAAACAGTCTCATAGGCACATATTTTGGCAGTTTATAGGGGCATAGCTCACAGCCATATATCCTAATCTCAGTGTGATTCTGGTAGAAGTACTAGTCACATATTTTGTAGCTTTTGGAGAGCTGTAAAATTTTCTACATATCACCAGAGAGTCTAGGAGGAGGAGTTCTCATCAGTAGAGAGGAGACTGGATGTATAAACAAATCAATGAATTCACAATAAGTGTAAGGAGAGTTATGGACTTCATGGAAGACTGAGGTCCAAAAGATCACAGACCTCCTTTCTCCTTTAGAATCCAATTTTCTGATGGGAAACTGAAAACTGTCTGTTTGATAGTACAAGAACAGATGATATATATATGATGTGTACTTGAAGACTCCTTCTCTGTCTAGATTTATGAATTGGTCATGGATCTTGTTGACAATGAAAGTAGCAAAGTCAAATTTGACAGCAGGAGGATGTCCTGGAATAAACATGGACATCAAAGCTAAAATGGTCTCATCAACATATTCACTTGTCTTAAATCCCAGGACATAAGATATCATATCAATAATGAATCTTCCAGCTTCATTGAACCAGACATGGTGAAAAGGAGGTGGCTCTCTGGGCTGGCAATCTGGTCTCATGAATAACTTGGCAATCTGGCCTATTTCTGCAGTGGATAGTTTAGAGCCTTGCTCCAGCAAATATCCCATGGAGAGAGGAGCCAGAGGCTGAGTGGGTTTGAAGTGTAGCATTTCATTTATGGACTCATGGGTTATATGAAAGAGGACAGTTCTAGATGGAGTCATAACTGCTCTTTTGATAGGTTCATAATTGGCACAACACAAGCGGATTATATCTGGGAATAAATTTACTGAGGGGAGATAGTACCTGGGCAGATTGGATTCCCATATCCCATAGAGATCAGTTTTGCTTAGGTGACTGTTCCTAATTTCACAGAATGCTTGGAGGTGGTTTTTGTCACTAGTTAAGTCCTGTATTTGAAAATCCCTATCAGCCAAGGGAAACCACTACAAGTCCTTATGAGGTACAGTGGATTTGAACTTATCTTGGTGGGTGAATTTACAGAAAAGACGAAGTCTACAGGGTTTCGGTGAAAATGGGAAAAAGAGCAGTGGTTGTGGTGTGTATGTTTGAAGGTAGCACGGTGGATTGAACTGAAATTTGGGTCCTTTGAGAAATTTGTAGAGAAAACTGAAATTCACAGGGTTTGAAAACAGAATTTAAGGTAAATACCTGTTTTTATCAGCGCACTGTGCGAATTGCAGGTTGCGGGACGAGCTGGAAGACCGGACTGTGGACTCTGTTTGGCTTGGTGGCGGACTGTATGGTCGAGCGCTACTTTGGGACGTAAATCACATGCACCAGTCTCGTGGAGAAAATAGGTGAAAATGAGTGAAAATGACGTTTTCACATCTTTTTTAACAAAAAATTGATTTTGGCAGGCTTTTGGCGCGTTTTGGTCGGATGACGTCAGCATGATGGAGTGCTTTGTCGTGTAGTGGGGTGACGTGGTGATGATGTGGAGGTGATGTCACAGATGAGGTGGTGGTGATGTCAGTGGGGAGGTAGCGGGGCGGTAAGCGGTTTTGGCCTCTCACTGCTTTTAGACAAAGGTGGTATTGGAGGGGAGGGCAGCGAGCACTGCGGGAGGCCGCCACCTGTCCCAAGGTACGGTGGGAAAACCACCATCCCTCGGGCGCTAAAGGTTGGCATGAAAGGGTGCCGCGATATGGATCTGGGCCGTTGGATGGGCGGGCCCAGATCCAACAGGGGCGGTCAACAGAATATGGCGGAGGCTACGGCGCGGGGCCCGTCAATTAAATCAACGCTTTTTAATGTTATAAGGGGTATTTCCTTTGGTTATCGGTGCTGCGGGTGTGGTTATTTGCTTAACTAGAGTTTAAACAAATCCCGATGCTTTGTACGCGGAGGGTTGTTAATGGCCCTGGATGAACCATTAATCCCATAAAACATTAATATATGGCTATAATTAGCTGGGGGTCGGGATATTTAAAATCTTTTTGGGGTTTTCATATAGTTATATAATACGGGGGGGGGGAATATTATATAGGAATTATAAAATAAAGTTAATATGTTAAAATGAGAGATATGTTCAAACAAAAGCACTAAGTTGAAAAGTGAAAAACTTAGGCTTAGGGAAATGAAAGGGATCGAAGCTATGAATTTGGAAAACTTAACATAAAAACATTTTTACACAAGAAATGTGGCTTCTTTTATCCTAAGTAAAAACATATTTTTACTTAGTATTTTTCATGAAATGAAGTGAACTAGGAGTATTGAGCAGATCCCAATCTCTTTAGAGGGGGGTTAGTAAGTGATTTTTGGAGAAATGTGGAGGGAGGTTAGACATGCTTCATCTGTTTTGTAGCCAAATCATTGTCATTGTGCTTATGATATCAAATGAGATGAATCACCTATGAAAGACAAAATTTCTCATAAACCTGCTTTTGCAACATCAAAACTGCTTACCCAGCCTATTATACCTAACCTTTTTTCTTCCTTTTTCCCTTGGGTGCATTTGAACTAGAAAACCCTTAGTCTCTTCTTTTCTTTTAACTGCCATCCTATCTAAAGTCTACCCTTATTTCCTCCAGGGGCTCAGATTTAACTGTTGAGCACCTTTGCTTCTCTACCTAATTACTTATCTACCAAGCTTGAACTAATTGGACAGATTTTATTCTCTACCTCTAAAACAGGAAATTTAAACATGGACTGGCCAAGATTAAGTTGTTTGGCCATCCACCAAGTGTGGCAAGAGCCAACTGATTGCACACAATGAACTTCTTTGCAAAAATAGAATAGTAGTGGCATTTTGGACTAACACACTTTCTTGGTCTTCTTCATTTGGGGTTCATTTTATTTCTTTTCGACCAATTCATTCTTTTTGCCCTTTGATCTTTCTTTTAGGGCATACCCTCTTTTCATTTTATAAATTTTTTGATTTTCTTTCAAAATATGGAACCTTTGCAGCATGGAAAGGATGAACATATTTGGAATTTTACTAGTCAATCATGAAATATGACACCTATTGGTATAGGAGCATAACACTGGCTCCCCTTGGGGATGGATTTTCCTAGTGAAAAGCCAAGAACAACAGGTCAGATGGCCTTATATTCAATTCTTGCTGCATTCTGAACTTTCCCCTTTGCTGCAAGTAAACAAAACTGTACCTCTGCAACATATATACATTTCTCATAAGCTCATTCAAACAATTGCAGCTCTATTTTGATAGTTTGTCTGAATGTTTGTTCTGATACTTAGAGCTCCCAAATCTTTTTCTTCAGCTTTTGTTTGAAGCAAAAATGTAAGATAAAAAGGTGGCACAGTTCCTTGACTTTTTTTCAAAATTTCCTAGATATTCCTTCCTATCTTATCGCTGTAATAAACTGTAGAAAGTAAACACTCTTATGTACAAGTTAGAGTCTTGACATATCAACAAAGTGGATATGCTTCAGCATTCGACCATTGACTGGCCCATCTTCTGCTTCAGTGCCATCCATGCTTTTCAAAAAGTAGGTGTTGTTTCCTTGTGCAACCTGAATAGTAAAAGGTCATTTCCATAGGACGTCAAACTTCCCATTTTTTCCTTTATCTTCCCTTCTGGAATCCCATTTCAGTACTTTGTCTCCTATGAAAAAATCCTCTACCTTTGTCCTCTTGTCAAATATCTTCCTAAGTTTTTCTTGTAGAACTTGAGATCTTTGAGACACTTCTTCTCTAGTCTGCTGTAAATGAATAGTCTGATTTATTCTTCTCTGAATGTCATTGGGTTCTGCCCGCACTTCTTGCAGTAACTTTATCACAGGGATTCCCAAAGATGAAGGGAATACAACCTCCATGCCATAAACCAATTCATAGGGGTTTGTTCCAATGGATCTCTTTGTAGTCAGTCTATCTGCCCAAAGTGCATTGATAAGCTTCTTATGCCAATTTTTCTTGTTTTCCTCCAATACTTTCTTAATGATATTGATCAGGCTTTTATTGGATGATTCAGTTAGACCATTACCTTGAGGGTAATAGGCTATGGATTGGCCTAAGGTAATATGGTATTTGTGACAGAATTTTATCATTCTCTTGGATTTAAAAGCAACAACATTGTTAGTTATAATCTTTTCAGGACAGCCAAATCTAGACAGGATATTGGTTTCTAGGAATTGCATGATCACTGAATCATTGGCTTGTCTACAAGGGATGGCTTCTATCCACTTGGTGAAGTAGTCTGTGGCAGTCAAAATCCATTTATGCTGGCCAGAAGAGGGAGGGTGAATTTCCCCAATGAAATCTAAACCCCATTGTTGAAATGGTTTTTCGGTGGAAATTGGCTTGAGGGGTAGAGGTAAAAGCTTTCTCTTGCCTTCGAAGATTTGACATTTATGGCAAGAAGTTACAAATTTCTTTACATCAGCAAACAGGGAGGGCCAATAAAATCCAGCCCTTAGGATTTTATCAGCAGTTGATTTCCAGTACAAATGTCCACCACAGTCCCCTGCATGAAATTCTTTCAGCACTTTGTCAGTTTCATCCTTTGTTAAGCAACTTAGTAAAATGCCTTCATGATTTTTCCAAAATAAAACATTATCTACAATACAGAATCTTGAAGCTTTCATTTTCAGGAATCTCTTTTTAGTTCTGGATAACCCTGGAGGAGCCTGCAGGTTTAACAATACATAAATTATATCAGCATACCAAGGTGATTGTAAAAAGGCTTGATTGATCTGTGGAGTCGCCATCTCCTGTTCGTTATCCAGTTCATTGATGTCAAGGGCTTGAAAGTTAGTTTCAGTCATAAGTTTAGCTAATCCTTGTCCTTTTATCAGCTTTGTTGGTTTAATTTCAATGTCATATTCCAAAATGTTAGCTATCCATTTCCCTCTTTTGCCTTCAATTCCTTCCTGAGTTAGAATATCTTTGACTACAGTATTTGGTACATAAGCTATTACATGAGAGTATAAAATATAAATTCTGAAGTTCTTAATAGCTTTTACAAGTGAATAGGCCTGTTTTTCCATGATTTGATACTTAAGTGGTGCATCCCTAAGCGCTCTGCTGAAAAAAGCTATGGGTTTTTCACATCCATGATCATCTTTCTATAGTAAAACAACAGTAATAGTATGTTCAGATGCAAAGGAAAAGATTATAAAGTCTCCGTCAAATTTCGAGCTTGTAAGGACTGGTGTTTTGGTTAAAGCTATTTTGATTTCTTCAAAGGCTTGTTTAGCTTCTATTGTCCACTTGACTTTAGAATCTTTTTTCAGCATATTGTTCAACAATCTTATCAGTTTAGCCAAGTTGGGTATGAATCTTTTTAAAAAATTGATTTTCCCTAAGAAATCTTGAAGTTCTTTGATATTTCTTGGGTGAGGAACTTGCAGAATGGCTTGTATTATGTCTGGATCTATTCTAATGCCATCTTTTGAGATTATGTGACCTAACAACTTACCCTCTTCTAGGCCAAATAATGATTTCTTTGGGTTCAGTGATATACCATATTTTCTGCAGATTAAAAACACCTGTCTTAAATGTTCTAAATGCTACTGATCTGATTTGGAAAATGCAGTAAGGTCATCTAGATATATGACCAAAAAATCATGAATCTCTTTTGCAAAGGCTATGTCCATTGCTCGTTGAAATTTTGCCCCTGCGCTCTTCAGTCCAAAAGACATTTTTACATACTTGAAAGTTCCCCAAGGTGTTGTAAAAGTAGCCTTATCTTGATCATCAGGGTGGACAATTGAAGCCTGAGAATCCATCTAGCAGTGAAATTCTAGAGGCGTTCACTACCCTTTGCAAAATGTGGTCCATCTTAGGTAAGGGGTAGTGGTCTTTTAAATAAACTTTATTCAGATTTCTCAAATCAACACACAACCTTATTTCTCATGTTTTCTTCCTAGTGGGCACTAGATTTGAGATCCATTCTGAAAATCTGATGGGTGCAATAATGCCATCTTCATACATTCTCTTGACTTCCTTTTCAATTATAGGAAGGAGTACAGGGTTGACCCTTCTAAGTTTTTGCTTGAAAGGTTTTTGATTTTCTTTTAGGCGTATTGTATGCTGGATTATAGAAGTATCATAGGACTTTAGATCTTCATAGCTCCATACAAAAACATCTTAAAATTCTTTGAACAGTTCAATATATTTCAGCTTTTGGTCAGGAGGCAAAGCTTTAGATAATTTTATCATTTTGGGATTTTGCTGAGTCCCTATATTACAATCCTCAATTTCTGCGTTTAATGGCTGCATTTTGGGCTTCCTTGGGATGTCATTAGAGTCAAAAATATCTTCCAGAGGAGTTAAGCCTGTGGGTAGAAAATTGTCCTTTAAATCAATCACTTCAGGTTCTCCTTCAACAGTTTCATCAAAGTTTGTTTCTTTCAACTTTTGTAATTCTTTGCTGGTAAATTTTGTTGGATGTAAAATTTGAGTTGCTGTTTCAGCTGAAATGTAAGTTTCAATTTTGTCTATTTGATCAGTTTCACAAATAGTGCTTGTGTCTATATTTGTGCTGGAAAATTCTTCTTTTAAAGTCAGGAAATTATTAATCTGAGTGTCATTGTCAAACACTTGCCAATTTTTAACATTGTCAGGTATAGTTGGTTTGTGTTTAATTTCAGCTGTAAAATGATGATTAGGCTCAAATGGCAGTTTACAAGTGCTGGCAAATGTTGCCAAACTGTGAGCATGCAAATGATGATTCCTTGGGATTTTGGCAAGTTGTGATTCTAGAAAAGTATTGAGTATTTCAATTGTTGCCCCTCTATAAGATCTTAACTTGAGGTCATTTGTGAGGAAGTTTCCTTTCATTTATTGAATAACCAAATCAGAGTCTCCCAAAATTGATATCCTAACTGCCCCTAAACTTTTGATCAATTTAAGTCCTATCAAAAGGGCTTCATATTCAACCATGTTATTTATGCATCTAAAATTCAGCCTGTATGCATGTCCTTCAGCATGATCATTTTTCATGTTATGTATCCAAATCCCTGCCCCTGCTCCTAGTTTATTCACTAATCCATCAAATTTTAAGTACCATAGGATTTATTGATTATAGCTAACATCCGGAGTTTTAAAAATTTGCTTAGTAGGCATATTTGGATTTTCAGTGCCATGTGGTTTCCCTTGTGTGTCTGTAATGTCATTGTTCAAAGAAATTTCTTGAATCTGAACACTAGATTTTTCATTTATTACTTTTTCTTGTGCTGATACTAAAACCTTGTCATTAGTTGGAGGGAAAATTTCAGCATTGAATAGGATGAAAGAGTCCATATCAGAATGCATGGAATAAATGGGAAAATTTTGGGGTTTCTCTTGGCTGCTGACCACATATTTCATCAACGTTTCCCTGTACAATCTCTTTGGCTGGCCAAAGACTGAGATGGTGGCATAGGACATGTCCAACTGCAAAGATCCCTGGAGCTTTGCACCCCAAGATTTGGACAAAAGCATTCCATATTTTGGTGGGATATCATCTATCACTATATCCATTAAAATTGTCTTGGCAAGGTATTGAACTGGTGATACACATACATCTTTGATTAACCCTAGACATCTGACTTGGCTAGAATAAAAAGAGAACAAGTGTTTGTATGGCCTGGTGATATCTAGGTCCAACTTTTCCATCACAGATTTGGGCATTAGATTATGGGAAGCTCCAGAGTCAAACATTGCATTGTGAAGTACTTTGTCATGAATATTCAAACTTACATAGAATGGAGGAACTCCTCCATCTACTGATTTTCCATTTACTTCAGGGCCAAAAATTAATTCTGGCTGGTCATCTAGGACATTTACTGCATCTCGGTTTTCTGAAATTTGAAGTGATCTGCTGATTTGTTCTCTATAGACATCATGTTTAGCCAATTCGGACAATGGAATTGCTATTTTTAACTTGCCTATTTCGGTTTCAAGGTTGAAAGGTTTTTCTATTTGGACTTTTGCATTTCGGGCAGCAAGATTTTCTTTTTTCTGCTATGTTTTCAATGCTTTTTTCTTTATCAGGAGTGCTGTTATGAGATGAATCTACTTTAAAATTAATTTGAGGAGATTCCTTTGCATTTTGTTTGGGAGGAAAGGAAGTGGAAGGTTGAGTGTTTGATGGTTGATTGTCTGATATTTCCTCAACTGTTGGTTCTTTTGGGTTGAAGTCTGTTCTAGCAGGGAGCTGTATAGGGGGGTATTAACCTTTGCTTTTTTAGGCTACTTGTTGGGTTCAGGAACATCTATCGTTCTGCTTCTCAACTTATATTGCTTGTGGACCTCGTAGACAGCTGCATCATATCCCTCTCTAAAATCAAATGATTTCCCCGATTTGGTTTGACATTGATTAAAGGTGTGAGCTTCTTGATCATCTTGGGTCAAAAAGATTTGCTGTTCACTGTTTAGACCCATTAAGTTAATTTGAGTGTCCTCTGTTGGCTCACTAGAAGTTGAAGCTTCATCATAGTTTTCCTGGGATGGAGGTCTAATGTTTTGGTTGGGACCAGCCTTTCCAGCATTAGGATTTTGATTTCTCCTGAAGTTTGGATTTCTTCCGGTGTTACTTGGTTGACCCTCCCAAGAGGATTTCCTCTCAATTGTTTCTACTATATCACCTAGTATATCCATTCCTTTGATAATTGCATCTAATTTCTGCTCAAATGCAAAATGTTCTTCTTTGAAAGGTGTTCTCCTTTCAGCTCTAGCTCGAGCTCGTTTAGAAATCAGATTTGCCTCTACACTGACAACTATACTCTGCATGTCTTCTAAGCTTGGAAGAGCTCTTTCCCTGAGCTGGTAAGCCATGTCAGAATCAAATCCATCAAGGAATTTGATCAAGGCCAGGTCTGGTGGAGGTCTAAGATTCTGAGGGATCGCATTGTATACATTATTAAATCTAGCACAGTAATCTTGAATAGTTTCTTGTGGGCCTCTTTTCAAGCTTTCATATTCTGATAGGATGTGTAATGGGTCCTTCTTCTTTTCCCATCTGTTCAAAAAAGTTTGATAAAGGGCATATGGGTCAGCAATAGTGTTTACAGGAAGTGCCCTAAACCAGGTCCTAACATCACCAGTTAAACTCTGAACAAAAATCTTCATTCTCACATCATCATCATCAATCTCATAGTTTTCAAAATAATCTGTCATTTTCTTGGTATGTTGTTGAGCTGTATAGGTTCCAGTACCATCAAAATAGGTAATTTTGCTTTGATAATCTTGAGGCATAGCCCCTGGATTTGCAGGTAACTGCAAGGGAGCATATCGGTTTGCCATATTTACAGAGAAAAGTGTAACAGCTGGAAGAACAAGGATAATAGGGGGAATATATGCTGTGGATGGGGGAGTGGAAAAGATGTTTTGAAGTGTTGATGGTGAACTAGGTGAAGCAATAGTAATGGTAGAAAGGACTTGTGATTTTCCAGCAGTAAGCTCATTTTGGATAGGGTTCTGCTGAGGTGTGTCAAGGTTTAAATCAACAGAATTTTCTTGATTATCTCGGCTTCTAAGGTTCTTAGGGATCAAATTAGGATTTTCAAAGATAGGTGGAGGATTTGGATCTAGATTTGATCTAGTGTAACTGATTTTCTTTTTTGGAGACATCTTCTATATATATATATATATATATATATATATATATCTATATATATATATATATATATATATATATATATATATATATAGATATATATTTGGAAGTATTTAAAGAATACAACTTTTAACAATATGTTTCTAGGAAGTTTTAATGAGAATCTTGAATTTTCCTAAAGATCTGTTGAAAAAAGGAAACTGATCAAGTCTTTGAGACAACTGTTCAAAGCCTAAAACTAGACTGGAGATAGACTGAAGCAGCTTTTATTTACTCCTGTAATTGCATAGCAAAAACAGTTTCAAAGGCTACCTGGCTAACTTCAGGCTCCATCTGTAGCTTTAGAAAATAGACAACAGTAACAAACAATCATTCAGTTCCCCAGTGGAGTCACCAATGATGTTATCACTCAGGTTGTTCCCCAAAAGTTGTAAGAAAAGGGAATACGGCCGAGGTAACCACAAACCAATCTTTTAGATCCAGGTTCTAGCTAATCTGCATCCAAAGAGGGCTTTCTCTTTATATTTAGCTTTGTTTTAAGGTATATTAGGTTAGTTATGAAGTACAAAGGTTTGTTTGATTTTTGGATGGTGATTTTCAATAGAACAAGGGTGTAGATCTGAGAAGTTCAGTCCATTGGGCTAATGGAGTCTATGAGGATGAACTGCTGGATATGGTTTCTTTGACAGAGGGTGGTACTACAGAGCAAGGTAATCAACCATGGAACAATTTGTAAGCTGGAATCAGGTGGGATGGAGTCAGGGGGTGAAGGGAAATTAAGAATCCTTCATCATGTTGACAGAGGGAAAGTGGATGATTATTGCTAGGGAGTAGTTAAGAATTCCTTAGCTATATTCAAGATGTAAGAACCAAGGGAAACAAGAGCAATTAAGAATTCCTGCTTATGCTAATTCTGAAGAAAACATAAATAATAACAGAGATTGAACACAGAGTGCAGTCAAGCAAGTTCTGGGTTATTCTTTTTCCTTGTTATTCAGATCATGAAATATATATGATATAGTAAACACAGAAACTGAAAACACAAGTAAGAAAGACTTATTGATCCACAGAATGATTCAGGAATTTTGTAACATAGTCCTCTGCTATCAATTCCACATCCAGAGAGTTCAGCAACAACGCATTCCAGCAGCTTTTTTATTCAGAAGATTTTCAGAGTTACAACGCAGTTCCAGAAATGTATCACCAACCCCTAATACTTCACTTGGGGAGGTATTTGTACACAAATGTTTACAAAATATCTCAAAGAGATAATATGTAGTAATAACTTCTTCTACCTACTTCATAGGAGAAGTAAATGATCTTGAAAACAGGGAGAAATAAATGCAAAAGTAAATTCCGCTGTGCTGGCCGCTCAGTTGGTGAGATGCGTTGACTGTAAGCTCAGCAAGCAGGCCGGTGGCTATTTCCGTTGATATTCCACACTGCTGGCTCAGCTTTCTTGGGCTCATTTAATTTTGTTTTAACACATCGCTACCCCGCGAGACTCTCACCCGTTCCTTTTCTCTGCTTTATGATATCTGTTGTATTATGGGAAAAAACAAAAGTCTGAAACATGCCTAAAGGATTTCCAACATGCTTTGCCACTACTGTTCTTCTAGTAACTGATGTCTTAGCAGCTTTCTCAAAGTCTCATCTACGTCTGTGTACCTGTAGAAGTTAAGTTGGACTGTAAAAAGATGTTTCACTTCATGTTCTATATAAAATAGATTTTCCAAGTTGCTATAGAGAGTTTGGCCAGATGGAAGGGTCTTCTCTGCTGAAGTACTTGATGACGCATTTAGTTGATCAGTAGCATGTTTATTCAACCTGAGCTGGTACTCAGCTTGTCTTAATAGGCGCTCATTGTTTCCCACCAGACTAGGCAAGCGCCTTTCTTGCAAAACTGCAAATCTTTCCATAAAAGAGTCTATCTCCACCTGCATATCCTGGCTCTTCCTCTCCAAATTCTGCATCAGGGTTCTCATGGTGAAAACACTTTTGATTGTTAGAATGGTGGCTGTCCTGTCTGTAATGTCTAGTGCTATAGTTCTTCACTGGTCTTAGTGTTCAAAAATTGTATTAACCTGTTGGCTTGTTCAGGCATATGTCCCAATAAATTCCTGGCCCTTTGAATTTCCACCTGGGCTGCTGCTATCAAGTCAATCTGCTCATATATAATTTGAATATATCTCCAGCTATTACTAATGGATTCACTGATGTTAGCCCACAAAATTCCCTTGATCTCTCCCAGAGGCTTATCTAAAGAGAGGTCCTTTTCCAATGCTTTCACTTTGTTCTCTAATGCCTTCACCTCTCTTGTCTTTTCTGCCACATTTATTTTAGATTTGTCATAACTTACTTCTAACTTTGCCAATTTTTCTTTGGCCTCTTTTAATTCTCATACTTGGAGTTTTAAATCCTCCATAGCCTTTATTAACTCTTCTGTGGTCATGGTAGCGCTGCTGCCTGCTGCTGTTGTTGTTGTTGAAGTAGCGGGTGCTATTGATGCTGGGCCAGTGGGAGGCACTACTGTTGTAACTGTGGGAGGAGCAGTTGTAACTGTTGGAGCTATTTGAGATGGCTGGGAGGTCGACACTCCCTACTTTTCTTGTAATGCTTTCTCCAATTCCTGCTCTGTCTCATTTAGTCTTTGATTCATTCTCATCAGCAAGTCCATCATGTCCTCCTCTGCTTTTTCCTGCACAACCTCTATAGTTTGTGGATGCATAGTAATAGGCAGCTTCAATTGTTTCCTGAGGGCAGCAATGTCCTCTTCCTTTTTCTTCATCAATGCTTTTATTCCCTTGGCATCCTTGGGATCATGTCCCAGCTCAATGATAATTTCTTCCAAGGACTTTATCCTGTTGTCCTTGGCTAAAGAAGATGCCTTTTCCAAATCCAGTTGGGTAGATGTGTTGTTCAATGAGTTCTGCAATTGGTGAGCTAACATTGCCTTGTCTGCCAATGTGGAGTAGACCATCTCTCCAGTTTGCTTGTGCAACTCAATCTGGTCCATAGGATGAATGTCTTTGGCAAGGACCTCCAGATTTGTTCTTATGTAGTCAGCTGCTGATTGTGGCTGCTGCACTTTGGGCTTAAAGTGGCTCAAGATCATTTTTCCTTCTTTAATGTCATATGCAGACATTAGCCTTTGCTGTTTGGCGGGGGTCATCTTGAGAAACTGATCATAAAGTTGTAGTCTTATTGGCTCATTCTAGGCCTTGATGTCCGTGAATGTTCTTTTGATATCAGAACCTTGCTTGCTTTGTGGCCTTGTAGAGGAAACTTCCACACTATGTTGTTTTTCCAATTTCTGCCTATGAGAGCTGGTGGATGTTCCTACCATTGGGGATGTCTGTGGGCTAGTTTCCCTCTCACCTCTTGGACTTTCTATGATTTCCTCAATAATTTCCTCTTTAGGTAGAGGATTTATTCTTTGCCTTTTTTCCCCTGGTTGCTCTGCTGGTCCACTTACAGGTGTGGTCTCTTCTCGGTCCCTTTTCTTGCCCTTTTCCTCATTTAGAGGAGTTTGTAATGCTGGTACCTCTGGTGCTTTGGTCTGGACTGGAGGAATTTGCCCTTGGCCTTGTTGCTTTGATGATGCTGGCTAATCTGTCATTATGTGCTACTCTGTATCCAGCACTTCTTTGCCCTTAGATGTCCCTATAGCTGGTGTAGTGATTTCTTGGGCAGGTTGCTATGAAGTTCTAGCAGATGATATACCCACTCCGGTTTGTTGAGGTACTTTGAAAGACACCTGTCCAAAAGAGTCCAGGTCAAGAGTATTTTCAAGATTTTTCATAGCTTGTTCCATTTTTTCTTCCTCAGTAAGCTCTTCTATCAATGTGCCCTCTACCCACTCATCTTGATTAGCAAACTGCTCTATTTCAGGGATCCTACAATGATTATAGGCTGATAGCCTATTTTTTACCTTTCTTTCATAGATGAATCCATTTGGGTCATAGGGTACCCACCAAAAGCTCCTCTTTAATTTGAGTTGTTCACCCAATATCTTGTCAGCATCTTGCCATCCTTCCTTTTTGTTAATGATGAAAGGGCCTAACTGGTTTCTTAATTTCAGCTGAGCTTTTTTCTTGGCACCATAAAAGTGAGTCAAATTTGAATTGATAAATTGCCTGAAGTATTCTAGAGCAAACAGTCTCATAGGCACATATTTTGGCAGTTTATAGGGGCACAGCTCACAGCCATATATCCTGATCTCAGTGTGATTCTGGTAGAAGAACCAGTCACCTATTTGTAGCTTTTGGAGAGCTGTAAAATTTTCTGCGTATCACAAGAGAGTCTAGGAGGAGGAGTTCTCATCAGTAGAGAGGAGACCGGATGTATAAACAAATCAATGAATTCACAGTAAGTGTAAGGAGAGTTATGGACTTCATGGAAGACTGAGGTCCAAAAGATCACATACCTCCTTTCTCCTTTAGAATCCAATTTTCTGATGGAAAACTGAAAACTGTCTGTTTGATAGTACAAGAACAGATGATATATATATGATGTGTACTTGAAGACTCCTTCTCTGTCTAGATTTATGAATTGGTCATGGATCTTGTTGACAATGAAAGTAGCAAAGTCAAATTTGACAGCAGGAGGATGTCTTGGAATAAACATGGACATCAAAGCTAAAATGGTCTCATCAACATATTCACTTGTCTTAAATCCCAGGACATAAGATATCATATCAATAATGAATCTTCCAGCTTCATTGAACCAAACATGGTGAAAAGGAGGTGGCTCTCTAGGCTGGAAATCTGGTCTCATGAATAACTTGGCAATCCGGCCTATTTACGCAGTGGATAGTTTAGATCCTTGCTCTAGCAAAAATCCCATGGAGAGAGGAGCCAGAGGCTGAGTGGGTTTGAAGTGTAGCATTTCATTTATGGACTCAAGGGTTATATGAAAGAGGACAGTTCCAGATGGAGTCATAACTGCTCTTTTGATAGGTTCGTAATTGGCACAACACAGGCAGATTATATTTGGGAATACATTTACTAAGGGGAGATAGTACCTGGGTAGATTGGATTCCCATATGCCATAGAGATCAGTTTTGCTTAGGTGACTGTTCCTAATTTCACAGAATGCTTGGAGGTGGTTTTTGTCACCAGTTAAGTCCTGTATTTGAAAATCCCTATCAGCCAAGGGCAACCACTCCAAGTCCTTATGAGGTACAATGGATTTGAACTTAGCTTGCTGGGTGAATTTACAGAAAAGACGAAGTCTGCAGGGTTTTCGGTGAAAATGGGAAAAAGAGCAGTGGTTGTGGTGCGTATGTTTGAAGGCAGCACGGTGAATTGAACTGAAATTTGGGTCCTTTGGGCAATTTGCAGAGAAAACTGAAATTCACAGGGTTCGAAAACAGAATTTAAGGTAAATACCTATTTTTATCAGCGCACTGTGCGAATTACAGGTTGCGGGACGAGCTGGAAGACCAAACTGTAGACTATGTTTGGCTTGGTGGTGGACTGTATGGTCAAGCGCTGCTTTGGGACATAAATCACATGCACCAGTCTCGTGGAGAAAACAGGTGAAAATGAGTGAAAATGACGTTTTCACGTCTTTTTTAACAAAAAATTGACTTTGGCGGGCTTTTGGCGCGTTTCGGTCGGATGACGTCAGCATGACAGAGTGTTTTTTCGTGTAGTGGGGTGACGTCACAGATGAGGTGGTGGTGACGTCAGTGGGGAGGCAGCGGGGCGGTAAGCGATTTTGGCCCCGCATCGCTTTTGGACAAAGGTGGTATCGGAGGGGAGGGCAACGAGCACTGCGGGAGGCCGCCACCTGTCCCAAGCTACGGCGGGAAAGCCACCATCCCCCAGTCGCTAAAGGTTGGCATGAAAGGGTGCCGCGTTATGGATCTGGGCTGTTGGATGGGCGGGCCTAGATCCGTCGGCGGGCGGTCAACGGAATATGGCGGAGGCTACGGCGCGGGGCTCGTCAATTAAATCAACGCTTTTTAATGTTATAAGGGGTATTACCTTTGGTTATCTGTGCTGCGGGTGTGGTTATTTGCTTATCCAGAGTTTAAACAAATCCTAATGCTTTGTACGCGGAGGGTTTTTAATGGCCTCGGATGAACCATTAATCCCATAAAACATTAATATATGGCTATAATTAGCCGGGGGTCGGGATATTTAAAATATTTTTGGGGTTTTCATATAGTTATATAATACGGGGGGGGGGGGGGGGGGGGAATATTATATAGGAATTATAAAATAAAGTTAATATGTTAAAATGAGAGATATGTTCAAACAAAAGCACTAAATTGAAAAGTGAAAAACTTAGGCTTAGGGAAATGAAAGGGATCAAAGCTATGAATTTGGAAAACTTAGCATAAAAACATTTTTACACAAGAAATGTGGCTTCTTTTATCCTAAGTAAAAACATAGATTTACTTAGTCTTTTTCATGAAATGAAGTGAACTAGGAGCATTGAGCAAATCCCACTCTCTTTAGAGGGGGGTTAGTAAGTGATTTTTGGAGAAATTTGGAGGGAGGTTAGACATGCTTCATCTGTTTTGTAGCCAAACCATTGCCATTGTGCTTATGATATCAAATGAGATGAATCACCTTTGAAAGACAAAATTGCTCATAAACCTGCTTCTGCAACATCAAAACTGCTTACCCAGCCTATTATACCTAACCTTTTTTCTTCCTTTTTCCCTTGGGTGCATTTGAACTAGCAAACCCTTAGTCTCTTCTTTTCTTTTCACTGCCATCCTATCTAAGTTCGCCTTATTTCCTCTAGGGGCTTAGATTTAACTGTTGAGCACCTTTTCTTCTCTACCTAACTACTTATCTACCAAGCTTGAACTGTTTGGACAGATTTTATTCTCTACCTCTAAAACAGGAAATTTAAACATGGACTGGCCAAGATTAAGTTGTTTGGCCATCCACCAAGTGTGGCAAGAGCCAACTGATTGCACACAATGAACTTGTTTGCAAAAATAGAATAGTAGTGGCATTTTGGACTAGCACACTTTCCTGGTCTTCTTCATTTGGGGTTCATTTTCTTTCTTTTCGACCAATTCATTCTTTTTGCCCTTTGTTCTTTATTTTAGGGCATACCCTCTTTTCATTTTATAATTTTTTTGATTTTCTTTCAAAATATGGAACCTTTGCAACATGGAAAGGATGAACATATTTGGCATTTTACTAGTCAATCATGAAATATGACACCTATTGGTATAGGAGCATAACAGTGTGCAACCTCCTTTTTATAGGAAATCTTCCCTCGCTCTGATATCAATTCTGCTCTGGTTATAAATCTGCTCTGATAACAAACTTCTGCTCTGATACCACTAATGATGCACGGGTCCCCCAACATATAACCATACTTAGCATAATGATGCTAGGGTTACCCAACATATACCCACAGTACACATTTAACAATGCATCCACAACTTCCCCAGGTATTTAACTCTACAATGGAGTCAAATCTTCAGACAATAAATGGTCAAGGCCTCTTCATAAGTAGTTCCTTTATTATCGGAACTTAATCACCCCTCCTGAAACCTCCTATCAGGATTATATGAACCCTCAAACCTTTGATTATGACTTGGATTAAAGTCTTTCCTCAAATCCTTCTTAACGAGAATTAGAACCCCCTTAACACATCATTATATACGGTTTAACATATATAACCTTCTATCAATGCTCTTCCACTTTATAAAGCACTATAAAGGAATTAACTTCAACATACCTTTTCCGCCTACCGTAATGCCTTGTCACAACTCCCGAGGTTTAACCTCATCGCAATTGGCCTTCACATTCTTTCCTTGGTCATGCATACATATATGTCTTCCTCTCCCCGATATGTGATTTCCCTTCAAAACCAGGAAATACATTATTGATGCTTAATTCTTCATATTCCTATTTACAAAGGAAAGCACTGCCAAACATATATATCGGACTTCAAATGTATTGAACCCCCATTTATAAACGCGTCAGGTCCACCTCTTAGTCTATCACCTTTCCGCTCCTCCGAACTCCGATAGGTCTGAGCTCCAATACTCTGATTATCGCTATCGGATGTCGCTTCTCCAATCGCACCTGGCTTCTTCTACTCTAAACCTCCGATTGTGCGATCGCTGATTGGTCTATCGCAATATCGCCACATCGCTCATCGAAGTTCGCTATTTCGGTTGTCGCTGTCCCTTGGCACCTCCGAAATGTGATTGCGATTTCAATCGCAACTGTTGATCACCCAGATCCAACGGTTGCTGAGCGCTAACACTTCACGCTTCTCTGTTTGTCCCTTTACTTAGTTTTTATGCTAAATCATCAGTTCTTCCGTGGCAGCTCACTCTTCCTTCTGAGCTTAAACTCCTCCCTCTACGTGTTCTGCAAAACTCTGTCTGTAACCCCCTGTCACAAAGCCTACGAATTCACATACAAATCAAAACTTAAAACATGTGTTCAATTCTGTGACACAATCAGGAATAAATCTGAATATATATTAATGTAAAAACACAAGATTACATTCGAGACCCTTCGGTCTCGCACAGGCCTGATTCTCAACCTTAGTGGCCTCTTCTCTCTTGAATGCGCAGGTTCACTATTTATGAGAATACATTGGATTGGATTTACTAAAGGATCCGATCAATCCTCTAACAAAAGCCATAAAGCTCGCGACATGCATACATATGTGACAGATAAATAAGTCTCCTCGAGACTTTATCCATTCTATATTTTTCTCTGTTTTAAAACAGAAAAGTCCCCTTATCATCTCAATGTTCCATGTCTATTCTCCATTTAATGCCTAAAATCTCTCTCTTGTACCTTGAGTCATGGACTGTTTAAGAGTTGGATTTGACTTCTAACTCTTTGTCATTTATTCACCTCATGTTCTCATTTATTTGTTTTGAGAGAATTTACATATTCTCCCATTATCTAATTAAATCACTTAAAAGCCTAAATATTACATTGACTTGAGACTTAGGAAACTAATTTCCCTAAAACACATGATCCTCTATGTTTACTAATTACAAAGATTTCCTCAGGTTGAATGCTTTTGTATCACCATGTGTGATTGTTCAAGGAATCTTTCATGGGCCTAAATGGTCAGAAGCTTCATTTAGGACCTAATATTCATGTTTCCTCCACTAGCCATGTCTAGGGCCACAAGACTCACACCCTATTCTCAAAAATCCAAGTGGTACCCTACTTTGATGAAAATGATGTCCTCAATAGATTATTTGTGATGGTTCAAAGTGTCTTTCTTATCCCTAGAAGCTAGTAAGATTCTTTCAAGGCCTAACACTTTCTTTTATTCCCCTGGGTATATACAATTTCCATAGACTCACACTTAATGTTAAAAAACTCATAATGTCGACCATCCCATCTAGAGACCAAGGATAAGCTTGAAAGGTCCTCTATGATGGGTCAGAATTTTGTTGATGACCTTATAAGGTTCCTTTAGCATATTCTTGTTACACTTACCATGTGAATGTTGATTCAAAATATTGTGTGTGTTGTTGTAGGAATGTGCATGCACTTTAGAATGTGCACATGCTCTAAAAAATATTCACATTCTGTTATGAAACCAACTCAAGAAAAGATAGAAAAGATAGATCAACGCCTTAGAATTTAGCCTCTTTGAGGGGGCAACCTCCTTTACATTACATAAATGAATAATTCTTCGATGATACAAATGAAAATACCTCCTTTCTATATATAGGAGTCTAAGGGGTCATAACATAATCAGAGCCGACATAACAATAATAATGTAAGGACATAATAATAACAATAGTGGGCTTCTATGGGGCATAATAGTAACAATATGGGCACTACATGGGTACATCAATATAATAAGTGGGTTGTACTAATAACAATAAGGGGTTACACTAGTAGTATAGGGGCCTAACATGCCCCTCTCCTTCAAAAAGAGTTGTCCTCAACGCTTGAGTAGTTCTTGATGCTTTTGTATAAATTTCTTGTCCTCCCATGTGGAATCTTCAGCGGGTAAGTTCTTCCATTTGATGAGATACTCTGAAATTGATCGATTTCGTAGCTGTCGGGTTCTTGTTTCTATTACTGTTCCTCTTCAATTTCTGGCAATATTGTTTGAATTGGGATATTTTGCAACTTTTGAATAAGTGGCCATACTTATTCGTCCTTCTTCCATTCATTCCTTGCTTCGTTTATCCAATCTGGTTGGATAATAGAAATAGCACAAAACAATGCTTCCACATCCTCATCCTTGAAGAGTCTTCCCATTCGGTAAGGTTGCCATTTTTTAAGTGCATGTAGTATTGCCAAAATTTCCTTCTCATAAATAGCTTGCTTGAGATGTAGCAAAAAAAATACCCAATCACCTACATCAAAACATTTTTCACTACAATTTTGATCTACCTGTTGTTTCATTTGATTTTGCATCGAAGTGGCGTTATCCTTTAAAAGTTGGAGAACTTGTTGTTGATGCTCGATGTGATCTTTCACTGCTTGAACCTTTTTCTTCTTGATATGTCCTTCTATCTCTAGAGTTTGAGGAGTGGTAATTTCTTCCAATCCTTTAAAAGATATGGTCGGATTCATTTCTTGATGCTTGATGTGATCTTTCACTTCTTGAACATTTTTCTTCTTGATATGTCCTTCTATCTTGATAGTTTGAGGAGTGGTAATTTCGACCAATGAATTACAAGATATGGTTGGATTCATTTCTTCTTTCTCGATGTGATCTTTCACTTCTTGCACCTTTTTCTTCTTGATATGTCCTTCTATATTGAGAGTTCGAGGAGTGGTAATTCTTGCCAATGCTTTACAAGATATCGTCTGATTCATTTATTCTTTCTCTGGGGTGGGGTCCTAGTGTATATCTTCTTCTTTTGATGTTTCTTGATCCTTTTCTTCCTCCTCTTCATATTCTATGTAAAATAATTTCTTCTTAGCACACTTATGACCTTTAGTTCATTTTCTATCACAATTGTAACAAAGCCCTTTTTCTCTTTTTTCTTCCAATTGTTGTGGTGTAACCTTTGTAGGTTGTGGAAGGCTAGGAGAAACAACACTTCCATATTTATAGTTGTGAGGGGTATGCTTCTTGGTTTCTATAATTTTGCTTTCCACTATGTCACAAAGCCCTTGTACTCTTTCCAATTGTTGTGGTGTTGCTCTAAAGAAGTTGTTGCTCTTTGTATCCTCATAATGTGATATCATTTCCTCCGTGAAAATTGACCACGTAACAAGTTGTTTACGAGAACAAAACCCTTAATACCATAAAAATTGATCCGGTTCTAAATATGAAGATGCAATACATACCTTTTGTAATAGTGGTACACCATGTAGATCAAAATATTGCTCCATCTGAAGTATCCAATTTACCGGATCCTTGCCATCAAACTTCCTCATCTTGCTTTTTCTTGATTTTAGGAGCTCGATCTTGAAACGACTGTAACTCTGTACTTTCGGATCTTTAAGTTCTGAAATTGCAATCTGTAGTAGCCCTCTATGTTCTCTTTCCAATGCCACCAGTCTGATCCAAATTTGATTCTCCAAGAAAGAGTTATGCACAATCTCCCAAGATGACCTGATTATAGACCTTTCCAGAAGAGCTAACTTGTATGAAGTGCCACGTGTCACTGTTTCAACCTTTGGCTCTTAAAAATATATACAAGAAACTACAGTCCGTCCTCTTTCCATAACTACTTACGAAATTTCAATCTGATGCTCATAGAGAAAGTTATGACGATTTTCCCTAGGTCACCTGTTTGGAATGTAATTCAGGAGTCTACAAAAAGACTAAGTTCCTCAGATCATATCTCCGCAAATATAGTGCGAAAAGCTCTGAAATTCGGACCCGAGATTCAACGTAAATTCTTCTCAAATGGGTTTTATTTTAGCTTTTGAAACATCGCAGAAAAAAAGTTATAGTGAAAATGCCACGATGACCTGTTTGGAGCAGCGAAACCCTAGAATCCAAAGCTTTGATACCAAATGTTATGAAACCAGCTCAAGAAAAGATAGAAAAGATAGATCAACGCCTTAGAATTCAGCCTCTTCGAGGGGGAAACCTACTTTACCTTACATAAATTAAAAATTCTTCAATGATACAAATGAAAAGACCTCCTTTCTATATATAGGAGTCTAAGGGGTCATAACATAATCAGAGCCGACATAACAATAATAATGTAAGGGCACAATAATAACAATAGTGGGCTTCTATGGGGCACAATAGTAACAATATGGGCACTACATGGGTACATCAATATAATAAGTGGGTTGTACTAATAACAATAAGGGGTTACACTAGTAGTATAGGGGCCCAACACATTCCTTCCTTTTTTTTGGTGGGAGAGAAAACTTTAATATATGTGTGATGTTTTGATTGCCTCAAATTTAGGTTCAAAATTAAATACCTAGTGGCTTGGGTTGCAAATACATCAAAACATTCAATTTTTTGAATGCATCTCAATCTTACTATTTTCACATTATTTTTGTATAGGATACACAAATATCTCACACATGAAACTACACACGTAAATAGAGTCCAATACGTATAGATGCTCCATATATAAATGGAAAAAAAATTAATATTTCTTTTTTAACATTTTTTTATATTGACATATATCATGGTCTTAAAATACATAAATATTTTATTCCCGCTATAACATTTTATCATTTTAACCATTTTTAGAATAATATATATTCTATACTAGTATAGGTCGAGATTTACAATTGAAAAAGAAGGGTTGATTATGTTAAGGCCCTCATAACCCACACTGATGTAAGACGTTGTAATATCAAGGATATAACAAATTTCATAATAAAAAAATATAAAATTAACATTATAAATTTAGAAAAGATAAATTGCATAGAGACATTACGTTTTCTACAATTCCACAAATCTTTTAAATGAAATTCCATTATTTAGGTACTCAACACCTACACTAATAGAAACATGTGCATTCTATTTTGCATGAAAATAAACATATCACTATTATAAAAACTCAAATTTCACATAGTCATACACAAATACATAAATACAAATTATATATTTAGAAAGGTAATTAAATTTCCTATCTTTTATGAATTTATACCATATTGAAATCCATTGTAGAATAACCTTGAATTGTCCCTCCAATTTAATAGGTTGATGTTTTCCCAGTTTTGCATTGCTAACAACATATCGTGAGACCATCATTAGCTTGCACCCACCCTCAATTCTAGCGCATGCACAATTATGTTTCAATTTCTTATTTTTCTACTCCTAGTGTATTTGTACGTCATTTGAAGGGAACACTTTGATGCCTACTTTGTTGTTCATACCCTTGTAATTTGGTTGTTGAATCATGGTTTTTCATCCTCAACATTACAATGGTGCTAGTCTTTTGGTGTCCATATAGCTTTAGTTTTTTTTTACTTGTATTAACAGTGGTGTAGAATACTCTGGTATTGTTTCATTATTTTTTTGATAATTAAGGAACGATATAATTGGTATTCATGTGTATGGAAGCTATGAAATTAGTAAATGAATCAACCCTATTGTTGTTGGTGTAGATGATCTATGATGCAAAGGTGCCATGATCTTAGACAACATCTACATATATTACTACACGTGCTACGACTACATCATAGAGCAACAATGGGTATTTCGGGTGTTGAATATTGATAAAAGTTGTTGGGTGTCCATGAGTGAGGTAGTTGGAGTAACTTTGGCATATTCCATGGATGACATGTCCTTGTCTTTGGTGTAGAAAGCCACACACTTAGGCTATGAATGAGATCTTATTTTGGGAGACATGATAAATCATTTTCCTAAGACAAAATGTATGGAGAATGACAATATCCCAATTCTAGAGAGGTTCTCCTACCTTGACAATGAGAATGTAATGATCAAAAATATTTTCACCTTAGTTGAATCTCAACATATCATAAACGTGGAAAGAAGTGTTAGCCTCACTCTCACATTAAAAGCAATTCTAAGTCCAAATAATTAAATTAATTAAAATCAAGAAAGTTAGGATTTAATCCTACCTTTCTAGATTGAGTTTGTTCCTCATGGTTAGGAGTCAGTTTAGGTTTAGTTGGTTGAGAGATTCTCTCCAACTAGTTAGATTCCTAGATTAGTGTGTTGTTGAGATATTTTCTCAACCAAGTTTATTCAAGATAGATACACTATCTTGAGACAACTTCCTCATGTATTTATATGTATCATAAACATTATTTTAATAATGAAATTCATGAGAATGAGAGACTACAGGAAAGTATCTCATGCCTTTTTCGCCATGTCTGGTTTTTCTATATTTCTGATATTTATTTTATGAGTGTGAGTGTGTATTATTAGTTTGTTGAGTTTTCTTCTAGAAGTCCTAACAATATTAGAGAAAGAAAAACTTAAAATTTCTTTAATAATGCCAAATCCAAACCTACTATGTTACTACCTATGGCACTACAATTTTCATGAGAAAATGTGTATAAGATTAGATATTTGAGAACTTTATATGGAGAAAATACTAATAAAGAAGGATTTTTTTTTTGATATTCTTGTAAATTTTTAAATATATATAGTAGGTTTAAATGTTGAATACTTCATAATTTATAAATATAAATTCAAAATTTATAAATAGAAAATAATAAGATTTTTTTTTTTTAACATTTGCCTTATGCAATTTTTTTAATACATAAAAATTTATAATTGTTTGATTCACTCTAATATAAATAAAGAGGCAATTAATCACCCCTTTAAAATAAAGCCATATGTAGAAATATACTATGAAATAACATATAAAACATGAGGTTATAATATATAATTTTTATTTATTTAAAATTTTATATATTAATTTATTGATTTTGGTTAAAACATATTTATGAGTTTTATGATTATTTTATGTCGTCCTAAATAGTTGAAAACCGTCACTTATATTAATCACACCAACCGTCACTTATATTAATCACACCTTTCTTATAATTGAAATTTGTAATTTTGTTTGCTTTAAAAAAATATGTATTTAAATGCATTTTCTCTTTTTTTATTGTAATTTTTTTTTTTAAAACTAAAATATGAAATTCAAAATGTGGATTTTAAATGTGTTGATAAATGTTATTTTATAGAATTATGGCATGAGAGAATAAATCAATTGGTTAGTGAAATTCAAAATGTGGATTTTAAATGTGTTGATAAATGTTATTTTATAGAATTATTGCATGAGAGAATAAATCAATTGGTTAGTGATGGAAAAGAAAAGAAATTAATAGGTGCATTCAAAATGTGGATTTTAAATGTGTTGATAAATGTTATTTTATAGAATTATTGCATGAGAGAATAAATCAATTGGTTAGTGATGGAAAAGAAAAGAAATTAATAGGTGCGATTTTTAAAGTAATAAATAATGATAATAAAAATTTAATAATGATGATGATTGGATTTGGTTTATTAATCTTTTATCTCATATATATATATATATTAAAATTTAAGTATTAATTTTTGTTTTAATTATTTTTTATTTTTATAAATTAACTCATTATAAAAACTCTATAAAATTAAGAAATATTAGTATTAAATATTTATAAAATAAAGAAGTATTAATATTATTAAAAATAAATTATAATTTGTTTTTTCATTATTTGTTTTTTAATATTACAAAATATAAATTTTACATTTTCAAAACAAATATTTTAACCTATTTCCATTAAAATAATAGTATTTTGGTTAAAAATAATTTTGAAAATCACCTCTTCCGACCATACTTTGTTACATCATATCTCAAATTGTATTTGCAATTTGTTTTCAGGTTGAAAGGTCAAATTAGGGTTGGTCAACGGCCAATTTCGTTGGACCGTTTGTAATTGTGTTACATATTAATTAAGCACCATTGAAAGAGCTTCATCAATTTTATTTTCTGCAAGCTTTAATGCGACCTATTACAACTGCGACCTTTGAAGCTATCTGTTACCACTGCAATCCGTTATCAATCGAATTGCAATCAATTTGTTATTAATTAAAGGCGAGGAATAGACAAGTGTTGGATATAGGAAGAAATTCAATTCGTTGGTCATCTTACAATGAATAAAATTATCGGTACTACCCGAATCACTCAACACTATTACCTTTTTCTTCTTGATATATACTTCTATCTTGAGAGTTTGAGGAGTGGTAATTATTGCCAATGCATTACAAGATATGGTTGGATTCATTTCTTCTTTCTCTGGGGGTGGGTTCTTGGTGTATGTCCTATTTTGAAGTTTCGTGTTCCTTTTCTTCCTCCTATTCACAATCTGCGTAAAATAATTTATTCTCAACACACTTATGATCTTTAGTGTATTTTCTATCACAACTATAACAAAGGCCTTTTGCTCATTTTTCTTCCAATTGTTGTAGTTTCAACCCTGTAGGTTTGGGAACGCTACGAGAAACAACACTTCCATCTTTATAGTTATGAGTGGTAGAATTCCTTGTTGCCATAATTTTGCTTTCAACTTTTCTTTCCACCCTAAATGCCTTCTCCAATGAATCAGGTTCCCAAAGGTGAACCTCATGTTAGATGTTATCCTTTAAATTCCCTATGAAGACATCAATCATATTCTCCTTTGGAGTGCCAGTTACCCTGATATTCAATTTTTGTAAGTCCTTAGTGTGCTCCACCATTGAACCTTTTTGTTTGAGATTTATCAATTGGCTAAAGAAGGTGTTTATCTTTGCATCCTCATAGTGTGTTATAATTTCCTCCGTAAACATTGACCAAGTGATAAGTGGTTTATGAGAACAAAGCCATCAATACCGTATAAACTGATTTTTTTTCTAAATATAAAGATGCAATGAGTACCTTTTGTGTGTGTTGCACATCATGGAGATCAAAATATTACTCCATCTGTAGTATCCAAGTTACCAAATCCTTGCCATCAAACTTCCTCATATCGATCCTTGGAATATGGTGGGTCTTAAAATAAACATTGGAGTATATAAAAATAAAAATTCATATTCCTTTGCTCCTCATCATGATTTTCATGGATTACCTTGTCACCACTGGGAAGCCTTTCTTGCAACAACATTTTCAACCCTTCCTTCAACCCTTCCATGTCGCCTTTTATTTCTACTTTTAAACCATTCATGTCACCTTTTATTTCTACTTTTAAACTATCCATGTCACTTTTTAATTATTCCTTTAAACCATCCATCTCCTCTTTAATTTCATCTTTGGTTTCTCTTTGTGAGAGCGAAATTTATGACACTTGGTCCCGCAATTTTGATATATCATGATGTAATTCTTCCTATTCATGCGTCATAGTAGAGATTTTTGAGGGCTTAATGGGTGTAGAATTATTTTGTTTTGGAGGCATTTTATAACCCATTACTAATATCTATGCTACAATATGCCCTTGCAATCATTTCAAACTATTTTTCAAACAAAAGTTATGTAAAATTAAAAAAACTACACACATTTTTCTTGCTTTTTAGGAGCTCAATATTGAAGCTGTTTTATCTCTATAATTTTAGATATCCAAGGTCTAAAATTTTGTCCTATGGTATCCCTCTCAGTATTCTTTCCAAACCCACAAGTCAGAATGAGATTGGATTCTCAACAAAGAGTTATGCTCTCCCACAATGACCTGATTATAAACTAGTTTAGTAGAGATAACTTGTATGGAGTTCCATGTGTCACTGTTTCAACCTTCGGCCATGAAAATGATAAAAAAGAAACTAGGGTTCATTTGATTTTAATAAATTTTTACGAAATTCAAATCTGATGCTTAGAGAGAAAGTTATGATGATTTTCCCTAGGTCATCTATTTGAGATTTAATTTTGGAGCCTACAAAAACCCTAACTTCCTTGGATCACATCTCCGAAAATATAGTGAACCAAGATTTGAAATTTTTACACAATGTTCACCACGATTTTAGATCCACATGGTTGAAATTTAAGCTATGAAATTGTCGTAAAAAAAAATTATAGTGAAAATACCAAGATGACATGTTTGAAGCAACGAAACCCTAAAATCCAAAGCTCTGATACCAAATGTTATGAAACCAACTCACAAAATAGAAGAAAAGATATATCGAAGACTTAAAAAGTATCCTCTTCGAGGGGGAAACCTCCTTTGCATTACATAAATGAATATGTTTTGGATGATAAAAATGACACGACCTCCTTTATATATATAGGAGTCTAAGGGGTCACAATATAATCAGAGCCTACATAACAATATTAATAATGGATTTGAGACTTCTGCGATCTGCATTATGTGTTGTTATATCTTCCGGATCCATCGCATTTTGTTATTTTATGCATCGACGTTTCGAACCATCCTCTGTGGTTCATCATCAGGATTTAGATCCTGATGATGAACCACAGAGGATGGTTCGAAACGTCGATGCATAAAATAACAAAATGCGATGGATCCGGAAGATATAACAACAAACAATATTAATGTAAGGGCAACAATAACAATAATGAGATTCTATGGTGCACAATAATAACAATATGGGGGATACTTTAACAATAAAAATAAAGGGACTACACTATTATTATAGGGACCTAACGAAATGTTTGTAAGGAAACCAGGGTTTCCTAAAGACTTGGAGTGCAAGAGGCATGCGAAAACATAGACTTGATCTAGGGAAATTTTGGCATAATGATGATATCTCTCATTACATATGAAATAGGCCTACCCAAAGGGTGTATTTATACCACCTCAATTCAGTTAATTGAGTTAGGCAAAAATCTCCTGTAAGTGGGATTTCAGTGAAACCCGTAAACCCCACCCGAAAAATAACATTTTATTTATTTTCTTAAAATTAAAAAAATTGCACATAGGTATAGTTCTTAAGAATCACATATGTACACGTTTTTAGAGTAGGCAGAGTCACATATGGATTTCAAAAATTATTTTTTTAATAGATAACTTTAGGTCTGAAAGGGGAAGGGAGTTACCCAAGCCATATAAGAGCATCTAATCTATAGGAGTTCTGAAATATGCTCTAACATATGCCCCCTAATGTATGAGGTTAGAAGGGGGAATGATGGTCGAAATACATTAAGTGTAAAAAGAGAAGTCATTCAAGTAACTCAAGAGGAGGGACTCACCTGTGGAAGGAGTTAGAAAGAGAACTCATATATGAGGTGGGCATACCCATGCTCAAAAATAGTAAATCATGCCCACTGATCAAGTATAAAACATATCCATGATGTACACGTAAGTGTGATGATGATCAAAAGAATACATAATGGATCATTAGATCGTAGCCGCGAATGAACACAATGGAGCCATGTCTCAAATAAAATATGAGGATGTATGTACAAAAGATGTTATATACCTAATCCCAACTAAAGTACCAAGTCATGAAGATGAAGTAGTGGTATTGCATAAAACTTGAGTGCCAACATATAATATGTTGCTAAAAGGTGTGCAACATATAAGTGGAGTTGTCACTCGCAAAACGCTGGAGAATTTTTCAAGTGATCTAAAGTGCTAGCATAGCTTGTAGATGGTACATTACTACACAATGATAATAAATGAGTTGAAGTCGACTATGTGAGAAATCATTTGATTACAAGTCATTGATGTATACCGTTAACAGATGCGAGACAACTCACAAATAATGAAAATGAGTTTCAAGGTATCTAAGTACAATGTAATAAGAGTGAATAAAGGAGTTGAATTCAAACACTTGAAAGACTTTATCAATCATGAGACATTTATCTATTCTCACTATCGATAGTGAAGGAATTTGCCACTAATGACTACAAACCCTAAGTTACTAATAATAGAACTCTATACCTTGCACTAGTACAAAATGGCTAATTAGTTACTAAAAGAACAACTAAAATTTGCATATAAATGACCATTTTTTAGTCAGTGACCAATAGTGGCTAATTTATAGTATCTTATAATGCGACCAAATTTTAGTTGTTTGTAGTGTAGTCATTAATTGATTGTGTCAATTTTATCATCTAGTAGTATATTTAGTGATAAATTTGGTCATTAATTTAGTCATTGATTTAGCCATTTATTGCCACAATTAATGACCAAATACACAACAAAATACTACTATATGATCACCTGAGAAAACCAATTAAAGACCAAATAAATATGACAAGAATGTTGGTCGTGTTATAAGATATTGTAAATTAGCTATTAATAGTCATATATATGCAAATATTAGTAATCATTTGAAACCAATTAATGACCAAAGAAATATGAATAGATTTTAGTCATGTTATAAGATACTGTAAATTAATTGTTACTAGTCGTATATATGCAAAATTTAGTTGTCATTTGTAATCACAAATTTATCATTTACAATATTCATTTTTTTTGGTAGTTTCATATTCATTATATAAACGACCGATTTAATAGCTTATATTCATTTCATTTACATTCATCAATAATCATTATAAACGATTAATTACTAATTTAGTAGTTTTAGATTGATTTTATGTGTTTATTATAAATCAACATATATTAATTAGTATGGTTTTGCGACTAAATTTAAAAAATGTTATACAATATGCATCTTCATCTAATATGAAAACTCAAAATTACATATGTTAATTACAATACAAAAAAATATCAAGCATAACTATATATAATTTCAACCACAAATTATACTATATGAAATTTCAAATATTACAATGCGAGTTTACAAATTAATATTGGTTGGACTGCAATTTACACATGAAATATTGTTTCATCACTCAATATTTCATCACTTCAGAATATTATCATTGTGTTTCCAAGGCATTGAAAGTGAATTCACCAACTCTAAAGACTTGACCATCAATATGTATGTGTGTGTCTCATGCATGATATTGGATTTAAGAGTATCACTAATCCAATTCTCTATTGGCTCCAAAATGCCTTCCACTCCAGCATGACCTTGGATAACATTTGTTTAATAATAATTCAGATTCCACAACTTCCCATCATGTCGCTGATGAGTCCACCAAAATGGATTTTGTTTCAACACTTGATATTGTTTGAAGTCTGTTCATACCCTCCAACCTTTGTCATAAGCTACTGTGTGTCTATCTTTTTGAAAGAGAGTATTAATGCGAGTAATACCTCTATCCCATGAATCTTGTAATATCCAAGCAAAATAAGTAAGTGTTGTAAATAAAGTAGGTTCAATAATTATAAAGAGAATACAGTAGAATGCATACCTCAAGATCCTCAAGAGTTAATCGTCTATTCTGAGCTTATGCTTCCTTCCTATTTAAAGCATATTCAACCCAAACATGCTGAGAGGCAATGAATTCACTCTCTGAGGGCTTCCATAGACCATATTTCTATCTCAACGCACTATTTTGAACTTGCAATTTTAAACAACTTCAACTAGAGAAAATTGTCTACACTTACCTGTATACATATTGATACCAATTTGGAATACGTTGATGTTCCTCATGGCTCATACCACTAGGGAAATGTGTAACACCAACATTCGTCTGTAGACTATAACACAGGTAACTTTGTGGGATTGAAATATGACCCATAGATAGCATTTAAATCCCTCCAATTTCCTTGGATGTATAGAAGATAACAAGATGAAACCTAATTTACAAAACATAAGTTTTTAGAATAATATTTAAATCTAACCAAGAAATTTAAGATTACTGAGTATTTCCTTTATGCATATTACTGTCCTTTTCCTGTGAAAAGACACAAGATGCTTGCTTGGCATCTTTGAGTTCAAACAAATCTTTATACATGTTTGAATTTTATTTTCACATTTGATAAGGAGATCAAGAAGCTCCTGTGTATGCACTTGCTTCACAGAAATAGGTTATGATTCCTGCCCCAATCAAAGAAGATAAACTGGTACGTAATAAACATCTAAAATAATAAAGTGTATTCAAATTGACAATCTAAAATAGCTTGGAGCATCATGCAAGCAAAGGCATGAAAAAATAGTACAGTTCAATATGCAATAACCAGAAGCACCTACCTATTAGTGAAGTATTCCATTTGTTTACGATTTGGGTAAAGTTTGTTGAACCTGATGACATGAGGATCTTCCTAACACAATTCTCAAACACCTTCATGTGTTCATCATCAACTAACAAGAAAAAAACAATAATGTGCTCTTTAATTTTCTCATTTTACAAATTCCAAACTTCATCCTTCGTATTGCTAAATGCTTCTTGAGACATTCTTACATTTTGTAATATTCAAACTTCAAATCCACACCTATGAATAAAAAATCCATAGAAAAAATTGTGTTTTAGCCTTTTCATGAAACATATGACTTATTAATACATGGAAACAAATAAGCTAGCTGGGCAAGGAGGACTTACATGATGAAAATAAAATTTGGGTTGTCTTTGCTATAAACAGAGACTAAACTGTCCTCCCATTCTAATGTTGTGATAATACAAGGGAATTTGTTCTTTATATCCCAGAAAACACTCCTCCCAAGATTAACTACAAAATATTAAAAGACTAGATATAGTTGATTTTAGATTTGAGTAATCTCAAGTGCCTCGAGATTTTACTGAAAGAAATAAAAACCACAAACCAAAGGAAAAAACACCACTTTAACATCATGTTTCATTAACCTCAAGTGAGCTTCTCTAGGCCAACTTTTTTTTTGCTGTAACAAACCATGTTTTCATTGTTCAGATATAGATTTTCTGTAAGTAACACTCGATATGATCCCTTGCCTCTTCATGAATGAATCTAAAAAGAATGTGCACCTTGTCAATATAATGAGAATACAATATTATAGGATGCCTCGTCTCCACTTTTATATCCTAGTAAGTAATAAATTAATTTGGCATATGCAAAGGACCAATTATTTCACTTTCCCGAGTCAAACCAAGGACCAAGAGATCCAAGACCAGACCATAATATTGCACAACAAAGGAGGAAAACTAAAGACCTCGAATCAACCCATATGAATTGGTATGGCTCATATATTTGTATGGTAGAACATTGTTGTTTTTTTCAGTCACATAATCAACAATGTTGTGGTCGAGCATCAAACACAAATGCCTACAATAATTATTAATTCATATTCTAGAAAAATAACTGAATCAAAAGAAATATTTTCAGTACTCACAAACTAACAACATAAAACAAAAAAATTACTTGTTTAACATTGTCAGATCTATTTTTTCAAAGAATTTTTCAAATTTTGTCTGAAGCATCACAACACAATGACTTTCATTGGTATTCCATATATCCTTCAAATTATTGATTCCTTGACACCACTTATATACCAAAAGTGGAGGTGGCTCTAAATATGTAGGTTTGATCCATTTTGGAAAGAGATGGTGTTTGTCACCTTCATACCAAAGATATTGATCAATATATGCATCTGTCATTTTCTCAATAGGTTTAATTTCATACACAAAGATCAGATAGTTATACAAGTCTGTAAACTTAATGCCCACTTGCAATGTGAAATACAACTAGTTATTAGAAACCCGGGCAGACAACATCTCAAGGCCATTGATTTAGCATCTGAAAGTTATTAATTATACAAATTACTTATTTGAAGGCATGTTGTGCAAGCAGATGATGTTTGATACATGATAATGCCTCATGTGGATTATCTAGATCATTATAAGCTCTAGATTTATGGCTACTTTGAAAGTTTTATGCATGGATATCCTTCGTAGCATGATGGACATTGTAGCAGAAGTTCCAACATTATGAAAAAATTTATATTCAATGAGGGTTATAGAGAACTAACACAATGCAATGGCTGAAAACCATGGAACAAATATGGGAAAAATGGAAAATCCAACTTCCAGAGCTTTGCCGAATCGGGGTTGTCATGAATTTTTTTTGGAACCATGGATATAACCTGCCCAAGAGAAGACAATATGAACCCTTTTTCTTCTATTATAGAGACTCAAATTTCTATGGAACAAGCTGAAAGGGATCATCATGGTTATTTTTTAAAAACAAAAAATACACTTCACATATTTCAAAAGAATGATAAGGATGATGGTTATTTCTTCGTTGAAGATCACGAACCAATACAATGACATAATGCCAACAATAATTTTCCAGAACACTATAATCCCAATACTATTTCTCCTAAAGGTGATCCAATTTTTGTAAAGGATTATGAGAAGAAAATATCAAAAATCTCCTCCCAAGGGTTTCAACTACATCCACATGAATTATGGTGGGTAATTTGGGTAACTCTATTAGTCGTGGGAGAATTAATATTAATATTGATATTTCTAATGCATACGACTGGTCAAAAGATTGGAAGTGATTGTAGCTGATGAAAGTATAAATCCAAAACAAAATCCACTTCATGCCCCCGTAAAATGAGGATGGAATTCAATGAGTATGGGAGGTTCATTGATTACGTAGATATCTTAGTCCCAAAAGAGGTATGTTATGCTCATCCCTTCGATAGTTAATTTTTGTGTTTATGTTGGAATGCATTGTAGTTAATTTGATACTTACAATTTTGTGTCTGTTACCTTGACTTGATCATATTTCTCCAAGTAAGATGAACATTGCAAGAGAAGTTCTCTTGGCTAGCATGATGAATGTTGCAACAAAAATTCCAAGATTTTGCAAATATTTATATCTCAAAGAGGGTTATAAAGAACTATAAAAAAATGCAAGGGCTGAAAACCATGGAACGACTATGTGAAAAATAAAAAGACAACTTCAAGAGCTCTACCGAATCTGTATGGCCATGAAAGTTTTATTCATTCCATGGATATTTTCCTAAGAGAAGACAATATGAACTCTTATTCTATTTTAGATTCTCAGGGTATTGAACATGACAAGGATCATGGTTTTTTTGTTTTTTTGTTTTTCAAAAGAAAAATAATACTTTACATATCTCAAAGGAATGATAGGGATCATGATTATTTATACATTGAAGACAAACCAATTGTACCTGCTACAATACAACAATGTAATGGTAATAATCATATTTAAGAACGCGTCAATTCTATTTATGAAGAAATTTACAATCATCCAAATCTCGATCATATTTTTGCATGGGATGAGGAGAAAGGATTGTGGAACGACAAGAAAATAATAGAAATATCCTCATCTTTTATAGAGTAGACAAAAATCATACAAATCAATTTACAGGACCTGCACATTAATGGCATATGTGAAGGGCATATCTTTGAACTAAACCCACATAAATTATGGTGACTTATTTGGGCAAGTATATTAGTTGTGGCAATGTCAGTATTGATATTTTTGATGCATAAAGGTCGAAATCCTCCTAAAAATATAAGCACAAAAATGGTCATAGAAAAAATAAATCCACAACACAAACCTGGAGGTTATTATAGCACAGTTCCCATAGCAAAACAGAAATCCATAACACATGGGGATAAAGTCTTACTCCAAATAAGGCTTGGGTTTCTCCCATCAATCATATCAAACCCTTGACACCCATACCTAATGATTAAAAAATCTGTGAGGGAAATAACATATTTCTTAGAGGCCAACCCTCTAGAGGCATTGTGTTCTGCTCTGAGGAATTTTTTGTGGCTGTAGATGCCTCAAATATTTATTTAGCACATAAAGAATGGCCTTCTTCCTTCTATAATTTCCAATGACTTGGGAGACATATCTACTACTCAAAGCCAATTATTACCAGTAACATACACAACAATACTTATTCCATCAAGAGGCCATGCATGATTGTTCAAGGAATATTTCACGGGTCTAAATGGTTAGAAGCTTCATTTAGGACCTTGTATTCATGTTTCCTCCAATAGCCATGTCTAGGGCCACAAGGCTCACACCCTAATCTCAAAAATCCAAGTGGTACCCTACTTTGACGAAAATGATGCCCTCAATAGTTTATTTGTGGTTGTTCAATGTGTCATTCTTATCCCTAGAAGCTAGTAAGATTCTTTCAGGGCCTAACACTTTCTTTTATTCCCCTGGGTATATACAATTTCCATAGACTCACACTTAAAGTTCAAAAACTCATAATGTCGATCATCTCATATAAAGACTAAGGATACCCTTGAAAGGTCCTCTATGATGGGTAAAAAATTTGTTGATGACCCTATAAGATTCCTTTAGCATATTCTTGTTACACCTACCATGTGAATGTTGATTCAAAATATTGTGTGTGTTTGTTGTAGGAATGTGCACATGCTCTAAAAAATATTCACATTCCTTCCTTTTTTTGGTAGGAGCTGTTATCACTCAAGTTGTTCCCAAAAGTTGTAAGAAAGGGAATACGGCTGAGGTAATCACTGACCAATCTTTTAGATACAGAATCTAGCCAATTTGTATCCAGAGAGGGCTCTTTCTTTATGATTTAGCTTTGTTTTGAAATGTGTTAGGCTATTTATGAAGTTCAAAGGTTTTGTTTTGGGTTTGGATGGTGGAATTCAATAGAACAGTGAGGCAAACTGAATAGTTTAGTCCATTGGGCACGATGGAGTCAAAGAAGGATGGCTTTCTGGATTTGGTTTCTTAACAGAGGATGGTATCACATAGCAAGGTAGTCAAACATGGAACGAATATAAGCTGGAATTAGATGGAATGGGCTCAACGGATGAAGGGTAGTTAAGAATCCTTCAACATATTGAAAGAGAGAAAATGGGTGATTACTGGTAAGGAGCAATTAAGAATTCCTTAGAAAATAGTCAATATGCAAGAATCAGGAAGCAGGAGCAATTAAGAATTCACTGCTTATATTAATTCTGAAGAAAACACAGAGAATAATAAAGATTGAAGACAGAGTGCAGTTTAAGCAAATTATGAATTAATCCTTTTCTTTACCATTCATATTATGAAACACAGATGATATAGCAAATAAGAAAATTGTAAAACATGAGATAAAGGGGACTTATTGATCCAGAGTTTGATTCAAGAATTCTGTGACAAGTCTTCTGCATCAATTCCTCATCCAGTCGGCCAGACAACAGATGGTTCCAACAACTTTTTTATTCCAAAGGTTCAGTATTACAATAAAATCTAGGAATGCCCACCAACCCCAAATACTTCATTTGGGGGGGTATTTATACAAAATATCTTTACAAAATATCTGATGGAGATAATATCTAGTGATGACTAATCCCTTTTTTTTACAAAAGATAGAGAGAAACAGTCTCGAAAACAAGGAAAGGATAAACTGATGCTGTGCTGGCTGTTCCATCTTAATTAGATGTACTGGAGGTAGGTTCTGTGAGTCGGTTTATAGCTGTCCTCCACTGATACTCTGTGCTGGCTACTCTGTCTTTTTCGGATGTTCTTGGACCCTGATTAGATATGTTTTGACCCGCTTGAGCCTCATTTATCTCTGTTTATCTTATCACGGAAAAATAGCCCGAAATCTACGTTTTACCTAAGAGAAATTTACAAAATCCCCAACATGTCTTCCCACCATTGTTGCTCTGGAAATTTATGCTTCTGAAGTTTCCTTAGAGTTTCATTAGTTTCCGTATATCTGAAAAATTAGGCTAGAGCTGAAACAGATGTTTTACCTCGTGCTTAATAAAAAATAAGTTTTCTAAGTTATCGTAGAGAACTTGGCCTGTGGGGAGTGCCTTTACTCCTGAAGCACTTGTCGATGAACTAACTTGATCAGCAACATATTTGTTCAATCTATGTACATAATCTATGTGCTTCATTAATCGATCATTATTTCCTAAAAGACTTGGTAGCCCTTTATCCTGCAAAACTGTAAACCTTTCCATGAAAGAATTAATTTCTACTTGCATATCCTGGCATCTTCTTTCCAAATTCTGCATTAAAGTTCTCTTGGTTAGAACTCTTTTGATTTCCAAAATGGTGCCTGTCCTGTCTGGGATGCCGAGTTGTTCCAGTTGTTCCCTATTTCTGTTATTCAAAAAATGTATGAGCCGGTTGGCTTGATCAGGCATTTGTCCTAATAAAGCTCTTGATTTTTGAATTTCTCCATGTGCTGCATTCACTAAGTCAATCTGCTCATAAATAGTTTGGATAGATGGCCAAACATTATTTAGGGATTGATTGATGTTGGTCCAAAGAATTCCTTTGATTTCTGCCAGAGGCTTATCCATAGTGAGATCCTTCTCTAATGTTCTCACTTTATTCTCTAATGCTTTAACCTCTCTTATTTTCTCTGCCACACTTATTTTGGATTTATCATAACTCTTTTCTACTTTTGCCAATTGCTCTTTCACTCGTTTCAATTCTGACACTTGGAGTCTCAATTCTTCCATGGCCTTTATCAATTCTTCTGTGCTCATATTAGTACTGCTGCCTGGTGCTGCTCCTGCTGATGATGTACCTGTGATTACCTCTGTTGTGATTGCTGGGACATTTGGGGCCAATGCTGATCCAATTGTTGAGGGGACTGCAGTTGTGACTGTAGGGATTACCTCAGGTGGCTGGGAGGTCGACTCTCCCTGCTTCTCTTTTAATGCTTTTTCGAGTGCCTGCTCTGTATCAGTTAATCTTTCATTGAGTTTCATGAGCAGGTCCATCATGTCTTCCTCTGATTTTTGCTCTATGATTTCTGCAGTCTGAGGGTGCCTTGAAGGAGGTAGCTTTAGCTGTTTCCTCAGGGTAGCAATGTCCTCTTCCTTCTTCTTGATTAGTGCCTTTATGCCTTTAGCATCTTTGGGGTCATGTCCCAGTTCCATGATAATCTCTTCTAAGGATTTGATTATGTTATCCTTGGCCAGAGAAGAAGCTTTCTCCCAATGCAACTGAGCTGTTGTGTTGTCTAAGGAACTTTGTAACTAGTGGGCCAACATTGCTTTGTCAGTTAGTGTGGAATAAACCATTTCCCCAGTCTATTTGTGAAGTTCAATTTGGTCCAGTGGGTGAATGTCTTTGGCTAGGACCTCCAAGTTATTTTTGATGTAATCTGCTGCCGACTGGGATTGCTGTACCTTTGGCTTAAAATAACTCATTAACATTTTTCCTTCTTTAATGTCATAGAGAGACATCAATATTTGCTGGGTTGAGGGGGCCATTTTCAAGTATTGATTATAGATCTCAATTCTCACGAGATCATTCCTGGCCTTTATCTCTGTGAAAGTTTTTTTAATGTCTGAGGCCTATTTACTTTGTGGCCTGGTGGACGACACCTCTACACTGTGCTTCCTTTCTAGCTCCTACCTATGGGAGCTAGTTGATGTTTCTATCACTGGGGAAGTCTGCTGGCTGACTACCCTCTCAGCTCTTAGACTGTCTGTTGTTTCTTCAATAATTTTCTCTTCTGATAGAGGATTCAGTCTTTGTCTCTTTGGTCCTGGTTGTTCAGCAGGTCCACTGATAGGTGTGGCCTCTTCTCTGTCTCTCTTCTTGCTTCTTTCCTCATTTAGAGGAGTTTGTAGTGCTGGAATTTCTGCTGCTCTAGTTTGGGTTGGAGGAATTTGCCCCTGACTCTGTTCTTTTGACGTTGCTGGTTGATTTCTCATTATAGGATGCTCTGTGGTATCTACCTCTTTACCCTTTGAAGTCCCTGTGACTGATGTGCTGGTTTTCTGTGCAGGCTACTGAGAAGTTCTAGCAGAGGATGTTCAAACTCCTGATTGTTGAGGCAGTTTGAAAGATACCTGTCCAAAAGACTCCAGGTAAAGGGTTTTTTCAAGATTTTTCATAGCCTTTTCCATCTTTTCTTGCTCACTAATCTCTTCTATTAATGTCCCTTCTACCCATTCTTCCTGATTTGTATACTGTTCAATTTCTAGGATCCTATGATGTACATACACTGATAGCCTGTAGCTTACCCTTCTGTCACTTATGAAACTACATGGGTCATATGGTACCCACTGAAAACTCTTCTTGAATCTAAGGTGGTCTTTTAAGATCTTTTCAACATCTTTCCACACATCCCTAGAATGGATAACATAAGGGCCTAACTGGTTTTTGATTCTCAGCTGAGCCTTCTTCTTTACATTACAAAAGTGGGTTAAGTCTACATTGATGATTTTCCTGAAATATTCTAATGCAAATAACCTCATGGGCATATATTTAGGCAACTTAAAAGGGCAAAGTTCACACCCATACATTCTGATCTCTGTGTAATTTTGGTATAGGTACCAATCACCTATCCTGTACTGTTTAGAAAGTTTCAGAATCTTCTTCATATCACCAATGATCCTAGGAGGATGAGATCCTATCAACAGAGTGGAGGCTAGGTGTACAAATAAGTCAATGAATTCACTATAAGTATAAGGGGATTCATAGGTATCATGGAAGACTGAGCTCCAAAAGATCACAGACCTTCGATTTCCTTTTGAGTCTAATTTCCTGATGGGAAATGGAAAGCTATCTGGCTGATAATATAACAATAGATGGTATACAAAAGATGTGTATTTGAAGACTCCTTCTCTATCAAAATTTATAAATTCATCATGGATTTTGTTGGCAATAAAAGTGGCATAGTCATACTTGACAGCAGGGGCTGTCCTGGAGTAAAGATTGATAATAGAACCAGGGTGATATCATCTACATATTCATTGGACCTAAATCCCAAGATCAAGGATATCATGTCAAGAATGAGTTTTCCAGTCTCAGTGAGAAAGGCGCGCAGATAAGGAGGAGGGCCTTTAGGTTGGTGCGTTGGTATTATGAACATCTGAGCAATGCAGGTTATCTCTGACTTGGGTAATTGAGATGCTTTTTCAAGTAAAAAACCCATGGAAAGACGAGTAAGGGGCTCAGTGGAATGGAAATGTAACATCTCATTGATGGATTCAGCAGTTATGGAAAAAAGGACAGTTTGGGAGGGAGACATAACTGCTCTATGGACAGGGTCATAGCTGGCACAACATTGGTGAATGATGTCTAGGAAAACATGGATTGAGGGAAGGAAGTACATGGGAAGGTTTGATTCCCATAGTCCAAAAATATCAGAGTTTCTTAGATAACTATCCCTAATTTGGCAGAAGGCCTGAAGATGATTATAATCAGTGGTTAAGTCCTTTATTTGAAAATCTTTGTCTGCAAGAGGCAGATAATCTAAGTCTTTGTGGGGAGCATTGATGGGTGCGACGTTCAGAGCTACAGGGGCTTCCATGTTTGGTTCTTGTGTATTCAAACTAGAATTTGGGCTTTCTGTGGAAAGGATGGACTTTAAACAACGGTTTTGGTGTCCCTTTATGGCAGCTGCGGACTATTTTTTACTTGAATTTGGTTTTCACAGGCAGAATTTTCAGCGAAGAACTGAAATTTACAGGGTTACCGGTAAAATGGATAAATACCTGGATTAAGGAGGCAAATTGAGTAACTGTAGGTCGGATGAAGGATTGCAGAGCGCGTTGCCGTGGTCTCTTCGGCTGGGTGGCAGTTGAAAAGTTGGTACATTGGCTCCAGTCGTTATTTTGCATGGGAGCGTGAACAAAGAGAACTACAACAAAAATGATATTTTGTCATTTTTTAACGAAATTCGATTTGGCGGGTAGTTTTTGGCATTTATTGAGTGGATGACGTCAGCATGATGGGACATCTTGTCATTTAGCGGGGGGTGGTAAGCGGTTTACCTCGCATCGCTTATGGGCTTAAGTGGTTTCGGACGGGGGGGCCGCGAGCAGCGCGGGAGGGTGACGCATATCTTGGTACGGGTGGCGATATCGCCAATCCCTCGGGCAGTAAAGTTCGATGGATGGAGGGCTAACGAAATGCATATCGGCCATCCGATGGGAGGGCGCCGATCGGACGGTGGGCGCTCGTTGGAGGCGGCGGAGGTTTAAACAGTGGGGGGCAATGTATTAAACAATGGTTTATAATAGTACCGGGGTGATTTTCATTGGTTATCGGGGTTGAAGTTAGGTTATTAATTAAACAAAGGTTAATTAATCCCGAGGTTATGCGCACGGAGGTTATTAATAAGCCCCTGATGAACTATTAATCCCTTTTTAAAACAATAAATATGGTTATATAACCGGGAGGATGGGAAATATTAATAATTGGGGATTTTTATTATAAATATAATATGGGAACGGGTAATGCGGTGGGATATAAATAATAATGTTAAAGTTAATATAAAAAAATGTGTTAGAAAGCGCTAAGTCACAATGTTTAAAAACTTTAGGAAAAAAGGGAAAAACAGGGGTTTATAGAAGAAATGAGGCCATTTCCCTAAGTAAAAATGGGGTTTGACTTAGGCATTTGATGAAAAAAAGGGAATGAGTGACTTTAAGGATATTAAACAGATCTTAATACCTTGGGGGAGATTAGTAAGTGATTTAGGGAAATAGTATGAAGGGAGATTAGTCATGCTTTGCTTGAGTTACTCCAAAATATAAAACTGCCATGGTACCTGTGATAGAGGTAAGACTTTACATATTTTTAGAGACAAAACCTATCACAAGTCTCATTCTGCAACACCAAAATTGCCTACCCAGCCTATCTTACATAACATTTTTTCTTCTTTTTCTATGGGTGCATTTAGACTAGCAAACCCTTTTCAGCTTTTCTTTTCTTTGCATGATAAGCCTATCTAAGTCTGCCCTTATTTCTTCCAAGGGCTCAGATTAAACAGTTGAGCTCCTTTGCTTCTCTACCTATCTACTTCTCTGCCAAGTTTAAACAGTTTGGACAGATTTTTATTCTCTATCTCTAAAACAGGAAATTCAAACATGAACTGGCCAAGATTAAGCTATTTGGCCATTCATCAATTGTGGTAAAAAGTTCAACAAGATGTACATGATGCTTTATTTATAGAAAAATGAAATAGTAGTGGCATTTGGACTTGCACACTTTCCTGGTCCTTTTTATTTGGGGTTCATTTCTTTTTGTTTTTTCTTTTGACTATTTATCTTTTGACCCTTTGATTTTTGTTTTAGGGTATACCCTCTTTACATTTTTTAAATTTTCTGATTTTTTGAAAACATGGAGAATTTTTGCAACAAGAAAAGGTATGTACATATTGCAGAGCTAATCAAGTCAATCATGAAATATGACACCTATTGGTATAGGAGCATAACACTGGCTCCACTTGGGGATGGATTTTCCTGATGGAAAGTCAAGGACAACAGGTTAGATGGCCTTCTCCATAACTTTGACTGTGCTCTGAAATCTCCTTCTGCTGGTTGCTTTATTTTATATATGAAAGTTACACTTATGAGGCTGAGGGACTTTTCTTCGGGCTTCACCTCTATTAAGAGGTTGGATCAAAGTAGTGTTTCAACATCCGACCATTAACTGGCCCTTCTTCTATTTCTGAACCATCCAGGTTCTTCAAAAAGTAAGTATTGTTGCCCTGTGAGGCCTGGATAATGAAAGGTCCCTTCCATAGGAAGTCAAACTTCCCATGTTTTCCTTTGTCTTCTTTCCTGGAATCCCATTTTAAAACTTTGTTCCCCAGGTAAAAATATTCTACCTTGGTCCTCTTATCAAATATTTTCTTAAGTTTTTCTTGTACCACTTGGGATCTTTGGTATACCTCTTCTTTGGTTTGCTGCAAATGGATGGTCTGATTTATTCTTATTTGAATGCCATTGGGCTGCACCTGAGCTTCTTGCAGTAATTTCATTACAGGGACTCCTAAAGATGAAGGAAATACAACCTCCGTCCCATAAACTAATTCATAGGGGCTAGTCCAATGGATCTCTTGGTAGTTAATATGTCTGCCCAAAGTGCATTCGTAAGTTTCTTGTGCCAGATTTTCTTGTTCTCTTCTAACACTTTCTTAATAATATTAATCAGGCTTTTATTGGTGGACTCAATTAGACCATTACCTTGAGGGTAATAGGCTATGGAATGGCCTAAGGTGATGTGGTACTTGTTACAGAAACTTATCATTTTCTTGGATTTGAAAGCAACGACATTGTCAGTTATGATCTTTTAAGGACAACCAAAATGAGAGAGTATGTTGGTTTCTAAGAATTGTATAATCACTGTATCATTGGCTTGTCTGGAAGAAATGGCTTCTATCCATTTGGTGAAATAATCTGTGGCAGTGAGGATCCATTTATGTTGGCCAGAAGAGGGAGGATGGATTTCCCCAATGAAGTCCAAACCCCATTGCTGAAATGGTCTTTCAGTGGAAATTGGTCTAAGGGGTAGAGGTAGAAGTTTCCTCTTGCCTTCAAAAATTTGACATTTATGGCAAGCAGTGACAAACTTCTTGACATCAGCGAACAAGGTTGGCCAGTAAAATCCAGCCCTTAGGATTTTGTCTGCAGTTGATTTCCAGTATAGGTGTCCACTGTAGTCCCCTGCATGAAATTCTGTGAGAATTTTGTCAGCTTCATCTTTTATTAAACAGTTCAATAGAATACCTTCATGATTTTTCCAAAAAGGAGCACCATCTAAAATACAGAATGTTGAGGCTTTCATTTTTAAAAACCTTTTCTTTGTTCTGGATAACCTTGGAGGAGCCTGCAAGTTTAATAATACATGAGTTATATCAGCATACCAAGGTGATTCTAAGAAGGCTTGGCTGATTTGTGGAGTCGCCATCTCCTGTTCATTATCCAGTTCATTAATATCCAGGGCTTGGCAATTGGTTTCAGTCATGAGTTTAGCCAATCCCTGTCCTTTTATAAGCTTTGTGGGTTTTATTTCAATGTCATACTCTAATATAGTAGCAATCCATTTGCCTCATTTTCCTTCAATTCCTTCCTGAGTCAGGATGTCTTTGACAACAAAACTTGGTACATAAGCTATTACATGGGAGTACAATATGTAGATTCTGAAGTCTTTAATAGCTTTCACAAGTGCATAAGCCTATTTTTCCATGATTGGGTATTTTAGCGGTGCATCTCTAAGTGCTTTACTAAAAAAGGCTATGGGTTTTTCACATCCTTGATCATCTTTTTGTAGTAAAACAACAACAATGGTGTGTTCTGATGCAAATGAAAATATTATGAAGTCTCTATCAAATTTTGGACTTGTAAGGACCGGTGTCTTGGTCAAAGCCATTTTAATTTCTTCAAATGCTTGTTTAGCTTCTAATGTCCATTTAACCTTGGAATCCTTTTTTCAGCATATTGTTCAACAATCTAATTAATTTAGCCAAATTAGGTATGAATCTTCTTAAAAAGTTAATTTTTCCTAGGAAAGCTTGAAGTTCTTTGATATTTCTGGGGTGGGGTATTTGTAGAATGGCTTCTATTCTATCAGGATCAATTTTGATGCCATCTTGGGAGATTATATGACCTAACAGTTTGCCTTCCTCTAGACCGAACAACGACTTTTTAGGATTTAAGGAAATACCATACTTTCTGCATTTTAAAAACACTTGTCTCAAATGATCTAAATGTTGCTGATCTGATTTAGAAAACACAATAAGATCATCTAGATATATGACTAGAAAATCGTGAATTTCTTTTGCAAAAGATATGTCCATCGCTCGTTGGAAGGTTGCCCCTGCATTCTTAAGTCCAAATAGCATTTTAACATATTTAAAGTTTCCTATGGTGTTGTAAACGCAGTCTTTTCCTGGTCATCAGGATGGACTAGAATCTGGTTAAAGCCTAAGAACCCATCCAAAAGTGAAATCCTAGAGGCACCTACTACCCTTTGTAAAATGTGGTCCATCTTAGGTAAGGGGTAGTGGTCTTTCAAAGAAACCTTATTTACATTCCTTAAATCGACACACAATCTGATTTCTCTTGTTTTCTTCCTAGTGGGCACTAAATTAGACACCCACTCTGAAAACCTGATAGGAGCAATTATCCCTGCTTCATACATTCTTTTGATTTCTTTTTCAATTAAGGGGAGTAGTACAGGGTTAATTCTTCTGAGCTTTTTCTTGAATGGTTTTTGATTTTCCTTGAGGGGTATTGTATGTTGAATTACAGAGGTGTCATAAGATTTCAGATCTTCATAGCTCCAGGCAAAAACATCCTGGAATTCTTTGATGAATTCAACATATTTAAGCTTTTGATCAGGGGGTAAAGTTTTGGATAATTTTATCATTTTCGGATTTTATTTAGTTCCTATGTTACAGTCTTCAATGTCTACTTTTGGAGGTTGCATTTTGGGTTTCTTTGGGATATCATTAGAATCAAAGAAATCTTCCAAAGGAGTTAATCCTGTGGGCAAATAATTGTCTTTTAAATTAATAACTTCAGATTCTCCTCTGATAATCTCATCGATGTCTACTTCTTTAAGATCTTGCAACTTTTTATTGGTAAATTTTGTTGGGTGAAGTATTTGAGTTGCACTTTCTGCTAAAATGTCTGTTTCAATTTTATGTATTTGATCAATCTCACTAACAGTGTCTGTGTCTATATTAGTGCTAGAAAACTCTTCTTCTAGGGTCAAGAAATTGTTAATCTGAATATCATTTTCAAACACTTTCCAGTTCTTTACATTGTCGGGTATGGCTGGCCTGTGTCTAATCTCAGCTGTAAACTGATGATTAGGTTCAAATGGTAATTTACAAGTGCTGGCAAATGTTGCCATGTTGTGAGCATGCAAATTATGTTTTCTTGGAATTTTGGCCAGCTGTGTTTCTAGAAATGTATTGAGGATATCAATCGCTGCTCCTCTGTAAGATCTTAATCTGGGATCATTTGTGAGGAAATTCCCTTTTATCTGTTGAATGACTAATTAAGAGTCTACCAAAACTGATACCCTGATTGCCCCTAAACTCTTGATCAATTTAAGTCCTAACAAGAGGGCTTAATATTCAACCATATTATTGGTGCATCTAAAGTTTAATCCGTAAGCATGCCCTTCAGCATGATCATTTCCTTGATTGTGTACCCAAATCCCTGCTCCTACCCCTAATTTATTAACTGAACCATCAAATTCTAAGTACCAGAGAATTTCATGTTCATAATTGGTATCAGGAGTTTCAACAATCTGTTTGATAGAAAGATATGTTTCTTTAGTTTCATTTAGTTTCTCCCGAGTGTTTGATATATCATTGTTCTCAGAAATTTCTTGAATTTGAACACTAGACTTTTGGTTTATAATTTCTTCTTGTTCAAGTGCTAAAACCCTGACATCAGTTGGAGGATAAATTTCAGCATTGTAGAGAATGAAGGAGTCCATGTCAGAGTGCATGGAGTAGATGGGAAAATTCTGGGGTTTCTCCTGGCTACTTACCACATATTTCATTAAAGTCTCTCGGTACAATCTCTTTGGTTGACCAAATACTGAAATAGTAGCATAGGACATCTCTAACTGTAAATATCCTTGGAACTTTGCACCCCAGATCTAGACAACAACATGCCATATTTTGGTGGAATATCAGCTACCACCACATCCATTAAAATGGTCTTGGCGGGGTATTTAACTAATGATACACATAAATCTTTGATCATTCCTAGACATCTGACGTAGCTTGAGTCAAAAGAGAATAAGTCTTTGTATGGCCTGGTAATATCTAGGTCCAACTTCTCCATTACATATTTTGGCATTAAGTTATGAGAAGCACCAGAATCAATCATGGCATTATGAAGTATTTTATCATGTATGTTCAGACTTACATAGAAAGGAGGGACCCCTCCATCTACTGATTTTCCATTTACCTCGGGGCCAAAAATTAATTCAGGTTGGTCATCAAAGAGATTCACTGAATCTTTGTTCACTGAAGTTTGGAGTGATTTGTTAATTTGAGCTCTGTAGACATCATGCTTAGCCAATTCTGACAATGGAATGGCTATCTTTAATTTGCCTATTTCAGTCTCAATATTGAAAGGTTTTTCAGCTTGAGTTTTTGTATTTCGGACAGTGAGATTGTCTTTTTCTGCTGTATTTTCAGTGTTTTTCTCTTTTTCAGGAGTAGTGTCATGGGCTGAAATTGCTTCCAAGTCAATTTCTGGAGGTTCTTCCACATTTCCTTTGGGAGGAGTGGAAGTGGAAGGTTGTTTGTTAGGTTGTTGATTGTCTGATACATCTTCAACTATTGGATTATTTGGGTTAGGAGCTGTTCTAAGAAGGGTTTGTACAGGTGTGTTATTGATCTTAGCTTTGTTAGGTTTCTTGGTTTCTTTCTGTTTTTTGGCCTCAGGGACATCTATTCTTCTGCTCCTCAGATTGTATTGCTTGTGGACTTCATAAATGGTTGTATCATATCCCTCCCTAAAATCAAATGATTCACCTGGTTGAGTTTGGAATTGTTTAAGAGTGTGAGCTTCTTGGTCCTCTTGGGTCAAGAAAACTTGTTGTTCATCATTGAGGCCCATTAATTTAATTTGAGTGTCTTCTGTTGGTTGATCAGAAGTTGAGGCTTCAACATAATTTTCCTGAAATGGGGGCCTAATGTTTTGGTTAGGCCCGGTCTTTCTAGTATTAGGGTTTTGGTTTTTCCTGAAATTTGGATTTCTCCCAGTGTTGCTCGGTTGAACCTCCCAAGGGGATTTCCTCTCAATTGTTTCTACCCTATCACCAAGTCTATCCATTCATTTAATAATAGCATCTAATTTCTATTCAAAGGTAGAAGGTTCTTCTTTGATAGGTATCCTCCTTTCAGCTCTGGCTCGAGCTCGTTTAGAAATCAGGTTGGCCTCAACGCTGACAGCTATACTCTGCATCTCTTCTAAGTCTCAAGGAGCTCTCTCCCTAAGTTGGTATGCCATATATGTATCGAATGCATCAGGGAATTTTATCAAGGCCAAATCAAGAGGAGGTCTGAGATTTTGAGGAATAGCATTGTAGACATTATTGAATCTAGTACAATAATCTTGGAGAGTTTCTTGGGTACCTCTCTTTAAGCCTTCATATTCTGATAAAATGTAGAGAGGATCTTTCTTCTTTTCCCATTTTTTCAAGAAGGTCTGATAAAGAGCTTGTGGGTCATTGATAGTGTTTGCAAGGAGTGCTCTAAACCATGTTCTAACATCTCCAGTTAAACTTTGAAAAAATACTTTCATTCTGACATCATCATCATAAATCTCATAGTTTTCAAAATAATCGGTCATTTTCTTGGTATGTTGTTGAGCTGTGTAAGTGCCAGTACCATCAAAATATGTGATTTTACTTTGATAATATTGAGGCATAGCCCCTGGATTTGCAGGGGAGCATATCGGTTTGCCATGTTTGCAGAGATAAGTGTGACAACTAGAAGAGTGGGGATAATAGTGGAAATGTATGCTGTAGGTGGAGGAGTGGGAAGGATGGTTTGAGGTGCTAATGGAGAACTTAGAGAAGCTGCAGTAATCACAGAAAGGTTTGGTGTTTTTCCAGAGGTAAGCTCAGATTGGATAGGATTCTGTAAATGTTTGTCAAGATGTGAACTAGCAGTATATTCTTGGCTCTCTTGTCTTCTAAGGATCCTGGGAATCAGATTAGGATTTTCACACAGGTGGAGGATTTGGATCAAGATTTGATTTGGTGTAATGAATCTTTTTTGGAGCCAGTTTCTAGGTGTATTTTTGGTTTTTTCTTGGAATAATTTAACAATACAACTTTGACAGTCTCTTCTAGGAATTTTTTAGATATTGGAACTTTGAACTTTCCTAAAAGACTTTTGAAAAAAGGAACTGATCAAGAATTTGAAACAACTGTTCAAAACATAAACTAGACTGGAGATAGACTGAAGCAGCATTTATTTACTTCTGCAAATGCAAAGCAAAAGTAGTTTCAAAGGCTACCTGGCTAACTTCAGGCTCCATCTGTAGCTTATGAAGTAGATAGCAGTAACAAACAAATTATTCAGGTCCCAGTGGAGTCGCCAATAATGTTATCACTCAGGTTGTTCCCAAAAGTTGTAAGAAAGGGAATACGACCGAGGTAACCACAAACCAATCTTTTAGATACAAAATCTAGCCAATCTGTATCCAGAGAGGGCTCTCTCTTTATGATTTAGCTTTGTTTTGAAATGTGTTAGGCTAGTTATGAAGTTCAAGGGTTTTGTTTTGGGTTTGGATGGTGGAATTCAATAGAACAGTGAGGCAAACTGAATAGTTCAGTCCATTGGGCATGATGGAGTCAAAGAAGGATGGCTTTCTGGATTTGGTTTCTTAACAGAGGATGGTATCACAGAGCAAGGTAGTCAAACATGGAATGAATATAAGCTGGAATCAGATGGAATGGGCTCAATGGATGAAGGGCAGTTAAGAATCCTTCAACATATTGAAAGAGAGAAAATGGGTGATTACTGGTAAGGAGCAATTAAGAATTCCTTAGCAAATAGTCAATATGCAAGAATCAGGAAGCAGGAGCAATTAAGAATTCACTGCTTATATTAATTCTGAAGAAAACACAGAGAATAATAAAGATTGAAGACAGAGTGCAGTTTAAGCAAATTCTGAATTAATCCTTTTCTTTACCATTCAGATTATGAAACACAGATGATATAGCAAACAAGAAAACTGTAAAACATGAGATAAAGGGGACTTATTGATCTGGAGTTTGATTCAAGAATTCTGTGACAAGTCTTCTGCATCAATTCCTCATCTAGTAGGCCAGACAACAGATGGTTCCAACAGCCTTTTTATTCCAAAGGTTCAATATTACAACAAAATCTATGAATGCCCACCAACCCCAAATACTTCATTTGGGGGGGTATTTATACAAAATATCTTTACAAAATATCTGATGGAGATAATATCTAGTGATGACTAATCCATTTTTTTTACAAAAGATAGAGACAAACACTCTCAAAAACAGGAAAGGATAAACTGGTGCTGTGCTGGCTGTTCCATCTTAATCGGATGTACTGGAGGTAGGTTCTGCGAGTCGGTTTACAGCTGTCTTCCACTGATACTCTGTGCTGGCTACTCCATCTTTGTCGGATGTTCTTGGACCCTAATCATATACGTTTTGACCCACTTGAGCCTCATTTATCTTTGTTTATCTTATCACGGAAAAATAGCCCGAAATCTACGTTTTACCTAAGAGAAATTTACAAAATCCCAAACATGTCTTCCCACAATTGTTTCTCTGGTAATTTATGCTTCTGAAGTTTCCTTAGAGTTTCATCAATTTCTGTATATCTGAAAAATTAGGCTGGAGCTGAAACATATGTTTTACCTCATGCTCAATAAAAAATAAGTTCTCTAAGTTATCGTAGAGAACTTGGCCTGTGGGGAGTGCCTTTACTCCTGAAGTACTTGTCGATGAACTAACTTGATCAGTAGCATATTTGTTCAATCTATGTACATAATCTATGTGCTTCATTAATCGATCATTATTTCCTAAAAGACTTGGTAGCACTTTATTCTGCAAAACTGTAAACTTTTCCATGAAAGAATTAATTTCTACTTGCATATCCTGGCATCTTCTTTCCAAATTCTGCATTAAAGTTCTCTTGGTTAGAACTCTTTTGATTTCCAAAATGGTGCCTATCCTGTCTGGGATGCTGAGTTGTTCCAGTTGTTCCCTATTTCTGTTATTCAAAAAATGTATGAGCCAGTTGGCTTGATTAGGCATTTGTCCTAATAAAGCTCTTGATTTTTGAATTTCTCCATGTGCTGCATTCACTAAGTCAATCTGCTCATAAATAGTTTGGATAGATGGCCAAACATTATTTAGGGATTGATTGATGTTGGTCCAAAGAATTCCTTTGATTTCTGCCAGAGGCTTATCCATAGTGAGATCCTTCTCTAATGTTCTCACTTTATTCTCTAATGCTTTAACCTCTCTTATTTTCTCTGCCACACTTATTTTGGATTTATCATAACTCTTTTCTACTTTTGCCAATTGCTCTTTCACTCGTTTCAATTCTGACACTTGGAGTCTCAATTCTTCCATGGCCTTTATCAATTCTTCTATGCTCATATTAGTACTGCTGCCTGGTGCGGCTCCTGCTGATGATGTACCTGTGATTACCTCTGTTGTGATTGCTGGGACATTTGGGGCCAATGCTGATCCAATTGTCAAGGGAACTACAGTTGTGACTGTAGAGATTACCTCAGGTGGCTGGGAGGTCGACTCTCCCTGCTTCTATTTTAATGATTTTTCGAGTGCTTGCTCTGTATCAGTGAATATTTCATTGAGTTTCATGAGCAGGTCCATCATGTCTTCCTCTAATTTCTGCTCTATGATTTTTGCAGTCTGAGGGTGCCTTGAAGGAGGTAGCTTCCGCTGTTTCCTCAGGGCAACAATGTCCTCTTCCTTCTTCTTGATTAGTGCCTTTATGCCTTTAACATCTTTGGGGTCATGTCCCACTTCCATGATGATCTCTTCTAAGGATTTGATTATGTTATCCTTGGCCAGAGAAGAAGCTTTCTCCCAATGCAACTGAGATGTTGTGTTGTCTAAGGAACTTTGTAACTGGTGGGCTAACATTGCTTTGCCAGTTAGTGTGGAATAAACCATTTTCCCAGTCTGTTTGTGAAGTTTAATTTGGTCTAGTGGATGGATGTCTTTGGCTAGGACCTCCAAGTTAGTTATGATGTAATATGCTGCTGACTGGGGTTGCTATACCTTTGGCTTAAAATAACTCATTAACATTTTTCCTTCTTTAATGTCATATGCAGACATCAATCTTTGCTGGGTTGAGCGGGCCATTTTCAAGTATTGATTATAGATCTCAATTCTCATGGGATCATTCCTGGCCTTTATCTTTGTGAAAGTTTTCTTAATGTCTGAGGCCTGTTTGCTTTGTGGCCTAGTGGACGACACCTCTACACTGTGCTGCCTTTCTAGCTCCTGCCTATGGGAGCTAGTTGATGTTTCTATCACTAGGGAAGTCTGCTGGCTGACTACCCTCTCACCTCTTAGACTGTCTGTCGTTTCTTCAATAATTTCCTCTTTTGACAGAGGATTCAGTCTTTTTCTCTTTGCTCTTGGTTGTTCAGAAGGTCCATTGATAGGTGTGGCCTCTTGTCTGTCTCTCTTTTTGCTTCTTTCCTCATTTAGAGGAGTTTGTAGTGCTGGAATTTCTGGTGCTCTAGTTTGGGTTGGAGGAATTTGCCCCTGACTCTGTTCTTTTGACGTTGTTGGCTGATCTATCATTATAGGATGCTCTGTGTTATCTACCTCTTTACCTTTGAAGTCCCCGTGACTGATGTGCTGGTTTTCTGTGCAGGCTACTGAGAAGTTCCAGCAGAGGATGTTCCAACTTTTGATTGTTGAGGCAGTTTGAAAGATACTTGTCCAAAAGAGTCCAGGTCAAGGGTTTTTTCAAGATTTTTCATAGCCTTTTCCATCTTTTCTTGCTCACTAATCTCTTCTATTAATGTCCCTTCTACCCATTCTTCCTGATTTGCATACTGTTCAATTTCTGGGATCCTATGATGTACTTACACTGATAGCCTGTACCTTACCCTTCTGTCACTTATGAAACTACATGGATCATATGGTACCCACTGAAAACTCTTTTTGAATCTAAGGTGGTCTTCTAAGATCTTTTCAGCATCTTTCCACACATCCATAGAATGGATAACATAAGGGCCTAACTAGTTTTTGATTCTCAGCTGAGCCTTCTTCTTTACATTACAAAAGTGGGTTAAGTCTGCATTGATGATTTGCCTGAAATATTCTAATGCAAATAACCTCATGGGCACATATTTAGGCAACTTAAAAGGGAAAAGTTCACACCCATACATTCTGATCTCTGTGTAATTTTGGTATAGGTACCAGTCACCTATCCTGTACTATTTAGAAAGTTGCAGAATCTTCTTCATATAACCAGTGATCCTAGGAGGAGGATCTTATATCAACAAAGTGGAGATTGGGTGTACAAATAAGTCAATGAATTCAATATAAGTATAAGGGGATTCATAGGTGTCATGGAAGACTGAGCTCCAAAAGATCACAGACCTCCGATTTCCTTTTGAGTCTAATTTCCTGATGGGAAATGGAACACTGTCTGGGTGATAATATAACAACAAATGGTATACAAAAGATGTGTATTTGAAGACTCCTTCTTTATCCAAATTTATAAATTGATCATGGATTTTGTTGGCAATAAAAGTGGCATAGTCATACTTGACAGCAGGGGGCTATCCTGGAGTAAAGATTGATAATAGAACCACGGTGATATTGTCTACATATTCATTGGACCTAAATCCCAAGATCAAGGATATCATGTCAAGAATGAGTTTTCCAGTCTCAGTGAAAAAGGCGCACAGATAAGGAGGAGGGCCTTTAGGTTGGTGTGTTGGTATTATGAACATCTGAGCAATGCGGGTTATCTCTGACTTGGGTAATTGAGATTATTTTTCAAGTAAAAAACCCATGGAAAGACGAGCAAGGGGCTCAGTGGAATGGAAATGTAAAATCTCATTGATGGATTCAACAGTTATGGAAAAAAGGGCAGTTTGGGAGGGAGACATAACTGCTCTATGGACAGGGTCATAGCTGGCACAGCATTGGTGAATGATGTCTAGGAAAACATGGACTGAGGGAACGAACTACATGGGAAGGTTTGATTCCCATAGTCCAAAAATATCAGAGTTGCTTAGATAACTATCCCTAATTTGGCAAAAGGCCTGAAGATGATTATAATCAGTGGTTAAGTCCTTTATTTGAAAATCTTTGTCTGCAAGAGGTAGATAATCTAAGTCTTTGTGGGGAGCATTGATGGGTGCGACGTTTAGAGCTGCTGGGGCTTCCATGTTTGGTTCTTGTGTATTCAAATTGGAATTTGGGCTTTCTGTGGAAAGGATGGACTTTAAACAGTGGTTTTGGTGTTCCTTTATTGCAGCTGTGGACTGTTTTTTACTTGAATTTGGTTTTCACAGGCAGAATTTTCAATGAAGAACTGAAATTTATAGGGTTACGGGGAAAATGGATAAATACCTGGATTAAGGAGGAAAATTGAGTAACTGGAGGTCGAATGAAGGATTGGAGAGCGCGTTGCCGTGGTCTCTTTGGCTGGGTGGCAGTTGAAAAGTTGGTACAGTGGTTCCAGTTGTTATTTTGCATGGGAGTGTGAACAAAGAGAACTACAACGAAAATGATATTTAGTCATTTTTTAACGAAATTCGATTTGGCAGGTAGTTTTTGGCATTTATTGAGTGAATGACGTCAGCATGACGGGACATCTTGTCGTTTAGCGAGGGGTGGTAAACAGTTTACCCCGCACTGCTTATGGGCTTAAGTGGTTTCATACGGGGGGGGGCCGCGAGCAACGCGGGAGGGTGACGCGTGTCCTGGTACGGGTGGTGATATCGCCAATCCCCTGGGCGGTAAATTTCGGCGGATGGAGGGCTAGTGAAATGCATATCAGTCGTCAGATGGGAGGGCGCTGATCGGACGGTGGACGCTCGTTGGAGGCGGCGGAGGTTTAAACAGCGGGGGGAAATGTATTAAACAATGGTTTATAATAGTACCAGGGTGATTTTCATTGGTTATTGGGGTTGAAGTTAGGTTATTAATTAACCAAAGGTTAATTAATCTTGAGGTTATGCACGCAGAGGTTATTAATAAGCTCCTGATGAACTATTAATCCCTTTTTAAAATAGTAAATATGGTTATATAACCGGGAGGATCGGAAATATTAATAATTGGGGATTTTTATTATAAATATAATATGGGAACGCGTAATGCGGTGGGATATAAATAATAATGTTAAAGTTAATATAAAAAAATGTGTTAGAAAGCGCTAAGTCACAATGTTTAAAAACTTTAGGAAAAAAGGGAAAAACAGGAGTTTATAGAAGAAATGAGGCCATTTCCCTAAGTAAAAATGGGGTTTTACTTAGGCATTTGATGAAAAAAAGGGAATGAGTGACTTTAAGGATATTAAACAGATCTTAATACCTTGGGGGAGATTAGTAAGTGATTTAGGGAAATAGTATGAAGGGAGATTAGTAAGTGATTTAGGGAAATAGTATGAAGGGAGATTAGTCATGCTTTGCTTGAGTTACTCCAAAATATAAAACTGCCATGGTACCTGTGATAGAGGTAAGACTTTACATATTTTTAGAGACAAAACCTATCACAAGTCTCATTCTGCAACACCAAAATTGCCTACCCAGCTTATCTTACATAACATTTTTTCTTCTTTTTTCTATGGGTGCATTTAGACTAGCAAACCCTTTTCAGCTTTTCTTTTCTTTGCATGATAAGCCTATCTAAGTCTGCCCTTATTTCTTCCAAGGGCTCAGATTAAACAATTGAGCTCCTTTGCTTCTCTACCTATCTACTTCTCTGCCAAGTTTAAACAGTTTGGACAAATTTTTATTCTCTATCTCTAAAACAGGAAATTCAAACATGAACTGGCCAAGATTAAGCTATTTGGCCATTCATCAATTATGGTAAAAAGTTCAACAAGCTGTACATGATGCTTTATTTACAGAAAAATGAAATAGTAGTGGCATTTGGACTTGCACACTTTCTTGGTCCTTTTTATTTGGGGTTCATTTCTTTTCATTTTTTCTTTTGACCATTTATCTTTTTACCCTTTGATTTTTCTTTTAGGGTATACCCTCTTTACATTTTTTAAATTTTTTGATTTTTTGAAAATATGGAAAACCTTTGCAACAAGAAAAGGTATGTACATATTGCAGAGCTAATCAAGTCAATCATGAAATATGACACCTATTGGTATAGGAGCATAACATGAGCGAAAACTTTAATATACATATGATGTTTTGATTGTCTCAAATTTAGGTTCAAAATTAAATACCTAGTGGCTTGGGTTGCAAATACATCAAAACATTTAGTTTTTTGAATACATCTCAATATCACTATTTTCACATTATTTTTGTATAGGATACACAAATATGTCGCACATGAAACTGCACATGTATATAGAGTCCAATACATATATATTCTCCATATACAAATGGAAAAAAATAATATTTTTTTTAACATTTTTTTATATTGACATATATGAGGGTCTTAAAATACATAAATATTTTATTCCTGCTATAACGTTTTATCATTTTAACCATTTTTAGAATAAGATATATTGTGTAATAGTATACGTTGAGATGTACAATTGAAAAAAAGAAGGTTTGATTATGTTAAGACCCTCTTAACCCACATTGATGTAAGACCTTGTAATATCAAGGAGAAAACAAATTTCATAGTTTTAAAAATATAAAAAACAACATTATAAATATAGAAAAGATACCCTTGCATAGGAACATTGAGTTTTCTACAATTCCAAAAATATTTTAAATGAAATTCCATTATTTAAGTACCCAACACCTACACTAATAGAAACATGTGCATTATATTTTGCATGAAAAATAACATATCACTATTATAAAAACTTAAATTTCACAGTCATACACAAATACCATAAATACAAAGTATGTATTTAGAAAGATAATTAAATTTCCTATCTTTTATGATTTTATGCCATATTAAAATCCATTGTAAAATAAACTTGAATCATTCCTCCAATTTAATAGGTTGATGTTTTTCCAGTTTTGCATTGCCAAAAACCTATAATTTCAACCACAAATTATATTATATGAAATGTCAAATATTACAATGTAAGTTTACAAATTAATATTGGTTGGACTACAATTTACACATGAAATATTGTTTCATCACTTTAGAATATTATTGTTGTGTTGCCAATGCATTGCAAGTGAATTCACCAACTCTAAAGACTTGACCATCAATATGTATGTGTGTGTCTCATGCTGGATATTAGATTTAAGAGTATCACTAGTTCAGTTATCTATTGGCTCCAAAATGCCTTCCACTCCACCAAGACCCTGAATAACATCTATTTAGTAATTATTTAGATTCCACAACTTCCCATCATGTCGCTGATCAGTCCACCAAAATGGATTTTGTTTCAATACCTAATATTGTTTGAAGTCTGTTCATACCCTCCAACCTTTATTATAAGCTAGTGTGTGTCTATCTTTTTGAAAGAGAGTATTAAGACGAGTAATACATATATCCCATGAATCCTATAATATCTAAGAAAAATAAGTAAGTGTTGTAAACAAAGTAGGTTCAATAATTATAAAGAGAATACAGTAGAAAGCATACCTCAAGATCCTCAAGAGTTAATTGTCTATTTTGAGCTTATGCTTCTTGCCTATTTACAACATATTCAACCCAAACACATTGAGATTCAATGATGTCACTCCCTAAGGGATGCCATAGACCATATTGTTATCTCAACACACTATTTTTAACTTTCACTTTTAAACAACTTCCACGAGATCAAATTTCCTACAGTTACGTGTATATATTGATATAGATTTGGAATAGTTGATCTTCCTCATGGCTCATACCACTAGGGAAGTGTGTAAAACCAACATCTGCCTGTAGACTATAACATAGGTCACTTTGTGGGATTGAATTATGGCCCATAGATAGCATTTAAATCACTCCAATTTCCTTGGATGTGTAGAAGATAACAAGAGGAAACCTAATTGACAAAATATAAATTTTCAGAATAATATTTTAATCTAACCAATGAATTTAAGATTATTGAGTATTTCCTTTATGCATATTACTGTCCTTTTCCTGTGAAAAGACACACGATACCTTCTTGGCATCTTGGAGTTCAAACCAATCTTTATACATGTTTGAATTTTATTTTCACATTTAACAAGGAGATCAAGAAGCTCCTGTGTATGCACTTGCTTAATGGAAATAGGTTATGATTCGTGCACCAATCAAAGAAGATAAATTTGTACGTAATAAACATCTAAAATAATAAAATGTATTCAAATTGACAATCTAAAATAGCTTGGAGCATCATGCAAGCAAAGGCATGAAAAACTAGTACAATTCAGTATGCAATAACAAGAAGCACCTACCTATTAGTGCAATATTCCATTTGTTTATGATTTTGGTAAAGGTTGTTGACCTTGATGAGATGCGGATATTACTAACACAATTCTCAAACACCTTCACATGTTCATCATCAACTCACAAGAAAGAAACAACAATGTGCTCTTTAATTTTCTCATTTTACGAATTCCAAACTCCATCCCTCATGTCGCTAAATGCTTCTTGAGACATTCTTATATTTCGTAATATTCAAACTTCAAATCCACACCTACTGACAAAAAAGCCATAGAAAAAATTATCTTTTAGCCTTTTTCATAAAACATATAACTTATTAATACATGGAAACAAATAAGCTAGCTTGGCAAGGAGAACTTACATAATGAAAAGAAAATTTGGGTTGTCTTTGCTATAAACAGAGACTAAACTGTTCTCCTATTATAATGTTGTGATACTACAAGGGAATTTGTTCTTTATATCCCAGAAAACACTCCTCCCAAGATTAATTGCAAAATATTCAAGAGATCAGACACGGTTGATTTTAGATTTGAGTAATCTCAAGTGCCTCGAGATTTTACTGAAATAAATAAAAACAACAAACCAAAGAAAAAAACACCACTTTACCATCATGTTTCATAAACCTCATGTGAGCATCTCTAGGCCAACATTTTTTTTTTTTTGGTAACAAACCATGTTTTCATTGTTCAGATATGGATTTTCTTTAAGTAGCACTCGATATGATCCCTTGCCTCTTCATGAATGAATCTAAAAAGAATGTGCACCTTGTCAATATAACGAGAATACAATATTATAGGATGCCTCGTCTCCACATTTATATCATAGTAACTAATAAATGCATTTGGCATATGCGGAGGACCAGCTATTTCACTTGCTTGAGTTAAACAAAGGACCAAGAGATCCAAGACCACACCATAATATTGCACAATAAAGGAGGCAAACTAAAGACCTTGAATCAACCCATATGAATTGGTATGGATCATATATTTGAATGGTAGAACATTGTTGTTTTTTGCAGTCACATAATCAACAATGTTGTGGTCGAGCACTGAACACAAAATCCTACAATAATTATTAATTCATATTCTAGAAAAAAAACAGAATCAAAAGAAATATTTTCAGTGCTCACAAAATAACAACATAAAACAAAAAAAGTACCTGCTTAAGATTGTCAGATCTATTTTTTCAAATAAATTTTCAAATTTTGTTTAAGGCATCACAACACAATGAACTTCACTGGTATTCCATATATCCTACAAATTATTGATTCCTTGACACCACTTATATACCAAAAGTTGAGGTGGCTCTAAATCTATAGGTTTGATCCAGTTTGGAAAGAGATGGTGTTTGTCACCTTCATACCAAAGATATTGATCAAGATATGCATAACTAATTTTCTTAATAGGTTCAATTTCATACATAGGGATCATATAGTTATACAAGTCTGTAAATGTAATTCCCACTTGCAATGTGAAACACAACCAATTATTAGAAACCCGAGAAAACAACATCTCAACGCCATTGATTTAGCATCTAGAAGTGATTAATTATACAAATTATTTCTTTGAAGGCATGCTGTGCAAGCAAATGATGTTTGATACATGATAATGCCTCATGTGGATTATCACGTGGATTATCTAGAGCATTATAAGCTCTAGATTTATGGCTACTTTGAAAGCTTTCTGCATGGATATCCTTCGTATCATGATGGACGTTGTAGCAAAATTTCCAAGGTTATGCAAAACTTTATATTCAATGAGGGTTATAGAGAACTATCGCAATGCAATGGCTGAAAACCATGGAACAAATGTGGGAAAAATTTGATAATCCAACTTCTAGAGCTCTGCTGAATTGGGTCAGCCATGAAAGTTTTGCTGGAACCATGGATATAACCTTCCCAAGAGAAGACAATATGAACCCTTTTTCTTCTATTGTACATACTCAAAGTTCTATGGAACAAGTTGAAAGGGATGATCATGGTCATTTTTTCAAAACAAAAAATACACTTCACATATTTCAAAAGAATGATAAGGATGATGGCTATTTCTTCATTGAAGATCACGAACCAATACAACAACATAATGGCAACAATAATTTTCCAGAACACTATAATGCCAATACTATTTCTCCTAAAGATGATCTGATTTTTGTAAAGGATTATGAAAAGAAAATATCAGAAATCTCCTCCCAAGGGTTTCAACTACACCCACATGAATCATGGTGGGTAATTTGGGCATCTTTGTTAGATGTGGGAGCATTAACATTAATATTAATATTTCTAATGCATACAACTGATCAAAATATTGGAGGTGATTGTAGCCCATACAAAAGCAAAAATCCAAAACAAAAATCCACTTCATGCCCCTGTAAAATGAGGATGAAATTTAGTGAGTATGGGAGGTTCATCAATTACGTAGATATCTCAGTCCCCAAAGAGGTATGCTATACTCATCCCTTTGATGTTTAATTTTTGGGTTTTTGTTTGAATGGGTTGTAGTTAATTTGATACTTACAATTTTGTGTCTATTTCCTTGGCTTGATCAGGGTTCTCCAAGTAATATGAACGTTGCAATCGAAGTTCTCTTGGATAGCATGATGAATGTTGCAACAAAATTTCCAAGATTTTTCAAATATTTATATTCAAAGAGGGTTCTAGAGAACTATCCAAAAAATGCAAGGGCTGAAAACCATTGAACAAATATGTGAAAAATTAAAAGGCCAACTTCAAGAGCTCCACTGAATCGACATGGGCATGAAATTTTTATTCATTCCATGGATATTTTCCTAAGAGAAGACAATATGAACTCTTATTCTATTTTAGATTCTCAAGGTATTGAACATGACAGGGATCATGGTTTTTTTGTTTTTCAAAAGAAAAACAATACTTTACATATCTCAAAGGAATGATAGTGGTCATGATTATTTATACATTGAAGACGAACCTTGATTCATAATTATCCAAATCTTGATCATATTTCTGTAGGGGATGAGGATAACGGATTGTGGAAAGGCAATAAAATATTAGAAATCTCCTCATATTTTCTAAAGAACACGGAAATCATACAAATAAATTTACAGGACCTACACATTAATGGTGTCTATGAAGGGCCTATATTTGAACTAAACCCACATAAATTCTAGTGGCTTATTTGGGAAAGTATATTAGTTGTGGCAATGTTAGTATAAATCCTCCTAACAATATAAGCACACACATGGTCATAGAAAAAAAATAAATCCATAACACAAACCTGGAGGTGATTATAGCACAGTTCCCATAGAAAAATAGAAATCCATAGCACATAGGGATAAAGGCTTACTCCAACTAAGGCTTGGGTTTCTCCCATCAGTCATATCAAGCCCTTGAGACCTATACTTGATGATTAAAAAGCCTGTGAAAGAACTAACATATTTATCGGAGGCCAACCCTCCAGAGGCATTGTGTCGTGCTCTGAGGCATTTTTCGTGGTTGTAGATGCCTCAAAGATTTATTTAGCAAATAAAGCATGACCTTCTTCATCCTATTATTTTCAATGACTTAGGAGACATATCTAATACTCAAAGCCACCTATTAACACTAACATCCAAAACAATAGGACAATGGTTCCGTCAAGAGGCCATGTGTGATTTTTCAAGAAATCCTTCATGGGCCTAGATGGTTAAAAGCTTCATTAGGACCTAACATTCATGTTTCCTCAACTAACCATGTCCAGGGCCACATGACTCACACCCAATTCTAAAAAATATAAGTGGTACCCTACTTAGATGAAAAGGATGCCCTCAATAGATTATTTATGGTGGTTCAAAGTGTCATTCTTATCCTTAGAAGCCAGTAAGATTCTTTCAAGGTCTAACACTTGGTTTTATTCCCCTGGGTATATAAATTTTCCATATACTCACACTTAATGTTCAAAAAATCATAATGTCGACCATCCCATCTAGAGACCAAGGATACCCTTGAAAGGTCCTCTATGATGGGTCAACATTTTTTTGATGTCCCTATAAGCTTCCTTAAGCATATTCTTGTTACACCTACCATGTGAATGTTGATTCAAAATAATGTGTGTGTTTGTTGTAGGAATGTGCATGGACTTTAGAATGTGCACATGCTCTAAAAAATATCCACATTCCTTCCTTTTCTTGGTGGGAGCGAAAACTTTTATATACATGTGATGTTTTGGTTGCCTCAAATTTAGGTTGAAAATGACATACCTAAGGGCTTGGGTTGCAAATAAATCAAAACATTTAGTTTTTTGAATACATCTCAATATCTCTATTTTCACATTATTTTTGTATAGGATACACAAATATGTCACACATGAAACTACACATGTATATAGAGTCCAATATGTACAGATGCTCCATATATAATTAAAAAAAAATTATATTGTTTTTTTAAAATGTTTTTTATATTGGCATATATTAGGGTTTTAAAATACATAAATATTTTATTCCCGCTATAAATTTTTATCACTTTAACCATTTTTAGAATAAGATATATTCTATACTTGTATAGGTTGAGATCTACATTTGAAATTTTTTTTTTTTGACGTTAAGACCCTCATAACCCACACTCATGTAAGACCTTGTAATATCAAGGATATAACAAATTTCAAAATATAAAAGTTAACATTATAAATTTAGAAAAAATAGCATTGCATAAGAACATTGCGTTTTCTACAATTCCACAATTCTTTTAAATGAAATTGCATTATTTAAGTACTCAATACCTACACTAATAGAAACATGTGAATTATATTTTGCATGAAAATTAACATATCACTATTATAAAAACTCAAATTTCACATAGTCATACACAAATACCATAAATACAAAATGTATATTTAGAAGGATAATTAAATTTCATATCTTTTATGATTTTACGCCATATTAAAATCCATTGTAAAATAACCTTGAATCATCCCTCCAATTTAATAGGTTGATGTTTTCCCAGTTTTGCATTTCCAATAACCTATCATGAGACCATCATTAGCTTGTGCCCACCCTCAATTCTAGCACACACACAATTTTGTTCCCAGTTTTTAATTTTCTATTCCTAGTATATTTGTACGTCATTTGAAGAGAACACTTTGATGCCTACTTTGTTGTTCATACCTTTGAATTTGGTTGTTGAATCATGGTTTTTCACCCCCACCATTACAATGGTGCTAGTCTTTTGGTGTCCTTATAGCTTTAGTTTTTCCTTTTACTTGTATTAACAATGGTGGAGAACTACTCTTGTACTCTTTCATTATTTTTGTGATAATTAAGGAACAATATAATTGGTATTCATGTGTATGCAAGCTCTGAAATTAGTAAATGAATAAACCCTATTGTTGTTGGTGTAGATGATCTATGATGTAAAGGTGCCATGATCTTAGAAAACATCTACATATATTACTACACGTCCTCTGACTACATCATAGAGCAACAATGGGTGTTTCGGGTGTTGAATATTGATAAAAGTTGTGGGGTGTCTATGAGTGAGGTAGTTGGCGTAACTTTGGCATATTCCATGGATGGCATATCCTTGTCTTTGGTGTAGAAAGCCACACACTTAGGCTATGAACGAGATCTTATTTTGAGAGACATGATAAATCAATTTCCCAAGACAAAATATCCGGAGAATGACAATATCCCAATTTTGGAGAGGTTCTCCAACCTTGACAATGAGAATTTAATGATAAAAAATATTTTCACCTTAGTTGAATCTCAACATATGATAAACCTAGAAAGAAGTCCTAACAATATTAGAGAAAGAAAAACTTGAAATTTCTTCAATAATGTCAAATCCAGACCTACTAAGTTACTACCTATGGCACTACAATTTTCATGGGAAAATGTGTATAAGATTAGATATTTGAGAACTTTATATGTGGAAAATACTAATAGAGAAGAAAAATTTTGTATCTTTTTTTGGTATTCTTGTGAAATTTTTAAATGTATATAGTAAGTTTAAATGTTGAATGCTTGCTTTATAAATAGAAAATAATAAAGGATTTTTTGTTTGTTTGTTTTTTTCTTACAAATTTTGAATACATAAAACTTTATAATTATTTGATGTACTCTAATATAACTCTTGAATACATAAAACTTTATAATTATTTGATGTACAATATGTACAAATATACTATGAAATAATATATAAAACATGAGATTATAATACAAATTTGTAATTTTTATTTGTTTCAAATTTTATATATTTTTAGTTAAATATCTTTATGAGTTTTATGATTATTTGATGTTGTTCAAAATAATTGAAAACTGTCACTTATTTTAATCACACCTTTTTTATAATTGAAATTTTAATCACATCTTTTTTATAATTGAAATTTATAATTTTGTTTTCTTTAAAAAAATATATATTTATCGTTTTATTATTATTATTATTAAAAATTAAAATATTAAAAACTCAAAATGTTGATTTTAAATGGGCCGATAAAGGTTATTTTATAGATTTATTACCTCTAACTGGTTAGTGAGGTAAAATAAATTAATGGACATGATTTTTAAAAGTAATAAACAATTATAATCATTTTTTTTTATAATAATGATGAATAATTTATATATATATATATATATATTTTGACAATATCGGTTACTGATATATTATAAAACAACAAGAGGGGGACTAGGTCCCAGTACATATGGAGAGGGAAGGTCAGTGGGATTGGAGCAAAATGGGAATGCAGTCCCTTCTTCCAAATCACTGCTCAAGCTTCTTAAAATTTGAAATACATAACGACTATATTGTCGAATGAACTGCCCTAACAGTAAACAAAAATTACATTGCATAGGAAGTTATCAAAGGGGTCACCAAAACTGATTAACAAAATCATCTAGAGGCTTGTATTTCTTGTCGCCGAGCTTGGTCGAGGCTTCGTCCTGTTTGCTTTGATTCAATGTCTTTATGTATCTTACTGCTTCTTCCAGATGTTGACATTTTTATTTTTGCCCTTCGATTTCTACTTTCTACTTCTTGGATTTATTTTCAGACTCCACTTCAGCCTTGAGGTCATTGAAATATTTGATGAAGCGGCCGATCATGAAGTAATTTGCCTTGTAGTGTGCGTAGTTGCTGTTGCTCTCGATCTGATCCAAAGGATTGCCAAACATATTGGAGGCAGGGGGAAACTCTTCTTGTCCTCGTTACGGTTCTGTGCCTGAGATCTTTTGAATTTGAGTGGGCAGAAGGCAACGATTTTGAAGTTATTTTCTGAAATTATCCCTTTGGATAGAAGTCTGTTGCAGTTCAAGTAATGCTTGGAGAGCAGAACATCGCTATAGGCTGACTGATGCAGATGCCTGTAGGAGAGAGGGCTTTTAGGGGGGAGGGTGAGACAGCGAGGAAGTATCAGCCTGATAGGGGGTCAGAAACTTTTGACGATGAGGGTGGGAAGAAACGGAGTGGATGGGAGAAGATCTGGAGGCAAGGAGAGGGATTAAATTGCGTGGGACAGAGAGTCTTCACTGGGAAAGCTTGGAAAGCCCTGAGCGTAAACGAAACCACAAGGACAAGCTGAATTGTTAGCGTAAAAATTACATAAACAATAACTGAAACAATAATACCTCTGCCGACGCACAAGAGGGAAGAAGAGTAGCTAATGCTCCTCGGAAACCTCCAAAAACAAACACTGCGACTTGTTTTGCATGCGCTGCTGAGAGGCTTCTTCATATGAGGCAACCTTATCCTGAGCTGCTTCTTATAGAAGTTGATGAAAAATCCCTCGTGATCCTTCTTGATAGCTGATACATTGTGATCCATGTCATAGCTGATTCCCCTGCGCTTGAAAAGACTGTTGCCCACTTCTGTCTTGTCGTGGGGATGATATTTCTTATTCATGAGGATCCTCTGTCTACTGCTCTGAACGAGAACGATTTTCCGCTCTGCTCTAAGTGGATTTCCTTTGATATTTGTGACTGTCATCTGCTGGAAAATCATAGTTTGGGACTGAATAGTACTGCATTTTCTTTTTCCCCATGAGTAATGATTTTCCCAATGTTTTTCCTTTGTTATGAGCCATATCACCCCGGGAGCCTGGTTATGGAATTGATTTTTCGTAGACAACATTATTTTCTTTTGCTGTCCCAACCTCTCTGTCCATCGTCTTGTTGGCTAAGGCATCTTCTGCTTGGTTATGAACTCTTAACACATGTTTATAGACCACATTCCCTAACGGATTGATGTTTTCATTGATTCTATGCTTTATCTTATTCAAGGCTAGGTTTTTAAAGTCTCTTCCAGAATCCATAGTTGCTATTATAATAACGAAGTCTCATATAATAATTGGATCTTTGATTTGGAGCTTTATGAGGAGGCTGGTTCCCATTAACAAGCCATAAGCCTCTGCTCTATTCTTTGACATAGTCCCAAGCCCCCACTCGAACGTTGATATTATTTCACCTTGCTGATCCTGGATTAGCCCACCCGCCCAACTCTTCCGGGGTTGTTCTTTGAAGCTCCATCAAAGAAGAGTTTGAATTTTTTTGGTTTTTGATCCATTCCTCTACTTCCCTTTCATTTCCCCGTAGCTTCCAATTTGCTTGTTTGTTTCCGAAAATATTTGGAATATAATATCTGGCTAGGCCATCCAAGGAGATTTTATTGTGCCAAACTATTTTTGCGTGTGTCCAGTTGGTTTGATCAAGGGGAGGCATACTTTTGGCATTGATCATTTCCGCTATATGAGCCCAAGTTTTAGCAAGAATGGTCCCTATACTTGGTTTTTTGCCCTTGAAGATGCACTTGTTCCTGGCCAGCCATATGTGCCAGCAAAGTGTGGAGGGAAGATACTTCCAAACACTTAAGATGGCTGCCTTATTTCGATTTGCATGGGGATAATTGTGCACCCAATTTTTGAATAACGAAGACAGCTGCACAATTGAATCAATATTCATTTCAAGGGGGCAGATAACATGTTTCCAACACTGTCTGGCTATGTGGAAATTCAAGAAGAGATGCTGGGAGCTCTCTTCTTCAGCAAGGCAAAGAACACACATTGACGGCCCATGGATGCCATTTTTTCTCAAATTCTCAGCAATAAGAATCCTCCCTTTTAATAGGGTGCACACAAATAACTTGACTTTAGGAAGGCAAGAATTCTTCCACACAACAGTCCAGAGACTCCACTTATCTAGGTTGCTATCATTTCGGAGGAAGTTGTAATCAGATTTGACAATGTAGTCTCCTCCACTAGGATCCCAAATATAAGTATCCTTGTTCTATTTGTTTATCAGAAATGAGCCATATAGGAGTGCCTTCAAATCTTCCCACTGATCAACAAGGCGATTTGGAAGAGCTAGCCTTTTCCAAGCTGTCCATCTATCTTGGTTCCACTCTGAAATAGAGAATAAGGAAGATATGCCCATGTCCTCCATCCAATCATGAAGGTCATTCAAGTCGTGGTGTCCTTTTAACGAGGCTGCTCCCATGATTCTATCGTTCCAGATGGAGGTGTTTTCTCCATTTCCAGGATTCTTTGAGAGATGATCTTTGATATGGGGGATGGATTTTTTGATAAGTCTCCAAATTTGAGTACAAGGGCGGTCCAGGATCAGCCCATTAATCAACAAAGACCTCTAGCCATTGAGATATTTCTTGGCCAAGGCTTCTCCCCACCACTGATCCTGACTAGTAAGCATGCGGCAGACTAATTTTATACCAAGAGCTTTGTTTGTTAAATTTGGGAGATGGATAAAGATACCTCCATATTCGAAAGGAAGGGTGACTTGATCCCACCGAACCAAACTGAACTTCTTGGAGTCCTGTCTCCTCCCCACCAAAGGAAGCCTCTGATGATGAGCTCCATTTGTTTATGGATGCTAGCTGGAGCCAAAATTAAAGCAAACTGGTAGATAGGCAAGGCCGAAAGGAGTGCTTTGATTAAGATAGTTCTACCAGCCAAGTTTAACCACATCATTCCCCAGCTTTGGATTTTCCCTCTTACTTTCTCAATTTGTTTGTTCCAAGTCTCTGTCTTAATCCCTTCTTTGGCCAGTGGTAAACCCAAATATATGAAGTGACTCCAATTTTGCTGAACTGGGATTTCCAGAATTTGGGAAATCCTTTGCATGATGTTGTTTGGCACATTCCAGGTGTATATTCTACATTTTTTGTTGTTCAAAAGACCTCCAGAGACAGCTAGAAAGTCATCTAACACCTTTTTGAACCTTCTAGCAATTATACTGGATGCTCCCCCAATCAAAAGGGTGTCATCTGCAAAGAGAGAGTGATTAATTTTTTTAACACCTCGTGCAATTCTTATGCCTGTAATCTCTCTTCTTAGACACTGATTTTCCAGCTGTATACTTAAAGTTTCTGCCATAATTATGTACAGAAAAGGAGAGAGTGGGCATCCCTGCCTCAGTCCTCTTGAGTTGCGAAAGTATCTGCAGGGTCTTCCATTAATCAGAGGTGCGATCCATGGGTTGGAAATGCATGCTTCAATTATCCTAACAAACTTGTCTGAAATTCCAAATTTTTGTAAAATTGCAGCAAGAAAACGATGGCCAACGTGGTCAAAGGCATTAGCCATATCCAACTTTATAACGATTCCTCTTTCATTGTTTTGGACACTATTGTGTATGGCCTCTTGAATGAGGATTATATTATCAGTTATTTGCCTTTTTGGAATGAAGCCCCCTTAGTTTTCTGAAATGATACAGGGAAGTATTTCTTTTGGACGGTTTGCCAAAATCTTGGTAATGATTTTATATGAAGAGTTACATAGAGAAATTGGCCGGAATCTGTCAAAAGATACTAGATTTGGCTCCTTGGGGATAAGAGCCGGGTGTGAAGTTTTTGTATTTTCCCCCACTTTATGCTTTTTGAAAACATTCTTGATCATACGTACTAGATCTTTTTGGATTGTCTCCCAATGGCTCTTATGGAAGGCGATGGTGAATCCATTAGGGCCTGGAGCTTTTTCCGGATGCATGCTCCAAACAACTTCCCTTATTTCTTCTGCCATTACCTCCTTCTCGAGCTCACTGTTTTGTTGATCGCTGACTTTGCTGCTAATTTGATGAAGAAAATCAGCGTTGTCCACTTGCTGTTCCTCAGCTGTGAGGAGGGATTTAAAGTGGTGAAACACTGCTTCTTTTATTTCTTCTTTCCCCTTGATTTCCTGCCCTGCCACATGGATTTTGTCGATTTGGTTGCTTTCTTAGTGAATCTTGAGGTAGTTGTGGAAAAAGGCTGTGTTCTTGTCCCTCGCTTGGATCCAAAGACATCTGGATTTTTGTCTAAGTTCCTCCTCTTCATTTCTATTTTGCTGATATAGAGTCGCAAACAGTTTTGCTTCATGGGCTTTGTCTTGTTCAGTGACTTGCTGGCTTTCCTTTTCTTTGTTCCACTTCTCCAACTTGTCTTGCAATTCTGATTTACGATTCTTGTCTCTTACAACTTCTTCTCTGGCCCATGTTTTAATTTTTTCTCTCACATTTTTAAGCTTAGTCTCCCATATATACTGTGGGGAGCCCAACACCTCTTCTTCCTAGCTCTTTTTGATCAAATTCCTGAAGCTGTCCTTGCTCTCCCAAATTTTGTTGTACTTAAATGGCATCGGACCGTGATTTTCCCATTTGTCCAAAATGAGCACAACCGACTTGTGATCGGAGGCCGAGGTGTGCACGATTTTTCTCTTTATGGATGAGATATTTGCTGCAATATCCTCCTGGATCAAGATTCTATCAAGCCTTTCTTTTATGTTATGAATGCCTGTTCTTTTGTTGCTCCATGTGAATTTTCCGTTGTTGGGATGGATATCAAGCAACTTATGTTCAACAATAATATCCTCCAAGGTAGTTCTCGACGGATATCCTATGAATCTACCTCCCAGCTTTTCCTCTATATTCCAGATCAGATTTAGATCCCCTCCCATTATTAGATTGTTAATCTGGGCATCTTGTACCTCTTCTTTTAGAGACTCCCAACATAAGGCTTTGTCTCTATAATGATTCAGTGAGTATATATTTATAACCGTATATGTGATATTTGTATTCTTCTTTATTAGATCTATCCTCACCCAGCCGCTGTTGAGTTTTTGGCTGATAATTTTCCAGTTCCATTTATTCCACAACGTTCCAATGCCTCTTGATGCCCCGTTTGAATCTGTTGCTATTCCTTCATAATTTTTTTGGGTTGCTATCAATTTTGAAATTCTTAGTTATTAATTTTGGTCTCTTGGATCATTAAAAAATCTGGTTGTTCCTACTTTATCAGATCTCTTGTTGCGTTGAGTTTTAAGGCAGAACCCAACCCCCTGCTGTTCCAAGAGACCAAGATCATTATTTACTTGGTTTATGGTGGTTCCCCGCCTTTTCCTTAGGCTACATTTTTTCCACACTCCCTTTCTGTTTGCCCAAGAAGGTGTCCATAGGCTATTGAGTTCTGATAGCCATGTCCTTTACTACAACCTCATCTCTAAGTTCCTTGTTGGATTTCCTCCCGGTTTTTTTGGCTGTTCCAGAGTATTGGTTGTTTCTTTGATTTTGTTTCTGGTGAGGATTTTATCGATTGAAGGGGGGGGAGGCGAGAAGCTGGGGGGAGGGGAGGAAGCACTGGCATTAGCATTTGGCTGGGGAGGGGAGTGAGGAGATGGGGGGTCATCTTCAAGAAGTTCGAAGGGATAAGAAGATGGTTCAACTGGAGGAGCAGGATGATGAGGGGGTGAGAGGAAGTAGTGGTGTTTTCATTTGCTTGAGGAGGGTTTTCGTTATTCTGTTTATTACTTGTTTTCTTCCTTTTCACTTTTTCCTAGTTATTTTCTTGGGTTTCTGCGTTCTCAGCTGTCTCGACATCCTTAAGTTTGCTACATCTATTAGCGAAATGACCATACTCATGACATACCTTGCATTTGAAGGGGATTTGCTCGTAGTCCAGTTGTTGGATGTGCATCCACTGATCCACCCTAAGTTTGATTACCTCCGGGAGCCCTCTTCCCAAGTCTACTTCCACGCAGATCCTGGCACAAGTGTGCATGTTGTCTTTTGGTTCACATCTATCAATATACTTGCCCACAACATTCCCTATAGCTTTGACTGATTCGTCCCCCCAACAGTGAAGTGGGAGATGCGACAACCTAACCCAAACCGGCACTGCGTTTGGTATGTCCATCTCAGGGTCAAAGTCCGGAGACCACCTGTTCAAGTATAGGCCTCATGAATCCATGACGTATGGTCTGTTGTTGAAAATAAGGTCCCTATATTCTTTAGATTCGAATAAAAATGTGTAGTAGCCCCTTCCACAGAACCTGATCGCAATTTTCCCTTGTATATTGGCGCTCCAGTTTCTCTCCACCCATTTTTGAACTGCTCTGGGGGAGGGCCACAGACCTGTGAACTGCCCAACCAGTCCCCATTTGGCCAGAGAAATGGCTGCTTTCTGAGGTAGAGTAGGGGGTAAGGCTATTTCAGGAATTTCATCAAGTTTTTTAACAAATTTACTTGCAACTAGTTTGGCTTTTTGGACTCCCTGATCAGCTATTAAGGAGGCGAAAGCTGCTTCTAGGTTTGGATCACCATTCGGAGAAGGAGAGCCATCCCCCGGCTGATGAGACATTGGGAAGAGGGAATCTTAGCAGTAGAAGGTTGCCAAGCTCTGGACAAGAGAAGTCAACACGAAAGTAGCCCACCAGGAGGAAGCCAGAGGGAAGGAAGGAAGCCTGACACTAGCAGGCTGCTAAGTAGGGTAGCTGCAGGAGGCAGCGCGGGAGGCAGGGGCGTGGCTAGGTCATGGGCTCGCAACAACAACTCTTCCAACATAATATTTATTAAAAATAAATTTGGTTTATTACATTTTAAAAAATTAGAAGATTATTTGATTAAATAAAAAAATAAAAATAATATTATAAAATTTGATTGATAAGTTTTAAAATTTAAGTAATATTTTTTTTTAATTATCTTTCATTTTTATAAATTAACACATTATAAAAATTATAAAATTAAGAAATATTAATATTATAAAATTTATAAAATAAATTTGCTGCAATATCCTCCTGGATCAATATTCTATCAATTCTTTCTTTTATGTTATGAATGCTCGTTCTTTTGTTGCTCCATGTGAATTTTCCGTTGTTGGGATGGATATCAAGCAACTTATGTTTAGCAATAATATCCTCCAAGGCAGCTCTTGACGAATCTCCTATGAATCTACCTCCTAGATTTTCGTCTATATTCCGGATCAGATTTAGATCCCTTCCCATTATTAGATTGTCAATCTGGGCATCTTGTACCTCTTCTTTTAGAGACTCCCAACATAAGGCTTTGTCTCTATAATGATTCGGTGAGTATATATTTATAATCGTATATGTGATATTTGTATTGTTCTTTATTAGATCTATCCTCACCCAGCCGTTGTTGAGTTTTTGGTTGATAATTTTCCAGTTCCATTTATTCCACAACGTTCCAATGCCTCCTGATGCCCCGTTTGAATCTGTTGCTATTCCTTCATAATTTTTTTGGGTTGCTATCAAATTTTGAAATTCTCGGTTATTAATTTTGGTCTCTTGGATCATTAAAAAATCCAGCTATTCCTTCTTTATCAAATCTCTTGCTGCGTTGATTTTTAAGGCAGAACCCAACCCCCTGCTATTCCAAGAGACCAAAATCATTATTTACTTGGTTTATGGTGGTTCCGTGCCTTTTCCTTTGGCTGCGTTTTTTCCACACTCCCTTTCTGTTTGCCCAAGAAGGTGTCCATAGGCTGTTGAGTTCTGATAGCCATGTCCTTTGTTGCAGCCTCATCTCTAAGTTCCTTGTTGGATTTCCTCCCATTTTTTTTTTGTTGTTCCAGAGTATTGGTTGTTTCTTTGATTTTGTTTTTGGTGAGGATTTTATTGATTAAAGGGGGGGAGGTGAGAAGCTGGGGGGAGGGGAGGAAGCACTAGCATTAGCATTTGGCTGCGGAGGGGAGTGAGGAGATGGGGGTCATCTTCAAGAAGTTCGAAGGGATAAGAAGATGGTTCAACCGGAGGAGTAGGATGATGAGGGGGTGAGAGGAAGTAGCGGTTTTTTCATTTGCTTGAGGAGGGTTTTGGTTATTTTGTTTATTACTTGTTTTCTTCCTTTTCACTTGTTCCCAATTATTTTCTTGGGTTTCTGCGTTCTCAGTTGTCTTGACATCCTTATGTTTGCTACATCTATTAGCGAAATGACCATACTCATGACATACCTTGCATTTGAAGGGGATTTGCTCGTAGTACAACTGTTGAATGTGCGTCCAATGATCCACCCTGAGTTTGATTACCTCCGGGAGCCCTCTTCCCAAGTCTACTTCCATGCAAATCCTGGCACAAGCGTGCATGTTGTCTTTTGGTTCACATCTATCAATATACTTTCCCACAACATTCCCTATAGCCTTGACTGATTCATCCCCCCAGCAGTGAAGTGGGAGATGCAGCAACCTAACCCAAACTGGCACTGCGTTTGGTATGTCCATCTCAGGGTCAAAGTCCGGAGACCACCTGTTCAAGTATAGGTCTCACGAATCCATGAAGTATGGTCCGTTCTTGAAAATAAGGTTCCTATCTTCTTTAGATTCGAATAAAAATGTGTAGTAGCCCCTTCCACAGAACTTGATCACAATTTTCCCTTGTATATTGGCACTCCAGTTTCTCTCCACCAATTTTTGAACTGCTCTAGGGGAGGGCCACAAACCTATGAACTGCCCAAACAGTCCCCGTTTGGCAAGAGAAATGGCTGCTTTCCGAGGTAGAGTAGGGGGTAAAGCTATTTCAAGAATTTCATCAAGTTTTTTAACAAATTTACTTGCAACTTGTTTGGATTTTTGGACTCCTTGATCATCTATTAAGGAGGTGAAAGCTGCTTCCAGGTTTGGATTACCATTTGGAGAAGGAGAGCCATCCCCCGGCTGATGAGACATTAGGCAGAGGGAAGCTCAGCAGCAAAAGGCTGCCAAGCTCTGGACAAGAGAAGTTAGCATGAAAGGAGCCCACCAACAGGAAGCCAGAGGGAAGGAAGGAAGCCTGATAGCAGCAGGCTGCTAGGCAGGGCAACTGCAGGAGGCAGCGCGGGAGGCAGGGGCGCGGCTAGGTCATGGGCTCGCTGCAACGACTCTTCCAACGAATAATTAATATTTATTAAAAATAAATTTGGTTTATTAAATTTTAAAAAATTAGAATATTACTTGATTAAATAAATATATAAAAATAATATTATAAAATTTGATTGATAAGTTTTAAAATTTAAGTAATATTTTTTTTAATTATCTTTTGTTTTATAAATTAACACATTATAAAAATTATAAAATTAAGAACTGTTAATATTATAAAATTTATAAAATAAATGAATATTAACAGTATTAAAAATTGATTTAAAAAATTTATAAATTTATTTTTTCATTATTTATTTTGTATAGTATTTTGGTTAAAAATAATTTGGAAAATCACCTTCTTCGACCATACTTTGTTAGATCACATCTCTAATTGTAGTTGCAATTTGTTTTGAGGTTCAACAATCAAATTTGTTTTTACATTCATATTAGAGTTGTTCAATGGTCAATTTCATTCAACCGTTTGTAATCGTGTTAGGGTTGGTCAACGATCACAATTTCGTTCAACGATGTGTAATAGTGTTACATATTAACCACCATTGCCAACACTTCATCCGTTTTGTTTTCTATAAGATTTGAAGTGATCTATTACCATTGCGACCTTTGAAGTTATCTGTTATCAATCAAACTGCAATCAATTTGTTATTAATTAGCCAATTGCAATCCATTATCACTGCAGTTTTTGAAAGGATCTGTGTAATCAATCGATCCATTCATAGCAATATGGGAGGTAAGAGATGCATTTATTGTGAGAAGGGCGATGTGGCCCAAGTTAGGAACTGTAAAAACTCTAAAAGCCAACGTACGTCTAGAGTTTGTTCTGTTTCAATTCTAGTGGCCCTCTTCATTTCAGTATTTTCTCTAATGCATGTGATGAGAGCTAGTTCTTACAACAATTTCAAATATTACTACTGATAATTGTTACAAACTATCGAGAATTGTTACAGAGTACCGAGAATTCTGGCAGCAATTACAAAGACTAGTGTTACAAAGCATTGCAAAGACTACCGAGAATTGTTTAGAAAGACTTCAATGGCTTTAATGAAGTCTGTTTTCGAGCTTAATCGAATCAAAGAATCATCTAGGGTAAGTCTTAGTAAACTTTCTGTCTTGGGACTTATTTGCTTTCTTTACCATCAGTAAACTTTCTAACTTGGGAGTTATTTGCTTTTGTTCTGGATTTCAGTATTTCAGATATGTTAGAGGATGTTTGAAGATTGATTTTTATGAAAGCGTGAGGAGCATTATAAGCTCTAGATTTGTGGCTACTTTAAAAGCTTTATGTATGTATCTCCTTGGTAGCATGATGACGTTACAACATAAGTTCCAAGATTTTGCAAAACTTTATATTCAACGAGGGTTATAGAGAACTATCTCGATACAACGACTGTAAACCATGGAATGGATGTTGGAAAAAATGAAAATCCAACTTCCAGAGCTTCACCGAATTGGGTCGGCCATGAAAATAGAAATCCATAGCACATGGGGATAAAGGCTTACTCCAACTAATGCTTGGGTTTCTGCCATCAATCATATCAAGCACTTGAGACCCATACCTAATGATTAAAAAACCTGTGAGGGAACTAAAATATTTCTCAAAGGTCAACCCTCCAGAGGCATTGTGTTGTGCTTTGAGGCATTTTTCATGGCTCTAGTTGCCTCAAAGATTTACTTAGCACATAAAGCATGAACTTCTTCCTTTTATAATTTCCAATTAATTAAGAGACATATCTACTACTCAAAGACACCTATTACCACTAACATCCACAACAATAGGAAAATGATTCCATCAAGAGGCTATGTGTGATTGTTCAAGGAATCCTTCATGGGCCTAGACGGTTGGAAGCTTCATTTAGGACCTAAAATTCATGTTTCCTCCACTAGCCATGTCTAGGCCACAAGACTCATACCCAATTCTAAAAAATCCAAGTGGTGCCCTACTTAGATGAAAATAATGTCCTCAATAGATTGTTTGTGGTGGTTCAAAGTGTCATTCTTACCCTTAGAATCTAGTAATATTCTTTCAGGGCCTAACACTTGGTTTTATTCCCTTGGGTATATACATTTTCCATAGACTCACACTTAATGTTCAAAAACTCATAATGTCGACCATCCCATCTAGAGACCAAGGATACCCTTGAAAGGTCCTCTATGATGGGTCAAAATTTTGTTGATGTCCCTATAAGATTCCTTTAACATATTCTTGTTACACCTACCATGTGAATGTTGATTCAAAATAATGTGTGTGTCTGTTGTAGGAATGCGCAACTGCTCTAAAAAAGATTCACATTCCTTCCTTTTTTTGGTGGGAGCAAAAACTTTAATATACATGTTATGTTCTAGTTGCCTCAAATTTAGGTTCAAAATGACATACCTAGTGGTTTGGGTTGCAAATACATCAAAACATTCACTTTTTTGAATGCATCTCAATATCTTTGTTTTTACATTCTTTTTGTATAGGATACACAAATATGTCACACATGAAACTACACACGTATATAGAGTCCAGTATGTATATATACTCCATATATAATTGGAAAAAAGCTAATATTGTTTTTTTAACAATTTTTTATATTGACATATATCATGGTCTTGAAATACATAAATATTTTATTCCTGCTATAACGTTTTATCACTTTAACCATTTTTAGAATAAGATATATTATATACTCGTATAGGTTGAAATCTATAATTGAGAAAGAAAAAGGTTGATTATGTTAAGACCCTCATAACCCACACTGATGTAAGACCTTGTAATATCAAGGATATAACAAATTTCATAATTTTAAAAATATAAAAATTAACATTATAAATTTAGAAAAAATAGCCTTGCATAGGAACATTGTGTTTTCTACAATTCCACAAATATTTTAAATGAAATTCCATTATTTAGGTACTCAACACCTACACTAATAGAAACACGTGCATTATATTTTGCATGAAAAATAACATATCACTATTATAAAAACTCAAATTTCACATAGTCATACACAAATACCATAAATACAAATTATATATATAAAAAGATAATTAAATTTCCTATCTTTTATGAATTTACACCAAATTAAAATCCATTGTAGAATAACCTTGAATTATCCCTTCAATTTAATAGGTTGATGTTTTCCCAATTTTGCATTGCCAACAACGTATCATGAGACCCCCTCAATTCTACGCATGCACAATTGTGTTCCCATTTTTTATTTTTCTACTCCTAGTGTATTTGTAAGTCATTTGAAGAGAACACTTTGATGCCTACTTTGTTGTTCATACCTTTGTAATTTGGTTGTTGAATTATGGTTTTTCACCCCCACCATTAAAATGGTGCTAGTCTTTTGGTCCTTATAGCTTTAATATTTTTTATTTTTTTTACTTGTATTAACAGTGCGTAGAACACCACTACTCTTGCACAGTTTCATTATTTTTTGATAATTAGAGAACGATATAATTGGTATTCATGTGGATGCAAGCTCTGAAATTAGTAAATGAATCAACCCTATTGTTTTTGGTGAAGATGATCTATGATGTAAAGGTGCCATGATCTTAGACAACATCTACATATATTACTACACGTCTTCGGACTACATCATGGAGCAAAATGGGTCTTTCGGGTGCTGAATATTGATAAAAGTTGTGGGATGTCCATGACTGAGGTAGTTGGAGTAACTTTGGCATATTCCATGGATGACATATCCTTGTCTTTGGTGTATAAATCCACACACTTAGGCTATGAACGAGATCTTATTTTGAGTGACATGATAAATCAATTTCCCAAGACAAAATGTCAAGAGAATGACAATATCCCAATTCTAGAGAGGTTCTCCAACCTTGATAATGAGAATGTAATGAACAATATTAGAGAAAGAAAAACTTAAAATTTCTTTAATGATGTCAAATCCAGACCTACTAAGTTACTCCATATGGCACTACAATTTTCATGAGCAAATGTGTATAAGATTAGATACTTGAGAACTTTATATGTAGAAAATTCTAAACGAGGATATTTTTTTTTAATCTTTTTCTTCATATTTTTGTGAAATTTAAATATATATAGTAAGTTTAAATGTGAATACTTCAGAATTTATAAATAAAAAATACTAAGAGATTTTTTCTTATTGTAATTTTTTAAATATTTACCTTATGCAATTTTTGAATACATAAAACTTTATAATTATTTGATGTACTCTAATATAACTAAATATTACTACAGGAGCAATTAACAATTAACGATCCCCTTAAAATAAAGCCATATGTAAAAAAATACGATAAAATAATATATAAAGGATGAGATTACACTATATAATTTGTAATTTTTATTAATATAATTTTATATATTAATTTATTGGTTTTGATTAAATAATATTTATGAGTTTTATGATTATTTTATGTCGTCCAAAATAGTTGAAAACTGTCACTTATATTAATCACACCTTTCTTATAATTGAAATCTGTAATTTTTCTTGCTTTAAAAATTTAGGTATTTAAATGCCTTTTCTCTTTATTTTTACTATAATTTATATATTTAAAAATTAAAATATGAAACTCAAAATGTGGATTTTAAATGTGTTGATAAATGTTATTTTATAGATTTATTACATGAGAGAATAAACCAACTAGTTAGTGATGGAAAAGAAAAGAAATTAATAGATGTGATTTTTAAAGTAATAAATAGTGATAATAACAATTTAATAATGATGATGAATGAATTTGGTTTATTACTATTTTATAATAAATAAATATATAAAAATAATATTATAAAATTTGATTTATAAGTTTTAAAATTTAAATAATAATTTTTGTTTTAATTATTTTTCATTTTTTATAAATTAACGCATTATAAAACTATAAAATAAAGAAATATTAGTATTATAATATTTATAAAATAAAGAAGTATTAATATTATTAAAAATAAATTTTAATTTTATTATTATTATTATTTATTTTTTAATATTACAAAATAATTTTTTTAACCTATTTCCATTAAAATAATAGTATTTTGGTTAATTTTTTTTGAAAATCACCTCTCACTATCATACTTTGTTACATCATATCTCAAATTGTATTTTCAATTTGTTTTCACGTTCAATGGTCAGATTTGGTCAATGGTCAATTTAGTTCACATTATATCTCAAATTGTATTTGCAATTTGATTTCATGTTCGAAGGTCAGATTAGGGTTGGTGAATAGTCAATTTAGTTTAACCGTTTGTAATGGTGTTACATATTAATTAACCACCATTGCTAGGGCTTCATTAGTTTTGTTTTCTACAAGCTTTGAAGCCTTCTATTACCATTGCGACCTTTGAAGCTATCTGTTACCACTGCAATATGTTATCAATCAAACTACAATTAATTTGTTATTAATTAACCCAACTGCAATATGTTACCACTGCAATTTTTGAAAGGATCTGTATAATCAATCGATCCATCCATAGAGATATGGGAGGTAAGAGACACATTTCTTGTGAGAAGAGTGATATGGCCCAGGTCAGGAACTCTGAAAGCCGACGTACATCCAGAGCTTGGACTATTTCAATTCTGGTGGCTCTTTACATTTCGGTATTTGCTCTAATGCATGTGATGAGAGATAATTCTTTCAGTAATTGCAAATATCACTACCGAGAATTGTTACAAACTACAAAGAATTTTTACAAAGTACCAAGAATTCTGGCAGGAATTACAAAGAGTAGTGTTATAGAGCATTGCAAAGACTACTGATAATTGTTTAGAAAACCTTCAATGACTTCAACGAAGTCTATTTTTGAGCTTGATCGAATCAAAGAATCATCCACGGTAAGTCTAAGTAAACTTTTTGACGTGGGACTTATTTCAGTATTTTGTTTTGGATTAATTCAGTATTTCAGATATGTTAGAGTATGTTTGAATATTGATCCTTACGAAAGTGTGAGGAACATTATAAGATCTAGATTTGTGGCTACTTTGAAAGATTTCTGCATGGATCTCCTTGGTAGCATGAAGGAAGTTGCAGCAAAAGTTCCAAGATTCTGCAAAACTTTATATTCAGTGAGGGTTATAGAGAAGTATCACAATGCAAGGGCTGAAAACCATTGAAGTACAAATGTGGGAAAATTTGAAATTCCAACTTCCGGAGCGCCACCAAATCGGGTGGGCGACCATGAAAATTTTGCTAGAACCATGGATATAACCTGCCTAAGAGAAGACAATATGAACCCAACTTGTTCTTATATTGTAGAGACTCAAAGTATAACTGAACAAGCTGAAAGGGATCATCATCATCATGGTTATTTGGGCACGTATATTAGTTATGGAAACATTAGTATTGATATTGCTGATGCATAAAGGTCAAAATCCTCTTAACAATATAAGCACAAACATGGTCATAGAAAGACATAAATCCACAACACAAACTTGGAGGTGATTATAGCAAAATTAGCATAGCAAAATAGAAATCCATAGCACATTGGGATAAAGTCTTACTCCAAGTAAGGCGTAGGTTTCTCCCATCAATCATATCAAACCCTAGAGACCTGTACCTAATGATTAAAAAACCTGTGAGGGAACTAAGATATTTCTCAGAGGCCAACCCTCCAGAGGAATTGTGTTGTGCTTAGAGGCATTTTTCGTGGTTGTAGACACCTTAAATATTTATTTAGCAGATAAAGCACAAGCTTCTTCTTTCTATAATTTCCAATGACTAATGATACATATTTACTATTCAAAGACACCTATTACCACTAACATCCACAACAATAGGAAAATGATTCCATTAAGAGGCCATGTGCGATTGTTCAAGGAATCCTTCATGGGCCTAGATGGTTAGAAGCTTCATTTAGGACCTAACATTCATGTTTCCTCCACTAGCCATGTATAGGGCCACAAGACTCACACCCAATTTTAAAAAATCCAAGTGGTTCCCTACTTAGACGAAAAGGATTCCCTCAATAGATTATTTGTGGTGGTTCAAAGTGTCATTCTTATCCTTAGAAGCTAGTAAGGTTCTTTCAAGGTCTAACATTTGGTTTTATTCCCCTGGGTATATACATTTTCCATATACTCACACTTAATGTTCAAAAACTAATAATGTTGACCATCCCATCTAGAGACCAAGGATACCCTTGAAAGGTCCTCTATGATGGGTAAAATTTTTATTGATGTCCCTATAAGCTTCCTTTAGCATATTCTTGTTACACCTACCATGTGAATGTTGATTCAAAATAATGTGTGTGTTTGTTGTAGGAATGTGCATGCACTTTAGAATGTGCACATGCTCTCAAAAATATTAACATTCTTTCCTTTTCTTGGTGGGAGCGAAAACTTTAATATACATGTGATGTTTTGGTTGCCTCAAATTTAGGTTCAGAATGACATACGTAGTGGCTTGGGTTGCAAATACATCAAAACATTCACTTTTTTACTGCATCTCAATATCTCTATTTTCACATTATTTTTGTATAGGATACAAAACTATGTCACACATGAAACTGCACATGTATATAGAGTCGAGTATGTATAGATACTCCATACATAATTGGAAAAAAATTTATATTGTTTGTTTAACATTTTTTTATATTGACATATATCATGGTCTTAAAATACATAAATATTTTATTTCTGCTATAACCTTTTATCACTTTAACCATTTTTAGAATAAGATATATTCTATACTAGTATATATTGATATCTACAATTGAAAAAAAAAGAAGGTTTGATTATGTTAAGACCCTCATAACCCAAATTGAAGTAAGACCTTGTAATAAGAAGGATATAAAAATTTTCATAATTTTAAAAATATAAAAATTAACATTATAAATTTAAAAAAAATATCCTTGCATAGGAACATTGCATTTTCTACAATTCCACAAATCTTTTAAATGCAATTCCATTATTTAGGTACTCAAAACATACACTAATATAAACATGTGCATTATATTTTGCATGATAAATAACGTTTCACTATTATAAAAACTCAAATTTCACATAGTCATACACAAATACCATAAATACAAATTATATGTTTAGAAAGATAATTAAATTTCCCATCTTTTATGAATTACACCATATTAAAATCCATTGTAGAATAACCTTGAATTGTCCCTCCAATTTAATAGGTTGATGTTTTCCCAGTTTTGCATTGCCAACGACGTATCATGAGACCATCATTAGCTTGCGCCCGCCCTCAATTCTAGCGTATACACAATTGTGTTCCCAATTTTTATTTTTATACTCCTAGTGTATTTGTACGTCATTTGAAGAGAACACTTTGATGCCTACTTTGTTGTTCATACATTTGTAATTTGGTGGTTGAATCATGGGTTTTCACCCCCACCATTACAATGGTGCTAGTCTTTTGGTGTCATTATAGCTTTAGTTGTTTTTATTTTATTTGTATTAACAGTGGTGTAGAACTACTCTTGCACTGTTTCATTATTTTTTTGATAATTAAAGAAGGATATAATTGGTATTCATGTGGATGCAAGCTATGAAATTAGTAAATGAATCAACCCTATTGTTGTTGGTGTATGTGATATATGATGTAAAGGTTCCATGATCTTAGACAACATCCTAAGATTGAAATCCTTAAGTGTAAAAACATTGAAATCCATTTCAGGATAAGAAAACACATGTTCATGATTTAGATGGCCTCAATACTCTTGCCTTTCTTCTTTTCAGTATTTGTTGTAATGCATGTCAGAATCAATTCCTTCAGCAACAACTATATTGTTACTGAGAATAGCAAAGGTTACCTACTTACTGCACCACAATTGACAAGTTCAAACATAATAGGATCAAGAGAGTACACAAAATGGTTTTTAAAGCCTTCAACGGCTCAATTGAAGTCTATTTTCAAGCTTTATTGAATCAAAGAATCATCAAGGGTAAGCCTTGAAAAATATATGACTTTAGGCTTATTTTCCTTTGTTTTGGATTTCAATATTTTAGATTTGTTAAAGGATGTTTTAAGATGGAGCCTTATGAAAATGTGATGAGCATTAGTACTAAATCTCTTAGCTAGTTTCAAATTTTACTACATGGATCTCCTGGGTAGCATGTTGAACATTGCAACAGAAGTTCCAATATTTTGCAAATATTTATATTCAAAGAGGGTTCTAGAGAACTATCCAAAAAATGGAAGGGTTGAAAACAATGGAACGAATATGTAAAAAAAGACATGAACTTTTTATTCATTCCATGGATATCTTCCTAAGAGAAGATAATATGAACTCTTATTCTATTGTAGATTCTCAATGTATTGAACATGACAGGATCATGGTTTTTTTTGTTTTTCAAAAGAAAAGCAATACTTTATAGATCTCAAAGAATGATAGGAAAACCAATACCTTATACAATACAACAACATAATTGCAACAATCATATTTAAGAATGAGTCAATTCTATTTAGGAAGAAGTTCATAATTATCCAAATCTTGATCATATTTTTGCAAGGTATGAAGAGAACGGACTGTGTAAAGGCAAGAAAATATCAGAAATCTTCTCAAATTTTCTAAAGAAGATGAAAATCGTACAAATCAATTTATAGGACCTGCACATTAATGGCATCTATGAAGGACCTATATTTGAACTAAACCCACATAAATTCTAGCGGCTTATTTGGGAAAGTACATTAGTTGTGGCAATGTTAGTATTGATAATACTGATGCATAGAGGTCGAAATCCTCCTAACAATATAAGCACAAACATGGTCATAGAAAAACATAAATCCACAACACAAACCTGTAGGTGATTATAGCACAATTCCCATAGAAAAATAGAAATACATAGGACGAAGGAATAAATGCTTACTCCAACTAAGGATTGGGTTTATCCCATCAATCATATCAAGCATTTGAGACCCATACCTAATGATTAAAAAACCAGTGAGGGAACTAAAATATTTCTCAGAGGCCAACCCTTGAGAGGAATTGTGTTGTGCTTTGAGGTATTTTTCGTGGCTATAGATGCCTCAAAGATTTACTTAGCACATAAAGCATGACCTTCTTCCTTTTATAATTTCCAATGACTTAGGAGACATATCTACTACTCAAAGCCAACTATTACCACTAACATCCATAACAATAGGACAATGATTTCATCAAGAGGCCTTGTGTGATTTTTCAAGGAATCCTTCATGGGCATAAATGGTTAGAAGCTTCATTTAGGACCTAAAATTCATGTTTCCTCCACTAGCCATGTCTAGGGCCACAAGACTCACACCAGATTCTCAAAAATCCAAGTGGTACCCTACTTAGACGAAAAGGATGCTCTCAATAGGTTATTTGTGTTGGTTCAAAGTGTCATTATTATCCGTAGAAGCTATTAATATTTTTTCAGGGCTTAACACTTGGTTTTATTCCCTTGGGTATATAAAATTTCCATAGACTCACACCTAATGTTCAAAAACCCATAATGTCAACCATCCCATCTAGAGACCAAGGATACCCTTGAAAGGTCCTCTACGATGGGTCAACATTTTTTGATGTCCCTATAAGCTTCCTTTAGCATATTCTTGTTACACCTACCATGTGAATGTTGATTCAAAATAATGTGTATGTTTGTTGTAGGAATGTGCATGCACTTTAGAATGTGCCCATGCTCTAAAATATATTCACATTCCTTCCTTTTCTTGGTAGGAGCGAAAAATTTAATATACATGTGATGTTTTGGTTGACTCAAATTTAGGTTCAAAATGACATATCTAGTGGGTTCGGTCGCAAATACATCAAAACATTCACTTTTTTGAATGCATCTCAATATCTCTATTTTCACATTAAATTTGTATAGGATACACAAATATGCTACACATGAAACTACACATGTATATAGAGTCCAATATGTATAGATGCTCCATATATAATTGGAAAAAAATTGATATTGTTTTTTTAACATTGTTTTATATTGCCATATATTAGGGTTTTAAGACACACATATATTTTATTTCCGTTATAAATTTTTATCACTTTAACCAGTTTTAGAATAATATATATTCTATACTAGTATAGGTTGAGATCTACAATTGAAAAATAAAGATTGATTACGTTAAGACCCTCATAACCCACACTGGTGTAAGACCTTGTGATATCAAGGATATAACAAATTTCAAAAATACAAAATTAATATTATAAATTTAGAAAAAATAGCCTTGCATAGGAACATTGCATTTTCTACAATTCCAAAAATCTTTTAAATGAAATTCCATTATTTAAATACTCAACACCTACATTAATAGAAACATGTGCATTATATTTTGCATGAAAAATAACATATCACTATTATAAAAACTCAAGTTTTACATAGCCATACACAAATACCATAAACACAAAGTATATATTTAGAAAGATAATTAAATTTCCCATCTTTTATGATTTTATGCCATATTAAAATCCAATGTAAAATAACCTTGAATCATCCCTCCAATTTAATAGGTTGATGTTTTTCCAGTGTTGCATTGCCAACAACCTATTATGAGACCATCATTAGCTTGTGCCCACGCTCAATTCTAGCGCATACACAATTTTGTTCCCATTTTTTAATTTTCTATTCCTAGTGTATTTGTATGTCATTTGAAGAGAACACTTTGATGCCTACTTTGTTGTTCATAGCTTTGTAATTTGGTTGTTGAATCATGGTTTTTCACCCCCGGCATTACAATGGTGCTAGTCTTTTGGTGTCCTTATAGGTTTAGTTTTTTTCTTTTTTTTTACTTGTATTAATAGTGGTGTTGAACTACTCTTGTACTGTTTCATTATTTTTGCGATAATTAAGGAACAATATAATTGGTATTCATGTGTATGGAAGCTCTGAAATTAGTAAATGAATAAACCCTATTGTTGTTGGTGTAGATGATCTATGATGTAAATGTGCCATGATATTAGAAAACATCTACATATATTACTACACGTCCTCCGACTACATCATAGAGCAACAATGGGTCTTTTGGGTGTTGAATATTGATAAAAGTTGTGGGGTGTCTATGAGTGAGGTAGTTGGAGTAACTTTGGCATATTCCATGGATGGCATATCCTTGTCTTTGGTGTAGAAGCTGCATACTTAGGCTATGAACGAGATCTTATTTGAGAGACATGATAAAGAATGACAATATCCCAATTCTGGAGAGGTTCTCCAACCTTGACAATGAGAATGTAATGCTGAAAAATATTTTCACCTTAGTTGAATCTCAACATATGATAAACCTAGAAATAAGTCCTAACAATATTAGAGAAAGAAAAACTTGAAATTTCTTCAATAATGTCAAATCCAAACCTACTAAGTTACTACTTATGGCACTACAATTTTCATGGGAAAATGTGTATAAGATTAGATATTTGAGAACTTTATATGTAGAAAATATTAATAAAGAAGAAAAATTTTGTATCTTTTTTTGGTATTCTTGTGAAATTTTTAAATGTATATAGTAGGTTTAAATGTTGAATACTTACTTTATAAATAGAAAACAATAAAGGATTTTTTTTTGATTGTTTGATGTACTTAAACTCTTGAATACATAAAACTTTATAAATACTTGATGTACAATATGTAAAAAATATACTATGGAATAATATATAAAACATGAGATTATAATACAAATCTGTAATTAAACAAAGTCTTTTGGTAGAAATCACATGAGAGAATTTTTTGACTGATGCGTACAAATTTGTAAATTTTATTTATTTCAAATTTAATATATTTTGAGTTAAATATTTTTATGAGTTTTATGATTATTTGATGTTGTTCAAAATAATGGAAAATTGTCACTTATTTTAATCACACTCTTTTTATAATTGAAATTTTAATCACACCTTTTTTATAATTAAAATTTATAATTTTTTTGCTTTAAAAATTTATATATTTAATTGGTTCTCTTTTTATTATTATTATAAATTATATTTTTAAAAATTAAAATATTTAAAACTCAAAATGTTGATTTTAAATGTGATGATAAAGGTTATTTTATAGATTTATTACCTCTAACTCGTTAGTGATGTAAAGGAAATTAATGGACGTGATTGTTATAATAAAATTTTAATAATAATGACGAAAAATTAATATTTATTAAATTTTAAAAAATTAAAAGTTTATTTGTTTAGATAAATATATAAAAATAATAATAATAATAATATTATAAAATTGGATTGATAAGTTTTAAAATTCAAGTAATAAATTTTTAAAATTATCTTTAGTTTTTATAAATTAACACCTTATAAAAATTATAAAATTAAGAAATATTAATGTTATAAATTTTAAAAAATAAATAAATATTAATAGTAATAAAACTTGATTTAAAAAAATTATAATTTTATTTTTTCATTATTTATTTTGATATAGTATTTTGGTTAAAAATAATTTGGAAAATCACCTTCTTCGACGAGACTTTGTTAGATCACATTTTTAATTGTATTTGCAATTTGTTTTGAGGTTCAACAGTCAAATTTGTTTTTACATTCAAATTAGAGTTGATCAACGCTCAATTTCATTCAACCATTTGTAATCGTGTTAGGGTTGGTCAACGGTCACAATTTCGTTCAACGGTTTGTAATAGTGTTACATATTAACCACCATCATCAGCGCTTCATCAATTTTGTTTTCTGCAAGCTTTGAAGCGATCTATTACTATTGCGACCTTTGAAGCTATCTGTTATCAATCAAACAACAATCAATTTGTTATTAATTAAGCCAAATACAATTTGTTCCCACTGCAATTTTTGAAAGGATTAGTGTAACCAATCAATCCATTCATAGTGATATGGGAGGCAGGAGACACATTTATTGTGAGAAGGGTGATGTGGCCCAAGTCAGGAACGATAAAAACTCTAAAAGCCAACGTATGTCTAGAGTTTGCAATGTTTCAATTCTAGTGGCTCTCTGCATTTCAATATTTTCTCTAATACATGTGATGGGAGATAATTCTTGCAACAATTGCAAAGATCACTACTGATAATTGTTATAGACTACCAAGAATCATTACAAAGTATCGAGAATTGTGGAAACAATTGCAAAGGCTAGTGTTATAGAGCATTGTAAAGACTACCGAGAATTGTTTAGAAAGCCTTCAATGGATTTAATGAATTCTGTTTTCAAGCTTAATTGAATCGAAGAATCATCTAGGGTAAGTCTCAGTAAACTTTCTCACTTGGGACTTATTTTCTTTCTTTACCCCGAGTAAACTTTCTGACTTGGGAGTTATTTTCTTTCATTATGGATTTCAGATATGTTAGAGCATGTTTGAAGATTGATTTTTACGAAAGTGTGAGGAGCATTATAAGCTCAAGATTTATGGCTACTTTGAAAGCTTTATGTATGAATCTCCTCGGTAGCATGATGACGTTGCAACAAAAGTTCCAAGATTTTGCAAAACTTTATATTCAACGAGCGTTATAGAGAACTATCACGATGCAACAACTGGAAACCATGGAATAGATGTGCGAAAAATTGAAAATCCAACTTCCAGAGCTTCGTCGAATTGGGTTGACCATGAAAATAGAAATCCATAGCACACGAGGATAGAGGCTTACTCCAACTAAGGATTTGGTTTCTCCCATCAATCATATCAAGCACTTGAGACCCATAACTAATGATTAAAAAACCTGTGAGGGAACTAAAATATTTCTTAGAGGCCAACCCTCCAGAAGCATTGTGTTTTGATCTGAGGCATTTTTCGTGGCTGTAGATGCCTCAAAGATTTACTTAGAACATAAATCCTGACCTTCTTCCTTTTATAATTTCCAATGACTTAGGAGACATATCTACTACTCAAAGCCACCTATTACCACTAACATCCACAACAATAGGACAATGATTTCATCAAGAGGCGATGTGTGATTGTTCAAGGAATCCTTCATGGGCATAAATGGTTAGAAGCTTTATTAGGACCTAAAATTCATGTTTCCTCCACTAGCCATGTCCAGGACCACAAGTCTCACACCATACTCTCAAAAATCCAAGTGGTACCCTACTTAGATGAAAAGGATGCCCTCAATAGATTATTTTTGGTGGTCCAAAGTGTCATTCTTATCCGTAGAAGTTATTAAGATTTCTTCAAGGCCTAACACTTGGTTTTATTCTTGTGGGGATATAAAATTTCCATAGACTCACACTTAATGTTCAAAAACTCATATTGCCAACCATCCCATCTAGAGACCAAGGATACCCTTGAAAGGTCCTCTATGATGGGTCAACATTTTTTTGATGTCCTTATAAGCTTCCTTTAGCATATTCTTGTTACACTTACCATGTGAATGTTGATTCGAAATAATGTGTGTGTTTGTTGTAGGAATATGCACATGATCTAAAAAATATTCACATTCCTTCCTTTTCTTGGTGGAAGCGAAAACTTTAATATACATGTGATGTTTTGGTTGCCTCAAATTTAGGTTCAAAATAACATACCTAGTGGGTGGGGTTGCAAATATATCAAAACATTCACTTTTTTGAATGCATCTCAATATCTCCATTTTCACATTATTTTTGTATAGGATACACAAATATGCCACACATGAAACTACACACGTATATAGAGTACAATATGTATAGATGCTCCATTTATAATTGGGAAAAAATAATATTGTTTTTTAACATTTTTTTATATTGACATATATTAGGGTTTTAAAATACATAGATATTTTATTCTCGCTATAAATTTTTATCACTTTAACCATTTTTAGAGTAAGATATATTCTATGCTAGTATAGGTTGAGATCTACAATTGAAAAAAAAAGGTTGATTACGTTAAGACCCTCATAACCCACATTGATGTAAGACCTTGTAATATCAAGGATATAACAAATTTCAAAATCTCAAAAATATAAAAATTAACATTATAAATTTAGGAAAAATAGCCTTGCATAAAAATATTGCGTTTTCTACAATTCCAAAAATCTTTTAAATGAAATTCCATTATTTAAGTACTCAACGCCTACACTAATAGAAACATGTGCATTATATTTTGCATGAAAATTAACATATCACTGTTATAAAAACTCAAATTTCACATAGTCATACACAAATACCATAAATACAAAATATATATTTAGGAAGTTAATTAAATTTCCTATCTTTTATGATTTTACACCATATTAAAATCCATTGTAAAATAACCTTGAATCATCCCTCCAATTTAATAGGTTAATGTTTTTCCAGTTTTGCATTGCCAACAACCTATCATGAGGCCATCATTAGCTTGTGCCCACCCTCTATTCTGGCGCATACACAATTTTGTTCCCATTTTTTAATTTTATATTCCTAGTGTATTTGTATGTCATTTGAAGAGAACACTTTGATGCCTACTTTGTTGTTCATACCTTTGTAATTTGGTTTATGAATCATGCAATGGTGCTAGTCTTTTGGTGTCCTTATAGCTATAGTTTTTTTTTTTTACTTGTATTAACAATGGTGTAGAACTACTCTTGTATTGCTTCATTATGTTTGTGATAATTAAGGAACGATATAATTGGTATTCATGTGTATGCAAGATCTTAAATTAGTAAATGAATAAACCCTATTTTTTTTGGTGTAGATGATATATGATGTAAAGGTGCCATGATCTTAGACAACATCTATATATATTACTACACGTCCTTTGACTACATCATAGAGCAACAATGGGTCTTTCCGGTGTTGAATATTGATAAAAGCTGTGGAGTGTCTATGAGTGAGGTAGTTGGAGTAACTTTGGCATATTCCATGGATGTCATATCCTTGTATTTGGTGTAGAAAGCCACACATTTAGGTTATGAACGAGATCTTATTTTGAGAGACACGATAAATCAATTTCCCAAGGTAAAATGTCCGGAGAATGACAATATCCCAATTCTGGAGAGGTTTTCTAACCTTGAAAATGAGAATGTAATGAGGAAAAATATTTTCACCTTAGTTGAATCTCAACATATGATAAACCTAGAAAGAAGTCCTAACAATATTAGAGAAAGAAAAACTTGGAATTTCTTCAATAATTTCAACTCGAAACCTACTAAGCTACTACCTATGGCACTACAATTTTCATGGGCAAATGTGTATAAGATTAGATATTTGAGAAATTTATATGTAGAAAATACTAATAAAGAAGAAAAAATTTGTATTTTTTTGGTGTTCTTGTGAATTTTTTAAATGTATATAGTAGGTTTAAATGTTGAATACTTTATAAATAGAAAATAATAAAGTATTTATTTATTTATTTTTTTTTACCTTATACAATTTTTTTTTTCTAAGTTAAGATAATTTATTGATATAAACAAAAATGTACAGAGAGGACTAAGCCTCAACAAAGTTTAACATACTGTTTCAAAATATATTTGGACTGCCCCAACATTGGGGAAACCAGTCCACAGAAACAAAAAACAAAAAACCAGCAAGGGTATCAGTTCTTGAAACTGGAAACAACCAAGGAACCAGTGAGCTTTCTCATGACAAAGATCCAAACAAAAGACCAAATTCGAACCGAAACTAACAAAAACAAAAACCAGACAGAAGACACCTGGCATCCACGTCATACTATTTGAAATCATTCGGGATGGGTTCCTTAACAATTGGGCACGCCCAATCATTCACCTCGTCTGTCGACACGCTCCTGTGTGGCTCACCTCCACTGCCATGTGGCTCCTCCGCCGGAAGGTCGTTGCCATGCCCGCCAGTCGCCACCTGCGAGGCTAACCTGTCATAACCGATACCACCTGGGGAGCGCCTGGCAGCAGAGCTACCACCCTCAGCATGCTGACTGCCACCAATACTCTTGCCATGCAGAGCAAAATTACCTTCGTCCAGGACATTCTTCCCTGTGTCTCTACCATTTCTACGTCTGGGGGCTTCCTCTTGCTGCAAGTCGGAATTGTCCACCTGAGAGGTCGACTGCTCATTGTCTTCAATGAAGAGTATGGAGATAGTTGCAGTAATTACAGGCCTGTTCAGAGTGCTACAGAATCTAAATTGGGTTGAGTGGGGAGCAGGATGAAGGGGCAAGGGAAAACTAGCAGCGTGCATTGCAAAATCACCATGATTTGCTCCTGAAGACCGAGCATGACTCCGTCCACTTTGAGTACTAGGATATCTGCCCGAACCATACCTCTGGGGATAATGCAGTTCAGGGGAGGGAGAGGAGGCGGAGGGCTCAGGGTGCGGATCAGTCTGAGGGTGAGAACTGCCTCCCTGGGTTCCGCCTCTTCGACTTCGCATGCGATGCCTCACCATGCTGGAAATGCTGGCTGAATGATCAGAGGGAGGTATGACAGAAGGAGCGATGACAGAGGGAGCGCTAATAGAGGGATTGTGAGGGGGAGCAGGGTCCATCTGAGCAATGGTTAGATAGCAGAGACTGGAATGGGAATGGTGATACACATTTCCAAAATCAGCACAGCAGACTAACCAACAGTGACGCCCAGTTACAGTGCGGGAGCTAGGATCGAACGCTTGGAGCGGGTAGTTGCAGTGGAGTAGGGGAGAGGGTGAGACGATGAACCGAGGTAAATCCATGTCCAAACAGTTAATGACTTTTCCCCGATTCGAGCCTGCAATAAATGTCACTTGCGGTGTGTCAAGAGGGCATCTCAGGGTGGTATGGGGAGAGGCACCATCAGCCAAGTGGCCTATCCTCTCACCGCTGGTATTCATTGCTTCCATTAATTCACTGTGTATCACCGCATTCGGGTTACCTTATACAATTTTTGAATACATAAAACTTTATAATTATTTGATGTATATAACTCTTGAATACATAAAACTTTATAATTATTTGATGTACAATATGTTAAAATATACTATGGAATAATATATAAAAAATAAGATTATAATATAAATTTGTAATTTTTTATTTTATTTTATTTAAAAGTTTATATATTTTAGTTAAATATTTTTATGAGCTTTATGATTATTTGATGTCCTTCAAAATAATTGAAAACTGTTACTTATTTTAATCACACCTTTTTTATAATCGAAAATTTAATCACACCTTTTTTATAATTAAAATTTATAATTATGTCTACTTACAAAATTATATATTTAATGTTTTTTATTTATTATTTTTATTATAAATTATATTTTTAAAAATTAAAATATTAAAAACTCAAAATGTTGATTTTAAATGTGTTGATAAAGGATATTTTATAGATTTATTACCTCTATCTTGTTAGTGATGTAAAATAAATTAATGGACATGATTTTTAAAAGTAATAAACAATTATAATAAAATTTTAATAATAATAACGAATAATTGATATTTATTAAAAATAAATTTGGTTTATTAAATTTTAAAAATCAAAATATTATTTGATTAAATAAATATATAAAAATAATATTATAAAATTTGATGGATAAGTTTTAAAATTTAAGTTATATATATATATATATATATATATATATATATATATATATATATCTATATCTTTATCTTTAGTTTCTATAAATTAACACATCATAAAAATTAGAAAATTAAGAATTATTAATATTATAAAATTCATAACATACATATATATATATATATATATATATATATATTTTAACAGAAACAGTTAGAGAGATGTATTAATTTCTGGCCAAAATGCCGTAATTCTGATTACAATATGCATAGCAAAATCCAGAATGCTCTTTGTCCAGGACCGAAGTCTCTTTTCCTATGCTACGCCAGAGATTTTTACAAGCTATTTTTCTGGAAATCGCCTCTATTTTTCCCAATTTAAAAATGCAAACGAACTGCTTCAATAAAAGGCAGTAAAACAATCACCAGATGGTTAAGGAATGGGATCCCAACCTTCTTCTCCATCTCTGAGAATGACTCCGAGGGGGAGAAGAGCAGCTTTATTAGCTTCAGCGTCAGCCTCTTTGTTGTTGTCTCTCTTGACATGATATAATTTCAAGCTCTGAAAGGATTTTGATAGGATTCTTGTTTTGGTAATCAATCTGGACAGTCTTAGATCTTATGGGGCAGAGCTGTCTATGATAGTTTTTATGATAGTCTGAGAGTCTCCCATCACTATTGCATCATTGATTCTGAGAGATTTAAGTTGCTTCAGTCCTTGGAAAAGGGCCAGAGCTTCAGCTTGAATGCTGGTGTTGAAGCCCACTCCCTAGGAAAATCTGAGAACAGTTCTGCCATCCGCTCTCTTAACAACTCCACCAGCACCGGATCTGCCCGGATTGCCTTTGGCAGCCCCATCAAAGAAGAGGATAATATGCTCCTGTTTTGAGCAAAGAGCCAAGAAATCTGAAGCGTTAAGACGAATTTGCCAGTCTTTAGGGAGAACGGGAGGCCTGACAATTTCAATGAAGCGGAGATCGAGGGAGTCACTCCAAGCTGCATCAAGATCTCTCAGTCCTACCCCATCAAGCTGTTCACCAACACGTTCCTTTAATTGAGTTTTAATTTAAACCTAGACAATCTTGTGATCTCTCTTCTTATCTCTGAAAATCCTCTGATTTCTTTCCAGCCAGGTGTGCCAACAGATTAATTTGGGAAGAATAAACCAGACATCTTTGAGATGGACATTTAGAGGAGAGCCTCCAAGATACGACCGCTTCCAGATCAAGAACAGCTCTGGAATATTATTAGGGAGGATGATATCTGCCCTCCATGGGCCTAAGGCCACATTCTAGAGATTGGCTACGAACTTGCAATTCAACATCAGATGCGCAGCAGTTTCTGAATTTTCACTGCATAAGGAACAACGAGAGGGGTCGTGGTAACCTCTTTTGTGTAATCTATCATCCGTCAGAATACGCTGGTGACAGAGGAGCCAACAAAAATAGTCGATTTTTGGAAGCGAATGCTGGAAGCAAACTCCTTTCCATGGTTTCGGATCTGGAGGAACGTGGGGATGCGCTAAGATCTTCTTGTACCCCTGAGAGACGGAGTAGCGCCCAGGCGACGAGCCCCAGCCACGGGTGTCTAACTTTCTGTTGTTCAAAGGAGCCTTGCCATTTAGGAAGTCTGAGAAGATTGCCGGTTCGTTGGATAGGGACTGGGGCACCTCAAAGTTAATCCAGCTGAGCCAGTGACCATTCTCCCAATTAGATATATCCCACAGTGTATTGAACCCCGATCTGAACATCCAATCTTTCAGCGCTGACAGGGAGCGATCATCAGACAGAGGGTCGCAACCCATTATACGATCCTCCTAAATTCTGATTTGCTTGCCATTACCAGGGATCCAATGAGCATGATCGTTGATTAGGGAGGAGGATTTTGCACAGAGCTTTTGAATTAGCGAGCCAGAGTTTGCTCTGGGGTGATCTAGGCACCTTTTCCTCTGCCCACGAAAGAACTTTTTCCACAAGGCGAGCTGAGCCCACCCCGGATTTGGGGCAATAATCCTCCAGATCAGTTTTTCTCCCAACGCCATGTTTTGCATGCAAATGTTCTTAAAGTTCAGTCCGCCTTCCAATCTGGGCATGGAGATTTTAGTCCAGCTTAGTAGAGGAACTTTCTTTTCGTTAGATTTCATGCCCTTCCAAAAGAATTTTTTGATATGCTCCTCCATTTTCTTCATAATTCCATCAGGGGCCAGCATCGCTGCAAATTGATATATGGGTAGGCTGTTAAGGACAACTTTTATTAGAACTGACTTACTTGCCAGATTAAGCCAGTTAAAACCCCAATAATGGATCTTAGACTCGAACTTTTCCAGCAGGGGCAACCAATCTTTGTTGACAGCACATTTTTGAAAGATAGGGAGACCCAAATACTTGAAGGAGGACTAAGACGAGGATGCCACGAAACCAAAGCAACTAGAGATGGCTTGTAATGTGGAGGCAGGGGTATTCCAGCAGTAGATATGGCATTTGCCTTTATTCAGCTTGCTTCCATAGTCTTCACAGTAGTCATCAACCACTTCTTTGAAACTTTTAGCTGAGGACACAGAGGCAGCGCCCAGCAAGAGGGAGTCATCCATGAATAACACGTGATTTATGTTATTAACACCTCTCGCAATGTTCAGACCCATAAGTTCTTGGTCCTGTTGCTTTTTGTTCAAGAGGAAGCTGAGGACGGAAGCTTGAAGGACAAAGAGCAGAGGGGATAAAGGACACCCTTGCCTCAAACCACAAGAAGCTTTGAAGAAATCTAAGGCCCTCCCATTCACCAGAGGGGCTATCCAAGGCTCGCTGATACAGGCCTTAATCCAGTTGATAAATTTGGATCCAAACCCGAATTTGCGCAGGACATCCAATAGAAAATTGTGTCTCACTCTGTCAAAGGCGCTTTCAAGATCTAGCTTGACAACCATACCTTTCTCTTTGTGAACCAAACTAGAGTGGATCGCCTCTTGGACCAAGACAAAGTTGTCCACGATCTGTCTTCCCTGAATAAATCCTCCCTGGTTCGCAGGAATGATGTCTGAGAGGATGATTTTTAATTTGTTGGCAATAACTTTCGTGATCAGCTTATAGCCTATATTACAAAGGGATATAGGGCGAAACCGGCTGAAGGAGTTGGCTCGTTTCTCCTTGGGAATGAGGGCCAGGAAGGCCGAATTAGTGCTTCCCCCAATTTTCTGGCACTATTGGGATTTCTGTATCATTCTGCATAGGTCTTTCTCCATAATCTACCAACAGGCCTGAATGAATCCGGCTGTGAAACCGTCAGGGCCCGGGGCCTTATCCGGTTCCATAGCGAAGAGAGAGGCTTTTATTTCATGATTAGAGATCTCAGCATCCAGAAATTGATTATTTCTTTCGGTTATCAGGAAGGGCACCTCATTCACAAGGGAAGAAGCATGATTGACAGGCTCTTCTTCACTGTAAAGATTTTTGAAATGAGTGAAGGCCGCGTTCTTTATGCATCTGATTTCTCTATGGGTGGTGGTCTCAACTTTAATTTTAGAGATGGAGTTGAAACATTTTCGGGCCTGAGCTTGCTTATGGAAGAAAGAAGAGTTTCTATCTCCCGCCTTGAGCCAAAGACTGTGGGATTTCAGTCTCCAATACTCTTCCTCTGCCAAGCTAGCTTTAAGGAGCATGCGCTGAAGGTTAGCCTCCTTGTCAAGTAATTCTTTAGTGATCTCAACGTTTTACGAAACCAAATGATGTGATTCAAGACGCTCCTGGATCATTTTGCTTTCCACAGCAGGATTTGGTAAGGATTTTACCCAGGACTTTAGAGCAGCTTTGACTCTCCTAAGTTTCTCCTCCCAAACAAAGAATGCAGAGCCTTTGACAGGGAGCTTCCAGGTTTCTTTTATTAGAGGCAAGAAATACTGCTCCTTGACCCAGTGAGAGTTAAATTTAAAAGGAATGGGACCTTGATCCGAATGAGCTAGCAGCTCGAGTTTAATGGGACGATGATCGGAAACACTGCAAGGAAGAATATGCATTCTAGATTCTAGGCCAAGAAGAAGAAAAGAGCTTTGAACGAGAAATCTATCTAACCTTGCAGCGATATGACCTGGACCGATTCTTTTGTTTGTCCATGTGTACTTCCTAGACGAAGGCTTAATATTGATCATATCCTAGTCGAGAAGCAAATCCTCAACCCATTCCCGCGCTGGGTCCCTGACGATGCTTCCTCCACGTTTTTTAGACAATGATAATGTTAGGTTAAGATCCCCTGCTATGATAATATTAGCTAATTCTTCAGTATCTACCAGATTCCTAATGGAGTCCCAACAATGCTTTTTCTCTGCTGAGCTGATGGGAGCATACACGTTGAAGAGGGAGAGTGTCGTATCTGTTTCTACGTGTTGGATTTTTGAGAATAGCCAATGGGTGTTTTTAACTTCTCTGATCTTTATAAATTTGTTTGCATTCCAAATAGTGCCCAGTCCACCAGAAGCACCTCGAGCTGAGACTGCTTGTCCTTCGCTTTGCTTCCACAACTTCTTGTCGATCTGGAGGAAGGCATAGTCCTCCATTTTAGTCTCCTGGATAAGGAGTAGATCGGGAGATTCTGTTCTTATCAGGGTTCTTATAGCTTCTTCTTTTATTCTGCTCCCCATACCCCTGCAATTCCAGGAGACGATCTTCATCACTTGCATTTTGAGTGATGAGCTCCCTTAGAGCTCTGGGACTGATTTCTATTCTTCTTCAGAGTATTTTCCAAAAGCTTCTCAAGGCTTGGTTGACTTCCCTGGAGCTTGTCTTTGTAGGTCTCTTGTTCTCTTTTTTCCTGCGCAGATTTTCAACCTCTCAATGATCTTCTGGCCGAGGTTTGCGAAGCTCCTATTTTTCCTTCTTCTTCTGATTCCTCCGAACTTTGCAAATCCTCTGTCTCTTCAATGAGAGTCTCTTTTGGTCTGTCTTCATTACTTTCCACCTGTATTGGTTCCATGAGGGACTCCTTGGGGATCGATCCTTCTTTCTGTATCTCTGGTTCTAGGGAACCTTCCATAGCTGGGCTTAACAGAGTGTATTTGTTACCTTGCTCTTCCATGATAGGGGTTTGGTTTCTAGGGGCAACCTGAGAACCATTGTCTTTTGTATTGTTCGATTGGCTTTGTGGGAATTTTTGGATATTTTAACTTGGGTTCAGCCTTCATCCTTGCCTTTCTCCATTTCAGTATTCTTTAGACAGTTCCGAGCAAAGTGACCGTAGACCTGGCATTTCCTGCACTTGAACGGGAGCTGCTCATAGTCCAGCTTCTGAACATGAGACCAACTTCCAACCCTGATCTTTACTGCCTCGGGCAAGCCAACTGCCAGGTCAACTTCAACGCATATTCTTGCACAGTCGAATTGGTCCTTGTTATTTGCTCGATCGATAAATTTGCCCAAGGTGTTACCGATATGCTTTAGGGATTCCCAATTCCAGCAATGCACAGGCAGATTGGGCAGCCTAACCCACATAGGGACGGCTATGGGAATGTTAACTGAAGGATCAAAATCATGCGTCCACTTGTTGAGATAAAACTGATGCGGGAGCATTCAACCCAAAGGGAAATTATTGTAAATAATAGACATAGGGGTCATGCAATTGTGGAATTAGTTTCCTAAATTCCAAGTCACTTTAATATTTAGGCTTTTATTAGATATTTTCAAAATAAATAAATGAGGAAATAGGAATTAAGGAGAGCTTTTAGGCATAAAGGAATGGATGTGGATCATAAGGAAGCTTTTCTATTTTAGAACAGGGAAAAAGATGGTATAAAGCTGAAAAGATGCTTTTGCCATATGTATGCATTGCATGTAGAGTCTTAGAGATTTAGTTGAGTGATTTTAGGATTTTTAGATCATGCTAAGTTTAATAAATTATGGAGCTCAAAGGCATTGAGAGGAAAGTGTGTAAGGAGTGAGTGTGACGAGTGAGCAAGGGTTCTCCTTGGGAGCCTTCGGGCAGTTTGTAAAAGGGCCATAGATTTGCATATCTGGCTGTGAATAGAAACCTCTGTGTGAATGTTTGTTTTATATACATATGAGTATGCCAAATTTGACTTTGTATGGATATGCTTGTGTTTAACCGATTCTAAGATATGGCTCTGCACATGGTGATAGAAACTGATGTTATATAACATTGAATTTGCATGAAGCGATAATGGTTCTTAATTTTAATGCGCCATTGTGTGTGTGCTAGTCATCGAAGGCTCCTTTCCTTTAATTCACGTGTTAATTGCTTTGAGTCTTATTATACAGTGGTGCACATGTATGCTGGTTAATTCACGTGTTGATTGATTTCATTAAGTTGTTGTAGTATATTTGGGACGGTGTAGCTTTATGCAGGTGGGTTTTTCTGAAGATGTGCCACCGAGAGTTGAATCCTTCTTGTGACAAACATCCATCGGTTGCAGAGTAACCTTTGATAACAGGTTTGAACGGACAAACATCCATCGGTTGCAGAGTAACTTTTGATAACAGGTTCGAACGCATCGAAGTTTAAAGTTTTAACCATTCCGGTTGGGGATCATATCAGCGCCAAAGATTGTGTGATAGGCGAGCCACAGCGTAACAAAGTTCCAGAATTTGGGGAGCAATTTAATAGAAATTACAACCTGTATGTATCGCCAGACTCATCATGCAGAGGTGGATCGTCGAATAGCGAAAACATGGAAGTATTAACGACTGCATATGAGAATAAAAACTGAGGAGGAACGAAAGTCATTGTTTGAGCCATCGTTGAACAGCGGAACTGGTCACGTATTAGAAGGCGGCATCTAATTGTATCGGCCGTTGGTCGGTTGAGCAATTGCAATTATATATACATCAACTGAAACAGCATAGAGGCAGAGATATATAGCGACCTTGGCCGTGATAAAATTCTGCCTTTAACCAGAGCAGTGCGATATAGATATAAACAAGCCTTGTCTATGGCAAGCGGGGCGATTGATATTTACATACGAGCCTTTGTTTAGAACGAGGCCAGACTATAACCAGCGGTGGCATCAAGGAAAGGGAAGGTATATATATATATATATATATATATATATATATATATATGTATGCGCATGGTCATTCTCAATATGTTTCTTTTGAGAATTTCTTGAAGAGCATTGTGTGTAAACGAGTATGGTTATCATAGCACCGTATGTTTAATTCCAACCATGGTCATGAGATTACAACGATTTGAAGTAAGCTTCCGAAAATTCAAGTGTACACTCTGGCGTGTGTTGAAGTGCATGTTTTATGTGCATGGTTGTCGGAGGATCCTGGTATTTGCGGCCTGGGCTGCATCAGGTGGTATCAGAGCGGGAATACCTTGTTGAAGAAGTTTGTTTTATTGAATGAGTACAGTCGAGAACTAAAGTGTGTTTCTTTGAATGAGTGATGAATGATTTTTAATCTGATATGCAAACTACACGAGTGAACAAGATTGCAGAAACAAAGGGAGGACGAGATCATGCAAGATCTTAAAGGTAAGATGATTTCCTGATTTGAAATTGTGAATTGAAGTTTATGGTTGTAGAGAAGTGGCAGTGAACCTGAAGAATCCAATAAGGAATTGGATAAAGAAGACAACTGAAGTGTTCTCAGAAGGAGATTGCAGAAGCCTAGAGGGAGCAAAGGTGTTGCTCAGGAGAAGGTTCCAGACAAAGGACCGTGCTTACCAAAAGACTAAGTAAGGAGAGCTTAGTGAGGTAAGATTGCAGCCAGGAGGACTAGCTGTTGTAGAGGCTTGTTGCAAAGGACAATCAACAGAGGTTGAAGAAAGTTGCAGATAAGAGAAGCCTGAAAGAGCAGTGGAGAATGCTCGAAAGGTTCCAGCAGAGGACTGGTGATTACCAAAAGACCAGATCCGGAGGAAAGGATTGGTGAGGTAAGTGGCAGCAAAAGAATTTGCTGTTGTAGAGGCTGGATGCAACTCATGGGTGAGAAACTCATGGCGGAGAAGATGACTACTGATAGTCATAACAGAGGTTCAGGAAAAAGCCACGATAGAGGACATAAGAAAGAGGATGCCAAGGTAAATGGCAAGAATATAAGTCCAGAGGAAGTTGAAATGGAAGAATACATCTGTGAACCAGAACAAGGAGAATTTCTGGGAGATAGTGAAGATGAAGGCTTGAAGACTGAAACTTCAAGTAAGACCAAAGGGTCATATATTTTTAAATCTGACAATTTGTGGATGTTTGCAGGTGAAAGACAATTGGCTGATATTGTCATGAAGAAGGAAAAAGACCAGCAGAATCAAAATTCTGTTCTGGAAAAGCAGAAGGTAGATGGGTCTTATATACAGCTGGAGAAGTTGATCATGGAGAATCAGAGAAGAGGTCTAGAGAAATGGCACAGAAATGAGATGACTGCAGGAGTTCGAGAAAGAGAGATTGCATTAATGAAGGTGCAATTGCAGGTACTGGAAGAATGGCTACAAGAGCAGAAAAATCAAAATAGAAAATGGATCTTTCCACTGAAGGGAAAGAGAGTGATTTGGCAACAATTGCAGAGGAAGTTGGGGAAAATTGAGATTGCCTTACTAAAGAAGGAGCTTAGAGTTCTTATGCTAGAGAGGGGAATTAAAGATTCCAAATGCAGATTTGTTCGAAAAGAAGCAATGGAAGAAGCAATCAAGATTGAAAAGTCTCATGATTTAAAAACTAATGAGTTGCACATGTTTGCAGGTACAGAACAGGAAGATAAACAAGCGTTAGAGTTTGTGCAAGAAGAATTGAACCTGAAGGTTGTTCAGATCGATAATGAGTTAGCAAGATCTCAAAAGCAGATGGGGAAGAAGGAGTCTAATTAGGATTTTGATGTAGAAAGAGAAGGACCAGCTGATGATTGGTCAACCACTAGTGGAGGTATGGAAAATCATGTGAAATTTTCAAGGTCTACTCCTAATGAAGTTGTTGAATTGTATAGGAAACTATATCTCCAGAGAAGAGAGTTGGAGAGACAGAGGACTTATTGGATGAAGAAACAAGGGAAGAGAGTCTTTATGAATGACAGTCATAAAGCAGGAGATGGTAAGAAGGAAGGACTAGCTAACAGTCTCATGGTGAGGGTAAATCAGCATACTAATGTGATGATAGAGAAGTGGGAAAAGAACTCAGAGCAGCGTATTGAGGAGAAAGCTAATGAAGGTTTCTTGAGTCTTGAAAAAGACTTGGAACTACAGAGAGAAAACTTGGTAACTGAATCAACAAGTGAGACCAGTGAGCCCTGTGATTTTAATGCTGACAATTTGATTGTGTTTACAGGTAATAAAGAAGAAAGTCCATCATTTGGAATTGTCTTGAGGGAAGAAGACAAAGATTATAATTTACAACATGTTAATGAAATAATTAAGAAGAAGTGGCTGAAAAGTTTGCGAGAGACATCTGAACCAGACGAAAAAGTTGCAGATGAAATTGCAGATGAAACTACAGGTGACAAGCAAACGAATGTTGCAGGGGGACAGGAAGTTTGGGAGGCAGCAACATTCATAGTGATAGCTAAAGCAACATGTGGAGCGACACTTATGATGGCAGTTGAGACAACACTAGCAGCAAAAGAGGCACTGATGCCTTATATTTTTTATTCTAACAATTGTTTTGTGAGTACAGGTCTTACTGAAGAAGCTGGAGAAAATCTGCTAGACAAAGAAATTGCAATGATGAGGCGAATGATGATGAAGAAATTCCAGAAGAGACCAGCAACAGTGAAACAAAAGAGAAGCAGCAAGAGGAAGACAACAGTAGATTGCAAGAGTACAACTAGTGGAGCAAAGCAGCATAAAGTGTGGAGACCTGGAGAAGAACAACAGACAGAAGCAACGACAAATGGAAAGTTACAGTACAAGATATGGGATCCAGGCAAACATAGATCTGAACACATGATCAGGAGATCATGAAATTTTTCTACCTTGGGAGTATGATGCGGGAGCATTCAACCCAAAGGGAAATTATTGTAAATAATAGACATAGGGGTCATGCAATTGTGGAATTAGTTTCCTAAATTCCAAGTCACTTTAATATTTAGGCTTTTATTAGATATTTTCAAAATAAATAAATGAGGAAATAGGAATTAAGGAGAGCTTTTAGGCATAAAGGAATGGATGTGGATCATAAGGAAGCTTTTCTATTTTAGAACAGGGAAAAAGATGGAATAAAGCTGAAAAGATGCTTTTGCCATATGTATGCATTGCATGTAGAGTCTTAGAGCTTTAGTTGAGTGATTTTAGGATTTTTAGATCATGCTAAGTTTAATAAATTATGGAGCTCAAAGGCATTGAGAGGAAAGTGTGTAAGGAGTGAGTGTGAGGAGTGAGCAAGGGTTCTCCTTGGGAACCTTCGGGCAGTTTGTAAAAGGGCCATAGATTTGCATATCTGGTTGTGAATAGAAACCTCTGTGTGAATGTTTGTTTTATATACATATGAGTATGCCGAATTTGACTTTGTATGGATATGCTTGTGTTTAACCGATTCTAAGATATGGCTCTGCACATGGTGGCAGAAACTGATGTTATATAACATTGAATTTGCATGAAGCGATAATGGTTCTTAATTTTAATGCGCCATTGTGTGTGTGCTAGTCATCGAAGGCTCCTTTCCTTTAATTCACGTGTTAATTGCTTTGATTCTTATTCTACAGTGGCACACATGTATGCTGGTTAATTCACGTGTTGATTGCTTTCGTTAAGTTGCTGTAGTATATTTGGGACGATGTAGCTTTATGCAGGTGGGTTTTTTCTGAAGATGTGCCACCGAGAGTTGAATCTTTCGTGTGACAAACATCCATTGGTTGCAGAGTAACCTTTGATAACAGGTTTGAATGGACAAACATCCATCGGTTGCAGAGTAACCTTTGATAACAGGTTTGAACGCATCGAAGTTTAAAGTTTTAACCATTCCGGTTGGGGATCATATCAGTGCCAAAGATTGTGTGATAGGCGAGCCACAACGTAACAAAGTTCCAGAGTTTGGGGAACGATTTAATAGGAATTACATCCTGTATGTATCGCCAGACTCGTCATACGGAGATAGATCGTCGAATAGCGAACCGTGGAAGTATTAACAACTGCATATGAGAATAAAAACTAAGGAGGAACGAAAGTCATTGTTTGAGCCATCGTTGAACAGCGGAACTGGTCACGTATTAGAAGGCGACATCTAATTGTATCGGCCGTTGGTCGGTTGAGCAATTGCAATTATATATACATCAACTGAAACAGCATAGAGGCAGAGATATATAGTGACCTTGGCTGTGATAAAATTCTGCCTTTAACCAGAGCAGTGCGATATATATATAAACAAGCCTTGTCTATGGCAAGCGGGGCGATTGATATTTACATACGAGCCTTTGTTTAGAACGAGGCCAGACTATAACCAGCGGTGACATCAAGGAAAGGGAAGGTATATATATATATATATACGGTATGCGCATGGTCATTCTCAATATGTTTCTTTTGAGAATTTCTTGAAGAGCATTATGTGTAAACGAGTATGGTTATCATAGCACCGTGTGTTTAATTCCAAACATGGTCATGAGATTACAACGATTTGAAGTAAGCTTCCGAAAATTCAAGTGTACACTCTGGCGTGTGTTGAAGTGCATGTTTTATGTGCATGGTTGTCGGAGGATCCTGGTATTTGCGGCCTGGGCTGCATCAAAAACCCCTGAGAGCCCATGAAATAGGGACCGTTCTAAAATATCAGATCCTTATCCTCTTTATCAGTAAATTCAAACATGAAGAATCCCTTCCCTAGAAAATACGAGGTGACACCATTCTTAATCAACAGAGCCCAGTTTCTAGGAATCCAGCTCTCCATGGACTTGGGGGAGGGCCAAAGGCTCGTGAACTGACCTACCAGAGCTCTCTTAGCCAGCAAAAGGGCGACCTTGATTGGACCCTTAGGGGGAAGCGAGATCTCTGGAATGTCATCCAAACGTTTCATGAACTTCGCAGCCTCTGAGACTTTCTTCTTCGGTAGGGATTCCAGGAGCTTAAGAAAGGCTTTGGCATCGGAAGGGGGAGGGGGGGGGGGGGCAGAGGGGGTGGATCCATTGAAGCAGCGAAAGATCAGCGGATCAAACCCCACAAGCCATCTCAGGATCAACGAACAGAGTGAAAGGAAGCCCCAACAGAACTACAGGAGTAGAGGCAAAGCACCGTGCAAGGGAGTGCCTCGCAGGTGGAAGAGCCCACAGGAGGCCTTCGGAGCCCACCAAGCAACCCGAGGGCCGAGTAGGTGACAGGCGCAGAGGAGCGGAGCGGCGGTTAGGTTCCATAACATAAATAAATATTAATAGTATTAAAAATTGATTTGAAAAAATTATAAATTTATTTTTTCATTATTTATTTTGATTTAGTATTTTGGTTAAAAATAATTGGGAAAATCACCTTCTTTCGACCATACTTTGTTAGATTACATCTCTAATTGTATTTGTAATTTGTTTTGAGGTTCAATGACCAAATTTGTTTTTACATTCAGATTAGAGTTGATCAACAATCAATTTCATTCAACCGTTTGTAATCGTGTTAGGGTTGGTCAACGGTCAAAATGTCATTCAACGGTTTGTAATAGTGTTACATATTAACCACCATTGCCAACGCTTCATCAATTTTGTTTTCTGCAAGCTTTGAAGATATCTATTACCATTGCGACCTTTGAATCTATCTGTTATCAATCAAACTACGATCAATTTGTTATTAATTAAGCCAACTGCAATCTATTACCACTACTATTTTTGAAAGGATATGTGTAATCAATTGATCCATTCATAGCGATATGGGAGACAAGAGACACATTTATTGTGAGAAGGGTGATGTGGCCCAAGTCAGGAACTGTAAAAACTCTAAGAGCCAACGTACATCTAGAGTTTGCAATGTTTCAATTCTAGTGACTCTCTATATTTCAGTATTTTCTCTAATGCATGTGATGAGAGCTAATTCTTGCAAAAATTACAAAGATCACTATCGATAATTGTTACAGACTACCGAGAATTGTTACAGAGTACTGAGAATTATGGCAACAGTTGCAAAGACTAGTGTTATAGAGAATTGCAATGACTATTGATAATTGTTTAGAAAGCTTTCAATGGCTTTAATGAAGTATGTTTTCAAGCTTAATTGAATCGAAGAATCATCTAGGTTAAGTCTCAATAAACTTTCTGACTTGCGACTTATTTGCTTTCTTTACCCTCAGTAAACTTTTTGACTTGGGAGTTATTTTCTTTCGTTCTGGATTTTAGTATTTCAGACATGTTAGAGGATGTTTGAAGATTGATTTTTTACGAAAGTGTGAGGAGCATTATAAGCTCTAGATTTGTGGCTACTTTGAAAGTTGTATGTATGGATCTCCTCGGTAGCATGATGATGTTGCAACCAAAGTTCCAAGATTTTACAAAAATTTATATTTAACTAGGGTTATAAAGAACTATCACAATGCAATGCCTGAAAACCATGGAACAAATGTGGGAAAAATTGAAAATCCAACTTCCAGAGCTTCGTCGAATTGGGTTGGCCATGAAAATCGAAATCCATAGCACATGGTGATAAAGGATTACTCCATATAAGGCTTGGGTTTCTCCCATAAATCATATCAAGAAATTGAGACCCATACCTAATGATTAAAAACCTGCAAGGGAACTAAAATATTTCTCAGAGGCCAACCCTCCAGAGGCATTGTGATGTGATTTGAGGCATTTTTCGTGGCTGTATATGCCTCAAAGATTTACTTAGCACATAAAGTATGACCTTCTTCCTTTTATAATTTCCAATGACTTAGGAGACATATCTACTACTCAAAGCCACCTATTACCACTAACATCCGCAAAAATAAGACAATGATTTCATCAAGAGGTCATGTGTGATTGTTCCAGGAATCCTTCATGGGCATAAATGGTTAGAAGCTTCATTTAGGACCTAAAATTCATGTTTCCTCCCCTAGCCATGTATAGGGCCATAAGACTCACAACATAGTCTAGAAAATCCAAGTGGTACCCTACTTAGAGGAAAAGGACGCCCTCAATAGATTATTTGTGGTCGTTCAAAGTGTCATTCTTATCTGTAGAAGCTATTAAGATTTTTCAGGGACTAACACTTGGGTTTATTCCCCTGGGTATATAAAATTGTTGGAAATAATACTGAGAGGGGGGGTGAATCAGTATTATCAAATCAGATAAAACTTTTCAATTTCATACTCAGATTCATACACGCAGCTTAAGTTAAGGATATCAGCGTATATACGCGAATTCGTTAAGGGCAACTAGCGTACATGCAGTAATCTTATGATTCAGTTAGCTTATCTTCAGTAAATGCATCAGAACATTATTAACCATATTAACAGTAAACAGGTGCAGTATAACAGAACAGATCATCACACATAAGGCACACACATGAACACCATGATATAAGGTGGAAACCCAATGTGGGTGAAAACCACCTGCTGCAATTTGTTTCTATCTTCCTTTAATAAGAAACTTCTTTTACAATGTCCTGGTGCAGTCCTTTACCAGCACGCAGGCTACAACCTGCAGAGGGCTACAACCCTCTTAGTTCTTGTACTAGCCGATCCATTTACTAGTACGTGGGTGCCTGCCTACAAAATGCTCCAACCTTTACTCGTTCTCCAGCTGCTCCTGGAAGGGAGCTACAACCCCCTGGCTCTTGTACTGGCTGATATGTTTACCAGTACGTAGGCGCCAGCCTACTGAACTCTACGATCTTCCCAGGACCACGTTTCATACATTTTCATACTGGATCCATAAAACAACCTGCATCATCAATCTCTGAATCACCCAATACTGAATCACTGAAACCCTGTCAACAACATAGACAACATAACAATAACCAGATCCAACTTCATCTTCAAATATCATACATCACATTGTATACGCCACTTGGACAAACCCAACCTGCGCGTATACGCTCTTTTGCCAAAGACAACCTGCGTACAGATATGCAAATCCTAACTTATAATTCCGCAGCTATATCAGACATCAAAACATACCCAGATCATAACAATAAAAATGTGTCAATAGATCTAGTCTATCCACAGTCAAACCATATGAAGATAATCATTCCAAGCCTTGAGATCCCGTTCCATAGTTCATCATCCTCCACATGAGTGAAACCATGGTTCAGATCACCAACCCATAACCAGCATTTGGATCTCACACTTCATCAGATTTTCATTACTCACACGCACACTGTGGCCTAATGATCTTCTCCTTATATAGGTTTAGGCCTTTCATAATGTTATAGACATTTTTGTGCCTTACAGCATAGAGCATGATATGTCAATAATCTAAGGGATCCAAAGTCCCTAAACATGTTGTTCTTACCCTTAGAGGAACAAGGTCAGCAAACCACAGCACTGCAAATCAGTTCTCCACTGAAAAACACTCAAAAACAGGTCAGTTTTGGATCATTGCAGCTGCTCCACTAGGCATCTGCGCTGCATAGCAGGTACAACAAAGGCTACCTGCGTTGCATAGCAAGTAGAACAAAGGCTACCTGCGTTGGGCGTACTTGGACATGTGGAGGAATCTTTTTCTCAAAGTGCCAGTGCCCAGGAAGCTTCTAAAAAGACACTTGATGATAAGATTCGCCTAATGATGAGTTAAGAGCTTCTAAGACTCCAAGTGGAAGACAGAAACTCTGAGTGAAGAACTGAAGAACAACTGGAGTTGAAGAGGACAACAAGTCACACATCAAGCTGACTTATCTTCACTCCAAAACTCTATATAAGGATCTCATCCCATGGGATCTAAAGGCCGGAATTTTGTGCAAAGAATTGCTGTTGGTTTACAGTTGTGAGCATTGGGTGATTGCTTGAGGGAGGTGAAGAAGAGATTTCTCTCCGTCGGGAAGGTGATGCTGGATTGGACCTCTCATGGTTGTATCACCGCCTGAACCTTACTTCCATATATTAATAAAGCATTTGAGGTTCTTCTATTCGCATGTATTTCAATGGTGTATTGTCTTACTTGCGTCTTTGATTTATGCTAATCCTTGAATCGATTATGAATGCATGCCTCTTGTAGTTTCCTTTTCTTGTCTTATTTGCAGGATCTCGTGTAGCTGGGCCCGTGAAAAGACTTGGATCTGGAAGCAAGCGGCAAATGAAGGAGATTGGATCGACCATTTGCGCAAGACATCGGTAAGTGGATCTCTTCCTTCTATCTCTTGCATGTCATAAAGAAGAAACTTTAGATAGCTTTGCTTTCAGCTGTTGCTAAGGAACTGTCACCCTTAGAGTGGGTTAGGGTCATTCCGAGTTGGATACTTTCCCCCACAACAGACTGGCGACTCCACTGGGGATCGTGTCTTGTTGGTAGCTTGTGTTTCTTGCTATTCATTTCTTAAACAAAGGAGTACCGAATCGAACTGCATTCGAGTCCTTCAAATGCAAAGTAGAGGGCAGCTACTCTAGCCCAGTGCTGGGCATGTTTATGATTTGAAGAGCTGATCCACAAGGACTCTTTTTAGCTCTTTGTGATAGTGTTCATCTTCCTTTAATCATCCTCTAGAGTATACTTGACTGATAGCAACTGATTTGGCCAAAAACCGTTGATTTTTGAGCAAACTGTGACCCGGAATCTGAGAGAGGCGAGAGTTGTCTCATCAGTGCAGCTGCAACAAAGGCTACCTGCACTGCAACGCAGGTCCCGAAGGGGCTACCTGCGCTGCATCGCAGGTTGACAGTGCAACACCTGCGCTGATCCAGTTTTGCCTTGTGCAACTGGGATTCCCCACTGTCTGTTGCCCAGTTTTCGGTATTGTTTTTGTAGCCTGTTGTCAACCTGTATACCCAGCTGAAACCACTTCTCTTTGCCTTCATTCCACCTCAGTTGTATGAATAAACCTTGATTGTTCTTATTGTATTTCTTGCTGTCATTCACAGTTTCTCATAGCGAAAGTGAACTAGTCTTGCTATGACCTCTTGGATCTAGACCTATGAGAAAGTGTCGTTGTGATTCTGAGAGCTAGTTTATTGCTGTTCATAGCTGCTTGAGCATTTGCTTTCGTTATATGGTTCGAATTTCAGTATTTCTTGTGTTGAAACGAGTGAATCTTAAGGTGTTCTTTTGATAATTGGACAAACACTTGTTGCTTTCGCTTGAAATTGAATTCGAAATCATACAACAGCTTTCTTTTTGTAATACATCAACATTAAGGAAGAAGGAAAGAAATACTTGCATTGTGCATGTGCATTTTGACAGTTTGCATGCCGATTTAGGAAAAGTGCATCAGTGTGTGCTCTATGATCTGTTTGAAAAGATGATGTCTTTCTTTTCCTTCAGTAGTTAAGGTTTTCATAAGTTGAAAGAATTGAAAAAAAGCTTGCTTATCATTCTTAGACTGCATTTAGGAGTTGTATCATACATCACGTGGTGATCCATAAAGGCAAACTGCTAAGCAAGATCAACCTAAAAAGAACTGAATTTATCTAACAACGCTTTGAAACATAATGAAACACAGTAGAGGTCTAGGTAGAGACGTGAACCGACGTCGTTAAACATAGTGACTGTCGATCTCTACGAAGGTGGGTGATTCCTCCTGAGAGACGATAGCACTAATACGGACTTGTGCCCCCGCGTACCATCGCGTATATTGGGGGACCCCTATAGGAACAAAGCCTTTATCCATAGGAAGCCATGTCGGCCGCCCTACTGATCGCGATGTAGTGAACACAGCATTCACGAAGATCGACCACTCGTACCGTAAAACGTATTCTGTGGTTTCGCGAAAGGTTTGGCACACCCTCTGCCTAGAACTCCAGAGTAGTTTCTTTTGGCCTTTTTCAAACTCTATAACTGAAAAAGTCCATCCGAGCATTTGTCACTTCGGGCTCGTTAATACATCGAAGGAGACTAGAGTCATCTTTAGCTTTTTCTCGACTCTTAAAAAGTGAAAAAGCAAGTTGTGTCTAAAGCGTCGTCATAATAAAATTCATTTTAAACGGAACATAATCACCTCCTATTCCTGCGTTGATCTTCGAAGTTAGTCTTTTGGCATCGTAAGTTCTTGTAGAATCGCTAAAATCTTTTGTATAGACTCAAAATGTCTGAACAACCGTCAACATCTAGGACTGTGTCGTCCGACACAGCAACAGCAGAGCCTCCTGCTGCTACTCCAACGATGTTTGCTGGTATACCATCTGTCCCGGCAAATTGCCAACAACAAGCCGGAGTCCCATCAGGGACAACAATATGGTTAGTTCCTATTTCTTCATCCGGATTATCATCTGGTACTTCTTATGTTGAAACTCAACAAATTGATCCAATGTGTCTTCAAAGGCCAATTTACCCTTTAAGTACTGGATTTCCACCATGTGGAGGGCAGTATGCTCTTTCATTGTTCCCTCCCGGAGAACAACCATGTGGGAGTTTACAACAAAGTTCAGGTCAAACTGGAATCACATCTAGCGGTTGGGTACCAATACTGCCTCAACAATCAGGAGTTGCATATTCAATGCAACCAGTACACCCTGTGTCGAATATTCCCACCACACCTGCTACGATGAATGCGTCGCAAGTACAAGTGCTACCTATTTTAATACAACAACCTCTTGTCTCGGCGGCTCAATCACAATCTCAGGGTAGTGCCTCCTTATCTGGAGCGACTCAGGCTCGAACAAGTACTGTGACTCCTCATCTTGGTCAATCATCCAGTATTGGTCAACAACAAATGGTCCAACAACCAGAGCTGGTTCAATCTCAACAACCGCCATTCCAGCAATCATATCAAGGACCTGAGCAACAAGTCTTTGTAAGTAATGGGCAACCATGCTATAATGGTTATGCTCATCAACTTTGTCAAAGTTGTCAGCACTATGCTGGTCTGCAAAGACCCATTGCTCAGGCGATACCATCTTATCCTGGATATGCTTCGCCTAACCTGAACCAACAGTTGCCCTTTGTAGCAACTCTAGAATTGCCAGATCTAAACCGGCTGACGAATGATCCAATTGCTTATGCCCCTTGGTGGCCAGCGATTCCACATAAACTTCCATCGGACATTCCTAAATTCAATGGAAATCCAGGTGAAGACCCGTCGAATCACGTCATGACTTTTCATCTGTGGTGTTCATCGAACACTCTAAACGATGATTCGATAAGACTTCGCCTCTTCCAGAGGACATTGACAGGTCCAGCGGCTAAATGGTACATTGAATTGCCAAGAGCCTCTTTCGACAATTTCAGCTCCTTAGCCACGACTTTCTTAACCCATTTTCAATTACCGATAAGGTATGAAATGGGAACAGAACTCCTTACCAACTTCAAACAGACAACGACCACTCACATATCTGATCATATACATGAGTGGCGACGTCGTCGTAGGATGGTGAAAACTTACATTCCCGATCAGCTGTTAGCTGAATGGTTTATAAAGTCGTTACTTCCGGCTATAACGGAAGATGTGGCCAAGGGGGGAGTCGTAACAGAGGAGCAGGTCATTGCTCGTGCTCAATATCTGGACTTAGTATATACTCAGTCTGGCACGCTCTACGACAAAATACCTGACGCCCCCAGACCTGAATTTTCAATTCCTCCCCCTCCTAAATCGAATACTGACTCTCACGCCAGCAATGGCGTGACTGGCAAACGCAAAATTTCTAGTCAAAATGCAAATGAGGAACTTCTTGCCTCAGAAGTAAATGCCATGTCGACCGACAAGGGCAAACAACTGAAGCAACCAGGGGGCAAGAAGAAAAAGAAAAGGAAAGGGAAACCCCCGACAGGGTGTCATATATGCGATGAGGATCATTGGACGAAAGATTGTCCTCATATAGCTGAAGTTAAGAAACTCTTCAAGAGTTCAAAAACCCCAGCAGTATTGACTGATCTGTTTCCTAGTCCAAGACAAAATCTGGTTGCTAATCAAAATGCTTCCCGATCCCAAGTGCTTATGTTGTCCACCTCAAAGCAGCAAAATAATGCTTTGACAAGGAATAAAGATCACATGAATCCAAAGCAATTGAACAACAAGGCAAATAAACAACCTAGTAGTTCAACAACAACTTTGACCAAAGTTGTGCCACCCATCGTTCCTAAACCAATGATAAAGTCGCCAAAGGGAGTAGTACACAAATCGACATTTAATCCTCGTGAAAAAATAACACAGGATTACAATATAATAGAGGACCTGACCCAATCGTCGTCCGCTATGTCGACACTTGAGGTAGCGCAAAAATGCACCTCCCAAGAGTAAGCTTTATTATCAGCCATAGGTGGGATTGGCCCAATGGATTCCAATCTTGTGGCCTTTGATCATAAAGGATATGGCCCTCAACTAGCTTTCCTTATTCAAGTGAAAGCCCTCAACAAAACTGTTCATCGAACAATTATTGATGAGGGGGCATCTACATGTCTTATGTCGATGAGTTGCTGGAAAAATTTAGGCTCACCACCCTTGTCGAAATCGTCAACGACGTTAAAAGCATTTGATGGACGATCATACACTCCATACGAGATTTTAAATAACTTGCAAGTTGAACTGGGGGGCAAAACAGTAGAAGTTGATGTGGAAGTAATCGACGGAAACCTCGATTACAACATCCTACTGGGAAGGCCTTGGATATATGCCATGGCTGCAGTTGTGTCGACCTACTTCAGGAGGATTGTATTTCCTTTTCAAGGAAAAATTACAATCGTCGACCAACAAACATTTCTCCCCAACAGTTCTCAAGTTACGGGAAGCAGCACAATGATCCATGAAAGTAATCAATCGCTCCAAAATATTGGAGTAGGTCTCCTAAAAGACCCTGCCTTAATGGGTACTTTTGCCCTACCGCCGGCGAGTAATCTGGCGGAAGTAGCCACAGTGGAAACCTACAATATGAAATCTTCTATATCCAACGGATTCGGAAGATTCCTAAATATTTTGTCAGCATGGATCATCGCCCTAATGGAAATACTGTAAATACAGTGGGCTCCGAGGACGGTTCTTATCTCATGTCAACCTCGTTAAAAAATGAAACAAGGAGTCACGAGGATAGTTCTTTTACTATGTCAACCTCATTAAAAAATGAAACAAATCCCCTTTTCAAAATTCAAAGGTAAACCTTCATTCCAACCACCAAGTTGAATGCAATGAAGCTTGGGGGGCACCCTCCTTTGACATGCGTTATTATGATGCTGGGGGCATGCAAAAGAACGAGCAGTTTTGGCAAAGTTCATGCTCGTTAAAAAATAAACGCAAAACCGAGCAGTTTTAACGCGGAATTCATGCTCGTTAAAAAATAAACATAAGCATGTGAGCAAGCTTCCTCCAGAGTTCAAGCTCATCCAGAAAAAATGAACCGGTAAATAACCATTTGAGACCGTAAATTCATCAGCCATAAAAAGCCTTGGTCGTGTTTGCACCATCACCTCCACTTTTCATTTGGCCGATCATTCACATCCACTTGATTGTTTACCTATTTTGAGGAACAACTGCGAAGAGTGATTTCACCTAGCCATCCTTGTGACACTGCCGTGATTGGAAAATTCCAACCTGTACCTGGAATTTGCTGCTATCCCTGTTTATCACTCGTTCCTCAAAATACGAGTCTTCTTTGAGCTCTTTTCACTGACTCGTAAAATATGAAAAGTTTGCCGAGTTTTGGCCTTCTAGCTCGTTAAAAGGACCGGAAGAGCTATCCCTCCTCTAAATTTTAATCTTTTTGGACCTGAGGGATTATTTCACAAAAAGATCGAGCGCTTGTCTAGTTCGGCTCGATAAAGCTATCGAACATTCATCCCTTCTGTATTGTTTTATACTTTTTCGGACTTAAGGGATTAGATGACGAAAAAGGACCCCTGGAGTTCACTTTATGTACCCTTTTCAGACTCTCTAAAAATGAAAAGGACCGAGTTGTCTTTGTCGCTGGGCTCGTTAAAAATATTAGATAGCGACAAACTTGTCTATAGACGAGAACGAGTTTCCCTATCGCTAGGCTCGTTAAAACATAGCGATGGGCTTGCCCGAAGGGCAGGTTATAGAACAAGCATATGTTATCCTCCTCAAGCTTGACAAAAATAAAGAGGTACTGGTCAGAAATGACTGGGGAAAAATTGGGAAGAACCTCAAAGCTTAATGGTAGCAAGTCGCTCTTGAACATGACACTTTTGCCTCCGTAAATATCGGGTTGGGTTATTATCATTCACCGGTCCCTTCACCATGGTCTCGCCATACCATCCATACATGGGGTAATGCTACCGATCCATCACATCAGTGTCGTTATATGTTCAAGAGATGTCATTCAGAAAGTGTCAACCGGGTCCCATCCACTACCGTACATCATCTTTCATCCTTCCATGACCGCCACCCTGAATCATATTTCACAGATCGTTTTCACCATCATCACTAGCTCCGTTCCGTGTCACTGATGTGGGATTCATTAAGGCCCTCCTTTGACGGATCACTTCTTGTCGACATCAGCTCACTATCCAAGAAGTTGATCTAGGAACACCCCCTCAGTACTTTGAAGCTTGCATGCCTCAATGGCAAGTTTCTCATTCCCGGCGATAGGTATACATTAATGACCTTCGACCAGGAGACTTTGCGTGGTGTTCGATGTCAGATCCTATATTCACACCACGTGAATTGTGCTGCAGTACCTTGAGGGTCATCATCATTATCGGTGATTCCTCTCGCGCTTGTTAACAGTTTACATTATTGACTGGTAATCAAGCGATGTCTTTCCGTGTTCGACTTCAAGAAATTCTCACATGGATCGACTTGTACTAAAGTGAAGATCGGACAAGTTTGAAGACCCCGGATCTAGTTTCATCCATCCGGGCTGCGATATATATTCAGGAGATAAAAACATAGACATGTGCAGCAGATGAGCATCCTACTAAAAGGATGATAATTAAAAGCAGAGAATTATCCGTCTCTTATCAGACGATCGTCTGTTCATGTACGAAAAATGTATTTATAAAGCTGATCATGGGAAATGCCCGCATCAGCTAGATCATGAAAAGAAAGTATGAAAAGATAATGTACTGTATTGTATTTTGTTACAGGTCACCTCCCGACGATTGAATGAACTTCGGATCCTCCTAATAAAGCATTTCACCCGATAAACGACCTCATACTTTAGGGGGCAACTGTTATAGACATTTTTGTGCCTTACAGCATAGAGCATGAGATGTCAATAATCTAAGGGATCCAAAGTCCCTAAACATGTTGTTCTTACCCTTAGAGGAACAAGGTCAGCAAACCACAGCACTGCAAATCAGTTCTCCACTGAAAAACACTCAAAAACAGGTCAGTTTTGGATCATTGCAGCTGCTCCACTAGGCATCTGCGCTGCATAGCAGGTACAACAAAGGCTACCTGCGTTGCATAGCAAGTAGAACAAAGGCTACCTGCGTTGGGCGTACTTGGACATGTGGAGGAATCTTTTTCTCAAAGTGCCAGTGCCCAGGAAGCTTCTAAAAAGACACTTGATGATAAGATTCGCCTAATGATGAGTTAAGAGCTTCTAAGACTCCAAGTGGAAGACAGAAACTCCGAGTGAAGAACTGAAGAACAACTGGAGTTGAAGAGGACAACAAGTCACACATCAAGCTGACTTATCTTCACTCCAAAACTCTATATAAGGATCTCATCCCATGGGATCTAAAGGCCGGAATTTTGTGCAAAGAATTGTTGTTGGTTTACAGTTGTGAGCATTGGGTGATTGCTTGAGGGAGGTGAAGAAGAGATTTCTCTCCGTCGGGAAGGTGATGCTGGATTGGACCTCTCATGGTTGTATCACCGCCTGAACCTTACTTCCATATATTAATAAAGCATTTGAGGTTCTTCTATTCGCATGTGTTTCAATGGTGTATTGTCTTACTTGCGTCTTTGATTTATGCTAATCCTTGAATCGATTATGAATGCATGCCTCTTGTAGTTTCCTTTTCTTGTCTTATTTGCAAGATCTCGTGTAGCTGGGCCCGTGAAAAGACTTGGATCTGGAAGCAAGCGGCAAACGAAGGAGATTGGATCGACCATTTGCGCAAGACATCGGTAAGTGGATCTCTTCCTTCTATCTCTTGCATGTCATAAAGAAGAAACTTTAGATAGCTTTGCTTTCAGCTGTTGCTAAGGAACTGTCACCCTTAGAGTGGGTTAGGGTCATTCCGAGTTGGATACTTTCCCCCACAACACATAATACCACGGTCCAAAACCATAGTAAAACAATACCATCAACTCAATACTAGGGATCAACACGTCTGTCGAGATACTTTGGTCCAAAAACATAGGCTCAAGTACCGAGGACTAACTACCATGGACCAAAAGTAAGCTTTCCGACACGTACGCTCTTTTCCATTCATGAACCTGCGTGTATACCCTACTTGGTATATAGCGAACCTGCGTATACACGACTTGGTATATAGCGAACCTGCGTGTATACGCAACTTGGGCTTAATGAACCTGCGTATATGAATTTTCTCTTCTTCTTATAGTCTGATCATCAATTCCTTGCTGCTATCCTTCTGCACTATGATTTGTCATCAGTGTGATTTGCCATCAAGGACAACACTTGTCTCATAATGCCAACAATCTCCCCCTTTGGTCTTGATGGCAAAGCTAACTTGTCACACTTAGAACTTGATCTTCTTGTTCCTTTGAGCTGTCCTGCATCCCATGCATTTAGTCACATCTGTAGATTGATCTAGTTATATGTAATTGAGATGTTCTTCTATGAGAGGGTTGCCATCAAGTACAACACTTGTCTCATAATGCCAACAAAAATTTCCATAGACTCACACTTAATGTTCAAAAGCTCATAATATCAACCATCCCATCTAGAGACCAGGGATACCCTTGAAAGGTCCTCTATGATGGGTCAACATTTTGTTGATGTCCCTATAAGCTTCCTTTAGCATATTCTTGTTACACCTACCATGTGAATGTTGATTCAAAATAATGTGTTGGTTTGTTGTAGGAATGTGCACATGCTCTAAAAAATATTCACATTCCTTCCTTTTCTTGGTGGGAGTGAAAACTTTAATATATATGTGATGTTTTGGTTGCCTCAAATGTAGGTTCAAAATGACATACCTAGTGGGTTGGGTTGCAAATACATCAAAACATTCACTTTTTTGAATGCATCTCAATATCTCTATTTTCACATTATTTTTGTATAGGATACACAAATATGTTACACATGAAACTACACATGTATATAGAGTCCAATATGTTTAGATGCTCCATATATAATTGGAAAAAAATTAATATTTTTTAAACATTTTTTTTATATTGACATATATCAGGGTTTTAAAATACATAGATATTTTATTCCCACTATAACTTTTTATCACTTTAACCATTTTTAGAATAAGATATATTCTATACTAGTATAGGTTGAGATCTACAGTTGAAAAAAAAAGGTTAAATACATTAAGACCCTCATAACCCACACTGATGTAAGACCTTGTAATATCAAGGATATAACAAATTTCAAAATTTCAAAAATATAAAAATTAACACTATAAATTTAGAAAAAATAGCCTTGCATAATAACATAGCGTTTTCTATAATTCCACAAATATTTTAAATGAAATTCCATTATTTAAGTACTCAACACCTGCACTAATAGAAACATGTGCATTATATTTTGCATGAAAAGTAACATATCACTATTATAAAAACTCAGATTTCACATAGTCATACACAAATACCATAAATACAAAATATATATTTAGAAAGATAATTAAATTTCCTATCTTTTATGATTTTACGCCATATTAAAATCCATTATAAAATAGCCTTGAATCATCCCTCCAATTTAATAGGTTGATGTTTTTCTAGTTTTGCATTGCCAACAACCTATCATGGGACCATCATTAGCTTGTGCCCACCCTCAATTCTAGCGCATACACAATTTTGTTCCCATTTTTTATTTTCTATTCCTAGTGTATTTGTACGTCATTTGAAGAGAACACTTTGATGCCTACTTTGTTGTTCATATCCTTGTAATTTGGTTGTTGAATCATGGTTTTTGACCCCTACCATTACAATGGTGCTAGTCTTTTGGTGTCCTTATAGCTTTAGTTTTTTTTTTTGTATTAACAGTGGTGTTCATTATATGGCAAAAGAAAAAAAGTACTCAAATGTAAAAAGATGAAAAAAAAATATAAAATTATCAATTAAATGAGTTGAGTTTCATACTTGCTACTTATAAAAAATAAATGCTAAATTTGTAACAAAACTAACTCACAATAAATTTTGGTAAAAGCTATAGTGAACCTATTTAACGGGTTTATAAAATATAAATAATGTTATAAAAAATAAATACTAAATTTGCAAATAATTCAAGTGATAGTAAATATTGGTAAAAACTATGGTTAATAATTCAAAAAATATAAATAACTTTATGTAAAGTTAAATGAAATGCTAAAACTCCTTAAAAATATATATAAAAATGGAATTAGAATTTCTAAACAAATAATTTTATATATTATATTTTGAATAATATAAAATATGTTATCATAATCATAATTAAAAATTTTATTATAAAAAATTTAAAATATATTTTAAAATTTTTCAAAAAGTAATTTTAACATTTTGTTATATGTTATTTTCAAATTTATATTAAAAAAAATTGATTTTATAAACTTGAAAGGGTAGTTTCTTGGGTCGCGGTTTTATATATACGAAAAGATGATAATTTTTACTAGTATTTTAATAATAATTAAAAAATATGCTTACTTTTTATTTTTAAATTTCTTTAGCAATCTTTAGAATGTTTACAACACATCTCTTAAAGAAATTGGAATTAAAAAACATAAATCAATAGAGAAATGGGGGGTCGTAGTTTTGTCACTACTTAAAAATTTATGTGAAATATTAATGATATCTTTTAAAGAAAATGAATAAATTAGATAAAAAATATATATTAAATTTTAGAAAAAATATGACATGAAATTGAATTTAAATTGACATGTTTTGTCTTCTTTTACCACCACCTACTTTTTGATGATTTTGTAAATTTAAGAGTAAACATTCCAACTCCATTTATTTTTATAAAACTTCTTTGCCACAAAAAGGGAAAAAGGGATACACATTAACATGCTTTTACCCTTTCTATTGCTAGTGTATTTGTACGTCATTTGAAGAGAACACTTTGATGCCTACTTTGTTGTTCATACCCTTGTAATTTGGTTGTTGAATCATGGTTTTTGACCCCTACCATTACAATGGTGCTAGTCTTTTGGTGTCCTTCTAGCTTTAGATCTTTTTTTTTTTTTTTTACTTGTATTAACAGTGGTGTAGAACTACTCTTGTATTGTTTCATTATTTTTGTGATAATTAAGGAACGATATAATTGGTATTCATGTGTATGCAAGCTCTGAAATTAGTAAATGAATAAACCCTATTGTTTTTGGTGTAGATGATCTATGATGTAAACATGCCATGATCTTAGACAACATCTACATATATTACTACACGTCCTACGACTACATCATAGAGAAACAATGGGTCTTTCGGGAGTTGAATATTGATAAAAGTTGTGGGGTGTCTATGAGTGAGGTAGTTGGAGTAACTTTGGCATATTCCATGCATGGAATATCCTTATCTTTGGTGTATAAAGGCACACACTTAGGCTATAAACGAGATCTTATTTTGAGAGACATGATAAATCAATTTCCCAAGACAAAATGTATGGAGAATGACAATATCCCAATTCTGGAGAGGTTCTCCAGCCTTGACAATGAGAATGTAATGATGAAAACTATTTTCACCTTAGTTGAATCTCAGGTCCTCTATGACGAGTCAAAAATTTGTTGATGATCCTATAAGATTCCTTAAGCATATTTTTGTTACACCTACCATGTGAATGTTGATTCAAAATATTGTGTGTGTTTGTTGTAGGAATGTGCACATGCTCTCAAAAATATTCACATTCCTTCCTTTGTTTGGTGGGAGCAAAAACTTTATTATACATATGATATTTTGATCGCCTCAAATTTAGATTCAAAATTAAATACCTAGTGGTTTGGGTTGCAAATACATCAAAACATTCAGTTTTTTTTAATACATCTCAATATCACTATTTTCACATTATTTTTGTATAGGATACAAAATATGTCACACATGAAACTACACACGTATATAGAATCCAATATGTATAGATGCTCCATATATAAATGGAAAAAAATTAATATTTTTTTAACATTTTGTTTTTTTTTTTTTTTTTAATATTGACATATATGAGGGTCTTAAAATACATAAATATTTTATTCCCGCTATAACGTTTTATCACTTTAACCATTTTTAGAATAAGATATATTGTGTAATAGTATAGGTTGAGATGTACAATTGAAAAAAAAAGGTTTGATTATGTTAAGACCCTCTTAACCCACACTGATGTAAGACCTTGTAATATCAAGGATATAACAAATTTCAAATTTTAAAAATATAAAAAATAACATTATAAATTTAAAAAAGATAGTCTTTCATAGGAAATTGAGTTTTCTACAATTCCACAAATCTTTTAAAGGCAATTCCATTATTTAAGTACTCAACACCTACACTAATAGAAATATGTGCATTATATTTTGCATGAAAAATAACATATCACTATTATAAAAAATCAAATTTCACATAGTCATATACAAATACCGTAAATACAATGTATATATTTAGAAATATAATTAAATTTCCCATCTTTTATGATTTTACACCATATTAAAATCAATTGTAAAATAAACTTGAACCATCCCTCCAATTTAATAGGTTGACGTTTTTCCAGTTTTGCATTGCCAACAACCTATAATTTCAACCACAAATTATATTATATGAAATTTCAAATATTACAATTCCAGTTTACAAATTAATATTGGTTGGACTACAATTTACACAAGAAATATTGTTTCATCACTTTAGAATATTCTTGTTGTGTTTCCAATGCATTGCAAGTGAATTCACCAACTCTGAAGACTTGACCATCAATATCTATGTGTGTGTCTCATGCTAGATATTAGATTTAAGAGTATCACTATTCCAATTCTCTATTGGCTCCAAAATGACTTCCACTCCACCAAGACCCTGAATAACATCTGTTTAATAATTATTTAGATTCCACAACTTCCCATCATGTTACCGATGAGTCCACCAAAATGGATTTTGTTTCAACACCTGATATTGTTTAAATCTGTTCATACCCTGCAACCTTTGTCATAAGCTAGCGTGTGTCTATATTTTTGAAAGAGAGTATGAAGATGAGTAATACCTCTATCCCATGAATCTTGTAATATCCAAGCAAAATAAGTAAGTTTTGTAAACAAATTAGGTTCAATAATTATAAACAGAATACAATAGAAAGCATACCTCAAGATCCTCAAGAGTTAATAGTCTATTCTAAGCTTGCGCTTCCTGCCTATTTAAAGAATATTCAACCCAAACACATTGAGAGTCAATGATGTCACTCTTTAAGGGATGCCATAGACCATATTTCTATCTCAACACTCTATTTTGAACTTGCACTTTTAAAAGGCTTCAACTAGATAAAATTTACTACACTTACCTGTATATATTGATATAGATTTGGAATACGTTGTTTTTTTTGCAGTCACATAATCAACAATGGTGTGGTCGAGCACCAAATGCAAAATCCTAGAATAATTATTAATTCATATTCTAGAAAAAAAACTAAATCAAAAGAAATATTTTGAGTGCTCACAAACTAACAACATAAAACAAAAAAATTACCCGCTTAACATTATCAGATCTATTTTTTCAAAGAAATTTTCAAATTTTTTCGAAGGTATCACAACGCAATGACCTTCACTGTTATTCCATATATCCTGTAGATTATTGATTCCTTGACACCACTTATATACCAAAAGTTGAGGTGGCTCTAAATCTATAGGTTTGATACAGTTTGGAAAGAGATGGTGTTTGTCACCTTCATACCAAAGATATTGATCAAGTTATGCATCTGTAATTTTCTTACTACGTTCAATTCCATAGATAGGGAGCATATAGTTATACAAGTCCATAAATGTAATTCCCACTTGCAATGTGAAACACAACCAGTTATTAGAAACCCAGGCAGACAACATCTCAATGCCATTGATTTAGCATTTGGAAGTGATTAATTATAAAAATTACTTCTTTGAAGGCACGTTGTGCAAGAATATGATGTTTTATACATGATAATGCATCATGTGGATTATCTAGATCATTATAAGCTCTAGATTTATGGTTACTTTGAAAACTTTCTTCATGGCTATGCTCCGTATGATGATGGACGTTGTAGTAGAAGTACCAATATTATGCAAAAATTTATATTCAACGAGGGTTATAGAGAACTATCACAATGCAATGGCTAAAAAGCATGGAACAAATGTGGGAAAAAGTTGAAAATCCAACTTCCAGAGCTCTGCCGAATCGGGTCGGTCATGAAAATTTTGCTGGAACCATGGATATAACCTGCCCAAGAGAAGACAATATGAACCCATTTTCTTCTATTGTAGATACTCAAATTTCCATGGAACAAGTTGAAAGGGGTCATCATGGTTATTTTTTCAAAACAAAAAAATACACTTCACATATTTCAAAAGAATGATAAGGATGATGTCTATTTCTTCATTGAAGATCACGAACCAATACAACAACATAATGCCAACAATAATTTTCCAGAACACTATAATGCCAATACTATTTCTCCTAAAGGTGATCCGATTTTTGTAAAGGATTATGAGAAGAAAATATCAGAAATCTCCTCCCAAGGGATTCAACTACACCCACATGAATTCTGGTGGGTAAGTTGGGCAACTCTGTTAGTTGTGCAAGCATTAATATTAATATTGGTATTGCTAATGCATACAACTGATCAAAATATTGGAGGTGATTGTAGCCCATACAAAAGAAGAAATCGAAAACAAAAATCCACTTCATGCCCCGTAAAATGAGGATGCAATTCAGTGAGTATGGGAGGTTCATCAATTACGTAGATATCTCAGTCCCCAAAGAGATATGTTATACTCATCCCTTTGATATTTATTTTTTGTGTTTATGTTTGAATTCATTATAGTTAATTTGATACTTACAATTTTGTGTCTGTTTCCTTGACTTGATCAGGGTTCTCCAAGTAATATGAACATTGCAACCGAAGTTCTCCTGGATAGCATGATGAATGTTGCAACATAATTTCTAAGATTTTGCAAATATTTATATTCAAAGAGGGTTCTAGAGAACTACCCAAAAAATGCAAGGGCTGAAAACCATGGAACGAATATGTGAAAAATTAAAAAGCCAACTTAAAGTGCTCCACCGAATCGACATGGCCATGAAAATTTTATTCATTCCATGGATATTTTCCTAAGAGAAGACAATATGAACGCTTATTCTTTTGTATATTCTCAAGGTATTGAACATGACAGGGATCATGGTTTTTTTGTTTTTAAAAAGAAAAACAATACTTTACATATCTCAAAGGAATGATAGGGATCATGATTATTTATACATTGAAGATGAATCTTGATTCATAATTATCCAAATCTTGATCATATTTCTGCAGGGGATGAGTAGAACGGATTGTGGAAAGGCAAGAAAATATTAGAAATCTCCTCATATTTTCTAAAGAAGACAAAAAATGTAGAAATAAATTTACAAGATCTGCACATTAATGGCGTCTATGAAGGGCCTATATTTGAACTAAACCCACATAAATCCTAGTGGCTTATTTGGGAAAGTATATTAGTTGTGGAAATGTTAGTATTAATATTGCTGATGCATAAAGGAAGAAATCGTCCTAACAATATAAGCAAAAACATGGTAATAGAAAAAACATAAATCCACAACACAAATTTGGAGGTGATTATAGCACAATTCCCATAGAAAAATAGAAATCCATAGCACATGGGGATAGAGGCTTACTCCAACTAAGGCTTGAGTTTCTCCCATCAATCATATCAAGCACTTGAGACCCATACCTAATGGTTAAAAAACCTGTGAGGGAACTAAAATATTTCTTAGAGGCCAACCCTCCAGAGGCATTGTGTTGTGCTTTGAGGCATTTTTCGTGACTGTAGATGCCTCAAAGATTTACTTAGCACATAAAGCATGACCTTTTTCCTTGTATAATTTCCAATGACTTAGGAGACATATCTACTACTCAAAGCCACCTATTACCACTAACATCCATAACAATAGGACAATGATTTCATCAAGAGGCCATGTGTGATTGTTCAAGGAATCCTTCATGGGCATAAATGGTTAGAAGCTTCATCTAGGACCTAAAATTCATGTTTCCTCCACTAGCCATGTCCAGGGCCACAAGACTCACACCATATTCTCAAAAATCCAAGTGGTACCCTACTTAGAGGAAAAGGACACTCTCAATAGGTTATTTGTGGTGGTTCAAAGTGTCATTATTATCCGTAGAAGCTATTAAGATTTTTCCAGGGCTTAACACTTGGTTTTATTCCCCTGGGTATATAAAATTTCCATAGACTCACACCTAATGTTCAAAAACTCATAATGTCAACCATCCCATCTAGAGACCAAGGATGCACTTGAAAGGTCCTCTATGATGGGTCAACATTTTGTTGATGTCCCTAAAATCTTCCTTTAGCATATTCTTGTTACACCTACCATGTGAATGTTGATTCAAAATAATGTGTGTGTTTGTTGTAGGAATGTGCATGCACTTTAGAATGTGCACATGCTCTAAAAAAATATTCACATTCCTTCCTTTTCTTGATGGGAGCAAAAACTTTAATATACATGTGATGTTTTGGTTGCCTCAAATTTAGGTCCAAAATGACATACCTAGTGGTTGGGTTACAAATACATCAAAACATTCACTTTTTTGAATGCATCTCAATATCTCTATTTTCACATTATTTTTTTATAGGATACACAAATATGTCACACATGAAACTACACACGTATATAGAGTCCAATATGTATAGATGCTCCATATATAATTGGAAAAAAATTAATATTTTTTCTTAACATTTTTTTATATTGACATATATCAGGGTTTTAAAAAACATAGATATTTTATTCCCATATTAATTTTATCACTTTAATCATTTTTAGAATAATATATATTCTATAGTTGTATAGGTTGAGATCTACAATTGCAAAATAAAGGTTGACTACATTAAGACCCTCATAACCCACACTGATGAAAGACCTTGTAATATCAAGGATATAACAAATTTCAAAATTTCAAAAATATAAAATTAACATTATAAATTTAGAAAAAATAGCCTTGCATAAGAACATTTTGTTTTCTACAACTCTGCAAATCTATTAAATGAAATTACATTATTTAAGTACTCAAGACCTACACTAATAGAAACATGTGCATTATATTTTGCATGAAAAATAACATATCACTATTATAAAAACTCAAATTTCACATAGTCATACACAAATACCATAAATACAAAATATATATTTAGAAAGATAATTAAATTTCCTATCTTTTATGATTTTACGCCATATTAAAATCCATTGTAAAATAACCTTGAATCATCCCTTCAATTTAATAGGTCGATGTTTTTCTAGTTTTGCATTGCCAACAACCTATCATGATACCATCATTAGGTTGTGCCCAACCTCAATTCTAGCGCATACACACTTTTGTTCCCATTTTTTTATTTTCTATTCCTAGTGTATTTATACATCATTTGAAGAGAACACTTTGATGCCTACTTTGTTGTTCATACCTTTGTAATTTGGTTGTTGAATCATGGTTTTTCACCCCTGCCATTACAATGGTGCTAGTCTTTTGGTGTCCTTATAGCTTTAGTTTTCTTTTTTTTACTTGTATTAACAATGGTGTAGAACTACTCTTGTACTGTTTCATTATTTTTGTGATAATTAAGGAACAATATAATTGGTATTCATGTGTATGCAAGCTATAAAATTAGTAAAGGGATAAACCCTATTGTTTTTGGTGTAGATGATCTCTGATGTAAAGGTGCCATGATCTTAGACAACATCTACATATATTACTACACGTCCTCTGACTACATCATAGAGCAATAGTGGGTCTTTTGGGTGTTGAATATTGATAAAAGTTGTGGGGTGTCTATGAGTGAGGTAGTTGGAGTAACTTTGGCATATTCCATGGATGGCATATCCTTGTTTTCGGTGTAGAAAGGCACACACTTAGGCTATGAACGAGATCTCATTTTGAGAGACATGATAAATCAATTTCCGAAGACAAAATGTGTGGAGAATGACAATATCCCAATTCTGGAGAGGTTCTCCAACCTTGACAATGAAAATGTAATGATGAAAAATATTTTCACCTTAGTTGAATCTCAACATATGATAAACCTAGAAAGAAGTACTAACAATATTAGAGAAAGACAAACTTAAATTTTTTTTAATGATGTCAAATCCAAACCTACCAAGTTACTACTTATGGCATGGCAATTTTCATGAGCAAATGTGTATACGATTAGATATTTGAGAGCTTTATATGTAGAAAATATTAAAGAAGGATGTTTAATTTTGTTTTTTGGGTATTCCTGTAAATAAATAAATATATGTGTGTGTGTGTGGGGGGTAGGTTTAAATGTTGAATACTTCAGAATTTATAAATAGAAAATACTAAGGGATTTTTATTGTTGTAATTTTTTGAATATTTTCCTTATGCAATTTTTGAAAACATAAAACTTTATAATTATTTGATGTACTCTAATATAATTAAAGGAACCATTAGTGATCCCTTAAAACAAAGAAATATATAAAAATATAATATAAAATAATCTATAAAGCATGAGAGTATAATATATAATTTGCAATTTTTATTTATTTAAAATTTTATATATTAATTTATTGATTTTGGTTAAAAATATTATGAGTTTTATGATTATTTGATGTCATCCAAAATAGTTGAAAACTGTCACTTATATTATACCTTTCTTATAATTTAAATTTGTAATTTTGTTTGCTTTAAAATTTTGTGTATTTAAATGCCTTCTCTCTTTTTTTACTATAATTTATATTTTAAAAATTAAAATATAAAACTCAAAATGTGGATTATTTTTAACATATAAAACTCAAAATGTGGATTTTAAATGCATTGATAAATATTATTTTATAGATTTATTACATGAGAGAATAAACAAATTAATTAGTGATAGAAAAGAAAATAATTTAATAAATGTGATTTTTAAAGTAATAAATAGTGATAATAAAAATTTAATAATGTTAATAAGTGAATTTGGTTTATTAATCTTTTATAATAAATAAATATATAAAAATTATATTATAAAATTTGATTTATAAGTTTTAAAATTTAAATAATAATTTTATTTTTAATTATCTTTCATTTTTATAAATTAACTCATTATAAAAATTATAAAATTAAGAAATATTAATATTATAATATTTATAAAATAAAGAATTATTAATATTATTAAAAATAAACTATATTTATTGTTTATTTTTTAATATTACAGAATATAACTTTTACATTTTCAAAACAAACATTTAAGCTGTTTCCATTAAAATAAGTATTTTGGTGGGACGGTTTAGTCTTACCATTCCAGAGTGTCTCATCGCCGTTGTTTTCATGGGTTGTTTCTGAACACATGATCTTGTAGGGGAGAGGGAGATTTTGACCTTCAATTTTGATTTTTTGTACTGGAATTGTGCTGAGATTCGTTCACTGAAAGCAGTGTCTTGCTCAAATGGGTGTTCCAAGAGTTCTTGATTTTAATGTTTGTGCACCCTGGCATTTGTCATGCTTTCCAATGAACACCTGCATGCATCAATTCATATAGTGATCTACATCGCACTTGTCGCCAATAATTCATCCATTGATGTGGTGATCTATATCACAGTTACTGCCAGTGATTCGAGACACAACATGGGAAATCAATGAAGAGTGCATGAATAAATAATGTTCAGTGATTCTCCTCATGTTACTAATTGGATAGACTTGTCATGTTTAGCTGCTCTAGAATATTGACATGACTGATATGACAATTAAAAATCTAATTATCTGAAACTACTAATATTCTTTAACAGTAGAAACAGATTTCAATTTTTTAAACCATACTTACTAAGATTCGATTCAAGTTCCAACCCAAATATTTTTAGAAAATCATGAATGTCTGATTTTTTTTTTTTTGGAAAATCACCTCGTCTAACAATACTTTGTTACATGATATCTCAAATTGTATTTGCAATTTGTTTTCATGCTCAACGGTCAGATTAGATTAGGGTTAGTAAATGGTCAATTTTTGCAATTTGTTTTCATGTTCAACGGTCAAATTAGGGTTAGTCAACGGTCAATTTTTGCAGTTTGTTTTCATGTTCAATGGTCATGTTCAATTTCGTGCAACTGTTTGTCATCATGTTACATATTAATTAAACACCATTGCCAACACTTCATTAGTTTTGTTTTCTGCAAGCTTTGAAGCGATCTGCGAGCTTTGAAGCAATTTGTTACCACTGCAATCTGTTATTAATTAAAGGTGAGGAATAGCCAAGTGCAATCAGTTACCACTACAATTTTTGTATAATCAATCGATCCATCCATAGAGATATGGGAGGCAGGAGACACATTTATTGTGAGAACGGTGATATGGCCCAAGTCAATTTTTGTATAATCAATCGATCCATCCATAGAGATATGGGAGGCAGGAGACACATTTATTGTGAGAACGGTGATATGGCCCAAGTCAAGAACTCTGAAGCCAACGTAAGTCCAGAATTTGGACTGTTTCAATTCTGGTGGCTCTCTGCATTTTGGTATTTGCTCTAATGCATGTGATGAGAGTTGATTCTTGTAGCAATTGCAAAGATCACTACTGAGAATTATTACAAACTATGGAGAATTGTTATAGAGTACCCAGAATTCTGGCCGCAATTGCAAAGACTAGTGTTACAAAGCATTGCAAAGACTACCGAAAATTGTTTAGAAAGCCTTCAATGAAGTCTATTTTTGAGCTTGATTGAATCAAATAATCATTCATGGTAAGTCTAAGTAAACTTTCTGACATGGGACTTATTTCAGTGTTTTGTTCTGGATTAATTCAGTATTTCAGATATATTAGAGGATGTTTGAAGATTAATCCTTACGAAAGTGTGAGGAACATTATAAGCTCTAGATTTGTGGCCACTTTGAAAGCTTTCTGCACAAATATCCTCCGTAGCAGGATGGACGTTGCAAAAAAATTTCCAAGATTCTACAAAACTTTATATTCAAGAAGGGTTATAGAGAAGTATCAAAATGCAACAACTGAAAACCATGGAAATACACCTGGGAAAAATTGAAAATCCAACTTCGGGAGCTCTGCCGAATTGGGTGGGCGGCCATGAAAATTTTGTTGGAACCATGGATATAACCCGCCCAAGAGAAGACAATATTGTAGAGACTCATCATCATGGTTATTTTTTCAAAATAATTAAAAATACACTTCACATAATATTTCAAAAGAATGACGACAAGGATGATGGCGACTATTTCTTCATTGAAGATCATGATGAAGCAATACAAAAGAATGGCGACAAGGATGATGGTGACTATTTCTTCACTGAAGATCATGACGAAGCAATACAAAAGAATTATGACAAGGATGATGGCGACTATTTCTTCATTGAAGATCATGATGAAGCAATACAAAAGAATCACGACAAGGATGATGGCGACTATTTCTTCATTGAAAATCATAACAAAGCAATACAATGCCAACAATCATTTTCCATAACACTATAATAATGCCAATACTATTTTTCCTAAAGTTGATCTTATTTTATGAAAAATTTTGAGAAGAAAATATCAGAAACCTCCTCCCAAGGGTTTCAACTACACCCACATGATCAATTATGGTGGGTGATAATTTGGGCAACTCTGGTAGTTGTGGGAACATTCATATTAATATTATTGGTACTGCATACGGCCGGTCGAAATATTGGATTTACAATATGTAAAAATATATTATGGAATAATTATATTATAATTATTTGATGTACACTATGTAAAAATATACTAACGAATAATATATAAAACATGAGATTATAATACAGATTTGTAATTTTTATTTATTTAAAATTTATATATTTTTAGTTAAATATTTTTATGAGCTTTATGATTATTTGATGTCATTCAAAATAATTGAAAACTGTCAGTTATTTTAATCACACCCTTTTTATAATTGAAATTTTAATAACACCTTTCTTATATTTGAGATTTATAATTTTGTTTGCTTTAAAAATTTATATATTTAATGGTTTCTTTTTTATTATTATAAATTATATTTTTAAAAACTAAAATATTAAAAACTCAAAATATTGATTTTAAATGTGCTGATAAAGGTTATTTTATAGATTTATTACTTCTAACTCTTTAGTGCTGTAAAAGAAATTAATGGACGTGATTTTAAAAAGTAATAAACAGTTATAATAAAATTTTAATGATAATGACGAATAATTAATATTTATTAAAAATAAATTTGGTTTATTAATTTAAAAAAAATTAAAAGATTATTTGATTAAATAAGTATATAAAATAATACTAAAAACAATATTATAAAATTTGATTGATAAGTTTTAAAATTTAAGTAATACTCCCCCTTTTTTTTTAAATTATCTTTAGTTTTTATAAATTAATACATTACAAAAATTATAAAATTAAGAAATATTAATATTATAAAATTTATAAAATAAATAAATATTAATAGTATTAAAAATTGATTTAAAAAAGATATATCTAATGCCTATGGTATTAGGCTGACTGAGGCCCGAGCTCTGGTTTGAAACTCCCGCGCGCGCTCCTGCCTCCGCCCCCAGGCCCTGCCTGGCTGGGCCTCTGCCCCTCGATCCCCTCCCGTGCCTGTCGTTTTGCGCTGGCTCCTGCCCTCGGGGTCCCAGCACCTCCTCCCGCTCTGTTCCTTTCAGCGTTTTTCGCGGGCCTGCAATGGCAGGGCCCGCCCCCCCTCCCCCAGCCTAAGAGAATCTTGAAGAAGTCTTCGCCTCACTAATATCTGAACCCTCAGATGGCAAACCTCGCCCCTCTTCCAAGGAAATCGGCAATAGCTCTTGCAGAAAGAGGTCTTGTTGGCCAGTTCACCGGTCTCTGGCCCTCCCCGAGATCAGTACAAAAATGGGTGGAGCGCAACTGGAGCGCAATGATTCAAGGAAAGATCGCCATCAGATTCTGTGGACGTGGATACTATACTTTTCTCTTTGAGTCAAAAGAAGACAAGAACCTCATTTTCCGTAATGGACCTTACTTCATGGACACAAGAGGACTCTATTTGAACAGATGGACTCCGGACTTCGACCCGGAAATGGATATCCCGAACGCAGTTCCAGTTTGGGTACGGCTCCCTCATCTGCCGCTTCACTGCTGGGGGGACGAATCAGTAAAAGCAATAGGCAACGCAGTAGGAAAATATATTGACAGATCAGAACCAAGGGAGAACATGCACGCGTGCGCAAGGATCTGCGTTGAAGTAGATCTAGGGAAAGGCCTGCCAGAAGCCATAAAGATAAAGGTGGACCAATGGACGCACATCCAGCAGCTGGACTACGAGCAGCTTCCCTTCAAATGCAAGGTATGTCACGAGTATGGCCATTTCGCCAATAGATGTAGTAAGTTAAAAGCTAATGAAGTTGCAAATATTGAGGAAAATGCTGAGGAAACATGGGAACATGTAAAAAGAAAAAAGCCCTCTCCTAATCAGGGAATCAGCTCTAAAACCCCTCCGGCATCAAACCTCCCCCCCCCTCCTCCCCCCTCCAACTCAGCCTTCCCTTCATCCTCCAACCCCTTCGAATCCTTATCTGCCGAAGAACCTTCCTCCCCCCCTCTGTCCCCCCGGCCAGCATCCCCCCGCTCGAACCCCCCCCCCCCCCCCCCCTCCCACCATAGAAAGAATCCTCACCAGAAACAAAGCGAAAGAAGCCAATCAGCCCTCAGATCCCCCAAGAAAAGTTGGCAGGAAGACAAACAAAGAGCTCAGGGATGAAACAGCTGCTAAGGAGATGGCAACGGGAACACAGCAACCCATGGACTCATATCTAGGCAAGTTAAAAGGGAGTGGAGAAAAGGCAAAGGAGAAGTCCGGATCCCACCCAACAAACGGTAAATAATGATCTTGGTCTCTTGGAACTGTAGGGGGATGGGCTCCTCCACAAAACTGAAAGCAATCAAGGACTTACTAAAGCAGGAGCAGCCAGACTTTCTCCTTATCCAGGAGACCAAAATCACCGAGCAGGACTTTCAACATCAAACTCAACAATTCAAAAATTTCTTAGGTTTATCAAAAGGCTCAGATGGGGCTTCAGGAGGTATAGGAACACTTTGGAGCAAGAACAAATGGGAACTCATCAACTCACATCTATGCAACTGGTGGATCAGAACAGACTTGAAAAATAAAAGCACTCAGGAAGTTTACTACATCTACAACATTTATGCCCCAAACCACTACAGGGACAAAGCCAGTTGCTGGAATTCCATAGAGGCAGATCTCCTCTCTGTTCAAAACAGTCAGATAATTCTTGGGGGCGACATGAACTTAATTAGACATGTGGAAGAAAAATTTGGTGGAAATTACCATGCAGATTCCTCACGAGACAAGCTAGAATCTATTATTCAGTCATCAAATCTGATCGACATCCCTCTGTCAAATGGCAAATATACTTGGAGCAACAAGCGATCAGGCTCTCACAATATCAAGGAGAGATTGGACAGGTTTCTGCTCCAGGAAAGAATAGTAGGAAATTTTCAGTCCATCAGGAGCCACTTAATCCACGCCTCAGCTTCGGATCACAAGCCTGTGACTCTCATTTTGGATAAGGGAACAAATTTGGGGCCACTCCCCTTCAAATACAATAAATCTTGGGACCTCCAGGAAGACTTCCGCACCCTTGTACAAAATCAGTGGGCTAGGGAAGTAATAGGATCGCCCTATTTTGTCTGGGAATCAAAATTAAAACAATTACGGACAGCCATAAAGCAGTGGGCAAAAGAGGCGGCGATCTCTGAGGGGAAAAAAAAACAGACCTGATTACAAAGATGGAGCATTGGCACAAAGAGAAAGAGCACACACAATACACAGCCGAGGATTTAGAGCAGGAGAAAAATATGTATAAGGAGCTCTACCGCCAAAACCGAGTGGAGGAAGAGGAACAAAGAGTGAAATCCCGCTGTCTCTGGCTGAAAGCTGGGGACAAAAATACCACCTTCTTCCACAACAACATTAAGCTCAGGAGAGCAGGCAACCAAATCGATAAAATTGAGGCTGATGGGAAAGTGCTGAAGGATCAAGAAGAAATTAAAAATGCTGCCCATAATCACTTCAAGGCCCTTCTCACAGCAGCTCCTCACCAAATAGACAGCGCAGACTTCCTCAGCACAATTGAGAGCAAACTGACAGAGAACCATAACAGAGAGCTGGAGAAAGATCCCACAGAAGAGGAAATACGAGTGGCGACCTTCAGCATGCAGCAAGATAAGGCTCCGGGCCCGGACGGGTTTACGGTTGCATTCTACCGCCAGCACTGGGGAATAATTAAAAAGGATTTTGTGAGAATGATAAAGAATGCTTTCAGAAATCACAAGCTGGGAGAAAACACAAAATCTTCCCACATTGCTCTGATCCCTAAGGAAGCAAATCCCACTTCATTTGACAGGTTTCGCCCTATCTCACTTTGCAATGTCTCCTACAAGATTATAACAAAAATAATCGCCAACAGACTCAAGAAATTCCTCCCTCTTTTAATCTCTGAAAACCAGGGAGGCTTCGTCCCAAGCAGGCAAATAACAGATAATGTCATATTAATCCAGGAAGCCATTCACAGCAGCCTTAATCGAGGAGAGAGAGGAATGATAATCAAACTGGATATGGCTAATGCTTTCGACCGGGTGGATCACTCTTTCCTAACTGCAGCATTAAAAAAATTTGGGTTCTCAACCAACTTCATCAGCATCATCAATGGATGCATCTCTAACCCTTGGACCGCCCCTTTGATCAATGGTCGACCTAGCAATTACTTCAGAAGCTCCAGGGGTCTGAGACAAGGCTGCCCTCTTTCCCCTTTCCTTTACATAATCATGGCCGAGACCCTGAGTATTCATCTAGAACATCTTCGCAGCACTAAGGAGATCACGGGAATCTGCATAGAAAGAGGGATAAAGGAGATAAATCACTCGCTCTTCGCGGATGATACACTCTTAATTGGGGGAGCCTCCAGTCTAATGGCAAGGAGATTTAAAAGAGTTTTGGATGCCTTCCTCACAGTCTCTGGGGGTAAATTGAACAACAGGAAATGCAAAATATACACATGGAATGTCCCTTTTCATATTCAACAAAGGATAGCCTTGATTCTGGACATCCCTTTGCAAAGGAATTGGACCTCCTTCTCCTACTTGGGTTTGCCTCTGGCCAAAGAACCTGTCAAAACTGAGGTCTGGACAAAACATATAGAAAAGATGAGAGGTCTCCTCCAGAGCTGGGGAGTCTCTTGGCTCAATCTAGCAGGCAGAACCATTCTCATCAAGGCTGTCCTCTCAGCCCTTCCAATCTACCAGTATGCGGTAATCATGGCTCCGGCCAGTATTCATAAGCATATGGAACTCATCATGCGAAGTTTTCTTTGGCAGGGAGGAAAACAGGAGTCCAAGAAATTCAGCCTCGTCAAATGGGATCAGGTAACTCTCCCTTATGAAAAAGGAGGTCTCTCCATTAAAATTCCAAGTCTTTCCAATCAGGCTCTGGGGCTCAAATTGATCTGGAAGATCCTCTCAGGTAATGGGTCGTGGTGGGTGGAGACCATTAAAAGAAAATACCTCAGAGGCCCGAATTCTAACATTCTCACTGAAGCTCTTGTGGACAGGCCCTGCACCCCGATGTGGAGACTCATCAAAAAAGTTCTGCCACACTTTAGAGAAAATGCTTCCAAACTCCCAGGTAATGGAAAGGACACCAAGATCTGGACTGACAGAATTATGGGCTCAAAACCAAGAAACCTCCTCCAAGGCCTTCGGCCCCTGCATGAGTGGATGGAAGACCGAAAGTTAACCTCTTTGTTTGACATATCTGCTTGGAATCAAAACAGTTGGCTCGACTGGAAGGATCTGCAAACTCCCCCTGATCTCAGAGAATTATGGCACAATCTTAAGCAATCCCTCTCTGGCTCTGCTCCAACCAACAAGGGGATCGAAGATAGATACATCTGGGACTCCTGTGGAGGGAACTTCACGGTGAAAGAAGGATACAAAACCTTGCAAAACATATCCCCCTCAGCAAGCTGGAATCTCCACACAGCTGCCTGGAAGTTAGAATGCCTTCCAAAAGTGAAATACTTCAATTGGACGCTCCTTAAAGGGAAAATCCTCACAGCTGAGAACCTAAGGAAAAGAGGGATTCAAGGTCCTTCGATTTGCTGCTTCTGTCGAGCAGAGGAGGAGTCCATCCAACACACCTTTCTTCTTTGTCCCTTCGCTCAGAGTTGCTGGAAGCAGGTGATAAGCCCCATGGAAGCCAGTGAAAGCTTTGATCAGATCTTCAACCTCCAGAAAAATTGGAAGAGAAGCTACCCCCACTCCAGGAAAGGCAAGCTCAACCTTCTCAGAGTGTGGAAATGCATCCCGGCCACCCTCTGCTGGCATCTATGGATAGCTAGAAACAACCATGTTTTCAACAACAAGCAGCCTCACATGGCCAATATCCTTGCAAAGACAATCGCCAGCATTTCAGAAACTCTCAGTACAAATCTCATAGCTCTTCCAGATCAGACAAGCTGGGGCCAAGAAGAGAGAAATTGGTATAATAAATTCAACCTCAATCACTCCCAAACTCACCCCCCTCAGGTCAAAGATTATAAGAATCGGCCGAATTGGAAGCTCAGAGGATCCAAGGACGAGGTAAGACAATGGATCCTCAATCAGAAGCGCCCTCTCCTTCTCTTTGATGGCGCTTCGAAGAACAATCCTGGAAAAGCCGGAGCAGGGGGTATAATCAAAGACCACAATGGGAAAACCATTCTCAGCTATGAGTGGGGATTGGGGAATGCCTCCAACAATGCTGCAGAAGCCTATAGCCTCCTATTAGGCACCTCAATTTGTTCCAGATTGGGAATCAGGAATGTAATAATTCTGGGGGATTCGGCCATCATCATCGCCGCTATGATCACAGGTAAGGAGTTCACTAAGGAAAGCCTCAACAACACCAAGACCAGGATTCAGGAAAATCTCAGACACATGGGAGACTCAACCTTCCTACATGTACTAAGAGAAAATAATGCAGAGGCAGACTCCTTAGCATCCAAGGCTGTCAACAGGCAACAAGGACAAGTTCGTGAGAATGAAAGGACCTATGAAAAGGCAATCCCATAAGAGATCAAGCTGTCAGACAGCCCACCCGATCCGCATCCTCAGAACTCGTCATTACAGCAGTCATCTCACAAGTCACTCTTTCCTCGATCCTCACTACGCCTCCATTTATCTGTCTCTCCTTCGCTCCATTGCGATCAGTACAAAGCATCCCTGCATACTCAGTGCTCTCCTCCCCATGTTTTCTGGTAAACGTCCCCTCCCCCTCCTCTCCGACTGCCTCAAGAATCTGGAACAGGATATGCGCGCAGTCCTCTTTAATAAAAAAAATTCTCCTTCCCATCATGGCTGGCATCCCCTTTTCCTATATAATCACTCCCTCTCTCCAGATCGTCTCAGAACATCCCGGCTTCTCCAGAATCAAGCTTGGGCAGTTGTGCGCTCAGAAAGGAGCCTGTTAGTCATTAACAACAGAAGCAACCAGCGCGCTTTCAGGTCACTATTGTCTCTCTCCCGTGCTCTTCTTCTCAGCTCCAAGCGAGGCAGTCATCAGAGCAACCACGAAAAGCCCGCTATCTCCACAGCACTCAGGTATAATCAGTGTCATTTCCAGAATATTTGTTTGCTAACTCACTCCTTCTTAGCAATGGCAGAACCCTCTGAAAACAGAAAGCAGAAAGAAGTTCAGGAGGGCCAAGAGCAGCAAGAGAATCCGCTAGATCGAGTGCTGGGAAACAACACATGCACTCTGTGCAAAGAGCACTGCTTCATGATTGCGCGGTTCATCAAACACCACAACGAACTCAAAGATGACTTCCACGCAGACAGCAGGTCCAAGAGGAAAAAGCTAGAAAAACAAAAGATGGAGATTGAAAGCCTCAAGGAGAAGTGTCAACACCTGGAGGAGGCCATCACCCACATAAAGAATCTCGCAGAGAGTATGCAAGCAGAGGCATCTACCAAGGCAAGCAAAAGGGAGTTCCAGGTGGAAGACTCGGTTAATCAATTTTGGTAGATATTCATATGTCAAGCAAAGTTTGCCTTCTAGACGGCCTTTTTGTCCGACAGTACAGTCGCTATCTATTTCAATATATTTTCTTTAAGTTAAACTCTCAGAAGTCAAGGGCTGCGACCCTATTTTGGACTTCTTCTCTCCTTCTTCCCGCATCTTATGTAACAGCTCCTGCTCAATGCAGTTTTTTATAATATAAGAGTAGACAATCATGTTAAAAAAAAAAATTGATTTAAAAAAATTATAAATTTATTTTTTTATTATTTATTTTGATATAGTATTTTTATTAGAAATAATTTGGAAAATCATCTTCTTCGACCATACTTTGTTAGATCACATCTCTAATTGTATTTACAATTTGTTTTGAGGTTGAATAGTCAATTTTTTTTTACATTCAGATTAGAATTGATCAAATTTCAATTTCATTCAACCGTTTGTAATCGTGTTAGGGTTGGTCAACAGTCATAATTTCGTTCAATAGTTTGTAATAGTGTTACATATTAACCACCATTGCGAGTGCTTCATCAATTTTATTTTCTGCAAGCTTTGAAGCGATCTATTACCGTTGTGACCTTTGAAGCTATTTTTTATAAATCAAACTGCAATCAATATTTTATTAATTAAGCCAACTGCAATCTGTTATCACTACAATTTTTGAAATGACATGTGTAATCAATTGATCCATTCATAGCGATATGGGAGGCAGGAGAGGCATTTATTGTGAGAAGGGCGATGTGGTCCAAGTCAGGAACTCTAAAACTCTAAAAGCCAACATACGTCTAGAGTTTGTACTATTTCAATTCTAGTGGCTCCCTGCATTTCAGTATTTGACGCATCTGATGAGAGCTAATTCTTGCAGCAATTGCAAAGATCACTACCGATAATTGTTACAAAGTACTGAGAATTTTGGCAATAATTGCAAAGACTAGTGTTACAGAGGATTGCAAAGACTACCAAGAATTGTTTAGAAGGCCTTAAATGGATTTAATGAAGTCTGTTTTCAAGCTTAATCGAATCGAAGAATCATCTAGGGTAAGTCTCAGTAAAATTTCTGACTTGGGACTTATTTTCTTTCTTTACCCTCACTAAAATTTCTGGCCTGGGAGTTATTTTCTTTCGTTTTGGATTTCAGTATTTCAGATATGTTAGAGGATGTTTGAAGATTGATTTTTACAGAAGTGTGAGGAGCATTATAAGCTCTAGATTTGTGGCTACTTTGAAAGCTTTATGTATGGATCTCCACGGTAGCATTATGATGTTGCAACAGAAGTTCCAAGATTTTGCAAAACTTTATATTCAATGAGGGTTATAGAGAACTATCACGATGCAATGAATGAAAACCATGGAACGGATGTGGGAAAAATTGAAAATCCAACTTCCAGAGCTTTGTCGAATTGGGCTGGCCATGAAAATAGAAATCCATAGCACACGAGGATAGAGGCTTAGTCCAACTAAGGCTTTGGTTTCTCCCATCAATCATATCATGCACTTGAGACCCATACCTAATGATTAAAAAACCTGTGAGGGAACTAAAATACTTCTTAGAGGCCAACCCTCCAGAGACATTGTGTTGTGCTCTGAGGCATTTTTCGTGGCTGTAGATGCCTCAAAGATTTACTTAGCACATAAAGCATGACCTTCTTCCTTTTATAATTTCCAATGACTTAGGAGACATATCTACTACTCAAAGCCACTTATTACCACTAACATCCACAACAATAGGACAACAATTTCTTCAGGAGGCCATGTGTGATTGTTCAAGGAATCCTTCATGGGCATAAATGGTTAGAAGCTTCATTTAGGACCTAAAATTCATGTGTCCTCGACTAGCCATGTCTAGGGCCACAAGACTCACACCATATTTTCAAAAATCCAAGTGGTACCCTACTTAGACAAAAAGGACGCCCTCAATAGATTATTTGTGGTGGTTCAAAGTGTCATTATTATCCATAGAAGCTATTAAGTTTTTTTCAGGGCCTAACACTTGGTTTTATTCCCGTGGGTATATAAAATTTCCATAGACTCACACCTAATGTTCAAAAACTCATAATGTCAACCATCCCATCTAGAGACCAAGGATACCCTTGAAAGGTCCTATATGATGGGTCAACATTTTGTTGATGTCCCTATAAGCTTCCTTTAGCATATTCTTGTTACACCTACCATGTGAATGTTGATTCAAAATAATGTGTGTGTTTGTTATAGGAATGTGCATGCACTTTAGAATGTGCACATGCTCTAAAAAATATTCACATTCCTTCCTTTTCTTGGTGGGATAAAAAACTTTAATATAGATGTGATGTTTTGGTTGCCTCAAATTTAGGTCCAAAATGACATACCTAGTGGGTTGGGTTGCAAATACATCAAAACATTCAATTTTTTGAATGCATCTCAATATCTCTATTTTCACATTATTTTTGTATAGGATACACAAATATGTTACACATGAAACTACACATGTATATAGAGTCCAATATGTATAGATGCTCCATATATGATTGGAAAAAAATTAACTTTTTTTTAAACAATTTTTTATATTGACATATATGAGGGTTTTAAAATACATAGATATTTTATTCCCGCTATAATTTTTTATCAATTTAACCATTTTTAGAATAATATATATTCTATACTAGTATAGGTTGAGATCTAAAATTGCAAAAAAAGGTTGATTACGTTAAGACCCTCATAACCCACACTGATGTAAGACCTTTTAATATTAAGGATATAACAAATTTCAAAATTTCAAAAACATAAAAAGTAACATTGTGTTTTCTACAATTCCACAAATATTTTAAATGAAATTCCATTATTTAGGTACTCAACACCTACACTAGTAGAAACATGTGCATTATATTTTGCATGAAAAATAACATATAACTATTATAAAAACTCAAATTTCACATAGTCATACACAAATACCATAAGTACAAAATATATATTTAGAAAGATAATTAAATTTCCTATCTTTTATGATTTTACGCCATATTAAAATCCATTGTAAAATAACCTTGAATCATCCATCCAATTTAATAGGTTGATGTTTTTCGAGTTTTGCATTGCCAACAACCTCTCATGAGACCAGCACTAGCTTGTGCCCACCCTCAATTCTAGCGCATACACAATTTTGTTCCCAATTTTTATTTTTCTATTCCTAGTGTATTCGGTTTTTCACCCCGCCATTACAATGGTGCTAGTCTTGGTGTCCTTATAGCTTTAGTTTGTTTTTTTTACTTGCATTAAAAGTGGTGTAGAACTATTCTTGTAATGTTTCATTATTTTTGTGATAATTAAGGAACGATATAATTGGTATTCATGTGTATGCAAGCTTTGAAATTAATAAATGAATCAACCCTATTGTTGTTGGTGTAGATGATCTGTGATGTAAAGGTGCCATGGTCTTAGAAAACATCTACATATATTACTACATGTCCTTTGACTACACCATAGAGCAACAATGGGTCTTTCGGGTGTTGAATATTGATAAACGTTGTGGGGTGTCTATGAGTGAGGTAGTTGGAGTAACTTTGGCATATTCCATAGATGGAATATCCTTGTCTTTGGTGTAGAAAGCCACACACTTAGGCTATGAACGAGATCTTAATTCTAGAGACATGATAAATCAATTTCCCAAGACAAAATGTCTGGAGAATGACGATATCCCAATTCTAGAGAGGTTCTCCAACCTTTGACAATGAGAATGTAATGATGAAAAATATTTTCACCTTAGTTGAATCTCACCATATGATAAACCTAAAAAGAAGTACTAACAATATTAGATAAAGACAAACTTAAAATTTCTTTAATGATGTCAAATCCAAACCTACTAAGTTACTACTTATGGCACTACAATTTTCATGAACTAATGTGTATAAGATTATATATTTGAGAACTTTATATGTAGAAAATATTAAAGAAGGATTTTTTTTTTAATCTTTTTTTTGGTATTCTTGTATATATATATATATATATATATATTTGTGTGTGTGTGTGTGAAGTAGGTTTAAATGTTGAATACTTCAGATTTTTTAAATAGAAAATATTAAGGGATTTTTTGTTGTTGTAATTTTTGAATGTTTTCCTTATGCAATTTTTGAAAACATAAAACTTTATAAGTATTGGAGGTATTCTAATATAACTAAAGAAACAATTAGCATCCCCTTAAAATAAAACAATATATAAGAATATACTATAAAATAATATATAAAACATGAGAGTATAATATATAATTTGTAATTTTTATTTATTTAAAATTTTATATATTAATTTATTGATTTTAGTTAAAAATATTATGAGTTTTATGATTATTTGATGTCGTCCAAAATAGTTGAAAACTGTCACTTATATTAAATGTGGATTTTAAATGTGTTGATAAATGTTATTTTATAGATTTATTACATGAGAGAATAAACAAATTAATTAGTGATGGAAAAGAAAAGAAATTATATTAATAAATGTGATTTTTAAAGTAATAAACAGTGATAATAAAAATTTAATAATGATAATAAATCAATTTGGTTTATTAATATTTTATAATAAATAAATATATAAAAATAATATTATAAAATTTGATTTATAAGTTTTAAAATTTAAATAATAATTTTCTTTTTAATTATCTTTCATTTTTATAAATTAATTCATTATAAAAATTATAAATTTAAAAAATATTAATATTATAATATTTATAAAATAAAGAGTTATTAATATTATTAAAAATAAATTATAAATTTGTTTTTTTATTATTTATTTTTTAATATTACAGAATATAACTTTTACATTTTCAAAATAAACATTTTAACCCGTTTCCATTAAAATAAGAGTATTTTGGTGCGACGATTTAGTCTTACCATTCCAGACTGTCTCACAGCTGTTGTTTTCACGGGGTGTTTTTGAACACATGATTTTGTAGGGGAGAGGGAGATTTTGACCTTCAATTTTGATTTTTGGTACTGGAATTAGGCTGAGATTCCTTCACTCAAATGTGTGTTCCAAAAGTTCTTGATTTCAATATCTGTGTGCCCTAGCATTCATCCTGCTTTTCACGAACACCTGAATGTATCAATTCATAAAGTGATCTACATTGCACTTGTCGCTAATAATTCATTCATTGATGTGGTGATCTACATCACACTTACTGCCAATGATTCGAGATGAATCATGGGAAATCAATGAAGAGTGCATGAATAAATAATGTTCAGTGATTCTCCTCATGTTACTAACTGGACAAACTTGTCATGTTTAGCTGCTCTAGAATATTGACATGACTGCTATGACAATTAAAAATCTAATTATCTAAAACTACTAAGATTTTTTAACAGCATTAATAGATTTAAATTTTTTGTAAATAGATTTCTAATTTTTTTAAGTTGAATTCTTTTCAACTTTTAAAGCGTAATTTACTGAGATTCGATTCAAGTTCCAACCCAAATATTTTTAGAAAATCATGAATGTTTGATTAATTTTTTTTGGAAAATCACCTCACCCGAAAAATACTTTGTTACATGATATCTCAAATTGTATTTGCAATTTGTTTTCATGTTCAATGGTCAGATTAAATTAGGGTTAGTCAATGGTCAATTTTTGCAATTTGTTTTCATGTTCAACGACCATATTAGGGTTAGTCAATGGTCAATTTCATTCAACCATCTATAATCATGTTACATATTAATTAAACACCATTGCCAGTGCTTCCTCAATTTTGGTTTCTACAAGCTTTGAAGCGATCTGCGACCTTTGAAGCAATTTGCTACCACTGCAATCTGTTATCAATCAATCTATTATTAATTAAAGGCGAGGAATAGCCAAGTGCAATCTGTTACCATTGCAATTTTGTGTAATCAATTAATCCATCCATAGAGATATGGGATGCAGGAGACACATTTGTTGTGAGAAGGGCGATATGGACCAAGTCACGAACTCTAAAAGCCAATGTAAGTCCACAATTTGGACTGTTTCAATTATGGTGGCTCTTTGTATTTTGGTATTTGCTCTAATGCATGTGATGAGCATTGATTCTTGCAACCATTGCAAAGATCACTATCGAGAATTGTTACAAACTATGGAGAATTGTTACAGAGTACCCAAAATTCTGGCAGCAATTGCAAAGACTAGTGTTACAGTGCATTGCAAAGACTAGTGTTACAGTGCATTGCAAAGACTATCGAAAATTGTTTAAAAAGCCTTCAATGAAGTATATTTTTGAGCTTGATCGAATCAAAGAATCATTCACGGTAAGTCTAAGTAAACTTTCAGACGTGTGACCTTTTTCCGTATTTCGTTCTGGATTAATTCAGTATTTCAGATATTTAGAGGATGTTTAAAGACTGATCCTTATGAAAGTGTGAGGAACATTATAAGCTCTAGATTTGTGGTTACTTTGAAAGATTTCTACATGGATCTCCTCGGTAGTGTTAACTAATCCTTCAGGATTGTTATTGTATATTGAATAATATGTAATTAGTTTTACATTCCATTTTTATGGTTAATAAATTACTTAGACACAATTGTCTCGTACCTATATTTCACATGTGTAAATAAGTAATTTTATCATTAATATGATGCTCTTTCCTTGTGCTCTTTCATTGTGGAGTTTATTTGGGCTTGTATAGTGGCATCAGAGCCCTGGTTGAGTTGTTCCTAAACTCCATGTATTTGAAGTCTATGGTAAAGGAGACGCGGAGCTTGAACACTGTGAAAATAGAGTGTAGCAGAAGGTTAATCCAATGGAGCAATGCAGTGGGATGCCCAAACTATTGACTCTCTGTAAGTTTCATATATTTCAGTTATAATGAAAGATGATTGGAAAAATTGAGTGGCATAATTTTTTTTAGTATTTACATTTACTGCAGTAAACAAGAGTTTAATCATAGTATTTTCATTTACCACAGTAAACATAAGTTTAATGACAGTAAAATTTATGAAGGATAATAAGATACAATTACTCCAAACTGGAGATGTGTGAAGGATAAAAAGTTTGAATGATAGTCTGAAGGATACAAAGTTTGAATGATACAAGTTTTTTTACAGAAATATTTCTGAAGAATACAATTTTTACAAACTTTTTTACTGAAAAGGATACAAAGTTTGAATGATGCAAGTTTTTTACAGAAATTTTTTTGAAGAATACAAATTTTTTTACTGAAGTATTTATGAAGGATACTTAAAATGAAGTTTATATTTTGGTGGCTGAAATTTTAATTGAAGAGTGGTTAATTTTCTGGCGAGGATATATATTTTTTGGTGGCTGAAATTTTAATTGAAGAGTGGAAAATTTTCTTGCGAGGATGTATAGTTTTGGTGGTTTGAATTAAATTTTTAATTAAAGAGTGGTCAATTTTTTGGTGATTTGAAATACATATTTTTTAAGAGGCCATTAAAATTTTGACCTAGAACTTTGCTAGGCTATTTTGAAACTTACGACTAAACCACAAAGCCAACTTTGTTAAAACAAGAGGAGAAACAAATTTATATATTTTCAGAAGTATTGCATATATTTTGAATTTGAAAGGATTTATATAATATTTGGCTACATAACAATTATGACTTCAATATTTTTCATAGTTGGAGTTGTTCTTAATGGAAAGGGAAATTATTAGGAGTGGTTTAGAAATCTTAAAGTGCCCTTGTTTTTAACGATTTGTGGGAAGTTTGTCAAGGCAAGAAGGATAGTGATGGAAAATAAATTGCATTAGAGCCACCTAATAATGAGAAGCATCATGCAATTTGGGATACAAAAGACAACAAGGCATATGCATTAATAACTGCATCGAGAAGAGGTCAACAGATATATCGTTTCTTGTGGTACTGCATTCAAAGCACTAAAGAAGTTGAAAGAATTGTATGATTCACACTTAGAACTCAAAATTATTCAGTTATTGTTAAAGTTGTTTAATTTGGAGATGAAGGATAATGATCCTTTGAAGAGTGCCTCTAAATGAAATCCATTTTTCACGATATAGAAGCCACTAGAATTAAAGTAGATTTACAACTTACAACTTTTATAAAATTCCTTCACCTCGTCTATTCAAACTATTTATAATCTCTCCAAGCTAGTGGGCATCTAAAAGACATTACATTTGATAAACTAGTAAGCAAAATAGCTGAGAGAGAAAAAGCCTTTGGGAAGAAAGAGGCTCCACCTAACTCTAATGTAGAAACTTTGTGCCTTGCACAAAAGGATCAGAAGTCTCATGCTGAAACTTCTAGAGGTGATAAAAGTAGTAGAGGTCGTGGTAGGAGAAATTATAGAGGTAGGGGGGGCAAAACTAATCACGGAGACAGGCAACAAAATGATAAAAACAAAGGAATTTTAATGATAGACTAGCTATCAAATGTTTTAGATGTGGTAAAATTGGTCATACTTCTACTAATTGTAAAATCCCTTGGGAGAAAGTCAGTGAAAGGAGAGAACAATTAAATGAAAAGAAATATCAACCACCACCAGATAAGGGAAAATCATTAGAGTTTGCACATTACATTGTTTCTCACTATACTTTTAATATTAATGATGTTTTCAACACTACATTTTCTTCATCGTGAGATAGTTGGATTTTAGATTTAGGAGCCACTTGTCATATGACATTTAGGCAAGATTTTTTTGAAACATTCAGTGATGATATTGATGGTGTTATTTACTTTGCTGACAAGTCTCAAATTAAACCATCTAGCATTGGGTCTATTCATTTGAAGATACCGAATTTTGTAGATTATGTTCTATAGGATGTACTTTAGATTCCACAGTTTCAACGAAATTTAATGTCTCTTATCCATATTCGGCAGAAGCAGAATTATATTCATATATTTGATGGTATCATTGAGATAAGAAGAGCATATGATCATGCAATTGTTATGACTTGTGTGGAAGAAGGTACACTTTTAGAATTAAATGGTACTTCATCTACTAATTCTCGTGAAAGTTTTGTTATTTTGGCACAACAAAGTGATATCTTGTCTCCCAGTTTGTTGTGCCATGCTCGATTCGATCACATCAATTATGGCAGCATCAAAATTATGAAAATGCAAGGTATTAAAGGTCTTCCGACACTTCCAAGAAATATTACACCTTGTGATGCTTGTATTATAGGAAAGCATTGTAAACAACCTTTTCATAGTTATTCTTTCAGATCTTCACGAAAATTAGGTCTCATACATTCAGATTTATGTGGACCTATCCCTGTTGCAACTGCAAATGGAAATAAATATGTGCTGACATTTATTAATGATTACTCAAGAATGTGTTGGGTGTATTTGTTGAAGAATATGTCATAAGTGTTTAATGTTTTTAAAATTTTTCATTTGATGATTAAAGATGAAACTCAACAGAATATAGGCATTCTCAGAACTGATAATGGTGGTGAGTACACTTCTCATGCTTTTGAACAATACTTGAAGGACAATGGAATCAAACATCAGACTACCATACTTTATAATCCATAACAGAATGGCGTTGCATAATGTATGAATAGAACTTTGTTGAATATAGTTAGATCTATGATGTTCTTTAAGAATGTTAAATTGATGTTTTGGGGAGAAGTATTGCTTTGTGCAACTTATATTTGCAATAGTTGTCCTTCTTTTGTCATCAATAATAAATCTCCTTATGAAATTTGGTATAATCGCCTTCCTGATGTCCAACATTTTAGAGTCTTTGGTTCTCTATGCTATGCATTAATTCCTAAACATCAGTGCAACAAGTTGGGTGCTAGGAGTTGTAAATGCATTTTCTTGGGATATTCTGCCACTTCCAAAGCTTATAGACTGTATGATGAGGATAATTAAGAAGTTCATTCTTTTAAGAGATGTTATTTTCCTTGAATCGGATAAAAGTAATCCCACTGTTGATAAGTAATTGACTCATTTGGAGAAATTTGCATCTAAGAAGTTCTATTTTGAATCTCATGATGTTGTTCCATACACTGAAAGGGGGGTTACCATTCTGGATCAGTATGTGGTTCTTCCATCTTTGAATCATGAGAATGTTATTGCTGAATAAAATTTGGATGATAGTAATGTTTCTGTAGGACCAGAAATTTCTCTTGAAGAGCCTATTCTTGAGCCTGTTTTTCAAGATGAGCAACCATCACAACCACTTCAGCAACCTTTACAAAGATCTACACGTGCTCGAAAATTTCCAAGCAAGTATGAAAATTTTGAAACATGAATGTCTTCTAAAGGTGATTCAGGTAATACTTCTCATGAATGTAAATTCAATCATTGTACAATCAACAAACCTAATTGTTTTGAAGAAGGTGCTAACTGTGATGAATGGAAGGATGCAATGCAAAAGGAATATGATGCACTTATTAAGAATAAAACCTGGAGTTTAGTGGATCCTCCTGTAGGTGTCAAACCCATTGATTGCAAATGGGTCTATAAGATCAAATACAAAGAAGATGGTTCGCTTGGTAAATACAAGGCAAAGCTTGTAGCAAAAGGTGAAGCTCAGAAGGAAGGCGTTGACTACACAGAGACATTTGCTCCTACAACAAAATGGGGCACAATTAGAACTCTGTTTTCTCTTGTAGCTCAGAATAGCTGGAAGATACACCATATGGATGTTAAAACAACTTTTTTGAATGGTGATTTGAAGGAGGGTGTTTATATGTTTCAGCTTGAAGGTTTTTTTATTAAAGTCAAAGAGCAAAAGGTATGCAAATTGGTTAAGGATTTTTATGGACTGAAACAAGCATCTCGTGCATGGCATGAAAAGTTAACTGAACAACTTCTCAAGTTGAATTATAAGTTATTTGATTTGGATGATGCAACTCTTTTTGTTAAGAAAATTGGAAAGTTAGTTGTATATTTGGTTGTGTATGTACATGATTTGATGATCACTGGAAACAATGATGACTATAGAGTGTCTGTTAAAAGGGAATTATTGACATTTTTTGACATGACAGATTTGGATTTACTACATTATTATTTAGGGATTGAAGTTGATGAGAAACCCAAATATATTTTCATTTCTCAGAAAAAGTATATTGGATAGCTATTGGATAGATTTGGGATGTAGGATTGTAATCTTGTCGCTACTCCTATGGAGAAAAATTTGAAGCTTACTTCCACTGAAGGAAGTATGTTTGAAGATCCAACAAAGTACATGCAACTTGTTGGAAGTTAAAATATTTTAACTACTACTCGACCTGACATAGATTTTGTTGTAGGGATACTTTCCAGGTTCATGCATAAGCCATGTGAAGGTCATTGGAATGTAGCAAAGTGAGTGCTCAAGTATTTGAAAGGCACTTGAACATATGGCATCAAATATTCCAAAGTTGTAGATTTCCATCTCACCGGCTATTTAGATTCTGATTTTGATGGAGACAAGGAGAATGGAGTCTCTACTTCTGGTTATTTGATGAGTCTTGGATCAACAACCATCAGTTGGAGATCACGCAAGAAATCTGTTCCTATTGATTCTACCACCAAATTTGAATATGTTGCAGCAACTCAAGCTACAAAAGAAATCATTTGGCTTCGAAAAATACTTGAAGACTTGCAGGAGAAACAAAAGGCTTCAACTCCACTACTCGTCGACAACTCTTCTGCAATTCAGTTGGCCAAGAATCCCAAGTTTCATGATCGAAGCAAGCATATTAACACCAAATATCACTTGATTCGACATTATGTAGAGGCCAAAGTTATTCATCTGACACATTGTCCTATTTTAGAGCAGATCACAGACATATTTACAATGCCACTGAGACGTGAAAAGTTTGAAAAATTCAAAATGTTACTCGGCATGTCAGATGTCCCTTCGGATTAAGGGATGAATGTTAACTAATCCTTCAAGATTGTTATTGTATATCATATAACATGTAAATAGTTTTAATTTTGTTAATACGGTTAATAAGATACCGAGACAAAACTATCTCATACCTATATTTCACATGTATAAATAAGTATTTTTATCATTAATATGACACTATTTCGTTGTGCTCTTTCATTGTGGAGTTTATTTGGGCTTGTACAGGTAGCATGATGAATGTTGTAGCAAAAGTTCCAAGATTCCACAAAACTTTATATTCAACAAGGGTTATAGAGAAGTATCACAATGCAGTGGCTGAAAACCATGGAAAGACACGTGTGGGAAAAATTGAAAATCCAACTTCGGGAGCTCCGCCGAATCGGGTGGGAGGCCATGAAAATTTTGCTGGAACCATGGATATAACCTGCCCAAGAGAAGACAATATTGTAGAGACTCATCATCATGGTTATTTTTTTGAAACAATTAAAAATACACTTCACATGATATTTCAAAATAATGACGACAAGGATGATGGCGACTATTTCTTCATTGAAGATCATGACGAAGAAATACAAAAGAATGACGACAAGGATGATGGCCATTATTTCTTCATTGAAGATCATGATGAGCAATACAGTAACAACATAATGGCAACAATCATTTTCTAGAACACTATAATAATGCCAATACAATTTCTCCTAAAGGTGATCCGATTTTTGTAAAGGATTACAAGAAGAAAATATCATAAACCTCCTCCCAGGGGTTTCAACTACACCCACATGATCAATTATGGTGGGTGATAATTTGGTCAAATCTTTTACTTGTGAGAGCATTCATATTAATATTATTTATATTGCACTCAGCCAGTCGAAATATTGGAGGTGATTGTAGCCCATGCTTTTACAAAAGGAGAAATCCAAAACAGAAATCCACCCATAAAACGAGGATGGAATTGAGTGAGTATGGGAGGTTCACCGATTACGTAGATATCTCATCCCCAAAGAGGTATCATGTTATGCTCTTCCATCCATGTATTCTCCTTAATTATTTGATACTTACAATTTTGTGTAATTTGTTTCCTTGACTTTGACTTTGACTTGATACATGGTTCTCCAAGTAAATGTGTCAAAGATTTACTTAGCACATAAAGCATGCCCTTATTCCTTTTATAATTTCCAATGACTTAGGAGACATATCTACTACTCAAAGCCACTTAGTACCACTAACATCCACAATAATAGGACATCGATTTCATCAAGAGGCCATGTGTGATTGTTCAAGGAATCCTTCATGGGCATAAATGGTTAGAAGCTTCATTTAGGACATAAACTTCATGTTTCATCCACTAGATATGTCGAGGGCCACAAGCCTCACACCATATTCTCAAAAATCCAAGTGGTACCCTACTTAGACGAAAATGAGGCCCTCAATAGATTATTTGTGGTGGTTCAAAGTGTCATTATTATCCGTAGAAGCTATTCAAATTTTTTCAAGGCCTAACACTTGGTCTTATTCTCCTGTGTATATAAAATTTCCATAGACTTACACCTAATGTTCAAAAACTCATAATGTCAACCATCCCATCTAGAGACCAAGGATACCCTTGAAAGGTCCTCTATGATGGGTCAACATTTTGTTGATGTCCTTATAAGCTTCCTTTAGCATATTCTTGTTACACCTACCATATGAATGTTGATTCAAAATAATGTGTGTGTTTGTTGTAGGAATGTGCATGCACTTTAGAATGTGCACATGCTCTAAAAAATATTCACATTCCTTCCTTTTCTTGGTGGGAGTTAAAACTTTAATATACATGTGATGTTTTGTTTGCCTCAAATTTAGGTCCAAAATGACATACCTAGTGGGTTGGGTTGCAAATACATCAAAACATTCACTTTTTTGAATGCATCTCAATATCTCTATCTCCACATTATTTTTGTATAGGATACACAAATATGTCACACATGAAACTACACATGTATATAGAGTCCAATATGTATAGATGTTCCATATATAATTGGAAAAAAATTAATATTTTTTTTAACATTTTTTTTATATTGACATATATCAGGGTTTTAAAATACATAGATATTTTATTCCCACTATAACGTTTTATCACTTTAACCATTTTTAGAATAAGATATATTCTATATTAGTATAGGTTGAGATCTACAATTGAAAAAAAAAGGTTGATTACATTAAGACCCTCATAACCCACACTGATGTAAGACCTTGTAATATCAAGGATATAACAAATTTCAAAAATATAAAAATTAACATTATAACTTTAGAAAAAATAGCCTTGCATAAGAACATTGTGTTTTCTACAATTCCACAAATCTTTTAAATGAAATTCAATTATTTAAGTACTCAACACCTACACTAATAGAATCATGTGCATTATATTTTGCATGAAAAATAACATATCACTATAATAATAACTCAAATTTGACATAGTCATACAAAAATACCATAAATACAAAATAAATATTTAGAAAGATAATTAAATTTCCTATCTTTTATGATTTTACGCCATATTAAAATCCATTGTAAAATAACCTTGAATCATCAGTCCAATTTAATAGGTTGATGTTTTTCCAGTTTTTCATTGCCAACAACCTCTCATGAGACCATCATTAGCTTGTGCCCACCCTCAATTCTAGCGCATACACAATTTTGTTCCCATTTTTTAATTTTCTATTCCTAGTGTATTTGGTTTTTCACCCCCCCATTACAATGGTGCTAGTCTTTGGTGCCCTTATAGCTTTAGTTTTTTTTTTTTTACTTGTATTAATAATGGTGTAGAAATACTCTTGTACTGTTCATTATTTTTGTGATAATTAAGGAATGATATAATTGGTATTCATGTGTATGCAAGCTTTGAAATTAGTAAATGAATCAACCCTATTGTTGTTGGTGTAGATGATATGTGATGTAAAGGTGCCATGATATTAGACAACATCTACATATATTACTACATATCCTTCGACTACACCATATAGAAACAATGAGTCTTTCGGGCGTTGAATATTGATAAAAGTTGTGGGGTGTCTATGAGTGAGGTAGTTGGAGTAACTTTGGCATATTCCATAGATGGCATATCCTTGTCTTTGGTGTAGAAATCCACACACTTAGGCTATTAATGAGATATTATTTTGAGAGACATGATAAATCAATTTCCCAAGACAAAATGTTTGGAGAATGACAATATCCCAATTCTGGAGTGGTTTTCCAACCTTGACAATGGAATGTAACAATGAAAAATATTTCACCTTAGTTGAATCTCAACATATGATAAACCTAGAAAGAAGTACTAACAATATTAGAGAAAGAAAAACTTAAAATTTCTTTAATGATGTCAAATCCAAACCTACTAAGTTACTACTTATGACACTACAATTTTCATGAGCAAATGTGTATAAGATTAGATATTCGAGAACTTTATATGTAAAAAATATTAAAGAAGGATTTTTTTTTTTGGTATATCTATATGTGTGTGTGTGTGGAGTAGGTTTAAATGTTGAATACTTCAAAATTTATAAATAGAAAATAATAAGGGATTTTTTTTTGTATTTTTTTGAATATTTGCCTTATGCAATTTTTGAAAACATAAAACTTTATAATTATTTGATGTACTCTAATATAACTAAAGAAACAATTAGCATCCCCTTAAAATAAAGAAATATATAAAAATATACTATAAAATAATATATAAAGCACGAGAGTATAATATATAATATATAATTTGTAATTTTTATTTATTTAAAATTTTATATATTAATTTATTGATTTTGGTTAAAAATATTATGAGTTTTATGATTATTTGATGTCCAAAATAGTTGAAGACTGTCACTTATATTAATACCTTTCTTATAATTGAAATTTGTAATTTTGTTTGCTTTAAAATTTTGTGTATTTAAATGCCTTTTCTCTTTTTTTACTATAATTTATATTTTGAAAATTAAAATATGAAACTCAAAATGTGGATTTTAAATGTGTTGATAAATGTTATTTTATAGATTTATTACATGAGATAATAAACAAATTAGTTAGTGATCGAAAATAAAAGAAATTAATAAATGTGATTTTTAAAGTAATAAACAGTGATAATAAAACTTTAATAATGATAATAAATGAATTTGGTTTATTAATATTTTATAATAAATAAATATACAGAATTACATTTTGTAAATGCATTTAAGAATATTCAATAGAGAGGCACTGCCTATCTTCAACAAAATTATGTTTAGGGACATATGTGATCAAAACATTGATACCTTGTGTCCACACAAGGAGGTATCAATGGTTGTAAATATATTGAATAAGAGTTGTATATATTAATCTGGCACTTTGTGAGTGTAGATAAAATGTCAAAAAAGAAACTATGAATATTTACAGATGACATATATATGAAGTATATTCTTCTTGTGAGATCAACAGATATTAAATTTATACAGCGATATCCATAAATGGCCGATGGTAAAATTGGTAGTGTTCACCATCATGCTGTTCCTGGATCAACCAGTTGTCCGAATCCCTGTTCACAACCTCTTTGGATAGCCTATCAGCAGTTGCGTTTCGCTCCTTGTAAATATGATGGAATGTAAAAGAGTCAAATAATGTAATCAATCTCAGTGCCTTGTCTAGAATATGACTCAAAGTATAAGCATTGCATCTAGAAGATTTATTTAGCCAATCACAAACAACTTTTGAATCCCCAAATATTTGTAGATCTCTACAGTTTTTCTCCAATGCAAATTGAATGAGGAATTTTGCTGCAGATAATTCAGCATAGTTATTAGTGCCTATGCTGAATCCCATAATAATACTGTATGAGTGATGTGCATTAATATGAAGGATGGCGCCCTCGCCACACCCATTCTCCTATGCAGCATCGTCAAAGTAAGCCCACGACCTCTGATAATCAATCATCTCAGGTATAATGCTGCGCGATCGAGGGGGTGGTGCATCTTCGGGGATGAGGGAGTAATCAGCCAGCATGCGGGCAATAATGGAAGGCCAGTGAGGGGAGTCATTCCAGAAGGTGAGTCTGTTCTAGGCGATCCAAAGGGCCCAATAGATAAGAAGAGGGATATTATGTAGCCTGGTAGGGGAGGCAGAGGTGCACCAGTTCATCCATGCCTCAAGGATAGATGCACCCTCCCAAGTATTGTGAGGAGAAGCCGAATGTAAAATATTATTCCATGTTGGAAATAATACTGAGAGGGGGGGTGAATCAATATTATCAGGTCAATGATTTTTCATTTCACAAACATATTTGTATACACTACTTCAGCTAGTAAATACCGTGTATGTACGCAACTTCAGTTAAGGAAACAAGCGTATATGAGCAGAATTGTAATTTAAATTATTCTTCAGATGTTGATCATTAATTTGTGCATCAAACCATATGAACAATAACCAGGAACGGTAAAACAGAATATGAAATCACACATAAGAACACAAGATATAAGGTGGAAACCCAATGTGGGTGAAAACCACCTGCTACAATTCGTCTCTATCTTCTTTCAATTAGAAACTTCTTTTACAATGTTTCTGTACTGGTACAGTCTTATACCAGTATGCAGGCTGCTACCTGCAGAAGGCTACAACCTTCTCTTGTTCTCCAGCTTCTCCTGAAAGGGAGCTACAACTCCCTTAGCTCTTGTACTAGCTGAGGTACTAGTACGTAGGTGCTGACCTACAAAAGGATACAACCTTCTCTTTTCTTCCAGGGACCTCGTTTCATAATTTTTCAGACTGGATCCATGTATATCAATCAAACATCAAGTATATCTGCATTAACCAACCTCCTTTGCACAAACAAATACTGAATCAACCAATAACTTCTTAGAATGTTGTAACCAGAAAATAGTACCAGTAACCAAACACCAATCCTGAACCCAGAATACTGCAGCAATAAACAGAAGCAGCTAAAACATATTTCATGAGATATACGCTACTTCAATATATGGAACCTGCATGCATATGCTTCTGTATCAAGGCCATCCAGCATATACGCTGTTTTACGTTAGAAAACCAGCGTGTATACGCGCCTCTGCTGCGCTGAACCTGCGTACAGATCTATAAAAGATAATTTATCTTTTTACTTATTCAGACATTAGATATATCCAGATTATCTTATTTATAGATCACGTCATGCGTCAAATATAATAGATCAAAGATTTCACAAAGATACTTCTCTTCAAGTTACCTTAAGATCTTGACCCATCAATAGAACTTATCCTTCTCCTTGCGCTTAGGTTCCTCCTTGATTCAGATCTAGTTATGCACCATAACCCAATGAAAATATTCTTAATCTCGCTCTTCATAAGATATTCAATGCTTTAGTTCATTGCTTGCCAAATGATCTCCTTCCCTTTTTATAGACTTAGGCCTTACTCACATCATGGTCCAAAACCATAGTGATCCAATACTAGGGACTCAATACCTGGGTTAAACACTTTGGATGCAATACCAAGGACCAACACCATAGGTTGAAATATGACAGACTAAATACCATGGACCAACCATAAGCTTTCCCACATGTACGCGCTTTTCTTTGTATGAAAATGCGTGCATATGTATACGTGCCTTTTGATCGGTACACCCGCGTGTATATGTGATTTTGTTAAGATGAACCTATGTATACCTCATTTTGTTTCATTCTGAGAGCCTAAACTATGATCTGCCCTTTGAGTGAGTTGCCATCAAGGACAACACTTGTGCCATAGTGCCAAACCTGTGCCAAAATGCCAACAATCTCCCCCTTTGGGCTTGATGGCAACCCCAAGTCACTCAAAAACATTCTCCCCCTTTGACATCAAGGGCAAAGGGTTATGCTCCCCCTGAATACATGCTGAATCCTCTACTGTGCTGTGCTGTCCAAGCTCCTCTTGACTGTAGGCAAGGTCTACAAGAAGATGATATACACAAGAAACATGACTTTATACATTATAAAATACCTTCCTATCACCAAAGACTCATACATACATCCATCTCCCAACCAAGTGAGGATATACCAGAATTGACTCATCCACCCAACCAAGTGGGGATACACCAGAAGTTTACACATGAAAAATAAGAACATTACATCATTCATCCCAGGCATAGTGGGGAAACCAAAATAGGTCGTTACATGACCTTGATAATAAAAGATATACATGACATAGATATGAAATATCTATGACAATTCTATGAAAGTTATCAACAGCGTCAGTCAATCATCAATCAGATCAACAACCATAATCTCCCTCTCCACCTGAAACAAAAACAGCTGTGAATGTAAACCAAGATCTTCTAAGATAATGCCAACAATGCATTATTAGAAGAATATATGCTCCCCCTAAACCTGAGCTAGATAGTCTCTGCCAGACCCATATCAGACTCTTTCCAACCTGAGTCTGACCACACTGCTTTCCTTCAAACAATCATATACGCGACTGTATTCACATAAACCAGTGTATGTACGTGGATCCTCCTCATTAAACTCACATACAACCACTTTTCTCTGGAACAGAAAAGTTTCAACAACAATATGATGCATCAACTACTCCCAACTTCTGTCTGAGGTATTCAAATGTCTCCCTGGGCAGTGGTTTGGTGGGTATATCAGCAACTTGTTCCTTAGAGGGAACATACTCCAACTTGACCTTTTGTTCAAGCACTTGTTCTTGGAGAAAATGATATTTGATAGGTATGTGCTTGGTCTTTGAATGCATGACTGGATTTTTTGAAATGCTGATTGCACTTGTATTATCACATAGAATGGGGATAGGTGGAGTACAAGTGATTTGCATATCTTGTAATGTTTGCATCATCCAGAGGAGTTGTGTGCAGCAAGATGCAGTAGTTACATATTCTGCTTCAACTGTAGATAATGCAATTGAACTCTGTTTCTTGCTGAACCAAGATACTAACCTAGGACCCATGAAGAATGCATCACCACTAGTGTTTTTTCTGTCATCCACACTTCTTGCCCAATGTACATTTGTATATGCATGAAGTGTGAGATTTGTACTTCTAGGATACCATAAGCCATAGTTGTGAGTTCCTTGAAGATACTTAAAAATTCTCTTAACTGCCTGAAGATGAGTTTCCTTTGGATTTGCTTGAAACCTTCCAGCTATTCCCACTGCATGCATAATATTTGGTCGGGTACCTGTTAGATAGAGTAGACTACCAATCATGGATCTATAGGTTGGTTGATGCACTGCTGCTGATTCATCATTTGCATTAAGGCTGCATCCTGTTACCATAGGGGTACATACTGGTTTCGAATCCTCCATCCCACATTTCTTCAAGATCTACTTGAGATACTTGGTTTGTGATAGAAAAATGCCGTCTTTTTTTTGTTGGACTTGTAAACCAAGAAAATATGTAAGCTCACCAAGCATGGACATTTAAAACTCTTTTTGCATTACCAAGGCAAAATTTTGATTCATGTCTTCTTCATTGCTTCCAAATATGATATCATCAACATACACAACAAGTATTAGCAACTTATCATTGTCAACTTTTATATATAGATTGCTATCTGTGGAACCTTTTGTAAAACCTTGTTGATGGAGGTACTTATCCAAGCGATAATACCAAGCCCTTGGAGCTTGTTTAAGGCCATAGAGAGCTTTTTTGAGTCTGCATACAAGCTTTGGATCATTTCCAAGGATAAACCCATCTGGTTGCTCAATATACACTTCTTCATCCAAGTCTCCATTTAGAAAAGTAGACTTCACGTCCATTTGAAATACTTTGAACTTCTGAAAGCTAGAAAGAGCAAGGAACATCCTTATGGCCTCAAGTTTGGCAACTGGTGCAAAATTTTCTTCAAAGTCTATGCCTTCCTGTTGAGCATACCCTTTACAAACAAGTTTGGCCTTGTTCCTAATCACATCTCCATTTTCATTTAGCTTATTTTTGAATATCCATTTTGTTCCTATGACATTCTTATCTTTTGGTCTAGAAACTAACTCCCAAGTGTTATTCTTTTTAATCTGCTCAAGTTCTTCCTCCATGGCCTTTACCCAGCATTCACCTTTGCATGCCTCTCTTACATTTTGTGGTTCAGTGGAGGAGAGTAATGCTAGATAACTTGAAGCTTCTGAAATGGTTCTTCTTGTTTGTACACCTGCCTCCTTTTGCCCCAAAATTTGAGTTTCTGGATGATTCTTCTGAACGTACATGGATGGAGTCTTTTCTTCTATCCTTATCTGTTCTTCTGGTGCCTCATGGGTTTCTTCTTCATCATGAGTCTGATTTGTTGTAGAAGGATAGTCCTCATCATCTTCGAACTCTTCAAATTTTACTTGCCTTAGAATGTTTCCTTCTTCATCAACCACTACATCAATACTTTCAACAATTTTTCCAAGTCTTTTATTGTAACACTTATATGATTTGCTGTGGGGAGAGTAACCAAGGAGAACGCCTTCATCTGCTCTAGATTCAAACTTGCCAAGGTTTTCATCAGTCTTTTTGATGTAGCATTTGCTCCCAAAATTTTTGAAGTATTTTACCGTGGGAGTCTTACCATACCAAAGTTCATGAGGAGTCTAAGTGCTATTTACCTGGACGTTTGTCTTGTTGAGAATAGTGACTGCAGCAAATGCGGCTTCACCCCAGAAGGTTGCGGGAGTTCCAGACTCATCAAGCATATCACGAGCCATTTGTTGAACTGTTCTGTTCATCCTTTCCACTACTCCATTTTGCTGAGGAGTCCTTGTAGTAGAGAATTCCCTTCTTATTCCATGTTCTTCAAAAAAATTGAAAAAACCATTCGAGGTAAATTCCCCACCTCTATCAGACCTGAGGCATTTGATTCTGCGATCTGGTTCGTTTTCAAATAAGGCTTTGAATGCTTTGAAATTTTCGAAAGCTTCGTCTTTGTGCTTCATAAGTCCTAAAAAACACATCCCGGAAAAGTCGTCAATGAACAATATAAAGTATTCTTCTCCTCGAGGTGACCTTTTCCTAGATGGTCCACATACATCAGTATGGACAAGTTCAAGTGGCCTGCTTATTGATCCTTCCTTCTCAAGAAAATTAGTTTTGGTTTGCTTACCAAACTGACATGATTTTCATATTGTATTGTCTAGAATTTTGATGTCAGGGAGATCACGAACCGCTTGATATTTGCATGCTTTTCTTATTTGAGAGAAGCTTAGATGCCCCAATCTTCTATGCCATAGCCAGTGTTCATCATTCTTGCTAAGATAGCATTGCTGTTGTCATCCCTTGAGTATGTATAAATTATTTTGAGTTCTTATGCCTTTGATCACTGTTTCTCTTGTATCAAGCTCATGAACAATACATCCATTTGATCGAAATATTACCTCATTTCCTTGGTCACACATTTGATTGACACTTAATAGATTATGCTTTAAGCCATCAACATACATAAAATTCCCAGATTTGACCTTTTCTTTCAAAAGAACTGAACCTTTACCTTTTATGAATGTAGGGGTGTTATTTCCAAATGAGACCTTCTTTTCCTTTTCTAAGGTGCTATATGATTGAAGTTTTTATATATCACCTGTCGTATGTTTCGAGCATCCACTGTCGATGTACCATTGATTTTCCTGTCCTTCCACATATAAGGCTATACCACATCTTTCTGGTTGCGGTTCTTTCTTCCTCCATGTTTTGGGGCTCAATGAAGCTTGCTCCTTTTGAGTTGGTTGCCAAAACCTACTCTTGCATTCAGAATCTTCATGACCAAAGTTGTTACAGATAGAACATTCTATTTCATTTTCAAGAGTAGAAAAGTTGTTGTAGGTTCTTTTCATGATTCCAGTCACACTCCTTTGATTTCGTGCTTCTCTGGTCATGATGGTCTTGTAGGCAACAGATTGAGCTGCTTTATGTCCAAAGTTATGACAATAGAAACATTGGTCATTGAAGAAATTCCTGCGATCATCAAACCTTCCATTGTAATAGCCATTCATTCTTGCGGTAAATTGAGAATGATTTACCTGTGGTTGGTTGTAGCTTTTGTTCACCTTGAAGTAAATTGCCCTCAATTTACTTGGTGATTTCTGTTCATTCTTGAAGTAAATTGTCCCTAATTTACCTGGTGATCTCCATTGGGCCTCTGATGTTGATTGTCAACCTGTTCACTTTTCCTTGCAGCTTCAAGATAACTTTTGGAGGTAGATGGCTTTTGTGCTTGAGATGTTTCTTTAGTATACCCAAGACCTGTCTTGATTAGAGGAGAACGCTGCACTTTGATAATCTCATCTAAAGTTTCATATCCTTTAGCAAATCTAAGATTAAGAGCTTTCGTTTTCTCAATGTCCTTTCTAAGTCCCACAATTCCACATTCTAACTTTTCATTGTGTTTCTCCATTTCAGCAAGTTGGAATGTCAGAGTATCTATAATCATATTTTTCTCTTCTAAGCAAATTTTTAGTTTATAAATTTCTTCATAAAGACTTTCTTCATCTATAGCATCCAAGAAATCATAATCTTCAAAAGCCATCAAAAGTATATAATCATTACCTTGTTCATCTTCATCGCTATTTGAAAGTCCATCACTGTCTTCATGTGTGTAATAGATCTTCTTACATACATTCTGTTTTCTTTTCCATATAACTGGTTCCTTACCTTTTTCAAGCTTATCTTTATGAGGACACTTGGCAGCATAGTGACCGACTCTTCCACAAGAAAAACATTTAAAAGGTAGCTTACCTCTGAATCTTCCAGAAACCCATTGAAGGTTCTTGAAAAAATTTGATTCTTCCTCTTCTTCCGACATATGTCCTAAGTCATTGTAATCTCCTTTTCCTGAGGCTTTGAATGCGGCTTCTCTCTTGTCTGATGGTCCCCCTTTTCTCATTTCGTAAGCGGTTAGGATTCCGTGTAGCTGTGACATGGTAAAGCTCTGTAGATTTTGTTTTTCTTCTATGGCAGAAACTTTTGATTCAAACTTAGAAGACAAAGATCTTAGAACCTTTTCAACCAAAACAACTTCTTTTATTTCTTCACCCAAAATTTTCATACAATTAACAATCTCATCTATACGTAGGAAATAGTTATCCACACTTTCATCATTGTACATTCTAATATTTTCATATTGAATTCTGAGAGTTTGTAGCTTTGCTCGTTTTACCTGTTCATCTCCTTCATAGCTCAGAACGATCTTGTCCCATATTTATTTTGTGGTTTTGAGCTGCATAACCTTGATGAATTTTGATTGATATAGGCTCCCTAGTAGAGTATTGACAGCCTTTGCATTTGTTTCATACTGCTTTTTACCAGTCGTATTTTTAGGAGTTGCTGATGGAAAAGTGTATCCTGTTTCCACAATATCCCAAACTTCTGCACCAAGAGATTGAAGATAGGCTGTGATTCTTACCTTCCAATAGACGAAGTTGCTTCCATCAAAAATTGGTGGCCTGATTGATGCTTCTTTTTTATAGTTGCTCATGATGATAGATCTTCCTTCAAGCGATCAAGCTTCTTCTGAAGGACCTGCTCTGATACCAATTGTTGGAAATAATACTAAGAGGAGGAGGGGGGGGGGGGTGAATCAATATTATCAGGTCAATTATTTTTCATTTCACAAACATATTTGTATACACTACTTCAGCTATTAAATACTGCGTATGTACGCAACTTCAGTTAAGCAAACAAGCATATATGAGTAGACCTATAACTTAAATTATTCTTCAGATGTTGATCATTAATTTGTGCATCAAACCATATGAACGGTAACCAGGAAAAGTAAAACAAAATAGGCAATCACACATAAGAACACAAGATATAAGGTGGAAACCCAATGTGGGTGAAAACCACCTGCTGCAATTCATCTCTATCTTCTTTCAATTAGAAACTTCTTTTACAATGTTTCTGTAATGGTGCAGTCTTATACCAGTACACAGGCTGCTACCTGCAGAAGGCTACAACCTTCTCTCATTCTCTAGCTTCTCCTGGAAGGGAGATACAACCCCCTTAGCTCTTGTACTAGCTGAGGTACTAGTACGTAGGTGCTGACCTACAGAAGGCTACAACCTTCTCTTTTCTTCCAGGGACCTTGTTTCATAAATTTTCAGACTGGATCCATGTATATCAATCAAACATCAAGTATATCTGCATTAACCAACCTCCTTTGTACAAAAAAATACTGAATCAACCAATAACTTCTTAGAATGCTGTAACCAGAAAACAGTACCAGTAACCAAACACCAATCCTGAACCCAGAATACTGCAGCAATAAACAGAAGTAGCTAAAACATATTTCATGAGATATACGCTACTTCAATATATGGAACCTGCATGCATACGCTTCTGTATCAAGGCCATCCAGCGTATACACTATTTTATGTTAGCAAACCAGCGTGTATACGCGCCTCTGCTGTGCTGAACCTGCGTACAGATCTATAAAAGATAATTTATCTTTTTACTTATTCAGACATTAGATATATCCAGACTATCTTATTTATAGATCACATCATGCGTCAAATATAACTGATCAAAGATTTCACAAAGATACTTCTCTTCAAACTGCCTTAAGATCTTGACCCATCAATAGAACTTATCCTTCTCCTTGCACTCAGGTTCCTCCTTGATTTAGATATAGTTATGCACCATAACCCAATGACAGTATTCTCAATCTCGCTCTTCATAAGATATTCAATGCTTTAGTTCATCGCTTGCCAAATGATCTCCTTCCCTTTTTATAGACTTAGGCCTTACTCACACCATGGTCCAAAACCATAGAGATCCAATAATAGGGACTCAATACCTGGGTTCAACACTTTGGATGCAATACCAAGGACCAACACCATAGGTTGAAATATGACGGACTAAATACCATGGACCAGCCACAGGCTTTCCCACATGTACGCACTTTTCTTTGTATGAAAGTGCGTGCATACGTATACGCGCCTTTTGATCGGTACACCCGCATGTATGCACGATTTTGTTAAGATGAACCTGTGTATACCTCATTTTCTTTCATTCTGAGAGCCTGAACTGTGATATGCCCTTTGAGTGAGTTTCCATCAAGGACAACACCTGTGCCATAGTGCCAAACCAGTGCCAAAATGCCAACATTCCAGAGATTCTTTACTGCAGAACATTCCAAAAATAAATGTGAGACAGATTCATTGCAACATTTACAGAGACAACACCAGAAAGGGCAGTGTTGTGATCACTTGAGGAGGTTGTCTCTCATGGGTGTTTTATTTCTTAGAATGGTCCACATGAGCAGCCTACTTCTTGGTGGGGCTTTGAGCTTCCAGAGACTTTTCCACCAAGCTTCGGGTGTATGCGGTCTGCGTTCTTCGGTCAAAACAAGATATCCTTCATTAGAAGTATATCTCCTAGATTTGGAGAAAGCCCAGATAATCTCATCTTCTCCTTCAGTTATTCAGATGTGAGCTTCAGTAAGAGCCCAAATATAGTCGTTCCAATACTGAATCCATTGATTTGAAATTTTCAACCCGTGGGCCAATTTCCAAGCCTATTAGAGGAAGGTAGTATGGTCGGCATCGCAATGTGGTTCAGATGGGATATTTGCTGCATGATGATGATTTATGAGATCATTTGGTAGCCTATTTATATTCCCATAGCCAATCCAAGGGTCAATGCCCACCCTTACTGCCAAACCTGATTGAATTTTCTAGGTAAGACCAGCTCTGATGGGATCCAGTGCTTTAATCACAACCTTCCATATGATTGATATCCCTGTAGTGAGTCTTTGGGGCCTTCTGATCCAGTCCATAATCTGTAATGGGGCAATGTATTTAGAGATAGTCACCTTAGTCTAGAGACTGGATGAATTAATGATCTTCCATCTAAGTTTTGCAGCCAGAGTAGAGGAGAAGTCCTCTAGCTTCTTAATGCCCCAACCCCCCCATTTTTTTGGTAGATTTAGAGCATCCCATTTTACCCAGGTGAAAATATTTCTCGAATTAATGCTGTTATAAAGGAATTTGCAGCAAAGAGCTTGTATCCTAGCTAGGATGCCTCTAGGGATCTAAGCCAGTGACATCCAGTAGACTGGAGTGGCCTCCAGAACACTTTTTATGAGCGTAAGTCTGCCAGCCCTAGAAAGATATTTGAAGTACCAGGTGTTAAGTCTCTTCTCCATTTTAGCAATGAGCCAAGTCCAATCATCAATTCTATAACCCAAGGGTTTTAGCTTGTATCCCAGGTATTTTAGACCCTCCTCCAGTCTTAGGGGGGTAAAATGAAATCTTTGCAATGCAAAATGGGTCTCATGTTGTGTGCATCCTGCTGTTGTCAGAGTAGATTTTGAATCATTGATAGTCATCCTGGTAGCCACTTGAAATAATGAGAAAGTAGCTTTCATGATTGAGAAATCCCCAATGTCTCCATTTAGAAAAATCAAGACATCATCCACAAAAAGTAGATGTGTGAGAATACAGTCTTCAGTGATTTTAATTCCCTGTAGTCTGCCCCTTCTATGTTCTTCTTTGATAAGTCTACTGAGTCCTTCCATGACTAGGAGAAAGAGTAATGGTGATAGCAGGCAGCCCTGTCGAAGACCTCTTTCTGAATAAAAGAAGGGAGATGCACTTCCATTAACCAGGACACTGAAGGGTATGTTAGTAATGCAGCTCATGATCCATTTAATAAACATGAATGAGAATCCTAGATGAGTTAAAAAAATTCTAATATATAACTAGTTTACTCTGTCGAAAGCCATTGAGAGGTCAACTTTAAGGATCATACCTTTTCATTTCTTGATATGCAGAGTGTGTAATACCTCCTGTGTAGTTCCCACTGCCTCATAAATTTGACGGTCTTGTAGGAAGGAAAATTGTTCAGGTGAAATATGATTGGATAGTATGGGCCTCATCCGATTTGCAATAATCTTCACTATGATCTTGTATATGCAGTTACACAGTGAAATAGGCCAATATTCATCATATGAGGTTGGGTTATCTGATTTGGGGATGAGCATAATAAAAGTAGAGGTGAGAGAAGTAGCCAGCTTGCCATTTATCCTGGTATCCTCTATGACTTTTAGGAGGTTTGCGCTAAGAATCTCAAAGAAAGCCAGGAAGAACTCAATTTTCCATCCATCTGGCCTAGGGCTTCTGTCTTTTTTGAACCACTTGAGAGTGGCTTCCAACTCTCCTAGAGATACTTCATTTTTTAGTTCCCTTTCCTCCTCTTGATCCACAAATCATGGGAAGAGTTGTGCCACTTGAATAATTTCAACCATGTTTACTTCCCAAGGCACACTGTAGATTTTTTTGAAATATGAGGTTGCCAGTGATGCCAAATGCGGGAAGGTGTTGACAGAATGGCCATGACCATCCTTTAGCTACCAGATTGTGTTAATAGCCTATTGGAATATTTGTGATAGAACTTAGTATTATCATCCCCTTCCTACAACCAAATCACCCTACTTCTCAGTCTCCAGACTTCTTCGCAGTCCTTAAGAATTTTTCCTCTAGTTGTGTAAAGTGAGGAGATACTATCCTTGTGTTCATTTGATCTGTATATACCCCCATGATTATTTTCAAATGCTGCTATGTCAGCTTTGATCTGCCTTAGGGATTGCTCATCCAAGATTCTTTTATTGTGTGCCCAAATTTTGGACAGCTTCTTCAGCTCTGAGAGATTGTGCACGAAACTATTTATAATGTTCCCCCAACCCCAGGTGGGTTGGACATCCAAAAGTATTTGACCATATGAACGTAAGAGGCTTCCTTCAACCAAGCTGAGCAGAATTTATATCGACCTTTGGGTTTAGCCCAACCCCCATCTATTTCCATGTATATTGGTAGGTGATCGGAGATACCTCCTGATCCCACCCATTATCTAATATTGTAGCCATATTCCAATAAATTCTCCTTGACCAGAAAACGATCTAGTTGGCGAGCCAGGCTATCATCCCCTATCCTATTGTTCCTCCACGTTGCTTGGATCTTTGCAGAGGGGATTTCTATCAGATGGCAGGATTCTAAAGTAGTTTCAAAGTATTCCGAAAGAGGATCTCTTTGTGCTCGATGACCCCAAGATTCAGAGTGGCCGATTGAGAAGTTAAGATCTCCACCAAAAATGATATTTTCCATTTGTAAAATGTCAGATCCCAGTAATTTGTCCCATAAATCGAGCCTGTGGTGACACAACCCATAAATGTTGAAGATTCAAAAATCCATACCTATATCTGTTGAGTGCATATATGCTCCGATGTGCCTAGACCCTCCCCAGCAGTTGAGTAGTTTTATGGAGCGGGAATTGTATCCCATTGCTATACCCCCAGATCTGCCATGGGCATCAAGACAAGTAAACGCCCATCCAGGTAGCATTGTTCCAAGGGTGTGAGATATGGCATCAGTAGGTCCAAGAGTTTCCTGTAAGAATATGATATCTAAAGGGTTGGCCACAAGTAACCAGTGAAGTGCTAATTTTTTATCGGGCCTAGCTAGCCCTCTACAGTTAAATGAGACAATCTTCATGGGGGGGGCACTATGGGGGCATCTCTTTCTCTAAGTACCCCAAGGATGGTAGCCTATCTACCAGATGCAATCTCATCTCCAACCAGGCTTTGTGCTTTCGTAAGAGAGGAAGGTCGACCACGCGGGATCTTAAGCGGAAGAGGGGAGGGGACGAGGTCGAGCCCAACATGGTCCGATTCCTGATGCTCAGTCTTAGATCAGGTTAGATACCCAGTGGAGGGGAGACCAGAGACATGCAAGTGGAGGAAGCGAAAGTGATGCAGAAAGTGTGGGAGGGGTGGGGGAGAAAGAGGAAAGGGGGGAACCAAAAGGGATAGAGGACGAGAGGAGGGAAGCTGGTCTCAAACCAATGCCAAGGGATAAAATAATAAAATCAAGAACATAAGAGCTTAAATGTGAGGAAACAGATGTGGAAATGTGCTTACCCAAAGTGTCCGCATCCCCGACAGCCACCTTGGATCTAGTGTGTGGAGGAGAAGGTGGTCTATGTGGAGGTCTGCCTCGCTTTTTCAGGATAGGCTGTGAGGGGGCCGCTTCCTTGGATGAAGGTTCTGCCTGGACTTCTAAATCAACATGTTGGGGCTGTTCCCCATGCTTTGGAAATGCATGAACCAGTAGTTCCTTTCCAGGTGCCTTCCTGTTTGCTTGCCCATTGAGAGGGCAGTCCTTGAATAAGAGTCTGTCTCCTGGTGGAATTCCTCCACTGAATGTTGATATGCTCCAGCAGATCGTCTGTAGTATCCATATGCACCAATATCCTTGCGTATGCCATCCGCCCAGTGGTCTGCTAGGATTTATCAAATGTTAAGAAGGTACCTATGGCATTTCCAATGTGCCTAAAAGCATCCTCCATCCAGAAATGTAACAGTAAACCAGGGAGGTGGACCCAGAGGGGGTCAACATCCACCCATTCTTGTTCTAGATCAAATAGGGGAGTCCATCTTTGTAGAAGAACCGACACCTAATCAATATGCCATATCGTGGAGAGCACCCAATTGGTGTGTTCCAACCTATCAAAACGTAGAGCAAACCAACCTTTTACAAAGGTTTTTACGAAAGGAGGTTCATTCAGGTGATGGCCTCAAACCTCAGATGCCCATTGTTGTAGCCTCTCTACACTGTAATGTCTGCCTTGGACTCGACCCACTAAAACCTTCTCAACTGTATCCATGGAGCCAAGTAGCTACGTGTCCTCAGTCAGTCTGAGGAAGACCTCGTAGACTTTTATCTTGAGGCACTTCTTCTTCTTAGATGCCCTTGTTCTCTCTGCTTTGGTGTGCTATTGCGTTGTCATCGAGTGTGAGGGAACCCTAGATCCAGGCGGAGCCATCAATGGCACAGAGGTAAAAATGCCAGAAATGGAGGAAATGCCTGTGAGGTTACCTAGTGGAGGGGCGGACGATGTTGGTGGAGAAATTAGGGTGGACATAAGAGTTTTTTAAGCTGAGAGGTGGTCGATCGAAGGGTTGCATGAATCAGTTAATGGCAGATTCGAAACTAGGACCTCCGAGAGGGTTTGATCGCTAGGGTTTGGTGGAGGGTCCATGAAACTGAGTGAGGAAGGCAATAAGGGCTGGGAGATGAGGTCTGGCAGAGACAGGGAATCTTCCAGGAGGGTTACATAGGAGACCTTGGTGCTGGAGATGGAGGTCAAAGAGTCGAAAACTTCGGAAAGTTTGTTGTCAAAGGAAAAAAAAAACTAGCCAGAGAAGAATGTGGTTGTGTCTAGATAGGCACGTCCTCCAATGGGTCCACCGAATAATCTATTAATTCTTCCATAACTGTCACAACTGATTTGCGCTAGCTGCCTACAAGGGTGATGGGGCTCCTGTAATTGTAACAACAATAATGGTGGGCGTAATACAACTTAGCTAAAAAAAACCCTTCAGCAAGAAAATATCGCATGTGATCGTGCCTGTCAGAGAAGCTGGGGTGGGTTACGGGCTGTGCAGTGTAAGCGGGTACGTTACGGTGGGAGAAGCTAGAACCGTAATGAATCTTTTGAGCTTGACCGCAGATGGTCCCGACCCTAAAATAAAGAATTATTAATATTATTAAAAATAAATTATAAATTTGTTTTTTTAATATTTATTTTTTAATATTACAGAATATAAATTTTACATTTTCAAAACAAACATTTTAACCTGTTCCCATTAAAATAATAGTATTTTGGTGCGACGATTTAGTCTTACCTTTCCAGAGTGTCTCACTACCGTTGTTTTCACAGGGTGTTTCTGAACACATGATTTTGTAGGGGAGAAGGATATTTTGACCTTCAATTTTGATTTTTCGTACTAGAATGGGGTTGAGATTCGTTCATTGAAAGCAACTTCTTGCTCAAATGGGTGTTCCAAAAGTTCTTGATTTCAATGTCTGTGCGCCTTGGCATTCGTCCTGCTTTCCATGAACACATGCATGCATCAATTCATATAGTGATCTACATCTCACTTGTCACCAATAATTCATCCATTGATGTGGTGATCTACATCACACTTACTGCTAATGATTCAAGACTCAACATGGGAAATCAATGAAGAGTGCATGAATAAAGTGTTCAGTGATTCTCCTCATGTTACTAACTAGACAGACTTGTCATGTTTAGCTACTCTAGAATATTGACGTGACTGATATGACAATTAGAAATCTAATTATCTGAAACTATTAAGATTTTTTAACAACATAAATAGATTTCAATTTTTTGTATATAGATATCTAAATTTTTTAAGTTGAATTCTATTCAAATTTTAAAGCATAATTTACTGTGATTCAATTCAAGTTCCAACACAAATATTTTTAGAAAATCATGAATGTCTGGTTAATTTTTTTTTTGAAAAATTGCCTCGTCTGACAATACTTTGTTACATGATATCTCAAATTGTATTTGCAATTTGTTTTCATGTTCAACGGTCAGATTAGATTAAGGTTAGTCAACAATCAATTTTTGCAATTTTTTTTCATGTTCAACGGTCAGATTAGGGTTAGTTAATAGTCAATTTTGTTCAACCATCTATAATCATGTTACATATTAATTAAACACCATTGCCAATGCTTCATCAGTTTTGCTTTCTGCAAGCTTTGAAGTGATCTGCGACCTTTGAAGCAATATGTTACCATTGCAATCTCTGTTACCACTACAATTTATTATCAATCAAGCTGTTATTAATTAAAGGTGAGGAATAGCCAAGTGTAATATATTACCACTACAATTTTTGTGTAATCAATCGATCCATCCATAGAGATATGGGAGACAAGAGACATATTTATTGTGAGAAGGGTGATATGGCCCAAGTCAGGAACTCTGAAAGCCAACGTAAGTCCGGAATTTGGGCTGTTTCAATTATGGCGGTTCTCTACATTTTTGTATTTGCTCTAATGCATGTGATGAGAGCTGATTCTTACAGCTATTGCAAAGATCACTACCGAGAATTGTTACAAACTATGGAGAATTGTTATAGAGTACCTAGAATTCTGGCAGCAATTGCAAAGACTAGTGTTATAGAGCATTGCAAATACTACCAGAAATTGTTTAGAAAGCCTTCAATGAAGTCTATTTTTGAGATTGATCGAATCAAAGAATCATTCACGGTAAGTCTAAGTAAACTTTTGGACGTGGGACTTATTTTCGTATTTCGTTCTGGATTAATTCAGTATTTCAGATATGTTAGAGGATGTTTAAAGGTTGATCCTTATGAAAGTGTGAGGAACATTATAAGCTCTAGATTTGTGGTTACTTTGAAAGCTTTTCTGCATGGATCTCCTCGGTAGTGTTAACTAATCCTTCAGGATTGTTATTGTATATTATATAATATGTAATTAGTTTTACATTCAAATTTTATGGTTAATAAATTACTGAGACACCACTGTCTTGTACATATATTTCACATGTATAAAAAAGTAATTTTATCATTAATATGATGCTCTTTCCTTGTGCTCTTTCATTGTGGAGTTTATTTGGGCTTGTACAGTGGTATCAGAGCCCTGGTTGAGTTGTTCCTAAACTCCATGTATTTGAAGTCTATGGTAAAGGAGACGCGGAGCGTGAAGACTGTGAAAATAGAGTGCAACAAAAGGTTTATCCAGAGTGAAGCAGAAGGTTAATCCAGTGGAGCAATGTAGTGTGATGCCCAAGATATTGACTCTCTGTAAGTTTCATATCTTTCAGTCATAATGAAAGACGATTGGAGAAATTGAGTGGCATAATTTTTTTTAGTATTTACATTTACTGCATTAAAGAAGAGTTTAATCACGATATTTTCATTTACCACGGTAAACATAAGTTTAATGACAGTAAAATTTTTGAAGGATAATAAGATACATTTATTGCAAACTGGAGTTGTTTGAAGGATACAAAGTTTGAATGATACAAGGTTTTTTTACAGAAAGATTTATGGAGAATACAAATTTTTTTTCTGAAGAATACAATTTTTTTTACTGAAAAGGATACAAAGTTTGAATAATACAAGTCTTTTACAAAAATATTTATGAAGAATACAAAAGTTTTTACTGAATTTTTTTACTAAAGTATTTGTGAAGGATACTTAAAATGAATTATATATTTTGGTGGCTGAAATTTTAATTGAAGAGTGGTGAATTTTCTGGCGAGGATATATATTTTTTGTGGCTGAAATTTTAATTGAAGAGTGGTCAATTTTCTAGCGAGGATGTATATTTTTGGTGGTTTGAATTAAATTTTTAATTAAAGAGTGGTCAATTTTCTGGTGACTTGAAATACATATTTTTTTAAGAGACCATTAAGATTTGAACCTAGCTCTTTGCTAGGCTATTTTTGAAACTTACCACTAAACCACAAAGCCAACTTTGTTAAAACAAGAGGAGAAACAAATTTATATATTTTTAGAAGTATTGCATATATTTTGAATTTGAAAGGATTTGAAGAATATTTGGCTACATAACAATTATGACTTCAATAGTTTCCATAGTTGGAGTTGTTCTTAATGGAAAGGAAAATTATCAAGAGTGGTTTATAAATCTTAAAAGTGCCCTTGTTTTTAACGATTTGTGGGAAGTTATTCAAGGCAAGAAGGATAGTGATGGAAAAGAAATTGCAGCAGAGCTGCTTGATAATGAGAAGCAACATGCAATTTGGGAGACAAAATACAACAAGGCATATGCATTAATAACTGCATTGGTGACATAAGAGGTAAGCAGATATATCATTTCTTGTGGTACTGCATTCGAAGCACTAAAGAAGTTAAAATAATTGTATGATTCACACTCAGAACTCGAAATTATTCAGTTATTGTTAAAGTTGTTTAATTTGGAGATGAAGGATAATGATCCTTTGAAGAGTGCCTCTGAAATAAAAGCCATTTTTCATGATATAGAAGCCATTGGAATTAAAGTAGATTTACAACTTACAACTTTTATAAAATTCCTTCACCTTGTCTATTCAAACTATTTGGAATCTCTCCAAGCTAGTGGACAACTAAAGGACATTACATTTGATAAACTAGTAAGAAAAATAGTTGAGAGAGAAAAAGCCTTTGGGAAGAAAGAGGCTCCACATAACTCTAATGTAGAAATTGTTATGAAACCAGTTCACAAAAAGATAGAAAAGATAGATCAACGCCTTAGAATTCAGCCTCTTCGAGGGGGCAACCCACTTTACATTACAAAAATGAATGATTCTTTTATGATTCAAATGACAAAACCTCCTTTCTATATATAGTAGTCTAAGGAGTCACAATATAACCCAACCAACCTAACAATAATAATATAAAGGCACAAAAATAACAATAGAGGGATTCTATGAGGCATAGTAATAACAATATGGGGACAATAGGGGCACAACAATATTAATAAGGGATACAACTACAATAGTAATGGGGTAATCACTAGTATTATAGGGACGTAACATGCCCATCTCCTTCAAAAAAGTGTTGTCTTCAACGCTTGAGTGGTTCTGGATGCTTCTGTATAAAATTCTCATCCTCCCATGTGGAATCTTCAACATATAAGTTCTTGCACTTGAAGAGATACTTCGAAATTGATCGATTTCGTAGCTGTTGAGTTCTTGTTTCTGTGTCTGCTTCTGGTTCCAATATAATTTTTCCTTCCTCGTCAAGTTCTGGCAATATTGTTCAAACTGGGAGCTTGTCACCTATAACCTTCTTTAAACATGAAACATGGAAAACTGGGTGCACTCGAGAAGCTGCAAGAAGCTCCAATTTGTATGCCATAGTACCAATCTTTTGCAACACCTTGCACAGACCATAATACTTTGGTGATAATTTATTATCCTTCTGTTGTGGCCACCAACAACCCCCCTCCTTACTTAGTATTAGCAATAAAACTAGGTAAGTGGGGACCCTTAGTAAAAAATTCAAAAAATTCAATTAAAACTCATGTATTATACTCCTTAAGAAAATATCGCATCGCGCGAAGAAGATAAGACATTTCCTTGTGAGTAGAATGACAAACCGTGAGAGTGCGATGCGAAATCCATCGCATCGCATGCATTAAGAAACGCTCACAAACGAAAACTTTAAGAAATTGCCGATGGCTGATATGTGATATCGCATATCGCAACATCGCAAAAACGACACATAACTATTTAACGAATTGTAACAATCTGCGATCTTGCGATAACGCGATACTGCGATCGGCGATCTTGCGATCGCGCGAAACAACAATCTGCGATTCTGCAATAAACGTGATCGGTTAACCCTGCGATAACACATCTTGATAAAAATGCGATAACGCGATAACGCGATGATGCGATGTTGCGATGCGAATCGCAGAGATCGTCCATCGCGGATTTTCCTCGGCTCAACATTCAAGAAAAAATGAATACGCGCGTTAATGAAAATTAATGAATGTAAGCCAAGTGTTAATGAAAGACAGTTTTGTGTTTTTTTGAAGAGTTAGTTCACATCAGGTGGCATGTTTTGGTACATCCGTAGAGCTCCGAGATTTCTTGTCCATTATTATTATCATTACTCTCTCCTTATGTGTGAACTGCAGGAATGAAAAACATAAACAATATGAAGCAATGTGCAGGGAGTGATTAAGGAAAAAGGATAAAGCTCCAATGCTCGGAAGCAGAGAAGAAATGCCCTCATGAACAGATACCGCATGCAACAGAGTCACAAATTCCAGAGCGCTGCGGAGCTATCCATTACAGATCTATCAGTCAAAGCCATGGTTCAATGAGTAATTGAACAATGCTGATATCAACAGGTGATTTAAAACGCTCAAGGTTAGATGCTTGCAAAAGAAGTATGTTTGCAAAATTTTAAAGCTTATACCCGGTGAAGGAAAGGTGATAAAGGCGAAAAACGCACCAGAAAGGCCCTGATCAAAGAACGGAGGCAGTTTTCGATGTGCGATTAGCGCCTAGCGCTAATTGTGCATCGCTGAGAAAATTGCTCAAAAAGAAAAGTCCCTAACTGCTCAGTCATTCATAAGCCCGAAAGCGCAAGAAAGCAAAGGCAGAGGCAATTTGAGGGTTAACCAAGTGGAATTTGGGTTATTACTGAACATACACAGTAAATCCACATAGCCAGAGATGATTCTCAAGTATATCTGCTATTTTGCTGGGAAAAAATAGTGCCAGAACTTGCCATTTCTGTTTGCTTAGCGCAATCAAAAGCGGAAGACAGTCAACCGACTCTAGCCAGGCAAATATTGAATGCTCGCAACATTAAGGAGCAAATGCAGAAATAGTTAGATATTAGATTTAATTTTAGAAATAATTTTGCTTAGAAAAAGGGGGGTCATTTAAACCGTATCCTGAATATGTGTAATTAAGTTATTTAGTTAGTAGTATTTAAACCCTTTTCATGCATTTTAGAGAAGGGTCCAGAAATTTATCAAAAACTTGTCCTCAGAACATGCACTTTTGCACCCTCAGAGGAGGTTTTGGTGAATGAATGGATCAAGATTTGTTGATGTTTGCATTTGATATCTGCTACTGATGTTGCACTTCTGTACCCTTAGTAGATGTTAGAGCAAGGAGAAATAAATCATTATTGCTTGAAGCTTATGAGTAGGACCAGTCATAAATGGTACTTTTATCTCTTGACCATTTCTGCTTATATGTTAAAGTGATATACAGTTTTTAGTTGTTTATATGTTATTGCATGAATGCTTGAGTTACCATTTGGAACTTTTGTACGGTGGTAGCTATTTATTTATGTTTAATGTATGAATAGCTTATTATGCGATATGCTGTTCATAACTGTTTTGCCTAACTTTTTATGCGAAATAGTTCATTTTAATTGATTTCCTTTCTTATAATCACTGAATGATCTTTATTACCAGCTGTTATTTGAAACGTCTTTAGATCGCACAATATAAGAATTACATCCTGGGTTAGCATAGATTAGATGTGCTATTTTTATTAGATTACCATAGTATAGAATTATATTAAAGCTTGAATTAGAATAACTTAGATAGTTACTGTTAGATCAACAACATCCAATTCTACACACGCACACCCATAGATTGGGAAACTGGTCCCATTATCCCCAGTCAGACCCGCTATACCAAACGGATAAGGAGCTTCCAACCAAGGTCCGAACCGGGTAGGTTTCCCCCTTGTTGTTGACCCGATTTTCAGGGCTTCAACATATTTGGCGCTAGAAGGAGGGCCTGAACTATGAATGGAAAGTAAATCCAAATCTGAATACCATTCTGAGAGTAAATCGCCCTCATCATCTCCCCCGACTTCCCCATTACATTTAAATCCAGAGTCAGAAGTCGCTAGAGTATCAACCGCTGCTACACACCCTGATATTTCAGACCAATCTACCATCGAACCTCCTGAAGTCAAATTTCTGATTCACAAACTTCAGCGATTTTCCATCTCCCCTTAGAGGTCTGATAAATCTCAAGGCAGCGTGACTTTGTAGTACAACCCTGCTCATCCCCTGACCAGGCTAAAGAGTGAAAAGTTTGGCGTTCAGACAGCCAAATTACCTCTTCCCACCAGGAAAAGAGCAAGGAAATCACCGCAAGAGTCTGATAGTGAGACTCTTTCGTCTGCATCATCCATATCAGCTACTTCACTGTGAAGTCAACCATCCACACCTCCACTCCAGATCATTGTCCATCCGTCCAATGGAACCCCCACAACCCCTTTTCAATCATCTACGATCATAGAATCCTCATCCTCCTAGCCACAGGAATCATCTTCTGCACTTTCCTCTGTTAGGAGTTCAACAATGGCCCAGTCTCCATGGAACAACCCTGGGGCAGTCTTAATGCCTGCACCCTTGAGTCAAATACCGGCCCATCCTGAGAAATGGCTGCCCAAATTCAATCCTGAGGCAGGTATGCTAGCAAAAGAGCACATAAATAATTTCATTCTTTACATTAATCTCAATGGAGTTACTAATTAAGATGTTGTTGTTCGGCTTTTTCCCTATACACTGCAAGGGACAGCCGACTCATGGTACTTTTCATTACCCTTGGGATCCATCACAAGTTGGGATATCTTCCAAGACCAATTCCTAACAAAGTTTGGTGATGACAGATCAACGGCAACGTTAATCAATGACCTATCCAATCTTAAAGCCGAAGCTAGAGATCATATTAAGGATTTCAATTTACGGTTCAACAAAATTTTCAACAAAATTCCTACTGCTTCTCAGCCCAGCGAAGAAGTACGATGTGAATGGTATATTACCGCTCTGCCATCGAACATAGCCATCTTCATGGACAGGGCAAATAAAACAACCTTAGCTGAAAATATGAAAGAGGCGATAGCAGTAGAAAAACGAATAATAGCCCTGGAAAAGAGATCTGCGATAGAGGAACGTAAGTCCAAAAAAGTCACCTTCAAGGAAGACTCCAAGAAGAAACAAGCAAAAGATCCTTTTGATTTGGAAGGATTGCAGAAAGTTCTAAAGACCATGTCTAATGAGATGGTTGACATAAAAAAGCAAGTAGCGGAAACTTCTTCGAAAAAGCCCTACAGAGCTTTTAAAAGAGGTCCTTCAACGGATGCAAAGCCACCCAATGCCATTTCAAATGCTGAATCTGAGGAAGAGGAAGAGGAAATCGCCACTGAAGGGCAGACCGATGACAAAGAAGTTGTGGAATTACAAGGAATGTGGGATTTCATCCTCCCACAAGAGGAAGATCAAGAAGTATTTCTAGTTAGCATGCGAAGTAAAAATCAGCTTGATCCTCCCCAAACTACCCCTAAGCAAAAGAGCGCAAGCTCTGCAATGAAAGATAAAGTTGCAACAAAGAAACGACATCCAAAGCGACTCAAACTAGCCCAGTCCAAACAGATGAAACGACTCCATCAAAAACACTGATAGTGTTGGATGAAATGGAGTACAATATTATTGATGACATGAAAAAGACTAGGGATAATATCACCCTTTACGAACTGAGCAAGTTGAAACATCAACAGAAGATAATGATGAAAGAATTACATGCTGTGCCAGTTGCACCTTTCCCTATCGTTGTACTTTCTCAAGCTTCCCACAACATGGGAAGACCTCCAACGAACGCGATCAGTAAGATCGATCCAAATGACATCACCTTGATTGGAGGAAGATCAAGATCCCACACTCCCCCGTTTCTCCTCACTTATGAAATCTTCAATAAAAATGTGCAAAATTGTTTGGTAGATTCTGGTGCTTCATCGAATATTTTACCCAAATCTATATGTGCTAAATTAAATGTTCAACCACAGAAATCCGCAGTGCGCATAGTTCAGCTCGATCGATCTCAAGTCGAAGTGATCGACGAACTAAATCAGGTAACCATAAGATTGTCATGCAACCTGAAGGTATGTCAGGTTATTGACATTCTAGTTGCTGACATCCCAGAATTCTATGGCTTAATCCTTAGCAGGGATTGGTCAGAGAAACTCCAGGGATACTTCGCAACTGATTGGTCGCACATGTGGCTGCCCTACAACGGTAAACCGAATCAAATAAAAGTTGAACGAGAGCTACACCAGAAGTACATAGTAACAGAGTTAGAGGAAGAAAATGAACTGGTAGCGTACAACAGCAGTATCATTGGCAATTACTCGGTAGATTCTTTCCTCGGCAATTTCAATGCTCATGCGTCACCTTATTTAGAAAATTCAGTTTTGTCCCAAGTTGAAATTTTTTCTCGAACTGATAGTTCAAAACTTATTAATTTTTTAGATAAACCTGTAAATACATCTTTGTTTTGGAAATTATTTTTTGATGGCTCTAGATCTAACGAAGGAGCAGGAGTAGGATGCGTTCTGATTAGTCCAGAAGGAGAAAAGATCATGCTCACATGCAGACTCGAATTTGATTGCACAAACAATACATCAGAATATGAGGCTTTGGTTCAAGGCCTGTACAAGGCAATCAGGTTAGATGTCAAGTATCTTCAAGTTTTTGGAGACTCTGAGATTGTGGCTAAGCATGTACATAACACTATACATTGCTTATCAGGTCACTTAAAACACTATCAATCTTTAGTACAAGATCTGACTGAGCATTTCATAGCGTTTAATATTTCTTCAATCCCCAGACTCCAAAACGCTAGTGCATACCTTTTGGCTAACATAGCTTCTAAGCTTATTCCCTCTGAATATTTTAGTCCAGATAGATTCTCAATAGAATTAATCTTTAGACCGTCCATTCCTGACAACATCACAAATTGGAGAGTATTCAATGATGATCCAGATATCGTAAATTTCCTCACATTTGAAGGATCCTACTCCAATCAAATAATTGACGAAGACCAGCACGATCGACAATTGCAACAAAATAGCACTAATAATGCTATACCGAAGTCGGTGGTTAAGTTAGAAGACTTATACGATTTGAAAGATCGGTTTAAGAGGTCTACCAATTCAAAGCTCTACAGTTCAACCTTGAACTACGAATTAGTAAACCTAGGGACCGATACTAAACCACAAAACATTAATCTAGGCCTCAGCCTAGCCCCTGAAGAGAAACTAGCGTATATTCGTCTTTTGAGAAAATATAAAAATGTTTTTTCCTGGAATTATGATGAGCTAAAAACATATGATACTTCTATCATCCAGCATACTATTCCCATGATTGATAACGAAAAACCTGTCCAACAAAAACTGAGAAAAATCCACCCCAATTTAGAAAATCAGATAAAAACCGAGCTCAACAAGTTACTGAAAGCCAAGATAATCTTTCCCATCAGACATTCCAAATGGGTCTCCAATATGGTACCCGTTAGAAAGAAAAATGGAGACATTAGGATTTGTATTGACTTTCGGAATCTTAACAAAGCCTGTCAAAAAGACAATTTTCCTCTTCCACCTATGGAGCAAATACTGCAGGCAGTGGCGGGCTCAGAACTAATGTCTTTCTTGGATGGATTTTCAGGGTACAATCAAGTGTTGGTACATCCTGATGATCAGTTGAAAACCACATTCAGAAATAAATGGGGCACATATGCATATCGGAAGATGCCATTTGGTTTGATTAATGTTGGTGCCACATTTCAGAGAGCCATGGACACCGCATTCAAAGGTTTAGTCAATAAATCTATAATAATTTATTTGGATGATATAACAGTGTACTCCAGGAAGCGAAGCGACCATCTCAAAGACCTGAAACAAATCTTTCAACAGTGTTTAAGGTTTGGAATTTCACTTAACCCAAAGAAATTTTTTTCGCATTAAGTGAAGGGAAACTTCTAGGATTCATAGTGTCAAAGTTTGGTATTCACATTGATCCCGACAGAATCAAAGAAATTTCTGAAATATCCTACCTTATAACAAAAAAGCCATGCAATCTTTCCTTGGTCAAATCAATTTTGTAAAGAGATTCGTTCCAGATTTTTCGCGAATCGTGTCTCCTTTGCAGACCATGATTAAAAAGAATTCAAATTTTAAATGGGGTCAAGATGAACATGAAGCATTCAACTTGTTCAAGCAAGCCATTATTAATGCTCCATCTTTAGCAACCCCGAATTTTTCAAAATCTTTTATTTTATACACATTTGCCTCAGATAAATCATATGCCGCGATACTGACTCAAGCGAATCAAGAAAAAGCAGAAGCTCCAATTGCGTTTTTTAGCTCAAATTTACAAGGTGCTGAACTCAATTATTCAGACGTGGAGAAATAGGCTTATGCTGTTTTCAAAGCAGTCAAATACTTCAGACCTTTCTTACTTAAAACCCATACTAAGATCATAGTACCGTTTCCAGTGGTAAGGAATCTTCTAGTACAGAAGGATGTGGGTGAGAAAAGGGCCAATTGGGTTACTGCCTTACAAGAATACGACCTTGAGATCAAACCAACAAACATTGTAAGAGGTCAAGGCTTCTGAAAAATGCTGGCCGGAGCATCGCAAATTTATGAAAATCCATCTGAAGAGGTACAAATGGGTGAGGTAAGCCTAAACGATGCAGAATCATTATATGCTGATATCATTTATTATCTTAAGAACAAGTATGCTCCTTTACACCTTGATCATACTAAGAAAAGAGCTCTAATATTGAAAGCTAAACAATATCAGCTCATAAATGATACTCTTTTTCAGAAAAAATTATGATTCTGTTCTTCTGAGGTGTCTTGAGAAAACTGAAGCTGAAAAAGTTTTGCAGGAACTCCATGATGGGCCAGCAGGCGGACACTATGCTGGAGATTCTACTGCACATAAAATCTTACGCGTAGGATATTATTGGCCCACGCTGTTCAAAGACTCACACAGTTACGTGAGAAGATGTCAAGTCTGCCAAACTATTGCTGGGAGACAAAAGAAGCCGTCCCTGCCACTACAACCGGTAAACATCGAGCAACCTTTCAGTCAGTGGGGCTTGGACATAATAGGTGAGATCGTTCCTCACTCTTCTAAGCAGCATAGATACATCCTCATGGCAATAGATTATTTCACAAAATGGGTAGAAGCAGTTCCGCTCAAGACAACTAATTCTGAAAATATTATTGAGTTCATAGATCAATTTATAATCACTAGGTTTGGATTGCCATCTGCTTTAATGTTTGACAATGCTTCATACTTTTCTGGAAATGCAATGACTGATTTTGCACTTAAAAGAGGATTCAAACTTAAATATTCAGCCAATTACTATCTGCAAGGTAATGGGTTAGTTGAGTCAACAAATAAAAACCTAATCAGGATTATTAAAAAAACAGTTGACCAGAATCAAAAGAATTGACACAAAGCTTTGGTATATGCTTTATGGGCAGATAGGATAACGCAAAAAGCTTCCATCGGCACTTCTCCCTTTAATTTAGTTTATGGGAAAGAAGTGGTTCTTCCAACTCACTTAGCCATTCCCTCTTTGTCTTTAGTACAATATATTGATGAAGTACCCACTTCCTCCTTACAGCTGAGACAAATGGAAATAATTAAATTAGAAGAACAACGAGAACAAGCTAAGAAAATGCATGCTCATCATCAAGCACTAGTAAAATCCTCTTTTGATTCAAACATAATGACCAAAAAATATTTTCAGATGGGAGATTTAGTTTTAAAGTGGGATAAGGCTCATGAGGAAAAAGGCAAACATACAAAATTTCAAAGGATGTGGCTTGGCCCTTTTCAGATTGTTGAAGTCATAGGTCCATCAACATTTGTGTTACAGGATTTAGCAGGTAGGAGGGATCCTTTGCCTGTTAATGGACAAATTCTCAAAAAATATTTTCCATAGAAGATTATTCTTCTATTTTTGTAGAATAGTTTTCTTTTCATAATAAAACCAATTGTGAGTGGTTATATTAGGTATTTACGAAAAAGACACCAATTCTCTTTCATATTTTGAGCTTTTTGCTTGTATAAATAGAAAATATTTTGGAAAATTGGTCTTTATTATTGACAGATACAGTTAAAAACTTTAGCCTAGATATGATACGAGTTTCAACTTCAAGGAATTTGATGAAAGCAACCTTTAGTGAAGAAATTGTTTTATATCAGCACAATGAAAGGTATCAATAACAAAATGAACATTCTCTGTAGAATAGCTGTTTCTAAAAACTCTATTATTGTCATCTAGAGCTATCTTAAGGAAACAATGACTTCCTCCATGCTAAGGAAAATCACAGCTTTCAGAGGGATAATCCAAGGATACACTATATCTTGAAGAATAAGAGGTCTCATCACGAGTCGGCTTATCACGATCACAGATATTATAACTTGCTGACTTTGCCAATACTGTCTACCACAACAGGGCAATGACTCAAGATTGTTGCAATCAAAAGACAAGGGGTCCCATCACGAGCCAGCTTGTTCAGCAAAGTTATGAATCAAGTGAGTGACTGTGTCATAATTTGGCTACCAAACCAAGACATTGTTCTTTAAGAATAAAAAGAAAATCAAAGAAATAAGTGTAAATATGGATTTTTCTTTGAAAGTTGTAGGTCACCCTAAGTAGGATACAGGATCATTACTGGGTAACAGGTAACCCTGTCGAGGCTATAAATGCCTGCTGGCAGCAGAGGCTCTACCTACGACAAACGAGCATATTTAAAACTGGTTTACAGAGGAGACTTTATTTTATCTTTAAAGACCAAGTAATGGCTGATATAAATACAAGGACTAACTTGAGAAAGCAAATAATTAGAATAGAAAGTGGTTGAAACAAAATATCATTGACAGTTTAAAGCATAATGTACTCTATCTGTCCATAACAAAGTTTAATTTTCTGAAAAATTTTCTGTTTTGGAAGTTTGAAAAATTCAATAGGAAAACAGAGATAACTGGTTCCTCCAAGTGAATCGCCAATTGTTGTGGCCACCAACAACCCCCCCTCCTTACTTAGTATTAGCAATAACACTAGGTAAGTGGGGACCCTTAGTAAAAAATTCAAAAAATTCAATTAAAACTCATGTATTATACTCAAGAAAATATCACATCGCGCGAAGAAGATAAGACATTTCCTTGTGAGTAGAATGACAAACCGTGAGAGTGCGATGCAAAATCCATCGCATTGCATGCATTAAGAAACGCTCACAAATGAAAACTTTAAGAAATCGCCGATGGCCGATATGCGATATCGCATATCGCAAAAACGACACATAACTATTTAACGAATTGTAACAATCTGCGATCTTGCGATAACGCGATACTGCGATCGGCGATCTTGTGATCGCGCGAAACAGCAACCTGCGATAAACGTGATCGGTTAACCCTGTGATAACAGATCTTGATAAAAATGTGATAATGCGATAACGCGATGATGCGATGCAAATCGCAGAGATCGTCCATCGCAGATTTTCCCCGGCTCAACATTCAAGAAAAATTGAATACGCGCGTTAATGAAAATTAATGAATGTACGCCAAGTCTTAATGAAAGACAGTTTTGTGTTTTTGCGAAGAGTTAGTTCACGTCAAGTGGCATGTTCTGGTACATCCGTAGAGCTCAGAGCTTTCTTGTCCATTATTATTATCATTACTCTCTCCTTATGTGTGAACTGCAGGAATGAAAAACAGAAACAATATGAAACAATGTGCAGGGAGCGATTAAGGAAAAAGGATAAAGCTCCAATGCTTGGAAGCAGAGAAGAAATGCCCTCATGAATGGATACTGCATGCAACAGAGCCGCAAATTCCAGAGCACTGCTGAGCTATCCATTACAGATCTATCAATCAGAGCCATGGTTCAATGAGTAATTGAACAATGCTGATATCAACAGGTGATTTAAAATGCTCAAGGTTAGAAGCTCGCAAAAGCAGTATGTTTGCAAAATTTTAAAGCTTATACCCAGTGAAGGAAAGGCGCTAAAGGTGAAAAACGCACCAGAAAGGCCCTGATCAAAGAACAGAGGCAGTTTTCGATGCACGATTAGTGCCTAGCGCTAATCGCGCATCGCTGAGAAAATTGCTCAAAAAGCAAAGTCCCTAACTGCTCAGTCATTCATAAGCCCGAAAGCGCAAGAAAGCAAAGGCAGAGGCAATTTGAGGGTTAACCAAGTGGAATTTGGGTTATTACTGAACATACACAGTAAATCCACATAGCTAGGGATGATTCTCAAGTATATCTGCTATTTTGCTGGGAAAAAATAGTGCCAACTCTTGCCATTTCTGTTTGCTTAGCGTAATCAAAAGCGGAAGACAGTCAGCCGACTCTACCTAGGAAAATATTGAATGCTCGCAACATTAAGGAGCAAATGCAGAAATAGTTAGATATTAGATTTAATTTTAGAAATAATTTTGCTTAGAAAAATGGCGGTCATTTAAACCGTATCCTGAATATGTGTATTTAAGTTATTTAGTTAGTAGTATTTAAACCCTTCTCATGCATTTAGAGAAGGGTCCAAAAATTTATCAATAACTTGTCCTCAGAACATGCACTTTTGCACCCTCAGAGGAGGTTTTGGTGAATGAATGGATCAAGATTTGTTGATGTTTGCATTTGATATCTTCTACTGATGTTGCACTTCTGTACTCTTAGTAGATGTTAGAGCAAGGAGAAATAAATCATTATTGCTTGAAGCTTATGAGTAGGACCAGTCATAAAAGGTACTTTTATCTCTTGACCATTTTTGCTTATATGTTAAAGTGATATATAGTTTTTAGTTGTTTATATGTTATTTATTTATGTTTAATGTATGAATAGCTTATTATGCGATATGATGTTCACAACAATTTTGCCTAACTTTTTATGCGAAATAGTTCATTTTAATTGATTTCCTTTCCTATAATCGCTGAATGATCTTTATTACCAACTTTTATTTGAAACCTCTTTAGATTGCATAATAGAAGAATTACATCCCAGGTTAGCATAGATTAGATGTGTTGTTTTTATTAGATTACCATAGTATAGAATTAGATTAAAGCTTGAATTAGAATAACTTAGATAGTTACTGTTAGATCAGCAACATCCAATTCTACACACACACACCCATAGATTGGGAAATTGGTCCCATTATCCCCAGTCGGACCCGCTATACCAAACGGATAAGGAGCTGCCAACCAAGGTCCGGACTGGGCGGGTATCCCCCTTGTTGTCGACCCGATTTTCGGGGCTTAAACACCTTCTTAGCTTGCTTAATGGAAATTAGTTTATATGGTTGTAGCCATATGAATACCCAATCACCTACATCAAAACTTCTTTCACTGCGATGTTGATCTACCTGTTGTTTCATTCTATTCTGCGCCAACAGGAGGTTATCCTTTAAGAGTTGGAGTACTTGTTGTTGATGCTCAATGTGATGTTCCACTGCTTGAACCTTAGAATTTTCTCTTAAATATGATGTGATGGATGGTGACTAATATCCATAAAGTGCCATAAATGGGGTCATTTTTGTTGCTGTATGGAAGGAAGTGTTATACCACCATTCAGCCAGAGGCAACCATTTGACCCATTGTGTTTGTTTATCAGATACAAAGCAACGAAGATATCCTTCCAAACATTTGTTTACTATCTTAGTTTTCCCATTAGATTGAGGATGATAAGATGAGCTATGAGCTAACTGAGTACCAAGACAAGAAAATAATTATGTCCAAAACTTTCCAGTGAAAATGGGATCTCTGTCACTTATAATAATCTTTGGGTTTCCATTTAGCTTTTGAATTGTTTCCATAAATGCAGTAGAAACTGTACTGGCTTTAAATGGATGTGATAATGCACAAAAGTGTGCATACTTGGTAAGTTTGTCAACTACCACCATCATGACACTCTTTCCCTCAGACTTGGGTAAACCTGTGATAAAATCCATTGAAACCTCCTCCCAACGTTGGCTTGAAATGGATAAAGGTTGTAATAGACCCGGGGTCTTAATTGTTTCAACTTTATTTTGTTGGCAAACCAAATATTCCACCACAAACTTTTGAATATTCGATTTAAGGCCATCCCCAAAAAATTCCTTCTTAACCCTGTGGTAAGTTTTTAAAAATCCTGAGTGCCCTCTAAGGGAGAAGTGTGCAATTCCATAAGAATCTTTTGTTTGAGTTGGAAATTCTTACAGACGTATAAGCGATCTTTTTACCATAACAAATCATTTTGCTAGCTAAATGTATTAGATGTACTAGAATTTTGTTGTAACTTTCGAATAAGTGCCCACACTTCTTCATCATTCTTCCATTCCTCCCTTGCTTTGTTTATCCAATCTGGTTGGATAATAGAAATGGCGCACAACAATGCTTCCACATCCTCATCCTTTCTTGAGAGTGCATCTGCCACCACATTTTGCCTCCCTTTTTTGTAGATGATTTCAAATTCATAACCCAACATCTTTGTGACCCACGTTTTTTGCTCTTCAGAGGATAATATTTGTTCTAAAAAGTATTTAAGGCTATCATGATCCATTTTTACCTTGAAGTGTGTTCCCATTAGGTAGGGTTGCCATTTCTTAAGTGCATGTAGTATTACAAACATTTCATTCTCATAAATATCTTTGTGTAAAAAATTTCCCTTGATTGGATGACTTTCAAAAGCAATGGGCCTTTCATCTTGCATTAAAATAGCACCAATTCCATTTCCTGAAGCATCACATTCCACAATAAAAGTTTTTGTGAAGTCCGGTGTAGCTAAGACTGGTGCTTGGCACATTGCCTCTTTAATATGTTCGAAGGCCTTTGTTGCTTTTGGAGTCCATGAAAATGCATCTTTCTTCAATAATGTTGTTAGAGGTGTTGCTATTCTCCCATAATTCTTAACAAACTTGCTATAATACCCTATCAACCTCAGAAATCCTCGCAGATGCTTTATGGATGTGGGGATTTTCCATTCCTTAATGGCTTTAATTTTGCTAGGGTGTACCTTGACTCCTTCATGAGATACAATATGACCCAGATATTCCACCTCTTGTACTCCAAACAAACATTTGGTTATTTTTGCATATAATTGTTTCTCCTCCAATAGTTGTAGCACCCTGTCAACATGTTCAACTTGATCCTTCCAAGACTTGTTGTAGATTAGTATATCATCAAAAATTACTAACACAAATTTTCTAAGGAAGGGTTTGAAAATGGAATTCATCAAACCTTGAAATGTAGAAGGTGCATTGGTAAGGCCAAAAGGCATGACCAAAAATTGATAATGACCCTCATGAGTTCTAAATGCTATTTTCAGAATGTCTTCAGTCTTCATTCTGATTTGATGATATCCTGAACAAAGATCCAACTTGGTGAAGTAATTTGATCCATGCAATTCATCCAGTAATTCATCAATGACAGGAATGGGAAACTTATCTTTAATAGTGAGCTTGTTTAGCTCCTTATAATCTAGACACATGCGCCATGATCCATCCTTGTTGTGCACCAATACTACTAGAGCAGAGAAAGAACTTTGACTAAGTTGAATTATACCCGCCTCTAGCATTTCTGCAACCATATGTTCAATTTCACTCTTTTGGGCATAGGGATATCTGTACGACCTGATGTTTGGAGGAACACTTCCTGGAATCAGATGAATAGCATGATCATGATCACGAATAGGTGGGAGACCTTTGGGAGTTTCAAATACCTTGGAATGATTGTCCAATACTTTTTGGAGATCTGGAGAAATAGATGATTTCGATGTGGAAACATCTAGCGAACATAATTGTGCAATTACATCTCTTTTTTCATTTTTTAGAAGCTTTGTCATACTGTTAGAGTTGATTATCTTTCTCGATTTCCCTGTAATACCCATTAATTCAACTTCCTTTCCTTCCACAGAAAATTTCATGAAAAGTTCTTGAAAATTAAAAGTTATTGTACCCAAGGATTGTAGCTATTGGACTCCTAGTACAACATAAGCACCTCCCATTGGAATGGAAAGCATTGGGCTAGTCAATACATATTCTCCCTTGGATAGCTTGATATTATGGCACTTTCCAGAGCAATTTATAATTCCTCCATTTGCAACCATCACTTGAAACTCTGGTGGTGGATATAGGAATCAATTCAATTCTTTTGCTATCTTACAATGAATAAAATTGTGGGTACTTCCTGAATCAATCAAAACTATTACCTTTTTCTTCTTGATTTGTCCTTCTATCTTGATGGTTTAAGGAGTGGTAATTCCAGCCAATGCATTACAAGATATGTTCGGATTCATTTCTTCTTTATCTAGGCTTTGTTCCTGGAGTATATCCTCTTCTTTTGACCTTTATTGCTCCTTTTCTTCTTCCTCTTCACAATCTATGTAGAATAATTTCTTCTCAGCACACTTATGACCTTTAGTGTATTTTCTATCACAACTGTAACAAAGCCCTTTTGCTCTTTTTTCTTCCAATTTTTGTGGTGTCAACCTTATAGGTTGTGGAAGGCTAGGGGCAACAACAGTTCCATCTTTATAGTTGTGAGTGGTATGCTTCCTAGTTACCATAATTTTGCTTTCCATTTTTCTTGCTAACATGAATGCCTTCTCTAATGAATCAGGTTCCCAAAGGAGAACATCATGTTGGATATTATCCTTTAAGGTCCCTATGAACACACCAATCCTATGCTCCTTTGGAATATTTTTTACCCTTATGTTCAATTTTTGGAACTCCTCAATGTGCTCCATTATTGAACCCTTTCGTTTGAGACTTATTAATTGGCTAAAAAAAGTGTTGCTTTTTGTATCCTCATAATGTGTTTTCAATTCTTCTGTAAAAATTGCCCAAGTGATAATTTTTTTATGAGAGCAAAGCCATTGATACCATACAAACTGATTTGGTTCCAAATATAAAGTTGCAATATGTACCTTTTGTGTGTTTTGTACATTATTGAGATCGAAAAATTGCTCCATCTATGATATCCATGTTGCGGGATCGTTGCCATCAAACTTCCTCATATCGATTTTTGGAATATGGTGGGTCTTCGATCCAACATTAGAGTCTATGAAATCATGATTAACATTTCTTTTGTTCTCATCATGAGTTTCCTTTACTACCCTTTCACCATTAGTAAGTATTTCTTGTAGAAAATTTGTCAAATCTGTCTTCAAATCTGCCATGCCTGTCTTCAAATCTATCTTCAAATCGTCCATCTTAGCTTCCACATCATTCATCTTAGCTTCTACATCTTTCTTTAAACCATCCATCTTAGATTCTGTTACTTTTTGTGCGAGTGACATTTGTTGCACTTGGTCTCGTAATTTGATATATCATGTTGCATTTATTCCTCTTCTTCATAAGTCATGCTAGAACTTTCAGGTTGCTTACTAGGTGTTTGCATTTTCTTTCCTCGGGGCATCAGTTACCGATAATAATGCTCTACTATGCCCTTTGAATTCCTTCAAAATAATTTTTCAAACCAAGCTTAAGCAAAAATTTAAAAAAATCTACACAACTTTTTTCACTTTGTAGGAGCTCGATATTGCCTTTGATGTATCTCTGTAATTTCAGATTATCCAGTTCTGAAATTGTGACTTACAGTAGCCCTCTGTTCCTCTTTCCAATGCCACCAATTTGATTGAATTAAGATTCTCCAAGGTAGAGTTATGCACAATCTCCCAAGATGACCTGATTATAGACCTTTTCAGAAGAGCGAACTTGTAGGAAGTGCCATGTGTCACTGTTTCAACATTAGGATTTGAAAAATATACATAGAAAATACAGTCCGTCCTCTTTCTGTAACTTCTTATGAAATTTCAATCTGATTTTCAAAACAAAAGTTATGACTATTTTCCCCAGGTCACCTGTTTGGAATGTAATTCAAGAGTTTGCAAAAATGCCAACTTCCTGAGATCATATCTCCGCAAATATAGCGCGAAAAGCTCTGAAATTCGGATTTGCGGTTCAGAACGATTTCAACCCAAATGGGTTTTTTTTTTAGCGTCTGAAACATCACAGAAAAAAGTTATAACGCAAATTCCACGATGACCTGTTTGGAGCAGCGAAACCCTAGAATTCAAAGCTTTGATATCAAATGTTATGAAACCAGTTCACAAAAAGATAGAAAATATAGATCAATGCCTTAGAATTCAGCCTCTTCGAGGGGGAAACCTCCTTTAAATTACACAAATGAATGATTCTTTTATGATTCAAATGTCAAAACCTCTTTTTTATATATAGGAGTCTAAGGAGTCACAATATAACCCAGCCGACCTAACAATAATAATATAAATGCACAAAAATAACAATAGAGGGATTCTATGGGGCACAGTAATAACAATACGGGGACAATAGGGGCACAAGAATATTAATAAGGGATATAACTACAATAGTAATGGGGTAATCACTAGTATTATAGGGACGTAACAGAAACTTTGTGCCTTGCACAAAAGGATCATAAGTCTCATGCTGAAACTTCTAGAGGTGATAAAAGTAGTAGAGGTCATGGTAGGAGAAATTATAGAGGTAGGGGGGGCAAAACTAATTAGGGAGACAAACAACAAAATGATAAACAACAAATTAATTTTAATGATAGACCAGCTATCAAATGTTTTAGATGTGGTAAAATTGGTCATACTTCTACTAACTGTAAAATCCCTTGGGAGAAAGTTAGTGAAAGGAGAGAACAAGTAAATGAAAAGAAAGATCAACCACCACCAGATAAGGGAAAATCATCAGAGTCTGCATGTTGGCTTGATGGGGCCTGACCCAGGTTCAGAGTTAATTAGTTGAAAAAATCCCTACACTACTGGCCCTTTCAACATCATCCCGCGGAGCGTGCACTGAAGTCTCACCTAAAGTAGTATGGGGGGATGTTGGAACCAAGTTTCTGCACCCTCGAGATGTCTGAGGGGTCGATTTAGTCCAACTATGCCTACCTTCGTGCTCTGTCTGACCTACGATACCTTTGTGAACTGCTATAATTGTCCTTCGTGGAGCCCTAACCAGGGGCTGAGGTGATTTCACGCTGCTATGGCAGCGATTTGCGCTATTTCCTCAAGTTACACCATGTATCTTACTTATCCTCTTATAGATGTTAGTCAACTTCACATAAACAAATACTTTAACTCACATTCACTTAACCTACAGAGTTATATATGTTTGTGCACCATATAGACAACATAAATGCAATTTATGCCAAATATATTCGATATAGAAAACATGAAACAAATACACAAAATTGATGTAAAACTTCTCTTTATTAATGCTTCAACAGTTACAGACTCGACTTGCCCTACGCACTCAGCTGCAAGGGTCCACACACTCAGCTGCGGACTACTAGGCCTCTGTGCACTCATCTGCAGAGCCTTCTCCTACTCTACAACCCAAAGATTCAACTTTCGCCTTAGATCTTCTACTATGCTTCTATTCCATGACCATTCCCTTGATTCATTTATAACTTAGAGCCTCGCTCTATTTATACAATCCCATGGTTCACAGACCATGGGTAGATTTCTATAGCTGACGTTACACTAAAATATTAAGGGTGGACAACCCTATGACTCGTTTACAAGCTATGCGCTCAGCGCCCACAAAATGCAGAGTCCTTACATCAAAGATACAATTTATGACCAAAATCTGGGTTTTTAGCCCCAAAAATTCCCTTGGGGGATCTTGCGCCCAACAGGCCCTCAACACAAACATCGTGACTCACCCTCAAGTCACTCTTTCGGTGCAGAGATCTTTGTACGAAGACCTCCCAACTCTACCTAGACTACTGCAAGGTTAGCAACGTACTGAGCAACTACCTACTGTACTTCCTGGACGTGCTGTAGCTGAACTGCTTCCCTGAACCTATTCTTGTGTGCCTTGCATCTATGTGAGATTTTCTTCAATAGAGGCTGTAATGATGAATGCCTCATTAATCCATGGTTGTATGCACTCCTTCAAAACAACTTCCTTGTGTCAAGCAACATCCACCTGCTCCTTGAGTGTTTTTTCCTGCTGCATCCGCGCGAGCCTTTTATGTAAGGGAAATCGTTTGCATGGTCCATTTTATCTCATCATATTTCTACTATAGCTCACGTGCCTCTGTTTCTAAGCAGTATATGTTTGGTTCCTCCTGTAGAGTGATGAGAACCTCAAACTACTCTTCAAATGGCCTAGTGCAGTCTTTCACTACGCTGTTGACCTCTGCTATGGTCGCTGTAATTGTGCTATTCCTTAACCTCCAGCAGCGTTGAAGGCCGCGCCTTCAATTGTAGCTCGACTATTTGGAGGTTTAGCTCCAGCTTAACCTTGGCCATATCTTCCTTCACCTCACGCACCCCTGTTGCTAGTTTCCGAATGCGTGCCTCTAAAGGTTCCTCTACTTGGATGGCCAGCTACGGGACCGTCTGGCAGGCTTCATCGACCACCTATAAAATCTGTTGGTTTTGCGCCACTACCTTGTCGCACTGGAGGCTCAACTATTCGACGTTGACACACTGCTCACTCACGACCTGGAGCATGCAACCCTCCCTGGCTCGCAGTTCTGCAATCACTCCGTCCAACAAAACATAGAGCATCCCCCTAGGGAGTGCAGCCATATTTATTCCAACTCCCTTCAGTGCACTGACCATAGGTCTATCGACCTCATTTTCTATAATCAATGCTCCTTCTGGCAGCACTATAGTTTTGGTCATGTGGGCATGCAACATTTCCTCAGCCGCAACTGTACCTATTCCAAGGCTGGTTGATAGAGTACCAGCTTGCGCACCTGCAGCTCCTGTATCTGCACCCAGAGGCCCCCCCAGCACCACCTGGTTTTCCTCCGCAAACTGCTGGAGGGCCTCTGCTGTGACATCACGCACCGTCTCCCCAATGTCATGGAGATCCCCCTCAATGAGGGTGATCGGGTCGAAAGAAGTCTTTGACGCCTTCGAATTCTTCCACGGCCGCACCTGCTCTCTCAGGTGCTGCCATTTCAACTATGTGGATGCCATCTGCAGGTCTGCACCACCTTCCTCTATATCTATTTCCTATTCAGGAAAATGTGACTTTTGGCCTTTGCGGTCCTTCTCTGCTACTTTCCGCTGCTCTTCTACTACCTTCGCAGCGTCGCGCACTTCTTATGCCTTAGATGTTGTTGCTTCGTTGCTTCTCTTCTCTACCAACTACCTCCTCCTTCTTCCTTTGTGCAACATACTTCTCTGCTTCCACTGTGGAGCTGGCTGGAGTGCGCCACTTTGGCGGCCACGATTCAAGCACGACACCATCGCTAAATAAGGTAGCTCCTTCCATGCCTTCACTGGGTCCTTCCTCGCCCTAATGTACATGTAGAGCCTCTAACTTACACCTCATCATCCACTATTACCTACTGTTTTTCATCACTTACCTCTCTCTTTTGCCTCATTTTCATTGTAAAACCACCCAGATCATTACATTAGATGTCATTAAGCATGATCAAGTGAGCTTTGCTAATGTGTGACTGTTTTGTTTAGATTTTGACATATTTACAGGCATTCCGCAGCCATCTGCTGATTCCGCAGCCATCTGATGATCCCGCAGCCTTTTTTGTTAATCTCAAGGTTCCACGTGTCATTTTGCCAAATGAGCCACATGGGCACTTAGGAATCAAGGTGCTCGAGGTTCCTGTGCTATTTGTTCAGCCATCCACGTCATCTGTACCTCCGGTCAACAAGGGTCAAGCTACGGTCAACAAAGGCAGCTTAACGGTGATACGTAAGCTGTTGGGTCACGTCAGTTCAAACGATGACTTGTCCATGTTACGCGGGTTGTGGGGGACATAATCCAACACTGGATTCAATGCCCATAACGACCAGAACCTCCAGCTCATCCACGCAGGCTTATGACGTGTTATTGAACCTTAATTACGCATGACAGTTAGTTTATTTTTCAGTTTTAGCTGTACGCATTAGGCCATCTTTCAGATGCCTCTAAAAACTTGCGTCTGCGTACGCTTATGTGACTTTTTAGTTGCTGTGTTTTTATGAACTCGTTATCATTTTAGTGCATTCCAAAACTCTGTTTTAATAGTGCTGTTCTAGCACTCTTGACTGTAATTTTCTGCACATGGAGTAATAGAAGCAGTGCTGTTCTGAAGTTTTCAATACCTTGAGTCTTCTTTGGCATATATGAATGGAGGGCCCCTGTTCATGTTAGCCTTGTATAGTATTTTATGACCAGCATTTCCTTATTTTCCATTCAACATTTCCTTTTCTTGAAACATGTACAGCTTGATTTATTTTCATGTTATTTCATTTCTGGCCTTTATTTTAAGCTGATCAGCATTGTTCTTTTGCAGGTTTTTAACCCGGGATTGCTTGTGTGTTGTGTATTTGCTTTATATCTAGTGGTAGTTTCATTTGACAGATTCTAAGTTGCTGCCTTTACTTTATTTTCATAGCTGATTTTTAGTTTTATTTCTCAAAAGTTGTCTGCTAACATATGAATGGTCTCTTTATTATAAATTGTCTATCTTTTAGAGATCAGAATACTAATAACTTGCAGCTGGCTTTGGTTACTTTTTAGACTAATCTTTAACTACTTTCTAATCGTGTCTTACACAGTACTATGTGTTAGAGGCAGAGAGTTAGAAAGAGCAAAACATTACAACTAGTCTTTAAAGTAGATTTTTCTCATTTTTTTATCATTTCTTAGACTTATCTTTAGCTACTTCCTAATCGTGTCTTACATAGTACTATGTGTTAGAGGCAGAGAGTTAGGAAGAGATAAACATTATCATTGGTCTTTTAAGTGATTTTCTTACCTTTTATTTGCAGTAGCATGAATGGTGTCTAATGCCATTAGAAAGTGGTTCTTTGCTTTCAGTTCATTTTGATTTATTTATTTCTTTCAAGCTTTTCCTTTTCAGCAAGTAGTTAGAAACCACTAATCACACACTCTCACTCATCTAGAATTCACCTTACACACACTTTCACTCATCTGTTTATAATCATCACTCCATCTTAGGAAGATAAAATTAACCACAAACAACACCCCCAAACGACAAAAAGACTCTAAGAGGTTGCTTAAGTACATATAGTACACCTTCACTTCATCAGCTTACGAGCCCCGGGTTGACAATTAATGACATCAATTTAGGAACACTAAATTGACTAAACAGTACACATGATGATATTCCGCCTTAAACTCCGTGAAGCTCTGTAGACTATTGTAGACAGTGGACGATAACCATGGCTTGTGATTAATCCCCATTCTGATGTTCATCTCGATGAACACCCAAATTATCTTGCTGTCTCGAATCCTCTGCACATCTTTGATTGCCCACAACGAAGCGTACTTCATTGCCTCTAGAAGATCCTGCACAATTGTTGGGAACTGGCTGTCCTCGAGAAATTCCCAAGCCACCAGCACTATGGATAGCAGAAGCCATGCATAGTGGAAAGTCTTCCCCTGCTCCTGTGCCTCGCAACAGTTTTCCAGGAACTCTTTGCATAAGTAATCCACCCAGTTAAACTGGACCCCCGCTGTGCATTGTGCGGCAAGTGCAACCATTGGCATGGGCACCTCATCCATGTGGCACTTCCGCATAACTTTCGTGGCCAATATCTGCGTCGCGTCTTTGACCACAGTGTTATTGATACTAAAGATCGCTTACCCTCTCTTTTTCTTCTCAAGATTGAACTACTTCTTCATGGCCTCCGCGATGGCCAAATCATCACTTTTACCCATGGATATGTTCATTGGATCCTCCCCTTTGCAAGGGAGCCGAGTGATTCTGTGAATCAGATGATCCGTGATGGGGATGGGCTCCTCCAGCCACAAACACCCATCATGCACTAAGCAGAGCAACTTCTTGATGACGAAAATAGTCACTGGGGTGCGATGGTAATGCGACACCCAGAGTAGGTTTAACAATCCTTCTTTCTCTACACCCCACAACCACTGGCGCGGATCTAACTCTATAACTCCTGATGGTGTGTTTTTCTTCTGGCACATGAGCTGCGTAGTTGCCAAATGTGGGAATTTCTCATGGTCCATGAGATCCCACTCTTCAAATTTTAATACCAGCACTCACCCCAAGTGCGCTCCGTAAAAAATGATGTTGTCGGGGAGTAGCAGGGTTTGCAGAGAGCTTTTGCTCTCATCTATGTCTTTGGTCACCCTTGCTTTCCCCTATTACGGAGGAACATATGCGGTAGCCTGGTTAGAGGGTTTGCACCCTGGGTTTCCACCTCCATCTCTACGTCCTCTTCCTCCTCTACGAGGATTTCTTCAAAGTCTTCCTCCTCCTCATCGACTTCCAAATTGATCACCTTCCCTTTTTCTTCCATGGTGAGCCTCGTTCTTAACGGATTCCTGGGGGACATGCACACCAGTACCATAGGTTGCTTGTCTTTCTTGGGTCTCGAAGTGCACGGTTATTTATAGATTTCTGCGACTATCTCGACACTTTTTGGGGCTTATACTACCATTATGGCCTGCGCGGCCTCCTCAGCGGTCATTGCCTCGGTATCCACGGCTTCCTCAAGCGGCGCCATCATTCTCGTTAGAAGGTCCAGCATTTCCTTCGACAATGTTTCAAGCACTGAGCTTTCTCTCAAAGCCTCAAAGTTCAAAAGGTCCATACACAGTTGATAGCGCAACAGCTCAGTTCTCAAAATGGAAAGTGTTGTTCACTGGACAACCACTTGTAATTTATAGCGCCTTTTGAATTTGAATTCGAATATTCCCCCCTCTTTCGGTCCATTAATGCTCCCTTGGTGGTAGATTTTCCCAAATCTAGCCCATAAAGTTCACCTTAAATGTCTGTCGCTCGCTCCATTTGGTCTCAAACCAAGCATCACATCGTGAATAGTGACTATAACGGTCACTTTCCAACCAACCCCTGCAACAGTGTAGCTACCTTCGTGATGTCGCAGACCCTGTGACACTTTGCTACTGCGTGCAATCCTGTCATCGCACAGCTCCCTAGTAGATTAGTTTATAGTCCCGTGCCTCCTTTCAGCTGCCTGAGCGCTAAGACTATGCTTCCTGTGGCTAATCAGATGGGGCCTAACCCAGGTTCGGAGTTAATTAGCCAAACAAATCCCTACACTATGTGCCCTTTCGGCATTAGCCTGTGTGGCGGGCACTGAAGCCTCACCCGAAGTAGTATGGGGGGATGCTGGAACCAAGTTTCCGCACCCTCGAGATGTCTGAGGGGTCGATTTAGTCCAACTATGCCTACCTTCGTGTAGGTCACTTCACGCTTTGTCTGAGCTATGATACCTTCGCGATCTACTTATTGTCCTTCACACATCCATAACCAGGGGCTGAGGTGATTTTGCGCTGCTATGGCAGCGATCTGTGCTATTTCCTCAAGTTACACTGCGTATCTTACTTATCCTCTTATAGATGTTATTCAACTTTGCATAAATAGATACTTTAACTCACATTCACTTAACCTACACGGTTATATATGTTTGCGCACCATATAGACAACATAAATGAAATTTATGCCCAATATATTCGATATAGAAAACATGAGATAAATACACAAAATTGATGTAAAAATTCTCTTTATTAATGCTTCAACAGTTATAGACTCAACTTGCCCTGCGCACTCAGCTACAGGGGTTCGCGCACTCAGCTGCGGACTACTAGGCCTCTGCGCACTCAGTTGCAGAGCGTTCTCCTACTCTACGACCCAAAGACTTGAATTTACCCTTAGATCTTCCTCTATGCTTCTATTCCATGATCATTCCCTTGATTCATTTACAACTTAGAGCCTCGCTCTATTTATACAATCCTATGGTCTACAAACCATGGGTAGATTTCTATAGTCGACATGGTATGCGGACCATGGGTAGATTTCTATAGCCGTTATTACATTACAAAATTAAGGGTGGACAACCCTATGACTCATTTACAAGCTATGTGCTCCGCGTCCACAAAATGCAGAGTCTTTACATCAAAGATACAATTTATGACCAAATCCGGGCTTTTAACCCCAAAACATCACTTGGGGGATCTCGCACCCAACACTACACATTACATTATTTTTCACTGTAATTTTAATATTAATGATGTTTTCAACACTACATTTTCTTCATAGAGAGATGATTGGATTTTAGATTCAGGAGCCACTTTTCATATGACATTTAGGAAAGATTTTTTTGAAACATTCAATGATGATATTGATGGTGTTATTTTCTTTGTTGAAAAGTCTCAAATTAAACCATCTAGCATTGGGTCTATTCATTTGAAGATACTGAATTTTGTAGATTATGTTTTGCAAGATGTACTTTATATTCACAGTTTCAATGAAATTTGATGTCTCTTAACCATATTTGGAAGCAGGGGCAATCTATTCATATATTTGATGGCATCATCGAGATAAGAAGAGAATTTGACCATGCAATTGTTATGACCGGTGTGGAAGAAGGTACACTTTTAAAATTAAATGGTACTTCATCTACTAATTCTCGTGAAAGTTCTGTTCTTTTGGCACAACAAAGTGATATCCTATCTCCCAGCTTGTTGTGGCATGCTCAATTTGGTCACATCAATTATGGCAGCATCAAAATTATGAAATTCAAGTTATTAAAGGTCTTCCGATTGTTCCAAGAAATATTACACCTTGTGATGCTTGTATTATAGGAAAGCATTGTAAACAACCTTTTCATAGTTCTTATTTCAGATCTTCACGAAAATTAGGTCTCATACATTCAGATTTATGCGGACCTATGCCTGTTGCAACTGCAATTGGAAATAAATATGTGCTGACATTTATTGATGATTCCTCAAGAATGTGTTGGGTGTATTTGTTGAAGAACAAGTCACAAGTGTTTGATGTTTTTAAAATTTTTCATTTGATGATTAAAAATGAAACTCAACAGAATATAGGGATTCTCAGAACTGATAATTGTGGCAAGTACACTTCTCATGATTTTTAACAATACTTGAAGGACAATGGAATCAAACATCAGACTACCATACCTTATAATCCACAATAGAATGGTGTTGCAGAACGTATGAATAGAACTTTGCTTAATATGGTTAGATCTATGATGTTCTTTAAGAATGTTAAGTTGATGTTTTGGGGAGAAGCAGTGCTTTGTGCAACTTATATTCACAATCGTTGTCCTTCTTCTGTCATCAATAATAAATCTCCTTATGAAATGTGGTATAATCATCTTCCTGTTGTTCAACATTTTAGAGTCTTTGGTTCTCTATGCTATGCATTAATTCCTAAACATCAGCACAACAAGTTGGGTGCTAGGAGTTGCAAATGTATTTTCTTGGGATATTCTGCTACTTCCAAAGCTTATAGATTGTATGATGAGGAGAATAATAAGTTCATTCTTTCCATAGATGTTATTTTCCTTGAATCAGATAAAATTAATTCCATCGTTGATGAACAACTGGCTCATTTGGAGAAATTTGCATCTAAGAAGTTCTATTTTGAATATGATAATGTTGTTCCACACACTGAAGGGGGGGTTCTCATTTTGGATCAGTCTGTGGTTCTTCCATCTTTGACTCATGAGAATGTTATTGCTGAAGAAAATTTGGATGATAGTAATGTTTTTGTAGGACTAGAAATTGCTCTTGAAGAGCTTGTTTTTCAATATGAGCAAACATCACAGTCAGTTCAACATCCTTTACAAAGATCTACACGTGCTCGAAAATTTCCAAGAAAGTATGACGATTTTGAAACATGAATGTCTTCTAAAGGTGATTCATGTAATATTTCTCATGACTGTGAATTCAATCATTGTACAATTAGCAAACCTAATTGTTTTAAGGAAGTTGCTAATTGTGATGAATGGAAGGATGCAATGCAAAAGGAATATGACGCAATTATTAAGAATAAAACCTGAAGGTTAGTGGATCCTCCTGCAGGTGTCAAACCCATTGGTTGCAAATGGGTCTATAAGATCAAATACAAAGCAGATGGTTCTCTTGATAAATACAAGGCAAGACTTGTAGCAAAAGGCTAAGATCAGAAGGAAGGCATTGGCTACACAAAAACATTTGCTCCTACAGCAAAATGGGGCATAATTAGAACTCTGTTTTCTCTTACAGCTCAGAATAGCTGGATGATACACCATATGGATGTTAAAATAACTTTTTTGAATGGCGATTTGAAGGAGGATGTTTATATGTTTCAGCCTGAAGGTTTTTTTGTTAAAGAAAAAGAGCAAAAGGTATGCAAATTGGTTAAGGCTTTGTATGGACTGAAATAAGCATCTTGTGAATGGTATGAAAAGTTAACTGAACACCTTCTCAATTTGAATTATAATTTATTTGATTTGGATGATGCAACTCTTTTTGTTAAGAAAATTGGAAAGTTAGTTGTATATTTGGTTGTGTATGTACATGATTTGATAATCACTGGAAACAATGATGACTATATAGTGTCCGTTAAAAGAGAATTATTGAAAGTTTTTGACATGACAAATTTGGGTTTATTACATTATTATTTAGGGATTGAAGTTGATCAGGAAACCCAAATATATTTTCATTTCTAAAAAAAAGTATATTGGATAGCTATTGGATAGACTTGTGATGCAATATTGTAATGTTGTCACTACTCCTATGGAGAAGAATTTGAAGCTTACTTCCACTAAAGGAAGTATGTTTGAAGATCCAACAAATTACAGACAACTTGTTGGAAGTTTAAAATTTTTAACTACTACTTGACCTGACATAGCTTTTGTTGTAGGGATACTTTCCAGGTTCATGCATAAGCCATGTGAAGGTCATTGGAATGAAGCAAAGCAAGTGCTCAAGTATTTGAAAGGCACTCGAACATATGGCATAAATTATTCAAAAGTTGTGGATTTCCATCTCACCGACTATTCAGATTCTGATTTTGATGGAGACTAGGAGAATGGAATCTCTACTTCTGGTTAATTGATGAGTCTTGGATCAGTAGCCATCAGTTGGAGATCACGCAAGAAATCTATTCTTGTTGATTCTACCACTGAAGTTGAATATGTTGCAGCAACTCAATCTACAAAAGAAATCATTTGGATTTGCAAAATACTTGAAGACTTGTAGGAGAAACAAAAGGCTTCAATTCTACTACTCGTCGACAACTCTTCTGCAATTCAGTTGGCCAAGAATCCCAAGTTTCATGATCGAAGAAAGCATATTAACACCAAATATCACTTGATTAAACATTATGTAGAGGCCAAAGTTATTCATCTGACACATTGTCCTACTTTAGAGCAGATCATAGACATATTTACAAAGCCACCGGGACGTGAAAAGTTTGAAAAATTCAGAATGTTACTCGGCATGTCAAAATTCCCTTCATATTAAGGGGGAAATGTTAACTAATCCTTCAGGATTGTTATTGTATATCATATAATATGTAATTAGTTTTACATTCCGTTTTTACAGTTAATAAGTTACAGAGACACAATTGTCTCGTACCTATTTCACATGTATAAATAAGTAATTTTATCACTAATATGATTCTCTTTCCTTGTGCTCTTTCATTGTGGAGTTTATTTGGGCTTGTATAGGTAGCATGATTTGATGTTGCAGCAAAAGTTCCAAGATTCTGCAAAACTTTATATACAACGATGGTTATAGAGAACTATCACAATGCAATGGTTGAAAACCATGGAAATAAACATGTGGGAAAAATTGAAAATCCAACTTTGGGAGCTCTATCGAATCGGGTGGGTGACCATGAAAATGTTGCTGGAACCATGGATATAACCTGCCCAAGAGAAGACAATATTGTAGAGACTCATCATCATGGCTATTTTTTCAAAACAATTAACAATACACTTCACATGATATTTCAAAAGAATGTTGATAAGAATGATGGCGACTATTTCTTCATTGAATATCATGACGAAGCAAAACAAAATAATGACGACAAGGATGATGGCCACTATTTCTTCATTGAAGATCATGATGAAGCAATACAACAACAACATAATGGCAACAATCCTTTTCCAGAACACTATAATAATGCCAATACTATTTCTCCTAAAGGTGATCCGATTTTTGTAAAGGATTACAAGAAGAAAATATCATAAACCTACTCCCAAGGGTTTCAACTCCACCCACATGATAACTTATGGTGGGTGATAATTTGGGAAACTCTTTTACTTGTGGGAACATTCATATTAATATTATTGATACGACATTTGGTCGGTTGAAATATTGGAGGTGATTGTAGCCCATGCTTTTACAAAATCTGAAATCCAAAATAGAAATCCACCCGTAAAATGAGGATGGAATTGAGTGAGTATGAGAGGTTCATCGATTACATATATATCTCTGTACATAAAGAGGTATCATGTTATGCTCTTCTGTCCATGTATTCTCCTTAATTATTTGATTCTTACAATTTTGTGTAATTTGTTTCCTTGACTTTGACTTTGACTTGATAGAGGTTTCTCCAGGTAAATCCCTCAAAGATATACTTAGCACATAAAGCATGACCTTATTCCTTTTATAATTTCCAATGACTTAGGAGACATATCTATTACTCAATGCCACCTATCACCACTAACATCCACAACAATAGGACAATGATTTCATCAAGAGGCCATGTGTGATTGTTCAAGGAATCCTTCATGGGCATAAATGGTTAGAAGCTCCATTTAGGACATAAAATTCATGTTTCCTCCACTAGCCATGTCGAGGGCCACAAGACTCACACCATATTCTCAAAAATCCAAGTGGTACCCTACTTAGATGAAAAGGATGCTCTCAATAGATTATTTGTGATTGTTCAAAGTGTCATTATTATCTGTAGAAGGTACTAAGATTTTTTCAGGGCCTAACACTTGGTTTTATTCCCCTGGGAATTTTAAAATTTCCATAGACTCACACCTGATGTTCAAAAACTCATAATGTCAACCATCCCATCTAGAGACCAAGGATACCCTTGAAAGGTCCTCTATGATGGGTCAACATTTTGTTGATGACCCTATAAGATTCCTTTAGCATATTCTTGTTACACCTACCATGTGAAAGTTGATTCAAAATATTGTGTGCGTTTGTTGTAGGAATGAGCACATGCTCTAAAAAATATTCACATTCCTTCCTTTTTGGTGGGAGCAAAAACTTTAATATACATATGATGTTTTGATTGCCTCAAATTTAGGTTCAAAATTAAATACCTAGTGGTATGGGTTGCAAATACATCAAAACATTAAGTTTTTTGAATACATCTCAATATCACTATTTTCACATTATTTTTGTATAGGATACACAAATATGGCACACATGAAATGACACATGTATATAGAGTCTAATATGTATAGATGCTCCATATATAAATGGAAAAATATTAATATTTATTTTTTTAACATTTTTTTATATTGACATATATGAGGGTCTTAAAACACATAAGTATTTTATTCTTGCTATAATGTTTTATCACTTTAACCATTTTTAGAGTAAGATATATTGTGTAATAGTTTAGGCTGAGATGTAAAATTGAAAAAAAAAGGTTTGACTATGTTAACACCCTCTTAACCCACATTGATTTAAGACCTTGTAATATCAAGGATATAACAAATTTCATAATTTTAAAAATATAAAAAATAACATTATAAATTTAGAAAATATAGCCTTGCATAAGAACATTGAGTTTTCTACAATTCCACAAATATTTTAAATGCAATTCCATTATTTAAGTACTCAACACCTACACTAATAGAAACATGTGCATTATATTTTGCATGAAAAATAAAATATCACTATTTTAAAAACTCAAATTTCACATAGTCATATACAAATACCATAAATAAAAAGTATATATTTAGAAATCCTATCTTTTATGATTTTACACCATATTAAAATCCATTGTAAAATAACCTTGAATCATCCTTCCAATTTAATAGGTTGATGTTTTTCTAGTTTTGCATTGCCAACAACCTATAATTTCGACCACAAAATATATTATATGAAAGTTCAAATATTACAATGTCAGTTTACAAATTAATATTGATGGACTAAAATTTACACATGAAATATTGTTTCATCACTTCAGAATATTATCGTTGTGTTTCCAATGCATTGCAAGTGAATTCACCAACTCTAAAGACTTGACCATCAATATGTATGTGTGTGTCTCATGTTGGATATTAGATTTAAGAGTATCACTAGTCTAGTTCTCTATTGGCTCCAAAATGAATTCCACTCCACCAAGACCCTGAATAACATCTGTTTAATAATTATTTAGATTCCACAACTTCCCATCATGTCGCTAATGAGTCCACCAAAATGGATTTTGTTTCAACACCTAATATTATTTAAGTCTATTCATACCCTCCAACCTTTTTCATAAGCTGGTGTGTGTCTATCGTTTTGAGTAATACCTGTATCCCATGAATCCTATAATATCCAAGAAAAATAAGTAAGTGTTGTAAACAAATTAGGTTCAATAATTATAAAGAGAATACAGTAGAAAGCATACCTCAAGATCCTCAAGAGTTAATTGTCTATTCTGAGCTTGCGATTCCTTCCTATTTAAAGCATATTCAACCTAAACACGTTGAGAGTCAATGATGTCACTCTCTAAGGGCTTCCATAGACCGTATTTATATCTCAACGCACTATTTTGAACTTGCATTTTTAAACAGCTTCAATTAGAGAAAATTTCCTACACTTACCTGTATATATTGATATAGATTTGGAATACATTGATCTTCCTCATGACTCATACCACTAGGGAAGTGTGTAACACCAACATCCACTTGTAGACTATAACGTAGGTCACTCGGTGGGATTGAAATATGGCCCATAGATAGCATTTAAATCCATCCAATTGCCTTGGATGTATAGAAGATAACAAGAGGAAACCTAATCTACAAACATAAATTTTTAGAATAATATTTAAATCTAACCAAGAAATTTAAGATTATTGAGCATTTCATTTATGCATATTACTGTCCTTTTCCTGTGAAAAGACACAAGATACCTGTTTTGCATCTTGGAGTTCAAACCAATCTTTATACATGTTTGAATTTTATTTTCACATTTGACAAGGATATCAAGAAGATCCTGTGTATGTGCTTGCTTCATGGAAACAGGTTATGATTCTTGCACCAATCAAAGAAGATAAATTGGTACGTAATAAACATCTAAACTAATTAAATGTATTCAAATTGACAATCTAAAATAGCTTGGAGCATCATGCAATCAAAGACATGAAAAACTAGTACAGTTCAATATGAAATAACCAGAAGCACTTGCCTATCAATGCAATATTCCATTTGTTTACGGTTTTGGTAAAGGTTGTTGACCCTGATGAAATGAGGATCTTCCTAACACAATTCTCAAACACCTTCACATGTTCATCATCAAATCACAAGAAGGAAACAACAATGTGCTCTTTAATTTGCTCATTTTGCAAATTCCAAACTCCATCCTTCATATTGCTAAATGCTTCTTGAGACATTCTTAAATTTTATAATATTCAAAATTCAAATCCACACCTACACGTGAAAAAGCCAGAGAAAATTTTATCTTTTAGCCTTTTTCATAAAACATATAACTTATTAATACACGTAAACAAATGAGCTAGCTGAGCAAGGAGAACTTACATGATAAAAAGAAAATTTGGGTTGTCTTTGTTATAAAGAGAGACTAAATTGTTCTCTCATTCTAATGTTGTGATACTACAAGGGAATTTATTATTTATATCCTAGAAAACTCTCCTCCCAATATTAACTGCAAAATATTCAAGAGATCAGACACGGTTGATTTTAGATTTGAGTAATCTCAAGTGCCTTGAGATTTTACTCAAAGAAATAAAAACCACAAACCAAAGAAAAAAAAACCACTTTAATATCATGTTTCATCAACAACATGTTTTTATTTTTGTAACAAACCATGTTTTCATTGTTTAGATATGGATTTTTTGTAAGTAGCACTCGATATGATCCCTTGCCTCTTCATGAATGAATCTAAAAAAAATGTGCACCTTGTCAATATAACGAGAATACAATCTTATAGGATGTCACGTCTCCACTTTTATATCATAGTAAGTAATAAATTGATTTGGCATATTCAGAGGACCAACTATTTCACTTGCCTGAGTTAAACCAAGGATGAAGAGATCCAAGACCACACCATAATATTGCACAACAAAGGAGGCAAACTAATTGGTATGACTCATATATTTGAATGGTAGAACATTTTTTTTTGCAACCACATAATCAACAATGTTGTGGTCGAGCACAAAACGCAAAAGCCTACAATAATTATTAATTCATATTCTAGAAAAAAAAATGAATCAAAAGAAAGATTTTCAGTGCTCACAAACTAACAATATAAAACAAAAAATTTACCTATTTAACATCGTCAGATCTATTTTTTCAAAGAAAATTTCAAATTTTGTCCAAGGTATCACAACGCAATGACCTTCACTGGTATTCCATATATCCTACAAACTATTGATTCCTTGACACCACTTATATGCCAAAAGTTGAGGTGGCTCTAAATCTATAGGTTTGATCCAGTTTGGAAAGAGATGGTGTTTGTCACATTCATACCAAAGATATTGATTAAGATACGCATCTGTAATTTTCTTAATAGGTTCAATTTCATACACAGTGATCATATAGTTATACAAGTCTGTAAACGTAATTCCCACTTGCAATGTGAAGCACAACCAGTTATTAGAAACCCAGGAAGAAAACATCTCAACGACATTGATTTAGCATTTGGAAGTGATTAATTATACAAATTACTTTTTTGAAGGCACATTGTGCAAGAAGATGATGTTTGATACATGATAATGCATCATGTGGATTATCTAGAGCATTATAAGCTCTAGATTTATGACTACTTTGAAAACTTTCTGCATGGATATCCTCCATATCATTATGGACATTGCAACAAAAGTACCAAGATTATGTAAAACTTTATATTCAACGCGGGTTATAGAGAACTATCACAATGCAATGGCTGGAAACCATGTAGAAAATGTGGGAAAAATTGAAAATCCAACTTCCAAAGGTCTGTTGAATCGGGTCGGCCATGAAAATTTTTCTCAACCATGGACATATTCTACCCTAGAGAAGACAATATGAACCCTTTTTCTTCTATCGTAGATACTCAAAGTTCCATGGAAAAAGTTGAAAGCGGTCATCATGGTTATTTTTTCAAAACAAAAAATACACTTCACATATTTTAAAAGAATGTTAAGGATGATGACTATTTCTTCATTGAAGATCATGAACCAATACAACAACATAATGCCAACAATAATTTTCCAGTACACTATAATGCCAATACTATTTCTCCTAAAGGTGATCCGATTTTTGTAAAGGATTACAAGAAGAAAATATCATAAACCTACTCCCAAGGGTTTCAGCTCCACCCACATGAATTCTGGTGGGTAATTTGGGCAACTCTGTTAGTTGTGGGAGCATTAATATTAATATTGATATTGCTAATGCATATAACCGATCAAAATATTGGAGGTGATTGTAGCCCATACAAAAGCAGAAATCCAAAACAAAAATCCACTTCACGCCCCTGTAAAATGAACATGCAATTCAGTGAGTATGGGAGGTTCATTGATTATGTAGATATCTCAGTCCCCAAAGAGGTATGTTATACTCATCCCTTTGATATTTAATTTTTGTGTTTTGTTGTTTGAATGCATTGTAGTTAATTTGATACTTACAATTTTGTGTCTGTTTCCTTGACTTGAACATGGTTCTCCAAGTCATATGAACGTTGCAGCCAAAGTTCTCCTGGATAGCATGATGAATGTTGCAACATAATTTCCAAGATTTTGCAAATATTTATATTCAAAGAGGGTTCTAGAGAACTATCCAAAAAATGAAAGGGTTGAAAACCATGGAACAGATATGTGAAAAGTTAAAAAGACAACTTCAAGAGCTCCACCGAATCAACATGGCCATGAAATTTTTATTCATTCTATGGATATTTTCCTAAGAGAAGACAATATGTACTCTTATTCTATTGTAGATTCTCAAGGTATTGAACATGACAGGGATCACTGTTTTTCTGTTTTTCAAAAGAAAAATAGTACTTTACATATCTCAAAGGAATAATAGGGATCATGATTATTTATACATTGAAGACGAATATTGATTCATAATTATCCAAATCTTGATCATATTTCTGTAGGGGACGAGGAGAACGGATTGTGGAAAGGCAAGAAAATATTAGAAATATCCTCATCTTTTCTAAAGAAGACGGAAATCGTACAAATCAATTAACAAGACCTGCACATTAATGGCGTTTATGAAGGGCCTATATTTGAACTAAACCAATTTGGGAAAGTATATTGGTTGTTGCAATGTTAGTATTAATATTTCTGATGCATAAAGGTTGAAACCCTCCTAACAATATAAGCAAAAACATGGTAATAGAAAGAACATAAATCCACAACACAAATTTGGAGGTGATTATAACACAGTTCCCATAGAAAAATAGAAATCCAAGGCACATGGGGATAGAGGCTTACTCCAACTAAGGCTTGTAATTTTCCCATCAATCATATTAAGCACTTGAGACCCATACCTAATGATTAAAAAACCTATGAGGGAACTAAAATATTTCTTAGAGGCCAACCCTCTAGAGGCATTGTGTTGTGCTCTGAGGCATTTTTCATGGCTGTAGATGCCTCAAAGATTTACTTAGCACATAAAGCATGAGCTACTTCCTTTTATAATTTCCAATGAATTAGGAGACATATATACTACTCAAAGCCACCTATTACCACTAACACCCACAACAATAGGACAACGATTTCATCAAGAGGCCATGTGTGATTGTTCAAGGAATCCGTCATGGGCATAAATGGTTAGAAGCTTCATTTAGGACATAAAATTCATGTTTCCTCCACTATCCATGTCGAGGGCCACAAGACTCACACCATATTCTCAAAAATCAAAGTGGTACCCTACTTAGATGAAAAGGACACCCTCAATGGATTATTTGTGGTGGTTCAAAGTGTCATTATTCCTTTTTTTCTAAGTAATATTATTTCTATTAAGGTAATAGTAAAATTACAACAGGCTCCCGCCTCTACTGGTCTGGAACAAAGATATAACATGTTTAAACATCAAAAACTGAGTCGAGACTGCCCCCAAAGGGGAAACCAGTCCGAAGAACAGTGGAAAAGGCTGCCCGCGCAGGGGTGCCAGCTTCTAAATCAAAATAGACCATTATAGCAAGTTCCCCAAATTGACCACATATTTTGAAATAAACATTAAAATAAACCCTAAAAAACCGAGCTGGGTGGCGAAACCTATCTGCATGGATGTGCTAGGTGTCGGTAGGTGGTGGCAGCTCCTCCACTATCAAACATCTGTATTCCTCACAATCATACTCAGCAACCTTCTTGCCACCCGGAGTGTCATCAGTCTTCTTGCCTTTTCCTTTGCTGGTGTCACTGCTACCCAAGGCTTTTGGCTTGCTAGTGGCTGGCTGCACCTGAGCCATCTTCTGAGTGCTGGTGCTCGACTTCTCCTGTGTAGAGGCAGGAGGCGCATGAACCAGGGTCTTCACGATGTTGTGAGCTGGGACGGACTGTGGGTAGGTCTCCTCTCTGAATTCCACAGAGATGGTGGCTATTATTGCAGGCCTGTTCAGAGTGCAGAGGAAGCGAAATTGAGCAAATTGATGGTGCTGGTGAGGGGACATAGGGATATTGACCGTTTGGGTAGCAACATTGATCCTTTGAGCTTCGTCGGGATGAGTGCATCCTCTTCTGCTATGGGTCGCAGGGTAGTGGCCCATGAATTGGGCTATGGATGGAGTGGAGGATGGGGAGGACAAAAAAGTGGCCGACACAAAGAGAGATGGAGAGGGGGGGCTGATGGCTTGATCTCATCTGCTACCTCACCTGCAGTGCTTGCGATGACGGAGCCGTGACATAGTTCTATGGGTGGGGTGGTGCAAGCTGGTATGGGCCGAGAAGACTGAATTGCTAGCTGTGAGCGGGGAGTGGGCAGCAGACTCGATGCTGGAGATAATAGGTTGTCCCGAACCAGAGACGGAAATAGGTGCCAAGGTTTCAAATTGCAGGGTGCAAAGAACAGTATGGGAGAAATGAATTCCGTTCCCCAAGTCTACACAACTCAGGAGACTGCAATGCCTCCCTGTCATCGTGCGAGAGCTCAGCTCCACGGCGGTAGGGTGGCAAGAGCAGTTCAATGGAGGTGGAACAAGGTGTTGCAGACGATTCGAAGCCATGGTTTTAAATTTGCAGGGGAGGTCTCGACCTGTGCACCAGATTAATGGCCCCGACCTGGTGACAGAGGCTTGGCTTTAATTGCCGTGGGTGGCCATGTGGCCAGGCCACCCACTAGCCCAACGTCTCCTCTACATGCGGTCTTAAACACCCACAACTAGAGGTGTTGCATCATTTTGCACCAGTGCAGTGCATTCCTGTAATTGGATTCCATCTTTTATAATATCGAGCGAACCTGAATATAGTGTTCGATTGCTATCCACTCCCAAATTTGCTAAGAGGTCTACCACTTTGTTGCCATCTCTCCTAATATGTTTGAATGTGATTGCTCTGTTGGTTGTGAGCCATTGTTCAATGAGCTCTAGACGAGCTGCCAATCTCCAACTGCAGACCAATTTGTGAGCAAGGGTCCCTTGTAGAATTAGATTAGCCATGTTGATGAGTATCTGAGAGTCTCCTTCAATAACTAAAGGAAGGAAGCCATGCTGCTGTGCTAGTTGAAGGCCCTGCCACAATCCTTCAAGCTCAGCTGAATTGTTCGTGTCCCATCCAATTGTGCCCAGGAAAATCAGAAGAGGTTTGCCATTGTGATCCCTGAATATTCCTCCATAACCTGCCATGCCTAGATTGCCTTTGGAGGCTCCATCAAAGTTTAATTGGGAAATTCTTGGTGGCGGAGGGAGCCATTTGCTGGAGGTTTTGTGATTTAAGAAGGATTTACTGGGGTTTTCTTGTAGCTGGTTAATCCTCAGATTCCAATTCTTCCAGATGTTCTGCTCCTGTGGAGAGGTGGGAAAATCATCTTTGAGCCATGTTTGGAGCGCTAAGGTTTCCTGAAGATTATTGCATAGATTGCTCCAAATGACCTCTATGGGTGTGGATTGATTCTTGAAGATGCGGTGGTTTCTTTCCTTCCATATAGTCCAGATGAGAAGACCTGGGACGATTTTCCACAATGTGTTTAGCAGGTTGCTCTTGTATGGATTGTTTGCCCAATTGCGGATGGTGTTGGTAATGTCTCCTTTTACTTTGCCTTCTTTTTGACATCTGAAGCTTGTTTTTTCCCAAAGTTTGTTTGCCAAGTTGCATGTATCCATGAGGTGCTGTATGGTTTCTTCCTATTGTTTGCAGTTGGGGCATATTGAGGGCCCGTGGAAGCTTTTTTTCCTCAAGTTGTCCCATGTGAGGATTTTTTTATGACATAACAGCCAGAGGAAAGTAGAAATCTTGGGCCAGTTTTTGGGAGACCAGATTTTGTCCCACAGAGGGTCCTTGATATTCTGAGTACTAATCAAAAGGTCGTATGCCTCTTGAGTGGTAAAAGTTCCACGTGGAGTGTATCCCCAGCGCAAGATGTCCTTCTTATCGGAAAACCTAATTTTCTTGTTTGTGAGTTCTGTGTCCATCTCCTTGTGCATTAACTTTGTTCCTTGCCTGATAATGTGCATCAAGCTTATCCATTGTCTATATCCCTAATTGAGGGTGGGAGTCCAGTGCTGGTTGACCGTGTCCAACTGATGCTCATCCCAGTCCTCTGTTTGTGGTGGTTTAATCATGTTGTTGAGCCTGGGTCTTTGCTACCAAGAGTCAGCCCAGAAGCGGGCGTTGTTGCCGTTTCTTATTTCCCAGAAACTGTGCTGTTGGATCATGGCTCTGTGCTGTCTGGCCGCATTCCAGATTAGGGAGCCTTTTCTGGTATCTGTAATCCGAATTAAATCATCTGGCGGTCTGTTGTTTGCATATTTGGCAGTCCAGAGGATGGCCCACGGCGTGTGCAGAGCAGAGAGCCATTTCCACCATATTCTTGCTCCCATGACTGCATTACTGTGTTGAGGGTCCTAGAGACCAATACCCCCAAGTTTTTTTGGAAGGCAAACTGTTGCCCATTTGACTAGTGCCCATTTGCGATTTTGACCAGAAGATCCCCATAAAAAGTTCCGTTGTAGATTTTTGATTTTTTTAAGCACCCATTTCGACACTGCCAAAACAGAGAAGAGATAAAGTGGCATTGATTGCAAGACAACCTTGACTAGCACTAGACGACTAGCCATATTGAGGGCTCTAAAAGTCCAGGAAGTGAGCCGGGCTTCTAATTTGTCCAGAAGCGATTGCCAAGAGGTGTGCTTGAGAGCAGAATCAGTTAAGGGGGCACCAAGATATTTGGAAGGGAGAGAGGCAACAGAGAATCCTAAAATGCAGGCTATAGAGGTTTGAGTTATGGAGGGAGTGTGAAAAAAGAAGATTTGGGATTTAACAGTATTGATGCTAGCTCCAGATGCTTCCGAGAAATCATCGAGAAGGGATATGAAAGTTTGGGCTTCTTGGACCGAAGGATGCCCAAACAACATGTTATCATCCACAAATTGTTGGTGAGTGATGGTAGGGGAGTTATGGATTGAGATTCCTCTTAGCTGTTGAGATTGAAGAGCATTCTTGATGATATGACCTAACCCTTCGGCCATGAGAACAAAGAGAAAGGGGGAGAGGGGATCTCCTTGACGGATACCTCTAGAGGGATGAAAAGGTATTGAAGGAATTCCATTAACAAGAATTGAGAAGAAAGTGGAGGATATTAAACTCATGACCCATCTAACCCAGGGAGGAGAGAAACCAAAGGCTGATAGCATTTTTTGAATATACATCCAACTCAATTTATCAAAAGCTTTAGAGAGGTCAATTTTGAGTAGCATACCTGCTTTTTTATGGTGCTTCAGGGAATGAATGATCTCATGGGTGAGAATGATGCCATCTATGATTTGCCTTCCTTCAACATAGCCTGATTGTTCTGGCGAGATGAGCATGGGAAGTAGCGGTTTCAGTCGAGAAGCAATGACTTTGGAGATGACTTTATAGATAACATTGCAGAGGGCTATAGGCCTGAATTTGTCTGGAGTAAGAGAATTCTCTTCTTTGGGGATGAGAGCAATGAAAGTTGCATTTAAAGAGGGAAGCATCCAATGGAGGGTTCTAGATTCTTCCACTACCTGCCAGACTTCATCTTTGATTAAATCCTAGAATTTATGAAAGAAGTTTGAGGTAAAACCGTCTGGTCCAGGTGCTTTTCCTTCCTTGAGCTGATGCATGGCAGAGTCGACTTCCTGTAGAGAGACTGGACAAAGGAGCAGTTGATTATGTTCATCTGTTATCACTTTCGGGATGTGCTGGAGAATCCTTTCTATAGCTGGTTGTCTGTTAATTTGAGGTTCTTGATGAACTTCTTTGAAGTGATTGAGGAGATCTTTTTCAATATCCTCATGTTCTTCCAGTCTTTCTCCCTGCTGATTCTGAATTTGGGTAATAATGTTATGCATTCTCCTCTGTATAGTGGTGCGGTGAAAGAATTTCGTATTCCGCTCGCCCTCTTTTAGCCATCTTACTCGGGATTTTTGTTTCCAGAGGATTTCCTCTTGTTTTTCTCTTTTTGCTATCTGATTCTGAAGGTTCTTTTCCTATTCTGAAAGTGCTTCAGTCCTTCCTTCAGTAATGATGGTCTGCTGGATTTTTCCCATTTCCTGAGCTAGAGCTTTTTGAGCTTGAAAAATGTTTCCAAAGGTGGCATGATTCCACTGCTTGATGTGCATTTTGAGATGTTTGAGTTTTTGCTGGAATTGAAACATTTTTGTTCCTGCTGGGGGAATGAAGCTTTTCCATGCCGAATGGACCAGATCACTGAAGTTTGGATGAGTCAGCCAGAAAGCTTCAAAGCGGAAGGGTCTTCGAGTGGTTTTTCCAGGTCTTTGCCATTGAAGCGAGATGGGCCAGTGGTCTGATCCAGTAAGAGGTAAGATTGAGGCTGAGAAGTCCCCTCCAAGGTGGATGGCATTGTCTGAAATCAGGAATCGATCCAGTCGGGAGGTAATCTGTTGGGAGCTAGATCTTTTGTTACATTGTTAAAAGGAAGATCAATGAGCTAGTTGTTTTGGATGAAATCCTTGAAGTGATCACTTTCAATGTCCAGTTTGATTCAGCCCCCTCTTTTTTCCTCTAATTTAGTGATCATATTGAAGTCGCCCCTAGTTATCCAGAGAGGGTGGATTCTGGTGGAATTGAGCAAAGTTAGCGTGTTCAGAATTAATGACTTGTTCACTGCTTCCTGGGGAAAGTAAACATTGGTGAGATGACCATGCACATTGGTCCCAATGATATGGAAAGTAGCTTGTATGAAGTGATGGGTCGCATGGATGTCCGTGAGCGTGATAACCTGTGCATTCCATGCTATTGCAATTCCTCTTGAGGCTCCCAGAGCGTCCACTGCTACTGTTTGACTACCTGGCCAAGCTTTTGTGAGAATGGTGCCAAGTATGGTACTATTACATTTAGTCTCTTGCATGAAGAAAATTTGAGGTTTCTCCTACTGTATCATGTTTTTAATCATTCTGTATTTCCCAGGGCTATTTAGCCCTCTTAAATTCCAAGATGTGAGCTTCATTATTCAGGGTTGGGGAGCGGCCTGTAGTACTTTGTTAATTTGGAGTATCTTCCTGATTCCACCAGCATTTCCCCAATGAGGATTGTTCTTTGTAAATCTGTCTTTCTCCCCCTTTTCTTGGTATCTTTGGGTAGATTCTTCCCGTCCCACTGACTTCCTGGTTGGATTCCTAAAGTTCGCTGTTGATGTGCTCTAGATAGAATTACCTCTAGACTTTCTAGCTGTCTTGCCAGGATTTTGTCAAATTCTTTTTTCTTGCAGGCTTGCTCAAGGCCAAATATATCCAGATCTCCTATGTCTATACTTTCCAGCTCTTCTTCCATATGCTTGGGTTCACTGCTTTCCATTGGGAAGTCAGCTGAAAGATTGGGTTCATGCAGAGAAATGTCTATGTCCATACCATTAGGTTTCCAAGTGGTGTCCATAATGGAGGAGGAGAGGGGAAAATCTTTGGTTCGCGATGGTTTTTGTGCTGGCCTTGAATCGGTGTGAGGGGAGGTAGAGGGCGATTTGGGAGGCTCATCAAAATGCATGGGGGGTTCAGAGGCCATTGATGCTGGTTGAGCCAGGATGTCGAAGCTGTTGCTAGTTGAGGGTGCAGGGGTGCTGGCTGGGGGAATTTTGGGGTGCATTGCAGGTTTTTTGTGATTCCTTTTCCGATTGTTCACTTTTGTAAAACCATCGGTATCAGGTTGCTCAGAGGAGGTATTGGAGGAGGGCTTTGCATTTAGCGGGCAGTCACGGAAAAGATGCCCATGGGCGTGACATTTCCTACATCTGAAAGGAACATGTTCATAATCTATAGACTGTATCCATTCAAAATCATCATGATATAGACTTACCGAATCCGAAAGAGCTTTGTTCAGATGCATGTAGACGCAGATGCGGGCGTATGAAGTGTATCTTCTGAGTTTTGTTTCTTCTGCTATTTTTATGAACTCCCCCAGGCCATTTCCAATGTCTGTTAGTGATTCTTCATCCCAATATTCCAAAGGCAGGGAATATAACCTGATCCAGACTGGTGCCCAGCTCAGATCTTCTTTGTCTGGATTGAATCTTTCGATCCAGTCTCTCAGGTACAGGCCTGCAACATTAAAGAAATAGGGGCCGCCGTCGATAACCCTATTTCGGTCTTCTATACAGTTAAAGACCACTGTGAAAAAACCTTTTGGTCCCAGCTGCAGGGTGATATGCCCTTTGGGTTTCCATTTGGCTGCAATCCATCCCTGCAAGGCTTTCTCCGTTGGCCAGAATCCAATAAATTTCCCAATGAGAGCATGGTCTTTCATGAACTGGATTTGGGTATTGATTCTTTGACCAGGTAATTCAATCTTTGGTCATTCTGCTGCTACAGGTTTGCAGGTCGCAGAGGTTGCTTTGGGAGCCTCATCATTTCCTGCCGTGTTTCGTGGCCCGCTTTGGGGCGTTGCCTCTGTTCCTTGCGGTCCTTTTTGTGTTTCATTATTGTTCTGGTTTGCCTGCTTTGTCGTGATGACAGGCGGGTTCAATGCGGAGGCCCCATCAGATCTATTCTTATTCTGAGGCGCATTGTTCTCAATGGGGGGAGGCTCAGAGTCCCACCCCGGAAGGGACTCCATGATGGTTGTACTATTCAATGGCATATGTAGTCGCCAGGGGTTGCAGTAGGTTTGTAGCAGACGCGCCGTGATTAGAGCAGAGCTCTGTTGTAGGGATAGACGAAACCCTAATCCGTTGCAGAGCTCCATTCCAGTTCAAAACATTTCCACTGACTTCAAAGTGTCATTATTATCCGTAGAAGCTATTAAGAGTTTTTCAGGGCCTAACACTTGGTTTTATTCCCTCGTGTGTATAAAATTTCCATAGACTCACACCTAATGTTCAAAAACTCATAATGTCAACCATCCCATCTAGAGACCAAGGATACCCTTGAAAGGTCCTCTATGATGGGTCAACATTTTGTTGATGTCCCTATAAGATTCCTTTAGCATATTCTTGTTACACCTACCATGTGAATGTTGATTCAAAATAATGTGTGTGTTTGTTGTAGGAATGTGCATATGCTTTAGAATGTGCACATGCTCTAAAAAATATTCACATTCCTTCCTTTTCTTGGTGGGAGCTAAAACTTTAATATACATGTGATGTTTTGGTTGCCTCAAATTTAGGTCCAAAATGACATACATAGTGGGTTGGGTTGCAAATATATCAAAACATTCACTTTTTTGAATGCATCTCAATATCTCTATTTTCACATTATTTTTGTATAGGATACACGAATATGTCACACATGAAACTACGTGGGAGCTAAAACTTTAATATACATGTGATGTTTTGGTTGCCTCAAATTTAGGTCCAAAATGACATACCTAGTGGGTTGGGTTGCAAATATATCAAAACATTCACTTTTTTGAATGCATCTCAATATCTCTATTTTCACATTATTTTTGTATAGGATACACGATTATGCACACATGAAACTACACAGGTATATAGAGTCCAGTATGTATAGATGCTCCATATATAATTGGAAAAAAATTAATATTTTTTTTTAACATTTTTGTATATTGAAATATATTAGGGTTTTAAAATACATAGATATTTTATTCCCGCTATAACTTTTTATCACTTTAACCATTTTTAGAATAAGATATATTCTATACTAGTATAGGTTGAGATCTACAATTGAAAAAATAAAGGTTGATTACGTTAAGACCCTCATAACCCACACTTATGTAAGACCTTGTAATATCAAGAATATAACAAATTTCAAAATTTCAAAAGATATAAAAATTAACATTATTAATTTAGAGAAAATAGCCTTGCATAAGAACATTGTTTTTTCTAAAATTTTCCACAAATCTTTTAAATGAAATTCCATTATTTAAGTACTCAACACCTACACTAATAGAAACATATGCATTATATTTTGCATGAAAAATAACATATCACTATGTTAAAAACTCAAATTTTACATATTCATACAAAAATACCATAAATACAAAATAAATATTTAGAAAGATAATTAAATTTCCTATCTTTTATGATTTTACACCATATTAAAATCCATTGGAAAATAACCTTGAATCATCCCTCCAATTTAATAGGTTGATGTTTTTCTAGTTTTGCATTGCCAACAACCTATCATGAGACCATCATTAGCTTGTGCCCACCCTGAATTCAGTTTTGCATTGCCAACAATCTCTCATGAGACCGTCATTAGCTTGTACCCACCCTCCATTCTAGCACATACACAATTTTGTTGCCATTTTTTAATTTTCTATTCATAGTGTATTTGTACGTCATTTGAAGAGAACACTTTGATGCCTACTTTGTTGTTCATAACTTTGTAATTTGGTTGCTGAATCATGGTTTTTCACCTCGCCATTACAATGGTGCTAGTCTTTTGGTGTCCTTATAGCTTTAGTTTTTTTTTTTTACTTGTATTAACATTGGTGTAGAACCAATCTTGTACTGTTTCATTACTTTTGTGATAATTAAGTGATAATAAAAATTTAATAATGATAATAAATGAGTTTGGTTTATTAATCTTTTATAATAAATAAATATATAAAAATAATATTATAAAAGTTGCTTTATAAGTTTTAAAATTTAAATGTTGAATACTTCAAATTTATAAATAGAAAATAATAAGGGATTTTTTTTTTTGTAATTTTTTGAATATTTGCTTTATGCCATTTTTGAAAACATAAAACTTTATAATTATTTAATGTACTCTAATATAACTAAAAGAGAAATTAGCGATCCCCTTAAAATAAATCAATATATAAAAATATGCTAGGAAATAATATATAAAACATGAGGTTATAATTTATAGTTTGTAATTTTTATTTATTTAAAATTCGATATATTAATTTATTGATTTTGGTTAAAAATATTATGAGTTTTATGATTATTTGATTTGGTCCAAAATAATTGAATATTGTCATTTATATTAATACCTTTCTTATAATTGAAATTTGTAATTTTGTTTGTTTTAAAAGTTTGTGTATTTAAATGCCTTTTTTCATTTTTTTATATATTTTTTTATATTTTTAGGTTGTGGTTCACGGACACCCTGGTCAATGGGTGGCGCTACATCCATGGAAAAATCTAGGTTGATCGACCTTGAAGGGAATCTAGCCCCGCGGCCCACTAGCAAGGCCTGACCCCAAGGGCTTCAGGGAGATTGGATCCCGTGACCTCCTGATAGCAAGGCACTGATTTTGACCAATTGAGCTAACCCTTGGAGCTTCTTTTTTTATTTTTTAGTATAATTTATATTTTAAAAATTAAAATATGAAACTCAAATGTGTCGATAAATGTTATTTTATAGATTAGATTTATTACATGAGAGAATAAACAAATTAGTTAGTGATGGAAAAGAAAAGAAATTAATATATGTGTTTTTCAAAGTAATTTTATTTTTACATTTTTAGTTAATGATGGAAAAGAAAAGAAATTAATAAATGTGATTTTTAATGTGATTTTATTTTTAATATATATATATATATATATATATATATATATATATATATATATATATATATATATATATAAAAATTAAAAATAAAAAAAAAAAAAAAAAAAAAAAAAAAATCCCAAAACATGAAATTATAATTTTTATATAAATATGATTGTTGGAATAGAAGTCTTGCATTTATAGTGAATTGATTTTACAATAAGAAAAACTTTTCAAGAAAGTTTGTTTTATTTAAAAAATGTCTTTTATAATTATGTGCAATTAGAAAAACTACTTTATAAAGTTGAGCATACCGTTGCTCCTAGACTAGTTTTCATGATTAGAACGGATATGGGCAATTCCCGATACACTCTAAGTGGATTAAAATAAGTTGCGAAAAAATTTATGTGGATGCAAATGAGCCATAATAAGCCATCGGGACTTGGTTGGAGTTCGAATGAAAGGAAGATTAGAGAGAGGCCCGAAGTTACCAGTTGTGTTTAAACCCCAAAAAGAATTTATGCATGGATAACAAAGCCATGGTTCAGAAGACGCGAATGGGAGGTATTTCACTCTGAATATTCAACTGTTAGATTAGATTAGGGTTAGTCAACGATCATATTTTGCAATTTTTTTTCATGTTAGGGTTAGTTCAAGGGTCAGTAATTTGTTTTCATGTTAGGGTTAGTTCAACGGTCAGGGTTAGTGAACAGTCAATTTAGTTTAACCCTCTGTAATCGTGTTACATATTCATTAAACACCATTGCCACTGCTTCATCGGTTTTTGTTTTCTGCAAGCTTTGAAGCCATCTGCGACCTTTGAAGCAATCTGTTACCACTGCAATCTCTATTACAAATCAATATGTTATTAATTAAAGGCGAGGAATAGCCCAGTACAATCTGTTACCACTGCAATTTTTGTGTAATCCATCGATCGATCCATCCAAAGAGATATGGGAGGCAGGAGACACATTTATTGTGAGAAGGCTGGTATGGCCCAAGTCAAGAACTCTGAAAGCCAACGTAAGTCTAGAATTTGGACTGTCTCAGCTCTGTACTAGTGGTTTGTGTAATCAATCGATCCATCCATAGAGATATGGGAGGCAGGAGACACATTTATTGTGAGAAGGGCGATATGGCCCAAGTCAGGAACTCTGGAAGCCAACGTACGTCTCGAGTTTTTACTGTTTCAATTTTGGTGGCTTTTTGCATTTCGATATTTGCTCTAATGCATGTGATGAGAGTTAATTCTTGCAGCAATTCCAAAGATCACTACCGAGAATTATTACAGACTATAGAGAATTGTTACAGAGTACCGAGAATTCTAGCCGCAATTGTAAAGACTAGCGTTACAAAGCATTTCAAAAACTACCGAGAATTGTTTAGAAAGCCTTCAATGGCTTCCATGAGTTCTATGCTTGAGCTTGATCAAATAAAAGAATCATCCACTTTAAGTCTAAGTAAACTTTCTTATGTGGGACTTATTTCAGTATTTCGTTCTGGATTAATTCAATATTTTAGATATGTTAGAGGATGTTTAAAGATTGATCCTTACTAAAGTGTGAGGAACATTATAAGCTCTATATTTGTGGCTACTTTGAAATATTTCTACATGGATCTCCTCGGTAGCATGATGGACGTTGCAGCAAAAGTTCCAAGATTCTGCAAAACTTTATATTCAACCAAGGTTATAGAGAAGTATGAGAAGTACACATGTGGGAAAAATTGAAAATAAAACTTCCGAAGCTCCACCAGATTGGGTGGGCGGCCATGAAAATTTTGCTGGAACCATGGATATAACTTGCCCAAGAGAAGACAATATGAACCCTTTTTCTTCTATTGTAGAGACTCAAAGTTCCATGGAATAAGCTGAAAGGGATCATCATGGTTATTTTTCAAAGAACACACTTCACATGTTTCAAAAGAATGATAAGGATGATGGCTATTTCTTCATCGAAGATCACAATCCAATACAAAAACATAATGCCAACAATAATTTTCCATAACATTATAATGGCAATACTATTTCTCCTAAAGATGATCCAATTTTTGTAAAGGATTATGAGAAAAAAATATCAGAAATCGCCTCCCAAGGGTTCCAACTACACCCACATTAGTTCTAGTGGGTAATTTTGGAAACTTTGTTAGTTGTGGGAGCATTAATATTAATATTGATATTTCTAATGCATACGTCTGGTCAAAATATTGGAGGTGATTGTAGCCCATGAAAAAGTAGAAATCCAAAACAGAATCCACTTCACACCCCAGTAAAATGAGGATGGAATTCAGTGAGTATGGGAGGTTCATTGATTACATAGATATCTCGGTCCCCAAAGAGGTATGTAATGCTCATCCCTTTGATATTTAATTTTTGTGTTTCTGTTTGAATGTATTGTAGTTAATTTGATACTTACAATTTTGTGTTTGTTTCCTTGACTTGATCATGTTTCTCCAAGTAAGATGAACATTGCAACAGAAGTTCTCCTGGATAGCATGATGAATGTTGTAATAGAAGTTCCAAGATTTTGCAAATATTTATATTCAAAGAGGGTTCTAGAGAACTATCCAAAAAATGCAAGGGTTGAAAACCATGGAACGAATATGTGAAAAATTAAAAAGCCAACTTCAAGAGCTCCACCAAATCGGTATGGCCATGAAATTTTTATTCATTCCATGGATATTTTCCTAAGAGAAGCAATGTGAAATCTTATTCTATTTTATATTCTCAAGGTATTGAAGATGAAAAGGATTATGGTTTTTTTTTGTTTTTCAAAAGAAAAGTAATACTTTACATATCTCAAAGGGATGATAGGGATCATGATTATTTATACATTGAAGATGAACCAATACCTGCTATAAAAGAACGACATAATGGCAACAATCATATTTAAGAACGATTCAATTCTATTTATGAAGAAATTCATAATTATCCAAATCTTGATCATATTTTTGCATGGGATGACGAGAAAAAAATTGTGGAATGAAAAGAAAATAATAGAAATATCCTCATCTTTTATGAAGTAGAAAAAATTCATACAAGTCAATTTACAAGACTTGCACATTAATGGCATCTGTGAAGGGATTATCTTTGAACTAAAGCCACATAATTTATGGTGGCTTATTTGGGAAAGTATATTAGTTGTGGAAATGTTAGTATTGATATTTTTGATGCATAAAGGTTGAAATCCTCCTAAAAATATAAGCACAAGCAAATAAATACGCAACACAAACCTAGAGGTGATTATAGCACTGTTCCCATAGTAAAATAGAAATCCATAGCACACAGGGATAAAGTCTTACTCCAAATAAGGCTTGGGTTTCTCCCATCAATAATATCAAGCCCTTGACACCCATACCTAATGATTAAAAAACTTGTGAGGGAAATAACATATTTCTTAGAGGCCAACCCTCTAGAGGCATTGTGTTGTGCTCTTAGGAATTTTTTGTGAATGTAGATGCCTAAAATATTTATTTAGCACATAAAGAATGACCTTCTTCCTTCTATAATTTCAAATGACTTAGGAGACATATCTACTACTCAAAGCCACTTATTACCAATAACATCCACAACAATACTTATTCCATCAAGAGGCCATGAGTGATTGTTCAAGGAATATTTCATGGGTCTAAATGGTTAGAAGCTTAATTTAGGACCTCATATTCATGTTTCCTCTAATAGCCATGTATAGGGTCACAAGACTCACACCCTAATCTCAAAAATCCAAGTGATACCATACTTTGACGAAAACGATGCCCTCAATAGCTTTTTTGTGGTGGTTCAAAGTGTCATTCTTATCCCTAGAAGCTAGTAAGATTCTTTCACGACCTAACACTTGATTTTATTCCCCTAGGTATATACAATTTCCATTGACTCACACTTAATTTTCAAAAACTCATAATGTCGACCATCCCATCTAGACACCAAGGATACCCTTGAAAGGTCCTCTATGATGGGTCAAAAATTTGTTGATGACCCTATAAGATTCCTTTAGCATATTCTTTTTACACCTACCATGTTAATTTTGATTCAAAATATTGTGTGTGTTTGTTGTAGGAATGTGCACATGCTCTAAAAAATATTCACATTCCTTCCTTTTTTGGTGGGAGAAAAAACTTTAATATACATATGATGTTTTGATTGCCTCAAATTTAGGTTCAAAATTAAATACCTAGTGGCTTCGGTTGCAAATACATAAAAACATTTAGTTTTTTGAATACATCTCAATATCACTATTTTCACATTATTTTTGTATCGGATACACAAATATGTCACACATGAAACTACACATGTATAGAGTCTGATACGTATAGATGCTCCATATATAAATGGAAAAAAAGTTAATATTTTTTTTTAACATTTTTTTATATGGACATATATGAGGGTCTTAAAATACATAAATATTTTATCCCCATTATAACTTTTTATCACTTTAACCATTTTTAGAATAAGATATATTGTGTAATAGTATAGGTTGAGATGTACAATTGAAAAAAAAAAATTGATTATGTTAATACCCTCTTAACCCACACTGATGTAAGACCTTGTAATATCAAGGATATAACAAATTTCATAATTTTAAAAATATAAAAAATAACATTATAAATTTAGAAAATATAGCCTTGCATAGGAACATTGAGTTTTCTACAATTCCATAAATATTTTAAATGCAATTCCATTATTTAAGTACTCAACACCTACACCAATAGAAACATGTGCATTATATTTTGCATGAAAAATAACATATCACTATTATAAAAACTCAAATTTCACATAGTCATATACAAATACCATAAATAAAAAGTATATATTTAGAAAGATAATTAAATTTACTATCTTTTATGATTTTACACCATATTAAAATCCATTGTAAAATAACCTTGAGTCATCCCTCCAATTTAGTAGGTTGATGTTTTTCCAGTTTTGCATTGCCAACAACCTATAATTTCAACCACAAATTATATTATATGAAATTTCAAATATTACAATGTCAGTTTACAAATTAATACTGGTTGGACTACAATTTACACATGAAATATTGTTTCATCACTTCAGAATATTATTGTTGTGTTTCCAATGCATTGCAAGTGAATTCACCAACTCTAAAGACTTGACCATCAATATGTATGTGTGTGTCTCATGTTAGATTTAAGAGTATCACTAGTCCAGTTCTCTGTTGGCTCCAAAATGACTTCCACACCACCAAGACCCCGCAAAACATCTGTTTAATAACTATTTAGATTCCACATCTTCCCATCATGTCGTTGATGAGTCCACCAAAATGGATTTTGTTTCGACACCTGATATTGTTTAAGTCTGTTCATACCCTCCAACCTTTGTCATAAGCTAGTGTGTGTCTATCTTCTTGAAAGAGAGTATTAAGATGAGTAGTACCTCTATCCCATGAATCCTGTAATATCCAAGAAAAATAAGTAAGTGTTGTAAACAAATTAGGTTCAATAATTATAAAGAGAAGAATACAGTAGAAAGCATACCTAAAGATCATCAAGAGTTAATCGTCTATTCTGAGCTTGTGCTTCCTGCCTATTTAAAGAATGTTCAACCCAAATACATTGAGATTCAATGGTGTCACTCTCTAAGGGCACCATAGACCATATTGCAATCTCAACACACTATTTTAAACTTGCATTTTTAAACAGCTTCAACTAGAGAAAATTTCCTACACTTATCTGTATATTGATATAGATTTGGAATAAGTTGATCTTCCTCATGACTCATACTACTAGGGAAGTGTGTAACACCAACATCTGTCTGTAGAATATAATGTAGGTCACTTTGTGGGATTGAAATATGGCCCATAGATAGAATTTAAATCCCTTCAATTTCCTTGGATGTATAGAAGATAACAAGAGGAAACCTATGTCAGGCCAGGCAGTAACTCCATGGGGAAGAAATTAATTGACTGTATTATTCCATCAGGTAGGTCCTCATTATATACATGAGGGAGATACTATTCAGTTCGTCTCCCAATGACTATTCATATTTCCTATGTATCTATTTACAATAATTCACCCAATCATAAGGATTAGGTGTCAACATTCCCCCCCTTAATCTGGAGGGATGTTGGTGAGTCCAAGCATCATTCTGAATCATTCAAGCTTTTCCCTTCCAAGCACTTTGGTGAAGATGTTTGCAATTTGCTCATTTGTGGAAAAATGATGGAGATGGATTGTTTTGGCCTCAACATGATGTCGAATAAGATGATATTTAGTATTGATGTGCTTTTTTCGATCATGGAACTTTGGGTTTGTTGGAAATAATACTGAGAGGGGGGGTGAATCAGTATTATCAAATTCTTTTCAATATATCTTCCTTATTTATACTTTGAATAATTCTTCAAATATTGATCATTACTTTGTATGTTAGTATCATAAAATAATGAGCAGGAACAAGAAAAGCAAATAGTCACACAAAAGAACACCAGATATAAGGTGGAAACCCAATGTGGGTGAAAACCACCTGCTGCAATATGTCTCTATCTTGTTTTAATAAGAAACTCCTTTTACAATGATTTTGTACTGGTGCAGTCCTTTACCAGTACGCAGGCTACAACCTGCAGAGAGCTACAACCCTCTTAGCTCTTGTACTAGCCAAGATACTAGTACGTAGGTGCTGGCCTACTGAAGGCTACAACCTTCTCTTTCTTCCAGGGACCACGTTTCATAAATTTTCAGACTGGATCCATGAACATCAATCAATCATCAAGTATATCTGCATCAAACAATCTCCTTTTCCCAATTAGCACTGAATCAAGTAAACACTTCTCTGACAGCTGTACCCAGAACATAGTAACAATAACCACACACCAAATTCTGAACCCAGAATACTGCAGCAATAGATAGAGGCAGCTAGATCATAATTTAAAGATATACGCTACTTCAACAACCTGAAACCTGCGTGCAGATCTATAAAGGATAATTCCTTCTTTCAAATATTCAGACACTAATTAACCCAGATTGTCATATTTATAGATAAAGCATGCGCCTCATATAACAGATCAAAATCATGCAAAGATATTATTATTCAAGCATAAAGATTATGACCCATCAAAAGAACTTATCCTTCTTTATGCGCTAAGGTTCCTCCTTCATTCAGATCCAGATCTGCACCATAACCCAATCACAAATATTTCAGATCTAGCACTTATTAGATATTCAATTCATTCGATGATGCTTTGCCAAATTATCTCCTTCCTCTTTTATAGTATTAGGCCTTCCACAATACCACGGTCCAAAACCATAGGATCAAAAAACTGTTGGACTAATACCATGAACCAACCATGAAAGTGCGTGAGATCAACACTTTTGGATGCAATACCACGGGCCAAAACCATAGGATCAAAAACTGTCGAACTAATACCATGAACCAACCATGAAAGTGCGTGAGATCAACACTTTTGGATGCAATACAACGGGCCAAAACCATAGGATCAAAAACTGTCGGACTAATACCATGAACCAACCATGAAAGTGCGTGAGATCAACACTTTTGACGAGGTACCATGGTCCAAAACCATAGGTTCAAATACCAAGGACTAACTACCACGGACCAAAGGTAAGTTCTCCAACATATACACGCTTTTCTTTGCATGAAAGTGCGTAAACTTTTCTCTACATGAAATAAACTTTTCTCTGCATAAAAGTGCGTGAACATTTCTCTACATGAAACAAACTCTTCTCTGCATAAAAGTGCGTGAACCTTTCTCTACATGAAATAAACTTTTCTCTACATAAAAGTGCGTGAACTTTTCTCTACATGAAATAAACTTCTCTCTGCATAAAAGTGCGTGAACTTTTCTCTACATGAAAAAAAACTTTTATCTTCATGAAAGTGCGTGAACTTTGCTGCACTATAATTTATCATCTTAGATGAGTGGGTTGCCATCAAGTACAACATATGTATCATAATGCCAAAAATCTCCCCCTTTGGACTTGATGGCAACAACAACCAATCACTCTCCCCCTTTGACATCAAGGGCAAAGGGTTATGCTCCCCCTAAGAACATGCTCCCCCTGACTATAAACCAGATCTGCAAAGAAGAACCATAATCCATCAAACACCATAAATGACCATGAAAGAGAGATAGAGACGTATTGCAACAATATTCAGACCAGCATCCATGATCTCCTTCTGTACTTCCTCCATAATGCCAACAATGCATGATATGCTCCCCCTGAACCTGTGCCATTCGATCTTTGACCAATCCGCAACCCAGCACATGTACGCATATACTTCAGATGAACCTTGCGTACAACCAAAAATCAGAAGAGATTCAACAACAAGATGATGCATCAACAACCCCCAGCTTTTGCCTGAGGTATTCAAAGGTCTCCCTGGGCAATGGTTTGGTGAGTATATCAGCAACCTGTTCCTTAGAAGGAACATACTCCAACTTGACCTTTTGTTCAAGCACTTGTTCCCGGAGAAAGTGATACTTGATTGGTATGTGCTTGGTTTTTGAATGCATGACTGGGTTCTTTGAAATGCTGATTGCACTTGTATTATCACATAAGATGGAGATGGGTGGTGTACAAGTGATTTGAAAATCCTGCAAGGTCTGCATCATCCAAAGGAGTTGAGTGCAGCAAGATGCAGCAGCAACATATTCTGCTTCAGCTGTAGACAAGGCAATCAAACTCTGTTTCTTGCTGAACCAAGATACTAATCTGGAACCCATAAAGAATGCACCACCACTTGTGCTCTTCCTGTCATCCACGCTTCCGGCCCAATCTGCATCAGTATAAGCATGAAGTGTGAGATCTGTATCTCTAGGATACCATAAGCCATAATTTTGAGTCCCTTGAAGATATTTGAAGATTCTCTTTACTGCCTGAAGATGAGTTTCCTTTGGATTTGCTTGAAATCTTCCAACTATTCCCACTGCATGCATGATGTCTGGTCGGGTACCTGTCAAATAAAGTAGACTTCCAATCATAGATCTGTAGGTTGGTTGATGTACTGCTGCTGATTCATCATTTGCACTGAGGCTACATCCTGTGACCATGGGTGTACATACTGGTTTTGCATCTTCCATGCCATATTTCTTCAAAATCTGCTTGAGATACTTGGTTTGAGACAAGAAGATCCCTCCTTCCTTTTGTTGGATTTGCAGGCCAAGAAAATATGTCAATTCTCCAAGCAAGGACATTTCGAATTCTTTCTGCATCACCAAGGCAAAGCTTTGACTCATAGATTCTTCATTGCTGCCAAAGATAATGTCATCTACATACACAACAAGTATTAGCAATTTGTCATTTTCAATTTTTATATAAAGATTGCTATCTGCTGATCCTTTTGAAAAACCTTGTTGATGAAGATATTTGTCCAAACGATAGTACCAAGCCCTTGGAGCTTGTTTAAGACCATAGAGAGCCTTTTTCAGTCTGCATACAAGATTTGGATCATTTCCAAGAATGAAACCATCTGGCTGCTCAATGTATACTTCTTCTTCTAAGTCTCCATTCAGAAAGGCTAATTTCACGTCCATTTGAAATACTTTGAACTTTTGAAAGCTTGAGAGAGCAAGGAACAGTCGGATGGCATCAAGTCTTGCAACAGGAGCAAAAGTTTCCTCAAAATCTATTCCTTCTTGCTGCGCATACCCTTTACAAACAAGTCTTGCCTTGTTTCTAATTACTTCCCCATTTTCATTCAACTTATTTTTGAAGACCCATTTTGTCCCTATAACATTCTTATCCTTTGGTCTAGGAACCAACTCCCAAGTGTTGTTCTTTTCGATCTGCTCAAGTTCTTCATCCATTGCTTTGACCCAACATTCATCTTTGCATGCCTCTTTTACATTTTGTGGTTCAATGGAGGAGAGTAATGCCAAATAGCTTGAAGCTTCTGCAATTGTTCTTCTTGTTTGTACACCTGCTTCTTTCTGCCCCAAAATCTGAGATTCTGGATGATTCTTCTGAACGTACGGGATGGAGTCTTCTCTTCTATCCTTATCTGTTCCTCTGGTGCTTCTTGAGGTTCTTCTTCTTCATCATTCTGTCTTTGAGGGTAGTCTTCATCTTCTTCGATATTTTCATGATTTACTTGCATAGGAATGTATCCCTTTTCATCAACCACTACATCAATGCTGTCAACAATTCTTCCAAGTCTTTTATTGTAGCACTTATATGCTTTGCTGTGTGGAGAATAACCAAGAAGAATGCCTTCATCTGCTCTAGGTTCAAGTTTTCCAAGTTGCTCATCAGTATTCTTAATATAGCATTTGCTCCCAAAGATCTTGAAGTGCTTTACGGAAGGAGTCTCACCATACCAGAGCTCATGAGGAGTTTGAGTGTTGTTCACTCGGACATTTGTTTTGTTGAGAATAAAAACCGCAGCATATGCAGCTTCACCCCAGAAAGTTGTGGGAGTTCCGGACTCATCAAGCATAGCACGGGCCATTTGTTGGACTGTTATGTTCATCCTTTCCACCACTCCATTTTGCTGAGGAGTTATAGCTGTAGAGAATTCCCTTCTTATCCCATGTTCTTCACAGAAATCGAAAAATTCATTAGAGGTAAACTCCCCACCTCTGTCAGACCTGAGACACTTAATTTTGTAACTTGATTCATTTTCAACCAAGGCTTTGAAGGATTTGAATTTCTCGAATGCTTCTTCTTTGTGCTTCATAAGTCCTAACCAAACAAACCTGGAGAAATCGTCAATGAATAATATCAAGTATTCTTCTCCTCGAGGTGTCCTTTTCCTAAATGGACCACATACATCTGTATGGACTAGCTCAAGAGGCATGCTAGATGATCCTTCCTTCTCTGGAAAGTTAGTTCTGGTTTGCTTTCCAAACTGACATGATTTGCATATGGTGTTGTCTGGAATTTTGATATCTGGAAGACCACGAACAGCCTGATATTTGCATGTTTTCCTTATTTGTGAAAAGCTTAGATGCCCCAACCTCCGGTGCCATAACCAATGTTCATCATCCTTTCTCAAATAGCATTGTTGTTGTCCTTCTTCAAATATGTATAGATTATTTGGAGTTCTTCTACCTTTGATCACTGTTTCACCTGTATCAAGATCACGAACGCGACATCCATTTGATCTAAATATCACCTCGGTTCCTTGATCACACATCTGGCTGACACTTAGAAGATTATGCTTCAATCCATCAACATACAAAACATTTCCAGCTTTGACCTTTTCTTTTAACTGAGTAGTGCCTTTTCCTTTTATAGCTGTAGGAGTATCATTTCCAAAAGAAACTTTCTTTCCCTTTTCTAAAGCAGAATATGATTCAATTTTTTCTTTATCACCTGTCATATGTTTCGAACATCCACTGTCAATGTACCATAGATTTTCTTGTCCTTCTGCATAAAATGCTATCCCACATCTTTCTGTTTGTGGTTCCTTTATTCTCCATGTTCTGGTGCTTGAGGCTTGTTCCTTTGTCTGCTGAAACCTGCTCCTGCATTCAGAATCTTCATGACCAAAGTTATTGCAAATAGAACATTCAACTTCATTTTCAAGAGCCAAAAAGTTGTTATAGGTCCTTTTTGTAATCCCGATCATACTTCTTTGTTTTTGAGCTTCTCTAGTCATGATTTTTTTATATGCAACACATTGAGATGCTTTGTGACCAAAGTTATGGCAAGAGAAACATTTCCCATTGAAGAAACTTCTGCGATTATCAAATCTACCGGCCAAATGATTGTAATTTCTACTGTCATCCATTCTTGAAGCAAATTGAGAAGATTTTACCTGTGGCTGGTTGTAGCTTTTGTTCATCCTTAAGACAGATTGCCCCTGTTTTACCTGATAGTCTTTGTTCGTTCTTGATGTAATTCGTCCCTGCTTTACCTGGTGATCTCCATTGTGCTTTTGCTCATTCCTTCTTGCTGCATCAAGATAACTCTTTGAGGTGGATGCTTGAGATGTTTCTCCATTATACCCCAGACCTGTCTTGTTTAGCGGAGAACGCTGTACATTGATGATCTCATCCAGAGTTTCAGATCCTTTGAAAAACTTAAGATTAATAGCCTTTGTTTTCTCAATTTCTTTTCTAAGGCCAACAATTTCACCTTCTAACTTTTCAAGATATTTTTCTTTTTCATCAATTTGAAATTGTAGAGTATCAATGATCATATTCTTTTCTTCTATACATGTCTTAAGTCTAGAAATCTCATCATAAAAACTATCCACATCTATAGCATCCATGTAATCATCATCTTCAAATGCCATTAAAAGTTTATAGTCATTACCTCGTTCATCTTCATCACTATTTGATAGACCATCACTGTCTTCATGAGTGTAGTAGCTTTTCTTATTTGCATTCTATTTCTTGTTCCATCTAGCAGGTTCCTTTCCTTTGTCAATCTTATCCTTATGAGGACATTTGGCAGCATAATGACCTACACTTCCACAAGCAAAACATTTAAAAGGTAGCTTACCTCTGAACCTTCCAGTACCCCGTTGAAGATTTCTGACAAAATTTGATTCTTCTTCTTCTTTCGGCACATGACTTGATTCATAGTAGTCTCCTTTGCCTGAAGCCTTAAAAGCAGCTTCTCTCCTGTCTGATGGACCTCCTTTTCTCATTTCATAAGAAGTTAGAATTCCGTGTAGCTGAGACATAGTAAGAGTTCGTAGATTTTCCTTTTCTTCTATTGCAGATACTTTAGATTCAAACTTGGGGGACAATGATCTTAGGACTTTTTCAACCACAACAGCCTCTTTTATTTCTTCACCCAATTTTTTCATACAATTAACAATCTCATCTACCCGAAGGAAATAGTTAGCCACACTTTCATCATTATACATTCTGAGATTCTCATACTGAATCCTGAGGGTTTGAAGTTTTGCACATTTTACCTGTTCATCTCCTTCGTAGCTCAAAACAATCTTGTCCCATATTTCTTTTGCGGATTTATATTGCATAACCTTCACGAATTCAAATTGAGATAGACATCCTAGAAGAGTATTAACTGCCTTTGCATTTGTTTCATATTTCTTCTTCTCAGCTGAATCTGTAGGAGTAGCTAATGGAAAAGTATACCCTGTTTCTATAATGTCCCATACTTTTGTACCCAAAGATTGAAGATAGGCAGTAACTCTTACCTTCCAATATACGAAGTTTGTCCCATCAAAAATCGGTGGCCTGATTGATGCTTCCCTCTCGTAGTTGCTCATGATGTTAGATCTTCCTTCAAGCGATCAAGCTTCTTCAGAAGGACCTGCTCTGATACCAATTGTTGGAAATAATACTAAGAGGGGGGGTGAATCAGTATTATCAGATTCTTTTCAATATATCTTCCTTATTTATACTTTGAATAATTCTTCAAATATTGATCATTACTTTGTATGTTAGTATCATAAAATAATGAGCAGGAACAAGAAAAGCAAATAGTCACACAAAAGAACACCAGATATAAGGTGGAAACCCAATGTGGGTGAAAACCACCTGCTGCAATATGTCTCTATCTTCTTTTAATAAGAAACTCCTTTTACAATGATTTTGTACTGGTGCAGTCCTTTACTAGTACGCAGGCTACAACCTGCAGAGAGCTACAACCCTCTTAGCTCTTGTACTAGCCAAGATACTAGTATGTAGGTGCTGGCCTACTGAAGGCTACAACCTTCTCTTTCTTCCAGGGACCATGTTTCATAAATTTTCAGACTGGATCCATGAACATCAATCAATCATCAAGTATATCTACATCAAACAATCTCCTTTTTCCAATTAGCACTGAATCAAGTAAACACTTCTCTGACAGTTGTACCCAGAACACAGTAACAGTAACCACATACCAAATTCTGAACCCAGAATACTGCAGCAATAGACAGAGGCAGCTAGATCATAATTTAAAGATATACGCTACTTCAACAACCTGAAACCTGCGTGCAGATCTATAAAGGATAATTCCTTCTTTCAAATATTCAGACACTAATTAACCCAGATTGTCAGATTTATAGATCAAGCATGCGCCTCATATAACAGATCAAAATCATGCAAAGATACTATTATTCAAGCATAAAGATTATGACCCATCAAAAGAACTTATCCTTCTTTATGCGCTAAGGTTCCCCCTTCATTCAAATCTAGATCTGCACCATAATCCAATCACAAATATTTCAGATCTAGCACTTATTAGATATTCAATTCATTCGATGATGCTTTGCCAAATTATCTCCTTCCTCTTTTATAGTCTTAGGCCTTCCACAATACCACGGTCCAAAACCATAGGATCAAAAAACTGTTGGACTAATACCATGAACCAACCATGAAAGTGCGTGAGACCAACACTTTTGGATGCAATACCATGGGCCAAAACCATAGGATCAAAAATTGTCGAACTAATACCATGAACCAACCATGAAAGTGTGTGAGATCAACACTTTTGGATGCAATACCACGAGCCAAAACCATAGGATCAAAAACTGTCGGACTAATACCATGAACCAACCATGAAAGTGCGTGAGATCAACACTTCTGACGAGGTACCATGGTCCAAAACCATAGGTTCAAATACCAAGGACTAACTACCACGGACCAAAGGTAAGTTCTCCAACATATACGCGCTTTTCTTTGCATGAAAGTGCGTAAACTTTTCTCTACATGAAATAAACTTTTCTCTGCATAAAAGTGCGTGAACATTTCTCTACATGAAATAAAATCTTCTCTGCATAAAAGTGCGTGAACCTTTCTCTACATGAAATAAACTTTTCTCTACATAAAAGTGCGTGAACTTTTCTCTACATGAAATAAACTTCTCTCCGCATAAAAGTGCGTGAACTTTTCTCTACATGAAAAAAAAATTTTATCTTCATGAAAGTGCGTGAACTTTGCTGCACTATAATTTATCATCTTAGATGAGTGGGTTGCCATCAAGTACAACATATGTATCATAATGCCAACAGGGTTCTTGGCCAACTTTATTGCAGAGGTGTTGTCAATCATGAGTGGAGTTGATTGTACTTGTTTTACCTGCAAATCTTCAAGAATTTTCCTGAGCCACACAATTTCTTTTGTTGCTTCAGCTGCTGCCACATATTCTAATTCTGTTGTGGAATCTACTGGAACTGATTGTTTGCATGATCTCCAGGAGACAGCTCCTGATCCAAGACTCATGGCATATCCTGAAGTAGATACTCCAGTTTCTTTGTCTCCATCGAAGTCTGAATCAGAGTATCCAATCAAGCTGAAGTCGTCCACCTGTGTATACTTGATTCCAAAGTCTTGAGTTCCCTTCAAGTACCTTAGAACTTTTTTTACAGCAGACCAATGTCCCTCACAAGGCTTTTGCATAAACCTGGAGAGGATTCCAACAGCAAATGAAATGTGTGGTCTGGTAGTAGTTAGGTAGTTGAGACTTCCTACAAGCTGTCTATACTTTGTTGCATCCTCAAATTCCTTTCCTTCAATAGATGTGAGCTTTAAGTTTTGTTCCATTGGAGTAGTAAGAGGATTGCACTCTGTCATGCCAAACCTGTTCAAAAAATATCCAATGTATTTCTTTTGAGAAGGAAATATGGACTTTGGATGTTGGGTTACTTCAATGCCAAGATAGTAATGAACATAGCCCAAATCAGTCATTTCAAAACTTTTCCCCAATTCTTTCTTTATGGATGCAATGTAGCTTTCATTGTTCCCTGTCATTAAAAGATCATCTACATATACCAAAAGATATACAACTGTTTTGCCAACTTTCTTGACAAATAAAGTTGCATCATCAAGATCAAAATGATTGAAATTGAGTTTTAGAAGATGCTCAGTTAGTTTTTCATACCAGGCTTGCGGTGCTTGTTTGAGGTCATACAAGGACTTCACAAGTTTGCATACTTTATGTTCATGTCCTTTCACAGCAAATCCTTCAGTCTGGGACATAAAAACATTCTCTTTTAGATCTCCATTCAAGAAAGCAGTTTTTACATCCATTTGATGGACTTTCCAACCGTTCTGAGCTGCTAGTGCAAAGAGTGTTCGGATGGTAGCCCATTTTGATGTGGGGGAAAAAGTCTCCTCATAATCAACCCCTTCCTTCTGTGCAAAACCTTTTGCCACAAGCCTAGATTTGTGCTTGTCAAGTGAGCCATCAGATTTATACTTGTTCTTGTAGACCCACTTGCAACTAATTGGTTTGGTTCCTAATGGATGATTAACCAGCTTCCAAGTGCTGTTCTTTATGAGGGCATCATACTCCTTTTGCATTGCTTCTTTCCATTCATCATGAGAAGCAACTTCTTTGAAGGAAGTTGGTTCTAAATCTGTAGACAAGTTCAATTCACAATCATAAGAAACATCCATATCAATAGGTGAATTAGAGTCATCTACATCACCTCCATTTTGCCGGTTTGAATTTCTGGTTCCTGTCTTTCCAACTTCATCAGGATGAACACTTTCAAGTGTCTTTCTCAGCCACTTTGGGGGACCTTTCTGAGATGGTCCAGGCTGCTCTTTTGATTGAGTTGGGACTGAATCAAGATTGAGTCTCCCAATTCTATCAATTACATCACTTAAAGCATCATCCTTTGTTGGAGTTTCATACGGGGGAGAGTGTTCTTCAGAAGAAGATTCCACATGTTGATCTAGTATAGGAATCCCCCCTTCAAGATATGGAATCTGATTATCAAATTCTTGAAATGATTTGGCTTTTGCAAATCTATCCAAGCGATCAAGTTGCTGCTCAACAACATTGTCAGTTTTGGATGATTCAAGAAAAATTACATCTCTAGATACAAAATTTTTTTTATTTACTTCATCATAGAGGTGGTATGCTTTGGAGGTGTTTAAGTACCCCAGGAAGATACACTTACGGCTTCTAGCAACAATTTTGTTTCTATGTACCTTTGGTATCAAAGCATAACAGGTGGAACCAAAGACCCTGAGATGCTTTACCGAAGGAACATGTCCATACCACATTTCATAAGGAGTCTTGTTTCTTATAGATGGACATCTATTATTTATATATGTAGCACATAGAACAGCATCAGCCTAAAACATTATCTTCACATTTTTGAAGAAAAGCATGGATCGTACCATATTCAAGAATGTTCTATTCATTCTTTCAGCTACACCATTTTGTTGGGGATTATAAGGCACAGTTGTTTGATGTTTGATCCCGTGTTGGCGAAGATAGTTTTCAAATTCATTTTATGTGTATTCTTTTCCAATATCAGTGCGAATAGACCCTATATGAGACTGTGCATCATTTTCAATCCATTTATGAAAATTCTTGAATGTTTGAAAAGCATCAGATTTGTTCTTCAATAAGTAAACCCAACACATTTTGGTGTAGTCATCAATAAATGTCATCATATATTTATTTCCATTTGCAGAAGGAACAGGCATTGGACCACATAAATCTGAATGAATGAGTTCAAGCTTCCTATGTGCTCTTGAATGTGAATCATGAAAAGACCGTTTTCTATGCTTTCCTAGAATGCAAGCATCACATTGCTTAAGTTTCCTAGGAATTGTAGGCAAACCAACAACACCATTTTTCTTCAACAAGCGGAGACTATTGAAGAAAAATGGTGAGAATTGTATGAGAAATGTTTTTCATGAGCAGAGGTTCCTTACAACTTGATAAGCCTTTCTTCTTCTATTCCCCTCATGACAAGTGAGTGGTCAGATGATTTTCTTACCTCAAGCTGGCCATCAAACATATGAATGGAGTGACCTTGCTGGCAGATGTGGACCAGGGACAACAATTTTCTCTTCAGTTGTGGGAGATATAGAACATGATGCAGAAGAAAGTCTGGAAAACCAGGCAGTTTAAGCCTGATTGTGCCAAGCCGGCTTGATTTTTGATTGATCTGCAAAGTATACTGCTCCATAAACATTGTCAGTGAAATCTTCAAAAAAATCTTTTCTATGAGTCATGTGGCAGGTTGCTCCTAAATCAAGCAACCAATCATTTTTCCATGAAGCAAGTGAAGCATTAAACAAATCTTCATTTACTCCAATGTTACATTGTGCCTCAACATAGTGAGTGGATTCAGGTGTTTTACCTTTGTCTGGATTCAGGTGTTTTACTCAATTTTGTCCCATGGTAGCTTGCATGTAGAGGCATCATGTGATCCATTTCTTTTGCAGCAAATGCAGTGCAAATCTGCCCTTTCTCCTTGAGAATGTCTGCCCCCCCTGCCTCTGAAATATCTTCCTCTTCCTCTTCGTCCACCTCTTCCTCTTGTAGAATCTTGAGCAGGATGATTTTCTTTATGAGCAAGGCAGATAGTCCCTTTAGAAGATTCGGGGGCTGTTTTCTTTCCAAAAGCTTTCTCTCTTTCAACAAACTTTTTCACAAGAGAGTCAACGGTTATGTCTTTGAGATTTCCATTTGCTTGCAATGACTCAAGATAATTGGAGTAAGTAGGATAAAGTGCCTTGAGAAAAGCGATAAGAGGAATATCCAATTCAACCTTAGTGGATTTGATATCATGCATTATAGACTTTACTTCAGAAGCAAGAGCAAGAGGATCATTATTTTGTAGTTCAAGAGTGAAGAGTTCAAGTGCAGAATGTGAATCATAGAGTTTTTTTAGCTTTTGTAAGGCTTCAAAGGCAGTTGAATAGGACGAAATATGGCGACTCACCTCTTCATTTACAGATCTTGCGATTAATGCATAAGATTTGTTGTTCTTGTTTTCCCAAATGATGAGCTCTTTGTCTGAGGTAGGCTGTATTGGGTCATTGTCTCCTTCTCCGACACACACACTCCTTTCCACAACTCATTGAAAATGAGGGTGTGCTTTATCATCCGGGACCATTCAGGATAGTTCTCCTTGCCAGTGAGAACTATTCCCACCATGGATATGATTGAATGCATTCTGTAATTTTTTTTTTTTTGCTTTTGATGGAAAAAAATACACTGTAGTAGCAATATTCTGAATTCTTATGAAAGCTAAGAAACAAGCTACACAGATATTCTAATGATTCTTATGGAGTACAACCAATATTTAGGCACAACACTATGGAACACCAATACTGCAACAAGTAATGATCCATTTATCCTATCAACTTTCTGATTATCCTCTACTATTAACTGAATTCCATTTTATGCGCAGACAATCAGTGCATTAGCATACACTAACAACTTTCTAATATGTATTAAAACATATTGCAAAAAAATACAGTGAGAGTCGATAGTTTAAGAAAAACATTGTCTATAAAGTGGCCGGATGCATCAGCGTTGGGACCGAATTTCCGCGGAGCCACTCCTCCTTATTCACCGTGATGATGAGAGTGGTGCTTGAACTTCCAGCCACATGCGCCACCCTTGGTCTGCGCATCAATGTCAGCACCAGCCCTCGTCCATTATTCCCATAAAAAGTTAACTCGGTTATTCGTAATAAATCCAAAATTTAAACAAGTTTAAATTGTCGTCTTCTCAAAAGGATACAATCCCTTGAAGCTAATTCATAACCCACAGTGTTGTTTAAACAGAACAACCTGAAAACTTAGACAGTTCCGGCACAACTCTACTCTTAAGCGATGGGAAAAATGACAATCTTAACAGAATCGCCACCCAAGTATACACAACGAAAATTCAAAAGGAAGAAGCCTTATAATGATTGAACGTAGTAGATGTAAATAGATTACAATGAAAAATCAAAATAACGGAGGCTGAGTGTCATTTGAAGCTCAAAACGGAGAAGAATTCGAGAGCAGTTGTCTCAGCTCGAGGCCGAGCTTGAATCTAAAGATACTAAAAATATTTCAGATACTGAACAGTGAGAGCCAGATAATACAATTTTTTTTTTCAGACATGGAGCAGTATTAAAACTCAAAAAGGCCTCCCAGTGATTTCCTGTATTCTTAGATGAGTTCTGAAAGGGATATAAGGAATCAAACCCTAATGTGAATTCAGTTTCCGTCGTCGGGAAAGCAGGAGTAGCATGAATGCATCAGGTCAGCATGGACAGCGCTGGCAGTGTCAGGCCAAGGAGCGTTTTGCAATGTGCAGGTCCGTATAAAAAGAATATGGTAGGCCACCAGAGAGAAGACGATTTAATGCTAGGCGCAGGAATATGGAAGGCCACCAGAGAGCAAATGGTTTAATGCTAGGTGCAGCAATATGGTAGAACAACAAACATTCATGGTCAGACACCTTCTAGAAGACAGAGAGCACAGGTAGACAGATAGAGGAGTTACAAGGAGCATGAGAGCTAAAAAGGAGCTGGCTCTAATACCATGTCAGGCCAGGTAGTAACTCCATGGGGCAGAAATTAATTGACTGTATTATTCCATCAGGTAGGTCCTCATTATATACATGAGGGAGAGAATGTTCAGTTCATCTCTCGATGACTGTTCATATTTCCTATCTATCTATTTACAATAATTCACCCAATCACAAGGATTAGGTGTCAACAACCTAATCTACAAAACATAATTTTTCAGAACAATATTTAAATCTAACCAAGAAATTTAATACCAATACTATAATTTTCCTAAACACTATAATTATAAAATTAAAAAATATTAATTTTCCAAAACACTATAATTATAAAATTAAGAAATATTAATATTATAATATTTATAATATATATATATATATATATATCTCTCTCTCTCTATATATATATATATATATATTTTATATTATTAAAAATAAATTATAAATTTGTTTTTTCGTTATTTATTTTTTAATATTACAAAATATAACTTTTGCATTTTCAAAACAAACATTTTAACCTATTTCCATTAAAATAATAGGATTTTGGTTGAATTTTTTTTTTATAAAATCACCTTGTCCGACCATACTTTGTTACATCATATATCAAATTGTATTTGTGATTTGTTTTCATGTTTAATGATCAGATTAGATTACAGTTAGTCAACGGTCAATTTTTACAATTTGTTTTCATGTTCAACAATCAGATTAGAGTTAGTCAATAGTCAATTTTATTCAACCGTTTGTAATCGTGTTACATATTAATTAAACACCATTAAAAAAGCTTTGTCGATTTTGTTTTTTGCAAACGTTGAACCGATCTATTATCACTGTGACCTTTGAATCTCTGTTACCACTGCAATCTGTTATCAATCAATTTGTTATTAATTCATTGTGACCTTTGAAGCTCTGTTACTACTGCAATTTGTTATCAATCAATCTATTATTAATTAAAGGCAACGAATAGGAAGTGAAATTAGTGGTTTGTGTAATCAATCAATCCATCCATAGAGATATGGGAGGCAGGAGACACATTTATTGTGAGAAGGGCGATATGGCCCAAGTCAGGAACTCTGAAAGCCAACATATGTCTAGAGTTTTGACTGTTTCAATTCTGGTGACTCTATGCATTTCGATATTTTCTCTAATGCATGTGATGAGAGCCGATTCTTGCAGCAATTGAAAAGATCATTACCAAGAATTGTTACAGACTATAGAGAATTTTACAGAGTACCGAGAATTTTGGCAGCAATTGCAAATACTAGCATTATAGAGCATTGCAAACACTACCAAGAATTGTTTAGAAAGCCTTCAATGGCTTCAATGAAGTCTATTTTTGAGCTTGATCAAATAAAAGAATCATCCACTGTAAGTCTTAGTAAACTTTCTGACGTGGGACTTATTTAAGTATTTCATTCTAGATTAATTCAATATTTTAGATATGTTAGAGGATGTTTAAAGCTTGATCCTTTCTAAAGTGTGAGGAACATTATAAGCTCTATATTTGTGGCTACTTTGAAAGATTTCTACATGGATCTTCTCGGTAGCATGATGGATGTTGTAGCAAAAATTCCAAGATTCCGTAAAACTTTATATTCAACCAGGGTTATAGAGAAGTATCAGAATGCAACGACTGAAAACCATGGAAGTACACATGTGGGAAAAATTGAAAATACAACTTCCGGAGCTCCGCCGGATCGGGTGGGCAGCCATGAAAATTTTGCTGGAACCATGGATATAACTTGCCCAAGAGAAGACAATATGAACCATTTTTCTGAGACTCAAAGTTCCATGGAACAAGCTGAAAGGGATCATCATGGTTATTTTTTCAAAGCAAAAAATACACTTCACATTTTTCAAAAGAATGATAAGGATGATGGCTATTTCTTCATTGAAGATCACGATCCAATACAACAACATAATGCCAACAATAATTTTCCAGAACATTATAATGCCAATACTATTTCTCCTAAAGGTGATCTAATTTTTGTAAAGGATTATGAGAAAAAAATATCAGAAATCGCCTCCCAAAGGTTTCAAGTAAACCCACATGAATTCTGGTGGGTAATTTGGGTAACTTTGTTAGTTGTGGGAGCATTAATATTAATATTGATATTTCTAATGCATACGTCTGGTCAAAATATTGGAGGTGATTGTAGCCCATGAAAAAGTAGAAATGCAAAACAGAATCCACTTCATGCCCCAGTAAAATGAGGATGGAATTCAGTGTGTATGGGAGGTTCATTGATTACGTAGATATCTTGGTCCCTAAAGAGGTATGTTATGCTCATCCCTTTGATAGTCAATTTTTGTGTTTCTGTTTGAATGCATTATAGTTAATTTGATACTTACAATTTTGTGTTTGTTTCCTTGACTTGATCATGTTTCTGCAAGTAAGATGAATGTTGCAACAGAAGTTCTCTTGGATAGCATGATGAACGTTGCAATAGAAGTTCCAAGATTTTGCAAATATTTATATTCAAAGAGGGTTCTAGAGAACTATCCAAAAAATGCAAGGGTTGAAAACCATGGAACGAATATGTGAAAAATTAAAAAGCCAACTGCAAGAGCTCCACCGAATCACTATGGCCAGGAAATTTTTATTCATTCCATGGATATTTTCCTAAGAGGAGCAATATGAACTCTTATTCTATTTTAGATTCTCAAGGTATTGAAGATGAAAAGGATCATGGTTTTTTTTTTTTGATTGAAAAGTGATACTTTACATATCTCAAAGGGATGATAGGGATCATGATTATTTATACATTGAAGATGAACCAATACCTGCTACAATACAACAACATAATGGCAACAATCATATTTAAGAACGAGTCAATTCTATTTAAGAAGAAATTCATAATTATCCAAATCTTGATCATATTTTTGCACGGGATGATGAGAATAGATTTTGGAACGACAAGAAAATAATAGAAATCTCCTCATATTTTAAGAAGCAGAAAAAAATCATACAAATAAATTTACAAGACCTGCACATTAATGGCATCCGTGGCTCCCTCAGGTCTATAAAAGACCCTATTGACCCGAAGGACATGAAGGGTGTCTATGTCATTCCCTGTTCCTGTGGGACTCCTTATATTGGTGAGACTGGTCGCTCTATCAATCAGCGGATTAGCGAGCATTCGGCGGACTTAAGACATGGTAGGACCAAGTCCTCAGCCCTGGCTGAGCATGCAGGGAAGACTATGCATCATGTATGTATAGAAGAGGCTCAAGTCATTGCTAAAGTAGCGCAGTTTCACCATCGCAAATTTAGAGAGGCCCTGGAGATTGAGAAAAGGCCGAAAAATCTTAATAGGGATGATGGCTGGAAGATTAGCAGTTGCTGGGTCCCAGCCTTGTCTTCCTAGCCTCCTCATTCCCCTTTTGTTAGGTCTTAGGGTCTCTGTCTTCCTTAAGGTATGTTTTTGGCGGATTAATCTTATTATTATGTAGTATTTAGTTACTAAGTAATTTCGGGCTAAGTATTAACCTTATCCCGTTTTTGATTCTAAGGGGTATAATTCCTTAGGTTTTTGTCTCCTTTTTTTAGGCCTTTATATTTTCCCTTTAACTATTTTCTTATATATCTGACTATTAACCCTTTTTTAAACCTTATTAATAATAATCCATTTACCTAATGACATGGTTAATCTTAATATCTTTTTAGTGAATAAATATTGTTTATCTAATGAATATAGATTATTAAATATAAATATAAATTATAAGAGGAGATAGTTTACAAAATGACCTTTATGTTTAATAATAAATAAGAAATTATTATTTTATATATAACAAATTGATATAAATTTATGATATACCAATAATAGTGAGTGAGTTAGTTATATTTTTTGGATATTCTAGTATTAATAAACATGTTCTTTAATTTTGATTATGATAATTTCCTAATGTAACTAAATAATAAAGTTTTAACAAGAATACTATTTTAATAATATTGGAATTATAAATAAACATAAATTAGTATTTTTATTTTCGAATTGGCCATTCTGATTAAATAATTAATAAAAATAATATATTAAAGTATACCTTTGGACCATTAGCTTTAAACTATTATTATTATATAAATACACAATTTACCTAATGTAACAAAATTTCATAGAATTTGAATACTATTTATTAAAATAACAAAGGAATGATAATATATATAGATTATTTAATTAAATAGGAACGATTATACATGACCATTATATTTAAAAATAAATTATATAAATATTATAATATTCATACTCAAATTAACAAAGGGACTCTCTTAGTATATAGGCTAATAATAATAGATTTTATGTTTCTAGGAATATTAATAAAATAATTAGTGGTTTGACTTAGACCTTTGGTCAAAATTAGCCGTTGGCATTATAGCCGTTGGAGTCTCTGCACACTCTATTTAATCAAGCTAAACCGGATCAGTTCTTCAACTTGTCCTGACGATGAACCACACTGGTTGGTTCGAAACGCGTCGACAAAAGATTGGTTATGTGATTTTGCCGAAGATTATCTAAACAATTAATGGCATCTGTGAAGGGCTTATCTTTGAACTAAAGCCACATAAATTATGGTGGCTTATTTGGGAAAGTATATTAGTTGTGGAAATGTTAGCATTGATATTTTTGATGCATAAAGGTCGAAATACTCCTAAAAATATAAGCACAAACATGGTCATAGAAAAAAATAAATATGCAACACAAACCTGGCGGTGATTATAGCACTGTTCCCAGAGTAAAATAGAAATCCATAGCACACGGGGATAAAGTCTTACTCCAAATAACGCTTGAGTTTCTCCCATTAATCATATAAATCCCTTGACACCCATACCTAATAATTAAAAAACCTGTGAGGGAAATAACATATTTCTTAGAGGCCAACCCTCTAGAGGCATTGTGTTGTGCTCTTAGGAATTTTTTGTGAATGTAGTGCCTCAAATATTTATTTAGCACATAAAGGATGACCTTCTTCCTTCTATAATTTCAAATGACTTAGGAGACATATCTACTACTCAAAGCCACTTATTACCAATAACATCCACAACAATACTGATTCCATCAAGAGGTCATGTGTGATTGTTCAAGGAATATTTCATGGGTCTAAATGGTTAGAAGCTTAATTTAGGACCTCATATTCATGTTTCCTCTAATAGCCATGTCTAGGGACACAAGACTCACACCCTAATCTCAAAAATCCAAGTGGGTACCATACTTTGATGAAAATTATGCCCTCAATAGTTTTTTTGTGGTGGTTCAAAGTGTCATTCTTATCCCTAGAAGCTAGTAAGATTCTTTCATGACCTGACACTTGCTTTTATTCCCCCGGGTATATACAATTTCCATAGACTCACACTTAATGTTCAAAAACTCATAATGTTGACCATCCCATCTAGAGACCAAGGATACCCTTGAAAGGTCCTCTATGATGGGTCAAAAATTTGTTGATGAGCCTATACGATTCCTTTAGCATATTCTTGTTACACCTACCATGTGAATGTTGATTCAAAATATTGTGTGTGTTTGTTGTAGGAATGTGCACATGCTCTAAAAAATATTCACATTCCTTCCTTTTTTTGGTGGGAGAAAAAACTTTAATATACATATGATGTTTTGATTGCCTCAAATTTAGGTTCAAAATTAAATACCTAGTGGCTTCGGTTGCAAATACATCAAAACATTCAGTTTTTTGAATACATCTCAATATCACTATTTTCACATTATTTTTGTATCGGATACACAAATATGTCACACATGAAACTACACATGTATATAGATTCTAATACGTATAGATGCTCCATATATAAATGGAAAAAATTTAATATGTTTTTTTTCAACATTTTTTTATATGGACATATATGAGGGTCTTAAAATACATAAATATTTTATCCCCATTATAACATTTTATCACTTTAACCATTTTTAGAATAAGATATATTGTGTAATAGTATAGGTTGAGATGTACAATTGAAAAAGAAAAAGTTTGATGATTTTGATAACCTCTTAACCCACACTGATGTACGACCTTGTAATATCAAGGATATAACAAATTTCATAATTTTAAAAATATAAAAAATAACACTATAAATTTAGAAAAGATAGCCTTGCATAGGAAAATTGAGTTTTCTACAATTCCACAAATATTTTAAATGCAATTCCATTATTTAAGTACTCAACACCTACACCAATAGAAACATGTGCATTATATTTTGCATGAAAAATAACATATCACTATTATAAAAACTCAAATTTCACATAGTTATATACAAATACCATAAATACAAAGTATATATTTAGAAAGATAATTAAATTTTATATATTTTATGATTTTACACCATATTAAAATCCATTGTAAAATAACCTTGAATCATCCCTCCAATTTAATAGGTTGATGTTTTTCCAGTTTTGCATTGCCAACAACCTATAATTTCAAACACAAATTATATTATATGAAATTTCAAATATTACAATGTCAGTTTACAAATTAATATTGGTTGGACTACAATTTACACATGAAATATTGTTCATCACTTCAGAATATTATCGTTGTGTTTCCAATGCATTGCAAGTGAATTCACCAACTCTAAAGACTTGACCATCAATATGTATGTGTGTGTCTCATGTTGGATATTAGATTTAAGAGTATCACTAGTCCAGTTCTCTATTGGCTCCAAAATGACTTCCACTCCACCAAGACCCTGCAAAACATCTGTTTAATAATTATTTAGATTCCAAAACTTCCCATCATGTCGCTGATGATTCCACAAAAATGGATTTTGTTTCGACACCTGATATTGTTTAAGTCTGTTTATACCCTCCAACCTTTGTCATAAGCTAGTGTGTGTCTATCTTTTTGAAAGAGAGTATTAAGGTGAGTAATACCTCTATCCCATGAATCCTATAATATACAAGCAAAATAAGTAAGTGTTGTAAACAAATTAGGTTCAATAATTATAAAGAGAATATAGTAGAAAGCATACCTCAAGATCCTCAAGAGTTAATCATCTATTCTGAGCTTGTGCTTCCTGCCTATTTAAAGCATATTCAACCCAAACACATTGAGAGTCAATGATGTCACTCTCTAAGGGCTTCCATGGACCATATTACTATCTCAACACACCATTTTGAACTTGCATTTTTAAACAACTTCAACTAGAGAAAATTTTCTACACTTACTTGTATATATTGATATAGATTTGGAATAAGTTGATCTTCCTCATGACTCATACCACTAGGGAAGTGTGTAACACCAACATCCGTCAGTAGAATATAATGTATGTCACTTTGTGGGATTGAAATATGTCCCATAGATATCATTTAAATCCCTTAAATTTCCTTAGATGTATAGAAGATAACAAGAGGAAACCTAATTTACAAAACATAATTTTTTAGAATAATATTTAAATTTAACCAAGAAATTTAAGATTATTGAGTATTTCATTTATACATATTACTCTTCTTTTCTTGTGAAAAGTCACAAGATACCTGTTTCCTTTATGCATATTACTATCCTTTTCCTGTGAAAAGTCACAAGATACTTGCTTGGCATCTTGGAGTTCAAACCAATCTTTATACATGTTTGGATTTTATTTTTACATTTCGCAAGGAGATCAAGAAGCTCATGTGTATGCACTTGCTTCATGGAAATAGGTTTTGATTATTGCACCAATAAAATAAGATAAATTGGTACGTAATAAACATATAAACTAATAAAATGTATTCAAATTGACAATCTAAAATAGCATGGAGCATCATGCAAGAAAAGGCATGAAAAACTAGTACAATTCAGTATGCAATAACGAGAAGCACTTGCCTATTAGTGCAATATTCCACTTGTTTACGATTTTGGTAAAGGTTGTTGACATTGATGACATGAGGATCTTCCTAACACAATTCTCAAACACCTTCACATGTTCATCATCAACTCACAAGAAAGAAACAACAATGTGCTCTTTAATTTGGTAATTTTGCAAATTCTAAACTCCATCCTTCATATTTCTAAATGATTCTTGAGACATTGTTATATTTTGTAATATTCAAACTTCAAGTCCACACCTACACATAAAAAAGCCATAGAAAAAATTATCTTTTAGCCTTTTTCATAAAACATATAACTTATTATTACATGGAAACAAATAAGCTAGCTGGGAAAGGAGAACTTACATGATGAAAATAAAATTTGGGTTGTCTTTGCTATAAACAGAGACTAAATTGTTCTCTCATTATAATGTTGTGATACTACAAGGGATTTTTTTCTCATATCCTAGAAAAATCTCCTCCCAAGATTAACTGCAAAATATTCAAGAGATCAGAAACGGTTGATTTTAGATTTGAGTAATCTCAAGTGCCTCGAGATTTTACTAAAAGAGATAAAATCCACAAACCAAAGAAAAAACACCACTTTAACATCATGTTTCATCAACCACATGTTTTTTTTTTGTAACAAACCATGTTTTCATTATTTAGATATGGATTTTTTGTAAGTAGAACTTGATATGATCCCTTGCCTCTTCATGAATGAATCTAAAAAGGATGTGCACCTTGTCGATATAACGAGAATACAATCTTATAGGATGCATCGTCTCTACTTTTATATCATAGTAAGTAATAAATTCATTTGGCATATGCAGAGGACCAACTATTTCACTTTCCTGAGTTAAACCAAGGATGAAGAGATCCAAGACCACACCATAATATTTCACAACAAAAGAGGCAAACTAAAGACCTTGAATCAACCCATATGAATTGGTATGGCTCATATATTTGAATGGTAGAACATTGATTTTTTTTCATTCACATAATGAACAATGTTGTGGTCAAACACCAAACACAAAAGCCTACAATAATTATTACTTCATATTCTAGAAAAAAAAACTGAATCAAAAGAAAGATTTTCAGTGCTCACAAACTAACAACATAAAACAAAAAAATTACCTATTTAACATTGTCAGATCTATTTTTTCAAAGAAATTTTCAAATTTTGTCCAAAGTATCACAACACAATGACCTTCATTGGTATCCCATATATCCTGCAAATTATTGATTCCTTGACACCACTTATATACCAAAAGTTGAGGTGGCTCTAAATCTGTAGGTTTGATCCAGTTTGGAAAGAGATGGTGTTTGTCACCTTCATACCAAAGATATTGATCAAGATATGCATCTGTAATTTTCCTAATTGGTTCAGTTTCATACACATGGATCATATAGTTATACAAGTTTGTAAACGTAATTCCCACTTGCAATGCAAAACACAACTAGTTATTAGAAACCTAGGTAGACAACATCTCAACGCCATTGATTTAGCATTTGGAAGTGATTAATTACACAAATTAATTATTTGAAGGCATGTTGTGCGAGAAGATGATGTTTGATACATGATAATGCATCATGTGGATTATCATGTGGATTATCTAGAACATTATAAGCTCTAGATTTATGGCTACTTTGAAAAATTTCTGCATGGATATCCTCCGTATCATGATGGACGTTGCAATAGAAGTACCAAGATTATGCAAAACTTTATATTCAAAGAGGGTTATAGAGAACTATCATAATGAAATGGTTGAAAACCATGGAACAAATGTGGGAAAAAATTGAAAATCCAACTTCCAGAGCTCTGCCGAATCAGGTCAGCGATGAAAATTTTGTTGGAACCATGGATATAACTTGCCCAAGAGAAGACAATATGAACCATTTTTCTTCTATTGTAGATACTCAAAGTTCCATGGAACAAGTTGAAAGGGGTCATCATGGTTATTTTTTCAAAATAAGAAATACACTTCACATATTTCAAAAGAATGATAAGGATGATGGCGATTTCTTCATTGAAGATCACAAACCACTACAACAGCATAATGCCAACAATAATTTTCCAGAACACTATAATGCCAATATTATTTCTCCTAAAGGTGATCTAATTTTTGTAAAGGATTATGAGAATAAAATATCATAAATCTCCTCCCAACGGTTTCAGCTACACCACATGAATTTTGTTGGGTAATTTGGGCAACTCTGTTAGTTGTGGGAGCATTAATACTAATATTTATATTGCTAATGCATACAAACGAACAAAATATTGGAGGTGATTGTAGCCCATACAAAAGAAGAAATACAAAACAAAAATCCACATCACACCCCCGTAAAACGAGGACGAAATTCAGTGAGTATGGGAGGTTCATTGATTACATAGATATCTCAGTCCCCAAAGAGGTATGTTATACTCATCCCTTTGATATTTAATTTTTGTGTTTCTGTTTGAATGCATAAAGTTAATTTGATACTTACAATTTTGTGTCTGTTTCCTTGACTTGAACAGGGTTCTCCAAGTAATATGAACGTTGCAACCAAAGTTCTCCTGGATAGCATGATGAACGTTGCAACATAATTTCCAATAATTTGCAAATATTTATATTCAAAGAAGGTTCTAGAGAACTATCCAAAAAATGCAAGGGCTGAAAATCATGGAACGAATATGTGAAAAATTAAAAATCCTAAGTTCACGAGCTCCATCGAATCAACATGGCCATGAAAGTTTTAATCATTCCATGGATATTTTCATAAGAGAAGAGAATATGAACTTTTATTCTATTGTAGATTCTCAAGGTATTGAACATGACACGGATCACAATTTTTTTGTTTTTCAAAAGAAAAACAATACTTTACATATCTCAAAGGAATGATAGGGATCATGATTATTTATACATTGAAGATGAATCTTGATTTATAATTATACAAATATTGATCATATTTCTACAGAGGATGAGGAGAATGGATTGTGGAAAGGCAAGAAAATATTATAAATCTCCTAATATTTTCTAAAGAAGACGGAAATCATATAAATCAATTTACAGGACCTGCACATTAATGGCATCTATGAAGGGCCTATATTTGAACTAAACCCACATAAATTATAGTGGTTTATTTGGGAAAGCATATTAGTTGTGGAAATTTTAGTAATATAAGAAAAAACGTGGTAATAGAAAGAACATAAATCCACAACACAAATTTGGAGGTGATTATAGCATAGTTCCCATAGAAAAATAGAAATCCAAGCACACGGGGATAGAGGCTTACTCCAACTAAGGCTTGGGTTTCTCCCATCAATCATATCAAGCACTTGAGACCCATACCTAATGATTAAAAAACCTCTGAGGGAATTAAAATATTTCTGAGAGGCCAACCCTCCAGAGGCATTGTGTTGTGCACTGAGGCATTTTTTCGTGGCTGTAGATGCCTCAAAGATTTACTTAACACATAAAGCATGACCCTCTTCCTTCTATAATTTCCAATGACTTAGGAGAAATATCTACTACTCAAAGCCACCTATTACCACTAACATCCACAACAATAGGACAATGATTTCATCAAGAGTCCATGTGTGATTGTTCAAGGAATCCTTCATGGGCATAAATGGTTAGAAGCTCCATTTAAGACCTAAAATTCATGTTTCCTCTACTAGCCATGTCCAGGGCCACAAGACTCACACCATATTCTCAAAAATCCAATTGGTACCCTACTTAGACGAAAATGACGCTCTCAATATATTATTTGTGATGGTTCAAAGTGTCATTCTTATCCATAGAATCTATTAAGATTTTTTTAAGGCCTAACACTTGGTTTTATTACCTTGGGTATATAAAATTTCCATAGACTCACTCTTAATGTTCAAAAACTCATAATGTCAACCATCCCATCTAGAGACCAAGGATACCATTGAAAGGTCCTCTATAATGGGTCAACATTTTGTTGATGTCCCTATAAGCTTCCTTTAGCATATTCTTGTTACACCTACCATGTGAATGTTGATTCAAAATAATGTGTGTGTTTGTTGTAGGAATGTGCACACACTTTAGAATGTGCACATGCTCTAAAAAATATTCACATTCCTTCCTTTTCTTGGTGGGAGCGAAAACTTTAATATACATGTGATGTTTTGGTTGCCTCAAATTTAGGTTCAAAATGACATACTTAGTGGGTTGGGTTGAAAATACATCAAAACATTCACTTTTTTGAATGCATCTCAATATCTCTATTTTCACATTATTTTTGTATAGGATACACAAATATGTCACACATGAAACTACACACATATATAAAGTCCAATATGTATAGATGCTCCATATATAATTGAAAAAAATTAATATATTTTTTTAACATTTTTTTACATTGACATATATCAGGGTTTCAAAATACATAGATATTTTATTCTCGCTATAACTTTTGTTAAACACACACATGGCAGCAATAGAATATGAAAGATAAACATGAGAGTACATTTATTATTAACAAATGATATACATTTATAGTACATGGTGTGACCCTTGGATTCATATTCCAAGTGGTCTCTTGGACTCCTTTTGGCTGTTCAGCTTCCACACCAACCCTTAGAGGATTAGGTGTCCAACATTCCCCCCCTTAATCTGAAGGGTTATGTATGAGTCCAAGAAGAGAGCTGTAATATAAAACATGCAAAAATGCATGGCAACACTAGGCTGAATGTGCTCTTTGAAATGTTGGTATAAAGGGCGGTGGTTTAAGGATGACCACCAACACTGGAACACTTTATGCAGTTCCCAGAACTCTTCCAAGTCTGGCATGAAGCTCAAGTCTTATGCTAGAGGAAGTGCTTCTGATATTTTGAAGAGGGAAACCTTCAACCATGAAAGCGAGGTCTCACCCAACATAAAAGGGAGAACTTCAACCTAAAAAGGGAAGTCTCAACCTGTGCTGGTTTAAGGATGACCAACAACTCTGGAATGCTTAATGTAATTCCTGGAACTCTTCCAAAGCTAGCAAGAAGCTAAATTATTATTCTAGAGGAAGTGTCCACATTCTTTGAAGAGGTGTCACAAACTGAAGGCATGCTCAGGGGCATATTTGTTTCTGGCTACAACTCTGAATCTGGTGTGGCAGGTTGTGGCTCAAGCTTGCTTGATGTGGCTTTGAAGCTTGTAGATGACCATCATTTCCCCCCTTGTCAGATACAAGGTGACATGATTGAGAAAACTCAACTGCAAGACTGTTAAATACTCTAGAACAAGTTCTAACATGTGACTGAAATATCTTCTTCGTTGTTGATGCCCATTGCCAAGAAGCGATCCATCCAAGATGAATATTTGTTCTTGTAGGAGGTTTGTTTCTGAAGCATCTATTTGAAGAATGACTAGTTTTATGACAGTGCTTACATGGATGAAGATCAAAATAGTGATCTTTCAGATGGCCAACTCGGTCATACTGTTGGCATTTCACAATCTGTTGCTGTGGAAGAGGAGAAGAATCTGGAACAACTAAAGGTGAACTGCCATGAAGAGTAGGTGAAGATGAACCGTCCTGAAGAAATCCAACACTTTGAAATTGGATTGGTTTGGAGTAGTCTAGAATATGAAAGGACACGTCCTTGTCATATCCAAGATCAATTTTGTGCTTGTTGTGGACAAGCTCTTCCCAAGGTCTGATGACCGACTTGGGAAGTGCAAACTGAATTTCTACATTTGTATGTACAACTGCTACTTTATTGGGCAATGGATCTGAATCAATTGTAACATTCTTGTCTTGTTGTTTATGGGAGTCTGTTTCAATCTTCTGAATAGAAACAGGGTCATAATGATGACTCCACTGCTGTAATTCTTCCTGCTGTAGTTGAGATTCAATCTGCAAAAATTCAATTTTCTCTTGTGCATTTTGTAGACAAGTTCGAATATTAGAGAGACCATTTTTGCTAATTTTTACCATATTGTGAACAGTGGAATGAATGAGGTTATTCAAGAACTCTAATGCATCATAAATTTTAGCCATTTTTCTCAACAAATCAAACTTACACTCAAGGATAATTTTAGGGGCGAATGTTCGCCCTTTGGCGAAATTAAGGGGTTTTAAATTTTTAGTGGGCGAATATTTTGTATCATAGTACATTTTTACAAATCACCTCAAATAGCCCACCTTATTTTAAGGGAGAGGGTAAAAAAGGTAAATTTAGCCCTTGAAATTAGGACTTACAACCTTCCATTCGCCCATTTTCAAGAATAGGTTTTATTTAAGTGAATCCATTCACCCATTTTCAAGAATAGGTTTTATTTAAGTGAATCCTATGGGCCAAATACCATATTTATAAAAGAGGTATGGTAAATTAATAAAAATATAAATAAATGAGAGGTATGGTAAATAAATAAAACATTTTTTATATTTACCCCATAAGTCACCTTATATACATGTAAGAGTGTAAACAAATAAAAATATAAGTAAAGTGGAGGTATGGTAAATAAATAAAACATATTTTTATACTTACTCAAAAGGTATGGTAAATAAATAAAAATATAAATAAACTATACGTATCGTAAATAAATAAAACCTCTTTTTATATTTAGTCCATAACCCTCGTTCTATTTATGAAGGCTCAAGAAAGAGGTTTTATTTAAGTGAATCCTATGGGCCAAATACCATATTTGTAAAAGAGGTATGGTAAATTAATAAAAATATAAATAAACGAGAGGTATGGTAAACAAATAAAACATTTTTTTATATTTACTCCATAAGTCACCTTATATTTACCAACAATAAAAAAATGGGTTATATTTAGGTGAAACCTATGGCCAAAATACTATGGGACAAATACCATGGACTAGATTGTTATTAATACCATGCAAAAAACCATTATTAACCCTAATATTAGAATTAATAAAAATAAAAATGGCACATGGTATTGACCCATGGTATTCACCAAAATGGCACATGGTATTGACCCATGGTATTCACCTGGAATGTAGCCTATTTAAATGGGGGAATTAAACCAGCATGTAGCCTATGCTAAGATTCACTAGGACTTTACAAAGTTTTATTATTTAGTGAAAGACTCGCCAAGATCTTACAAGATTTTATAATTGAGTAAAATATTCGCCAAAAAATTATATATACATATTATATTATTGATAAAATCGCCTTCAATTTTTCTTATATACCATGGAGATTCGCCCATTTATTATATTTATAAATTTAGGGGGGGGTCTTAAAATTTTCCCTGCTTACACTTCCAACACTAATCACAACTATGAACCAATAATCAACGCCCACTCACAATACAATGTCACTACAATTGGATTATACAATAGCTTGCAATTGTATTCATAAACATACATATCTTTGTGAAGCAGAATATGCAACAACAATCCCTGCTAATATATAAATTATAGAAACCTCAATTAATATGTTGGTTGGAAAGAATAGATCAAACCAAAAGTATTGGACTGCTGTGGGTAGTGCCTGAATCTGGCACTTTTAATAGAAGGGGCACTCTCCTTTTCCTTTCCCCATTGTCACCCAAGTGACTTTTCATTTAAAACTATTAAATATAGCTTTGTGCAAAATTATCCTTACTGAACTTTTCAATTATGTGTACAAGCTATCCTATTTTTGTTTGTATGAATCTGGAAATGGGTGGCTGTAGATGACAGTTGCTGGTCCAAATCACACCCAAACTTAAACTAAAGTCATGTTCCTTTATTCTCTACCACTTTCTATCTCTAAAACACAAGTGTGAACCTCCCACAACAGGTACCTTAGTTATGTTTGTAAACTGCGAGGAGTATGGGCTGATTTCAATCTATTTTAGACTACCATGACCCTTCAAAACCTGCTCTAACCCTCAGCTCATGGAATATTAATGATACCAATTGGTGACCCCATGTTGCTTCTTCAAAGTGCTCCTCTTTTTGTGCTAAGGGGTCCCCTCTAACTGGTTGTTATTAATTAGGGATAGCTACACCCTGTAAGTGCCCCCTTCCTTTGTAAAACCTTTGCAATGAATCATGGATATTTCTTAGAGAATTGCACCCTCTAAGCTAGGGATAATTTGCACACACTTAATTATTCTTATTAGGCTTTCATTCAGCAATTGTTGTGGACTATACACCCTCAATTTAGCCTCCAATAGTTGTTTCCACAATGCAATTCGACCCTTATTTCACCGTAGGAATTTCAGACACCAATAGAAGGAGAAGTGCGCCCCAATATCTCTGGAACATCACTCTTCAGATCTGCAATTACAAATTTATCTCATGGAACAATTATTTATGGAAAATTCAAGAGATTATTACCTCAGTGAGTTTCAAATTCTCACAAATTTGCATCTATGTCATTTTTTTTCTTCCACGATAATGCACTCAATGGCTAAACCTGGATGATCCCACTCTAATCTAGCTAAAAAATTTCAAGGATGCATTTGTGTTCTGGATAGAATATCATCACCGTCCTCATCAAAATATAGATTTTAATGCATGAGAGACTTAACTCGCAGTGGTCTGCTGGTTGTGCATGCCTGAGAAAGGTTTTGGTGGACAGTGGCAGTTATATATTAAAATGGGAGGAATTGGGCCAACAGTGACAGGTATCTAAGCGGAGGGAGGTACGAATGTAGCTTGGTATGGATAGGAAGTCTGGTATCAATGTAGTGGAAGGAGTGGTAGTGGAAAAGTATGGGAAACCACGTTGAATGATATGAAAACCTTTGCAACCAAGCAGTGGAATGGAGTGGTATATGAATCAAGCACTGCCACAATGACTACTTGCAGGTCTGCTTCACAAGTTAGCTTCACCACATGTGTACACAAGCTCGCAGGGGTTTTAACCACAACTAATTCATTCACCAAAACAAATGCATATATTCAACGCTCAAATCAACCACATTTGTTGCATTCTCACATTGGTATCAACGTTGTTATCAAATTTTCATTCCACAGACTTCAAGGTTCAACGCATTCACATCAATTTTGGACTTGCACTCAGTGAAGATGTTCAAAGCTGCTCCAAGGCTCCAAATTCATGGCAGGACATTAATTGAATGGAGCAAATAGATCCTTTGACTTTGACCTCTGACAGAGCATGATCCAGAAATGTCAGCACATCATTCATGGAGGAGAACATTCCTGCCATCAAAAGATCATCAAGAGGAGGCGTACAACGTAACGGTTATGACAACAAACAATGGACAACGTAATTGTTATGACAACATAATTGTGGGTATCATGGAAGGGGTTATATATATTAGAATATTTCTATAAATAGGGAGATGATAGACAAATTTTGGAAAATCTGAAAATACCCAGGCCTAAACTTGGCTCACAGTAATTATGCAGGGCAGGAATACACCTGCTACTTTGATACCATGTTAAACACACACATGGCAGCAACAGAATATGAAAGATAAACATGAGAGTACATTTATTATTAACAAATGATATACACTTATAGTACATGGTGTGACCCTTGGATTCATATTCCAAGTGGTCTCTTGGACTCCTTTTGGCTATTCAACTTCCACACCAACCCTTAGAGGATTAGGTGTCCAACACTTTTTATCACTTTAACCATTTTTAGAACGAGATATATTCTATACAAGTATAGGTTGAGATCTACAATTGAAAGAAAAAGGTTGATTACGTTAAGACCCTCATAACCCACAGTGATGTAAGACCTTGTAATATCAAGGATATAACAAATTTCAAAATTTCAAAACTATGAAAATTAACATTAGAAAAAATAGCCTTGCATAAGAACATTGTGTTTTCTACAATTCCACAAATATTTTAAATGAAATTCCATTATTTAAGTACTCAACACCTATACTAATAGAAACATGTACATTATATTTTGCATTAAAAAAATAACATATCACTATTATAAAAACTCAAATTTGACATAGTCATACACAAATATCACAAATACAAAATATATATTTAGAAAGATAATTAAATTTCCTTTCTTTTATAATTTTACGCCATATTAAAATCCATTTTAAAATAACCTTGAATCGCCCCTCCAATTTAATAGGTTGATTTTTTTCTAGTTTTTCATTGCCAACAACCTATCACGAGACCATCATTAGCTTGTGCCCACCCTCTATTCTAGGGCATACACAATTTTGTTCCCATTTTTTAATTTTCTATTCCTAGTGTATTTGTACATCATTTGAAGAGAACACTTTGATGCCTACTTTGTTGTTCATAAATTTGTAATTTGGTTTTTGAATCACGATTTTTCACCCTGCCATTACAATGATGCTAGTCTTTTGGTGTCCTTATAGCTTTAGTTTTTTTATTTTTTATTTATTTTTACTTGTATTAACAGTGGTGTAGAACTACTCTTGTACTATTTCATTATTTTTGTGATAATTAAGGAACGATATAATTGGTATTCATGTGTATGCAAGCTCTGAAATTAGTAAATGAATCAACCCTATTGTTGTTGGTGTAGATTATATGTGATGTAAAGGTGCCATGATCTTAGACAACATGTACATATTTTACTACACGTCCTCCGACTACATCATAGAGCAACAATGTGTCTTTCGAGTGTTGAATATTGATAAAAGTTGTGGGGTGTCTATGAGTGAGGTAGTTGGAGTAACTTTGGCATATTCCATGGATGGCATATCCTTGTCTTTGGTGTAGAAAGGCACACACTTAGGCTATGAACGAGATCTATTTTGAGAGACATGATAAATCAATTTCCCAAGACAAAATGTCGCGAGAATGACAATATCCCAATTCTAAAGAGGTTCTCCAACCTTGACAATGAGAATGTAATGATGAAAAATATTTTCACCTTAGTTGAATCTCAACATATGATAAACCTAGAAAGAAGTCCTAACAATATTGGAGGAAGAAAAACTTAAAATTTCTTTAATGATGTCAAATCCAAACCTACTAAGTTACTACCTATGGCACTACAGTTTTCATGAGCAAATGTGTATAAGATTAGATATTTGAGAACTTTATATGTAGAAAAAAATTAAAGAAGGATTTTTTAAAATAATTTTTTGGTATTATTGTAAATATATGTGTGTGTGTGGGGTAGGTTTAAATGTTGAATACTTCAGAATTTATAAATAGAAAATAATAAGGGATTTTTTCTTTTAATTATAATTTGTTTAATATTTGCCTTATGCAATTTTTTAAAACATAAAACTTTATAGTTATTTGATGTACTCTAATATAACTAAAAGAAAAATTAGCATCCCCTTAAAATAAAGCAATATATAAAAATATATTATAAAATAATATATAAAGCATGAGAGTATAATATATAATTTGTAATTTTTATTTATTTAAAATTTTATATATTAAATTATTGATTTTGGTTAAAAATATTGTGAGTTTTATGATTATTTGATGTTGTCTAAAATAGTTGAAAACTGTCATTTATAAAAGTACCTTTCTTATAATTGAAATTTGTAATTTTGTTTGCTTTAAAATTTTGTGTATTTGAATGCCTTTTTGTTTTTTACTATAATTTATATTTTAAAAATTAAAATATGAAACTCAAAATATGGATTTTAAATGTGTTGATAAATGTTATTTTATAGATTAGATTTATTGCTGGAGAGAATAAACAAATTAATTAGTGGTGGAAAAGAAAACAAATTAATAAATATGATTTTAAAGTAATAAATGTGATAATAAAAATTTAATAATGATAATAAATGAATTTGATTTATTAATATTTTATAACAAATAAATATATAAAAATAATATTATAAAATTTGATTTATAAGTTTTAAAATTTAAATAATATTTTTCTTTTTAATTATCTTTCAGTTTTATAAATTAACTCATTATAAAAACTATAAAACTATAAAAATTATAATTTTTTTGTTATAAATATGATTGTTGAAATAGAAGTCTTGCATTTATAGTGAATTGATTTTACAATAAGAAAAGCTTTTCCATAAAGTTTATTTTATTTAAAAAAGTTCTTTTATAATTATGTACAATTAGAAAAACGACTTTATAAAGTTGATGATGCTGTTTTCGTGATTATAACAGATATGGGCAGTTCCCAGATACACTCTACGTGGATTAAAAGAAGTTGCAAAAAAATTTATGTGGATGCAAATGAGCCATAATCAACCATAGTGACTTGGTCGGAGTTCGAATGAAAGGAAGATTAGAGAGAGGCTTGACTACCAGTTGTGCTTAAACCCCAAAAAGAATTTATGCATGGATAACAGAGCCATGGTTCAGAAGACGCTAATGGGAGGTATTTCACTCTGAATATTCAACGGTCAGATTAGATTAGGGTTAGTCAACGGTCATATTTTGCAATTTGTTTTTATATTAAACGGTCAGTAATTTGTTTTCATGTTAGGGTTAGTTCAACGGTCAGTAATTTGTTTTCATGTTAGTGTTAGTTCAACGGTCAGGGTTAGTCAACGGTCAATTTCTTTTAACCCTCTATAATAGCGTTACATATTCATTAAACACCATTGCCGATGCTTCATCGGTTTTATTTTCTGCAAGCTTTTAAGAAATTTGTGACTTTTGAAGCAATCTGTTACCACTCCAATATTTGTTACCACTGCAATCTCTGTTATCAATAAATCTATTATTAATTAAAGGCGAGGAATAACCCAGTGCAATCTGTTAACACTGCAATTTTTGTGTAATCCATTGATCCATCCATAGAGATATGGGAGGCAGGAGACAAATTTATTGTGAGAAGGGCGATATGGCCCAAGTCAGCAACTCTGAAAGCCAACGTAAGTCCAAAATTTGGATTGTTTCAATTCTAGTGGTTCTCTGCATTTTGGTATTTGCTCTAATGCATGTGATGAGAGCTGATTCTTGCAGCAATTGCAAAGATCACTACGGAGAACTATTACAAACTACAGAGAACTGTTACAGAGTACCCAGAATTTTGGCAGCAATTGCAAAGACTAGCGTTATAGACTACTGAAAATTGTTTAGAAAGCCTTCAGTGAAGTCTATTTTTGAATCATTCACGGTAAAACTTTCTGACGTGGGACTTATTTCAGTATTTCGTTCTGGATTAATTCAATATTTCAGATATATTAGAGGATGTTTTAAGATTGATCCTTACCAAAGTGTGAGGAACATTATAAGCTCTAGATTTGTAATTTCTTTGAAAGCTTTCTGCACAGATCTCCTCCATAGCATGATGGACGTTGCAGCAAAAGTTCCAAGGTTCTGCAATCCATGGGTTATAGAGAAGTATCACAATGCAACGACTGAAAAACATGGAAATACACATGTGGGAAAAATTTAAAATCCAACTCCAAGATCTCTACCGAATCAGGTGGGCGGCCATGAACATTTTGCTGGAACCATGAATATAACCTGCCCAAGAGAAGACAATATTGTAGAGATTCGTCATCATGGTTATTTTTTCAAAACAATTAAAAATACACTTCACATGCTATTTCAAAAGAATGACGACAAGGATGATGGTGACTATTTCTTCATTGAAGATCATGACGAAGCAATACAAAAGAATGGGGACTATTTCTTCACTGAAGATCATGCCGAAGCAATACATCAACAACATAATACCACAATCATTTTCTAGAACACTATAATAATGCCAATACTATTTCTCCTAAAGGTGATCCAATTTTTGTAAAGGATTACGAGAAGAAAATATCAGAAACCTCCTCGCGAGGGTTTCAACTGCACCCACATGATCAATTATGGTGGGTGATAATTTGGGAAACTCTTTTACTTGTGGGAACATTCATATTAATATTATTGATATTGCATAGGGCTGGTCGGAATATTGGAGGTGATTGTAGCCCATGCTTTTACAAAAGCAGAAATCCAAAATAGAAATCCACCACGAAAACGAGGATGGAATTGAGTGAGTATGGGAGGTTCATCGATTACGTAGATATCTCCGTCCCCAAAGAGGTATCATGTTATGCTCTTCTGTCCATGTATTCTCCTTAATTATTTGATACTTATAATTTTGTGTAATTTGTTTCCTTGACTTCGACTTTGACTTGATATAGGGTTCTCCAAGTAAATCCCTCAAAGATTTACTTAGCACATAAAGCATGACCTTCTTCCTTTTATAATTTCCAATGATTTACGAGACATATCTACTACTCAAAGCCACCTATTACCACTAACATCCATGAAAATAGGACAACAATTTCATCGAGAGGCCATGTGTAATTGTTCAAGGAATCCTTCATGGGCATAAATGGTTAGAAGCTTCATTTAGGACATAAAATTCATGTTTCCTCCACTAGCCATGTCGAGGGCCACAAGACTCACACCATATTCTCACAAATCCAAGTGGTACCCTACTTAGACGAAAATGACACCCTCAATAGATTATTTGTGATGGTTCAAAGTTTCATTATTATCCGTAGAAGCTATTAAGATTTTTTCAGGGCCTAACACTTGGTTTTATTCCCCTGTGTATATAAAATTTCCATAGACTCACATCTAATGTTCAAAAACTCATAATGTCAACCATCCCATCTAGAGACCAAGGATATCCTTGAAAGGTCCTCTATGATGGGTCAACATTTTGTTGATGTCCCTATAAGCTTCCTTTAGCATATTCTTGTTACACCTACCATGTGAATGTTGATTCAAAATAATGTGTGTGTTTGTTGAAGGAATGTGCATGCACTTTAGAATGTGCACATGCTCTAAAAATATTCACATTCCTTTCTTTTCTTGGTGGGAGCGAAAACTTTAATATACATGTGATATTTTGGTTGCCTCAAAGTTAGGTTCAAAATGACATATCTAGTGGGTTGGGTTGCAAATACATCAAAACATTCACTTTTTTGAATGCATCTCAATATCTCTATTTTCACATTATTTTTGTATAGGATACACAAATATGTCACACATGAAACTACACACGTATATAGAGTCCAATATGTATAGATGCTCCATATATAATTGGAAAAAAATTAATATTTTTTTAACATTTTTTGTATTGACATATATCACGGTTTTAAAATACATAGATAATTTATTCCTGCTATAACTTTTTTATCACTTTAACCATTTTTAGAATAAGATATATTCTATACTAGTATAGGTTGAGATGTACGATTGAAAAAAAAGGTTGATTACGTTAAGACCCTCATAACCCACACTTATGTAAGACCTTGTAATATCAAGGATATAACAAATTTAAAAATTTCAAAAATATAAAAGTTAACATTATAAATTTAGAACATTCTGTTTTCTGCAATTCCACATATCTTTTAAATGAAATTCCATTATTTAAGTACTCAAAACCTACACTAATATAAACACACACATTATATTTTGCATGAAAAATAACATATCACTATTATAAAAACTCAAATTTCACATAGTCATACAAAAATACCATAAATACAAAATAAACATTTAGAAAGATAATTAAATTTCCTATCTTTTATGATTTTATGCCATATTAAAATCCATTGTAAAATAACCTTGAATCATCACTCCAATTTAATAGTTTTCCAGTTTTGCATTGCCAACAACCTCTCATGAGACCATCATTAGCTTGTGCCCACCATTAATTTAGTTTTGCATTGCCAACAACCTCTCATAAGACTATCATTAGCTTGTGCCCACCCTCAATTCTAGCGCATACACAATTTTGTTCCCATCTTTTAATTTTCTATTCATAGTGTATTTGTAGGTCATTTGAAGAGAACACTTTGATGCTTACTTTGTTGTTCATAACTTTGTAATTTGGTTGTTGAATCATGGTTTTTCACCCCGCCACTACAATGGTGCTAGTATTTTGGTGTCCTTATACCTTTAGTTTTTTTGTTTTTTTTACTTTTACTAAAAGTGGTGTAGAACTACTCTTGTACTGTTTCATTATTTTTGTGATAATTAAGGAATGCTATAATTGGTATTCATGTGTATGCAAGCTCTGAAATTAGTAAATGAATCAACCCTACTGTTGTTAGCGTAGGTGATATGTGATGTAAAGATATCATGATTTTAGACAACATCTACATATGTTACTACACGTCCTCCGACTACATCATAGAGCAACAATGGGTCTTTCGATGTTGAATATTGATAAAAGTTGTGGGGTGTCTATGAGTGAGGTAGTTGGAGTAACTTTGGTATATTCCATGGATGTCATATCCTTGTCTTTGGTGTAGAAAGGCGCACACTTAGGCTATGAACGAGATCTTATTTTGAGAGACATGATAAATTAATTTCCGAAGACAAAATGTCTCAAGAATGACAATATCCCAATTTTGGAGAGGTTCTCCAACCTTGACAATGAGAATGTAATGATGAAAAATATTTTCACCTTAGTTGAATCTCAATATATGATAAACCTAGAAAAAAGTCCTAACAATATTGGAGAAAGAAAAGCTTAAAATTTCTTTAATGATGTCAAATCCAAACATACTAAATTACTACCTATGGCACCACAATTTTCATGAGCAAATCTGTATAAGATTAGATGTTTGAGGAAATTATATGTAGAAAAAGTTAAAGAAGGATTTTTTTTGGTATTCTTGTAAATGTGTGTGTGTGTGTGGGGTAGGATTAAATGTTGAATACTTCAGAATTTATAAATAGAAAATAATAAGGGATTTTTTATTTTTTTTTGTAATTTGTTTAATATTTTCCTTATTCACTTTTTTAAAACATAAAACTTTATAATTATTTGATGTACTCTAATATATAAAGCATGAGAGTATAATATATAATTTCTAATTTTTATTTATTTAAAATTTTATATATTAATTTATTGATTTTGGTTAAAAATATTGTGAGTTTTATGATTATTTGATGTCGTCTAAAATAATTGAAAACTGTCACTTATATTAATACCTTTCTTATAATTGAAATTTGTAATTTTGTTTGCTTTAAAATTTTGTGTATTTAAATGCCTTTTCTCTTTTTTAACTATAATTTATATTTCAAAAATTAAAATATGAAACTCAAAATGTGGATTTTAAATGTGTTGATAAATGTTATTTTATAGATTAAATTTATTACGAATAAACAAATTAGTTAGTGATGGAAAATAAAACAAATTAAATAATATGATTTTTAAAGTAGCAAATGTGATAATAAAAATTTAATAATGATAATAAATGAATTTGGTTTATTAATATTTTATAATAAATAATTATATATAAAAATAATATTATAAATTTGATTTATAAGTTTTAAAATTTAAATAATAATTTTCTTTTTAATTATCTTTCATTTTTATAAATTAACTCATTATAAAAATTATAAAAATTATAATTTTTATATAAATATAATTGTTGGAATATAAGTCTTGCATTTATAGTGAATTGATTTTACAATAAGAAAAGCTTTTCCATAAAACTCTTCCATAAAGTTTGTTTTATTTAAAAAAGGGTCTTTTATAATTATGTACATTAGAAAAACTACTTTATAAAGTTGAGGATACCATTTTCGTGATTAGAAAGGATATGGGCAGTTCTGGATACACAAAAAATTTATGTGGATGCAAATGAGCCATAATTAGCCATAACGGCTTGGTCAGAGTTCGAATGAAAGGAAGATTAGAGAGAGGCCCAACTACCAGTTGTGTTTAAACCCCACAAAGAATTTACGCATGGATAACAGAGCCATGGTTCAAAAGACGCGAATGGGAGGTATTTCACTCTGAATATTATATTCAACGGTCAGATTAGATTAGGGTTAGTCAACGATCATATTTTGCAATTTGTTTTCATGTTAAATGATCAGTGATTTGTTTTCATGCTAGGGTTAGTTCAACGGTCAGGGTTAGCCAACGGTCAATTTCTTTTAACCCTCCGTAATCGTGTTACATATTCATTAAACACCATTGCTAGCGCTTCATCGGTTTTGTTTTATGCAAGCTTTGAAGTGATTCATGACTTTTGAAGCAATTTGTTACCACTACAATCTCTGTTACCACTGCAGTCTCTGTTATCAATTAATCTATTATTAATTAAAGGTGAGGAATAGCCCAGTGCAATCTGTTACCACTTCAATTTTTGTGTAATCCATCGATCCATCCATAGAGATATGCGAGGCATGAGGCGCATTTATTGTGAGAAGGGCGATATGGCCCAAGTTAGAAACTCTGAAAGCTAACGTAAGTCCAGAATTTGGACTGTTTCAATTTTGGTGGTTCTCTGCATTTTGGTATTTGCTCTAATGCATGTGATGAGAGCTTATTCTTGAAGCAATTGCAAAGATCACTATGGAGAACTGTTTTAGAGTACCCATAATTTTCGCAGCAATTACAAAGACTAGTGTTACAGACTATTGAAAATTGTTTAGAAAGCCTTCAATGAAGTCTATTTTTGAGCTTGATCTAATCAAAGAATCATTCACGGTAAAACTTTCTGACGTGGGACTTATTTCAGTATTTCATTCTTGATTAATTCAGTATTTCAGATATATTAGAGGATGTTTGAAGATTGATCCTTACCAAAGTGTGAGAAACATTATAAGATTTAGATTTGTAGTTTCTTTGAAATATTTATGCACAGATCTCCTCCATAGCATGATGGATGTTGCAGCAAAAGTTCCAAGATTCTGCAAACCATGGGTTATAGAGAAGTACCACAATGCAACGAATGAAAGCCATGGAAATACACATGTGAGAAAAAATGAAAATACAACTCCCGGAGCTCCACCAAATCGAGTGGGCGGCCATGAATTTTTTTTTGGAACCATGGATATAACCTGCCCAAGAGAAGACAATATTGTAGAGATTCGTCATCATGGTTATTTTTCAAAACAATTAAAAATACACTTCACATGCTATTTCAAAAGAATGACGACAAGGATGATGGCGACTATTTCTTCATTGAAGATCATGATGAAGCAATACAAAAGAATGGGGACTATTTCTTCACTGAAGATCACGACGAAGCAATACAACAACAACATAATGCCAACAATCATTTTCCAGAGCACTATAATAATGCCAATACTATTTCTCCTAAAGGTGATCCGATTTTTGTAAAGGATTATGAGAAGAAAATATCAGAAACCTCCTCGCGAGGGTTTCAACTGCACCCACATGATCAATTATGGTGGGTGATAATTTGGGAAACTCTTTTACTTGTGGGAACATTCATATTAATATTATTGATACTGCATAGGGCCGGTCGGAATATTGGAGGTGATTGTAGCCCATGCTTTTACAAAAGCAGAAATCCAAAATAGAAATCCACCAGGAAAACGAGGATGGAATTGAGTGAGTATGGGAGGTTCATCAATTGCGTAGATATCTCCGTCCCCAAAGAGGCATCATGTTATGCTCTTCTGTCCATGTATTCTCCTTAATTATTTGATACTTACAATTTTGTGTAATTTGTTTCCTTGACTTTGAATTTGACTTGATATAGTGTTCTCCAAGTAAATCCCTCAAAGATTTACTTAGCACATAAAGCATGACCCTCTTCCTTTTATAATTTCCAATGACTTAGGAGACATATCTACTACTCAAAGCCACCTATTACCACTAACATCCATGAAAATAGGACAACGATTTCATCAAGAGGCCATGTGTAATTGTTCAAGGAATCCTTCATGGGCATAAATGGTTAGAAGCTTCATTTAGGATATAAAATTCATGTTTCCTCCACTAGCCATGTCGAGGGCCACAAGACTCACACCATATTCTAAAAAATCCAAGTGGTACCCTACTTAGACGAAAAGGACGCCCTCAATAAATTATTTGTGGTGGTTCAAAGTTTCATTATTATCCGTAGAAGCTACTAAGATTTTTTTAGGGCATAACACTTGGTTTTATTCCCCTGTGTATATAAAATTTCCATATTCTCAAATCTAATGTTCAAAAACTCATAGTGTTAACCATCCCATCTAGAGACCAAGGATACCCTTGAAAGGTCCTCTATGATGGTTCAACATTTTGTTGATGTCCCTATAAGCTTCCTTTAGCATATTCTTGTTACACCTACCATGTGAATGTTGATTCAAAATAATGTGTGTGTTTGTTGTAGGAATGTGCATGCACTTTAGAATGTGCACATGCTCTAAAAAATATTTAGATTCCTTCCTTTTTTTGGTGGGAGCTAAAACTTTAATAGACATATGATGTTTTAGTTGCCTCAAATTTAGGTCCAAAATGACATACCTAGTGGGTTGGGTTGCAAATACATCAAAACATTCACTTTTTTGAATGCATCTCAATATCTATATTTTCAAATTATTTTTGTATAGGATACACAAATATGTCACACATGAAACTACACACGTATATAGAGTCTAATATGTATAGATGCTCCATATATTATTGGAAAAAAATATTATTTTTTTTCAACATTTTTTTATACTGGCATATATCAGGGTTTTAAAAAACATAGATATTTTATTCCTGCTATAACTTTTTATCACTTTAACCATTTTTAGAATAAGAAATATTCTATACCAGTATAGGTTGAGATCTACAATTGAGAAAAAAAAAGGTTGATTACGTTAAGACCCTCATAATCCACATTGATGTAAGACCTTGTAATATCAAGGATATAACAAATTTCAAAATTTCAAAAAATATAAAAATTAACATTATAGATTTAGAAAAAAATAGCCTTGCATAAGAACATTGTGTTTTCTACAATTCCACAAATCTTTTAAATGAAATTCCATTATTTAAGTACTCAACGCCTACACTAATAGAAACATGTGCATTATATTTTGCATGAAAGATAACATATGACTATTATAAAAACTCAAATTTCACATAGTCATACACAAATACCATAAATACAAAATAAATATTTAGAAAGATAATTAAATTTCCTATCTTTTATGATTTTATGCCATATTAAAATCCATTGTAAAATAACCTTGAATCATCACTCCAATTTAATAGGTTGATGTTTTTCCAGTTTTGCATTGCCAACAACCTCTCATGAGACCATCATTAGCTTGTGCCCACCCTCAATTTAGTTTTGCATTGCCAACAACCTCTCATGAGACCATCATTAGCTTGTGCCCACCCTCAATTCTAGCGCATACACAATTTGATTCCCTTTTTTTTAATTTTCTATTCGTAGTGTATTTGTATGTCATTTGAAGAGAACACTTTGATGCCTACTTTGTTGTTCATAACTTTATAATTTGGTTGTTGAGTCACGGTTTTTCACCCTGCCACTACAATGGTGCTAGTCTTTTGGTGTCCTTATACCTTTAGTGTTTTATTTATTTATTTATTTTACTTGTAATAAAAGTGGTGTAGAACTACTCTTGTACTGTTTCATTATTTTTGTGATAATTAAGGAACGATATAATTGGTATTCATGTGTATGCAAGCTCTAAAATTAGTAAATGAATCAACCCTATTGTTGTTGGTGTAGATGATCTGTGATGTAGAGGTGCAATGATCTTAGACAAAATCTACATATATTACTACATGTCCTCCGACTACATCATAAAGCAACAATGGGTCTTTCGGGTGTTGAATATTGATAAAAGTTGTGGGGTGTCTATGAGTGAGGTAGTTGGAGTAACTTTGGCATATTCCATGGATGGCATATCCTTGTCTTTGGTGTAGAAAGGCACACACTTAGGCTATGAACGAGATCTTATTTTGAGAGACATGATAAATCAAGTTCCCAAGACAAAATGTCTCGAGAATGACAATATACCAATTTTGGAGAGGTTGTCCAACCTTGAAAATGAGAATGTAATGATGAAAAATATTTTCACCTTAGTTGAATCTCAACATATAATAAACCTAGAAAGAAGTCCTAACAATATTGGAAAAGAAAAAATTAAAATTTATTTAATGATGTCAAATCCAAACCTACTAAGTTACTACCTATGGCACTACAATTTTCATCAGCAAATGTGTATAAGATTACATGTTTGAGAACTTTATATGTAGAAAAAATTAAAGAAGGATTTTTTTTTTTTTTTTTAATTTTTTTTTTGGTATTCTTGTAAATATGTGTGTGGGGTAAGTTTAAATGTTGAATACTTCAGAATTTATAAATAGAAAATAATAAGGGATTTTTTTTTTTTTGTTTAATATTTGTCTTATGCAATTTTTTAAAACATAAAACTTTATAATTATTTTATGTACTCTAATATAACTAAAGGAACAATTAGCATTCCCTTAAAATAAAACAATATATAAAAATATATTATAAAATAATATATAGCGCATGAGTGTATAATATATAATATATAATTTTTATTTATTTAAAATTTTATATATCAATTTATTGATTTTGGTTAAAAATATTGTGAGTTTTATGATTATTTGATGTCGTCTAAAATAGTTGAGAACTGTCACTTATATTAATACCTTTCTTATAATTGAAATTATTAATTTTGTATGCTTTAAAATTTTGTGTATTTAAATGCCTTTTCTCTTTTTTTTTTACTATAATTTATATTTTAAAAATTAAAATATGAAACTCAAAATGTGGATTTTAAATGTGTTGATAAATGTTATTTTATAGATTAGATTTATTACGGAGAGAATAAACAAATTAGTTAGTGATGGAAAAGAAAACAAATTAATAAATAAACAAATTAGTTAGTGATGGAAAAGAAAACAAATTAATAAATATGATTTTTAAAGTAATAAATGTGATAATAAAAATTTAATAACGATAATAAATGAATTCGATTTATTAATATTTTATAATAAATAAATATATAAAAATAATATTATAAAATTTGATTTATAAGTTTTAAAATTTAAATAATAATTTTCTTTTTAATTATCTTTCAGTTTTATAAATTAACTCATTATAAAAATTATAAAATTATAAAAATTATAATTTTTTTATATAAATGTGATTGTTGGAATAGAAGTCTTGCATTTATAGTGAATTGATTTTACAATAAGAAAATATTTTCCATAAAGTTTGTATTATTTAAAAAAAGGTCTTTTATAATTATGTATATTAGAAAACTACTTTATAAAGTTGAGGATACCATTTTCGTGATTAGAACGGATATGGGCAGGTCCAGATACACAAAAAAGTATGTGGATGCAAATGAGCCATAATCAACCATAGCGATTTGGTCGGAGTTCGAATGAAAGGAATATTAGAGAGAGGCCCGACTGCGAGTTGTGTTTAAACCCCATAAATAATTTATGCATGGATAACAGAGCCATGGTTCAGAAGACGAGAATGGGAGGTATTTCACTCTGAATATTATATTCAACGGTCAAATTAGATTAGGGTTAGTCAATGGTCATATTTTGCAATTTGTTTTCATGTTAAACGGCTAGTAATTTGTTTTCATGTTAGGGTTAGTCCAATGGTTAGTAATTTTTTTTCATGTTAGGGTTAGTCCAATGGTTAGTAATTTTTTTTCATGTTAGGGTTAGTTCAACGATCAAGGTTAGTCAATGGTCAATTTCTTTTAACCCTCTGTAATCGTGTTACATATTCATTAAACACCATTGCCAGTGCTTCATCGGTTTTGTTTTCTGCAAGTTTTGAAGCGATTCACGACTTTTGAAACAATTTGTTACCACTGCAATCTCTATTACCACTACAATCTCTGTTATCAATCAATCTATTATTAATTAAAGGTGAGGAGTAGCCCAGTGCAATCTATTACCACTGCAATTTTTGTGTAATCCATCGATCCATCCATAGAGATATGCGAGGCATGAGATGCATTTATTGTGAGAAGGGCGATATGGCCCAAGTCAGGAACTCTCAAAGCCAACGTAAGTCTAGAATTTGGATTGTTTCAATTCTGGTGGCTCTCTGCATTTTGGTATTTTCTCTAATACATGTGATGAGAGCTAATTCTTGCAGCAATTGCAAATATCACTACGAAGAATTGTTACAAACTATGGAGAACTGTTACAGAGTACCCAAAATTTTGGCAGCAATTGCCAAGACTAGTGTTACAGACTATCGAAAATTGTTTAGAAAGCATTCAATGAAGTCTATTTTTGAGCTTGATTTAATCAAAGAATCATTCACGGTAAAACTTTTTGACGTGGGAATTATTTCAGTATTTCATTCTAGATTAATTCAGTATTTAAGATATATTAGAGGATGTTTGAAGATTGATCCTTACCAAAGTGTGAGTAACATTATGAGATCTAGATTTGTAGTTTCTTTGAAAGATTTTTGCACAGATCTCCTTCGTAGCATGATGGACATTGTAGCAAAAGTTCCAAGATTCTGCAAACCATGGGTTATAGAGAAGTACCACAATGAAATGACTGAAAACCATGGAAAGAAACATGTGAGGAAAAATGAAAATACAATTCTCGGAGCTTCGCCAAATCAAGTGGGCGGCCATTAAATTTTTCCTGAAACCATGGATATAACCTACCCAAGAGAAGACAATATTGTAGAGACTCGTCATCATGGTTATTTTTTCAAAACAATTAAAAATACACTTCACATGCTATTTCAAAAGAATGACGACAAGGATGATGGCGACTATATCTTCATTGAAGATCATGACGAAGCAATACAAAATAATGGGGACTATTTCTTCACTAAAGATCATGACGAAGCAATACAGCGACAACATAATGCCAACAATCATTTTCCAGAACACTATAATAATGAAAATACTATTTCTCCTAAAGGTGATCCGATTTTTGTAAAGGATTACGAGAAGAAAATATCAGAAACCTCCTCGCGAGGGTTTCAACTGCACCCACATGATCAATTATGGTGGGTGATAATTTGCGCAACTCTTTTACTTGTGGGAACATTCATATTAATATTATTGATACTTCATAGGGCTGGTCGAAATATTGGAGGTGATTTTAGCCCATGTTTTTACAATTGCAGAAATCCAAAATAGAAATCCACCACGAAAACGAGGATGGAATTGAGTGAGTATGGGAGGTTCATCGATTACGTAGATATCTACGTCCCCAAAGAGGTATCATTTTATGCTCTTCCATCCATGTGTTCTCCTTAATTATTTGATACTTACAATTTTGTGTAATTTGCTTCCTTGACTTTGACTTTGACTTGATACAGGGTTCTCCAAGTAAATCCCCCAAAGATTTACTTAGCACATAAAGCATGACCTTCTTCCTTTTATAATTTCCAATGACTTAGGAGACATATCTACTACTCAAAGCCACCTATTACCACTAACATCCATGAAAATAGGACAACGATTTCATCAAGAGGCCATGTGTAATTGTTCAAGGAATCCTTCATGGGCATAAATGGTTAAAAGCATCATTTAGGACATAAAATTCATGTTTCCTCCACTAGCCATGTCGAGGGCCACAAGACTCACACCATATTCTCAAAAATCCAAGTGGTACCCTACTTAGATGAAAAGGACTCCCTCAATAGATTATTTGTGGTGGTTCAAAGTTTCATTATTATTCGTAGAAGCTATTAAGATTTTTTTAGGGCCTAACACTTGGTTTTATTCCCCTGTGTATATAAAATTTCCATAGTCTCACATCTAATGTTCAAAAACTCCTAATTTCAACCATCCCATCTAGAGACCAAGGATACCCTTGAAAGGTCCTCTATGATGGGTCAAAATTTTGTTGATGTCCCTATAAGCTTCCTTTAGCATATTCTTGTTACACCTACCATGTGAATGTTGATTCAAAATAATGTGTGTGTTTGTTGAAGGAATGTGCATGCACTTTAGAATGTGCACACGCTCTAAAAAATATTCACATTCCTTCTTTTTCTTGATGGGAGCTAAAACTTTAATATACATGTGATGTTTTGGTTGCCTCAAATTTAGGTCCAAAATGACATACCTAGTGGGTTGGGTTGCAAATACATCAAAACATTCACTTTTTTGAATGCATCTCAATATCTATATTTTCACATTATTTTTGTATAGGATACACAAATATGTCACACATGAAACTACACACGTATATAGAGTCCAATATGCATATATGCTCCATATATAATTGGAAAAAAAATATTTTTTTTTTTCAACATTCTTTTATATTGACATATATGAGGGTTTTAAAATACATAGATATTTTATTCCTGCTATAACTTTTTATCACTTTAACCATTTTTAGAATAAGATATATTCTATACTAGTATAGGTTGAGATCTACAATTGAGAGAAAAAAAGGTTGATTACGTTAAGACCCTCATAATCCACACTGATGTAAGACCTTGTAATATCAAGGATATAACAAATTTCAAAATTTCAAAAAATATAAAAATTAACATTATAAATTTAGAAAAAAAAAGCCTTGCATAAGAACATTGTGCTTTCTACAATTCCACAAATATTTTAATTGGAATTCCATTATTTAAGTACTCAACACCTACACTAATAGAAACATGTGCATTATATTTTGCATGAAAAATAACATATCACTATTATAAAAAGTCAAATTTCACATAGTCATACACAAATACCATAAATACAAAATATATATTTAGAAAGATAACTAAATTTCCTATCTTTTATGATTTTACGCCATATTAAATCCATTGTAAAATAACCTTGAATCATCCCTCCAATTTAATAGGTTGATGTTTTTCGAGTTTTGCATCGCCAACAACCTATCATGAGACCATCATTAGCTTGTGCCCACCCTCAATTATAGCGCATACACAATTTTTTTCCCATTTTATATTTTTCTATTCCTAGTGTATTTGTACGCCATTTGTAGAGAACACTTTGATGCTTATTTTGTTGTTCATAACTTTGTAATTTGGTTGTTGAATCACAGTTATTCACCCCGCCATTACAATGGTGCTAGTCTTTTGGTGTTCATATATATATATATATATATATTTTTGTTTTACTTGTATTAAGAGTGGTGTAGAACTACTCTTGTACTATTTCATTATTTTTTTGATAATTAAGGAACTATATAATTGGTATTCATGTGTATGCAAGCTTTGAAATCAGTAAATGAATCAACCCTATTGTTGTTGGTGTAGATGGTGTAGATGATCTGTGATGTAAAGGTGCCATGATCTTAGACAACATCTACATATATTACTACACGTCCTCCTACTACATCATAGAGCAACAATGGGTCTTTCGGGTGTTGAGTATTGATAAAAGTTGTGGGGTGTCTATGAGTGAGGTAGTTGGAGTAACTTTGGCATATTCCATGGATGGTATATCCTTGTCTTTGGTGTAGAAAGGCACACACTTAGGCTATGAATGATATCTTATTTTGAGAGACATGATAAATCAATTTTCAAAGACAAAATGTCTCGAGAATGACAATATCCCAGTTCTAGAGAGTTTCTCCAACCTTGACAATGAGAATGTAATGATGAAAAATATTTTCACCTTAGTTGAATCTCAACATATGATAAACCTAGAAAGAAGTCCTAACAATATTGGAGAAAGAAAAACTTAAAATTTCTTTAATGATGTCAAATCCAAACCTACTAAGTTACTACCTATGGCACTACAATTTTCATGAGAAAATGTGTGTAAGATTAGATATTTGAGAACTTTATATGTAGAAAAAATTAAAGAAGGATTTTTTTTTTCAAATCTTTTTTTTGGTATTCTTGTAAATATATGTATGTGTGTTGAGATAGGTTTAAATATTGAATACTTCAGAATTTATAAATAGAAAATAATAAGGGATTTTTTTTTTTGTAATTTGTTTAATATTTGCCTTCTGCGGGTTTTTAAAACATAAAACTTTATAATTATTTGATGTACTCTAATATAACTAAAGGAAGAACTAAGGGAAGAATTAGCATCCCCTTAAAATAAAGCAATATATAAAAATATACTAGAAAATAATATATAAAACATGAGATTATAATATATAATTTGTAATTTTTATTTATTTAAAATTTGATATATTAATTTACTGATTTTGGTTAAAAATATTATGAGTTTTATGATTATTTGGTGTTGTCCAAAATAATTGTAAAATGTCATTTATATTGATACCTTTCTTATAATTGAAATTTGTAATTTTGTTTGTTTTAAAAGTTTGTGTATTTAAATGCCTTTTTTCTTTTTTCTACTATAATTTATATTTTAAAAATTAAAATATGAAACTCAAAATATGGATTTTAAATATGTTGGTAAATGTTATTTTATAGATTAGATTTATTACATGAGAGAATAAACAAATTGGTTAGTGATGGAAAAGAAAAGAATTTAATAAATGTGATTTTTAAAGTAATTTTATTTTTATTTTTTAGTTAATGATGGAAAAGAAAAAAAATTAATAAATGTGATTTTTAGAGAAATTAATAAATGCGATTTTTAAAGTATTTTTATTTTTATTTTTATTATATAGATATATATATATATATTATATATATAATTCTTATTAATAATAAAATAAAAATAAAAAATCCCAAAACATGAAATTATAATTTTTATATAAATATGATTGTTGGAATAGAGGTCTTGCATTTATAGTGAATTGGTTTTACAATAAGAAAAGCTTTTCCATAAAGTTTGTTTTATTTAAAAAATGTCTTTTATAATTATGTACAATTAGAAAAACTAGTTTATAAAGTTGAGCATACCGTTGCTTCTGGACCAGTTTTCATGATTAGAGCGGATATGGGCAGTTCCTGGATACACTCTACGTGTATTGAAAGAAGTTGCGAAAAAATTTATGTGGACGCAAATGAGCTATAATCAGCCATAGCGACTTGGTCGGAGTTCGAATGAGGAAGATTATAGAGAGGTTGGACTACCTGTTGTGTTTAAACCCCACAAAGAGTTTATGCATGGATAACAGAGCCATGGTTCAAAAGACACGAATGGGAGGTATTTCAATCTGAATATTCAATGGTCATATTAGATTAGGGTTAGTCAATGATCATATTTTTCAATTTGTTTTCATGTTAAGGTTAGTTCAATGGTCAATAATTTGTTTTCAGGTTAGGGAGTTCAAGAGTAAGGGTTAGTCAACGGTCAATTTCTTTATTCATTAAAGACCATTGCCAGCGCTTCATTGGTTTTTTTTTCTGCAAGCTTTGAAGTGATTAGTGACTTTTGAAGAAATTTGTTATGATTGCAATCACTGTTACCACTGCAAATTTTCTGTAATCCATCGATCCACCCATAGACATATGGGAGGTAGGAGATGCATTTATTGTGAGAAGGGCGATATGGCCCAAGTCAAGAACTCTACAAGCCAATGTAAGTCCAGAATTTGGACTGTTTCAATTTTGGTGGCTCTCTGCATTTTGGTATTTGCTCTACTGCATGTGATGAGAGCTAATTCTTGCAGAAATTGCAAACATCACTACGGAGAACTAGTACAGACTATTTCAGTATTTCGTTCTGGATTAATTTAGTGTTTCAGATATATTAGAGGATGATTGAAGATTGATCCTTACCAAAGTGTGAAGAACATTATAAGCTCTAGATTTGTAGTTTCTTTGAGAGCTTTCTACACAGAGCTCCTCTGTAGCATGATGGACGTTGCAGCAAAAGTTCCAAGTTTTTGCAAACCATCGGTTATAGAGAAGTATCACAATGCAACTGCTAAAAAACATGCAAATACGCATGTGGGAAAAATTGAAAATCCAACTCGAGGAGCTCTACCGAATCGGGATATTTCTTGACATATGAGGCAAAGGAGGGCATGAAAATGATTAAACTTACTTGTTATAGAGCCTGGAGGATGAAATGACTGAAGAGGAGCTTTGAAACCTCAGAAACCTCCTCGCGAGGGTTTCAACTGCACCCACATGATCAATTATGGTGGGTGATAATTTGGGCAACTCTTTTACTTGTGGGAACATTCATATTAATATTATTGATACTGCATAGGGCCGGTCGAAATATTGGAGGTGATTGTAGCCCATGTTTTTACAATTGCAGAAATCCAAAATTGAAATCCACCACGAAAACGAGGATGGAATTGAGTGAGTATGGGAGGTTCATCGATTACGTGGATATCTACGTCCCCAAAGAGGTATCATTTTATGCTCTTCCATCCATGTATTCTCCTTAATTATTTGATACTTACAATTTTGTGTAATTTGTTTCCTTGACTTTGACTTTGACTTGATACAGGGTTCTCCAAGTAAATCCTTCAAAGATTTACTTAGCACATAAAGCATGACCTTCTTCCTTTTATAATTTCCAATGACTTAGGAGACATATCTACTACTCAAAGCCACCTATTACCATTAACATCCATGAAAATAGGACAACGATTTCATCAAGAGGCCATGTGTAATTGTTCAAGGAATCCTTCATGGGCATAAATGGTTAAAAGCATCATTTAGGACATAAAATTCATGTTTCCTCCACTAGCCATGTCGAGGGCCACAAGACTCACACCATATTCTCAAAAATCCAAGTGGTACCCTACTTAGACGAAAAGGACTCCCTCAATAGATTATTTGTGGTGGTTCAAAGTTTCATTATTATTTGTAGAAGCTATTAAGATTTTTTTAGGGCCTAACACTTGGTTTTATTCCCCTGTGTATATAAAATTTCCATAGTCTCACATCTAATGTTCAAAAACTCCTAATTTCAACCATCCCATCTAGAGACCAAGGATACCCTTGAAAGGTCCTCTATGATGGGTCAACATTTTGTTGATGTCCCTATAAGCTTCCTTTAGCATATTCTTGTTACACCTACCATGTGAATGTTGATTCAAAATAATGTGTGTGTTTGTTGAAGGAATGTGCATGCACTTTAGAATGTGCACACGCTCTAAAAAATATTAACATTCCTTCTTTTTCTTGATGGGAGCTAAAACTTTAATATACATGTGATGTTTTGGTTGCCTCAAATTTAGGTCCAAAATGACATACCTAGTGGGTTGGGTTGCAAATACATCAAAACATTCACTTTTTTGAATGCATCTCAATATCTATATTTTCACATTATTTTTGTATAGGATACACAAATATGTCACACATGAAAGTACACACGTATATAGAGTCCAATATGCATAGATGCTCCATATATAATTGGAAAAAAAATATTATTTTTTTTCAACATTCTTTTAAATTGACATATATGAGGGTTTTAAAATACATAGATATTTTATTCCTGCTATAACATTTTATCACTTTAACCATTTTTAGAATAAGATATATTCTATACTTGTATAGGTTGAGATCTACAATTGAGAGAAAAAAAGGTTGATTACGTTAAGACCCTCATAATCCACACTGATGTAAGACCTTGTAATATCAAGGATATAACAAATTTCAAAATTTCAAAAAATATAAAAATTAACATTATAAATTTAGAAAAAAAAGCCTTGCATAAGAACATTGTGTTTTCTACAATTCCACAAATATTTTAATTGGAATTCCATTATTTAAGTACTCAACACCTACACTAATAGAAACATGTGCATTATATTTTTCATGAAAAATAACATATCACTATTATAAAAAGTCAAATTTCACATAGTCATACACAAATACCATAAATACAAAATATATATTTAGAAAGATAACTAAATTTCCTATCTTTTATGATTTTACGCCATATTAAATCCATTGTAAAATAACCTTGAATCATCCCTCCAATTTAATAGGTTGATGTTTTTCGAGTTTTGCATTGCCAACAACCTATCATGAGACCATCATTAGCTTGTGCCCACCCTCAATTATAGCGCATACACAGTTTTGTTCCCATTTTATATTTTTCTATTCCTAGTGTATTTGTACGTCATTTGTAGAGAACACTTTGATGCCTATTTTGTTGTTCATAACTTTGTAATTTGGTTGTTGAATCACAGTTATTCACCCCGCCATTACAATGGTGCTAGTCTTTTGGTGTCCATATATATATATATATATATATATATATATATATATATATATATATATTTGTTTTACTTGTATTAAGAGTGGTGTAGAACTACTCTTGTACTATTTCATTATTTTTTTGATAATTAAGGAACTATATAATTGGTATTCATGTGTATGCAAGCTTTGAAATCAGTAAATGAATCAACCCTATTGTTGGCGTAGATGGTGTAGATGATCTATGATGTAAAGGTGCCATGATCTTAGACAACATCTACATATATTACTACACGTCCTCCTACTACATCATAGAGCAACAATGGGTCTTTCGGGTGTTGAGTATTGATAAAAGTTGTGGGGTGTCTATGAGTGAGGTAGTTGGAGTAACTTTGGCATATTCCATGGATGGTATATCCTTGTCTTTGGTGTAGAAAGGCACACACTTAGGCTACGAACGAGATCTTATTTTGAGAGACATGATAAATCAATTTTCAAAGACAAAATGTCTCGAGAATGACAATATCCCAGTTCTAGAGAGTTTCTCCAACCTTGACAATGAGAATGTAATGATGAAAAATATTTTCACCTTAGTTGAATCTCAACATATGATAAACCTAGAAAGAAGTCCTAACAATATTGGAGAAAGAAAAACTTAAAATTTCTTTAATGATTTCAAATCCAAACCTACTAAGTTACTACCTATGGCAGTACAATTTTCATGAGCAAATGTGTGTAAGATTAGATATTTGAGAACTTTATATGTAGAAAAAATTAAAGAAGGATTTTTTTTTTCAAATCTTTTTTTTGGTATTCTTGTAAATATATGTATGTGTGTCGAGATAGGTTTAAATATTGAATACTTCAGAATTTATAAATAGAAAATCATAAGGGATTTTTTTTTTTGTAATTTGTTTAATATTTGCCTTCTGCAGGTTTTTAAAACATAAAACTTTATAATTATTTGATGTACTCTAATATAACTAAAGGAAGAACTAAAGGAAGAATTAGCATCCCCTTAAAATAAAGCAATATATAAAAATATACTAGAAAATAATATATAAAACATGAGATTATAATATATAATTTGTAATTTTTATTTATTTAAAATTTGATATATTAATTTACTGATTTTGGTTAAAAATATTATGAGTTTTATGATTATTTAGTGTTGTCCAAAATAATTGAAAAATGTCATTTATATTGATACCTTTCTTATAATTGAAATTTGTAATTTTGTTTTTTTTTAAAGTTTGTGTATTTAAATGCCTTTTTTCTTTTTTCTACTATAATTTATATTTTAAAAATTAAAATATGAAACTCAAAATATGGATTTTAAATATGTTGGTAAATGTTATTTTATAGATTAGATTTATTACATGAGAGAATAAACAAATTGGTTAGTGATGGAAAAGAAAATAATTTAATAAATGTGATTTTTAAAGTAATTTTATTTTTATTTTTTAGTTAGTGATGGAAAAGAAAAAAAATTAATAAATGTGATTTTTAGAGAAATTAATAAATGCGATTTTTATTTTTATTTTTATTATATATATATATATATATATATATATATATATATATATATATATATATATATATATATATATATATATATATATATATATATATATATATATAATTCTTATTAATAATAAAATAAAAATAAAAAATCCCCAAACATGAAATTATAATTTTTATATAAATATGATTGTTGGAATAGAGGTCTTGCATTTATAGTGAATTGGTTTTGCAATAAGAAAAGCTTTTCCATAAAGTTTGTTTTATTTAAAAAATGTCTTTTATAATTATGTACAATTAGAAAAACTAGTTTATAAAGTTGAGCATACCGTTGCTTCTGGACCAGTTTTCATGATTAGAGCGGATATGGGCAGTTCCTGGATACACTCTACGTGTATTGAAAGAAGTTGCGAAAAAATTTATGTGGACGCAAATGAGCTATAATCAGCCATAGCAACTTGGTCGGAGTTCGAATGAAAGGAAGATTATAGAGAGGTTGGACTACCTGTTGTGTTTAAACCCCACAAAGAGTTTATGCATGGATAACAGAGCCATGGTTCAAAAGACACGAATGGGAGGTATTTCACTCTGAATATTCAATGGTCATATTAGATTAGGGTTAGTCAATGATCATATTTTGCAATTTGTTTCATGTTAGGGTTAGTTCAATGGTCAATAATTTGTTTTCAGGTTAGGGTTAGTTCAACAGTAAGGGTTAGTCAACGGTCAATTTCTTTATTCATTAAACACCATTGCCAGCGCTTCATTGGTTTTGTTTTCTACAAGCTTTGAAGTGATTAGTGACTTTTGAAGAAATCTGTTACGATTGCAATCTCTGTTACCACTGCAAATTTTCTGTAATCCATCGATCCATCCATAGACATATGGGAGGCAGGAGACGCATTTATTGTGAGAAGGGCGATATGGCCCAAGTCAAGAACTCTACAAGCCAATGTAAGTCCAGAATTTGGACTGTTTCAATTTTGGTGGCTTTCTGCATTTTGGTATTTGCTCTACTGCATGTGATGAGAGCTAATTCTTTTGCAGAAATTGCAAAGATCACTACGGAGAACTAGTACAGACTATTTCAGTATTTCGTTCTGGATTAATTTAGTGTTTCAGATATATTAGAGGATGATTGAAGATTGATCCTTACCAAAGTGTGAAGAACATTATAAGCTCTAGATTTGTAGTTTCTTTGAGAGCTTTCTACACAGAGCTCCTCTGTAGCATGATGGACGTTGCAGCAAAAGTTCCAAGTTTCTGCAAACCATCGGTTATAGAGAAGTATCACAATGCAACTGCTAAAAAACATGCAAATACGCATGTGGGAAAAATTGAAAATCCAACTCGAGGAGCTCTACCGAATCGGGATATTTCTTGACATATGAGGCAAAGGAGGGCATGAAAATGATTAAACTTACTTGTTATAGAGCCTGGAGGATGAAATGACTGAAGAGGAGCTTTGAAAAACAGATTTTGGTGGTCAAACACCAATTTTAGAAAAATATCCCCCGTGCGTAGCGAAGGCTTCCTGTGCGCAGCGTGTTGTCCAGGTGCATAGTGTGGGCTCTATGTGTGCAGTGACGACCAATTTTTGCTAGTGAGGGCTATGAAATCACAATTTTTTGCAAAGGAGAGGGGGGAGCTAGTTGCTAGGATTGTAGACAAGTGAAAAAGAGTGTGAATGAGCTTCTCCATGTGCTTTTATAATTTTATTTTGGTGTCTAAGTGATTGATGAGGTAGGATGGTGCACCTCACCAATTCACTTTCTTTTTGAGCTTTGTAGCCTTAGGACCTATTCTTGTAACTTTAGAACCTTAGGAACATTATTACATATAAAAACATAAATTACATTTGAAATCAAGTGTTATTGAACAAATTTACATGTTTCCACTTCTCATTTGTTGGATTTATACATGAAATGACTGATTTTGTGACCTTAACCCTAATGACCTAATGGTGACATTGAGTGGAATGGATACCATGATGATGTGACTGAAGTCATGTTAATGATGGTAGACTCAACTGAGTGATGAAAGTGACTAACATATGAAATTCTTGAGAGGGTGGAAATAGCCCTAGACACACCAACGAGTTACCAAATTTTTATTTGAAGACTCACTAAAATGACAAAAAATTGACATGAAACCCTAACAACACCTTGTAAGAGCATATTTGATCACTAGTGATAGGCTGAATTAACTGACACTTACACCCCATAAAACCCCACTATTGTTATTGTTGCACCCTTACATTATTATTGTTATGTAGGTTCTGATTATATTGTGACCCCTTAGACTCCTATATATATAAAGGAGGCCTTTTCATTTGTATCATCCAAGAATTGTTCATTTATGTAATGTAAAGGAGGTTGCCCCCTCGAAGAGGATAATTTTTAAGTCGTTGATCTATCTTTTCTTCTATTTTGTGAGTTGGTTGCATAACAGATGCTCAACACCCTTATCTAGCATATTTCTTCATATATTGGAGAGGAAGTCTTGGATGGCTTGAGTTGGATGGTTTGGAGGAATGTTTTGTTATCACGTTTGGCTTGGATCAAGTTGTAGCTTCCTTACACTTGCTACTTACAGTTAATAAAGAGACTCATGTCTTGTTTCCAAATTGCATTATTCCTTTTATGAATTTTAATTTATGAGGCCTATGATGATTTATCATGTATATATGCTTGTACTTTGAATTATGTGATCTCCTCCTATCTTTGTGACTAATTTTGAAGTCTGCACATTTTGGAGGTAGTAGAGGATTTGGACCCTACGAGACCTACTTCAAATGTATGACCTCTGGGTATGTTTTCAATCCCTACCTTGTGAATTCGAGTGTCTGGCATGATTGGATGAGTTCTCTTTGTTGTCCTTTTATTATTCTCTGTGGGGGCTCTCAACCCTAGCCATCAGGAATTCTTCCCTACAATAATGTTACTCCAAGGATCTATACACCCTCTAGGCTAACTGCGAAGGCACCAACCCAATAGTTATACTACTTTAAGGGTTCGAGGCACCCTCGAGGACACAAACTGATACAACTTTAGCTAAGGTTCCAACGCAACAATCACGTTACTCTAGGTCTCCAGACACCCTCCAAGCTAATTGCCAAGGTGCCAACCCAACAATGACGTTGTTCTAGGGCTGTAAACACCCTCCAGGCCATGGACCAATAAAACTCCCAATTGGTCCAGAACCCAAGATTAGGGTTCACTCACTAGTTGCTGAGGAGTGAAGTCCGAAACCATTTTTTTTTATCAAAACACTCTTCATCATAATTATCATCATGCCCTTTTTCTTGACCAAGCATATATTTATATACTTTCCACTACATGGATTCTCTCTTCCATGTTGCACATATTGAAGCCACATGGGCCCTTGGTGTCCTCAACACCAACACACATTATCCAACATCGTTGCCCCTTGTCATTGTGGAGTTGTATGCCCCCATACCCTTACCATGGAGTGGGATCTATATCGTGAGTATTTTATATTACTTTGTTATAAATATTTACATTAGTTACATCATATTGCAATGTTGCCACGCTGGCCGCTTAGCCAAAACAAGCATATTTGTTTGGGCATATTGGTCTTAAAACATATCCAATCATATCTACATGGACATGCAAGCCACATATCATAAGTGAGCTCATCATCCTAACCATTACATTCATTGGGCTCACGAGCCTATATCATTGTAGATATGTTCACATCATCATAAATGCGTAGGGGTATTGCATGTTAGGATGATTTCGACATCTATGCATTAGTAGTGTGAAAATGGGGATAGTGTCATTATGTAGGTGCTCAATATTAATTAGGAAAAAATAATGTAGTTTATAATAAAACACAAAAATGAATACGTGGTTTATATCGAAGAGATGTGGTAAAAATATTTCTGTCACACTCAACCATAAATAAATTATTTCATTGCCCAATTGAAATAACATAATTTTATAGTAAGTCTAGAGAGATAAAATAGCTAAAACTAAAAATAAAAAACCTCATATTTTCACTTTTGAGTGTGAAACCAATGAATAATTCTTATTCTTTTAAAAAATAATTTAATACGACACTTAAATAGATTATTTGAATATCTATACTAATTAATTTATTTCAAAACCAATTATATATATATGGTTATAGGGAGAAGATGTATATTAAAAAAATAAATGTAAATAAATAAATAAAAATTGAGAAGGAAATATATATATGTATATTTCATTCAATTGTTAATATATAATTAATATGTAACATTTAAAAAGTACACTTAATCATTAAAAAAGATATATATATCTATATATATATAAACAAGAAAATTTGTGTAGATATTATATAAAGTAATTGTAAAAGGTAAACAAGTATTTGTAAAACATTTAGTGTAGTCTCACTATTTTACATTGTCTCTATTTATGCATTAAAAAATGTAACGATATGGATATTATAAGCACAGATCTATCAAAGGGTAGAGGACCAAATCTCTCCAATGCAATTTCTTTCTCAAGTTTTGTATTCTAAAAAATTTAACTCAATTTTTTTTTATCCCTCTAGAAGCTTGAAGCTTGTTAGATCCATAATGAACATGGATCTATATTGGTTGATAACACAGTTCACTTGGCATTTCATTTCTGACAAAGAATGATGTAGAAAACAAAACAGCTCTCTCAATGAATTGATTGTAATGATGAGTAATATATAGCAAAGGTTGGAACAAAAATAACCATTGAAGAATTTAGATGTAGAAACAATTTTTGCTTTATTATGGCATTGATGATGTAATATGCCTACAAAGCTTGGAATGAAATTGACAAATTTTAATTACTATATGACATGGAAGAAAGTATAATCAAATCAAAGAATATGAGTTTCCAAAGTATTTGGAAAATGAAATTGACAAATTTTAATTACTACATGACAGGGAAGAAAGTATAGTAAAAAAAGATGAGTTTCCAAATTATTTGGAAAGGGTTTAAAAGAAGGTCTATAATTGTTTGGAAATGTAAAATTTATATTTTATAATATTAACTAAAAGTAATTAATTAGATACAATTATTTTTTTTACATTAAATTATTTATTTTATAAAAGTAAAAAATTTATTAGGTAAATGTTCAAAAGTTATAGATAAAATTTTGTGCTATTTATTATTAAATTTCTTGTCCATATATATTTGTTTAAAGCTTAAATAATTTATTAATATTTTATATTATTTATTTAAAACTTAAATAATTTATTATTGTTTTATATAATTTATGTTATAATGTAAATTATTATTTTCTATAAAATGTTTTAGATAAAATGTGATAAATATATTATATAGATAAGAAAGTTGTTATTTATGATTAATGGTTTTGATGTTTTTATAGGATTTGGAGTCTTACAATCCTATTTCATTAATTAATTTAATGTAGTTATTTTATAATGTAAATTGATATTACTTTTTATAAAATACTTTAAGTAAAATGCAATAAATATCTTATATGAATCACAAAACTCTTATTTATAATTAATTTTTTTTATACGATTTAAAATCTTACTGTTCTATATCATTAATTAATTAAGTAATTTATATATTTATATATATAATAAACTAATTTCAAAATAATATAATTAATTGATTTTATAAATAATAATTTAAATTTATTTTAAAATTAATAGTTAATATTGAGGAAACTAACTTTTGGAGTCGACGTCAATAAAGTTTGGGTAACGATATTCCCGTGAGCAGATGGAAACAACTTAAAGCGCAAGAGCAAGCCATGGAATTAAAACGCTTACGAGATAAGTTGCCGTATATAAAACGCTGGGGAGATAGTTAGTTCGGTGAGCTATTATTCAACGGTCAGATTAGATTAGGGTAGTCAACGGTCATATTTTGCTTTGCAATTTGTTTTCCTGTTAGGGTTAGTTCAACGGTCAGTAATTTGTTTTCATGTTAGGGTTGGTTCGACGGTCAGGGTTAGTCAACGGTCAATTTCTTTTAACCCTTTGTAATCGTGTTATATAAACACCATTGCCAGCGCTTCATTGGTTTTGTTTTATGCAAGCTTTCAAGCGATTCGCGACTTTTGAAGCAATCTCGACTGCAATCTCTGTTACCAATCTTTGTTACCGCTGCAATTTTTGTGTAATCCATCGATCCATCCATAGACATATGGGAGGCAGGAGACGACATATGGGAGGCAGGAGACGCATTTATTCTGAGAAGGGCGATATGGCCCAAGTCAGGAACTCTCAAAGCCAACGTAAGTCCAGAGTTTGCACTGTTTCAATTTTGATGGCTCTCTGCATTTTGGTATGTGCTCTAATGCATGTGATGAGAGCTGATTCTTGCAGCAACTGCAAAGATCACTACGGAGAACTGTTACAAACTATTTCAGTATTTCGTTCTGGATTAATTCAGTATTTCAGATATATTAGAGGATGTTTGAAGATTGATCCTTGCCAAAGTGTGAGGAACATTATAAGCTCTAGATTTGTAGTTTCTTTGAAAGCTTTCTGCACAGATCTCCTCGGTAGCATGATGGACGTTGCAGCAAAAGTTCCAAGATTCTGCAAATCGTGGGTTATAGAGAAGTATCACAATGCAACTGCTGAAAAACATGGAAATACGCATGTGGGAAAAATTGAAAATCCAACTCCAGGAGCTCTGCCGAATCCGGTGGGCGGCCATGAAAATTTTGCTGGAATCATGGATATAACCTGCCGAAAAGAAGACAATATTGTAGAGACTTATCATCATGGTTATTTTTTCAAAACAATTGAAAATACACTTCACATGCTACTTCAAAAGAATGACGACAAGGATGATGGCCACTATTTCTTCATTGAAGATCATGACGAAGCAATACAGAAGAAGGATTATGGCGACTATTTCTTCACTGAAGATCATGACGAAGCAATACAGCAACAACATAATGCGAACAATCATTTTCCAGAACACTATAATAATGCCAACACTATTTCTCCTAAAGGTGATCCGATTTTTGTAAAGGATTACGAGGAGAAAATATCAGAAACCTCCTCGCGAGGGTTTCAACTGCACCCACATGATCAATTATGGTGGGTGATAATTTGGACAACTCTTTTACTTGTGGGAACATTCATATTAATATTATTGATACTGCATAGGGCCGGTCGAAATATTGGAGGCCGTCATTGTAGCCCATGCAGCAGAGATCCAAAACAGAAATCCACCCTTAAAACGAGGATGGAATTGAGTGAGTATGGGAGGTTCATCGATTACGTAGATATCTCCCTCCCCAAAGAGGTATCATGTTATGCGTTTCTGTCCATGTATATCAAATAAATGTTATGCTCTTCTCCTTAATTATTTGATACTTACAATTTTGTGTAATTTTTTCCTTGACTTTCACTTTGACTTTTACTTGATACAGGGTTCTCCAAGTAAAGAAGTAAAGATAATTCCTGTGAGGAGATCCCTCCGTATTCGTAATAAGTTGGCCTCTAAGGAGATCCGTACTGCGCATTCCTAATAAGAACCACTCCCCACTGCAGTCTGCACCAAAAATAAAATTTCTGGAGTCCAGAGCTGTACTGAACTGATGGTTATTATAGGATGGTTTTCAGTTTCTTTTTTGAAGGAGAACATGAGAGTTATGTATATATCTAGCAGTGATTGTTATTATAGGATGGTTTTCAATTACTTCGAAGGAGAACACAATAATTCTGCATGTATTTATTTATCACTAGATGAATGCTGCAATATCTGCACATGATTGAATATTACTGAAGTCTATTGAATATTATATTATTGCATGTCATTCCAACATTGGCATCCAGGTGGTGCACTGCTTAATATTTAATATTTAATGTTATGGCCGTGTTTTGAATCATTTAATGTAAAATCCTCCTGAAGTTTATTGTAAAAGTCTTCTTTTCTGTCTTGATTAATCATATAGCGCAGCTGTTAAAACAGGGGTTTGTTTTACTATAAGAATTGCTGTTATATGATGTTATCTGTTATCCTAAGTGATAAACCTATCATCATCGTAAATAACTCATCCATTAATTAATACTGATAAGCCTATCATCGTCGTAAATAAGTCATCCATTAATTAATAGAGATAAGCCTATCATCATCGTAAATAACTCATCCATTAATTAATAGTGATAAACCTGTCATCATCGTAAATAACTCATCCATTAATTAAATAACTCATCCATTCGATACCCTAAATCAAGAAAAAAGATTGCTGCCATTTTCAACACAGGTCAAGGAACCAGCGGCAATGATAGATATGAGACTGCAGTACTATGGCAACTAATTATCTCCCCGTCGTTTTATATACGGCAACTTATCTCCTAAGCGTTTTAATTCTATGGTTTGCTCTTGCGCTTTACATTACATTGTTTCCATCTGTTCATGGGAATATCGTTACGCAAACTTTATTGACGTTGACTCCCAAAGTTAGTTTCCTCAATAATATCCATAATCCATGTTGTGATTATATAACTAATCAAATAAATTATTGATTTAATATTTTTTTGTTTTCCGCTATAAGATCAATTCAGTAAATTGTTTCTGAGTGAACGGTTACATTTTTTGATAACGTTTAAATCAAATTTGTAATAAATCATTCAATTAATTATTATTTTTAAAATAAATTTAAATTATTATTTATAAAATCAATTAATTATATTATTTTGACATTAATTTATTTTATTGAGAATTTTATATAGATATATGTGACTGTAAGATTTCAAAACGTATCAAAAATTTAAAAAAATTAATTATAAATAAGAGTTTTCTGATCCATATAAGATATTCATCACATTTTATTTAAAGTATTTTATAGAAAATAATATCAATTTACTTTATAAAATAGCTACATTAAATTAATTAATGATATAGGATAGTAAGACTTCAAGTCCTATAAAAAATTCAAAAACATTAATCATAAATAACAGCTTTCTTATCCATATAGTATATTTATAAAACCCTCAAAAACATTAATCATAAATAACAACTTTCTTATCCACATAATATATTTATCACATTTTATAGAAAATAATATCAATTTACATTATAAAATAAATTATATAAAATAATAATATATTATTTAAGCTTTAATAAATAATATAAAATACTAATAAATTATTTGAGCTTTAAATAAATATATATGGAAAGGAAATTTAATAATAATTAGCATAAAATTTTATCTATAACTTTTGAACATTTCCATATTAATTTTTTAACTTTACTTTTTATTTTTATTACTTAATACTAGGAATATTAATAATATTATAAATTAGGAATATTAATAATATTATAAATTAAAAAATTTAATGTAAAATAAATAATTGTTTTTTATTAATTACTTTTATTTAATATTATAAAATATAAATTTTACATTTCCAAACAATGGTAGACCCTCTTTTAAACCCTTTCCAAATAATTTGGAAACTCATCTCTTTTCACTATACTTTCTTCTCTGTCATATATAGTAGTTAAAATTTGTCAATTTCATTTTCTAAATACTTTGGAAACTCATCTTCTTTCACTATACTTTCTTCCATGTTATATAGTAATTAAAATTTGTCAATTTCATTCCAAATTTTGTAGGCATATTACATCATCAATGCTATAATAAAGCAAAAATTGTTTTTACATCTAAATTTTTCAATGGTTAATTTTGTTCCAACCTTTGCTATATATTACTCATCATTACAATGAATTCATTGAGAGACCTGTTTTGTTTTCTGCATCATTCTTTGTCACAAATGAAATGCCGAGTGAATTGTCTTATCAATGTCTTATCAACCAGTATAAATCCATGTTCATTATGGATCTAACAAGCTTCAAGCTTCTAGAGGGATACAAAAATTTGAGTTAATGTTTTTAGAATACAAAACTTGAAAAATAAATTGTATTGGAGAGATTTGATCCTCTACCCTTTGACACATCTATGCTTATAATATCCATATCATTTTTTTTCTTCTAAGTTACATTTTTGAATGCATAAATGGAGACAATGTAAAATACATAGGTTAAGGTTTCATTGCTAGATTCCATACAAAATTAACCAAAAAAATATAAAAAAGACCAAAATATAAAATAGTGAGACTACACGAAATGTTTTACAAATACTTGTTTATTTTTTACAATTACTATATATATATATATATATATATATATCCCTTTTAATGCTTAAGTGTACTTTTAAAATGTTACATATTATTTGTATATTAACAATTAAATGAAGTATACATATATCTTTCCTTCTCAATTATTTATTTATTTATTTACATTGATTTTTTTTAATACAACTTCTCCCTATATGCATATATATGAAATTGGTTTTGAAATAAATTAATTAGTATAGATACTCAAATAGTCCATTTAAGTTTCATTTTTTTTTTTAAAGAATAAGAATTATTCATTGGGTTCACACTTAAAAGTGAAAATATGAGGTTTTTTCTTTTTAGTTTTAGTTATTTTATCTCTCTAGGGTGTTGAGGATCTGTTATGCAACCAACTCACAAAATAGAAGAAAATATAGATTAATGACTTAAAACTTACCCTCTTCGAGGGGGAAACCTCATTTACATTACATAAATGAACAATTCTTGGATGATACAAATGACAAGGCCTCCTTGATATATATAGGAGTCTAACGGGTCAGAATATAATCAAAACCTACATAACAATAATAATATAAGGGCACAACAATAAAAATAATGGGCTTCTATGGGGTGTTAGTGTCAGTGAGTTCAGCCTGTCACCAGTGACCAAATATGCTCTTACAAGGTGTTGTTAGGGTGTCAAGTCAAGTTTTTGTCATTTCAGTGAGTCTTCAAATAAAAATTAGGTCACTGGCTAGTGTGTCTAGGGCTATTTCCACTCTCTCAAGAATTTCATATGCTGATCACTTTCATCACTCAGTTGAGTCTACCATCATTAAAACATCATTAACATCACTTCAGTCACATCATCATGGTCTCCATTCAGCTCAGTGTCACCATTAGGTCATTAGGGTTAAGGTCACAAAATTAGTCATTTCATGTATAAATCCGGCAAACGAGGAGTGGAAAGAGGTAAATTTGTTCAATAATACTTGATTTCAAATGTAATTTATGTTTTTATATGTAATAATGTTCCTAAGGTTCTAAAGTTACAATAATAGGTCCTAAGGCTACAAAGCTCAAAAGGAAAGTGAATTGGTGAGGTAGGCCATCCTACCTCATGAATCACTTAGACACCAAAAGAAAATTATAAAAGCACAAGGAGAAGCTCATTCACACTCATTTGCACCTGTATACCATCATAACATCTACCTTCCCCCTCCCCTTTGCAAAAAATTGTGATTCCATAGCCCTCACTGGCAAAAATTGGCCCTTGCTGCGCACAGAGAGCCCACGCTATGCACCTGGACAGCACGTTGCACATAGAAGCCTTCGCTACGCACGAGGGATATTTGTCCAAAATTGGTGTTTAACCACCAAAATCTATTTTTCAAAGCTCCTCTTTAGTAATTTCATCCTCCAAGCTTAATAACAAGTAAGTTTAATCATTTTCATGCCATCCTTTGCCTCATATGCCAAGAAATTGATCAAATACTTCTTCTCCTATGGTTTACATGATTTTCATGGTTTTGATCTTCAAATGATGAATTGTTTCCCTATAACCTAGATTCCTTGCCCCTACACCTCTATTTGCAGCTAATACACCATCTCCATCCATCACAAAGCCTTATCCCCTCATTTGATATCATTTTCCTCTAAACCCTAGTCTACCCTATCTCTTTCTAGGGTAGGCCTGTATTTTGGCCTTTTCACCCTCTCCCCTCACTCATTTCCCAAAATTCCTTCTTCCCCTATTCACTCACATTATCCCCTACCCCTCTAAATTTCCTTAAAAATTTAGGCAACTCCCAAGTCCATCATACCACCTCATTCTCTTACAACAACAAATTTCACTGTTTTTGCTTACCTTTCACCTAAGGTTTGAAGTATGGAGCCTGACTCATCACCATTAGAGAAGAGGAAGTACAACAAGGGGGGAAAGATACTGAGGTTTGAGCCCTCCAATTGTAATGAAATCACCTCCTCCCCATTTTTCATGCAATGCTTTGAAGATGTAAATATTTTAGGGTTTTTCCAAAGAGTGTAGGAAGTAGGCTACCACGAGAAGCTCACAGGTATATTTGCCCTCACCTTGAAGGAAGAAAAAATCACCATTACAGGGACTGATTTTATGTTTTCAGTGGATGCCATCTCTCAAGCTACAGGCATACAAAACCATGGTGAAAACTGGTTCAAAGGCATGAACCTAGACCTAGAAGAGTACACACCTTATTTGAAATCACAATACAAAGGAGCTCACTCATATTTTTCCCATTCAGATACTTGTTGGAGAGATATGCACCATTAATGAAGGCTGTCATGAAGTTCTTCACATGTGAGGGTAGATTTTCCATGTTATATCGATACCACATAATGCTGCTCATGCACTTTATAACTACCAAGCCTCTCAAATTGTGTAGCTACTTGTATAGGAGCCTAATCAAAATGTCTGAAAGGGTGAAATTAAAAGGCAAGGAGAATTACCCCAGCCTCTTTCACCATAACCTGATAAAAATTTATAGTACTCCATCAGTTGGAAATTTGAGGAGAGAACTCTTGTAGCTTGTTCTTGTGCATTTTCAGGAAATCAAAGGAGCAATCGCAACTATTATCTAGGAATTCATGTGCAGTGAGTTTGTGATGTTGTATTTTCTCTGTTATAGTTTTATATGAAAGATATTCATCTTCTCTTTCCATTCGTCAGTTCTTCAGTGGTTTTCCTTAAAGATTATAAGAAGAATTCTTTTCATAAAGCTCAGTTTTGATGGGAATATCATTATGTGTTATTTTCTTTCTTACTTAATGGATTCATGATATATATGCTCATTAAGACCTCTTGTTTCTTCTGAACACTACACTACACTGACAAACCCTAAGCCATCACAAAACTATTGCTACCTTGCTCCTTCATATCTTTCTTGTTGTTACCCTTTTGATCCTTTGACCTAGTTACCCAGTTTTCATCCCTTGTCCAGCATCAAAACCCTAAATTTTCAAAACCTATCTGAGCCTAGCATAGCTAGGCTAAAATCCTTTATATTCCAGTCAATTCTTTGGTTGTGATCTCATAGAGAGAGCACTCTCTGGTTTGGTAGGGATAGCTACTAAACTAAATGCTTGGTTTATGGTTAGCTCCATCGATTCCTCTCAGATTGGGAAATTGTGGAGGATAACATGGGGCACGACAATAAGAATATGGGGGTTACTTTAACAATAACCATAAGGGGAGTACACTGTTATTATAGGGATGTAACATGCCCCTCCCCTTCAGACAAAGTGTTATCCTTAATGCTTGACTAGTTATAAATGCTTCTGATTAAAATTCTCATCCTCCCATGTAGAATATTTAGCGTGTAAGTTCTTCCTCTTAATGAGATACTCAGAAAATGATCAATTCCATAGTTGTTGAGTTCTTATTTCCGTAACTGCTTTAGGCTCCAATATGATTTTTCCTTCCTTTTCAAGTTCTGGAAATATTGTTTGAAGTATAAGCTTGTCACCGGTAACCTTATTTACGCATGAAACATGGAAAACTAGGTGTACTCAAGAAGATGCAGACAACTGTCATTTGTATGCCACAGTACCAATGTTTTGCAACACCTTGTAAGGACCATAGTACTTGGGTGATAATTTATTATCCTTCTTATCTTGCTTGAGAGACATTTGTTTATATGGTTATAGATTTAAAAATACCCAGTCGCCTACGTCAAAACTTATTTCACTACGATGTTGATATGCTTGTTGTTTCATTTGATTCTGCGCCAAAGTGAGGTTATCCTTTAAGCGAACTTGTTTTTGATGCTCAATGTGATCTTCCACTGCTTGAACCTTAGAATTTTCTCTTAAAGATGATGCGATGGACAGTGGGTGATATCCATAAAGTTCCATAAATGGGGTCATTTTTGCTACAGTATGGAAGGAAGTATTATACCACAATTCAGCCAGAGGTAACCACTTAACCCATTTTTTTTGTTTATCAGATACAAAGCAATAAGGATGTCCTTCCAAACCTTTGTTCACTATCTCAGTTTTCCTGTCAGATTGAGGATGATAAGATGATATATGAGCTAATTGAGTACCAAGACAAGAAAATAATTTCGTTCAAAATTTTCCAGTGAAAATGGGATCTCTGTCACTTAAAATAATCTTTGGGTTTCCATGTAGCTTTTTAATTATTTCTATAAATGCAGTAGAAAATATACTAGCTTTAAAAGGATCAAATAATGCACAAAAGTGTGCATACTTGGTATGTCTATTCGCTGCCACCATGACGATGCTCTTTCCTTCAGACTTGGGTAAACCTGTGATAAAATCCATTGAGATCCCCTCCCAATGATGACCTGGAATGGATAAAGGTTGTAATAGACCAGAGGTCTTAATTGTCTCAACTTTATTTTGTTGGAAAACCAAACATTTTGCCACAGACTTATGAATATCATATTTAAGGCCCTCCCAAAAAATTCCTTCTTGATCCTCTGATAAGTTTTTAAAAATCGCAAGTGCCCTCCTAAGGGGGAGGTATGCAATTCGAAAATAGTCTTTTGTTTGAATTGGGAATTTTTACAAAGATATAAGTGATCTCTGTACCATATTGAATCAGTTTTTCATCTAAATGTATTAGATGTGCTAGGGTCTAGTGGAAAATTTTGAATGAGTGTCCACACCTCTTCATCATTCTTCCATTCATCCCTTGCTTCGATTATCCAATCGGATTGGATAATAGACATGGCATAAAGAAATGTTTCCACATCCTCATCCTTTCTTGAGAGTGCATCTGAAATAACATTTTTCTTCCCCTTTTTGTAGATGGTTTCAAAGTCATAAACTATCATGATTTGTTTTTAAATTTAAGTGTCCTCCCATTAGGTAAGGTTGCCATTGATTTACTGTATGTAACATTTACAACATTTCCTTCTCATAAATAAGTTTTTGTAAATACTTTCCTTTGATTGGACGACTTTAAAAAGCAATGTGTCTTCCTTCTTGCATTAAAACAACACTAATTCCATTTCACGAGGCATCACATTCTACAATAAAGGTTTTTGTGAAGTCTGGCGTAGCTAAGACCGATGCTTCACACATTTCCTCTTTAAGATGTTCAAAGGCCTTAGTTGCTTCTCGAGTCCAAGAAAATTCATCTTTCTTCAATAATGTTGTTAGAGGTGCTGCTATTCTCCCATAATTCTTAACAAACTTGTGATAATATCCCATCAACCCAAGAAATCCTCGAAGATGCTTTATGGTTGTGGGGATTTTCCATTCCTTAATGGCTTGATCCAGGTGGATATTGGTGGCCACCCACCTATTCCACTTAGACCCCCACCATTGTTTCTTTCAGTTTTTTAGTTTCCTTAATTGTAGCATAGTTTACTATTTTTGGTAGTTTTTTGGGTCATGAATTTTCGAATCCATTTTGAGTCCCCAAACTATTTTTTTTGGAAAATGAGAAAATACAAGACTTTAAAAAATATTTGTAGTCGAAAGTTTTGATCCTTGGATATGTAACAACCCTGGTGAAATTTGCATGTAATAAAAGTTAATAAAGGAAAAATAAGACCACGTGTAAGGGACACATATTCCAAGTTGAATGTTGGGTAGGACATCCTGGTTTGGGTGTTCATTTCAGTTATTATGGCTAAGGAAATTGGAAAAGGCAAAGGAAAAGGCATTAAAAGGAAAAAAGGTATTTTTGGCACATTTATTTATGGAAATAAAGGAAATTAGGAGAAAGTAAGGTGAAAGGTCACTGGTTGCATGTGAGGAGGAAATTGAAGGAAAATATTGGAAAATGAAGAAATTAGAGGCCTCATTAATAAAAAGGCTTCTAAGGATCAGTTGGTAACCTTTTTATCAGTTCAAGCTTTGGAGCTCTCTCATTATTCTTCTCTCTCTTTCTCACTCTTGGTCACTTAGATTTTTCTTAGAGCACTCTAGATTTGGATCAAGGAAGGAAAAGAAAGCAAAGGGAAGGGAAGGAAAGTAAGGATAAAGGAAGAAGAGCAGGAACATGCAACTTCAGCAGGAATACTTGTAGGTAACATGTTGCATGTGTGATTTCCTAGCTGGTTTGGACATGCATGGATCTGCATTTTGGTTTATGGATCTCTTGCTATTGGTGGCATGGTTTTGTCGGGTTATGACAGTGGTTTTCAGCATAGCCTTTCCTTTTTCCCAATGTCATGGTGTGTTGGGATGTTTATCTCGGTTTTGAGCTTTGGTTTTTTGGATGGATTTCAAAATTCGGGGTGGAGGTGGTCTCAAGGTTCATTCCCAAAGGCCTAGGAATCCCTTGACCAGTTTTAGTGGAATAAACAGTAAAGTTTGAGGGAGGAGTCTCAGTTTAGGGCCTAGTGATCTAGGTTTGAATTGTGGTAACTACTGAGAGACTGGTCTCCATTTAGGACCTAGTAATCCAGGATTGGATTGCAGTAAAGCATAAGAGACAAGGAGATGGAAAATTCCTCAAGGATAGTCATGGATTCTGAATGGCATTCCAAGTTCAGTTCAGTTGTGTTTGGAGCACTAGTTTTGGTGTGATTATGGTTTGGTGATGGTGAAGGTGGTTTAACCTCTAGATTCCCTTGGTTTTTTTTGGATTGGTTTTTCCATGAGATCCCACATTCATACTTGGAATATGGCATGGGGGTGACTGGCTGAAAGAAAGATTTGGGACCTTGGCTAGAGTTGTATAAGTTTGTGTCCTCGAGAGTGCCCGGAACCCTTGAAGCAGTATAACTATTGGGTTGGTGCCTTGGCAGTTAGCCTAGAGGGTGTATAGAGCCTTGGAGTAACATTATTGTGGGAAATAATTCCTAATGGCTAGGGTTGAGAACCCCCACAGAGCATAATAAAAGGACAACAAAGAGAACTCATCCAATCATGCCAGACACTCGAATTCACAAAGGTAGGGATTGAAAACATACCCAAAGGTCCTACGTTTGACGTAGATCTCGTAAGGTCCAAACTCTCTACTACCTCCAAGATGTACAGACTTGAAAATTAGTCACAGAGATAGGAGGAGATCACAAAATCGAAAGTACAAGCATATATGCATGATAAATCATCATAGGCCTCATAAATTAAAATTCAAGGAACAATGAAATTTGGAAACAAGACATGAGTCTCTTTATTAACTATAAGTAGCAAGTGTAAGGAAACTACAACTTGATCCAAGCTAAACGTGCTAACAAAACCTTCCTCCAGACCATCCAACCTGAGCCATCCAAGACTTCCTTTCCAATATATGAAGAAAGATGCTAGATAAGGGTGTTGAGCATTTGTTATGAAACCAAGTCATAAAATAGAAGAAAATATAGATCAATGACTTAAAACTTATCCTCTTCGAGGGGGAAACCTCATTTACATTACATAAATGAACAATTCTTGGATGATACAAATGACAAGGCCTCCTTTATATATATAGGAGTCTAAGGGGTCACAATATAATCAGAACCTACATAACAATAATAATGTAAGGGCACAACAATAAAAATAGTGGGCTTCTATGCGGTGTTAGTGTCAATCAATTCAGCCTATCACCAATGATCAAATATGCTCTTACAAGGTGTTGTTAGGGTGTCAAGTCAAGTTTTTGTCATTTCAATGATCTTCAAATAAAAATTTGGTCACTAACTAGTGTGTCTAGGGCTATTTCCACTCTCTCAAGAATGTCATATGCCGGTCACTTTCATCACTCAGTGATTCTACCATCATGAAAACATAATTAACATCACTTCAGTCACATCATCATGGTCTCCATTCAGCTCAGTGTCACCATTAGGTCATTAGGGTTAAGGTCACAAAATCAGTCATTTCATGTATAAATCTAGCAAATGAGGAGTGGAAACATGTAAATTTGTTCAATAACACTTGATTTCAAATTTAATTTATGTTTTTATATGTAATAATGTTCCTAAGGTTCTAAAGTTACAATAATAAGTCTTAAGGCTACAAATCACAAAAAGAAAGTGAATTGGTGAGGTGGGCCATCCTTCCTCATCAATCACTTAGACACCAAAATAAAATTATAAAAGAACATGGAGAAGTTCATTCACACTCATTTTCACTTGTATACCATCATAGCATCTATCCCCCCCTCTCCTTTGCAAAAAAATTTGATTCCATAGCCCTCATTGGCAAAAATTGGCCCTCACTGTGCACAGAAAGCCCATGCTATGAACCTAGATAGCACGTTGCGCACAGGAAGCCTTCATTACGCATGGGGGATATTTGTCCAAAATTGGTGTTTGACCACCAAAATCTATTTTTCAAAGCTCCTCTTCAACAATTTAATCCTTCAACCTCTATAAAAAGTAATTTTAATCATTTTCATGCCCTCCTTTGCCTCATATGTCAAGAAATTGATCAAATACTTCTTCTCCTAGTGTTTACATGATTTTCATGGTTTTGATCTTAAAATGACGAATTGTTTCCCTAAACCCTAGATTCCTTGCCCCTACACCTCTATTTCCAGCTAATACACCATCTCCATCCATCACAAAGCCTTATCCCTCATTTTCTATCATTTTCCTATAAACCCTAGTCTACCATATCTCTTTCTAGGGTAGGTCTATGTTTTGGCCTTTTCACCCTCTCCCCTCACTCATTTCCCAAAATTCCTTCTTCCCCTACTCACTGACATTATCCCCTACCCTTCTAAATTTCCTTAAAAATTTATGCAACTCCTAAGTCCATCATACCACCTCATTCTCTTACAACATCAAATTTCATTGTTTTTTCTTTCCTTTCACCTAAGATTTGAAGTATGGATCCTGACTCATCACCATCAGAGAAGAGGAAGTACAACAAGCGGGGGACTATATTGAGGTTTGAGCCCTCCAATTCCAATGAAATCGCCTCCTCTCCATTTTTCATGCAATGCTTTGAAGATGTAAATTGTTTAGGGTTTTGTCAAAGAGTGGAGGAAGTAGGTTACCATGACAAGCTCACAAGTATATTTTCCCTCACCTTGAAGAAATAAAAAATCACCATTGCAGGGACTAATTTTATGTTTTCAGTGGATGCCATCTCTCAAGCTACAGGCATACCAAGCCATGGTGAAAACTGGTTCAAAGGCATGAACCTAGACTTAAAAGAGTACAAACCCTATTTGGAATCACAATACAAAGGAGCTCACTCATATGTTTTCCCATTCAGATACTTGTTGGAGAGATATGCACCATTAATGAAGGTTATCATGAAGTTCTTCACATGTGACGACAGATTTTCCATGTTATATCAATACCACATAAGGCTACTCATGCACTTTATAGCTGCCAAGTCTCTCAATTTGTGCAACTACTTGTATAGGAGCCTAATCAAAATGTCTGAAAGGGTGAAATTAAAAGGCAAGGAGCATTACCCTAGCCTCTTTCACCATAACCTAATAAAATTTATAGTACTCCATCAGTTGGACATTTGAGGAGAGAACTCTTGTAGCTTGTTCTTGTGCATTTTCAGGAAATCAAAGGAGCAATTGCAACTATTATCTAGGAATTCATGTGCAGTGAGTTTGTGATGATGTATTTTCTCTATTATAGTTTTATATGAAAGATATTCATCTTCTCTTTCCATTCATCAGTTCTTTAGTGGTTTTCGTTAAAGTTTATAAGAAGAATTCTTTTCATAAAGCTCTATTTTGATGGGAATATCATTATGTGTTATTTTCTTTCTTGCTTAATGGATTCATGATATATATGCTCATTAAGACCTCTTGTTTCTTTTGAACACTACACTACACTGACAAACCCTAATTCATCAAAAAACTATTGCTACCTTGCTCCTTTATTTCTTTCTTGTTGTTACCCTTTTGATCCTTTGACCTAGTTACCCAATTTTCATCCCTTGTCCAGCATCAAAACCCTAAATTTTCAAAACCTATCTGAGCCTAGAATAGCTAGCCTAAAATCCTTTATATTCTAGTAAATTCTTTGGCTGTGATCTCATAGAGAGAGCCCTCTCTGGTTTGGTAAGGATAGCTACTAAACTAAAAGCTTAGTCTATGGTTACATTCGTCAATTCCTCTCAGCCTGGGAAATTATGGAAGATAACATGGGGCACAACAATAAAAATATGGGGGTTACTTTAACAATAACCATAAGGGGAGTACACTATTATTATAGGGATGTAACATGCCCCTCTCCTTCAAACAAAGTGTTATCCTTAATTCTTGAGTAGTTATAGATGCTTTTGTATAAAATTCTCATCCTCCCATGTGGGATCTTTAGCGTGTAAGTTCTTCCTCTTAATGAGATACTCAGAAAATGATCGATTCCATAGTTGTCGAGTTCTTGTTTCCATAACTGCTTTAGGCTCTAATATGATTTTTCCTTCCTCATCAAGTTCTGGCAATATTGTTTGAAGTATAAGCTTGTCACCGATAACCTTCTTTAAGCATGAATCATGGAAAACTTGGTGTACTTGAGAAGATGCAGAACATTGTAATTTGTATGCCATAGTACCAATCTTTTGCAACACCTTGTAAGGACCACGGTACTTGGGTGATAATTTATTATCCTTCTTATCTTGCTTGAGAGACATTTGTTTGTATGGTTATAGATTTAAAAATACCCAGTCACCTACGTCAAAACTTCTTTCACTATGATGTTGGTATTCTTGTTGTTTCATTTGATTCTGCACCAGAGTGAGGTTATCCTTTAAGCGAACTTATTGTTGATGCTCAATGTGATCTTCCACTGCTTGAACCTTAGAATTTTCTCTTAAATATGATGTGATGGATGGTGGGTGATATCCATAAAGTGCCATAAATGGTGTCATTTTTGCTGCAGTATGGAAGGAAGTGTTATACCACCATTCAGCTAGAGGTAACCACTTAACTCATTTTTTTTATAAAATATAAAGCAATGAAGATGTCCTTCCAAACATTTTTTCATTATCTCAGTTTTCCTATTAGATTGAGGATGATAAGATGAGTTATGAGCTAATTGAGTACCAAGACAAGAAAATAATTATGTCCAAAATTTTCCACTAAAAATGGGATCTCTGTCACTTACAATAATCTTTGGGTTTCCATGCAGCTTTTGAATTATTTCTATAAATGCAATAGAAACTATACTAGCTTTAAAAGGATCAGATAATGCATAAAAGTGTGCATACCTGGTAAGTCTATCTACTACCACCATGATGATGCTCTTTCCTTCAAACTTGGGTAAACTTGTGATAAAATCCACTGAGACCCCTCCCCAATGCTGACCTGGAATGGATAAAGGTTGTAAAAGGCCAGAGGTCTTAATTGTCTCAACTTTATTTGTTGGCAAACCAAACATTATGCCACAAACTTATGAATATCAGATTTAAGGCCCTCCCAAAAAATTCCTTCTTGATGCTGTGATAAGTTTTTAAAAATCCCGAGTGCCCTCGTAAGGGGGAGGTGTGAAATTCCAAAATAATCTTTTGTTTGAATTGGGAATTTTTACAAAGATATAAGTGATCTTTGTACCATAATGAATCATTTTTAATCTAAATGTATCATATATACTGGGGTACAGCTGCAATTTTTGAATGAGTGTCCACACCTCTTCGTCATTCTTCCATTCATCCCTTGCTTCGATTATCCAATCAGATTGGATAATATACATGGCATAAAGAAATGCTTCCACATCCTCATCCTTTCTTGAGAGTGCATCTGCAAAAACATTTTGCTTCCCCTTTTTGTAGATGATTTCAAAGTCATAAACTATCATGATCTGTTTTTAAATTGAAGTGTCCTCCCATTAGGTAAGGTCGCCATTGATTTAGTGTGTGTAGCATTTACAACATTTACTTCTCATAAATAAGTTTTTGTAAGTACTTCCCTTTGGTTGGACGACTTTAAAAAGCAATGTGTCTTCCTTCTTTCTTTAAAACAACACCAATTCCATTTCGTGAGGAATCACATTCTACAATAAAGGTTTTTATGAAGTCTGGCGTAGTTAAGATAAATGTTTGACACATTGCCTCTTTAAGATTTTCGAAGGCCTTAGTTTCTTCTAGAGTCCAAGAAAATTCATCTTTCTTCAATAATTTTGTTATAGGTGTTGCTATTCTCCCATAATTCTTAACAAACCTGCGATAATATCCTGTCAACTCGAGAAATCCTCGAAGATGCTTTATGGTTGTGAGGATTTTCCATTCCTTAATTGCTTGATCCAGGTGGATATTGGTGGCCAACTACTTATTCCACTTAGACCCCCACCATTGTTTCTTTCAGTTTTTTAGTTTCCTTAATTGTAACATAGTTTACTATTTTTGGCAGTTTTTTGGGTCCTAAACTTCTGAAGCCATTTTGAGGCCCCAAACGACATTTTTTTGGAAAACGGGAAAATGTAAGACTTTAAAAAATATTTGTAGTCGAAATTTTTAATCCTTCGACATGTAACAACCCTCATGAAAATTGCATGTAATAAAAGTTAATAAAGGAAAAAAAAGACCACATGTAAGGGACATGTTTTGAAACATTTCAATTTTTAAAGAAAATTTTTCATAATCTCTAAAGCAAAGGATGAGCAGTTTGTAGAGTGTCATGCAGTCTCATTAAAACTGATGGAGAATAGGTTGCAGCAATCTTTGCAAGTTTTTCATGACCCAATAGTTGATGTGTTGGATGATATTTGTAGTAAAAGTCCTTCTCCATTAGCTAACTATGAGCTTGAAAAGAATGTTGATATAAACTTGATCCGACAGCCGACTTCATTGTCTTGTTCAGCAGGAGTTTCATTACAAAGCTCATACCAAGATTTGCAGTCATATCAGGAGAGTAATGAAGAAGATTTTTTTTGTTGTTGTTGATCATCAAGAAAAATTAGTCATTTGTGAGTTTTAGGATCCTTTTGTCAATTTGTTGCAGTCATCAAAGAAAGAAAACATAGATGTTAGGAAAATTTTAAAACGAAAGTACGAAGACTGCCTAGAGCGGAGCCGTAACGTATTGGATGGGCTAGAAATCAATATGTATTCCTATGAAGATACTTTTGCAACATTCTTGAGGTTAGAAGGTGGGCTCGTGCTTTACAATGTCATCAAGATTCAATCTGCTAACAAATTTTCATGGGAGTTTCCTTTCATTAGTTCTCTCTTCTTGCTCATAAACAAGCACTTGCGAAGAATTCAAACAGCAGCCAGAATGCTTACTTGGTTGCATTGCTTGTTTCATTTCACTTGATCAGGTGATGAATGGACTAGTTGGAGTAGGTTTTATTGAATAAGCTCCATTTCGAGCATATTTTTCAGTTTGTCATTTGTGTTTTAGTATTGATTCAATTTTGAGTCAGTTTGTGTCATTTGAAGTTGTCAGCGTTTAGTCATGCATTTCAATTTCAGTATTTAACCGTATTGGCCCACATGGTTAGGCACTTGGTCTATGGTGTTCTTGACACCTCAAAGGAGTTTCCATCCCCAATAAGGTTGATGTTAGTGTCGGTATCTGCATCCTGCCATCAGTGATCAAAAATCCTATTTTCATATCATTTTAAGGGTCCCAATCAGAATTTTTTTATCATTCCACTAGGTCTTGCAAAAAAATTAGTCACTAATGGTAGTCCTAGTCCAAAAACATAACTCTTCACTAAATGTGATTACTTGCTAGCATAGTTTCATATCTTGTTGATTGTACATCATCCATAAATTTATTCTTATCATGCCATTTGTATTAGTCATGAGGTCATTATATCATCTTGAAATTTAGTCCTTCAAGGTCTCATTAGGTATTTTAGGGTTTTTCAAGGTTTCATTAGGTCATTAGGGTTGCCAAGATTCCATTCTATTGCATAAAACCAACAAGTAAAGGGTGATCAAATAACATCCCTTCACCATGTGAAGATGATTTGTAAAGAGAAATGCTTATTTCATTACGTAATTTTATGTCTTTCATATGTAATAATTTCACCATCCCAAGCTGTTAACTCATTGTTCCAAAGATTCCAAACCATCAAAAGATCAATTTGTCAAAGGAAATAGTCAAGTGAAAGGGTAAAGTTTCAAAGGGTTAAGTTCATTCCAAAGGGAGTTGTCTTTTCCCAAGGGTGTCCAAATCATAATTTTCCATAAGCACTAAACCGTAATTTCCTCACCCACTAAGCTAGGGTTTTCTATGGAATCAGAGATATATGAGTAGAGGAGGCATAAGGGATTTCAACAAGTATGAGGACATTTCAACTCATACACATCATGTCTCCATCATTTTTCAATAAGTCATTCCAAGGGACAAATCATTTGCCACACATAGGGCCTGTTTTTCTTCAAACTATGTTTTAGACCAAACATGGCTGAATTTGGAAAAAGTGAGAGAATTTTTTGTCCATAATAGGCCAAGGATGAGAAACCTCCTTCACTTTTTACACAAGTGTCATGGTTTTAGATAAATGTCAAAAATATAGTTGCTACAAGAGAGTTTATGCACTTATTTCCAATGAGTCAACACATAACTAGAGAGAAATATCTTTCCAATGAGCTATCATGATCTCAATTTGGAGTTGAGGAAGACCTCCAAAAGTTTCTTACAAGAGAACACTTCATTTTTGCACCCTCATTCTGCACTTTTTGACCAGTCTTGGGATAATTGACCTTTCAGAGGCTATAATTGATCATTTTTAGTGCTTGATAGGTCCATTGTGTATCCAAGAGAGAGACCTTTCCAACGAGCTATCATGGGATCAATTTTGACACTAGAAAGGCAGTCAAAATCAACCTGCAAGTTGGAGGGCACGTTTGTCAAGGATGTTGTGCACTGGAACTTGGTGCTGCGCGTTTGGCCAGTAAAGCCTGGCAAACCATAGGAGCACCAAAACACCACTTTTCTTCATCTTCTCAAGCTACAAAGGCTTCTATTACCTGCATACAACAAGTAAGTGGCCCAATATCTCTTTTTCTCCATCAATTAAGCAAATTGGCACCCTAAATTTTGAAACCCTAGCAAAGCTCTCTTGTATGTTTCCAAAATCACCTATTTGATCAAAGTTACAACACTTCATAGACTTTTTCACCTTCAATCATCCTGACTATATTTCACTCCACCTCCTCATTGTTTCACTCACCTTGGCATATATATTAGTCCCTCAAGTTTTCACCTAAAAACTATGGCAGAAGACAGTAGTTGAGGAGAAGGGGGAAGACATCAAAGGAGGCCAACCATGAAAGGAGGGAGAATTATCAGATTTGAACCCACTGATACTATAGAACTTTTGGCATCACCACTTGTAGTATCATGTCTCATGTACATGGGTTGTTTTGAGTTTTGCCAAAGGGTTGAAAGGGTAAATTTTCATCAACAGTTAACCAAGCAGTTCATCCTCAATTCACAAAACAACCAGGTCACTTTAGCTAGGGTCACATTCGCTATATCTCTTGCCATCATATCACAAGCCACTAGAATTCCAAATGCAGGAGAGAAATGGTTCAAGCAAATAAATCTGCATCACCGTTTTCATGAGCCATATCTTAAGACAAGGTTAAAAAATGATAAGAAAAGAGTTTTCCCTTTCTCTTATGTTTTGGACAAGTATGTGCCATTAATGAAGATCACCATGAGGTATTTCACATGTGAGGGTAGGTTTTCTAGACTATACTTATACCATATCAGGATTCTCACGCACTTTACAAGGGTAAGAATGCTCAGTTGGCCATATTACCTTTTCAGAAGTATTGACAAGATGAAATATATTGCTTAGAAAAAGGGATCCAACTCATCAGATGCATAGTATTTTCCATTATTCTCTTATCAAAATGATAGTCCTCCATCACTTAGATCAACTAGGAATTGCTTGGGGGATCTTCATAGCTAAAGAAATATTATGTTGAAAATGCAACAAGATGATGGAGCTTATTGAAAAGAAGCCGCCTTCACTAAGTGGGCCCGCAGGCTATTTTTGGCGCAAAGTCTATTTTTAGACTATGTCTATTTTTAGGCATATGGACCATGGTCTATGAGTTGCAGGATGCTATTTATGGATGATTGGTCATGTTGGTAAAAATAGATGGACCTCTATTTTTAGACATATCGGCGGAGTCTATTTTTAGACTGCCAGTCAAAAAAATAGAATAGTCGAATATTATTAGCTCTTAATAATATTTGGACTATAAACATTATCTTATCCTCTTGCAGCACTTTAGTTCGAGCTATGGATGTGGCACATGCAACTTCCAGAAGGAAATACGATATTCTTATGGGTTAGTTGAGCTATTGCATGATGGACTTCAATTAGAACTCAAGTGATTGAGTTTGGTGGAGTTGATTGAGGAGTTGATGGAGTTGTGTTCAGTTTGACTTAGTTGAACTAGTTGTATTTAGTCTAACTGCCAAATACACTAGTGATGAGTGATGTGAATTAATTATTAATTAATTCACTAATCATTAACTCATAAATCAACTAAAGAATATATCAGTTAACTCAGTGCATGGACAGTTCAGTGGAGACAAGTGTTAGAGGTGGGTGAAAGGGTGAGACTACTATCAGTTGTGACTATAGCTGTGCATGAGATTTGCACAATCATTGATTGAGATTGCCAATGAGGATTGCGCAGTACAAGCCAAGGGAATTCTAACTTGGATCTGATCTATTCTCAACTTGGATTGCGCAGTAGAGGCAGACAATCAGTGGAGGAGATTTGAACCCATGACTTGTTCAGATCTGAGCTAGTTTGTGTGTAGCATGTGGAGATAGTACTGAGTACTTTTGAGGAGTATTGTACTATGTATTGTTACATGTTCTCTATCATTATAATATACAGATAGTTGGGGGTTTTTAGCTATATTCTTTCCCCATTACATACTGTGTTGATATGTGAGATTGATGTTTCAATGTGCGCATGCGATTGTTTTTTTAATTCCGCAAATTGATGATCAATGGTAGAGGAGGTTATGTATTATGCATGCATTCTGCAAATAGTGTATAATCAGGATAATCTCTGTGAATAAGTGTTATATTATTCAAATTTCTACATGGTATCAGAGCAAAGTTGATCATCAGATCTATTATTCAGAAAGTGATTACATTTTATTTCTTCAGGCAGAGTCTGTAATCAGGCCAGGTAGCCTCTGGATTCATCCTTCTTTTGGAAGGTGAGATATCCGGTAAATGCCCATACAGACAATATCTACACGAGAAATACTTTGTTCTCACGAATTTTAGATCAGAAGCGGTTGAGTTTTGAGCTGGTGGAATTCAAATTTGTAGCAGTATTTTCTTGGTGTCGAAGTTGAAATGTCTTTCAACGGATTATGATTGGAGTATGCCCTTGAAGGTAGCTCGAATTATATTGCATGGAAAGACAGGATGGAGGCGGTGTTAGATGACAATGGATTGAAGGAGGTCATAGATGCTGAGGTCCCAAAGCCTACTGATGCTTCTCAAGTTGAGGCTTGGCAAAATAAGACAACAAAGTGTCGAAGGATTCTGTTGGAGGGTGTGAAGGATCACATTGTATCTAGCCTGCATGGAAAGGCTTCTCCATACTTGATGTGGAAAGTGTTGATAGATTTATTACAAAGCAAGAGTGGCCAGAGGAAGTTGGTGCTCAAGGATAAACTCAGAAACATTAAGTGTGCGAAAGGAGACAATATGCCCAAGTATCTCACAAAGTTCACCCAATGCTGAGATGAGCTGGGAAGTGTGGGGGGTGATTGTCGATGATGAGGACTTGGTGAGCTTATCTCTCCTTGGTCTTCTAAAGAGTTGGCATTCCTATCATGACTCTGTCAATGGTTGGGAGAAATTGCCAGGATGGGAGAGACTTTGGTCTGATCTTGTGCAAGAGGAGATCAGGCAGAATACCAGGGATGAATCTTCATCAAAGGCATCTTATGAAGAAAATTGCACTTTGGCTGCCAATGAAAAGAAGGGGAAGGATAAGAAAGCTTCTCATTCCGGTGTGAAAGGCAAGAAGTTGGACATGTCCAAGGTGAAGTGCTTTCACTGTCACCAGCACGGACATTATGCCACAAATTGTCTGCAGAAGAAGAAAAATAAGCAAGCTGCTAGATCTGCAGTGGGAGAGGCCTTAGCCTCGCAGTTTGAGCTAGATTTTTCATTGATCGCATGCTTGGTATCAAGTGTGATGGGATCGGTATGGTTCTTGGACAGTGATGCGTCTTTTCACATGATAGGAGATTGAGATTTGTTTTCTGATCTGGATGAGAAAGATCTTGGAGTGCACATAAAGATGGGCAATGATGGTAGATACAGTGCGACCGGTATCAGTACCATTTCATTTGAGAGGGAGTCTAGTAAACCCTTCATATTGAAGGAAGTGATGCATGTTCCAAGATTGAAGAAGAATCTTATCTCTGTGGCGATGTTAGAAGACAAGGGATATGATGTTGTCTTCAGTGAGGGAAAGGCTTTCCTGTACAGTAAGACAACTGGAGAAACCTGGAAGATAGGGGTTTGAGTCAAGAACCTTTATCAATTGCATGTAGATGGCTGCGTAGCAATGGCATGCAAGGTAGAAGGATTGATGAGCCAGGATGATGGTGAGCTGTGGCACTGGAGATTGGGCCACCTTCACCATGGAGCCTTGAAGATACTGCAGCAGATTTCTATTGGGCTTCCTAAAGGCACTCTTGCGTAGTCAGATCAATGCAAGGGGTGTACTTTGGGAAAATTTGTGAAAGCCACCTTTCATGAGAAGGATAGTCGCGCCACGACGATCCTTGAGAGAATTCACACAGACATGTGTGGACCTTTCTCAGTAGCTTTGACAACAAAGCACAAATACTATGTGATCTTTCTTGATGATTTCTCTTGAAAATGCTGGATCTTCTTCATGCAGAAGAAGAGCGAGACATACTCAAAGTTTTGTTAGTTCAAAGCACTGGGCAAGAAGGAACCGGGGAAGAAGGTGAAGGCTCTTAGGAGTGACAATGGTGGTGAATTCATCTCTAGCGAGTTCAAGGACTTCTGCAACGCAGAAGGGATTCGAAGAGAGCTCATAGCTCCCCATAACCCACAACAGAACGGGGTTGCTGAGCGGAAGAACAGAACGATTGTGGGTGCTGCACGGGTGATGTTGCATGATCAAGGCCTACCCCTTCACTTGTGGGCGGAGGCATGCAATACTGCAGTATATGTGCAGAACCGTTGTCCTCACAAGATACTTGGCATGAGTACACCCAAGGAGGCTTATTTTGGTAAGAGGCCTAATATTTCCCATTTGATGATTTTTGGTTCTCCTGTTTACATGCATGTGACGAAGGATGCCAGGAAGAAGCTCGAGCCGATCGTAGAGGTTGGGATATTTGTGGGGTACACTGATACGCCCCACAACTATCGTGTGTATTTGCCAGACAGTCGCAAGATTGTTGTGCGACGGGATATCAAATTTCAGGAGGAGAAAGCCATGAAGTGTTCGCTTGAGAGGGAGCCACACTTGCATGCAGATGAGGAGCTATTAGTTCCTAAGGATGAGCTTCAGGATGTGGATCAGCCATAATATGAAGTTCATGGAGTGGAAGAGACCACTCATGCAGCGCCAATCATTAGAGGGTGAAAGCGCACTACAGAAGCTGAGCGACTGGCTCAAGATGCAGAGAAGGTTGTAGGACCACCTACAGCACAACGCAGACAGAGACAATCACCTGATCGGTACCTGATACATGGCTCTTGTGATCAAATGTGTCGTGACTGAGCCATCCTCTTTCGAGGAAGCTATGGAGGATCTCGCATGGGTAGATGCCATGGTGGAAGAGTATGATTCGATTGTCAGAAACAATGCATGGGAGATTGTCCCAAGACCGGAGGGGAAATTAGTGGTGGGTTCGAGATGGGTCTACAAAGTGAATCAGGTAGCTAACGGGAGTGTGGAGAAGTACAAGGCAATATTTGTTGCCCGAGGCTTCTCACAGATAGATGGGATCGATTATGAGGAGACCTTTGCACCTATCGCAAGGTATTCTTACATATAGACGATTCTTTCTCTCTTAGTGCAAATGGGGTGGCACATCCATCAGATGGATGTGAATACTGCGTTCCTCAACGAAGTCATTGAGGAGGAGGTGTACATAGAGTGGCCCGAAGGTTTTGAGATCTTCAGCAGCAAGTCGCATGTGTGCAGGCTCAAGAGAGCGTTGTATGGGTTGAAACAAGCACCTCGTGCTTGGTACACACTGATAGACAGTTATTTCACCGGACTTGGATTCTCCAAGAGTGAGGCGTATCCTAACCTATACCAGATTGTGGTGGAGGGTAAGTTGCTGATCATTGTACTTTATGTAGATGATTTGATTTTGATGGGAGATGAGCTCTTGATACTTTCATGCAAGGAGGATCTTGCTAGAGAGTTTGAGATGAAGGACTTGGGCCTCCTTCATTATTTCATGGGATTGTAAATTTGGCAGCGCAGTGATGGACTATTTATTTCTCAGGGTAAGTATGCCTGGGAGATACTGGAGAAGTTCAACATGCAGGGCTGCAAGCCTGTTGATACTCCTCTTCCTGGAGGTTGTAGGAAGGAGGATGCTACTTCAGCGGAGGTAGTGGATGCCACTGTTTATCGACATTTGGTACGGTCGCTTATGTATCTGGTCAATACACGACACGATATATGCTATGTTGTTAACCAGCTTTCACAAGCTATGGTTAAGCCAACCAAGCTCTTCTAGAAGGCAGGCAAGCATGTATTGCGTTATCTCAGAGGCACATTGGGATATGGATTGTGGTATAGACAGGAGGATGAGGTGAAGCTATGTGGCTTCACGGATGCAGATTGGGCAGGGAGCCCAACGGATAGAAAGAGCACATCTGGAGGGATCTTCAGTATCGGGTCGACAACAGTTTCTTGGTACAGTAGGAAGCAGAGATTCATGGCACTCAGTTCAGTAGAGGCCGAGTATATGGCAGTAAGTTTGGCTGCATGCGAGGCTATATGGATGAGGAAGATCCTGGTCGGGTTGATCGGGTCACACTTGGAGCCTACTATGATATATTGTGATAACCAGAGTTGCATTAAAATCTCATCTAATCTAGTATTTCATGATAGATCCAAGCACATCGAAATCAGGTACCATCATATCAGAGATTGTGTGCAGCGGAGAATCATGTTACTTTCATACATCCCCATGGAGGATCAGGATGCTGATATCTTGACGAAGGCGCTCACCAGGAGAAAATTCGAATACCATAGAGGCAGGATAGGGGTTGCAGATAATCCATATCTTGTTGAGAGGGAGTGTTGAAAATGCAACAAGATGATGGAGCTTAGTGAAAAGAAGTCGCCTTTACTAAGTGGGCCCGCAGGCTATTTTTGGCACAAAGTCTATTTTTAGACTATGTCTATTTTTAGGCATATGGATCATGATCTATGAGTTGCAGGATGCTACTTATGGATGATTGATCATGTTGGTAAAAATAGATGGACCTCTATTTTTAGACATATGGGTGGAGTCTATTTTTAGACTGCCAGTCAAAAGAATAGAACAGTCGAATATTATTAGCTCTTGATAATATTTGGACTATAAACATTATCTTATCCTCTTGCAGCACTTCAGTTCGAGCTACGGATGTGGCACATGCAACTTCCAAAAGGAAATACACTTTTCCTAAGGGTTAGTTGAGCTATTGCATGATGGACTTTAGTTAGAACTCAAGTGATTGAGTTTGGTGGAGTTGATTGAGGAGTTGATGGAGTTGTGTTCAGTTTGACTTAGTTGAACTAGTTGTATTTAGTCTAACTGCCAAATACACTAGTGATGAGTGATGTGAATTAATTATTAATTAATTCACTAATTATTAACTCATAAATCAACTAAAGAATACATCAGTTAACTCAGTGTATGGACAGTTCAGTGGAGGCAAGTGGTAGAGGTGGGTGAAAGGGTGAGACTACTATCAGTTGTGACTATAGCTGCGCATGAGATTTGCACAATCATTGATTGAGATTGCCAATGAGGATTTCGTAGTACAAGCCAAGGGAATTCGAACTTGGATATGATCTATTCTCAACTTGGATTACGTAGTAGAGGCAGGCAAACAGTGGAGGAGATTTGAACCCGTGACTTGTTTAGATCTAAGCTAGTTTGTGTGTAGCATGTGGAGATAGTACTGAGTACTTTTGAGGAGTATTGTATTATGTATTGTTAAATGTTCTATGTCATTATAATATACAGATAGTTGGGGGTTTTCAGCTGTATGGTTTCCCCATTACATACTGTGTTGATATGTGTGATTGATGTTTCAATGTGCGCATGCGATTGTTTTTTTAATTCCGCAAATTGATGATCAATGGTAGAGGATGTTATGTATTATGCATGCATCCTGAAAATAGTGTATAAATAGAATAATCTCTGTGAATAAGTGTTATATTATTCAAATTTCTACATATTCAATGAACCACCTACTCAGCTAGCTCCCTGCATTCCTCCATCATCCTCCACTCATCCATCTACTTCTTCTCATTCACCACAGCTTACTTATCACTCATCCTCAATAGATCATTCTTCACCAAACACCTCCACACCATCTACATTACTATTTCATGTAGTAATTCATTCACCCAATGGATATGATGATAGTGATGAGGAACATGATGAGCATGATGGCAGTGAGGGACATGATGTACACACCGATCATGGTCAGAGTAGTATACCACAGAGGAACAATTTGTAGGAATTTTCTTTCACCTATCAGAGGGGAAGAAGATAGGTGTTTACCCCACGAAAAGTGGGAGGGGCCTTGCCTTCGTTATCAAAATTACATGTTAAAGGAAAAGAGAAAATGGTAGAGGAAGCAGAGGTCAAACAGCAACATAAATAACATGACATTGAAAAGGAGTTTCTCCTTGTGGACACTAGCGATGAGGAGGGAAACAAATATTCTCAAGTTGTCCTGAGAGGAAAGGATGCTAAAATCATGGAGCTTGAGGTTAATTTACAAAGATCCCAATAGGTTATCTCCTTTTATGAGCAAAACAACAAGCAACTAGAGGTTAAGCAGGAATTGATGCAAACCAAGTACATCAAGGCAAAGAGGGAGGCCAAGAAAGCCAAGTTTCAGCTTGATGAGGCTTATGGAGATTATGGAGAGCCTGATGATGAATAGGGGCAAAGAAAAAGGCCAAGAACAAGAGGATTGAAAAAAGCATTAGAGCTTGAAAGACAGAAAGAGGCAGAATTGGAGGAGCAGCTCACTCTAGATGAGCAATTGGTCAAGGACATACTTGAGAATAGAGAATCTTGGCTTGAGAAAGTGAACACACACTTGGAGACCCTCTTAGACAAAGCAAATAGAGATGTTGAGTTACAAAGGAAGATGGCCAAGTATTATGCAAGGAGAAACCAAGTAGCAAGGAGTAAGCTCAAAAGTGCTCATGAGAAAATTGACAAATTGACCAAGAAAGAGGAGAGGAGGAGACTTGACATGCTTGTTGAGGCATCCCTACATGCCTCTAACCTTTGATTACTCATAAAATTACATTTTTGGGCATGTTGAACCCTTTTCGATCTTGAAGGAAATTGCTGTGTTTTTCAGACCACTTTTTGCACAGTCATGGAGGGCAACGCGCTCCTTTTTGAGACATCCAATCGACAATAAGTCAGCACTTTTAGGTTTCTAGTGATGAGTACATACACCTTGTACATTTTCTAAGCATTTGGATGAAAACTGGTTGGTCAAAAGGTAAAAAAACACCCAAAAAATGACCTTTCTACCCTCTTTTTGGCCTGGGTGCTGCACGCTAAGAAGTGTTGGGAGATTTAGTTTTTGACTAGGAAAATGACATCCAAATTTTGAAATTCAAGTTTTTCTGGAAAGTAGGTAGGAAGAGCTTTCCAACAAGCTATTGTGGACCCAATTTGGACATCGAGAAAGCCTCCAAAAGTGCAGCTGAAGTTGAAGGGCGCGCCTACACTTGGCGCTGCACGTTTGACACTTTGCCCAGAATTCTGCAAATTCGACCCAGTTTTCACTTCTACCATGGAAAATGATGTTTTTACCCTTGCAATTGATAATTTTAATGTAATTATGATCTTTATAGAGCTTACTAGGGTAGATTCATTAGGTAAAACAAGTTTATGAGGTGTAATGTATCAGTTTGTTTGGATTAGGGATGAGTCACTTTGACCACCCTATTTTCTTGCTAGAAGTTCATATTTTGTTGGAAACAGCTACACCTCTCATGGATTCGTATCCCTAAACTTAGGATGAGTTTTTTTTGGGTCTATATGATGCTTTTCCTCCGTCATTGTAGTGGTTGGATTCAGTGGGTTTTCTTAGGCTTTGTTAGACATCATTTTGTACCAATTACAACAGCAGATTAATGAAAAATTGTAGCTATTTCTTTGGGATCCATGTGGTATGATCCTTAGTTCAGTTTTTCTTTTGTATTCATACGTTAGAATGTATTTTTGACTCCATTTCATCATTTAATTTCCTTTATGTGAATGTATACAAGTCTGAGAGGCAGAATCCATATATTTTATGCTCTGTCTTGGGTAGACATTTCACAGTCTGTGTTTTCTTCAATTTAGGAAGAATCCATGTGGTTTACATGCTCTTTTTAGCTCCTCACCTATCTTTTCACCTCATCCATCAAACCCAAAGGTTCTGATCATTGTGCCTACCTTGCCCCATCGAACACCCTGCAATTTTGACCTAATTTCTTTTCCCTAACTGTTTGGCTCTTTTTGATCCAACAAAAACCTTCAAAATCAAATCAAACCTTGTGATACTATACCTAGCCTAATATCAGTTTCTAGATCAAGTCAATTTGGCTGAGATCCTTATGGAGAGAGCCCTCTCCTAGCCTAGTAGGGCTAGCTACTTGGCTAAGGGTGGTTTGTGGTTACCCTGGCATTGCCTTCCTTCAGCCTGAGGTTCAATCCAGGTGCTAATAGGACACCTATTCCACACTGAATGTTGGGCAGGACATCCTGATGTGGGTGTTCATTTCGGTTATTATGGCTAAGGAAATTGGAAAAGGCAAAGGAAAAGGCATTAAAAGGAAAAACGACATTTTTGGCACATTTATTTATGGAAATAAAGGAAATTAGGAGAAAAGTAAGGTGAAAGGTCACTGGTTGCATGTGAGGAGTAAATTGAAGGAAAATAATGGAAAATGAGGAAATTAGAGGCCCCATTAATAAAAAGACTTCTGAGGATCAGTTGGTAACCTTTTTATCAGTTCAAGTTTTGGATCTCTCTCATTATTCTCTCTCTCTCTCTCTCTCTCTCACACACACACACACTCTTGGTCACTTAGATTTTTCTTGGATAACTATGGCTTTGGATCAAGGAAGGAAAATAAAGCAAAGGGAGACGAAGTAAAGTAAGGATCAAGGAAGAAGAGCAGGAACAAGCAGCGTCAACAGGAATACTTGCAGGTAACATATTACTATGTGATTTCCTAGCTAGTTTGGACATGCATGGATTTTCATGTTGGTGTACGGTTCTCTTGATCTCATTTTTGAGCTTTGGTTTGCTAGATGGATTTAAGAATCTGGGTAGAGGTGGTCTCAAGGTTCATTCCCAAAGGCCTAGGAATCCCTTAACCGGTTTTGGCAGAATACAAGGTAAAGTTTGAGGGAGGAGTCTGTTACAGGTCTATTTTGGCACATCACTCTTAACATTCAGATCAGTACAATTAGGGATCATCAAACCCTAATTCAGTTATTACATGTCCTAGACAAGTCAACTCATTGAATGCTTCCATCTATAAAAGTTTCCTAGCCTAAAGCCTTGCTGAAACACCTCCTTGGGACACCAGCGCAACCTAAGCCTTGAGATAGTGCATTGTAGAGCAGGTAGGCCCATTGTGGCCTACACTACAGTGCACTTAGGCCCTCTTTGACCCATGATGGGTGGGATTGAGTGAGATTTGCATAGGGTTCTGGGAATATTCCTTCATTCTAGATGATTCTCGAAGGTTCCCATCTCTTATATCCTCGTATGAGCTCGAAATTGGATAGGCTAAGGATCCATTAACCTCCTATCCTCTCATCCCTTTCTCCATGGAAACTACATCGAAGTTTGGAAGGCCATTTAATATCCTCATTTATGACAAAGCCACCTCCATTTCCTATAAATTGAGCATTCATCATAGTGATCAAGGGGGGTAGAATCTGAAGTTTGTAAGGAAATTTTGTTGGTTTGAGAATTGAGTTCATGTTAAGTAATGTTATGATGCTGGAGTGGTGTGTTTTTGATGTCGCGAGGGTTGGACTGAAGCTGGAGGAGTGCCATAGGATCGAACTGTATTGGGTGATACTCTTCCTTCTACATTAATAAAGAGCTTATTCCTTTTCTCATATGATTGTTCATATCTGTGATCATTATGTGTTTCAATGTCTTCGATTCCATTATTTTATAGTAGATATATCATGTATGCTTTGCTCACTTCTTGTTTCTGTTTCTCTTGATGCAGGTACCTTTTGAGTGCATTTAGATCAAGTGGAAGTGACAGAAGTGATTTAAAGGAGATTAAGGAAGTGAAATACTACAAGTAAGTTCCTCCATCTCATCTATCTTCTATAAGAAAAGGTTAAACTTATTTGTTTCTGTTGTTCTAGGTGTAACCACCCACCTAGGGAAAATGTGTTTATCTGTAGATGCAAATTCCATATAACAAATTGGCAACTCCACTGGGGAACGATTATCGTTATTGGTGGCTTACCCTCACAATATTACACCCTAGTAGACTTTGCTTGACTTTATTGATCTTATTTTAGTCTTTTTGAAGTTTTTTTGGTAAAAAATTATGCTTGAATGTCTCTTGATTTGACTCTCTGGCACCAGCGCAGTGTTGGTCTTGACACAGTGAGCTATAGAGCAGCCCCTGCCTTAGAGACAGTGCATTGTAGTGCATTGTCTCCCTCTTTGGCCTGCATTGATTGCTCTTAGGCTAAAAAAACCACTTTTAGTCTTATTTTTCCAAAGTTTCCTCTGTTTTTTGCTTGCTAAAAGATCAATGATTCTTGTTATTTTGAAATTAAGTTGTATTTCTCCTCCTAGCCCTACTTTGGCCTTGATTTTTTAGTGTTTCTTAAATGATTTCTTTATCATTATCAATTCATTGTCAAAGTTAGCTTATAGTCAATTTTTGAAAAGGAAGTGTCATAAAGTCTTCATTTCTTTCAAAAAGGAACTGTAGTAAAGCCTTTGTTTCTTGTGAAAAATATTGATTGATTATATGTGCATTAGTTTCCTTTTTTTCATCTAAACATTAAGGGAATTGAGAAGAAAAACTTGCATTATGAAATTAGAGTTTTTTGTGTGCTTATAGGAATAGTATATGGAAATTACATTAGATGTGCTCTTTGCTCTTTGATTAAACATTCTGATTGCTCTATCCCTTGTAGTTGAGGTTTTCATTGTTCAAATTAAATGAAAAGAATGTTTCTCATCATAGTTGCATTCTATGAATTTCAAAGACATCACGTGGTGAACCTGAAAGACAAACTCTTAATCAAGATCAACTTAAAAGTTATCTCAATTAACCCAATGGAGCATTGTCACCTATCGAAAAACATTTAGAGGTTCTAGGCTAGAGATGTGTTCTGGCATCGTAAAACATAACAGCTGTCATTAATTGTATGTGATACATTCCGAGTGTGATACCTCATTCCACGTACGTAAGTATATCATAGCTTGTTCACATACCTTCAGGTATATAGGGTAGTGTTATAGTATGAAAAGTATAAAGGAATGCTCTCACTGTGCGGTTTCACATTAGACAACACTAACACGGATTGGGCCTCCATGTACTTTTGGGTATATATGGGAGGACTACATTAGGTTGCTATCCATTCTTAGGTAACCAAGTCGACTGCCTTGTACACTGTGATACACCGAACACAACATTAAGGGAGATTGCCTACACATATGTTAAGCCCTTGGTTTAATGAGGCAGTCTATTGCAGTTCACAGTTACTTGGTAATCCTTTTGCCTAGATTATCTCTCTTTTGTTTTGTTATGTTATTTTGATTAAAATAAAATTAATTGACCGTGGATAACATCCTCCGTGTCACTCCTCAGTTGATCTTCGGTTGAGATATATGGCAACAACTCCGAAGTCCACCAATCATGGAATTCCTTTTGATGAGAATCCTAGTCTTTTTCCTCCTTTCAGAAATATTGGTGCTCCATATATGGCTACATTATCCCTTCTGGGATTTACCATTAGCTTTCCAGTATGGTTGTTTTCAACCTCCTTGGTTCAAACTGTCGTGATTTCTCCATAATCGAATTCTCCTAATTACACAAAATTTTGTCACTGTCCCTGTACTCCCCATTCCTTGATCTTGGAGGACCTCTACAGTGAACCCCACATGCATTTCCTTCATGAAGATACTCCCATTGTGTCCCTCTTCATGAGTAGAACAATTCCATTTTGCACCATTTCCCCAACATCTTATGTTTTTCCCAGTTTACAAGACCGACGCTAATGGCCCTTGTCCTCCTCGCGCTGATATGCGGGGGTTAACACTGTCCCTAGCTTCGACTAGAGTGACTGATATTTGATCTAGTTACACTAGTCCTCTTATGGAATTTTTTTTAAATAAAAAGTCGAATCTTCCAGCTCTAGAAGCTTTGTAATGGAAGTCTGGTAAATGGTTTGGCTGGATGGGGTTGAGGATGTCAGTTTGGGATCATTTCCCCTATAATGATGGAACTACCTCAAGGGATAAGACCTTCTCCCACGAGAAGAGGATCCATCTCCCATCCATTCATCCTATATAAACCTCCCTATTTCCCAAGCACAAGCTAGTGTTAGTGTTGGAGTGTGAATGTTGGTGTGCTAGCGTTATTTTGGTTTGGAGTAAACAACAAGCTATCCATAGTTGTAGCTATCTAGTTGTGTGAGGGAGAAGTGTGATTTGGTTTGAAGTGAAGCCTAAAGGGAAGAGCCTTAAAACTATTGTTGATTGAGGCCATCATGGAATGCTAGCAGAAGTGTGTGGGAACCCGGTCTTGTCAGAGGAGAACGACAACATTAAGATAATGGTTGTAATCTCTTATTGATTCAATATATATGCAACTATCGATTGATTTCCTACATGATTTGTCATCTTACATATTCATGGATTAATGTTTATTGACTTGTTAAGTAGGTTGAATTACAATGATCTATTATCATGGTTTTTTTTGTTGTTGTTTACTTGTTTCAAGTGCTTGATGAAGGAAGCGAGAGATAGTTGGAGCGAGCAAGGAAGGAAATCATCAAATGGGATAAGCACACTAAGAGGTAAGCCCTCTTAATTGTTTATAACCTAAGGAAATCTTCCATAGAATGCATCAGTTGTGGCTAGACCCATTATCAGGCTAGAGGAATTTGCTTGTGTCCCCACTTATAATTTTACTTCACCACAAATTGGCGACTCCACTGGGGAACCAGTCCCTCTATTTGTCTTGTTTGAGATTTCATGATTTCATATGAACTTTTCAAGTTCCACTTTTTCCTTTTGGTTCTATTTCTTTTATTCTACTTACTTATCTGAGTTTGAAATTCATAGTAGCAGATCTGGTCCCTGTTTTAAATATTTTTAGTTTTTTTCTTGGCTCCCTTACTCAGTGTGCTTAATTCACTGATAGTCACGCCGATAAGAATGATATGCTGAGAAATAGTCGTGTTGACCTCCCTCTGGCACTTGTTGTCAGTTAGGTAGTCACGCCGATGCCTGTAAGTGAATATTAGGGTTTATCCCAAATCGTGGCCAATGTGTTTTGCTCTCATGATTTCGACCCTGTAAGCCTTTTAGATTGTCTTCTCCCTCACTAGAGAGCTTCATTTAGCTTGGTTTGTGTGCTTTCTTGGTTTATCCCACCCTCTAATGTGTTAAGTCTAGCCCTGTGTGAAGTTCTTTTTTATTTTTTTCTTTGAATCCCTCGATCAGCACTACTTTTGCCCAAACAGTCGCGCTGATCAGGACTATTAGAGCTAGGTTTAGCTTGAAATTTGTGCTGATCAACGCTACTTTTGGCCCAAAATTCGCTCAGGTCTCTGAGTTAAGAAAAAATCATAATTTCTCCCATTCTAGTGGCAATGTGTCTTGACCCTCAGACTCTCTTCTTCCTCCCAGAAGTGACTAGGATGCTTTGTTTTCAATTGAATGAGTGAAAGAGTCTCGTTTGTTATCTTATTTCAAGTGTCTATTTTCTCTTTCCAAGCATAGATTACATTGCTTGGTTTGTCAATTAAAGCATTTATGTGTTTGTTTTATTCGATTCAGGGAAGAAGTTGTTTTTAGTTTCATTTATCATGCTTTGGATTTGATTGATGTTTGTTTGTTCAGAATTGTGAAATTTTTCATTAAAGTTCTTTATGTGAAAGATTCATTTTGCATTTTATGAAAAGAAGAACATCATTCTAGTTTACTTAAGTGAAAATATTGCATTAGTAGCATTATTGAGAAGCTAGAATTACATCGTCGTAGGCATGGAAATGAAATGAAACTTCTTTTGTTGATAGGAAGATTAAATGCATTTAGGACATGCATAAGTGAAAGTTTTCATTCTTTGATTTTTGCATTGATTGTGTTCTCTCTATCTCTCAATTAGTGTTAACTTTCATCGAAGCCAAATATATCTTTTCTCATATAGTTACATGTAGGAGTTTTGTCAGATGACAGTAGTAGGGTCTTGTAATTGAAACCTAATTCAAGATCAACTGTTAAAATTTATCGAATTCACCTAAGGAAGCATTGAAACTTAACAGTCACATTTAGTGTTATAGGCTAGAGATGTGTTCCAGCATCTTTAAACCTAACAGTTGTCATTCGCTTCAGCATTACACAGCGCTAGTACAAACTTGTGCTCCACATATCGTCATGTATATAAAAGGGAGACCCCACTAGGTTTGCAATCCTTTATCCATTGGAAGTCGAGTCTGCCACCTTGTAACTGTGATACACTGAACACAACATTCGGGGAGATTTCCTGGCCGTACTTCTTGGTTCTCCAGGAGGTATTCTGCAATTCATGGTTACCTAGTAATCCTTTTTCCTAGATTATTCGGAGCAGTAATTTTTGTCTTTTTGGCTTGTTAAATTTAAAAGATCATCAAGCACTTGTCCTTTCGAGCTCATTAATTTCGAAAGCGATAGAGTCACCTTTCTCTCTTTTCTTGACTCTTAAAATATGAAAAGGAAAAGTTTTGTTTCAGTGTTCTAAAATTAACTGCCCACGAAATATTCTTGGTTAAAGTTATCTTCCTTAGTGTTTCTTTAAAATTTGATTCCAATGGAAACATTCCTAGAATCTACCAGTCAAGGATTTCCCTCAGATGGGAATCCTAGTCCTATTCATTCTTTTGGAAACATGGGTGCTCCTTATATGGCAACATTGTCTCTTCCCGGGTTGACCATTGGTTTACCTGTATGGTTTTTTTGACCTCGGTGGTCCTACGCATCCCAACTCCTATCCAAATGTCTCCTTTAGTTGAATCACATCACGATGATTCTAAGATTGACCCCTTTCCTTCTTCTCCCATTTCTTCATCTTCCTCTTCTTCTTCGTCTGGTGAAAGTTTGAAATCCATTAACCAAGAGGCTAAGAAGAAGAAGAAGAAGAAGTCATATAAGTGAAAAGACAACCCTACAATTGTTACTCCAAATGCACCTCTTGTAGGCAAACCTTCTAATCCTGCACAGAAGGTAAAATTCCCTTGCAAGCTATGTAAGGGTGACCATTTCCTTCGAGACTATCCTGGCATTCCCAAAGTCTTAGAGGTATGGTCTCAAAATATGGATCGACCATCCCCATTGACCTCTGGAGATCATGTCGATGTTGCATCCTCGGTTAGCGATGGTAAGAAGAAAGGGAATATTAGATTCCCTTGTAGGTTATGTGAAGTGGAGCATCTTATTCACCTTTGTTCTCTTATGTATAAAGCTTCCAAAGTTTTTGAAAACCTTGCAGCTCCTCAACCCCAACTCCTTGTTGGTTATCAGAGGATTTCTTCTGACACTCTCTCGGTTGGTAAAGAGATTGGCTTGGATTCATATATTGCCCATCCTGCTCTTCCTGAGCGAGACTCTCTTGTGTCTGTTCCCAACCGACCATTGGTCAAAAAGAGTGTCAACTTGGTTTTGCCACTAGTTGCTCACTCTGTTCCCGAAGAGAGTAGTGATCATACTGCTCATGCTCTTCTTGTCTGCTCAGATTCTCATGAATCGAAGAGTGACCCTCCCATCCCGGTTGTTCAAGATATTCCTTGTCCTCTTCCTACAGGGCATGGGTGTTTCAGGGAAAACTAATGTTGATTTGAACTGCTAGTCCCACTAAGACGGGTAGCTATCTTAGAAACAAACAATGAAAGCTTTTCAAGAGTTCCTTTAAGTGTGATAGATGGAAGAGAAGAAAAAGAGGACCAACCTGGATTTTTCACTTTGATCCTAGCTTGATTTCTCCTTTCCTTGATAAAATTTGCCACTCCTCTCCTACTTGTCCCGCTTCAAAGAGTACCTATAGAGTCAAAGTAATAGAAAACTATCAAAGCATCTCTATCTATAACATCATAAAAAATGCAGAATCAGAAACACATTGACCATACAATTGCATTCATAAACAATAGGGTTCACAAATACAAGATCATATGGAGGAAAAATCAAAGAACTTTATTAATAGTAATGTAAGATAGGATTACAACCCAGCTGTCTAATCCAGCATCATCCTCCCAGTTGTAGAAGCCCTCTTCACCTCATGAACAAGAAAATCACCCAACAATGCAATGTCTCTTCTCAGCAAACCAACAACACTTCCTTACAAAATACAAAATTCCAGCCTCTAGATCTTTCAGATGAGGGATCCATTTATAGATGTCTTGCAAGGGTGTGAGTCAGCTCTGGGCTTTTGATTAGTGTCATTCCACTAATAGTTCTTGGTTCCACTTGGAGATTTCATGATCTCTTACTCATCCCTGGGCGAATTCAGAGAGGCAAGTGTCACAGGAGAAGTTTCTAGAAGATTCCATGATAATCCACCTTGCAAAATGTCTCTACCATTTGTCTATTCTCGCTCATCACACCCCATAGAAGGCCATTTCAATATGCATCGCACCTGGCTAGTTAGGAAGTTAGTATGCATCGCACCTTGTCCATGGAGCAACCTGTATGGTCTAGTTTTGGCTAGTTCTGAGTAGTCTTTCAGGTGGAACTGTTGGGAAATGATGTAATCAGTTGACCATGATACTTTAGGGTATGAAGCAACACTTTTAGGAACTTAAGGAGTCCTTAGTTTATGGACACATGAGTTTGGGGTTGTAGTTCTCAAATATGTCTATAACAGATGCCCCCTAAAGCATGAGGTCGTAAATCTTTTGATGTCGGGTGAAATTCTTTATTCTTGAGGATCCAAGGTATTCAAACTGGAAGGTGACTTGTATAAGATACAATACAATCCATCATCATCATATTATTTTCATGATCTAGCTGAGGTGGGCATTCCCATGCTCAGCTTTATAAATTCATTTTCATGTACATAGGACAGACAATCATCTGCTATTGCAGACTTGTGATTCTTCACGTGAAGAGTCATCTTCCCTGGCTAGATGACTATTTGTGCAGCTTCTGTGTACAATTGATGTCTTTATTTTCCTGAATATATCACAGCCTAGATGGATGAAACTGGATCCGGTGTCTTCAAAACTTGTACAATCTTCGCCCGATGCACAAGTCGATCCATGTGAAAAGATGTTCTGAAGTCGAACATGGAAAGACATCGCCTGATTACTAGCCAATGATGTAAGTTGTTAATAGACGCGAGAGGAATCACCGATAATGATGATGACCCTCAAGGTATTAGAGTACAATTCACATGGTGTGAGTATATGAGCTGATGTTGAACACCACGCAAAGTCTTTCGGTCTAAGGTCATTCATGTAAACCTGTCGCTGGAAGTGAGAAGCTTGCCATTGAGGTATGCAATCTTCAAAGTACTGAAAGGGTTGTTTCTATGTCAACTTCTTGGATAATGAGTTGATGTTGACAAGAAGTGACTTGTCGTAGGAGGGCCTTTATGTATCCCACATCTATGACGCAAAACAGAGCAAATGATTTTTTGTGGAGGTGAAAACGATCTGGTGATATGAAGTTCAAGAATGGCGGTCATGAAAAATGAAGCGTAGATGTAATGCAGTGGATGAGGTGTTTGTTGGATGGTGAATTCTCTGAATGACTTCTCTTGAACATATTGGCGACACTGATATGGACTGGTAGCATTAACCCCATGGATGGCATGGCAGACCAATGGTGACGGTGAACGGAAACCCAACCCAACTCAATCATGGTGATGGAGTGAACGTGTCATGTTCAAGAGCGACTTGCTACCAATAGAGTTCTTCAAGTTTTCTTCCCATTTTTCACCAGTCATTGTTGACCAGTACCTCTTTATTTTTTAAAAGCTTTAGGAGGATAACATATGCTTGTTCTATAATTTTCCCTTTTGGCAAACCTATCGCTTTGTGTTTATCGAGCCTAGCGTTAGTGAGACTCGTTCTTGTCTGGGTGGACAAGTTTGTCACTATTGTTTTAACGAGTTTAATGACAAATATAACTCAGTCCTTTTCTTGTTTAGAGAGTCTAAAAATGGACTAAAAGGAGACTCCAACAATCCTTTTTCGTGGCACAATCCCTTAAGTCTGAAAAAGTGTAAAATAATACGAAAGAATTTTCGATAGTTTTAACGAGCCGACAAAAGCAAGCTCTCGATATTTTTGTTTAATAATCCCTCAAGTCCAAAAATATTAAAATATATGAGAGGGATAGCATTCCCCTTGCTTTAACGAGCTGGGAAGGCTAATAGCTCAATGATCTTTTTATATTTAATGACTCTAAAAAGAGTTTAAAAGAGGCTTGTTTTTTAGGAACGAGTGATGTTTCTAGGTAGCGGCTAGTTCTAGGAAAGTTTGGAACTTCTAAAAACATGGTAGTGTGAAGAGGGTGGCAATCAGAATCACTCATCGCAGATGTTCCTCAAAAGGGTAAACAATCAAGTGGAAGCGTATGGTCGGCCAAATGAATGGAGGTGATGGAAGGAACACAACCAAAGTTGAAAAGGGCTGATAGCAAAGTGATCACAAATTTATTTACCAAAGGCGGGTTTATTTTTTAATGAGCTTGAACCTTGTGCCAACATGTGCTTAGTGCAGGTTGATTTTTTAATGAGCTTGAACCTTGCAGGAACATTGCTCTTTTCCCTTTTTATGTAAGCTAGGAATGACCAAACTATAAAGCTAAAAAATTAAATTGGTTGTTTTTTCTTGTATAAAAAGGTTTGCATGCCCCCAGCATAAAAAAAAGTCTTCAGTAACCATATGGAAACTTACTATTGGTTAAGCAGGATGATTTTCTATCAATAATTAGACAAAACACTTCCTGCACTTTTTCTGCCAAATAGACAAAGGTGAAAGGTCACTCGGACTGATCACATAACTTACAGGGAAACTTATCTCTACAGCTGGGTTTGTCCACAAAATAGACAAGGGTGCATGCCCCCTAAGATTCATTACATTCACCAGTCTCCTCATGGTAATTAGGTGGAAGGAATGAAGGTTCCTTTATGCAATCAAGTGAAAGACTCGACTTGGAACTTTGTTTAGCCTTGTTTCATTTTTTAACGAGCTTGACAGAAGACAAGGAATTCTGCTTAGATCCTTAGTTTCATTTTTTAACGAGGTTGACACCAGTCAACGAACTATCCTATGGAAACCTTTGATCACAAATCATAAGGGGTCATGAAGGAAAGATCTGGTTCCAATGCCCCCAGTACATAATGTACAACATCATTGAATTGATCGTGAGATGATGTAGTTATGGTAGGGCTTGGAGGTAATACCTCGCGATGATCCACACTATCAAAATGGTTAGAGTTCTTCTTAATCTTTGATGATGTAGAAGATATCATATGACAGGTTTCCACTGTGGCCACTTCCACCAGATTACTTGGAGGCGGGAGGGAAAAAGTACCCATTAAGGAAGGGTATTTTAGGAGACCTACTCTAACATGTTGAAGCGATTGATAATTTCCATGGATCAATGGAATGCTTCTAGTAGCTTGTGAACTATTGGGGAAAAAGGCTAGTTCGTCAACGATTGTAATTCGACCTTGGAAGGGAAATTCAATCTTTCTAAAATATGTTGACACAACAACAGCCATAGCATAAATCGAGGGCCTGCCCAGTAGGATATTATAGTCAAGGTTTCCATCAATGACCTCGACTTCTATTTCTACTGTCTTGAACCCCAGATCGATTTGCAAGTTACTTAATATCCCATATGGCATGTATGTTCTTCCATCGAATGCTTTTAGTGTCGTTGATGATCGTGACAAGGGTGGAGAGCCTAAAGTTTTCCAGCAACTCATTGACATAATACAGGTAGATGCTCCCTCATCAATTATTGTTCGATGAACAATTTTGTTGAGAGATTTTACCTGTATGAGGAAAGTGAGCTATGCTGGTAACTAAGGTTCGTATCCTTTATGAACAAATGCCACTAGATTGGAATTCGCTAGATCAATCTCTCCTATTGCTGATAACAAAGCCTGTTTTTGGGATGGACAATTTTGTAGTACTTCAAGTGTCGACATGGCAGATGGCGATTGGGCTAGATCCTCCACTATATTATAATTTTGCACTGCTTGAGCACAAGGATTAAATGTAGATTTATGTACTACTTCCTTATGTGGTTTTATTGTTAATTCAGGAATGATTGGTGGAACAACTTCAGAAGAGGTCGTTGTCGAACTGCTTGGTTGATCGGTAGCCTTGCCATTCGACAATTGTGGATTTCCATAATCCTTATTCCTTGTAGATATCAAAGCGTCATTTTGTTGATTTGAGATGGATAGCATAAGCACTTGGGATGGGGAAGCATGATCGCTAGCAACCAGGTTAGTTTTTGGATTTGGAAATGGATTAGTCAATACCACTGAGGTATTTGAAGTCTTTTTGAAGAACTTCTTGACTTCAGCTTGATGTGGACAATCTTTTGTGTAATGGTCCTCATCACATATGAAGCATGGCTGACCAGGTTTCTTCCTTCTAGTAGGGTTTCCAGAAGGTTTTTCAAGAGTCGAATCCTCCTGTTTCTTATTTTTGTTTGTCCCTTTCTTCTTGCCTCCTGGTTGCTTAGCATTTTTGCCTTTGTCGATTGACACAACATTGACCTCCAAGGCGAGAGGTTCCTCATTTGTTTCTGACTAGAAATCGTACGGGCTTTCTTAGATGTAGCCTTTGTGGTTTTCATGCTTGTCGTACCTATCACGCCATCATCGGCATGAGATTCGTTATTTGATTTAGGAGGAGGAGGAATGGAAAATTTTGGTCTAAGAGCGTCAGGAATTTTGTCATAGAGCGTGCCAAACTGAGTATAAATCAAGTCTAAATATTGTGCATGAGAAATGACCTGCTCTTCTGTAACAACTCCTCCCTTAGCCACATCCTCTATAATAGAGGGTAACAATGACTTTATAAACCATTCAGCTAAAAGTTGATCAGGGACGTACGTCTTCACCATTCTTTGATGATGCTTCCACTCATGAATATGATCAGATATGTGAGTGGTTGTTGTTTGTTTAAAGTTGGTAAGGAGTTCTATCCTTCTTTCGTACCTTATGGGTAATTGAAAATGGGTTAAAAAGGTAGTGGCAAGGGTACTGAAGTTGTCAAATGAAGCTCTAGGCATCATAATTCACTGGAAAAGGTGAAGCCTAATCGAATCATAATTCAGGGTGTTGGATGAACACAACAAATGGAAAGTCATCACATGATTCGACGGATCTTCACCCAGATTTCCATTGAATTTAGGAATATCAGAGGGAAGTTTATGAGAAATCGTAGGCCACCAAGGGGCATAAGCAATTGCATCATTTGTCAGCCGGTTTAGATCTGGTAATTCTAGAGTTGCTACAAAGGGCAACTACTGATTCAAGTTAGGCGAAGCATACCCAGGATAAGATGGAATTGCCTGAACAGTAGGTCTTTGCATACCAGCATAATGTATTTGATGCTGGTAACTTTGATAAGGTTGATGGGCATAACCATTATAGTATGGTTGTTGATAACCGCTTTGGAAATGTGATTGCCCATTGCTTACAAATACTTGTTGCTCAGGTCCTTGGTATGATTGCTGGAATTGCGGTTGTTGGTATTGAACCAACCATGGTTGTTGGGCCATTTTTTGTTGTCTAATACTGTATTATTGACCAAGATGCAGAGTCATAGTACCTATTTGAGCCTGATTCGCTCCAGATAAGTAGGTACTAACCTAAGGTTGTGATTGAATCGCTAAGACGAGAGGATGTTGTATTACAACTTGAGAAACTTAAGGTTGACATACAATAGGTAGCGCTTGTACTTGCAATACAATCACAATTGTAGGTGTAGTGGGAATATTCGACACATGATGGACTAGTTGCATTGAATATACAACCCTTGGTTGTTGAGGTAGTATTGGTACCCAACCGCTGGATGTAATTCCAGTTTGACCTGAACCTTGTTGTAAACTCTCATATGGTTGTTCTCCTGGAGGGAACAATGAAAAGGCATACTGCCCCCCATATGGTGGAAATCTAGTACTTAAAGGGTAGATTGGCCTTTGAAGATCCATTGGATCAACTTGTTGAGTTTCAACATAAGAAATACCAGATGAGAATCCAGATGAAATAGGAACTGACCATGTCATCGAAACAGTCCCTGGTTGGACTCCGGCTTGTTGTTGATAACTTGTCAGGACATATGGTATACCAACAATCATTGTAGGAATGGTAGTAGGAAGCTCTGCCATAGCTGTGTCTATTGACACAGTCCTAGATGTTGATGGTTGCTCAGACATCTTTAGTCTATCCAAAATATTTCCTAGCCATTCGACATGAACTTGCGATGAAAAAGAACTGACTTCTGTAGTAGAAGGATGTAAGTGGATACAAGTTCCAAAATGCACTAGAGTATTGGGTGGAAGATCCTCAACTATCTCTTCTATAGCAATCAATCCAGGTGGAAGAGGTAGACCATCAGGTCCGTAAAATATTTCTAGAGCCAAAGAAAGTGTAGTTTCTGCAGTAACAGACACTGGAGGGGTGACACCTTCTGAATTCTGGAATTCGACTTCTAGATGTTCAGGTAAGTGAACTTCAGTTTCTTGATCAGTCCTAGGTGGAGATACTTTAGGAATAGAGGTGTCTACCGTTACACTAGGATCAGTTCTAATGTCCTCTTGTAACTAGGAAACTTCTTCAGTAAAGGCGGATGCACCAGAGATAATTGGAGTAACTGTAATCTCTGATGATGTTGAAACGCAAGTTTCAAATAAATTAGGTGAATTGGACCCAGTTAAACAAGAATTCTTTGCCCGGGATGGTTTCGTTTCTAGGATCAAAGATAGTTGGCTTGCTAGTCTCCACGAATGATGGGGTTTTGATTGAATTTCTTCCACAATTGCGGATTACTTGATCAACTCAAAAATTAAAGGGGAAAAAGTTATTCCGATTTACATGAGTTTTAAAGACACTTGGACGCAACTTGATTTTTCAATTTTTAAGAGTTGAGAAAAAGCTAAAGGTGACTCTAGTCGCCCTCAATTTTTAATGAGCCTGAAGTGACAAGTGCTCAGATGGACATTTTCTTTTAAGGAGTCTAAAAGGAACGAAAGTGACTGCACTGGAAGTCTAGCTAGAGGGTTTACCAAATCAATCATAAAACTACAAAATACACCTTGGTGATAAATGATAGAGAAATTACCAAGGACTTATGTACGTCAGTCAATCTTCCCGAATGCTGTGTTCAGTGCATTACGATTGATTGGCCGGCAGACATGACTTCCTAAGGATAAAGGATGATAACCTATTGTGGTCTCCCAATATATACTCGATGATACGGGGAGCACAAGTCCATACTGGCACTTGTCATATCAAAGAGGAGGAATCACCCAACCTACGATGAAAACTATAGTTACTAGGTTTTACAACACTGGAACACGTCTCTAGCCTAGACTTCTAGATGTGTTGCGTTAGATTCCAAAGCGTTTTTATGTTCATTGAGTTTTATTTTATGGTTGATCTTGCTTACAAGTTTGTCTTTCAAGGTTCACAATGTAATGTAGATGTGAAATTCCTAAATATGCAATCTAAAATGATAAGCAATCGTTTATGTTCTTTTAGCAATGAAAATCCTAGCTACAAAGGAAAGAAGATAACGATTTTTCTTTTAGCAGAGAGCATAGAGCACACACTAAATGCACTTTCCTAAATCAAATTTTGCAAGCAGTAAAAATGCAGATGCACACGCATGTATTTGTTTTCCGCTTTCTTAATTTGTGAATGACAAAAAGAATGCTAAGTACAGATCTAAACTATTTTCTTTCAAAGCGACGGTACTAACAATTTTCTCTTTTCAAAACGAAAGGAAGACTAAGACGACACTTTTCGATTTAGAATTTAAAACTAATTTTGACACTTGAAATACTAATAATTTCAAAATCAAGTACAATGAAAAAAGTACAATCAACTATCTAGAAGAGGAAGACTTTACGACACTCTTCTTTTGATTCAGAATGACAATTACGACACTTGCATCAAAAACGACAGTTTGATTAGGCTACTTTTGACAAATGAGGATTGCAAATGGTCGATAAATACAAAAAAACATTTGAAATTCATTTACAATTCGTAACTGATGGAGGGTGAAATAATGTGAAGGAAGATGGTTACTGCAAGAAGGTAGTAATCATGAACAACAAAACTACTGAATAAAGCTAAAAACAGAGAGAAAAACCAAATTTCAGAGAAGAAAACACAGTTTACTCAATCATCGCACCTGTAACACAGGGAAATAGGGATGCATCTCACCTACAACACACAGGAGGTGCAATGCATCCAGGTTGCACAGTTACAGATAGTGCAATGGGCCAAAGAGTGAAATTGAGCTTGGTTTTTGCTCAAAACTTGCAGCTAAGTTCAGTGATTTAGGCTGAGTAATGATGGACAATAAACACAAAGCATAAGGGTAGGATTTGATGAGCTTCTGAGATACCACAAGGGCACTTTAGATGCTTTGTAAGTCAGATGTTTAGTTCATAAACCAACCCAGACATTGACTGAAGCAGCATTTATCTACTTCGAAATTTCATAGCAAAGGAATTTCGAAGGCTTGCTGGCTAACTTCAAGCTTCTTCTGTAGTTTATAAAGCAAATAATAAACAAACAAAACAAACTATTCATTCCCCAGCGGAGTTGCCATTTTGTTTTAAGGAAAACTAGTGTCGATTTGAACTGCTAGTCCAACTACGATGGGTAGCTATCTTAGAAACAAACAATGAAAGCTTTTCAAGAGTTCCTTTAAGTGTGATAGGTGGAAGAGAAAAAAAAGAGGACCAACTTGGATCTTCTGCTTTGATCCTAGCTTGATTTCTCCTTTCCTTATAGAATTTTCCACTCCTCTCCTACTTGTTCCGCTTCAAAGAGTACCTGTAGAGTCAAAGTAACAACAAACTATCAAAGCATCTCTATCTATAACATCATAAACAATGCAGAATCAAAAACACATTGACCATACAATTGCATTCATAAACAATAGGGTTCACAAATACAAGATCATATGGAGGAAAACTCAAAGAAATTTATTAATAGTAATGTAAGAGAGGATTACAACCTAGCTGTCTGATCCAACATCATCCTCTCAGTTGTAGAAGCCCTCTTCACCTCATGAACAAGCAAATCACCCAACAATGCAATGTCTCTTCTCAGCAAACCAACAACACTTCCTTACAAAATACAAAATTCTAACCTCTAGATCTCTCAGATGAGGGATACATTTATAGATGTCTTGCAAGGGTGTGATTCGGCTCTGGGTTTTTGATTAGTGTCATTCCACTAATTGTTCTTGGTTCCACTTGGAGATTTCATGATCTCTTACTCATCCCTGGGCGAATTCAGAGAGGCAAGTGTCATAGGAGAATTTTATGGAAGATTCCATGATCATCCACCTTGCAAACTGTCTCTGCCATTTGTCTATTCTTGCTCATCGCACTGCACAGAAGGCCATTTTAGTATGTATTGCACCTGGCCAGTTAGGTAGTTAGTATGCATCGCACCTTATCCATGGAGCAGCCTGTATGGTCCAGTTTTGGCCAGTTCTGAGTATTTTTTCGGGTGGAACTTCTGGGAAATGATGTAATCAGTTGACCATGATCCTTTAGGGTATAAAGCAACACTTTTAGAGACTTAAGGAGTCCTTATTTTATGGACATATGAGTTTTGGGTTGCAGTGCCCAAATATGTCTATAACAATGGGGGAAATCATATGATACCTCCACCAAGTAGTTTTGTCTTCTCTTTAGATTGGGGTCCATTGATTGTTTTCCGTCTCCCATCTTATGTGCCTTTCCATATCACAGTACAAGCCTATGATATGGTAGTACATGGCACTATATTAGATGAAGGTGCATCTATTATCATCATGTCTTCTACTACTTGGCCAGCTTTGGGCTCCCCACAGCTAGTGCCTATCACCCAAAATCTATTGGCTTTCAACGAAGGAACCAGTCAACCCTTAGGGATCCTTCCAAAGTTTCCTATTACTTTGGGAGGAAATACCGTCTATATAGATGTGATTATAGTCCAAGGTCCCTTAGATTTCAACCTTCTCCTTGGACGCAACTATGTTTATGTCATGGGAAGGGAGAATTGTGACTCTTGATCAGTTGTCATTAATTAGTCACCATGCACCTCTTTTGCAACCATCATCCCCTATCAGCTCTTGTCTACAAGTAGTAACTTCCCCGTATAGGTGAATTATGTGGCTACCCATTCAATCTCCACATCTACTGATGATCACACAGATGGTATAGTACATTATGTACTGGGGGCATTGGAACCCAATCTATCTAAGGTACCAAATGACATGTATTCCTCCCCAGCTTGGTTCCTTCATCTAGTGAAGACCTCTTGGGAGCCATGTTCTCATATGGTTCATGAACAGATGTGTAATGATATTTCCTAGTCTTGTGTCAACCTCTTTAAAAAATGAAACAAAGGGTGTGAGCATAGTTCCTTGTCTCATGTCAAGCTCATTAAAAAATGAATCAAGGAGTCCTGAGGATGGTTCTTTTATTGTGTCAACCTCATTAAAAAATGAAACACATGTATGAGGATAGTTATTTTTTTGTGTCAACCTCATTCAAAAAATGAAACACCTCCAATTTCCAAATCGAGTCTTTCATTAAGATCTTGTAAAATCCCAGTCTAGTCTTTCCTGGATCTCAAACGTGAACCTTCATTCCATCCACCTAGTAGACTAAAATGAAGCTTGGGGGCATGTACCTTGAATGATTCATTATGTTGGGGACATGAAAACTTATAGCAAGCATAGTTTTTCATTTCAAGTTTGTGTAAACATGAAACCGAATCCAAGCAGATTTCTCCATGGTTCAAGCTTGTGTAAAAAATGAACCCACGCCTAATTTACATCTTGTGATTATCATTTTTATCAGCTGATTTTTGCTAGATGAGCCTTGGTTGTTTCATTTGATTGCCACCATCTCTTTGGCTGATCATATGATTTCACTTGGTTTTTTTTCCTTTCCTGAGGAACTGCAACAATGCATGGTTTTGTTAACTAGCCTCTTGACCTTTCAATGTTTTGAGCAGTTCCATCATTATCGGAACTAGTTTCTACCCTTTACACCACTTGTTCCTCTAGGATGAGTCACGTTTCAACTCTTTTCTCGACTCATAAAAGTCATATGAAAAGATTGCATAGTATTTTTCCCTTTTTGACTCGTGAAAGAGAATAAAATGGGGGGTCTGCTTCAAGCTATTTTCCGACCCTTTAAAAGCGAAAAGATAGTCAAGCCCTTGTCATTTCAAACTCGTTAATGGATGAAAAATGTCGTGTGACCAGTATAAGTTTACCCCTTTTTCGGGTTAGGATGCACTATTTATGAAAAAAGGTACTCCTTGACCGAAATGGTCAAGTAGTTTTCTCAAGTATCGTTTTCTACCTTTTCAGGCTCAAGAGACACAAATGTACGAAAAGGGACCATGTGGAGTTTTCTTTTATGTGTCTTTTTCAAACTCTCTAAACATGAAAAAGATACTGAGTTACACCTTTGTTAGACTCGTTAAAATATCAAATGACATCAGATTCGTCGTCATGATGAACATGATCTTCTCCTTCCTAGGGCTCGTTAAACTTACTAGGTTGAATTCATCCAAAGGATGAACTTATAGTGCAAGCATATGCTATCCCATTCAAGCTTGCGATTAAAAATAATTGGGGTACCTGCCAGAAATGGTGGGGGTAAATTTGGAAATCTAATCAGTTGTATCAGCAGCTCACTCTTGAACATGACACTTTCTGCTTCGTGTTGGGTTGGTATATCCTCCTTCGTATCATTGACCTTCCTAGGTTGGGTTGTTCATTTTTTTTTTTCCATTTTATCTCTACCACATCATCATGACCAGCGATCCTATGGATCCAAAAGCTGCCAAACTTCCAGTCATGTCACCGATATGTTCAAGAGTTGTCCTTCTATAGTTACATTTACCTCTAATTCTCTGTATCATCCAAAATCATTTTGCATCCTTTTGTCTCGCGTCGATGATGTGGGATACATTATGTCCCTCCTTCGACACGATCGCTTCCTGTCGACTGCAACTCATTATCCGAGAAGTTGGCCAAGAGACTCCCTTCCAGTACCTTAGAGCTTGCATGCCCTAATGGCAATTTCTTCACACTCGACAACGAGTTCACATCATTGGATTTCAATCGAGTGATTTCACAAGTGTTCAACTTCAGTTCCTCTATTCACATTTCATGGATTGTGCTGATAGTACCTTGAGGACTATTTTAATTATTGGTGGTTTCTCTCGCCCTTGTTAAAAGTTTTCATCATTGACTGGTAATCAAGCGACTTTCTAGCATGTTCAATGCCAACACATCTATTTTCATGTTAGAATTTGTACTTTGATCAGGTTGCGTTGGAGCGTAAGACCCTGAGCTCAGATCACAAAAGCCCAGGTTGCGAAGTGATGTGACATGGTTATGATGATATGCATGTCTCTTTTAGATGGATGGTTGTGACCATACCATGAGCTATCATTTATGATCCTTCTCATTTTTGGATGGCTGTGACCATACCTTGGTTTCATTACGATCCTCTTTTATGGATGGTTTCATCCATGCCTGGATCCATTTACATGGTCATTCTCTGGATGGTTGTGTCCATGCCACGATTCATGTATCATTTGACAGAGGTCTCATTTATGTATATGTATCTATACTTGCTTGCAGGTTTTCCGACAGTAAACTACGGTTCCCCACACTGATTCATAAAGCATTTCATCCCTCAGTCTAGTTTGGCCTTCACACTTTACAGGGCATCTGTTACACAGAATTTTGTCACTTTCCCTATACTTCCCATTCCTTGATCCTGAAGGACCTCTACAGTGAACCCTACATGCTTTCCCTTCATGAAGAAACTCCCATTTTGTCCCTCTCCAAGAGAAGAACAATTCCCTTTTGCACCATTTCCCCAAAATCTTCTATTTTTCCCAGCTTATAAGACTGTAGCTAATGGCCCTTGTCCTCCTCCCTCTAATATGCAGGGGTTAACACTCTCCCTAGCTCTGACCGGATTGATTGAGCTTTGATCCAGTCGCACCGGTCCTCTTATGGAAAGTTTTTTAAATATAAAGCTAAAGCTTCCAGCTCTAGAAGCTTCGTAACGGGAGTCTGGTAAATGGTTTGGCCAGATGGGGTTGAGGATGTTAATTTGGGCTCCTTTCCCCTATAATTATGGAACTACCTCAAGGGATAAGACCTTCTCCCATGAGAAGAGGATCCATCTCCGATCCATTCATCCTATATAAACCTCCCTTTTTCCCAAGCACAAGCTAGTGTTAGCATTGGAGTGTTAATGTTGGTGTGCTAGTGCTATTTTGGTTTGGAGTAAACAACAAGATATCCATAGTTGTAGCTATCCAATTGTGTGAGGGAGAAGTATGATTTGGTTTGGAGTGAAGCCTAAAGGGAAGAGCCGTAAAACTATTGTTGATTGAGGCCATCATGGAATGCTAGCAGAAGTGTGTGGGAACCTGGTCTTATTATAGGAGAATGGAAATGTCAAGACAATGGTTGTAATCTCTTCTTGATTCAATATATATGCAACTATTGATTGATTTCCTACATGATTTTTCATCTTACATATTCATGGATTAATGTTTCTTGACTTGTTAAGTAGGTTAAATTACAATTTGTCTATTATCACGGTTGTTGTTTGTTGTTGGTTACTTGTTTCAGGTGCTTGAAGAAGCAAGTGAGAGATAACTGGAGTGAGAAAGCAAGGAAATCATCAAATGGGATAAGTGTAATAAGAGGTAGGCCCTCTTAATTGGTTCTAACCTAAGGAAATCTTCCATAGAATGTATTAGTTGTGGATATTGGGCTAGAGGAATTTTTTTGTGTCCGCACTTATAATTTTACTTCATCAAACTCCTCCACCTGGAAAAAATCAACCTCTAGGGTATCCTAAAGTTGACCATTTACCTTCTTTGCTGGTTTTTTCTTTCTCCCCTTCTTCCTCTTCACTTGGTGAAAGTATTGACACTAGTAACCAGGAGGATAAGAAGAAGAAGAAAGGGAAGAAGAAGAAGAAGAAGAAAATCCAGTAGGGGGGCAACCAAGAAACCATTGCTTTGAATGCAAATTCTGATGAGAAACCATCTGATAAGCCTCAAAAAATTTGATATCCTTGCAAAATTTATACAAGAGACCATCTTCTTCGAAATTGTTATGGTACTCCTTAAATATTAGAAGAATATTCTTCTCGTTCACATCATCCTATGTCATCAACTTTTAGAAATCATGTTGGTGACACACTATCAACTAGTGGTAGTAAATTTCATGGAAAGAAGGGTAAAGTTAACTTTCCATGTAGGTTATGTGAAGGGAATCACCCCATTCACCTTTGTCCCTACCTGGATGAAGCTCAAATAGTGTTGGATAACCGTCCTGCTACTCCACAATGACTTCCATCTAGTTACAGGAGACTCTCCCTTAATCCTTCACTAGTTGATGAAGTGACTGACCCAAATCAATCATTGGTCAAACCCACTCTCTCTGAAGGTGAATCCCATGAATCTATACCTGACCAATCACAAGTTGAGGAAATAGTTGATCCGATTTCACCTTCAGTTAATCGTACCTTTCCCGTCGAGAGTGAGTATGATACCACTCAGGTTCTTTTCATTTCTTCAGATTCCAATGAGCTTGAAGGCAGCCCTCCTGTTCCATCAAGATAGGAAGAAAATCCTCCCCTTCTCATAACTCAAGGGGATAATTCTCCCGTTCTTACGGTACCCCCTCCAAGTAGTCTGGTGACTTCCTTTGATTGGAATCAACTGGGAGGATGTTATCTTCCTTCTTATGTGCCTTTCCATATCACAGTACAGGTTTATAATATGATTGTATTTGGCACTATTATAGATGAAGGTGCATTTATGAGTATCCTTTCCTCCACTGCTTGGCAGGCGCTCGGTTCACTGCCACTTTTGCCTGTTACCCAAATTTTTTTGGATTTTAACAGAGGAACCAATCAACCATTAGGGATCCTTCCTCAATTTCCTATTACTTTGGGAGGGAAATTTTTTTATCTCAATGTGATGGTAGTCCCAGGCCCTTTAGATTACAATTTACTTCTTGGGCGTGACTATGTTTATGACATGGGAGCTATTGTTTCAACACTCTTTCGAGTAATGTGTTTCCAGCATGAAGGCAAAATTTTTACCATTGACCAGCTTTCATTTCCTGGTCCAAATATGGATTCCAGTCAACCATCTTCCCTAAATGGTCCTTTTGTCCCAATGGTATCTTCCCCGCCACAGGTTAATTACGTGGCAACCCATTCCATGCCTACATCAACTGATGATCAATTCCTTGATGTTGTGTATTATGTACTAGGGGAATTGGAACCAGATCTCTCTAATGAATTCCTTGCTACATATCCCTTCCAGAGCATTGTTCTCCCATCTGATGAGAACCTCTTAGAAGTCATGACCTCTTAATGGTCATGATCAAGGAATCATGAGGACAGTCCCTTGTCTTGTGTCAAGCTCGTTAAAAAATGAAGGAATATGAGGATAGTTCCTTGTCTTGTGTCAACCTCATTAAAAAATTAAACAAAGGGTATGATCATAGTTCCTTGTCTTGTGTCAAGCTCGTTAAAAAATGAAACAAGGAATATGAGGATGGTTCCTGGTCTTGTGTCAACCTCATTAAAAAATGAAACAAAGGGTATGAGCATAGTTCCTTGTCTTATGTCAAGATCGTTAAAAAAATGAAACAAGGAATATGAGGATAGTTATTTTACTGTGTCAACCTCATTAAAAAATGAAACAAGTCCCAGAGCATAATTCCTTGTCTTGTGTAAAGCTCATTAAAAAATGAAAAAAGGAATCAGAGCATAGTTCCTTGCCTTGTGTCAAGCTCATTAAAAAATGAAACAAGGAATCTGAGAAGAGTTCCTTGCCTTGTGTCAAGCTCATTAGAAAATGAAACAAGGTCCCTTGGAGCAAAGTTCCAATTCGAGTATTTGATTAGATCTTGTACAATCCTAGTCGATTCTTTCACTTGATCTCATAAATAAACTTTCATTCCATCCACCTGATAGCCACGAGTAGTTTTCTTAGGTGAATATAATGAAGCTTGAGGGGCATGCACCTAAAATCGAGTCATCATGCCGGGGGCATGTAATCCAATCTCAAGCATACTTTTTCATTTCAAGCTTGTGTAAAAATGAACCCATCTCCATTTTAACCCTCATGATTTCCATTCTATCAGCCTCTTCTATTAGATGAGCCTTGGTTTTTCTCCTTCCATCATCACTATCTTCTTGGCCGATCATACACTTTCACTTGGTTGTTTTACCCTTTTTGAGGAACAATTGCATTGAGTGGTCTTATTAGCCAACCTATTCACATAAATCAACATGTTTTGAGAAGTTCCAACATCACTGAAACCAATTACTATCCTAGACACCACTCGTTCCTCTAAAATGAGTCACCTTTAAGCTCTTTTCTAACTCATAAAAAATGAAAATATCGTCGAGTATTTTCCTTTTTGACACTTTAAAAAAAATATATAAAAAATTAGGGGGTCTACTATCAAGCTCTTTTCTGACTCTTTAATCATGAAAACATTGTCGAGCACTTGTCCTTTTCAGCTCATAAATGGATTGGAAATGACATATACTCAGTATAAGTTTAACCCTTTTCTGGACTGAGATAGATTACTTATGAAAAAGGAATACGTTGATCGAACATGGTCAATAGGTTCTCTCTTGTATTATTTTACGCTTTTTTCGGACTTGAGAGACAAACTTACAAAAAAGAACTTGTGGATTTTTATTTTTTTCCCTTTTCAAACTCTCTAAATATGAAAAGGACCGAGTTCTCATTGTCATTAAACTGGTTAAAACATGAAATAACGACAAACTTTTCTATCATGACAAGACTGAGTTTCACCTTCGTTAGGCTCGTTAAAACATCACATAGCGATGGATTCACTCGAAGGGTGGAATTATACTACAAGCACATGTTATCCTCCTCAAGCTTGTTAAAAAATAAAGAGGTACTGGTCAGCAATGACTGGGGAAAATGGGAAAAGGGGTAAATCACTTTATGGTAGCAAGTCGCTCTTAAACATGACACTTTCACTTCATCTCTGTGACTATTTGGGTTGGGTTATCTACTTGATGGTTATCATACCTATGGTCCATCACACCATCCATCACTTTGGTTTTGGGTCAATGCTGCCAATTCATTCAGTGTCGCCGACATGTTCAAGAGAAGTCACTCAGTAAAACTCATCCTTTGCAATACTCATAAACCTTCATTTTCATGACCATCATTCCTGAACCTTGTGTCGTTAGTCATATTTTGTCTCCAAAATCACTACACTCGTTTCGTTTCATTGATGTGGGATACATCGAGGCCCTCCTACGATGAGTCACTTCTTGTTGACATCAACACATTATCCAAGAAGTTGAATTAGAAACACCCTTCCAGTACCTTGAGGCTTGCATACATCAATGGCAAGTTTTCACTTCTGGCGATAGGTTGATATCATTTTCCTTCGACCGAAAGACTTTGTATGGTGTTTGAAATCAAAAAATTTACTCACACCATGCAGAATGTACTGTAGTACCTTTAGAATCATTATCATTATCGGTGATCTCTCTCGCATCTATTAACAACTTACATCATTGGCTGGTAATCAGACAATATCTTCCCATGTTTGACTTTAGATCACATGTTCACATGGTTAGACTCGTACTTGAGCTAACGATTGGATGAGATAGAAGACCCCGGATCTAGTTTCATCCATCTGGGTCGCGATTTCAGGAGAGTACTAAATCATCTGTACAATGGCTTTACACGGATGGTCATCCTATCGTGGCTCTATATCTGTAGATGACTATCTGATTTATGTACATGTAATGAAAACTTCATATGCTGAGTATGGGTATGCCTTCTCTTAGCAATTCATAAAATATTCAGAATATCATGATGTTATGTATTGTAATTGATGCAGGTCACCATCTTCTTCAGATCCTCCCCATCACATTGTAAAGTATATCACTCGACATTATCATTTTCAACTTCATTCTTTAGGGGGCAACTATTACAGGTCTATTTGGGCACATCAATCTCGAAATTCAGATCAATACAATTAGGGCTTATCAAACCCCAATTCAGTTGTTACATGCCCTAGACAATTCAACTCATTGAATGCTTCCATCTATGAAAGTTTCCTAGCCGTAATCCTTGCTGAAATGACTCCTTGGGACACCAGCGTAGCCTAAGCCTTGAGACAATGTGTTGCAGATGTTATGTGGAATTTTTCATCTATGGATAAATATTAATTCCCTAGGTAGGTAGCTATACCTAGAACAACAAGTTTAAAGCGCTTATCCTTTTTCTATAGATGATAAATAAGACAAGGGAATCAAAGGACCTACTTGTTCTTTCGATTTCCTTTTTCCTCCTTTGTATGACTCCCGTCGCTCCTTCTCAAACTTAACTCACTCAAAAAGTACCTGCAAGCATAAATAGAAGACAGAGAACTAATCAAGGCAAGAGATCTATCGACTATAAGTAAATGGAATTAGATACATCCACACATATAAACATCATATATCAAGATAAGCATATGGAAGAAGGTGTAAACAACTTTATTAAGTAGAAGGAAGAATTACAACCATGAAGTCCAATCAATTAGCACTCTTCCAGCTTGGGTTCCAACCAACATCACATCAATAGCATAGCACTTCGGCAACATAACAATACTTCCTTATAATCTCAATCTTCACACCAACAGTATATCCTTACAAATTATCAAAGTCCGACCCCTAATCACTTAGATGAGTGCTCAATTTATAAGCAAATGGAGGAGGTTTGGTCATAAATGAGGGTATTGAATGGCCTTCAAAACTTAGAGTTAGTTTCCATGGAGGAAGGGATGAGAGGATAGAAGGTTACTTAACTCATTCCCTATCCAATTTTGAGCTCATATGAGATGATAAGTGTGGGAATCTTCTAGATGGCTCTAGAAGATAAGAATATTACTAGAACCCTATGATGATTTCACTTAAACTCGCCCAACACATGTCAAAGTGGGCTTAGGTGCTCTGCAAAGCACCCTGACATGGGCCTACCTGCATAGAAGTGTAGTTACCCCTGTCCAAGGCTACACTGGTCCCTAAAGGAAGCATTTCTAGAGCGATTCAGGCCAAGAAATTCTCAGGGAAGGAGACATTCAAAAGTGGTGACTTGTCTAGGGCATGTAGCAACTGAATTAGGGTTTGATGAGCCCTAATGGGATTGATCTAAATGATGGGAGTGAGGTGCCCAAATGGATCTGTAACAACTTCCCCCTAAAGCATGAACTCGAAAATAATGATGTCGAGTGATATGATTTACGATGTGATGAGGAGGTTCTGAAGTGGATGGTGACCTGCATGGATTACAATACATAATATCATGATATTTTGATTTTTTCTCATGAATTGTTGAGGGAAGGCATACCCATGCTCAGCATATAAGCTTTCATTATAAGTACATAGATAGTTGTCTACAGATATAGACCCATGATAGGATGACCATCAATGTAAATCCATTGTATGGATGATTTGGTACATTTCCTGAAATTGCAGCCTGGATGGATGAAACTAGATTTGAGGTCTTCTATCTCATTCAATTGTTCTCTCAAGTATGAGTCTAACCATGCGAATATGTGATTTGTAGTCGAACATGGGAAGACATTGTCTGATTACCATCCAATGATTTAAGTCGTTAACAGATGCAAGAGAAATCACTGATAATGATAATGATCCTCAAGGCACTACAATACATTCTGCATGGTGTGAATGGATGTTTTTATTTTGAACACCATACAAAGTCTTTTGGTCAAAGGCCAGTGATTTCAACCTATCGCCGGAAGCGAGAAACTTTTCATTGATATATGCAAGCTTCAAGGTACTGGAAGGGTGTTTCTAAGTCAACATCTTGGATAATGTGCTGATGTTGACAAGAAGCAACTCATCGTAGGAGGGCCTTGATGTATCCCACATCAACTACACGAAACGAGTGTAATTATTTTTGAGACGGAATTTGACTGATGACACGAGGTCCATGAATGGCAGTCATGAAAATGAAGGTTTATGAGTATTGCAAAGAATGAATTTTAAACTCAGTGACTTCTCTTGAACATGTCGATGACACTGAATGGATTAACAGCATTGACCCAAAACAAAAGTAATGGATGGTATGATAGACCAAGGTATGATGACAATTAAGTAGATAATCCAACCCAAATAGTCACAGTGATGAAGTGAAAGTGTCATGTTCAAGAGCGAATTGCTACCATAAAGTGGTTTACCCCTTTTCCCATTTTCCCCTGTCATTGCTGACTTGTACCTCTTTATTTTGATCAAGATTGAGGAGGATAACATATGCTTGTTGTATAATTCCACCCTTCAAGTGAATCCATCACTATGTGATGTTTTAACGAGTCTAGTGAAGGTGAAACTTGCTCTTGTCATGATGGACAATTTTTGTCATTATTTGATCTTTTAACGAGTCTAATGACAATGATAACTTGGTCCATTTCATGTTTAGAGAGTTTGAAAAGGGACAAAAAGAAAACTCCACAAGTTCTTTTTCATATATTTGTCTCTCAAGTCCAAAAAACAGTAAAACAATAGAAGGGAGAACCTATTGACCATATTCGATCAACGTATTCCCTTTTCGTAAATGATTTATCTCAGCCCGAAAAAGGGTTAAACTTATACTGAGTAGATTTCATTTCCAATTTGTTATAGAGCTAAAAAGGACAGGTGCTCGACAATCTTTTCATATTTCGAGAGTTTGAAAATAGCTTAAAAAGGACTCCAAGGGGGTTCCTTTTTCGATGTTTAACAGAGCTCGAAAAAGAGATAAAAGTATGCTTTGTGATCAAAGTATAATTCACGATCATGCACGTCGAATTCTATAAGATAGCTATAAATCTGTTCAAAGCAACACCAAACAGATTAAACATACCTGTTTCATTGGTAAAAATAGGTAAATACTAAATTTTACTCATTTAATGTTCATGAAATAAACATAAAAACAAGAATTTACCATGTTATTTTCACCATTTGATATTTACCATTCATTTTGTGCTCTGACCCTATTTTTTACCTTGATCTTCATCAGCTAATTGTGAGAGATTCTGTGGATCATTTTTCATGCCGTCTGGACCAGGTAGGATATATACCCTCCTCTTTCTTTTCATGTCATTATTTTACTGTTTCATGCAAGTTTTTAGGGTTTTTAGGGGCCCTGGGGTTTTAATTTTTTTCCCTAGGATCAACACGGGCTTACATGTCAAAAATTGCACTGGGGAGCACCCAGACAGAAGGCATTCTACACTGAAGCATAGTGTCTCCTTGCCTAGAATGCGCTGGGCGAGTTTCACAAACTTGTTTCACCAAATTGACCCAAAATTTCTCCATTTTTTTGCATGAAAAGGATCCTAACTAAGCTTATGGTTTGATTTCAAGCATTCATTGGATCAGAATGTCTATTACTTGTTGAGAAAGAGAGCATGAAGAACAAGACATGGTTGCCCTAAATGATCTTGGTACTGTTGAGGCCCTAAAAAATTGTGGGTTGCTCAAATACTTCAGGTTGTCTAGAATGAGGCAACAATCAGAACTATTGTAGTTCCTAGTTCATGCATGGGATCCGACAAATCAGGCTTTTCACATAAGCGACAAATTTGTCCCTATTTTGATCGATGATGTTTACTTTCTTATAGGGTTGTCGAGATGTGGTACCCCCATATCTCTTTCAGGTTCTTCCCACGGAGGGGAGTCTGTGAGGGACTATGTTCGACAATACTATCAGCCAAGTACACAACCTAGCAAGGATGGAAAGATAATCATCAAAGGTATCAGTGATTTACATTTGAGAACAATCCTTTTCACCATCGCAAAGTTGGTGGGCAATGTGACACTTCATCTGGCGAACAGATCATATGTGCAACATGCCCTTAAATGTCTTGAGCCAACATTATTCAACTGGTGTGAGGCAGTACTTTCTTCACTGAAAGAGCAACTGACAAAGGTAAAGAGTAGTAAGACAAAGAACTTTAGCTATGGATCGCTCTTAATTTGTTTTACCTTAGAAATAATTCCATTGATGCAACCCTAGCATGTAACATTGGGTGTAGCTAGTCCTAGATATCCACGGATGTAGCGGTGGGTCGAATTGATGGGTAGGCATGCTGGTCAGTCATCGATTACATTTTCCACTGCATTCTTTAGTTGGCTCAATAGACAACACATTTTCATCGAGGAGCATCCATACTCAGGGATAGATTTTCGTGGAGATCCAGATTTGAGTCTACTAGTGGGTGCTCAATGGGGTGCTATAGGTAAATTGTTTCTGACCAAAATATTTTTTGATTTTTAAGTTTCTACATGTTTTTGTGTTTTGATGTTCCAAGACTAAACTAAAATTGTTCTCATGCATGAAGATTTGGGTATTGTTTGACCTATGAGGCACCAATAGGAGGTAGGTGGGATAGTGCAGAGAAATGTTGGGAGAGCAGTTCTCCAAGATTTGGATTTGGTTGAGGCACTGGCAGAGTTGTAGGATCATGTAGAGGGATTGACCCTTGGTATTCCAGATGTCGAGATCAAGGAGTTACCTATGAGGCTGCAGCGCCATACTACTAGTGCTCTAGGCTATTGGATGCGGCTCTTGTGCATGACAGCTTAGGCTATAATCTGTTATCATGAGCATCACTAGGTCTACTTAGGATTTTTTTTGCATGCATTTTGAGTTTTTAGGTTAGATGACCAAACATGTCTTGGACACAAATTTTGTAAAAAAATTTAAAACATCTATTTATTTTACTTTTAGAGTTTTTATATATATGGTTATGTGCAATCCTATTCACCTAATGATGTGAATTGAAAATTTACTTTTACATGTGTCGCAAATGTCTATTTAACACATAGTTTGCTAATGAGTCAGTTAACGTGTTAAAATTTTTGGAAATATGTTGATATTGAATATACTCAAAATTCCTTTCCAAAATATGAACTTTAAGTAACATACAAAGAATTATTGGGTTTCAGATGATATAAACATTTGTTAATTGTAGTACAATGAGTTGTGAGTCTAGCCTGACGATGATTCAGTGAATGCCAAGTGAAATGGCATCAAAGAGAAGTTCGATCAACGCGTTATACTCAACGATATTGTTCATCGATAGACCGATACAAATCCATTGAAAACTCACTAACTCACCACTTCGAGCGAAATGGACCATGATGTAGAAGATAGGTTCTACGTACTATGACTAGCACCATTAGCATAACCAACTAATGGTTCCAACTCTGACATCTGCAACAAATGCAAAGCGGATTACTTAACCACATAAAAAATCTAAAAGACACACTGACACACACACATGCAATTAAAGCATATATACAGTGATTTTTACTACACTCAATTAAGCATAGTAATGTTTGAGGTACAACCCATTTCAGGGCTGTGACAATGGAATTCCATCATAATCTACCAACTCGTAGGCACCTTTTGCCAAAACACACTTGAAATTTCTATCATATTGCGCCTTGATTCATTTCTTGTGCGCGTCATTAGCCAATGCGGCTTCACGATGGCTTTCATCTAGATGGATGAGTTCCAAGAAACACACTTCTTCTTTAGAAGTGTCAGGTAATAGGTCAATCACGAGTTTGAGAGATGAAATTCCGCTTTGTATCAACAAGATTTCCTCCAGACCATACACCAATTGAAAGGGTGTGAGTCCAGTTTCATTTCTCACCGAGGTTCGATATGCCCACAAGGTAGAGTACATGATTAAATACTAGTTTCGTTTATGAACCCCTATCATTCTTTGACTCAACTTGTCCATTCGCTTGCGGATAATAAGGAGTAGAACTATGATGTGAAATTCCTAACTTGGTAGTTAACTCAACCATCATGTGATTGAGAAAATGCAACCCATGATTTGTAACTATAGCCTATGGTACACCAAAACAGGCAACCATGTGGTTGAAAAATAAAAGGGCAGTTGTCTCACCACTGTTGTTTAATGTTGGCATCGCCTTGGCCCATTTTGTGAAATAGTCAACATCGACTATAATGTACCCATGCCCCCCTCGTCCGAGGTGGTGTTACATGTCATGAATTCAATGCCCCATTTAGCGAATGGTCCAACAGTGACGACATGATGCAATGGTGTAGGTGGTAATCTAGCTTTATGGTCATAGATCTGGCATGCGTGACAACTTTTGACAACAATTATGCAATATTTGAATATGGAAGGCCAAAAGTAACCATCACGGAGAATTCTCTACACTGTAGCATAACTAGATAAGTGTCCACCACAGGCACCTGAATGGAAATCATTCAAAACTTTCTTGGCTTCTTCATGAGTGAGGTACCTTTGTAAAATCGTATCGATACCACGATGATAAATGGTGTTGTCAATGATCAGATAATCTTTGACTTGTTATCGGATACGTCATTGTTGCGAGCGAGAGGTATCAGGCCAGAAAGTTTGGGCCTAGAGATAAATCAGTATATCTCCATACCACACATCACATGCCGAAATCAGGAATAGAGACTCATCCAGAATTGATGGTTCTGATGTTGAATCAATGGTATTCGAGGGAAGGTCGTAAAGAAGCTAGAAGAAGACTAGAGATTTCTTTAATTTGGATTTGATGAATTCCAAATCAAACTCCTACAAAATGATAATATGTTTTGAGTATTTTCCCCTAGAAATTGATGTGAAAAAATAGATGTCGTAGGGTTGCAATCCGAAATGACAGTGGTCTTTCGAAGCAGGATGTAATGGTGAAATCTTTGTACAATTTGAACAGAAACTAGAGCAAAATTTTATAAGTAAGAGTACTTAACCTTTGTATCATTTAGATTGTGGCTCAAATAATATATCGGTTGTTCAATCCCATCTTCTTCTTGAACTAAAACCATTCCAATGGTTGTATCTGCAGCGACGAGATACAAGAAGTAGTCATTTTGATAATTCAGGGAATACATTAATGACGATCTAATCAAGGTATCTTTAAGAGCATCAAATGAAGCTTGCGCAACCTAATTCCAATGGAAGGGTATCCCCTTTTTCAATAAATGAGTAAATCCTTTAGCCATTTCTGCATAATTCAGAATGAACCTCCTCAAAAAGTTAGCCTTCCCTTGGAGTCTCTGTAACATTAGTATATTGGAAGGTGGAGGCAAGTCAATGATTGCCTGAACCTTAAGTAGATCGAGTAAAATTCCCTCCTTAGACACTACGAATCCAAGCAAATGACCAGAACTGACACAAAACACACATTTGTGTGGTTTGAGTCGTATTTTGTAGTGTCGGAACCATAAAAATATAGCTCTCAAATGCTACGGGTTATCAAATCACTTTTGTGAATGAGCAAGTAAATCATCAAGGCATGGTTGAAAAATATGTTTGATGTCATGGAAGGCATAATTCATCGCCCTCTAGAATTTTTCCCTTGCATTCTTCAAACCAAACGGGAGTTTCCTATAAGAAAATGTGCCCCATGGACAAATAAAAGTAGTTTTAGATTGGTCCTCTGGGTGGATATTGATCTGATTATAGCCGGAAAACCCATCCATAAATGAGAATATTTTGCATCCAGCATATTCATCAATAATTTGGTCGATAAAGGGAGTAGGATAATTGTCTTTCAGACAAGCCTGATTAACATCCCTATAATCGACGCACACTCGTATTTTCCCTTGTTTCTTCGTGACAGGAACAATATTGAAAACCCAATCAGTAAGAGGAACACGGTAAATGAAACCAGCATGTGAAATTTTTTCAACTTCTATTTTAATAGCAACAGCCTTCTTTAGATGAACAGGATGGAGGCGCTATCGCACTGGTTTGACATCAGGATACATTTTGATTTCATGTTCAATTATATTAGAGTCAATTCCTGGCATCTCCTTGTATGACCATGCAAATATATCTCAAAATTCATGAAAGAGAGCACGATAAATATCAAGTTTTGATGGAGAAAAATATTTTCCAACATGAATGTTTTCTACAATGTTAGGTTTGGTTGAAATATTGATAGAAATAGTTTCTTTGATATTTGATAGGTTTCGCTCAGAATCTACTGTATCTATGAAAACAGAATTTGAAAGGAAATCGACAACTGAAGGGTGATTAAGTTCATTTGAATAATCTTCTATGTGATTTGGAATATGGGAATGATGATGATAATCTTCCCATGGTTCTCCTTCCATCATCATTGATTGGATGATTCCTTCATCAGTAGAAAATATACGTGAAAAAGGATCAGAGGAAGTACCATATTCTAATGAATGATCTACCCATACAATTGATGAAAATGGATTTGGATTTGTTGCACAAGCCAGAAAGATGTATTGATAAGCTAGCTCAATAGGGCTTAGCGGCATGATTTCATTACGACTATCCACTTCAAAGCTATTGGTAATCTTCCTTAAGTCTGACGAAGTGGAAGATATCATGTTGCAAGTCTCAACTTTTGCCACTTCTGTCAAATTTGATGGTGGTGGTAGTGAAAAAGTACCCACTAGGGAAGAGTCTTTAAAGAGACCTACACCAATGTTTTGAAGAGATAGCGGGGGTCTGTGTACCAATAGAATGCTTCCAGTAGCCTGTGAACTAGAGGTGAAGGCGGCGAGTTGGTCAATAACTGTGATTCCACCTTTATGAGGGAATGCAATCGTATGAAAGTACGTTGAAACCACAATAGCCATAGCATAAACCCACACTCTTCCTAGTAAAATGTGGTAGTTAAGAGGTCTGTCAACAACCTCAACTTAAATAGTTATTATTTTGCCTCCTAGTTCGATTTGTAGATTACTCAATATTCCACAAGGCATATATGTGCATCCGTCAAAATCTTTGAACATTGTTGGTGAACGTAACAAAGGCGGTGAGCCAAGTGTTTTCCAAAAATTCATAGACATAATACAAGTAGATGCCCCCTCATCAATAATGGTTCAATGAACAAGTTTATTCGAGGAATTTACTTGAATCAAGAATGCTAATTACGCTGGTAACTATGGCGTATAACCTGCATGGTTAAAAACCACAAGATTGGAATCAGTTGGATCGATTCCACCAATTACTAACGACAAAGCCTGCTTTTGGGAGGCACAGTTCTGAAGTACCTCAAGCGTAGACATAGCAGAAGGTGACTAAGCCAAATCTTCTACTATGTTATAATTCTATGTAGTTCGAGTTCGAGGGTTAAATGTCAATTTATGTTCAACTCCCTTAGGTGGTTTTATTGTTAATTCTGGTGCAATAGGTGGTGGAATAGGATCATTCAAAGTTGAAGTTGAAGGGTTAGGTTGATCAACCTGGTTATTCGACAACGATGGTTGATTTTAATATTTACTTCATGTTGACAACAAAACTTCAATTTTAGGCTTAGAGGCAGATAACATAAGCACTTGGGAAGTGGAAGCGTGGTCTGTAGCAACCATGTTTGTCTTCGGTTTTGGAAAAGGATCAGTTAATACCGCATATGTATTAGAAGTCTTCAGAAGCTTTGAGACTTTGGAGTGGTAAGGATAATCTCGCATAAAATACTAATCATTACAGATCAAACACGGGTAACGAGGTTTCCTATCCAAAGGAGAGGAATCAAATGATTTCCCTTGAGGGGAGTTATTTTGTTTCTTCTTGTTTTTCCCCTTCTTCTTACTTCCTGGTTTCTTTTCATTCTTTCCCTTCTCAGATGACATGGCATTGATTTCAGAAGTAATAATGTTATCAGCTACATTTCTAGTTTGATTGGAAATGACAAGTGTTTGACCAGATGGTCTACCTACCACTTGTGTGCTCGAAGAACCAATCACACCATCACCGGCATGAGAGTCCTTACTTGATGGTGGAGGAGGAATAGTGAAATCTGGTCAGGGTGCATTCAAGATCTTGCCATAGAGCATGCTAGACTATGTATAAATCAAGTCCAAATATTGGGCATGAGCAATTATTTTCTCTTCAGTGACAACTCCACCTTTCATCACATCCTTAGTGATAGATGGCAGCAAGGATTTTATAAACCACTAACCCAGAAGCTGATCAGGAACATAAGTTTTAACCATTTGACCACGATGATGCCACTCATGAATATGATCAGAGATATGAGTAGCAGTAGTCTGTTTAAAGTTGGTTAATAGTTCTGTTCCAGTCTCATATCATATGGGTGACTGGAAGTTGGTTAAAAATGTGGTATCTAAGGTAGTAAAATTATCAAAACAAGCTCATGGTAACTCGATGTACCACTTTGCAATCGAACCAGTAAGTGTTCTCTAGAAAATACGTAGTCTAATAGAATCATCATTCAAGGAGTTTGATGAACACCATAAATGAAAATTCATGACATGATTGGATGGGTCTTCTCCAAGATTTCCATTGAATTTTGGAATATCGAAAGGTAATTTATGAGGAATCACCGGTAACCAAGGTGCATAATGAGGGTCATTGGTGATCTGGTTTAGATCTAGTAATTCAAGTGTCGCAACGAAAGGCAATTGACTATTGAGGTCAAGTTGAGCATATCCAGGGTAAGATGGGATTGCTTGGGAAATAGGTCTTTGCATACCAGCATAAGGCATCTTCTGCTGGTAACCTTGATAAGGTTAAGTTTGTTGAGAAAATCCGGCATACGGTTGTTGTTAAGCATCGGGATACATTTGTTTTTGCCCAATCCCAGCATAGGCATGCTGACCAGGACTTGGATAAACTTGTTGCTGAACAAACCCAACATAAGCTTGTTGTTCAAGTCCATGTTGAGGTTGGTATTGCTGGAATGGTTGTTGTTGATATTGGGGCTACCTAGGCTATTGAATCAACTATTGTTGTTGTTGGTGCAATGGTTTTTTATTTAACAGTTGTTGTTGCCCACCAATGTAATGTTGACCAGGTTGTGAATACACTAAACTAGTGTAATTCTGAGTCATCCAAGTAAAAGGTAAACTATCCTGAAGTTGTTGGACTCCAGACACAAGTGGTTGTTGTAAACCTACCTGAGAATGTTGGATCTGTATACTTGAAACCTGGGGGTCTGAGGTTGAAGGGCTAGCTTGCACAGGTTGAGATACAACAATCTGAGCTTGTGACTGCAATGAATTTGTAACAACAGGTGTTGTAGGCATGGATGAGACAAATTGCATAGGTTGTGATTGATACACAAGCCTAGTTTGAATGGGCATGGTTGGTTGCCACTGATAGACAGTCATTCTAGGCTGACCTAAAGACGACGACATAGTGACATATGGTTGCCCCGCAAAAAATGGAGGATAAGGAGAATGTGCATATTGTTCTCCATATGGGGGTAGTCCAGTGTAAATTGGATACATAGGACAAGAACCAAATGAGCCAGCTTGATATGAACTTGATGGGTCAAGCTATATGGAATTTGTTAATGAGGAACCAGATAAAATTCCAGTAGAGGACATTGGTGAAGGCCAAGGGCTAGAAGCAATACCTGAGTGGGTTCCTGATAAAGAGTGGTAACTCGATGGGATGGATGGAACACCATACAAGTGTGACTCATGTGTCATAGTAAATATCGAAGAGGTTGTGATAGAAGATTCTGGCGTAGCCATAACAGATGGTACGAGTTGACTCTGCCATAGTCAAATGTCCAAATAAGTTTCTTAACGAATCAACAGGTGTCTGAAAGTAATCAGGATCAAAAGGAGCAGTGAAATGAGGAGTATGAGGATACAGATAAAGTCTAGTTCTAAAATGGAATGGAGTTCTAGGTGATTCTACCTCAGGTTACTCTTCTATCGAAATCAAACCAGGTGGCATAATTTCACTGTCTGGTCTGTAATAGATTTCTGGTATTTGCTTCTGAGATAAAGAGGAAGTCTCGACATTTATGGATGTCTTAGGATGTATTGGTTGATATTCTTCTAGTAAGGTAACAAATTATGATTGTTCAACCTCAAGATCCAAGTTCTAGTAAAAGAACAAGTTTAGGTTGGGCTTCGTGAACAAATTCTGGTTCAGAAGTAACTTCTGATTGAACAGTGATGGGTTCAGGATCCACTTCTGGTTGAATAGATTCAAGTTCAGAAGTAATTTCTTGTTGAAGAACGTCGGATTGAGAATCAACTTGTTGTTGAACAACTTGGGTTACCATTTCAATAGATTCAGTTCTAGTTTCCTTAGGTAATTGTGGAGATGCCACTTCAGTGATAGATGTACCAGTAACCGTAGGAGTAACTAGGGTCATAGTGCTTACTGGTATAGGTGTTTTGGTAATTCAAATGAAGAACCAGAGGCTTGTAATGTACTAGATCCAGTCAAACAAGACTGCTTTGAATGAATAGGTGTAGCTTCGAGTGGTAAATGCGGTTTACTTGCTGCTCTCCATGAACGACGGGGTAAGGGTTGATTTTCCTCCATGATTGCTAATTGATTTTATTACAAAAAAAAAAAAAAAAAGGCGTAAGCTAGGAAAAAAGGTTTACCAAGCAACTGTGAACTACATAATACCTCCTAGTGAACCAAGAATTATGGACAGCCAATCTCCCCGAATGTTGTGTTCGGTGTATCACAATGTACAAGGCGGCCGACTCTATTACCTAAGGATGGATAGAAACCTAGTGTTCTCCTCCCATATATACCCGAAAGTACGTGGAGGCCCATTCCATATTAACGATGTGAAATGGAAACAACACAGTGAGAGCATTCCCATATACTTTACGTATTGTAACACTGCCCTATATAACCAAAGGTATGTGGATGAGCTACGATATACTCATGTACGTGGAATGAGGTATCGCACTCAGAATGTATCACAGACAAGTTAGCGACAGTTGCTATTTTTTAAGACACCAGAACACGTCTCTAGCCTAGAACCTCCAAATGTTTTGCGTTATGTGACAATGCTCCATTTGGTTAATTGATGTTAATTTTAAGTTGATCTTGATTAATAATTTTCCTTTCAAGGTTCACCACGTGATGTATTTTCAATTCCTAGAATGCAACTAATATGATAAGCATCCTTTTCATTCAATTTTGACAATGAAAACCTTAGCTAGTAGGGGTAGAGCAATCAGATTCTTGTAATAAAAGAGCAAATAACATAATCTAATGCAATTTCCCTAAACTATTCCTATGAGCACACACAAACTCTTTTAATGCGCAATGCAAGTTTTTCTTTTCAAATCCCTTAATGTTGTGATGAACAAAAGGAAACTAATGCACATACAATTAATCAATCTTTTTACAAAAACGAAGATTTTATGATAGTTCTATTTTGAAAGAAATGAAGACTTTTATGACACTTTCTTTTAAACAAAGATTAATCGACTATAAACTAACTTTGACAATGAATTGATAGTGATAAAGAAATAATTTAAGAAACACTAAACAATCAAGGACAAAGTAGGGCTGGCAAAGGAAACACAAATTGATTTCATAGACACAAGCATCATTAACCTTTCAGGAAGCAGAAATAGAAGGAAATTTGGCAAAAAATCAACTCAAAGGAGGGGATTTTGTCCTAAGGAGGATCAGCGCAGCCTTGAATGGGAGACAATTCACTTCAGAGCACTATCCTCAAGCCAAGGGTGCTCTGTAGTGCTCTATCTCTAGACCAAACCTGCACTAGTGCCAGAGAGGCCATCCTAGGGGCTTACAAGCACAATTTTTACCAAAAAATACTTCAAAAAGGCTGAAAGAATATCAATGGAAGCAAGTAAGGTCTACTATAGTGTACTAGGATGAAGGTAAACTACCCGGAATGATGAGCGTTCCCCAGCATAGTCGCCAATTTGTTATGTGGAATTTTTCATCTACGAATAAATACTAGTTCCCTAAGTAGGTAGCTATACCTAGAAAAACATATTTAAAGAGCTTATCCTTTTTCTATAGATGATGAATAAGACAAGGGAATCAAAGGACCTACTTGTTCTTTCAATTTCCTTTTGTCTCCTTTGTATGACTCTCGTCACTCCTTCTCGAACTTAACTAGCTCAAAAAGTACCTGCAAGCATAAACAAAGGACATAGAACCAATCAAAGGAAGAGATCTATTGACTATAAGTAAATGCAATTAGATACATTCACACATATAAATAGTATATATCAAGATAAGCATATGGAAAAATGTGTAAACAACTTTATTAAGTAGAAGGAAGAATTACAACCATGAAGTCCGATCCATTGGCACTCTTCCAGCTTGGGTTTCAACCAACACCACATCAATAGCACAACACTTTGGCAGCATAACAATACTTTCTTATAATCTCAATCCTCACACTAAAAATATCTCCTTACAAATTCTCAAATTTCAGCCCCTGATCACTTAGATGAGTGCTCAATTTATAAGCAAATGGAGGAGGTTTGGTCATAAATGAGGGTATTGAATGGCCTTCCAAATTGAGAGTTAGTTTCCATGGAGGAAGGGATGAAAGGATAGGAGGTCACTTAACTCATTCCATATCCAATTTCGAGCTCAAAAGAGATGATAAGTGTGGGAATCTTCGAGATGGCTCTAGAAGATAAGAATATTCTGAGAACCCTATGATGATTTTGTTCAAACTCGCCCAGCGTAGGTCAAAGTGTGCCTAGGTGCTCTATAGAGCACCCTGACATGGGCCTACATGCATTAAAGCACACTTACCCCTTTCCAAGGTTGTGTTGGTCCCTCAAGGAGGAATTTCTAGAGGGATTCAGGCCAAGAAATTCTCAGGCAAGGAGGCATTCAAAAGTGGTGACTTGTCTAGGGCATGTAGCAACTGAATTAGGGATTGATAAGCCCTAATAGTATTGATCTAAATGATGGGAGTGATGTGCCCAAATGGAGCTGTAATAGCAGAGCAAGAAGGCCCACCATGCCCTGCACTGTAGTGCACTTAGGCCCTCTTTGACCTGTGTTTGGCGAGATTGAGCGAAATTTTCATAGGGTTATAGGAATATTCCTTCGTTCTAGATGATTCTACAGGGTTCCCATCACTTATCTCCTCCTATGAGCTCAAAATTAGATAGGCTAATGATCCATTAACCTCCTATCCTCTCATCCCTTGCTCCATGGAAACTAACTCCAAGTTTAGAAGGCCATTCAATACCCTTATTTATGACAAAACCACCTCCATTGCCTATAAATTGAGCACTAATCATAGTGATCAAGTGGGCTAGAATCTGAAGTTTGTAAGGAAATTCTCTTGGTTTGAGAATCGAGTTTATGTTAAGTAATGTTATGCTTCTGGAGTGGTGAGGGTTGGACTGAAGCTAGAGGAATGGCATAGGATCGAACTATATTGGGTGATACTCTTCCTTCTACATTAATAAAGAGCTTGTTCCTTTTCTCATATGATTGTTCCTATCTATGATCATTATGTGTTTCAATGTCTTTGATTCCATTGTTTTATAGTAGATAGATCATGTATGCTTTGATCATTCCTTGTTTCTGTTTCTCTTGATGTGAGTACCGTTTGAGTGGATTTAGTTCAAGTGGGAGCAATGGGAGTGATCCAAAAGAGATTAAGGAAGAAAAAGACTACATGTAAGTTCCTCCATCTCATCTATCTTCTATAAGAAAAGGTTAAACTACTTTTTTTCCTGTTGTTCTAGATGTAGCCACCCACCTAGGGAAAATGTGTTTATCCGTAGATGAAAAATCCATATAACAGAGTCTTAGTTTAGGGCCTAGTGATCTGGGTTTGAATTGTGGTAAATGCTAAGAGACTGGTCTTAGTTTAAGACCTAGTGATCCACGATTGGATTGCAATAAAGCCTGAGAGACAAGGAGATGGAAAATTCCTCAAGGATAGTCATGGATTCTGAATGGAATACCAAGTTTAGTTCAGTTGTGATCATACCATCGGTTTTGGTGTGATTACGGTTTGGTGATGGTGGAGGTGTTTTAACCTCTAAATTCCCTTGGTTGTTTTTGGATTGGTTTTTCCATGAGATCCCACATTCATATTTGGAATATGGCATGGGGGTGACTCGCTGAAAGAAAGATTTGGTTCAGCCATGTCTACGGTCAGGTGGTACGTGGAAGTCTCGAACCTAGTCGAATTTTCCTATGGTTAATGAAAGTTAAGTTCTATTTATTTTTCACTTTTTTATATATGGATTTAATGGTTGTTCTATCTCTTTTATCTTCATGGTTTAGTGTTGGTTATAGGCATGGTTATGTGACTGGTTCATGCCATAGTTATTTCATGTATTTACTTGTAATTGTTAAAATGATGTATGCAAGACCTAATTGATGTTATAACAGTTCAATGGAGAAGGTAGTGATCCTTATTTTCATGTTTCGTAAGTGTTTTTAGTCATTCATGCTCTGTCTTGTATCTTGTTATCACCAAAATAGGACCCTAATAGGCTGCTGATCAGACTATCTCAGTGTAACTATTTCAAACCAATCTTTTGGCTGAGGCTTAGCCTCCTCAACCTAAGAGGGTTCTCTCAAGGGTTAATGATATTGATTAATGATAATATAGATGGCTAGCTCTATCTTGGTTTTGTGTGTTTGTAGGTTGAAAAGATGAAGGCTTGCTACCATTGGGCTATGGAGTCAACAAGTTAATAAATTTAGTGGCAAGGTTTCTTGACACGAAAGCTGAGACAAATAAGGTTCCTAAACAAAGACAAATCACTCAATAACATATGTCAAAAGAGTCATTCCATTACTAAAGGAAGTCAGAGCATAGGGTTATGAATTCTGAGTAATAGTAATGAAATCTACTGCTGATGGTTTAAAGGTGGTTTACTCACAAGATTTTGAAAAAACACAGTCATATCATTACTAAACGAAGTCATAGCATAAGATTATGAATTCTGAGTAATAGTAATGAGATCTACTTCTCAACACAATTATTCCATTACTAAAAGAAAATAGAGCACATGGTTGTGAATTCTGAATAATAGCAATGTAATCTAGTGTTGGTGGTTCAAATATAAAACACAGTCATCTTATTGTTAAAGGAAGTCAGAGCATTAGATTATGAATTCTGAGTATTAAAAATAAGGTCTACTACAAGTAATTAAAATAACATATAGATCAAGAAATTATTAACCCCATGGGAACTCAGATCTATTCAAGAAAACCTCTCTCCATTACTGATTATAGTTCATAGCATAAAGCAGTAGCTAGGCCAAAAATTCTTCAATTTGGTACATTGGGTTTTCTCCCATATATAGAGTTCATTACATAACTAATATTCCTCCTCCGGCATGAGGGGAATTCGAATTATTCCTACTATGACACCTATTGACACTTTAAACTAACTATTAAATACAAATGACAGCTAACTAGCAGTCCTAGAGACCTAATACAACTAGGAGTGTAACTCCTTATTATGACTAAACCTCCTCAACTAAAAATTAAATGCATTATTTGAAAACCGTAACCTCATGAAGCCGAATTTGATGAAGCCGCCCACGTTATCCCCTGAATGCTGATGACAAACCCTAAAAATTAGGGAACATGTTTCCCTGTTTTTAGGTTCAGGATCTTTGAAAATTAACACGTGGTAAAGAGACTTTATCTTCTCATCCATGACATATTTTACAAAACTGAAGGAGGTTTTTTTATTCCATGATTTCTAGAACAAAAACCTCTTCTTTTTTTTTAAACACCACTCCAACTGTCCAGAATCTGTCCTTGAAAAACACGTGTCAAACAGGAAAAATCTGTTCTCTGAAATTAGGGTTTCAAAGAAAGCTTAGTATCTCCCAACTGAAAACACTTATGAATAAAGTGAGATAGGTTATTGTATTTGGAGAGTTTATGAAGAAACACCTCCTTCAAAATTCCAAAATACCTTTTCCTATGACCACAAACTATCTTTTAATATCAGGTGCAAACTGGAAAATTCTGGTTTAACACCTATTTCATTATACTTGGAACTAAATGGTAGATATAGAATTTCATAATAACCAAAAAACTAGAGTTTAGTGATATCCTTGTAATAAAAAATTTCCAAAATTAATGAAATATGTGTTGTTTGTGAAAACCTACACCTACAGCAGTTTCGTAGCGCAAGTTTAACCATGAATTCCTCCCACCTCATAGCTAATTTGAATAAACTGAAAGAGGTTTTTGTATTTTAGTATGTTAGGAAGAAAAGCCTCTTTCATTTTTTGAAATTGAGTTCTCAGTTTCTTAGGAGACCTTTTGGAAGTTGACTAGTAAAAGCAGAAAACATAGATTTTTATGCTGAAACAGGTTGCTTCAGGGGTTTCGTAGCGTGCTACGAAAACTCCTAGTTTAAAATCCCCAATTTGATAGCGTAGCCAGTGCAAATTCTAGTTTTTGTGCTACAAAAACACCTAGAGTGAGTTTTTCACTACGAAAACCTTGACACAAGTTCGACACATGGAATTTTAGGTGATGTGGGACCAGTGATGGGCAAGAACGGAGTGTTGACCCTATTTGACCATACCAACAAGACTCATTTCTAAATCTTAGACACTAAAGCAACCATGGAAAGACTAGACCAAGACTAACACCAATCCTTTGGAATCTTAGTGATGTCAAATCACATGGTGAGGCTTTTAGGACATGGAATGAGGCTGTGAAACTTTTTTTTGGAAAAGAGAATGACACTTATTGAGATGAGATGACTCAAAACCTATAAGACTATGACTAAAAACAAGGCAAATTTTCCAAAGTTTAGAAACAAAAATTTTAGGGTTAGTGGCTCCACTAGGGATAGTGTGCCCTTGTGGTATACTGAGAACTTGTAGCTCCAGTGACGCTATCCATCCTCTAGAATAAAGCTCTAAACTTCTGCCCAATTTGCAGAATGATTTGCTGCAAGAAGAATTCAAACTGTACCTACTAAAATAGATGCTCAATCAACCTACCCTGAGCTTATTTGCACATTCTTACCTACCCTATTAGCTATAATCTCCACTTGTAGCTCAAGGAACATGAAACTTGCAATGAAGCCAGTCGTCAATCTGATCTGACACTTGAATCTCTTGACTATGCTTGAAGCAAAAAGAAACCAGATACTAAAATAACCAAGGCAACATGAGGTGTAACTATTCTTCAAGATGAAAATATAACTTGAAACCTGAACAGTAAATCTTTTCCATGTAGTCAGCTATAGGGTCAAAAAACACATGGTTAGTTTGATGATTCTCATAACAATCTATATCTTCAAACAACTGATCCTCAGCTACACAACATTTATTTGATATGCTATCCAACTGCTTTTCTGAATTATTCCACAAACAATGTAATTTTCCTCATTATTATGATCATTCTTTGATGTAAGCTACTGCAAGGAATTACAAAAATGAACAACCTTTTCCTCTACCTGAGGGTTATAAAAAATTTCTTCCAGTATTTCTTCTTGGTGTTTGTAATCATTTTCATACTCTTTATGATCAAAACACTGGCAAGTTTGCTGCATCTCTACATCAATCTCGGAGGACGTAATATGATTTTCATAAGTAAACCCCTGCTGATTTTCATGCTGCATTTCATGGGATGTTATACTTTCTTCTTGGTGTTGAAATGTATTGTTATGAAGAGCCTCTAAAATTTATTCATCCATAAACTCATCATCATCATAACAATCCTCCAAATATTGAATAAAACTCGTAGAATGTTTACAAAAATCTTTGACCAGCAATAAGGAGGGATGACACTCTTTATACATGTCATAGAATACATCATGGAAATCAACAAGAGAATATAATGAACCATTTTCCAAGCTTTTATACCAAGACCATGCTTTTCCTTCTAAAGTGGTCATAAACATCCTCATGAGACAATCTTCAAGGAACTGAACCTTAAGACTGCGTACATGCATATGGAACCTAACCAAATGAAGAGCAGCATTGTCTTTCTTTTCGTCTTTGAATATTGGAAGATCATCTAACCAATCAACCTTTGGCATAGGATTTGGAAAACCAGGGATATGAGACCGATTCATAGGGGCATACCTGGCATTCATTCTTGCAATGGAACTCATTTTGAAACTTCATCAAGCTACTGATCTTCTAGCAGTGGATTCACCTTCCAATTTGTTATTTGATGTGTGGAGTCACCAAGGTAGTTGTGCAGCCTCAAAAAGATGTCTGAGCTCCTGCTACCTTCAGAAGTTCAGCTTCTTGATTTTGGGAATGAATAGACTTCAGGCTCCCGATAGACGCACCAAAATGTTTGGTGGGCTCCAGTATTGTAGCAATAATGCTACAACTCCTGGGGCTTCCTATCTCTAATTTTATCAACCCGGTAGTTCGTACAAACTTGGAAGCGACGGTGTTGTATGCACAAGTACTAGCTCTTATCGCAGCTGTCACTTGGTCAGCTGGCACAAGTCCGCTAGGGCTCAAGCCAACTTCTATATGCTCTTAGAAGAAGCTTTCTAAATGATGGACGAAGGCTATCTCAAAGGAAATTAATCTACTTTGCAAAAATGAACTGAAAGCCAACCAAAACATGGAAACCCTAGTAAACCCTAATCTGACTAGCTTAATCTCTATGATGCAATGGTGGGAGTGCAAGTGTCTAAGAATGATGCCATTACTGCTAGTGATATGAAATGCATGAACTTAAACTACTTCCATTGAAAAGAACATTGTTTTTGTATTTTTGCTTAAGTGGTTGGAGTGATTATGGTTTTGTTTCTTATTAGGGTTTGGCTGTGCAGAGGTGGTGCGAAGGGAGAGAAAGCTTGGGAAAGGTCAGGAGGGCTAGGAGAGGTCCCAGGGGATCCCTAGCATCAGTCCACAGAAGTCCACAACGTTCAAGTGCTCGGCAACCGAGTTTGCAGGCTTCTACAGGATGTCTGCAGGGGATCCTACAGGAAACTCAGGAATTCTACAGGAAGTCTGCTAACTTCTACAAGATGTTCTACCGTGGGAGTTTTGGGTGATGGTGAAGTGATGGAGCGGTATGGGTGGATAGGTAAGATGGAGATGGAGCTTGTGATGGCTCAGGGACAGATGGAGAAAGAATGGGTAAAGTTGGTTGGTGGATAGAAGGGTGGAAGCAATGAGAAGTTAAAAAGATGGAGCTATGTGAGAAGTAGAAGGTTTGGAAGGCTAATGATCTGAACAGAGGTCGAGCAAGTGGCTTCAGGCATGGTTGAGAAGAAGAAGAACACGACAAAGTGATGCTATGCAGTGTAAAAGAAACAAATCCTCTATATCTTGCACAAAACCGAGAATTCCATCAACCTATTCTAATTGTGTTATTAACCCAATGAACAGCAATGTAAAGTGTGGAGAAAAATCGTGCATGGTGTTGGAACGAAGCAGTAGTGCTCAAGATCAGAATGCATAAATGGATCTACAATTGAAATGACTGTGTGGCAGCTTGCATGAAAGCATAAGACTACGTTTTTTTGGTGGTTGGTACAGCCCACACCCCCAATCTCTAAACAGAGATGGCAGCGAGTGCACTATCAACCTTTTTTGGAGCTCTAATGAATTACAATCCTCCTACTCTAATCTAAGCAACTAAAAGCACTTGAACTGTAAACTAATCCTACTCAATCACATAAAAGAAATCAAATCAACAAACTTTAAATTCTAAATGCATGTCAAAATAGAGGAATAAAGTGCTGAAAGGAAAACAAGTAACAATACAAGGAAGAGGAGGTCTATTGCTCTTAGGTTGGGCCCTAACCTGAGAGCTATAGCTCCCTTAAAAACTCAGAATTGAATCCAAAGCTGCCTGCCTTTATTGAATAATCATGAGTCTAACATCATGCCAAAACTGGCTTACAAAAAGACTAACTGGCTAACCAAATTGACTAACTGAAATGAGGTCTTAAGCCCTCTTATTTATACAATTTGAGGACCCAACAGTCCTCCTAAAATTTAGGGACTTGGCTGCCCAAGACTTGTAGTTAACAGCAGTCCTACTTGACTTGCTTGGCTGCCCTTGTGCTCATTGATTTGGTGGCCTTTGAACTCCGAGCTGATGGTGGAGAATTCGAGGTAAGGACCCATAAATGAGGGGGACACCTTCCTACAAATCCTCTAGCTTGTTCTCCCACGAATTTGGCTGCCAAGTGCTCATTAAGACCTTCAATTTTGTCTCCAAGTGGACCAAAAAGGCTACACAAAGCACCCATTAGACTTGTTGGCATAATGACTAACCAAATTCACTCTATTAACATAAAAATAATAAAAAACATGCAATAAACCAATGAGAATGGTGGATTAAGTCAAATTAGGAGGTTGAATGAGCCCAAATAATTGTCCATTTTTGGGGCTCATCATCACCCCCCCTACTGAAAGTGTTGCTCATCCTCTAAGCAACCAATCTCTCTCCTCATCTTTGATGGCCCTGGTGGCCTCCTTGGCTAAAATCTCGGCCGATTTCTCCTTTGGCTTTCCTCTTTTCAAACTTCTTGTAGAAACAATTCACTGGCTTCCTGTAGAAACAATCTGCTAACTTCCTGTAGAAACAGTCTGCTATCAGTTCTCTGTCTTCCTGTAGAAACAGTCGGCACTGTCTTAGCCTGCTTGGCTGAGGGTGCTTTTCCTTTCAGCTTGGTTGTGGCAGCCTTTGTCTTCTCGCCCTTCTGCTCTTCTTCCTCACTGTCTGCTGCTTTTCTTAGTGAATCCTCAGCCTTGTTATGAGTGCACAAGTATATGCAATCATATGGAAGAAATGGTGCCCTCTTCTCTGTCAAAGACAATTCACCAGCATTTTGTGTGAAAGCAAATATACCATCAAACTATCACCTCTCAGCTCCAAAGTAAGATCTTCACAGAAATCATCAAAGATGAACATCTTGCCAACAATTCCTCAAATGCTAAGTTGGACCAGTTAGCAGAATGAAGCCATCACCAAATCACCCCACTTTTCAAAGGCTTTGGTAAGCAGGTTATTGTGCTTAAGCATATTAGTAAATGGAATAAGTAGCAATATACGAACACACCCAAGTCCCAAGTTGAAAACACCTTCCTCTTTTATAAATTTCACAAACATCAGTGAAACAAGGAGACACAAGACAATCAATCAAAACCAAGCCAAAATAGTGTTTTCAGGACTTCCTGTAGAAAGTCCTGTAGCTGATTTCTGGCTTCCTGTAGAAAGTGTCTTCACTGTTTTGGTCTGCGTGGCTGGGGGTGTCTTCCCTTTTAATTTTGGTGTGGTTGCCTTGGTTTTGTCTTCACTTGTTTGGACTTTTTCAGTCCTCTCTGCCCTGCTTTGCAATTGTTTCTTCCGGGGTGTTTGTGTCTTTATTTCACCCGCAGCTTTGGTCTCAACAGCTGGTCCTTTTTCTTGCTTTTTCTGTGGCTTCTCCTGTGATTTTTCATGTGATGGTCTGCCCTGGGTTTCCTTACCCCTGGCTTTCTCTTCTGCCTCAATGTGCTCCCTTTCCTCACTGCTGGATGAAGTGAGTTCCTTGGCCAGAATTCAGATATAATGCACTGTTTTGGCTTGTGCTCTGATCAGAAGGGGAATTCTGTGTATGGTTTCCTCCTTTGATTCTCAAGACAGGGTTTCTCAGATGTTTGTATCTCCATTTTCACCAATTCCCTAGTTATATTGCTGTTGCTGCCCCAAAACTTGACTGTCAAAATGAAATTAGGCTCTCACAGACAGAGTGCAGAACTTAATTTTCACACCCACCAGCATACATATAACCATGTAAAATTCACATTTTTCACATAGGTTAGCCCTAACAGTGATTTATCTTTTCTACAAGAGAGATTTTAATTCAAGACCCTGGAGAAAATCTCACATGCAGACCATGAAGACAATTCCAGGCAGCAATAATAAAACAACTTTTGAATTCGTAGACAAACTTCCATTCACATTTTCCTTACCCCCTCAACACATCGAATTCACCACCTTTTGAATTATTTGCATGGGAAAGTTATGTTCAGGCCTACCTCACTGAGAATTTCCACCCTCGACGTGAACAGTCCAAGCTTCTTCGTATGCTGGGTTTCTTGTAGCACAGCTTCCTGTAGAAACGCCTATAGAGTGTGATAGGTGGGAGATTTTTCAAAAACGACAGAAATCTAAGAAATCAGGAAGAAAACTTGTAGAGGACCATTGGTTAACTGATCTGGAAGTGGTGGACATGTGCTTCAGTTGACCGTAGTTGAACAAAGAGTGGTGAGAGTTTCAGCCGAGCGTCGTTTAACTGCAGCGTGATTTGTGGTGAGCTGGAAAAAACGTGTGCTGTCTTCATTCGAACTACAGTGATGTTATAAACTGTATGTTCTCCTCTATCTATTAATTATTTGACGTCCTGTGCACTGGAGTTCAACTGATCTACCACTAACTGTGTTTTTCAACTTCCACGTGAATGACTTACCCATGCATGCTGCGTGATTTTTGCCTGGATGAGTGCAATCGAATATGGCTACCTTCCTAACTGAATCTCACCATCTCATTCATTCATGCAATGCTTTAGATTAGATCTATGCAAACAGATGAACAAGGTTTAGTCACGTACCTGAAGTCAAACGGCTGCTTGTGAAGCTTTTTGCTGCTGCATGCTCTGATTCTGCTGCTGCATGCTTGGATCCTTTGATTGCATGTGGCTTGGCTGCTAATCTTTGATTGTTTTTTCTTGTGCAGGCGTCCTCTGGCCAGATCTAAGCTGCATGCAATTGTTTCCACGTTCAGATCTGCACCTTCAAGCTGCTGCTGCTGCATGGTCACAAAACCAAAACTTGTTTTCGCCATTGCTCTCAAACGGTAAACCGGATTGATCTGAAACTTGGTGAGCATGTTCCTATCATCATTATGCATCTCCCATAGCAAAATCGTGATCAATGTATGCACGGATTTCGAGAAAAATGGAAAATGGCTGAAGATTTTAGAGCTCGATTTCTCGGAAACCGTGCATCGGAATCGGCTGAAACTGCTTGGGTAGGTTACCATCACTCACATGCATATCCCCATGAAACAGGTTTTGAAACGGATGCACGGATATGGAGAAAATGCAAAAATGGATGATGGTGATGGAGGCTGATTTATTGGAAACCGTGCACCGGAATTGGCTGAAACTGCTCAAGCATGTTGCCATCACCCTTGTACAATTCCCCATAAAACGGTTTGTCAAATGGATGCATGGTTTTCAAGTTATGGCAAAAACAAATTTTGTTCTATGTGTTTTTGCTTCAAGGCACTTTGCATGTGTTTGCATGGAAGGGAAAACTGAGCTTGGGCTATGATGCAGGTATGGAGATGATGGAGGAAGAGTTGGAAGATTGCATGAGGACTTCTGAACCCTTGAGGAAGCTACCATGTTCACCAAACAACTTTTTGAAATCCATGTCTAGTTTCCCACAATTTCTACAGGAAGTTCCTGTAGAAGCACAATGAGAAGCACAATGAGGTGGAGAAAATGATGGAGAAAGGCAAGGGATGGCCACACAAGTGCTTGCAGGTCTAATCAACAGATTCCCACCATTAGATTCACTTTTGAAATTGGATTTGGCTCGTCCAAAGGTTCTACAGGATGTTTCCTGTAGAAATACAGAGCTTCCTGTAGAAGGCACAAGAAAAATTCCTTTGATCTTGATTTGACTGCTCCTCCTGTCATGAAACGTCCTTCTTGCAACCTGCAATTAGCTAATGCAATTAGTTTTATTTTTATTTTTCTTTTTCTCTCTTTTTTTTTTTGAAAAACAACTAGGGCGCCTCATGGAGGTTTTCACCCTAATTGCCTGCCTTGGGCGCCTCCAAGGGAGGTTTTCACCCAAAGATCTTATTCTCTTTTCTCTTTTTTCCAACCCATTGACCGCCTCATGGAGGTTTTCAATCAATGAGCCAATCTAAGGCGCCTCCGAGGAGGTTTTCACCTTAGATTTCTATTTTTCTCTTTTTTCATTTTTTTTTTCTTTTTCTTTTTTCTCTTTTTTTTTTTTTTTTTCTTCTACCCTACCCTACTTGAAAAACAAAATCATTTTCAAGTATAAGAATACTTCCAATGGAGCCATGTGCACATCGAGATTAGAGACAAAATGAAGTGGAGGCTCGAAATGCATGCTTGGATAGGTATCCAGATCTCAGGGACCAAATGATCTGACCTTGAAGGGATCAAACAAAGCTGAGGAAGAGAGTATTGCTGCAACTTAGTGACTATCTGGAACCATGTCTCAATATAGCTTTGATATCCTTGGTCCTTTTGCTGATCTGGATCATGTTTCATGTCACCTTGTAACATGACTTTCTCATCTTCCTCCTTTTGCTGATCTGGATCATTCTTCATGTCACTTTCTATCATGACTTTCTCATCTTCCTCCTTTTGCTGATCTTTCTCTTGAGTACATGGAGGATTTGATGATAACCATGAGGGAACTCTCTCGATCTCTGATTCTGATCTCTTCTCTTCATCAAGTGCAGCCCATGGTTCTTTGATCTTTTCTTTTGAATCTTCTTCTGCTGGATGTGATCCTTCAATGCTTTCAAGATGATCTCTTTTTGCAGTGCTCTTCTTGAGCTATGGTGAAGATCATTGAGCTCAAGAGGAGTTGTTTGGACATGTTGTGCCTCAGATTTGCAATTGTGTTGAGCTGCTCCAATGGGTCGGTTTGGAAATGGTACGGGTAGTTGAGTGGAGGTGTGAAATTGAGATGGAGATGGATGGCATTGTGGTTGGGTAGGCATTTGGGGTTGCCTTGGTGGAGGAGGAGGCGATAGTTGTGGATGAGCAGGTAGTGGAGGACAATGAGTGGGATGAGAGTTGTACTGGGGCCTCCACTCCTGATAAGGTGCATTCCACTGAGGCTGTGGCTGAGCATAAGAGTGAAATGAATGAGCAACTGGTTGGGCATAATATGGATCTGTGAAGGAACAAGGAGGGGGTGTGAACCAGAAAGGATGAGCAGGGGGACCCCAAGAAGGCATGAAAGTGGCTTGATAAGGGTCATAATAGGTCTCGGATGTCCCTTGCAGTTCCTGCTGGTAAGATCTAGGTCCATGTGGCCTCCTTTGGTTCATATAATAGAGTGATTCAGTGGCTCCTTTGGCTCTCTGATAGGCAGCTTTGGTTCTGGGTAAGGAAGGGCACTGATCTGTAGGATGGTATTCTTCACAGATGAAACACACTTCTAGGGAGTGCATTGGACATTCGTTCCTAGGATGCTTTCTAGTGCACCTAGGACAAAAAATGACCAAAGCCCTCTTGGCTTCCTCTTGCTTCTGTTGGATCCGCAAGGTATCCAGTTGCATGGCAAGAAACTGCCTCATATCACTCTTGAAATCTTTGATCTGATTTTCAAATTCATCTTTGGACAAGATGTTGCTCCCAACATTTCTGCTTGTAGCCATTTGCTCCAGAGGAATGGTTTCTTCTTCTTCTCCCCTAGAGGTTCTTTAAATATGCCTTGATGTCCACCCAGGGGTTCTTTAATCACAGCCATCGAAGAAGAGAGAACGTTGGCTGTGTGAAGCAGTGGGGGTGTTGTGCAATCATTTTTCTAACTTATCTCTACTCCTACAAGACATGAAATGAAATCTTTTTGGTTGATTTTTTTCTTTTTTCTACTTCTACATGCAAAACTGAAATAGATTGAACTGCAACTAACTATCTTGCTAAAATGAAAATGCGGAATTGAAATGAAAGCAGGAAAGGACTAATCTATTTTGCTCAAATGAAATTGCAGGAATGAAATGCTAGGCTACGCTTGCGGAATTGAAATGCTAATCTACGCTTGCAGAAATGAAATTGCAGAATTGAAATGCTAATCTATGAAAGTGAGAAATGCTAATCTATGAAAGCGGGAAATGCTAATCTACTTTTGCATAAACGAAATTGCATAATGGAAATGAAATAAACTACTTAGCAGAAGATTGTAGTGGAAAATAGAAGAAAAGCGACAATCACCAATACTCTGACGCTTCCCCGGCAACGGCGCCAAAAAGATGGTGGGCTCCAGTATTGTAGCAATAATGCTACAACTCCTGGGGCTTCCTATCTCTAATTTTATCAACCCGGTAGTTCGTACAAACTTGGAAGCGACGGTGCTGTATGCACAAGTACTAGCTCTTGTCGCAGCTGTCACTTGGTCAGCTGGCACAAGTCCGCTAGGGCTCAAGCCAACTTCTATATGCTCTCAGAAGAAGCTTTCTAAATGATGGACGAAGGCTATCTCAAAGGAAATTCATCTACTTTGCAAAAATGAACTGAAAGCCAACCAAAACATGGAAACCCTAGTAAACCCTAATCTGACTAGCTTAATCTCTATGATGCAATGGTGGGAGTGCAAGTGTCTAAGAATGATGCCATTACTGCTAGTGATATGAAATGCATGAACTTAAACTACTTCCATTGAAAAGAACATTGTTTTTGTATTTTTGCTTAAGTGGTTGGAGTGATTATGGTTTTGTTTCTTATTAGGGTTTGGCTGTGCAGAGGTGGTGCGAAGGGAGAGAAAGCTTGGGAAAGGTCAGGAGGGCTAGGAGAGGTCCCAGGGGATCCCTAGCATCAGTCCACAGAAGTCCACAACATTCAGGTGCTCGGCAACCGAGTTTGCAGGCTTCAACAGGATGTCTGCAGGGGATCCTACAGGAAACTCAGGAATTCTATAGGAAGTCTGCTAACTTCTACAGGATGTTCTACCGTGGGATTTTTGGGTGATGGTGAAGTGATGGAGTGGTATGGGTGGATAGGTAAGATGGAGATGGAGCTTGTGATGGCTCAGGGACAGATGGAGAAAGAATGGGTAAAGTTGGTTGGTGGATAGAAGGGTGGAAGCAATGAGAAGTTAAAAAGATGGAGCTACGTGAGAAGTAGAAGGGTTGGAAGGCTAATGAGTTGAACAGAGGTCGAGCAAGTGGCTTCAGGCGTGGTTGAGAAGAAGAAGAACACGATAAATTGATGCTATGCAGTGTAAAAGAAACAAATCCTCTATATCTTGCACAAAACCGAGAATTCCATCAACCTATTCTAACTGTGTTATTAACCCAATGAACAGCAATGTAAAGTGTGGAGAAAAATCATGCATGGTGTTGGAACGAAGCAGTAGTGCTCAAGATCAGAATGCATAAATGGATCTACAATTGAAATGACTGTGTGGCAGCTTGCATGAAAGCATAAGACTGCGTTTTTTTGGTGGTTGGTACAGCCCACACCCCCAATCTCTAAACAGAGATGGAAGCGAGTGCACTATCAACCTTTTTTGGAGCTCTAATGAATTACAATCCTCCTACTCTAATCTAAGCAACTAAAAGCACTTGAACTGTAAACTAATCCTACTCACTCACATAAAAGAAATCAAATCAGCAAACTGTAAATTCTAAATGCATGTCAAAACAGAGGAATAAAGTGCTGAAAGGAAAACAAGTAACAATACAAGGAAGAGGAGGTCTATTTCTCTCAGGTTGGGCCCTAACCTGAGAGCTATAGCTCCCTTAAAAACTCAGAATTGAATCCAAAGCTGCCTGCCTTTATTGAATAATCATGAGTCTAACATCATGCCAAAACTGGCTTACAAAAAGACTAACTGGCTAACCAAATTGACTAACTGAAACGAGGTCTTAAGCCCTCTTATTTATACAATTTGAGGACCCAACAATCCTCCTAAAATTTAGGGACTTGGCTGCCCAAGACTTGTAGTTAACAGCAGTCCTACTTGACTTGCTTGCCTTGTGCTCATTGATTTGGTGGCCTTTGAACTCCGAGCTGATGGTGGAGAATTCGAGATAAGGGCCCATAAATGAGGGGGACACCTTCCTACAAATCCTCTAGCTTGTTCTCCCACGAATTTGGCTGCCAAGTGCTCATTAAGACCTTCAATTTTGTCTCCAAGTGGACCAAAAAGGCTACACAAAGCACCCATTAGACTTGTTGGCATAATGACTAACCAAATTCACTTTATTAACATAAAAATAATCAAAAACATGCAATAAACCAATGAGAATGGTGGATTAAGTCAAATTAGGAGGTTGAATGAGCCCAAATAATTGTCCATTTTTGGGGCTCATCAATGTTATCACAAAATCAACCCTTGATAGGCCACTGATTAAGTGGACCTTGAGTAACTCTTTCAAACCAACTTTTGGTTGAGGCTTAGCCTCCTCAGCCTGAGAGGGCTCTCTCAAAGGGTTAATGATATTGATTTAAGATATGGATATATTGCTAACTCTATGGAAAATTCGAACAACAATGTATAAATGGTTGAAATACCAATTAACAAACTTCCATTGGGCTATGGAGTCAAAGTGTGTTTCAGTACAACAGCAAGATCAATTTCACATGGAAGTCAGGGCATAGAGGGTTTTAACATAAAAGCAAAACAGAGATATAATATAGAGAACACAACCTACAAACACATGAAGGAAGTTAGAGCATCATCAAATGAATTCTAAGTAACATGTGTCTATACCACTGCAAGTAAGTATATGAAGGAAGCCATGAGTAAAATCAAACATTGAAACCCTTCCTGAATCTTGAGTAGTGAAAGCAACTCTTTGTATTAACCTGAAAACATACAGTCACATACAATAGCACAATGTGCTTATTTCTTTGAAAATCGCCAACCTTTGTACATTAGCTCTTATCCTATATATAGAGCTCTTTACATAACTGATATTCCTCCCTCAGCATGAGGGGAATTCGAATTCCACCTATTATGACACCTATTGACACTTAAAACTAATTATTAAATGAAACTGATTGTTAACTGGCAGTACTAGAGACCTAAAACAATTAGGAGTGTAACTCCTCATTATGATTAAAACAACCTTATCTAGGAATTAAACACTCCTTATGGCACCTACAACTCCATGAATTTGAATTTTATAGTGCTCATAACCCTCTAGTTAGCCCTTGATGACTCATCCTTTTACTATTCCTAGAAACTAGGAGACTGTTCCTTGCTCTGTTTTGGCTGAAAAATAGGTCTTGGGACAGAGTTCATATCTTCTCATAAAAAATGTATTTGGAAAAACTGAAGGAGAATGTTGTGAACCAATCCATGTGAAACAAAAACCTCTCTTGGTTTTGTGAAACATATTTCCTATCGCCCAGAATGTGTCTTTGAAAAACAGGCGTAAAACAGGAGAAATATGCTTGTGAAAAACTGCACCTACAGCAGTTTCGTAGCGCAAGTTTGGTCATTCATTTCTATCATATCATAATGGATTTGAAGAAAGTGGAAGAGGTTTTTGTACTTAAATGTCTTAGGAATGAAAACCTTTTTCACTTTTCAGAGATGAGTTTTTAACTTCTCAGAAACTCTTCTAGAAGTTGACTGGTAAAAACAAGGAGGCAAAGTTCCTCCTTTTTTGCTTTTGGTCTCCACAAGGATCTTCAAAATCAATTATCCCCTTCGTTTCTTTTAATTGCAATAAAATGCATTTGATTATTTTTTTTCCATGTCATGTGTACCTTTCTCTAGAAATACTTCCCTTTGTCCCTCAAAATTAAGCCATCGAATGATAATATGCAGCCACAGTAGTTTCATAGCGCGCTATGAAATTGCTGTGTAATTTCAAAAACACAACTTAGGATCAAAATTTTACTTTCTTGGCTTAAAACAAATTCAGAGACCTGATCATCAAATTCAAGCTTTTTAGAGGTTTTGGCCCTTTTAGTTTTTCCTTTACCTATTTCTAATAAGTCTGCTTGAACCAAAGGAGATTCTTCAATGTCAATTGCTTGAAGTAAATCATTCAGACTTCCTTTTGAAACTGTGGTTGCCTCAGTAACCACTATCTTGCCCTTCTCTTTAGCTAATTGGCTCCTGGTTACTCTTCTTTAGACTGTTTCTCCTGTGGATTATTCTTGTATTCCTTCTTTGACCTGACCTTTCCCTTTCTTTTGGTAGACCCCTCCATGGAATTCCTGCAACATTAATATTAAAGAAATCTGCACCATCTCAATCTCTATCACTGCCTCGCTTGCAATGGATGAGGAAAGTTCCTCGCTTGATATTCAAAGAATTTAAATTGAAAGCTTATCAATTTGTTTCCCATGCATGGACCCAAACATCATCATGACTGTGAACACTCGGCTCCTTTTCGAAACTTTCCACCTGTGCGTACCAAGCCACCTAATGACCTAATGATGAGGATAAGCGGTTGAATTGATAGGCAAAGTGTATGGGCTGAAAACTGATGATATAGAAAATAATGGATTTTGATAGATTTGAAAGCCAGATGATATTTGCTATGGATTAGCATGAATCCCCGATTTCGTAGTGCATCCAGTGTAAATTCTGGTTTTTGCGCTACGAAAACTCCTAGACTGGGTTTTGTGCTATGAAATCACCTAGATAATTTTCGCAACGCATAAGAACTTTGAAATAGGATTGACATATGGAGTTTAAGTGTGATGTGAGACCAGTGATGGATGAAAATGGAGTGTTGACCTTTATTTAAACATACCAATAAGACTCCTAGGACTTAGACACTAAAGCAAACATGGAAAAATTAAACCCGAACTAACACCTAACCTTTACAATAAAACTGATGTGAACAATTTAGAAATTGTTTCTTAAGTGATAACATATCCTAGACCTATAAGTTGCATTGATGCCAAGTGCTTGACAGAATTTCAGTCCCGATTGGGGATGGTCAGGCTTAGTCCCGAGGTTGATTTCTAGCTTATTAGCTTTGTCATCATGTATTTTATGGATTCTGAAAGTTACAAAAAGTTCTAGGCAGTGGCAAAAATTATCGGCTAGAAAGGTGCCTTGAATTCAGTGGATGTTGGCACAGGTCTGCTGGGAAAAGTCCCTGGACATGGGATTATAACCCTGTGAGAGCATCCAAAGGTCCTTGGACACTGGCATGCCTATAACATGAGAGTGTTAAGAGTTTAGGAGGCATAAAATGTTAGTGGGACCCAGGGGTAGGATATTTGAGTGGTTGATATGTCTCTTGGGGTTGTTATTATTGATGTGTAAGGTTTGGTTGATGTGTTATGTCGATTCCATTTCCTTAAGGTCGCCAAGGAGTTTTAATCCCTTATAGTGGGATCTCTCGTTGCATTCTTACCTCCGTAGACCAGTTACTTGGGTAGATGTGGGAAGAGGGTGGTTACCATTTGGTATCAAAGCATGGTTCACCCCTTAGACCAGATGGGCAGTGTGTTGGTCATGCATTCATGTTGGTTGCATATGTGTTGCTTATGCTTGTAGTACATGTAATTGTTGCATTTTCATTGTGTTGATCATGGTTGTAGTGAGGTTGCCATGTGGAGGTTGATGGTGTTTTTTTGGGATGTGTTGTCCCCGGCCTATGGTTGTACATGCATTTGTTATGCATGTCGATGTCTATATGTTGTTATGCATGCATTTTCATGGTGAAGCTTTTTGAGCATGAGGTCATTGTATGCAATTAGGTCATCATGCCACTATTGATATGTTATGATGCTAATGGGTTGACTGAGGTGAAGCAGGAGATGCAGATCATCAAAGTGAAGTTGTAGCATTAGACCTCGAGGCAAGATCATGTCGCAATACAAGTTTGTATGTTGGGAATGCAATTATGTTAGTTAATAGGTTTTTATATGCATTAGGGTTATATACATTAGGTTTATGTACATGTCTATTGAGGTTATCGTTACATACATGATAAATTCTAGTTGATTAGTGTAGTCATATGCACATGTGTCAGATAGTCATGAATGATAGTAACCTGTGGTTGTATGCATTGCTATTATTATGTTATGTTAAGATAACTTTATGATTATGTAATTGCCATATGTTGTTGATGAGTATGTTATGGGTTTACATTTTGTTGTTATATGATAGTTGGCTTGATGATTAAGTTATATGTTGTTGATGATAATGATGTATAACTTGTTCTTTTTATATGCTAGTAACTTGATGATTAGGGTTATTACATTAAGATCTTGATGTTATATCTATCATACTAATTTGGATTGGCCTATGCAGATGGTTAGGGTTTTGACATTCATGTATGAGTTAATATGTTGTGATATTATGTCATTCTAATCTAGATTGACTTTGCATATGTGATTGTTATGCAAGAATGACAAATGATTATGAGCTTATGATGTGAACATGCTAGGTAGATATTGTTATGGATATCATGATCTTATTTGTGCTTGAGATGATATGTTCTAAATTCATATCGTGCTAACTAGATTGATTGTGCATACAAGATAGCCTCCCCTGAGATACACTAAGGTATGAGTTTTCTTATGTAGTATAATTGGTGCTTCATTGTTGATTATGTTGCCTATTTGGTGTTTGAGTGTTTGGTGTCTATTATGTCACCTATTTGATTTATCTAACATGGTACATTTATAGTTTGTTGGATTTTTTATCTATTGCATGATATGAGTATGATTCTATAGGATTTCATGAAGGAATGATCTTGTTTTAAGATAATTGTGCTAACACATATGTGTTGAGACAGTTGATATGTACTTGAGTGTAGTGGGTGATAGTTGTAGCATTATGTCTAATGACTATGAGTTGACTATGGATTATGACCTGATTGTTAGTCTTGGTAAATGTTGATTTCAAAATTAATATACATGTTATCTTGATATTTGGAACATGTGGTTGACATGTGTGAGCAGTTACAGGGTAACATTCTTGGTATTAGCATGACAAGGTAATATTTAATTTTCTTACATAATTAGTATTTGGGTATTGTGATAATGCATAGTAAGACTTGAATGCAACAAGGCAAAAATGTTCAAGAAAGGAATTTGGAAATAATTCCTTTGGCTATGTTTGGAACCGTAATTCCAAACAAATGAGTGTTTTGCATACAAAAAGCTTTCTTAACCTTGATTTTGTCTAACATTATGTAGATATGTGCTATAGTTATGAACATGTATTTGATAGGTTTATCAATTAGTTGCTAGTCATAGTGGGATTCGTCAAAGGATTGGAGTCCCTCGAGAGATGGATTGGTTGTGTTACATTGCAAGCAACGTGCTTGGAATATCCAGGTAAGGTAACAAAAGTATTTTTATGTTTACTTATGCACTGACAGTTAAGTGTTTATGGCGGTATGATGCAGGGAGTTGCATGGCAAGAGAGGTTTACATGCAATATTGAAGAAGGCTCTGGTTGAGCTTTCCTTGGAAATTAAGTCATGGTGTCTATTGTTAGTCTTCTAATTTTGGTCTTTTATGATTTGTTGAGCTTGATTTGTGGTTTTTTTTTTATGTTTGGTGCAAGGCTTTGCCACTTTTTTGTGGTGTTTTGTCGTTATTGGTTTTCATGGTTTTCTTATTATTTGCTTCTTATCTTTCCTTTTATGTTTTGAGTCTTAGGAATTGGCTTGGGAAAGAGGAAATTTAATGGATCTCAGGGAGACCTATGTGGTACCCAATAGGTAATGTAAGACATGGATGAAGCTCGGTGCATGGGTAAGTGCAGCGGAAGGTAAGACTATGACAATCAGTTAGATTGGATCGGTCCATTGGTGTAAATGGACAATGGAAGTATAGTCATGAGAAAGGTAACATGAAAGGGAAGTAAATGGATCTCAGGCATCAGATGCCCTGACTATATTGGGAATGATTGTTCTCAATGTTGTGCATGGTGTGCATAAATAAAGAGAGTTCTCTTAACCTTGACCTTATGTTATTTGGTAATTATGTTATGATGATGATTATGTTGGGCTTTATATACATATGTATGTGTGTTTTTTATAGGATCATGATTGTTTTATTCCAATGTTTATGTACATGTATGTATGTATCCATGTATCTATGTCACTATCCGATCGAGTTGTCAGGGATCATTCTTATGGAGGGATGATTGCTTATGCAGGTAAATGGCATGACGAGGTTCCTAGTCCTATGGGAATCAAGTGGGGAGAGTAGTCATGACAAATATATGAGGTTAGTATCATGTGGTTATGAGTTAATATTATGTGATTATATTATGTATATGCTATGGATAGGCTAATTATTTTTTCCTATTTACATTGATTTTTTTAAATACATCTTCTCCATATATGCATATATATGAAATTGCTTTTGAAATAAATTAATTAGTATAGATACTTAAATATCCTATTTAAGTGTCGTATTAAAATATTTTTTAAAAGAATAAGAATTATTCATTGGGTTCACACTCAAAAGTGAAAATATGAGGTTTTTTGTTTTTAGTTTTAGTTATTTTATCTCTCTAGAGTTACTATAAATTATGTTATTTCAATTGGACAATGAAATAATTTATTTATGGTTGAGTGTGAGAGAAATATTTTTACCACATCTCTTGGATATAAACCAGATATTCATTGTTGTGTTTTATTATAAACTACATTATTTTTTCCTATTTAGAGTCTATTTTAGTTCTTTTATTTAGAGAATATTTTACTTTTATTTTAAAAGGATTAAATGTCAACTCCATATTGAGCACCTACATAATGACACTATCCTTGTTTTCACACTACTAATGCATAGAGGTAGAAATCATCATAACATGTCATACCCCTACCCATTTATGATGAATTGAACATCTATACAATGATATCGGCTCATGCGCTTGATGAATGTAATGGTTAGGTTGATGAGCCGACTTATGATATGTGGATTGCATTCCCATGTGGATATGATTGGATATGTTTTAAGACCAATATACCTAGACATATATGCTTGTTTTGGCTGGCTAGAGTGGTAGTATTGCAATATGATGTAAATATTTATAATAAAGTAATATAAAATAGTCAAGATATAGATTCCACTCCATGGTAAGGGTACGGGGGCATACAACTCCACAATGACAAGGGGAAACAATGTTGGATAATGCGTGTTGGTGTTGAGGACACCAAGGGCGTGGCTTCAAATGTGCAACATGGAAGAGAATCAATGTAGTGGAAAGTATATAAATATATGCTTGGTAAAGAAAAATGGCATGATGATAATTATGATGAAGAGTGCTCTGATGAGAAAGATGGCTTTGGATTTCAACCCTGAGAAACTAGTGAGTGAACCCTAATCTTGGGTTTCAAACCAATTGGGAGTTGTATTGGTCCATGGCCTGGAGGGTGTTTGTAGCTCTCGAACAACATGATTTTTGGGTTGGAACCTTGGCAATTAGCTTGGAGGGTGTCTGGAGACCTAGAGTAATGTGATTGTTGTGTTGGAATCTTGGCTAGATTTGTATCAGTTTGTGTCTTGGAACCCCTGGAGCAGCATAACTATTTTGTTGGTGCCTTGGAAAGTAGCCTGGAGGGTGTATAGAGCCTTGGAGCAACATTATTGTAGGGAATAATTCCTAAGGGCTAGGGTTGAGAGCCCAAAAGAGTAGAATAAAAGGACAAAAAAGAGAACTCATTGAATCATGGTAGACACTCAAATTCACAAAGGTAGGGATTAGAAGCATACCCAGAGATCCTACATTTGAATTAGGTCTCATAGGGTCCAAACCCTCTACTACCTCCAAGATCTGTAGACTTGCAAATTAGTCACAGAGATAGGAGGATATCATTGAATTCAAAGTACAAGCATATATACATGATAAAGAATCATAGGCATCATAAATTAACATTCATAAAATGAACGACACAATTTGGAAACATGACATGAGTCTCTTTATTAACTCTAAGTAGCAAGTGTAAGGAAGTTACAACTTGATCCAAGCCAAAGATGCTAACAAAATCTTCCTCCAGACCATCCAACCCAAGAAATCCAAGACTTACTCTCCAATATATGTAGAAAGATGCTATATAAGGGTGTTGAGCATCTTTATAAGGAAACTAGGGTTTCCTAAAGACTGGGAGTGCAGGAGGCATGGGAAAACATAGACTGATCTAGGAAAATTTTGGCATAATGATGATATCTCTCATTATGTATGAATTAGGCCTACCAAAGGGGTGTATTTATACCACCTCAATCTAGCTAATTTGGTTAGGCCATGAACCCCTATAGGTGGGATTTCCATGAAACCCCTAAACCCTGCCTAAAAAATAACTTTTTATTTATTTTTTCAAAATTTAAAAAGTTACTTACATGTATAGTTCTTAAGAATCACACATGTGCACATTTTTAGAGTAGGAAAATTCATGTATGGATTTTGAAAAATACTTTTTTGAGATAAATTTAGGTCTGCAAGGGGAAGGGAGTTTCCCGGTCCATATAAGAGCGTCTAATCTAGAGGAGTGTTGAAAGATGTTATAACAAATGTGGTAGGTCCCTATACTACTAGTGTAGCCCCTTATTGTTATTAGTGCAACCCCCTTATTGTATTTTTGTGCCCATGTAGTCCCCATATTGTTATTATTGTGCCCCATAGAAGCCCATTATTGTTATTGTTGTTCCCTTACAATATTATTATTATGTAGGCTCTAATTATATTGTGACCCCTTAGACTCCTATATATAGAAAGGATGTATTGTCATTTTTATCATCCAAGGATTGTTAATTTGTGTAATGTAAAGGAGGTTTCCCCCTCTAACAGGATAATTTTGAATTCATTGATCTATCTTTTCTTATATTTTGTGAGCTGGTTGCATAACATTTGGTATCAGAGCTTTTGATTCTAGGTTTTCGCTGCTTCAAATAGGTCATTGTGGAATTTTCACTATAAATTTTTTTAAATGAAGATTTAGAAGATAAAATTAAAACCCATTTGACCTAAAATCTTGATGAACCTTTTGTACGAATTTCAAATCTTGTCTCACTATATTTTCAGAGATATGAGCTGAGGAATTTAGGGTTTTTGTAAGATCTAGAACTCCATCTCAAATAGGTGACCCAGGGAAAATAATTATAACTTTCTCTCTAAACATCATATTCAAATTTAGTAAAAAGTGACAAAAACAAGATGGATGATATTTTGTTGGGTATCGTCTTTAGGGTTGAAAGTCAAAACAATGACACGTGGCACTTTGTAAAAATTTGCTCCACTCAACTATTCTATAATCAAGTCATCGTGAACAATTAGGCATAACTATTTATTGGAGAATCTAACCTTGATCAAACCCATGAGGCTAGAAAGAGAACTCGTAGGGCTACCATAAGATGAAATTTCAAACCTTTAAAATCTAAAAATATAGAGATACAATAGATTCAATATGGAGCTTCTAAAAAGTGAAAATACTTGTGTAGTCTTTTTAAAAAATTGCACAAGTTTTGTTTGAAAAATTAGTTTGAAGTGATTTAAAGGGCATAGTGATGAATAATTATCATTAATTGATGCCTCGAAGAAAGAAAATGGAAACACCTAGTAAGAAACCCAAAATATCTACTATGTCTCATGAAGAAGAGGAAGAAATACAACATGATAAATCAAAATTAAGAGACCCAGTGAAAAAAAAATTAATCTCACAAAAAGTAGCAGAAGCTAAGATGGATGGTCTAGAAGAAAAACTGAAAGGAAACATTGAATATTTGAAGAAAGACATGGAAGGTTTGGCAAAGTTGCTACAAGAAATGCTTCCTAATGGAGAAAAGGGAGTAGAGGAAACTCATGATGAGAATAAAATAAATGTTAATCATGATTTCATAGACTCTAAAGTTGGATTGAATACCCACCATATTCCAAAGATTGATATGAGGAACTTTGATGGCAAGGATCCCGTAACATGGATACTACAGATGGAGAAATATTTTGATCTCCATAATGTGAAAAACACACAAAAGGTACATGTTGAAACTTTATATTTAGAACCCAATCTATTTGTATGGTATCGATGTCATAAACAAATTGTCACTTGGTATATTTTTATGGAGGAAGTGATAAAACATTATGAGGATAAAAATAAAAACACCTTCTTTATCCAATTGATAAACCTCAAACAAAAGGGTTCAATGGTGGAGCACATTGAGGACTTCCAAAAATTGATTATAAGGGTAAATGATATTCCAAATAAGCATAGGATTTGATTCATTCATAGGGACTTTAAAGGATAACATCCAACATGAGGTTCACATTTGGGAATATGACTCATTGGAGAAGGCATTCAGGTTGGCAAGAAAAATTATGGCAACGGGAATCCTACCACTCACAACTATAAAGATGGAAGTGTTTTTGCTCCTAGCTTTCCAAAACCTACAAGGTGACACCACAACAATTGGAATAAAAAAGAGAAAAAGGGCTTTGTTACAATTTTGATAGAAAATACACTAAAGTTCATAAGTGTGCTGAGAAGAAATTAATTTATATAGATGGGGAAGATGAGGAAGAAAAGGAACAAGAAACATCAAAAGAAGAGGATATACATTAGGAACCAACCCCAGAGAAAGAAGAAATGAATCTAACCATATCTTATAATGCATTGATAGAAATTACCGCTCCTCAAAATCTCAAGATAGAAGGACATATCAAGAAGAAAAAGGCAATAGTGTTGATTGGTTTGGGTAGTACCCATAATTTTATTCATTGTAAGATAGCCAAGGAATTAAATTGCTTCCTATATCCAACACTATAGTGTCAAGTAATGGTTGCAAATGGATGAACCATAAATTTCTTTGGAAAGTACCATAATATCAAGCTATACATGGGAGAATATGTTTTGAATAGTCCAATGCTTTCCATTCCAATGGGTGGTGTTGATGTTGTACTAGGAGTCCAATAGTTACAGTCTTTTGGCACGATAGCTTTCAATTTTCAAGAACTTTTCTTAATATTTTTTTGGGAAGGAAAGGGATTTGAATTAAGGGGTATCGGAGGGAAACCAGGAATGAGAACCATCTCTAATGGCATGAAAAAGCTTCTAAAGAAAGAATAATGGGGTGTAATTACATAATTATGTTCACTAGAGGTTCAAACAACGAAATCATCTATTTCTCATAATCTCAAAAAAGTATTGGACAATCATTCTATGGTTCAAGCAGTGGAAGATCACATCGAGGATCAAAAACAAGTTCTCCAGCTCTTAAATGATAACCTCACTTTGGCATAGAATCGAATGAAACAATAGGCAAATCAACATCCCAGTGAAAGAAATTTTGATGTAAGCGACTAGGTATTTTTACAGCTACAACCATGCAAACAAATGTCCCTCAAGCAAGATAAGAAGGATAATAAGTTATCACCAAATTAATATGGTCCTTACAAGGTGTTGCAAAAGATTGGTACTATGGCATACAAATTGGAGCTTCTTACATCTTCCCGAGTGCACCCAGTTTTCCATGCTTCATGCTTAAAGAAGTTTATAGGTGACAAGCTCCCAGTTCAAACAATATTACCGGAACTTGACGAGGAAGGAAAAATCATATTGGAACCTGAAGCAATCATAGAAATAAGAACTAGACAACTACAAAATCGATCAATTTCAAAGTATCTCATCAAGTGGAAGAACTTAACCGCTGAAGATTCTACACAGGAGGATGATAATTTTATACATAAGTATCCATAACTACTTAGGCATTGAGGACACCACTTTTTTTAAGCAAAGGGGAATTTTAGGTCCCTATACTACTAGTGTAGCCCTTTATTGTTATTATTGCAACCCCCTTATTGTATTTTTGTGCCCATTTAGTCCCCATATTGTTATTATTTTTCCCCATAGAAGCCCACTATTGTTATTGTTGTGCCCTTACAATATTATTTTTATGTAGGTTCTGATTATATTGTGACCCCTTAGACTCCTATATATAGAAAGGAGGTCTTGTCATTTGTATCATCCAAGAACTTTTCATTTGTGTTATGTAAAGGAGGTTTCCCCCTAGAAGAGGTTGATTTTGAAGTCATTGATCTATATTTTCTTCTATTTGTGAGTTGGTTGCATAACAAGATGCCCCCTATTGCATGAGGCTAGAAGGGGGATTGATGGTTGAAATACATCAAGTGTAAAAAGAGGAGTCATTCAAGGAGATTAAGAGGAGGTCACTAGATTCCAGTCCATCAAGCACATGTGGAAGGAGTCAGAAAGAGAACTCATATATGAGGTGGGCATACCCATGCTCAAAAATATTAAAGCATGACCACTGATCAAGTATAAAACATATCCATAATGTATACACAAGTGTGATAATTATAATAACAATACCTAATGTAACATTATATCATAGCCGAGAATGAACACAATGGAGCTATGTCTCAGTATCACATAGGAGGATGTATGTATAAAAGATGTTATATACTTGATCCCCACCGAAGTACCAAGTCATATAGATGAAGTAGTGATACTGAATAAAACTTGGGTGCCAACATATAATATGTTGTTGAAAGGTGTGCAACATGTAAGTGGAGGTTTCATTGGTAGAAATATGGGGAAATTGTCAAGTGATGTAAAGTGCTAGCACAACCCGTAAAGCGTACATTTCTACACAATGGGAATAAATGAGATGAAGTTGATCATGTGAGAAATCATTTGAATACCACTCATTGATGTATACTGTTAACAAATGAAAAACAACCCACCAATAAGGAAAATGAGTTTCAAGGTACCCCAGTACAATGTAATAAGAGTGAATAAAGGTGTTGAATCCAAACACTTGAAATAATCTATCAATCAAGCGACATTGATGTATTCTCACTGTCGATAGTGAAGGAATATTCCACTAATGACTACAAACCCTAAGTTACTAATAAGATAACCTGAGACCTTGCACTAGTAAAAAATGACTAATTAGTGACTAAAAAATGACTAAAATTTGCATATAAACAACCTGTTTTAGTCAGTGACCAATAGTGGCTATTTTACAGTATCTTATAATGCTACCAACTTTTAGTTGTTTTTATCTTAGCCATTAATTGGTTGTCTCAATTTTATCATCTAGTAGTATATTTAGTGATAAATTTAGTCGTCAATTGATCCATTTATTGATACAATTAATGACTAAGTACACAACAAAACATACCACTATATGATCACTCGAGAAAACCAATTAATGACCAAAGAAATATGACAAAAATGTTGGCCACATTATAAGATATTGTAAATTATCTATTAATAGTCATATATATGCAAATTTTAGTAATAATTTGAAACCAATTAATGACCAAATAAATATGAATAAATTTCGATCCTGTTATAAGACACTGTAAATTAGCTACTATTAGTCATATATATGCAAAGTTTAGCTGTCATTTGTAATCACAAATTTATCATTTACAATAGTCATTTTTTTGTAGTTTCATATTCATTATATAAACGACTGATTTAGTAGTTTATATTCATTTCATTTACATTCATTAATAATTATTATAAATGACTAATTTAGTCGTATATTCATTTTATTTATGTTCATCATTAATCAATATAAACTACTAATTTAGTAGTTTTAGATTGATTTTATGTGTTTAATATTAATCAACATAAATGAATTAGTATGGTTTTGAAACTAAATTAAAAAATGTCATATAATATGCATGTTCATCTAATATGAAAATGCAAAGTTACAAATGTTAATTACAATACTAAAAAATATCAAGTACAACTGTAAATAATTTCAACCAAAAATTATATTATATGAAATGTCAAATACTATAATGTGAGCTTCCAAATTTATATTGATTGGACTACAATTTACACATGAAATAATGTTTCATCACTTCAAAACATTATCGTTGTGTTGCCAAGGCATTGCAGGGGAATTCACCAACTATAAAGACTTGAACATCAGCATGTATGTCTCATGCAGGATATTTTCCTTAAGAGTGAATTGGACTACAATTTACACATGAAATAATGTTTCATCACTTCAAAACATTATCGTTGGGTTGCCAAGGCATTGCAGGGGAATTCACCAACTATAAAGACTTGAACATCAGCATGTATGTCTCATGCAGGATATTGTCTTTAAGAGTATCACTAGTCCAGTTCTCTATTGGCTCCAAAATGTCTTCCACTCCAATAAGACCCCGAATAACATATGTTCAGTAATTATTTAGATTCCACAACTTCCCATCATGTCACTGATGAGTCCACCAAAATGGATTTTGTTTCAACACCTGATATTGTTTGAAGTTTGTTCGTACCCTCCAACCTTTGTCATAAGCCAATGTTTGTATATATTTTTTAAAGAGAGTATTAATGCGAGGAATACCTCTATCCCATTATTCCTGTAATATCCAAGAAAAATAAGGAATTTTTGTAAACAAAGTAGGTTCAGTAATTATAAAGAGAATTCAGTAGAAAGCAAACCTCAAGATCCTCAAAATTTAATCGTCTATTCTGAGCATGTACTTCCTTCCTCTTTAAAGAATATTCAACCCAAACACGTTGAGAGTCAATGAATTCACTCTTTGAGGGCTTCCATAGATCATATTGCTATCTCAACACACTATTTTGAACTTTCACTTTTAAACAAATTCATCTAGATAAAATTTCCTACACTTACCTGTATATATTGATACAGATTTGGAATATGTTGATCTTCCTTATGGCTCATACCACTAGGGAAGTGTGTAACATGAAATCCGCCTGTATATTATAACATAGGTCACTTTGTGGGACTGAAATATGGCCTATAAGTAGCATTTCCCTCCAATTTCCTTGGATGTATAGAAGACAACAAGAGGAATTAAACCTAATTTACAAAACATAAATTTTTAGAATAATATTCAAATCTAACCAAGAAATTTAAGATTATTGAGTATTTCCTTTATGCATATTACTGTCATTTTCCTCTGAAAAGACACAAGATACCTACTTTGCATCTTGGAGTTCAAACCAATCTTTATGCGCATTTGAATTTTAATTTCACATTTGACAAGGAGATCAAGAAGCTCATGTGTATGCATTTGCTTCATGGAAATAGGTTATGATCCCTACACCAATTAAATAAGACAAATTGGTACGTAATAAGCATCTAAAATAATAAAATTTATTTAAATTGAAAATCTAAAATAGCTTGGAGCATCATGCAAGAATAGGCATGAAAAACTAGTACACTTCAGTATGTAATAACTAGAAGCACCTATTGATTAGTGAAATATTCCATTTGTTTATGATTTTGGTAAAGGTTATTAGACCTTATGACATGAGGATCTTCCTAACACAATTCTTAGACACCTTCATGTGTTCATCATCAAATCACAAGAAAGAAACAACAATGCACTCTTTAATTTGCTCATTTTGCAAATTCCAAACTCCATCCTTTATATTGCTAAATGCTTCTTGAGGCATTGTTATATTTTGTAATATTAAAACTTCAAATGCACACCTACACAAACAAAATCCACAAAAAAATTATCTTTTAGCCTTTTTCATAAAACACATAACTTATCAATACATGGAAACAAATAAGATAGCTGGATAAGAAGGACTTACATGCTGAAAAGAAAATTTGGGTTGTATTTTCTATAAACAAAGAATAAATTATTCTCCATTCTAATGTTGTGATACTACAAGGTAATAAGTTCTGTATATCCCAAAAAACACTCCTCCAAATATTAACTCCAAAATGTCCAAGAGACCATACATGGTTGACTTTAGATTTGAGTAATCTTCAATGCCTCGAGATTTTACTGAAAGAAATAAAAACAACAAACCAAAGGAAAAAACACCACCTTAACATCATGTTTCATTAGCCTCATGCGAGCATCTCTAGGCAAACACTTTTTTGTTGTTGTAACAAACCATGTTTTCATTGTTGAAATATGGATTTTCTATAAGTAGTTCTTGATAATATCCCTTTCCTCTTCATGGGTGAATCTAAAGAGAATGTGCACCTTGTCAATATAACGATAATAGAATCTTATAGGGTGCCCTGTCTCCACTTTTATATCCTAGTAAGTAATACATTCATTTGTCATATGTGGAGGACCAGCTATTCCACTTTCCTGAGTCAAACTAAGGACCAAGAGATCCAAGACCAGACCATAATATTGTATAACAAAGGAGGAAAACTAAAGACCTTGAATCAACCCATATGAATTGGTATGGCTTATATATTTGTATGGTAGAACATTGTTTTTTTTTGCAATCACATAATCAACAATGTTGTGGTCGAGCACCAAACACAGAAGCATACAATAATTATTAATTCATATTCTATAAAAATAACTGAATGAAAAGAAATATTTTCAGTACACACAAACTAACAACATAAAATTAAAAAATTACCTATTTAACATTATGAGATCTATTTTTTCAAAGAAATTTTCATTTTTTGTCTGAAGCCTCACAACACAATGACCTTCGTTGGTATTCCATATATCCTGCAAATTATTGATTCCTTGACACCACTTATATACCAAAAGTGGAGGTGGCTCTAAATCTGTAGGTTTGATCCAGTTTGGAAAGAGATGATGTTTGTCACCTTCATACAAAATATATTGATCAAGGTATGCATCTATAATTTTCTCAATCAGTTCAATTTCATACATAGGGATCAGATAGTTTACAATTCCATAAACTCAATGCCCACCTATAATGTGAAACACAACCAATTATTAGAAACCCACACTAACAACATCTCAATGCCATTGATTTAACATCTGGAAGTGATTAATTATTCTAATTACTTCTTTGAAGGCATGTTGTGCAAGCAGATGATGTTTGATACATGATAATGCCTCATGTGGATTATCATATACCTGGTCGATAAGACCCAACTCTTCCCTCTATTGTCGATTTAACCATACATAAACACTATAATATTCTTTCAATCATTCGAGTGCTAGTATTAGGAGTTTGATATCATGTTTATATGAAAATGGTGGAAAAGGAATGGGATAAGTTTTTCTCGATTCTAGCCAATGCATTGTAGTGGTATAGATGGCCACAACTTCCTCAGGTGTTACATAGGGGCCATATTTCAAGTAATTATGTTTCCATTCTTGTTAAGAAATCAACATAATTGATTAGTAATTTATAAACCTCTTTGATCTTGAACATTACAAATTGTCCATTCAATATAGTGTAGGGGAAATAAAATCATGCATGCTCTTCTTTCAGCCAAAGATGTGTGAACCTTCCTATATTTTTCCAATATACTATCTTGTCCATAGTTCCACTGTGCCTTATATGTTCATGATTATAATGAGAAACATTAGTCCACCAGTTTGCTTTTTACATAACGGAGAGTCATATTCTCAATTGGCACTGGTAGGATAGGAACCTGGAGTACAAAAGTAGTGATATTATTTATAAATTTGAGATACAACATAGAACATAAGTAAAGAAAACAATATTTTTTTCATTCTTAATTGAAATTTCTATTACAACATGTACCTCCTAGGGGATGTTTTCCTTCCAACAACGATAGGCTTCACTCAAATGTTGCAAAATGGTGCGAGCTTTGTTCTACTTGATTCCTTGTGACACAATATGATTGAGTATGTTAGCAATTAGATAAGAAAATCACTAAGAGACTCAGAAATTACATAACACTAAAACAAAACAGAGGGAGAAACATGGATGTAGAAACTTCAAAGTAAACAATGAAATGAATGGTTATGAAATGAGCTAGGAAGAGGAGAAATAGCATGCCCATCAAGGGTTGAACATATACATAAGAGATTAACTCAAGCCTGTTTACTATCAACATCAAAGTGATTTAAATCTAATTGATACATTCCAAACAACAAAAACATCCCTTTTCCACCAGTTATCACAGAAGGAAAAAATTAAAATCACTTGGCATTTCATCAAGAACATCATGCATGAAAGCTTCTCTAAGCTCCAAATCAAAATGAATTTCAACCCTTTCTTTCGTCATAGTGTTTTCCACTCCCATTGAATGTCTACCTTCAAATTGTCATGCAAACAAGTTTCCAAGCCACCTTTCTAGTAGTGGTATTATACCACGTAGGAAAAGCAACCATACTCTCCACATTGGAGCCAAAAATCGGCATTCAGGTCCTTTCCCAACATGCCCACTGTTAAAGTGATAATAAATCAAATTCTCTAGATATTTACACATTCTTATTTTCTGCATAAGCCAATACTTGTAAAAATACACCAATAAACTTCCCTACGTTTGAAAATGTATATTGTTACATGTGTGCCAACTTGAAAGCATCTACATTTCCTAGTAGAAATTGGATATTTGAATTGACAACTAGTTTTACTAGTCGTAAAATTTCTCGACATAAATGGAAAGAATTTCCAAACCATGACTTCTTACACTCCTTTGTTGTGAGTGTATTCACAAGCTTCATAATGAAATTTTAATCAATATTAAAATAATTCAATTTCTTTTGGTGAAAAAGAAGATTCAACGTATAGTAACCTTGTCTAGAAACCGTAAGTCCAACCTCTGCCCAATCTAGCTCAGTCGTCTAGAAAATTTGGTAGGTTTTAGGGAACGAAACAAGTGTTTCTTCTTTTTTATCCTTTTGAGGCCTATGATGAATTCCATTCAACACATAACATTTTAGGAGCTTATGATAGCTCACAGGAACCTTCATTGGATATGTGGGAGAACTGTATGACATGAAACATTTAAGGAATCAAATCCATGGCACATGCAAAACACAACTAAGGAACACGAAATGATGTGTCATGCATTAGAAAAATGCATAAAAATGTTCCTTGTACCAATTAGAAACAAGATGAATATCTTTCACTTGTCGCATACAACCTGATCACATATTGAATGGGCGTGGAGCAAACAATAATGAAATATTAGCAGTTGTTGTATCTGTGTAAAGTGGTGTATCGTGCAACAAAGGTTCCACACCTTTTAGAACAAAAAAATCATCATCATCCTCCTCATAAGTTTTATTCTCACGGAAATTAGTAATATGAAAATAAATTAGATGAATCAGAGGATCAAAATAAAATGTTGGTAAATCTGGATCTTCAGATTTTATGTACATCACCATGGGACTGTGATATACACTAAACTTAACTTTCCTAGGCCTATTCTTGTAGAATTGAGGAAATACAACTCTATACTATGTCTAAAGTGGAGAGTAGATAATAAGCTTATTAATGTCATTTAATTCATACTAGTCTTCATCACCCATCTCCATATCTCGATACAAAGGCTCAAACTTTGGTCCTCCTGTTGTTAAAATAGACATGTTAGTAAAAGTATGAACTCGATTGTAACAATAACAGTTATGACAAGAGAAACAAAATAGATCACGAAATATTGAAACAACAATTTTCTGGGATAGACTTCATAATACCTAGTATGCACATGTGTAATGCTTTTGTTGGGTAAAATGACTCCATATCAAAGAGATAGAAATAAATTTTATTACTCAAGTCAAAAAGTATTTGTCCTATGAGATGATGCAAAGTTTCCATGATGGGAAGTGATAACTTCCACCATCTATAACTAGGCACATTTATGCTCATTGTTGATAATATTTTTGCTCATAAGCCTCTTATGCATGATGATGACACATACTAATGAGTTAACTCTGAAGAAGGATAGATGCAAATTTTGAAAACATAAAGGTTTGTTTTTGACCTGTTAATGAAAAAGGATTAGTTTAAAGAAAGGAAAGCTTAATAATTAGTCAACAACAGTTCAGACTAGGAAAAAGGGCCCAAAAGTGTCCAATTCTCATTTCTATAAAGTTTTGATGAAACTGAGCCCAAAAATAAAGAATTGTGAATGGGTGTAATATTACCCTTGCTACAGATGCTAGATCAAAATAGAGAATGATATTTTCATCCTATAACATGCACAAAAAATTGAAACAACAACACTCTCCTTTGGAGGCTCAACACCCTTTGTGACAACAACATACTAGAATCATAACAATATTTGTTGCAGGCTATCTCTGCTCTTAGATATCATATATCACAACCACTTTTTGATAGGACAAGTGTCTTCTAAAAACTTATTTTCTAAATGACCTGATTGAATATGAAGTGTACCTTAATCAATTGAGAGGTTGAAAAGTCCCTTTATGGGTTGAAGCAAGCAACACGTGCATAGTACTCATGTGTAGATGACTACTTACTAAGTCTGGGTTTCACCAAGACTATTGTAGATCATAATATTTATGCTTTATATGAAAAATCTCTTTTTCTTGTCTTGGTCCTGCATGTAGATTATATGATCCTTACATGAAATTTTGAGAAGCCCATGCATGATGCAAGAACAAGCTAGCTAGTGAATTTGATATGAAGAACATATTTTGTATTCATTACTTTCTAGGTCTAGGGGTTTTTTAGGGTACAAGTGAGGTCTTCCTTAGACATGGAAAATACATAGGAGAGATTTTGAAGAGATTTCATATGTTGGATTGAAAACCATTGGGTACTATTGTGGTTCCAAATCTTAAGTTCTATGTTAATTTAGCTTCACATTTGGTATATTATTTTTTGCATATGTATTTAATTGGCTCCTTTATCTATCTTATGAATACCATGCCTAACATATGTTTTGCAGTGAATACTTCGACCCTATTCATGGTTGAATTCAAGAAGACTAATTATAAACCTGATAAGCATGTGGATACTTGAAAGGCATAGTGAAGATGTGGGAGATGGTGAGTTGGTGTTGCATGCTTTTGTTGATAAGAAAGACTGACAACACTAAGCACTTTGGAAATGATTATCGAATTCACCATGACTTGAATATTTTTGGCTTGATGGGCCCTGACCCAGGTTCAGCGTTAATTGGCCAATAAAATCCCTACACTACTGGCCCTTTCAGCATCAATCCGTGGAACGCAGATTGAAGTCTCACCCGAAGCAGTATGGGGGGATGTAGGAACCAAGTTTCCACAACCTGAGATGGCAATGATGTTGCTTTATACCTTTACCCTTCCTTCGGGTAGATTGATAAGCCTTTTAGGGCTTATCGATATACTTCCCTTAATCGCCTTCTAGACCTTCACGAAGGTCTACGACTATCCTTCGCATACCCTAAATAGGTAGGTCAGGCATTTACATGCCTCTTTAATTACTCTTACTTCTGTGTTTACCCAGATTAGCTTAAGTATTGGATAAATTTAACATGCATTATGATTATCTTCGCGTAAATAGATATTCTTAATTGCATTCATATGATAAAGTAAAACGCATATATTCACGCATCAATATAGCATTAAATCATAAACCCAGTAGTTAACATAACATAAACGCATGCATTCATAACAAAAGTAAAATAGCTCCTACATAGGTAATTCCAGAATACTTCTTTTTGTTGATGTTCAGATCTTTCTTACAGACTCCAACTACCCTGCGCACACATCTGCAAGGGTCCGTGCAATCAGATGCAGACTTCTACCCTAGGCCTTTGCACACTCAGTTGTAGAGCCTCTTTCCTACGGTAATACTCTTTGCTCTTAGCCTTCATAGACCCATTACATCCATCAATTTCCAAAATCTACTAAGAACTCCCAACTGCCTTGGACTCTTCTAAGACTCTCCTTTTTATACATTCCCACGGTTCGTAGACCAAGGGTGGATCTCATAAAGCTGACACAAGTTACCTAAACTAAGGGAGGAAAACCTTAATGACTCTTTACATCTTTGCACTCCACGACCACAAAATGTAGAGACTCTACATTCTTTATACAAAACTTTGGCCTTTAGCCCCAAAACTTGGGCTTTTACCCCAAAATTGACCCTAGGGGACCCATTCCCAACAGGCCCCCAACACAAATATGGTGATTCGCCCTCGAGTCACTCCGGTGGCACAAAGATCTTGTCACGAAGACCTCCCAACACCACTTGCACTACTGCAACCTTAGTGGTACACTGTGTCGTCACCTGCTTAACCTGCTCGACCAGCTGCTCCATCGTTGATCCTCCGTTATCTACCTGTATTTTGTGCTATGTTTCCTGCAAACTAGCAAGTTTTCCTTCAATGGTGGCCATGAAAACATATGCTTTGTCTAGCCAATGCCTTAGCCTGGCATTCAATACTAACTCCTGCTTTGTGTTGTGTCCACCTATTCCTTGAGTGCCTTTTCTTCCTGCAACTTTGGCAACCTCTGCGTGATGGCGATAGTGCGCACCATCACTTTAACCTTGTCATATCTCTATTACAGTTCTCATGGTTCTATTTCTAGCCTCTGTACATTGGGGTCTTCATGTAGGTTGGTGACTACTTCGAGCGACTTCTCGAAGAGCGCAATACACTCTTGCACTGCAGCACCGACAACAAAAACGACATCTTTAAAAATGGCCTCGCAATGCTCTCTGACTTCTGGTGGAGTCAGAGGCTGGGCCCTCAACTCAAGCTCTGTGGTCTTAAGGTTCAGTTCAAACTGAACCTTAGCTAGCTCCATCCTTGTGTCACATACACTTGCAACGAGCTTCCAAGTTCTACCATCGATTGGCGCATCTTTAGGGATATCTAGCTCTGGAAGAGATCTGCATGCCTCAACTACTATGGTTGTTGTGCTCTCACTATTCTCAGTGATCTTCTTAAGGAGATCAACTGCGGACGTCTTCTATACAGCCATATGGGCATTATTCACCTTATGCTCGCTGATAACATTCAATGTGCGTTGTTCCTAAGCCCAAAGTTTCGTGATCACACCGTCTTGCAGGGTCTGAAGGGCTTCACTTGGAAGCACAACCAAGTTTATCCCTTTCTTCTTGAGAGCGTTGACAGTGGCCCTATCAACTTCTGTTTCTGTGGTCAAAGCCCCATCTGACAGCGCGATGGCTCGGGGATCCATTGAGTGGACCATCTCCATTGCTTTTGAAGTTCCAGGTGTCAAACTAGTTGATGCCATGCTGCTCTGCCCCACACTGATCTACACTTGAGTGGCCTGGATCTGTAGCTCATGCAGACCCGTCTGAATGGCGACAAGGCTTGCTTCTATTGTTGCTTGAACTGTTGCATCAGTTCCATGGTTGCATCCCTCACTGTGTCCCCAATATTGTTCAAATCACCTTCAGTCAAAGTGATTGGGTCAAGCGATGACTTGTTGGCCTTGGACTTCTTACGCGGCCCTAATTTTTCCTGCTCCCTTGTGTGCTTAATCTAGAACGGAGTAATCTCCAGGTCTGCTCCTCCCTGTTTTGAGTGCTACTCTTTGTCCTCTGTTTGTGGGGAAGGATACTTCTGACTCTTGTCAGGGTCATGTTCTTCCTCTTCTTCCTCCCCTTCTGCTTGCTTTTGGCAGCGCACTCTACTTTGGCTTTGTCCTCGGCCTCCTTCTTCCTTCTTCGGTAAACTACTCCATCTTTAACCTGGCCTCTTCCTTCTTTCGCTTCACAACAGACTTACTAGACCCAGCTGATAAGTGTGAGGTTATGCGCCATTCTATTGGCCAACTATCTAGGACCGCGGTGATTGCATCATCTTTTTCCAGGTATAGAAGATCATACCATTTTTTCTCGAGGCCCTTTTGTGCTTTGATGGACATGCAGTGGAAGTTCTCCTTGAACTCCACATATTTGGACAACTTCTCAAAGACAATTGGTGAGAGCCACAACTTGTGGTTGATTGTGGCATGGATTCTTGATTCCATCAGGACCTAAAATATCTTATTGTCCTTGATCCTTTGGGGGTCCTTTGTGGCCCAGAGCAAAGTGAACTTCGTTTCTTCTGGTAGATTTGATGCAATCAGAGGAAACTGACTGTCCTCTGGTAAATCCCACGAAACTAATATAATTTACAGCAGCAGCCATGCATAATGGAAGGTCTTGCTTTGGTCTTGTGCTTCTCTACAGTTCATGAGGAACTCATTGCAAAGGTATCGCACCCAGTTGAATTGTACACCACCTGCACATTGAGCCGCTAATGACACAATTGGTGCCGACACTTCATCTACGTGATACTTCCTCATTATTTTCCTAGCCAGGATGTGGGCGGCTAATTTAACCGCGGGGTCGATTATGTTGAAAATGGAGTAGCCGCATGACTTCTTGGCAAGCTTGAACTTGTCCTTCATTGGCTTGGCAAGGGCGCTCACCTGTTTTTCCACCAAATTCCATGGTCAAATTCAATCCTGAATGCAGGAGCAGAGTGATCCTATGGATCAGCATGTCGATGATTGGTATTTATTCCCCTAGCCATAGGGACCCATGGTGCACCAAGCATAACAGTTGTTTGATCACTATCAAATTTATGGGCCCACGGTTGTAATGTGGCACCCATAGCAAGTTCAACAGTCCTACCTTATCCACCCCTTTTATCCATTGTCTTGGCTCCAACGTGGTCACACCAGAGTATATATAGAAGACGCAGTGCATGAATATATCAGTCGCTAAGTGGGGAAGCTGCTCAGTATTTTCCAGGTCCTAGTCCTTGAGTTTTAAATGGGGGATGTGTGCCAGGTGCAGGCCTTCAAATGTGGGTAGTAGTGGTGTGTGAAGTGAGATTTTTCTCTCATCGAGGTCCTTTGGGACCTTCGCCTTGCCTTAGTGTGGAGGAACGTATTCTGGTAACTTGGAGATAGGGTCTATCCCCTCAATATCAATGTCTTCTGCACCCATATCAATGTCTTCCACACCCATATCAATTTCTTCTATGTCATCGTCGAGTTCTAGGTCTACTACCTTTCCCTTCTCCTGCGTGGTGGGATTTTCCTTTTGCAGATGTCTCCTGGGCAACAGGTGCACTGGATGTGCCAATTTCTATTTGTATTTCTTCACTTTAGTCCCCTCTGTAGTCAGTGTAGTTGGTGTACTTCTGCAGGTAATTCTACACTCGCTACCTCCGGGGCAGCTCCCATCACTTCTCCAACACTTGCAGTCTCCATGGGTGCTGACATGATGCTAGTCAAGAACTCCCGAGTTTCCTTGGGAAGCTTTTAAAACACTGAACTCACCACCAAAGCCTCGAAATAGTCAAGGTTCATGCATGCTTGATAGCTCAACACCTCAATTCTCAAAACACCAAGTGTTTTTCGTTGGGTGGCCATTTGTAATTTATAGGAAAATTCGAATTTGAATCTGACCGTTTCCCCCAAAATCCGTTCATAAATGCTAGATTGGTGGAATATTTTCAAAGATCTTGCTCTTAAATTCTTGATATAGACATTTTTGGGCACTGCAACCCCAATCCAAACATGTCCATAAACCAAGGACTCCTAAGTCCCTAAAAGTGTTGTTCCATCCCCTAAAAGAACAAGGTCAGCTGATTACATCATCTCCTAGAAGTTCTCCACGAAAAACTACTCAGAACTAGTCAAAACTGGACCATCTCACCTCCTCCATGGTCAAAGTGCGATGCATCCCACCTAATGCACATGGGAGGTGTGATGCATACTGAAAAGCCCTTCTATGGGGTGCGATGGGCGAGAGTGGACAAATGGTAGAGTCAGTTTGTGAGGTGGAGGATCATGGAATCTTCCAGAAACTTCTCATGTGACACTTGCCTCTCTGCATTCGCCCAGGGATGAGTAAGAGATCATCAATCTCCAAGTGGAATCAAGAACTATCAGAGAGAGGACACTAATCAAATCTCAGAAGCTGACTCACCTCCCTGCAATCATCTATATATGGATCCCTCATCCCAGAGATCCAGAGGCTGGAATTTTGTATCTTGTAAGGAAGTGTTGCTGGTTTCTTGGTGTAACATCATAGTGTTGGGTGATATAAGCTTTTCATGAGGTGAAGAAGGGCTTTCTTGCTAAGAGGATGACGTTGGGTAAGAAAAATTGGTTGTAATCCTCTTTGATATTCTTGATATTAAAGCTATTCAAGCTTTCCTCCACGTTCTTGTATGATTGATGGTATATGCATTTGTGTGGTCAATATATATCTGGTCCTATATTGTTTATGATAATAGATCTCTGTTCTTGGATAGTGTTATGCTGCTTTGATTCCATAGGTGCTCTTTGAAGCTGGGTAGACGAGGAAGCGAGTGGCAAAGATCTATTGGAAGGGATAGGAATCAAGCAAGGAACCAAGCGCAAGACAGAGGTTGGTCTCCTTAGTTCCCCTCTTATCTACTTCTCATAAAGGAAAATGAAAGTAGTTTTAGTTTGTTTGTTTCGAAGATAGCTACCAGTCTTAGTGGGACTAGAAGCTCTGCATAGACACTAGATTTCCTGATAAAAAAATGTTGACTCCACTGGGGAGTGAATATATTGTTTGTCTATATTTATTTTCTTTATAAACTTACAGACGGAGCCTGAAGTCAAGCCAGCTAGCCTTCGAACTGCATTTGCTATGCAAGTGCAAAGTAGATCAATGTTGCTTCAGTCTATCCTCGGGTTTTGTTTATGAACTGAACAATTGATTACAAACTCTCTAATTGCCCTTGTGGTGGCTCTAGTAACCTCCTTAGATCTACCCTTGTGATTTATTTACCAATTATCACTTGCTCGACCTAAATCCCTGAACTGTGCTGCAAACTGTGATCAAGAACTGGATCAAAAGTCTCGCACTGTACCATTGCACCCTATCTTCAAGGATATCAGTATGCATCGCACTTCCCGTGTGCTATAGGTGGGATGCATACTAGAATCCCTGTGTAACAGGTGCGCTGATCAGAGAAGGCTAATTTTTCCTCCAGACTTTGGTTTTTATTCACTCTTTTCAGCTCTATTCAGGAGTTTTGTTGTCTGTAGTCAGTATACCTCTGTTGGAAACCCCCTCCTTGCCATTATTCTGCCTCCATTGTGCAAAGAAATGTAAATGTTTTTATGTATTGTGAGCCATTTTCAGTTCTCTCTTACAAAGAAGTAGCGTAATTGAACTGTCGTTTCTTGATTTGGAAGTGTTGCAAGTGTTGTTTTCAGTCATAGAAGAGAATCCGATTGTTCTTGATAGTCGATTACACTGTTACCCTTGTATTTGATTTGAATTAGTATTTTTTCAAGTGTTGAACGCAAGATTTCCATTCCAAATCGCAAAGTGTCATTATTGTCTTCATTTTGTCTTGAAAAGAAGCTTGTTAGTAATGTCGCTTCGGAAAATAATTCAGATTTGCGCTTAGCTTTCTTTTTATCATTCACACATTAAGAAAATTGAAAACAAATACATGCGTGTGAATTTGCATTTAGACTGTTTGTTGGTTTGATTTAGGACAGTGCATATAGTGTGTGCTCTCTGCTCTATGTTGAAAGAATATCATCTCTCTTTCTTTAGTAGCTAGGATTTTCATTGCAAAAAGAAGATTAAATGATTGTTTATCATCTTAGATTGCATTTTAGGAATTGTACATCTACATCATGCGGTGAACCTGAAAGGAAAATTTCTTAAGCAAGATCAACTGTAAAATAAATTTAATGAATCTAAAAATGCTTTGGAACCTAACGCACAACATTTAGAAGTCTAGGCTAGAGATGTATTCCGATGTCATAAAGCCTGGTAACTGTTGTTTCCATTGTTGGTTGGGTGATTCCTCCACTTTGAGACGACAAGTGCCAGTACGGACTTGTGCTCCCACGTACCGTCGAGTATATATTGAGAGACCACAATAGGCTATATCCTTTATCCATAGGAAGCCGTGTCTGCCGCCCTATCGATCGCAATGCACTGAAAACAGCATTCAGGAAGATTGATTGTCGTACCGTAAAAAGTATTCTACAGTTTTGTGATTGGTTTGGTAATCCATTTGTCTATATTTCCAGAGTAGTCTCTTTTGTTCCTTTTCAAACTCCTTAAAGGAAAAGGTCCATCTGAGCACTTGTCACTTCAGGCTCATTAAAAATCGAAGGCGACTAGAGTCATATTTTGTTTTTTCTCGACTCTTAAAAATTGAAAAAACAAGTTGTGTCAAAGCGTCTAAAATTTATTTTAATCGGGATAAATATCACCTTTCCTACGTTGGTCTTAGGTTGAGAAAAATGGAGTCCACCAACCAAGGATTTCCCCTTGGGGGAAATCCTAGTCCTTTCTCCTCTTGGGGAGATGTTGGTGCACCCCATATGGCCACATTGTCGCTTCCAGGATTGACAATCAGCCTGCCCGTATGGCTCTTCTCGACCTCTGTCATTCAGAACACCATGATTCCTAAGCAATCAAGTAAGCAACTAGACGATACCAAAGCTACCCCCCAACCTTCTACTTCATCCGATTCTCCCTCTCCTCCTTCCTCTTCGCTTGATGAAGCTGGTAAAGCCAAAAATCAAGTAACTAAGAAGGAGAATAAGGGGAAGGAGAAGAAATAGAAGAAGAAGGAGCCAAAGGCGAAAAGGGGCAACCAAGCATCATCTAGTGAAAATCCACACACTGCACTATCAAAGCCTAAATCTCCATGTGTCATTTGCAAAGGAGATCACTATCATCGAGATTGTCCTTGCATCCCTTGGATCTTAAGGGACTGGTCTCCTCATTTGCATAATCCAGTGTCAACAACCTCTCATGATCATGTTGAAAATACATCGTCAACTAGTGAAAAATAACCATCGGGACAGAAAAGGAAAAGTAAATTCCCTTGTAAACTGTGTGAAGGTGATCACGCCATCCACCGTTGTCCCTTCCTAGACGAGGCTAAAAGAGTTTTGGACGACCATCCGGTTTCACCGTTACGACTTCCTCCTGGATATAAGAAACTCTTACCAATTCCATCACCAGTTGAAAATCCGACCAACACGCCATTGTGGTTAGTCGAAGCTTCCATCATTGAAGATAAACCATCTGAATTCACACCAGACGAAAGTCAAAAGGTCGAGGCGGCAATTGACCCGGTCTTGCCTTCAGAAGGTCCATCTTCAGATGATGCAATCACTGGAGAGGATAAGAATGACACCGTTAAAATTCTGTTCATAAACACAGACTCCGATGAACATGGAGGCGGTCTACCCATTCCTTTACCGCAAGAAGGAATTTCGTTAGAGTCATACCTGGCCGTCTATTCGGTCCCACCTGCAAGCAACCTAGTTGTTTCCTTCAATTGGAATCTACTAGGCAGACCCCGTTTACCGGCTAGTGTACCATTTCAAATCATTGCTCAAATATACAAAATGGTCATGGCTGGTACCATCATAGATGAAGGGGCTTCTGTGAGTATCCTTTCCTCAACTGCTTGGAAAGAGCTTGGTTCGCCATCGCTTTTGCCTGAGATGACAAATCTAACAGGCTTTGACAAAGGAACCAGTCGACCGTTAGGGATCCTTCGCAATGTGCCGATAACATTGAGAAGGAAAACCATTCACATGAACATAATGGTAGTTCAAGTACCCCTAGATTATAATCTACTCCTTGAACGCGACTATATTTATTACATGGGAGCCATTGTCTCCTCACTCTTTAGAGTAATGTGTTTTCCGCATGAAGGAAGAGTGGGCAAGCTCGTAGACCAGCTTTCATTCCTCGGGTCACACATAGCAAATAGTCAAATACCATCCCTGAATGATCTTTTCATGCAAGGAATGTCTCATCAATCCCCAGTCCGTCCACTTGATGAGTGCAAGTGATTTGGGAGGACATGGCTGAAACCCAGGGGGCATGCACCCTGGTCTGTTTCGGCAGGAAAACCTTGGGTATAGGGTAGGTTTCCGCGAAGGATATATGACTAGTTTATGAGATTAGACTGGAATAAGATTCCTCCGTCAAATTTATGTGAGTGGAGGCAAGTTGCACCACTCACCTTTGTCTATTTCGGTAGACATCACCAAGGAAGTGTTTTATCTGCAGTGCGGATAGAACAATCTTTGGTAACCTGGAAATTTTTCGCTATACCTAGGGGCATGCAAACCTTTTGGCATGCAAGCGGAGAGCGACCATTTATTTTTTAAATTTTTAGGTCATCTAACCCTTTAAACTCATAGGATTGGTCGTTTCTTAACTTGCATAAAGAAAGGAAGTGGGGCAAAGCTTTGTAAAAATGGTATCTTAGATGAGACATCCTTATTATACGACTGGATCAAGAAATTTTTATGTGGAGTTCAAGCTCGTTAAAAATTAAACATAAGCAGTGAGAAAATGTTTTCCCCAGAGTTTAAGCTCATTCATTAAAAAATGAACCAATTTCCAGTAAATAACCATTGTGAATGCATTATCATCAGCCTTTGAAGCCTTGGTCGTGTTCTCATCATCACCTCCACTCTGTTTTGGCTGATCATTCACCTCCATTTGATTGTTTACCCTTTTTGAGGAACAGCTGCGAAGATTGATCCTGTTAGCCATCCTTGTGACACTGTCGTGATTGGAAAATTCCAAACCTTACCTGGAATTAGCTGCTACCCGAATTTATCACTCGTTCCTCAAAAAATGAGTCTCCTTTAAGCTCTTTTCATCTGACTCGTAAAATATGGAAAGATTGCTGAGTAATTGGCCTCTCCAGCTTGTTAAAGTGACCGGAAGTGCTATCCCTCCTTTAGATTTTAATCTTTTTGGACTTGAGGGATTATTACACAAAAAGATTGAATGCTTGTTTTGTTCGGCTCGTTAAAATTACCGAATATTCATTCCTTTTGTATTATTTTATACTTTTTCAAACTTAAGGAATTATATGATGAAAAAGGATTGTTGGAGTTTTCTTTACATCCCTTTCAGACTCTCCAAAATTGAAAAGGACCGAGTTATCTTTGTCGTTAAACTCGTTAAAGCCGAATAGCGACAAACTTGTCCATACAGATAAGAACGAGTTTCACTATCGCCAGGCTCGTTAAAACATAGCGATGGGTTTGCCCGAAGGGAAAATTATAGAACAAGAATATGTTATCCTCCTCAAGCTTGACAAAAATAAAGAGGTACTGGTCAGCAATGACTGGGGAAAATTGGGAAGAAAACTTGAAGAAACTTTATTGGTAGCAAGTCGCTCTTGAACATGACACTTTAACTCTGCATCCGAGTCGGGTTATGTTGTTCCGTTCACTGGTCATATCACCATTGGTCCATCACACCATCCACATTTGGGGTTAACGCTACCAATCCATCATTTCATTGTCGTCGATATGTTCAAGAGAAGTTTCTCAGAGAATTCATCTGTGTCTCATCCACTGCAATACATTTACGCTCCATTCTTTCATGGCCGCCACCCTGAACCTTATATCATTAGATCGTTTTCACCTCCATTAAATCATTTGCTCTGTTCTGTGTCGTAGATGTGGGATTCATTAAGGCCCTCCTATGATGGATCGCTTCTTGTCGACATCAGCTCATTATTCAGTAAGTCGATCTAGGAACAACCCTTTCAATACTTTGAAGCTTGCATGCCTCAATGACAAGTTTCTCACTTCCAGCGACAGGTTTACATCAATGGCCTTCGACCGAAAGATTTTGCATGGTGTTCGACACCAAGTCCATTTTTCACACCACGTGAATTGTACTGTCGTACCTTGAGGGTCATCATCATTATCGGTGATTCCTCTCGCGCCTGTTAACAGCTTACATCACTGGCTGGTAATCAGGCGATGTCTTTCCATGTTCGACTCCAAAACATCTCTCACATGGATCGACTTGTACTTTGAGTGAAGATCGGACGAGATTGAAGACCCCAGATCTAGTTTCATCCATCCGGGCTGCAATATATATTCAAGAAAATAAAGACATCAAATGTACATCATTGTTGCACAGATAATCATCCAATCTAAGGGATGATGGCTCTACCAGAATCATCAGTCTGCACATAGACGATTGTCTATCTTATGTACATGAAAATGAATCTATAAAGCTGAGCATGGGAATGCCCACCTCATCTAGATCATGACAATATTATGAAGATAATGTATTATATTGTATCTTATTGCAGGTCACCTTCCAGCTCGAAAAAACTTCGGATCCTCATGATAAAGCATTTCACCCGACATCAAAAAGATTAAATGACCTCATGCTTTAGGGGGCAACTGTTATAGACATTTATGGGCACTGCAACCCCAATCAAACATGTCCATAAAACAAGGACTCCTAAGTCCCTAAAAGTGTTGTTCCATCCCCTAAAAGAACAAGGTCAGTTGATTACATCATCTCCCAGAATTTCTCCATGAAAAACTACTCAGAACTGGTCAAAACTGGACCATATCACCTGCTCCATGGTCAAAGTGTGATGCATCCCACCTAATGCACATGGGAGGTGTGATGCATACTGAAAATCCCTTCTATGGGGTGCGATGGGCGAGAGTGGACAAATGGCAGAGTCAATTTGCGAGGTGGAGGATCATGGAATCTTCCAGAAACTTCTCCTGTGACACTTGCCTCTCTGCATTCGCCCAGGGATGAGTAAGAGATCATCAATCTCCAAGTGGAATCAAGAACTATCAGAGAGAGGACACTAATCAAATCTCAGAAGCTGACTCACCTCCTTGCAATCATCTATATATGGATCCCTCATCCCAGAGATCCAGAGGCTAGAATTTTATATCTTGTAAGTAAGTGCTGCTGGTTTCTTGGTGTAACATCATAGTGTTGGGTGATCTAAGCTTTTCATGAGGTGAAGAAGGGATTTCTTGCTGAGAGGATGACGCTGGGTCAGAACAATTGGTTGTAATTGTCTTTTCTATTCTTTATATTAATAAATCTATTCAAGTTTTCCTCCACATTCTTGTATGATTGATGATATATGCATTTGTGTGGTCAATATATATCTAGTCCTATACTGTTTATGATAGTAGATCTCTGTTCTTGGATAGTGTTATGCTGCTTTGATTCCACAGGTGCTCTTTGAAGCTGTGTAGACGAGGAAGCGAGTGGCAACGATCTATTGAAAGGGAGAGGAATCAAGAAAGGAACCAAGCACAAGATAGAGGTTGGTCTCCTTAGTTCCCCTCTTATCTACTTCTCATAAAGGAAAACGAAAGTATTTTTAGTTTGTTTGTTTCTAAGATAGCTACCAGTCTTAGTGGGACTAGCAGCTCTGCATAGACACTAGATTTCCCGATAACAATTCTGACTTAAATGTCACCCCCCCGCTCCATTTAGCCATTTTCTCACTGTCAAATCATGAATAGTGACCATAACAGTCACTTCCTGGTGATCCTGCGTGGTCCCTCCTCCGATAGCGTAGCTCCCTTCACACTTCTTATGATACTATGACATACCTCCCTTTTGCACAGTCCCATAGTCGTGTAGATATATACCCCATGGTAGTGTAGTTTATAGTCCCGCGCCTCCTTCAGCTGCATGGAGCACTAAGAATGTGCTTCTGTCATATAGTCATCTGGTCAGATTCTCAGTGTATGGCTTCAATCAGCTGCCATTTACCTTCCCTGGAAATAGCTCACCATTCAACTTCACCAGCTGAACTACTCCACCATCAGTAATCTCTTTGATTACATAGGGCCCTAGCCAATGCATCCAAAATTTTTATGGAAATTTATCAAACTTGCTATCATATAACAAAACCAAATCATTTCCCATGAAGTTGCGCAGTTTGATGTGTCAATCTTGCCATGCTTTTTCATGCTCCTTTTGAACTTGCTGATGGAATCCAACGAAAAATCTATCCTCTTCCAGCTCATTTAGCTACAACGAGCCTTTCTTCTAAGGCTCTGTGATCCACAATTTCTGTAAATTCCACTATGCATAGACTAGGTACAATGTACTCCCTCAACATCACAGTGTCTACGCCATAAACTAGCCTGAAAGGCATCTATCCAGTCATATTTTTACAAGTCCTCCTGTAAGCCCATAGCAACACGGGTACGGGCACATCCCAATCATTCCTTTGTGCATTATAGGCCTTCGTCAGTGCATTCTCCAATATCTTGTTAAACGCTTCCACCATCCCCTTAACCTACGGGTGGTATGGTGTACCCTTCTGATGATAAACCTGTAACTCCTCCGTCAATGCGCTGATTGTTTCATTAAGAAAATGTGTACTGCAATCGCTCATCAAAATCTCCGGGCAACCAAATCTAGTTAGTACATACTCAAAGATGATCTTTGTTGTTACCCCTATATAGTCCTTCACAAGATGCACCTCCGCCCATCTGGTCAAATACTCAATTGCGGTGATGATCTACCGCGCACCCATCTTCTTTCCTAGAGGCTGAATTGGTCCTACAAAGTCAATTGCCCACTTTTCAAATGGTTGTAATGACATCTTCGGATTCAGAGGAAACTCATCCCTCTGCAATGGCCTGCCCATCCTTTGACATGCATCACATGCCTTAGAATAAGCCTTGGAATCCTTATGAAGCGTCGACCACCATAGCCCAACACGTAAAATATTCTGCATTGTAGAGTTTCTTTCATAATGTCCTCATGTGGCTCCTCCATGAGCTTCAACAAGGATGTTGTTCCATTCAAAGTCAGGTACATATTGTCACAGAATTTCCTCCGAGCCCATCTTATATAAATGCCTTGAAATGACAGAAAAGTTTGTCGTGCGCACCACCTATTCCTTCTTTCGTTTCGTAGCATACCCCTTTGGATCCATTCTCATCATCAGGAAGTGTATAATATCTTCAAAGTGACTTTCCGCGATGCACACTGCAAAGAGCTGCACATCAAGCAGTCCTTCCTCCAAATTAGTAGTCTCCTCTCCTATTTTAATGCGCGATAGATGATCAAGACCCACATTCAATCATCTTAGCTTCATGATAACTTCAAAATCATATTCCTGGAACAACAACAACCACCTGCATGCCCCCCCCACAACACAATCTTGTTGACCAAGTATTTCAATGCAGAATGGTCTGTATACATATTAAAGTGTCCACCTAACAAATAGTGCTTGAACTTCTGGAGCATGTACACCATAGCCAACCCTTCACTCTCTGTTGTTGGATAATTCTTCTCAACCTTAGGCAACTTCCTACTTGTGAATGCTATAGGATGGTCCGATTCTCCCTCACCAGCCTATGTCAATACTGCCCCAAGCACAAAACATGACGCATCCACATGCACATGGAATTCATTCTTCCAATCTGGGAAGACTAGGATCGACGCGATGACCATCTTTTCCTTCGGCACATCTAAACTTTTCTGACACTCTTCATTCCAGCAAAACATAACATCCTTCTTTAGCAGCTTCTCCATCGGTGCGGTAATATGGGCATAAATGTTGATGAACTTCCTATAATGTCTAGTATGCCCTAGCATTATGTGTAACTGTTTCATGCTTTTTGGTGCCTCCAAATTGATGATGACTACAATCTTAGTAGGGTCTACCATTAATCCTTGTCTACATACCACATGTCCCAGCAATATCCCAAAAGGGACATAGAACAAGCACTTCTTCAAACTGAGTGTGATTTGATACCTATGGCATGTGTCCAGCATCAAGCGTAAGCTAGCTACATGGTGCTTTACCAACCCAAACACCGTCCAATCATCAAAGTATACCTCCAGAAACTTAAGTATGAAATCCTTGAATGTCGTAATGACTACACGCGAAAAGTTTGCCAGTGCATTCTTCAGTCCAAATGGCATCACAGTATACTGAAAGCACCCCCATTCAGTCGAGAAGGTCATCTTGCTTCTATCCTCAGGCATGATCTTGATCTGATGGTACATCGAGAACCCATTAGTGAATGAATATGCTTCCTAGCCAGCAAAGTTATCGCACTTCATCAGTGAACGAAGTTGGAAAGGGATCATGCACACAGGCGTCATTCAACTTCTTGAGGTCTATGCATATCCTTATTACATACTTTCGCTTCTTTTCCTGAACCACTATTAGGCTCACCCAATCATATTCTTCGACCAGATCAATAATTCCTGCAGCCAAGATTTTATCCAACTCTAAGCAGACCTTCTCTTTATACTTGGGGTTGAGGCTATTAGTGTCAGTGTCTTCACACTGTCATTAGTGATCAAAATTCACTCTTTTGCATTCATATTAGGAGTCCCATTCTTCATGAGTTGCATCCCATTAGGTCATTGGATCAACTGATGGTAGTCACCTTTCATTTTTTTTCCTCATGATACTTATTTGCTGACCACTTTTCCTGTGTAATTCAGTCAATGGTTAGGTTCAGGTTCATTTTCAATTTATTTCATCAAATAGGTCTTAGGTCTTAGGGTTTCAGTTTCATTAGGTCTTAGGTATTAGGGTTTCACCATGTCAAATTTTCAGTAACCATTGACCAATAAGAGTCAGCAGACACATGAGGATGACAATAACCATCATGAAAGTTTTAAAATCATAATTTGTAAATTTAATAAGTTTTTCATCTCAAAACCAGTTTGAGGTAAAAAACAGAGCATTTGTATTTATTTGTAATTTCATGTAATTTTATTGATCCTTTATGTAATAAATATTTATATGTTGCTCCTGATCACTTGGTGACATTTTCCAAGTACATACCACTACAAAAAGACAAGCAATCAAGCATCAATCCACCTGTCAAAAGCCAAAAAGTCAAATATCAGAAAAATAGAGTATTTCAAGAAAGCAAATAGACATTATAAAGTGGGTTGTGAAAAATGAAAAATCAAAGGTTGAAAAGCTATTTGAAGGTCATCTATATCGTATGTCATTTCATTGTTGAAAGTTTCAAGTGCCAAAGGAGAGAAAAAGTGATTTTGAAGTGTCATTGAACAAAAGAGGGTGATTTTTGCATTTTTGGAGAAAAATCACCTACCACTATGCACCTAATCCCAGCGCTACGCATAGGATAGGCGCTACGCACTTGAGTTTTCTTCACCTTGTATTTTTACACAGGCATTGTGCATAGGATCGGTGTTGCGCACTAGTTTGAAGCATTGTGCACCTATGTAGTCGAGCTCCAGTTCACCCAAAGAAGCTCCACAATTGCAAATTCCACTCAAAATCATTCATTCCACCTTCTTGCAAGTAAGTTCCATTACCATATCACTTGAGCTAGGGTTTGTTTTGCTAGAGTTGGTTTGTTAGCATCTTTAAAGTGAAACCCTAGTTTCTAGGGTTCTCTAGTTTTCTTTATCACTCCATTGCTTGCTTACCCTACCCTCACCATCATTCCCTAAACTAAACCCTATTCCCATTCACCTATTTCCCAAACCCCATCCCCCTCATACATTTTCCCTATTCCCATTTTCTCACTTACATTATTCCCAAAAGTTATACTATACTCATTCACCATTCCCTAAAACTCTATTCATTTATAAATCTCTTCATACTCATCTTCATTCACCCCTCCCATCATTGACCACAAGGAATCACAGCCATCAAGAGCAATGGAAAAGGACAATGACTATAAGTTTGAAGAAGACACCTTTAGTGACAGTTCTAGGGAAAGAAACTTGCAGCAGAAGAAGCCTCGCAAAGGGGGAAAGATAATCAAGGAGGAGCCCACTAGTTTGAGGGAATTTATTGCTTGTCCACTTGCCATCTCATGTTTCAAACATCAGTCATGTTTTGGTTTCTGTGAAATGGTGGAGAAAGTTAAGTTTCATCATGAAATAGCAAGGTTGTTTGTGACACCTTTGGACAAAAATGAAGTAAACCTTGCTGGAGTTACATTCACTTTGTCACCTGCTATTATTTCAGAGGCTACAGGCATTCCAAATGTAGGTGAAAGATGGAACAAAGGACAGTATATTGACAGGGAGTATTATGAGCCTTTCATCAAGTCTAAATACCATGGCAAATTGAAGAGAGTGTTCCCCTTCAAATTCTTGGAGGATAGGCTTGCTCCACTTATGAAGATAATCATCAAATACTTTACTTGTGAAGGTAGGTTTTCTCACTTGTATGCCTACCACATTAGATTGTTGATGCATTTTAATAGGGTGAGGATGATGAATATTCCTTACTTCATGTTCTAAATATTGAGAAGATGGCGCTCTATGTCAAGAAAAAGCCATATCCCCAACAGTTAAACAACATCTACCACTTCTCTATGATCAAAATCATTGCCTTACATCAGCTGAGTCTACTGAATATACCATGGGAGACCTTCATTTCTCATGAAGTTTTCAAAGGCCCTCGAGTATTTTCATCAGTGCATTAGGAGGAAGGTGGACCTTCAGGACATGAACAAGACAAAGAAACTGAAACTGATGGAGTTCCAGTGTTTGTGACATATCAGAGGGGAACTAGGGGTCTCTTTGTAGCTACTAGGAAAGTATTATCTCCACAAGGTGTGGAAGGGGTCTTGCCTTCATCTTTAGACCATAGGAAAATGTTATCTCCACAAAGAGTGGAAGGGGATTTACCTTCTTCTTCAGCAAAACAGGTACATGTTGGGCAGCACAACAAGGGAAAAGATAAAGCGAAAGGAAAAATGGAGGAGGAGGATCCTAGTGATGAGCAAGAGAGGGACTTTGTCCTAGTTGATCATGAGGAGACACAGGGAGTTGATATCATTGATTTGGAGAGTCAAGGTACAAAGATAACTAAATACATAATCATCAAAGAGCAAGAGGCTAATATACAAGCCTTGTCAGTTAATTTAGAGAGGGAAAAGTGGATCATCAATTATCTTGAGCAAGAAAACAAGCAATTAACTGACAAGCAAGTCCTCATGGAGTTGCAAATGATCAAGGAGAACCAGAAAAAGGAAAAGAAGGCAAAGATCAAGATGACCTCCATTGAGCAAGAGATTGAGAATGATCAGGACACTTGGCTAGAAAGGGTTAACATACACCTTGAGAAGCTGCTTGAGAATGCCAATAAAGAAAAGAAGATGCTTTGCCACATGGCCTATCACTATATGACCCGGAACAAAATATGCAATATAAGGTTGAGGAAGGCTTTGAGAAGAAAAAAAGGAGAAAAACAAGTTGGAAATCCTAGTTGATTCCTCATTAGCTCATCAAAGCAGTGCATGAGGGTGCCTTGTGCCAATTTTGGGAAAATTTTGGTAAAATTTTGTAATTTTCAAATTTTAAATTTTGCAACATAGGAAATTGCAATAGGTGCGCAGCGCCACTGGCACTGCGCTTTTGATTGGGGAACTTGTTGGAAGAGTGGCTTACATATTTGGATTTAGCATGAAAAAATGAACAATCCCAGAAATTTTCAGCAAATTTCGAGCAAATCTAGGTCACCTAAAGGTCAAAAAACCATCAACAAATGCCCTCTCTGCCACTTTTTGGACACAAAGGAAGCAGTATTGGTAGTTCCACTTTTTAGGAGGCAAATTACCTCCAAATGAAAAAATCCAAGATGTTCCAAAAACTAGACAAGATGATCTTTCCAACGATCTATATTGGGATCAATTTGGTTAAGGGGAAGGCCTCCAAAACTGGGTTTGAAAAGGTGCTACGCATAGGATGAATTTTGCCAATTTTGCTCAAAAGTCAAAATTTCGTCTATTTTTTCTACAAGTTAACTTTTACTCTGATTTTGGATGAATTTATGAATGTAAATGATTCTATGTTATGCAAATGTAATTTTAAAATGACTCTAGAGGGTATATTCATCATTTTGAGGTGGTTTGGGGTTGAATTAATCAATTTCCATGGTTTTAGAGGCAAGCTGTTCCACTGCCTATATTCCTATTCTTAGTTTAGATATGGTTGAAACCACCCCTCTTCTCATGGATTCGACCCCTGATGGCTAGCATAGGTGGTTTGATGCCTATATTATGTACTTTCTTAGTTATTTGTAAAAATTGGACTCTCTTGGATGCTCTGAGCTACATTGTACACTTCTACAACAGTTTAGCAAGGAAATAAACCAGGATTTGCATCTATTTTTGTGGCATTCTTGTGGTAATGAGATTTTGCATTGTTTCTCCTTCTGTCATTATTTTTTCTCATGTGTTATGTGTGCCAAAATCTAATTCATTCCTCTAAATTAAATGAATCAAGATAGATAGGTAGAATACATTGGTTACAATGCTCTGCCTTGGGAATACATTTAGTTTTTTATGTTTTCAGCTATTTGAAGACGACTCATGATCTTTGCATGCCCTCCTTAGCCCCTCACTAGTCTTAGACCTACCATCTCACTCAATTCCAAGTGCCAAACCACCTACCTACCTCGCCCTACAGAACACCCTGCATTTTTTACTTGATTTACTGAACCCAAAGCTACCTGCTCCATTTGATCCAGCAACACAACCTTCAAAATCAACCAAAAACCCTAGAGCTACTATACCTAGCCTAAAATCCATATTTAATTCAGCCATTTCAACTAATATTGACAAGGAGAGAGCCCTCTCCCGACCTGGTAGGGCTAGCTACCATGTTAAGCGTGGTTTGTGGTTACCCTAGAATTGCTTCAATTCAACCTGAGGTCAATATAGGCTCTAACAAAGGTGATAAGGCCTTGGCTTAATCAGCTTCACGTCTAGTTTTAATGTGATCTTCATGACTCCCAGGTCCCCTATTATCCCTTTCAAATCTGAAAACTTCGTAGGGAACAAATTTTGATATTCGCGGAGCAATTCAACGACCTTATCGACTGTTGCATCATCCTAGTAGTCCCCAATTTTTGCAAATTTCGGCTCCGCTTCTATCCCAATGTTCACTTGTCATGTTTTTAGTGGTGCGGTGATATGTGGATTCGCAATCTGCGGTCCTTCAACTTCACAGTGACCTTCAGTCTCTGGGATATTAATCTTCCTAGGATTCTCATCTTCTTCTTCTACAGTCACGTTGTAGCACTCCAACGCGTGGCTTAGCTGAGTGGTCCAATTAGGTTGAATCAAATCTAAAGGATCCTACAGTATCCTGAAGATCGCAACCTTGACTTCCTATAATGCCTCATCAATACTTTCAAATCCATCCTCAAAGTTGAATGTCATCAATAATCCCTGTCGCAAAACATCCCATTCTTAAGTGCCATGGCAGAGCTCTATCTCTATGTACCAATTCATCGATATAACATCCAAAGTATGGAAAAAGAGATGCACCCATTCAAGCAGAGGCTCCACTCTATAGAACTTAGTCCACTTGGCCAGGTGATCGCATAAATCATCCCTTCAATCATACTTTTCTGTTAGTCACACTTGTGGGTGACTAAACCGCAATCCCATCATATTTCTATACATGCACCAATCATCAAAATTGTCCTTGTGCACACCCCACCATCTCACAGGCATAGCGCGCAGTGCCTAATCCAAGGCCTAGAAGCGATGCTTCTCTGGCACTTCCCTCTTAAATGTATCCAAAAATCTATCAACATCAGTTAAACCATCATAATAGGGCAGACTTCTTACCTCCGATGATACACATCGCATTGATTTAGTCATCATATTGCATTGCAATGTAGATACTTCATGTAATCGATTCTGCCAGTCCTCCAACTCTTCGTCTAAATCAGATGTGCAAGAATTTTCATGGTCCCATGCAATACGTCCATCTGCTATCGGATTCACCCAATCCTGATGTCGTGCAATTATCTTATAAATCTAGTCAAAATCATCATCACTCTCGTAATCACGGACTAGTTCAGTATAGCGCGGTCCTTCTTCAGGGTCTAGGGGTACTACTACACAGAGAGCTTTCTTCTCAAATATCATCTTCCGCTTTTTCAATTTGATCACCCCATTCATGTCGGTCGCCCAATCGATTCCAAGGAGTACAGGGTAGGGATTGTTATCATCCACAATCTCTATCACTTCAAAATCAGCCAATGCACTAGTGCCCTCAATATCCACTATCACCCTCGGCAATCTTCCCATGGGGACGATTTTCTATTGATTTTCCATCCTTAACTAAATCAACGACCACTACAACGTAGGTCTCCCCATCCTTTCCCATGTCTATTTAGGCAGGGCATTCGCATCCGACCCTAGATCCAGGATTACTTGATCCATCTCATATTCTCCTATCTGCATAGTAAGCCTCATCTCACGCCCCATTCTTGCCCTATTATTACCAATCTTCCTGACTACGTGCGGTCCATCAGGAGCGTTTTCTTTCTCGATACACTTATTTATCAGTTCCTTTAGTGCTTTCACAGCCTTGTTGTCATGCACCAACTTCATACAGGTCTCCAAGAAAGTAGTAAGCATGGAAGGATCCATCTCTTCAGTTGGCTTATTATGAATTTTTGAAGTAGAGGCCTCATCAAAGCTTTTCTTTACTTCCATAAATGTTTCCCATGTGCACTTCAGATCAAACTCGGCCTATTTTTTTGGAGCTCTGCGGACCCATTCAGTTTCTTTAGGCTACTTCCCCTTATCTTCACGAGTTGTCATCCTACTCCGCAGCACAATATTTACCTTGGGATCCTATTCACATGGTTCAACCCTCATTATCTATAGGTTATGAGTTGGTTGCGGAGGCTGCACCCCCTTTTCATGTATCTTAGCTAGCAACACCTAGAAATCTTTAGTTGCATGGTCAAAATAAGTACAATATTGGCATGATAGATGCATCGGATTCAGGAAGTCTCGTGTGAAGTATCCCAGTCCTCCATAGTTGTAACAAATGACCTATCCCCGACCTTGACCAGGTTCTCCTCCACCTCGGCCTCGTCTGTGCCACTAATATTTGCCTCGGTCTCCCCCAATGCCTTGTTTTGAAGCTAGGTTTCTGCTTGCACCCTAGATGTGGGCATTCTATCCATCATTAAGTCATAACTACAGAAATTATGCTCATCATGACCCACTGATTGAAAGAAGTTGTAGAAGATCTATTGTGGTCTTTGTACAAATTTCTATAGAAAATGGAAATTGTTTGTCACGTGTTTTCCCACTATCTAACAGATCGTACACCATTTCACAGGTCCTATACTTGGCCCTCCTTGAGCTTCCGACCTCAGAGGCATTGGTCCTCCTGCTACAACATAATTCGTAAATACTGGGTAGTGATCTTTGTCATTCCCCTGACCCTTGCATTTTAGGCACCAAACTTCTTTGCGCACCTCTTGTCGAACTGTTCTATCACTCTTTAGACTTTTCTTTTCTAGGAAAAGGTTCTGCAACTGCATATGAATCTGTTGAACCCCCAAATTAGCATCTTCCATTGGTGTCTCATTCAATCTCATCACAATCTCCAGAGATTCCACTTAGGTCCCAATCTTTTGTTGTGATAGCACAATCCGTAGATGAGGTAGGAGTGAAGCCACAAACCATTTGCGATGCTGGTCATATGTCAAATTCATGTTAGCTTTGCAGATCTTGCATTTCAATCTTTGATCCAGCTCCAAGGGTGTCTCTCCAGGTCTCATTATGATTTCTCTAAATCCAACGATTGGTTGCGCTTCAGACTTAGGCCTACTGAACTCCTTATTCAACACGGTCTTAATATATGCCAATGCAAACGTCAGGTTATCAATGCAGTACTTAATGTACCACGTTAGCGCGCGTTCCTGCAAAGCACTAACAAATGTTGATTTCTTCATTTGATTATCTATGATACCCTGAGCTTCCCATATAGCCTTCACGATGAACCAAAACTGGTCTGAATCCTCATTTCCCAAACCCTTGAACACAAGTAGTTTTACTGAGTTCACCATACTGAATGGTGGTAAAGGTGGTGGTGGTGGTGGCGAGGGCATATGCAGTGGAGGTGAAGATGGAGGCGGTGTGGGTGGATGGGGTATTTGCGGGAACCCTTGTTTTATCAACTAAACAATGTTCTGTGGAGAAGCTTGTGCTGCTTCCTCGTCATTACTCAGAGGAGGTTCAATCAGCGGACTATATTCAGGGCATGTATTTCCTTCGTTCCTGAAATTCCTTCCACTTCCCATAGCCCCAAACATCAAGGTAGTTGAATAACCTGCTTTTCACACAATATCATCTTAATCCATGTATCTAAATACCTCAAATACTTACCTCGTAGCCACTTGAGGAAGCGACACTCTGCCTCGTTGTAACTGATCGAGGTATCGACCGTGAAATCTATTACGAACCCTCCTATGATATGATCAAGCCAATGATTGACAACACATGTGATCTTACCTTTAGATGCTTCTAATCTTCGCACTAACTCCAAGGTCTAGACTATTGGACCATCAAGCCTCCACCTCCCTTAGCTGTCTTCCAATTCCGTGATCCACTTGTATAACTCAACCGAGAACGAATAGAAGAAGATTTCGTGTATCTCTGTGTTCATAAATCTGTCCAACCAATGTTATTTCGTCAATCACGGATTCATGTTCTATTGTTGCATGAATTCGTGGATCTTTCTATCCAACCAGTCTTCGATCTCCTTCTTATTTGGATTCCAGTGATGTGACATCACACATCTCGTTATGCAGATATCGGTCTTGGAAATGAAACCATTTGTTGGCTTGATGGTCCCTGACCCATGTTCAGTTCTTATTAGCCAAGCAAATCCCTACACTACTAGCCCTTTCGGCATCAATCTGCAGAGCGCGGACTGAAGTCTCACCCAAAGAAGTATGGGGGGATGTAGGAACCAAGTTTTCGCACCCTGAGATGGCAGCAATGTCGCTTTATACCTTTACCCTTAATCATCCTCTAGACCTCTGCGAAGGTCTAGGACTGTCATTTGCGTACCCTAAATAAGTAGGTCAGGCGCTTACACGCCTCTTTAATTACTCTTACTTCTGTGTTTACCCAGATTAGCTTAAATATTGGATAAATTTAACATGCATTATGATTATCTTTGCATAAATAGATATTCTTAATTACATTCGTATGATAAAGTAAAACACATATATTCACGCATCAATATAGCATTAAATCATAAACCCAGTAGTTAACATAACATAAACGCATGCATTCATAACAAAAGTAAAATAGCTCCTACACAGTTAATTCCAGAATAATTCTTTTTATTGATGTTCAGATATTTCTTACAGACTCCAACTACCCTGAACACACAGCTGCAAGGGTCCACGCACTCAGATGTAGACTTCTACCCTAGGCCTCTGCACACTCAGCTGCAAAGCCTCTTCCTACACTAAGACTCTTCACTCTTAGCCCTCACAGACCCATTACATCCATCAATTTCCAAAATCTACTACGAACTCCCGATTGCCTTAGACTCTTCTAAGAGCCCCCTTTTTATACATTCCCATGGTCCGTAGAACAATGGTGGATCTCATAAATCCAACACAAGTTACCTAAAATAAGGGCGGAAACCCTTGATGACTCTTTACATCTTCGCACTCTGCGACCACAAAAAGTGGAGACTTTACATTCTTTATACAAAACTTTGGCCTTTAGCCCCAAAACTTGGGCTTTTACCCCAAAATTGACCCTAGGGAATCCGTTCCCAACAAATATGTACAAAACTAATTGGTATGAGAACTCGGATATGCCTCTTGATTTGCATGAAGCAAGAGCCTTATTGGGAGATGTTAAGGAATAATAAAAATATTCAATATTTATTTTGAAAAATGAAAAGTTTCCATGTTATGTAATTTCCGTTGTAGTACACAACCATTGAGAAAAAATAAGTCATCAGATTGGAAGATGAAAAAAAATAAAATTTTAATTTTTGAATAAATTTTGGAAGTGCTAAAACTTTTAGATAATGGTTCCACTAGATACTATAGCACCCTTAATTATGATGACAATACCAACCATTATGAAGTATCCACCTGCCACTCTCGTTTCTTCTTGTAAATTGTTCACATTTATAATCTAAATCAAAATGTCCATTCCAATATGCCATTTGAGGAAATTATAGCTAAAATTCATGAAAGCAACAGCTAATCCTTGTAGTGATAAAGGATTAATCATTAAATTGACATTATCTCCAATACAACCATTCTTGTCAAAGATTTCTCTTCTTCAATGTGAGTTTTTTCCATCACCAATTGGCACACCACCTTTTTCAAAAATTAACTTTCTTAATTAGTATGAAATCAAAAGGCCACAAAATTTTCAATGATTATAATTTTTATAAAACAACTTTCCATCTAGATTTGTCTATAGTGTGAGTGATGAAATTTTTTTGCACATATTCCTGAAGAATAAAACTTGATATATTTATTTTCCAACATATTTTCCACATGGAAAGAAATGAATCAATGAATTGGCCAAATAAGATTTTCCACATGGAAAGAAATGAAGAAACAAAGCAATGAATTATTGGTTTAAGGAATAATACCCTTGAATGGAGTAAACAAAATTTATAAGCCACAAGAAGGAAATTTATATTTGTTTTCTTTGTCGATATTCTAATCAATAGTAGGAACATGAAGGATGATATGTATTGTTAAATTTTCAAACCATGCTAAACAAGCTTGCACTCCTAATCAAACCTCAGGTGGAAAATTGTTTAACATATCAAAACCATGGGTAAAGGAACACTAGAAGTGAAAACACACAACTTTGGATATATGAACAACAAGCTACAAAATGCAGTAACAAATCACATCAAACTTTATTTATTCAATGCACACCACTCACTAATCATTAGTTCAATACAAGACTAAATGAATAGATGTCACCCACTTTGAATTCTTCCACTGATGTAGAAAGCGAGGTCTTTACAAAATAGAGGATCCCCCTCTAGGACCAAGGGGAAGTAGATTTCGTAGTCCCCTTCATCAAAGTCCATATATTTTACAAAGGGACAAGGGAGGATGTGCAAAGGGTGAGTGTTTCAGCTGAAAAATATACATTCCACACACATGGAATTATTGGACAAAATAATACCATGAGGCAGAGTAAATTTCAACACCCTCAAACCCCAGTTGTGATTCAACGTGAAAAAAAATTACAAACTACACATGTTAATTAGGCGCCAATGGTGTTGTCCAAAACCCCTCGTAAGGATTACCCATCAAAATATACAAAGAATCAATTGATAATTAATGGGGAAGTGAAGGTTGTAAAGGAGGAATCCAAGTCAAAGAAAAGAATATTGGTGGTCATTAAGTAGAATCAAGAAAGGCCAAGGTAGGTTGTGTGGGAAGGTGTCACGTTGGAGACCATTCAATATCAAAGTCTCACTTTGATGGGAAAGTTCCATGGTCATTTCATTTATGAAAGCTATATAATGGGTGGAAGTGAATTAATCTATTGTGGAATGTTCATCTCTTCCACATCCTTGCCAAAAAATGGATAACTTTCCTATTGGTTTTGGAATAATACTCATCTAGAATTAAAACATTGGGAAGCTAGCTCCAACCCAAGAAAGAGCCACGAAATCTTAGGCTCTATGGGTAAAACTTCTAGGACTACAACTTGAGTTCTAGAAGGACCAAATCTTGGTGGATATTAGCAATAAATTGACTAAGTTTATATGTCTCTACCCAAACCATTGTTTTAAATTGAATAGAATAGTGGTAAAAAAGTATTTCATATTAGAAATTAAGAAATATCTACTAGAGTCTATGGATATTTCATATACAAAGGGGAATATCACTGAAGTTCTCAACTACCAACTACTACCTATCTGTTGAATTGACTGCAACCACTACTTGCTTCCCATTGAGCTAGCATAGGTACCTTGACCCTAAGTTGAAAAAAGTCTTAAAGAAAAATTGCATCTCCTATCCAACCAAAGTCAACTCACCATCTCCCACATGCCATAATGAACTATGCCCTTCAAGTATCGAAGCACATGCATTGCAACAATCCAATGAATCCACCTAGATTCAATCATGAACCGACTCAAAGTATTTACTGCAAAACATATACTCAGAGAAATATTGCACTACATGCTAATCACTAGCTCAAAAAAAAAATGAATTACTAACACTTAACTCACCCACTCTACCTTCATTTATAAATGAAATAAAGGTTTCACAAAATAGTGCCTTTAAATTTAGAAGCAAACTCTAAACCCTAAATTTAGCCTATATAAGTATGCCCTATGCATGAGAAAATTTCCTAGAATAAAGTGCCCTGTTTTGATTCTAGAAAAGCCTCCAACCCATGCACCTTAGTTAAATCTGGAAAATTCCCTAAGGTTGGCCCTTTTCGTAAATCTAGAAAAGCTAAAATAAATAAAAGAAAATTTATAATTAAAGAAAATTCTAAATTTGGAACAACATAATAACAACACAAGCTAAATTGGAAATGGTCTTAGTTTGGCGCATGCATGCACCCTCCCTCCATAAGTGTTCCTGCTCATCCTCATTAAAATGACTCCATGTTGTTTCTACTATGTCAATATCTACACTATTATGCACAAGAATTAATAGGAACAACTCTCTACTATAGGTATGCTTCTTCTTAAGGTGACACTAATTACGCATAGGTAGACTCTAACATGCACCATTTGATCATTTCCTTTGAACTCCCAAAATGAAAAAGAATCAAATTCTACATTTCTCATGGTTGGCATGATGACCACGTAATTATTTTTATTTCTATGGATGTTGAAAAATTCATGCAATATTATATATATATATATATATATATATATATATATATATATATATATATATATATATATATATATATATATATATATATATATATATATATAAAAGACATGGAATTACAAATAACATCTTTAGATATCAAGACACAAAATTAATTAGCACTTTTTGAATGGAGCTTCATAGCGAAAAATTTTGTGTTTGGTAATAATTAAAATAATACAACAAATTTCACATCCATGAGTTTCACCAATCAAGGCCCTTCACAATGATGATCCTCCCATATTGACTAATCAGAACACTAAAAACACCCATGTGCCATTTGTTTGTAATTTCCTCAAGGGCAGTTGATAACTGTTGAAACAACCAAAAGAGAATGTCAAGTTGTCCCCAAGACATGATATAATTATAGAAAAACCAACATCAAAGGTAGAAAAAATTTGAAGTAGGCAATTGGTTCTTGAGATCGCAATATTATTATGAGAAGAGAAGTACTCTAAAAAACAAGCAGAGAGATATCCTCAACACTTTTGTGTGGAATGTGTGTATGTAATTCTAAGGAAAGAAAGAGTTAGCATAGTATTTATCTTTCGTACCTTGGATTTATTACATGTGCAGGATTAAACAAAAATTCTTTTTGCATGTTTACCCCTCTCAACGCTTAAATAGATCCAAGGTTAGATGGATCAATGCTAGTAAATAGAATCTCTCAAATGGAAAGAGGTGGAGAACATGACATCCCCACTCATAGAACATGACAAGGAATTTAATCAATCCATCATGTATTAGTTATTATTTTTCATATAAATCTATAACGGACAACGATATAAGTTTAACTTGGTCATCTATAGGTAAAGAAATAATCCCAAGAGTTGGGAAAAATTTTAAGGTCATCATCCTCACATCGATCACTCATTTTATAGTAACTTGATGAAGAAATTCTCCTGTGGTCCTTTCAGTTAGCTCATTTATTTTTTTCTATTTTCTTTGAGCAATGAAAATATTCTTGAATTATTTAATGTGCAACTGAATTCTGTAGTTTTAGGTCAAAGCATATACAAATTTGATTTGAAATTTAGAATATGCATTCACATCATCTTTACTTATAGATACCATTTTACCAATCCATAGCACAAATAGTGGATAAAAAGGTAAATTTACGACTCCATTGCAATCCACCAAAATCCTACAAATACCTAAAGGTAGCAAAACATTGTGTTTTTTTGGGGAAAATAGAGAACATCGTAGAACCCAAATAGATTGAAAATACAAAAGTACTTGTATGTGTCAATATTTACGAAACTCATGCTATAATACCAAATACCAGTAGATTGCACACCAACTACATGGTAGACCCATGTCACCTTCAAATATGGTAACACATAAATGTATTGGGTACATCACTGGAAATTACCTTGTGATGACTTAAAAAAATTATTCATTAAAACCTCTTCCTTGTGATTCCAATAAATACCCCTGCACTGTGGATAAAAATATACGACTCCTGCAAACCAAAATACAATCTAAAGCAAAACTTGTGTTTTTTTGGGGAAAATAGAGAACATCGTAGAACCCAAATAGATTGAAAATACAAAAGACTTGTATGTGAATAAAAACATGCTAAACCAACTAGTAGAGCACACCAACTACTAGTGTCCCTTCAAATAAACACATAAATGTATGGGTACATCATGGAAATTACCTTGTGATGACTTAAAAAAAATTCATTACCTCTTCCTTGTGATTCCAATAAAACCCCTGCATGATAATTTTCATAAAGCGACTTTTAAGAAAGATGCAAAACATATCTCAATGGTCGGAATAGTTATTCAAAAAACTACTTGAAATTACAACACTATAACTTTTTGTTTTACACAGTACAAAAAAAGAATCCAAAGGATTCAGTTCTTTTATTGTTACCTCCACATATCCAAAAATACCAGAATTGATGTCACCAATAGGACATCTCATATAAATTATGTTTTTAGTAATATATGTCATATCCAAATCAAAGCCACCTTCTTGAAATATGCAGAAGCAACTCAAACTATGTAAATGAAAAATTGAAAATATTTTACTTCCTACCACCAAATACAAAATGTATTAATGTGTTATACATTCTAAACATCTAAATTAAACTACTAAACTTTTCACTTGATATGGTTGCTAACAACATACAATTTTTTTTCTATATAGACCACTTCCAAAATCATGGAGAATAAAACAACCCGGGTCTCACAATTTTTTGTGTGATAACTTTTAAACATATTAAATGAAGTCTAAATAGGAACTTTCCTTAGCACCAAGGGACATATAAAATTTGGTATATGCTATGTAAATGGGGAAACGATCATGGTTTCTAAAACAGCGGTGGGTAAAAGAAATGCCACTTGAAATGATGGAAAATAAGGAAATGGCATATAATATTTTATCGACACATCCCACATTTGTAAATTGCATATGAAGACTCTAAGTCAAAAGATCATCTCATTTTCCGACATTTTATCACTAGACATTGTCCTCAGAGTGAGGTGTTCCAAGGGCTCAAACAAAGCTATTGTATGTTATCCCTGAGGAGTATCCCTAGCTAAATCGGGTTTAAAATAGTGAAATTAGTAAACAAAATAAATCAAGTCTGAAGTGTTACTTCACCAATTGGTGCCACAAGGCTGAGACATTGCATAGAACTCACAAAACCAACAAAAAAACTTTGTATATTTTCCTATACAAATTGCATATATGCGATGATTATACCCTTAAAATGGTAAATTCATCTTTAAACTAGTAAGAAGTGGATATGTTTTCATATAATATTTGGTTCTGTAAATCAGTGCCTGCTTGAAGGGTTGTGAATTCAACTTATGTGCATGTGAGAAATAAAAAGAATAAAATGAAGGAAGATGAAAAGATTTGGAAAAAAGGAATATCCCCTGACTTTCACCAACAATGATCAAACAAACAAATTCAATGAGCCTACATAGGCTTACAAACTATAAAAATCCTTGCACATGGCCATGGTTCCTGTATGCATTCTAATTCCTAAAGATAAAATCTATAGAGAAAAATGGAAGCATGACAACTCCAAATGACAATTCTTAGACAAAATATTTTAGATGTAGAAGGATGAATGGATGGAAAGGCATGGACCACAAAGTTGTATATTATAGAACAATCTCCCTCTTGTCTTGAGTTCTCCAAATGAAATAATTAATAATTAAAAGTATATTTAAATTAGGCACTCTTCTCCATGTAAAATTTAGATCTTGAGTAAACTAATGAAATGTGTTGATTTTTCCATCATAACAAGAAATCACATTCCAATTCCTAAAGATAAAATCTATAGATAAAAATGGAAGCATGACAACTCCAAATGACAATTATCAGACATAATATTTTATATGTATAAGGAATAATTTATGGAAAGGCATAGATAGTAGACCACAAAGTTTTCTATTAGAGATTAATCTCCCTCTTGCCTTGATTTCTCCAAATGAAATAATTAATAATTAAAAGTATCTTTAAATTAGGCACTCTTCTCCATGTAAAATTAATATATGGAGTAAAATAATGATATGTGTTGATTTTTCCATCATAACAAGAAAATCACCACAAAAGATCACCATCCATGCCATGAATAGCAGCTATGGAATATGAGAATAAGAAGTTAAGCTAAAGATACATGTAAGTCATTATTTAACATTGACTTCAAAGAGAGCTCAATTCTGGAAAAACCAACACCAATAATGTGCTCTCAAGTTATTGTTCCAAAGATGGAAATAAACAGAACTACTAGAAATGGAAGAACCCTCATCATTTTTGTTATGAGGTTGAAAAAACACTAGAGTAACACATACATAAGAAAGTAAATATGAGGAGTAAATATAAATCAAAACCACTGAAGATAGACCAAAAAAGTGTGCCCTTCTATTAACAATCATGCACCAAACATATCTGCAATTAAATCATTCATTTATTCATCTTCCAACATGTCAGGAAACTTCAATGGCTATGCATTCACTGTTATTCAACTGCTGATCTCAAAGAAGGGTAAAACTAGAATCCCATCTACCTCATGGGCACCCGCCTATTGTTGTTATAAAGATGTAAAAGGGATGCAATATGTCAAGAACAAGAGTGTATCTTCTTTGTTGAGAATGAAGAAATCGATCAAAAATGGTTCCCCACATTATTATAGACATATTTGGGCACTGCAACCCCAATCACATATATCCATAAACCAAGGGCTTCTAAACCCCTAAAAGTGTTGTTTCATGCCCTAAAGGAACAAGGTCGGCTGATTACATCATCTCCCAAAAGTGTTGTAATTTGCAAGGAAGTGTTGTTGGTTTCTCTTTGAAGAGATTGTTGGGTGATCTTGCTTTGTATGAGGTGAAGAGGGCTTTCATGCTGGGAGGATGATGTTGAATCAGATAGCCTGGTTGTAATCCTCTCTTCTACTACTTCTATCAATAAAGCTATTTGAGTTTTCCTCCATATGCTTGTATATCTCTGAATCTTGTTTGTGTATGCATTTATATGGTTAATGTACATCTGATCCTACATTATTTATGGTTATAGATATCTATGTTTTGATGGTATTTTGTTGCCTTGGCTCTACAGGTGTTCTTTGAAGCAGGACAAGCGAGAAAGGAGTGGCGAAAGCTCTATCAAAGGAGAGAGGAAAAAAGCAAGGAGACTAGCGAAAGACTGAGGTTGGTGCTCTCTGCTTCTCTCTCATCTATCTCTGATAAAGGAAAACACAAGTAACTTTAATCTGTTTGTTTCTAAGATAGCTACCCATCTTAGTGGGACTGGAAGCTCTGAATGGACACTAGTTTTCCCGTTAACAAAATGGCAACCATACTGGGGAGCGAATAGTTTGTTTGTTTTTTTACTGTTGTTTTCTTTATAAACCACAGACGGAGCCTGAAGTTAAGCCAGCTAGCCTTCGAACTGCTTTTGCTATGCAACTGCAAAGTAGATCAATGCTGCTTCAGTCAATCTCTGGGTTGGTTTATGAACTGAACATCTGACTTTCAAACATCCTAAGTGCCCTGGTGGTAGCTCAAATAACCTCATTAGATCAGCCCCTATACTTTGTGTTTACTAGCTATCATTAGCTAAGCTTAAACCCCGGAACTTAGCTGCAAACTGTGAGTGAAAGCCAAGCACAGTCTTGTCCCTGGTCCATCTCACTGTCTCTTTTTGGAAACCTGGATGCATCACACCTCCCATGTGTTGCAGGTGAGATGCATCCGTTTTTCCCTATGTTACAGGTCCGATGATTGACTAATACTGTTTCTGCCTCCATATTTTGGTTTTTTCTTCATTGTCTTCAGTATATCTCTGTTGAAACCATCTTCCTTTGCATTATTCAGCCTCCATCAGAAAGAATTGTGAATGTTTTTTACGTATTTTTCATCATTTACAGTTCTCTTTTGCAAATAGCAGCTTAATCGAACTGTCATGTTTTAGATAGTTGATTACACTTTTGCCATTGTATTTGATTTGAATCATTAGCATTTCAAGTGTCGAAAGCAATTTTGAATTTGAAATCACAAAGTGTCGTCTTAGCTTTACTTTCGTTTTTTGAAAAGAAAATTGTCAGTACTGTCGCTTTAAAAGAAGATAGTTCAGATCTATACTTTGTTTTCTTTTTGTCATTCTCACATTAAGGAAACTGAAAAACAATACATGCATGTGCATTTCCATTAAGACTACATGCTGAAGTTGATTTAGGAAAATTGCATCTAGTGTGTGCTCTCTGCTCTATGTTGAAAGAATTTCATTTCTCTTCCCTTAATAGCTAGGATTTTCATTGCAAAAAGAAAATAAACGACTGTTTATCATCTTAGATTGCATATTTAGGAATTGTATATCTACATCACGCGGTGAACCTTAAAGGCAAACTTCTTAAGAAAGATCAACTATAAAATAAAATTCAATGGACATAAAAACGCTTTGGAGCCTAACGCACAACATTTAGAAGTCTAGGCTAGAGATGTATTATGGCATCATAAAGCCTGGTAACTATCGCTTTCATCATAGGTTGGTTGATTCCTCCTCTTTCAGATGACAAGTACCAGTACGGGCTTTTGCTCCCACATATCGTTGAGTATATATTGGGAGACCACAATAGGCTACATCCTTTATCCTTAGGAATCTATGTCTGCCACCCTATCGATCGTAATGCACTGAACACAACATTCAGGAAGATTGACTGTCATACCGTAAAAAGTATTCTTCAGTTTTGTGATTGGTTTGGTAATCCCTCTATCTAGATTTCCAGAGTAGTCACTTTCATTCCTTTTCAGACTCCTTAAAAGAAAAGGTCCATCTGAGCACTTGTCACTTCAAGCTCATTAAAAATAAAAGGCAACTAGAGTCATCTTTAGCTTTTTCTCGACTCTTAAAAATTGAAAAAGCAAGTTGTGTCAAAGTGTCATAAAATTTATTTTAATCGGAATAACGTCATTGTTCCCTCGTTGGTCTTTAGGTTGAGAAATGGAGTCTACCAATCAAGGATTTCCCCTTGGGGGGAATCCTGGTCCCTTCTCCTCTTGGGGGGATGTTGGTGCTCCACACATGGCCACATTATCCCTTCCAAGACTCACAATTGGCCTACCAGTATGGCTTTTCTTGACCTTTGTTGTTCAAAACACCGCAATTCCTCAGCAATCAAATCAGCAACCAGATGAAGTTGCTCCCCCACCTTCTACTTCATTTGTTTCTCCCTCTCCTTCTTCCTCTTCACTTGGTCAAGCTAGTAACGCTAAAAACCAAGTAACTGAGAAGAAGAAGAAAGGGAAGGAGAAGAAGAAGAAAGGGAAGGAGAAGAAGAAGAAGAATCCAACCACGAAAGGGGGCAACCATGCAACATTTGGTGAAAATCCACACACAGCACCTTCCAAACCTAAATATCCATGTGCCATTTTCAAGGGAGACCACTATCATCAAGATTGTCCTTACATGCCACAGATCTTAAGGGACTGGTCTCCCCGCTTGCACAATTCGGTGTCCTCAACTTCTGACGATCATGTTGAAAGTACACCGTCAACTAGTGAAAACGAAGTCAATGGACAAAAAGGAAGATCTAAATTTCCTTGCAGAGTGTATCAAGGTGATCATGCCCTCCACCGTTGTCCCTTCCTAGATGAAGCTAAAGGAGTCTTGGATAACCGTCCTACATCACCGTAGTGATTTCCTCCTGGATACAAGAAACTCTTGTCGAGTCCATCGCTAGTTAAAAATCCGACTGACACACCTTTGTTGTCGATCAAAGCACCTATCATTGAAGATAAACCCTCTAAATCCACACCAGACCAAAGTCGACAGGTCGAGATGGTAGTCAACCCAATCTTGTCTTCAGAAGGTCCACCTTCAGATGATACTGTCACCAAGGATAATGAGGACAACGTCGTTCAAGTTCTCTTCGTAAACACAGACTCTGATGAATATGGGGGAAATCTACCCATTCCTTTACCACAAGAAGGAAGTTCATCAGAGATGTATCCGACCGTTTATTCGGTCCCACCACCAAGCAAAATAGTCGTCTCCTTCGATTGGAATCTACTAGGCAGACCCCGCCTACCATTTAATGTACCATTTCGAATCATAGTACAAGCTTACAGAATGATCATGGTTGGTATTATTATAGATGAAGGGACTTCTGTGAGTATCCTTTCCTCAACTGCTTGGAAAGCGCTTGGTTCGCCATCGCTTTTGCCTAAGATTTGAAATCTGACAGGCTTCAACAAAGAAACTAGTCGACCGTTAGGGATCCTTCCAAATTTGCCCATAACTTTGAGAAGGAAAACCGTTCATCTAAACGTGATGGTAGTCCAAGGACCTCTAGATTACAATCTACTCCTTGGGTGTGACTACATTTATAGCGTGCGAGCCATCGTCTCCTCACTGTTCCGAGTGATATGTTTTCCACATGAAGGCAGAGTGGTCCACTTAGTTGACCAGCTTTCATTCCTTGGTTCAAACATAGTTGTTAGTCAAATGCCATCCCTAACTGGTCTTTCTGCACAAGGAATGTCTCATCAATCTCCAGTCCATCCACCTGATGATCGCGAGTGATTCATTGATTGTGACTGAAACCCAGGAGGCATGCGCCCTGGTCTATTTTGGCAAAAAACCTCAGATATAAGGTAGGTCTCTGCATAGGAATATGACTAGTTTTACAATCCTATCCGTTTAGGAAAATGGATCAGATTGGAAAAGGATTCCCCCATTAAAGGTTATGTGATTGGCACTGACAACAGTCACCTTTTTCCATTTCGATGGACATCGCCAAGGAAGTGTTTTGTCTGCGACGCGGATGGAGCAATCTTGCTAATGCAAGAACTTCCATATGGTGACCTGGAAACTCTACTTTATACCTGGGGGCATGCAAACCTTTTTGCATGCAAGTGAAAAGAAACCATTTATTTTCTTAGTTTGTAGGCTCTTAACCCTTTAAACTCGTAGGTTGGTCATTCCTAGCTTGCATAACGAAAGGCTTCAGAGCAAAGTTTCGAATGGTGCAAGCTCCCTAAAAAATGAACCTATCGATGAGACATCCTTATCATATGACTGGCACGAGCAATTTTACGCAAAGTTCAAACTCGTTAAAAAATAAACCTAGCCACGAGCAGTTTTATGCGAATTTCAAGCTCGTTAAAAAATAAACCTAGCGATGATTAAGCGTTCCCATAGAGTTTAAGCTCATTAAAAAATGAACCCCACCTTCGGTAAATAACCATTTCGATCACATAATTATCAGCTTTTGAACCTTGGTGAGGTTCTTACCATCACCTCCACTCTTTTTTAGCCAATCATACACCTCCATTTGATTGTTTACCCTTTTGCGGAACAATTGCGATGAGTGATTCTATTAGCCACCTTCTTTACACTGTCGTGATTGAAAAGTTCCAAACCTTACCTGGAACCAGTTTCTATCCAAAAAACATCACTCGGTCGTCAAAAAATGAGTATCCTTTAAGCTCTTTTCATATGACTCATAAAATATGAAAATATTGTCGAGCAATTGGCCTCTCTAGCTCATTAAAGCGATCGGAAGTGCCATCCCTCCTCTAGATTTTAATCTTTTTTGGACCTGAGGGATTATTACACAAAAAGATCGAGCACTTCTCTTGTTCGACTCGTTAAAACTATCAAAAAGTCATCCCTTTCATATTATTTTAGACTTTTTTGGACTTAAGGGATTACATTACAAAAAAGTACCACTGGAGTTTCCTTTCCGTCCCTTTTAGACTCTCTGAAATTGAAAAGGACCAAGTTATTTTTGTCATTAAACTCGTTAAAACAATAGCGACAAACTTGTCCATGCAGACAAGAGCGAGTTTCACTGTCGCTAGGCTCGTTAAAACATAGCGACAGGTTTGCCCAAAGGGAAAATTATAGAACAAGCATATGTTATCCTCCTCAAGCTTGACAAAAATAAAGAGGTACTGGTCAACAATGACTGGGGAAAAAGGGAAGAAAACTTGAATAGTTTCATTGGTAGTAGGTCACTCTTGAACATGACACTTTCACTTTGTCACCATGATTGAGTCGGGTTGGGTTTTTCCATTCGCCGGTCATATCACCATTGGTCCACCATACCATCCACCTTGGGGTTAACGCTACCAATCCATTTCATTGTCGCTGATATGTTCAAGAGAAGTCGCTCAGAGAATTCACCAACCTAGCTACATCTCATCTGTTGCAATACCTTCACTCTCTATTTTTCATGACCGCCACCCTGAACCTTATATCATTAGATCATTTTCACCTTCACAAAATCATTTGCTCTGTTCCGTGTTGTAGATGTGGGATTCATTAAGGCCCTCCTACAATGAGTCACTTCTTGTCAACATCAGCTCATTATCCAAGAAGTTGACTTAGGAACAACCCTTTCAGTACTTTGAAGCTTGCATGCCTCAATGGAAAGTTTCTCACTTTCGGCGACAGGTTTATGTCAATGGCCTTCGACCGAAAGATTTTACGTGGTGTTCGACATCAACTCATGTGTTCACACCACGTGAATTGTACTATAGTACCTTGAGGGTCATCATCATTATCGGTGATTCCTCTCGCACCTGTTAACAACTTACATCATTGGCTGGTAATCAGGGGATGTCTTTCCATGTTCGACATCAGAACATCTTTTCACATGGATCGACTTGTACTTCCGGTGAAGATTGAATGATTTTGAAGTCTCTGGATCTAGTTTCATCCATCTAGGCTGCGATATATTCAAGAAAATAAAGACATCAAATGTACATCACAGCTGCACAGATAATCATCCAAACTAAAGGATGATGGCTCTATCAGAATCATCAGTCTGCCACACAGACGATTATCTATCTTATGTACATGAATATGAATTTATAAAGCTAAGCATGGGAATACCCGCCTCAGCTAGATCATGAAAATATTGTGAAGATAATGTATTGTATTGTATCTTATTACAGGTCACCTTCCAGTTAGAAAAACCTCAGATCCTCATTATGAAGCCTTTCACCTGACATCAAAAGGATTTACGACCTCATGCTTTAGGTGGCAACTGTTATAGACATATTTGGGCACTGCAACCCCAATCACATATGTCCATAAACCAAGGGCTTCTAAACCCCTAAAAGTGTTGTTTCATGCCCTAAAGGAGCAAGTTCAGCTGATTACATCATCTCCCAGAAGTTCTCCATGAAAAACTACTCAGAACTGGTCAAAACAGGACCATACAAACTGCACCATGCATAGGGTGCAATGCATCTCACCTATTACACATGGGGGGTGTGATGCATACTGGAAAGCCCTTCTATAGGGTGCGATAAGTGAGAGTATACAAATGGCAGAAGTAGTTTGCTAGGTGGAAACCCAGAGAATCTTCTAGAAACTGCTCATATGACACTTGCCTCTCTGAATTCGCCTAGGGATGAGTAAGAGATATGAAAACTCCAACTGGAACCAAGAACTATCAGTGAAATCACACTAATCAAAATTCCAGAAGCTGACTCACTCTCCTGTAAACATCTATATATGGATCCCTCATCCAAGAGATCCAAAGGCTGGAATTTTGTAATTTGCAAGGAAGTGTTGTTGGTTTCTCTTTGAAGACATTGTTGGGTGATCTTGCTTTGTATGAGGTGAAGAGGGATTTCATGATGGGAGGATGATGCTGGATCAGATAGCCTGGTTGTAATCCTCTCTTCTACTACTTCTATCAATAAATCTATTTGAGTTTTCTTCCATATGCTTGTATATCTCTAAATCTTGTTTATGTATGCATTTATATGGTTAATGTACATCTGATCCTACATTATTTATGGTTATAGATCTCTATGCTTTGATGGTATTTTGTTGCCTTGGCTCTACAGGTGTTCTTTGAAGCGGGACAAGCGAGAAAGGAGTGGCGAAAGCTCTATCAAATGGGAGAGGAAAAAAGCAAGGAGACTAGCGAAAGACTGAGGTTGGTTCTCTCTGCTTCTCTCTCATCTATCTCTCATAAAGGAAAACACAAGTAACTTTAATCTGTTTATTTCTAAGATAGCTACCTATCTTAGTGGGACTAGAAGCTCTGAATGAACACTAGTTTTCCCAATAACACACATTAATGGACCTACCTTTATTAGCATTCAGATTGCAAAAGGTCCCTCAAGTGGTGTACCTTGTTTGAGATTTTAAACATTGAATTAAAATATCATAGATAGCCATAAGAATTGTGCCTTCCTTAAAATAATCAATGCTAAGTTTAGATGCGAAATATATCTCAAGACGAGTCACCTTATTTTAGTGGACAAGGCTAATTTGTTTGCCAAAATTAAAATTCAACTAATTCACATGACACAAGCGCACAAAAATAAAAATATCCAATACAGGATAAGTCAACCCCAAGAAGAAGACACATGTGACACATTATACATACATATATATATATATATATATATATATATATATATATATATATATATATATATATAGATATATATAGATATTGTTGGGAAAAATACTTAGAGGGGGGGTTAATCAGTGTTTTAAAAACTCACAATAATAATTTTCTTTTCTAAAATATGTATGCGACTTTATTGGACCCAACTTGTGTATGTACACGACTGTTGTAAAATAAACTAGCATATTCTTAGTAAACTTGTAAAACAACTAATTCTTTATATGTTAAACTTAAACCATAATGTAAGAGATTTATTAGGAATTCGTTAAGAAGTAAGCAGGTGCAATAATAACATAATAAAGTATCACACATAAGAAACACACATGAACATGAGGATTTGAGGTGGAAACCTAATGTGGGAGAAAACCATCATTGTTGTCATCTCAATCTTCAAACTTATTAATATCAAAAAATTATTACATTCTTATACTGTTGTAGACACATGTCAGTATTCAGGTACCCACCTATTGAGTGCTACAACCTTCATGTGTTATCCATCTTCTACTAGAAGGGAGCTCCAACCCCCTGATCTAATTACTAGCTACTACTGGTAGGAAGCTTCAACTTCCTCATTGAAGGCTCCAACCCTCAGCAACATCTATGGATTACGTTTCACAAATTTTCACCGTAGATCCACCTCATTTAATACATCACAACTTGTAGATCAACTGAAGCAAACACCAACTTAATTCAAATAGAACAACGAGATCATTGCAACCAGAACACAGAACAAAACCCATAATACTACATCAACACACAGAATTAACTGCAACCCTGATCATTCATATGCCAACATGTATATGCTACTTCGTATACACACTTTTCTATAGAGAAACCTGCGTACATATTTCAATATATTGAAAACTTGTAATTTTGAATCAGAGACAAAGTTTACCAAAGTTATTCTAGAATATTTTGTTAGGTTACAGAACTCTCATACAGTTAGCAGCATCAATAATATTTTCAACCAATCAACATGTAACCAAACTCAAATTCATCATTCAATCAGTTCTACTTCAGACATTATCACTCAACCTAGATCAACATGAGAACACCATTTATAGACATCAGAGATACATCAACACTGATTAGGTTGATCAGTCATTTATGAACATAAACCCTTCCTTTATGTACGCGACTTTGAAGAAATGAACCCGTGTGTATACGCGACTTAACCGAGACCAACATGTGTATAGATATGCAAATTTTGACCTAAAATTGCACAACTATTTAGAAATTTATAAAAATCCTAATCATAATATTAAGAGATAATTAAACATGCACCAATACTTAGATCTAGTCAATCCATGAGCAAATCATACAATGGAAAGTCATTTCAGGTCTCATGATCCTAATCCATCATTGTATTCATCGGTGCATAATTATTTCAGATCTATGTGTCAGCTATGGCCCTTATAATGAAAATATACTTCAAATTGAAGTATTCATCAAAAACCCTTTCACATGAAGACTTATCACTTTGTGCTTCACCTCCTTATATAGTGAGAGCCTTAACATACCATGAGTGAAAACCACACTAGTGGACAGGATCAAGTAACTATTATTGTGCTCAATATTGTGGGATAATGCCATGGTAAGGACCATTATTATTCTTAAATTAGTGTGCCATCATGTACATGACTTTGCTTCTTTGTACCTACATGTGTACGCGACTTGGCCTTGACGAACCTTCATATAGATATTCAAATATTCACCTTTATCAATCTTTTGATTATGATCTATAAACCTTTGTCCCGTCATTCTGTTATTCTATTCCATCACTCTGTCGCCTCTAAACTGACTTGTGGATTCACTTAGTTACCATATAGTTTTTCTGTTACAAGTGAATTTCCATCAAGGACCTCACATGCATCATAATGCCAACAATCACCCCCCTTGGACTTCATGGAAACCATGTTGGTGTTGATCACTTCAAACTGTAGAAACCTGTTAGATACATCAAATAACTTTTATTCAAACATCAATATAATCTCCCTCTTTGACATCAAGGGAAAAGGGAAGACCAAAGTTCCCCCTTTGGATCTAATTTAGACTATACTGTCCATGATCCCCCTGAGCACATGCTAAATCTTCAAAAATCTTTTTCAAATGAAGAACATGACTCTATAACTCAATTGAGTATGACCTTCCTATCAACAAGGACTCATAATTACATCAATCACCCAACCAAGTGGGGATATATATTTGACTCAACTACCCAACCAAGTGGGATTACATTTTTGACACTACCATCCAACCAAGTGGGATTACATATTTGACATGACCTAAAAATTCCATACATGACTGAATAAGACAATTATAACATCATAGGTCTCCACATGACATTTACATGAAATAACAGATATGACATCAATAAATGAGACCAAAATATCTTAAAAGTAGCATAATTCAACAACCATAATGCTAACAATGTAATATATTCTGCAAGGCTAATGCTCCCCCTGAACTTGTGCTACATGTTCATTATCAAAAACTCATTCATCAAAGAATATTCATTAATCAGATAAATATCAATGAGAAAAACATAACTCAATACCATATCAGCAGACTGTACCCATCAACACCAGATCAAGAAAAATCATAGCTATCAGTAGCATGTGAGAGGTTGATCTTGAGTCTGTCCCACTGTTTTTCTATTAGATAAAAACATATATGGCTTCCTGAAAAGAAAATCGCGTATATACGCGACTATACTTCATGAAACCAATGTAAAGGAAGAAGCCTTTTGAATTTTTACCTGTAGACTGAACAAACTAGATTAACAACAAAATGAGGCAGAGACAACTCCCAGTTTCTGTCAAAGCTATTCAAATGCTTCTCTAAGAAGAGGTTTAGAAAATATATCAAAAACTTGTTCTTAGGAGGGAACATACTCCAATTTAACCTTTTTCTCAAGCACTTGTTCTCATAGAAAGTGATACTTAATTGGAATATGCTTGGTCTTGGAGTGCATAACAAGATTTTTGGAAATACTAATAGCACCTATATTATCACATAGGATGGAGATGGGTGGAGAGCATTCAATTTGTATAACTTGTAATGTTTGCATCATCCAAAGAATTTTTGTGCAACAAGATGCATCACCCACATATTCTACTTCTAATGTAGATAAGGCAATGGAACTTCGTTTCTTAGTAAACCAAGATACCAATCGGGGCCCCATATAAAATGCACCTCCAATAGTGATTTTCCAGTCGTCAACAATTTTAGCCCAATCTGCATCTGTGTATGCATGAAGGATAAGATCTACATCTTTAGGATAACAAAGACCAAAGTCTTCGATTCCTTGGAGATATTTGAATGTTCTCTTTACTGCCTGAAGATGTGATTCCTTTGGATTGGCTTGGAAATGTCCAAAAATCCAAACTGCATGCATGATATCTAGTTTGGTACCTGCTAGATAAAGCAAACCTCCAATCATAGACCTATACTCTGGCTGGTTTACTACGGGGTAATCATCATTATAATTGAGGCTGCATCATGTCATCATGGGAGTACATACATGTTTGCAATCTTCCATCCCATACTTCTTCAAAATCTGCTTAAGATATTTTGTTTGTGAGAGAAAGATGCCATCTTTTGTTGGAAATAATACTGAGAGGGGGGTGAATCAGTGTTATCAGATCAATAATTTCATTTTCCAAACAAATTTATATACGTTACTTCAACTAAGTGAACTAGCATGTACATGCGACTGTATTGAAAGCAACCAGCATATATGCAGAGAACTTTTGTTTTAGATAGTTTATCATGTATTGAACTTTAACCAGTATATCAGAGATTTATTAGACAGTGCAGTAAAAGCAGAACAAAGAATCAAACATATGCAACACACATGAACACCAAGATATAAGGTGGAAACCCAATGCGGGTAAAAACCACCTGCTGCTATCGTCTTTGTCTTCTTTTAATAATAAGAAATTTTGTTTACAATCTTAGACTGGTGCAGAATCATACTAGTACGCAGGCACCCACCTGCAGAAGACTACAACCTTCTCTCATTCTCCAGCTACTATTGGAAGGGAGCTACAACCCCCTAGCTCTTGTACTAGCCAGTATGTTTACTAGTACATAGGTGCCAGCCTACAAAAAACTCCACTCTTCTACCAGGGACCACATTTCATGAATTTTCAAACTGGATACTCCTGGATAACAACACCACAATCTGAAGGCCACGTTTCATTCAATTTTCATACTGGACCCATCAACAACATATTAACTGCAATACAATCATCAAGTACATCTGCATCAACTAATGACTGAAACTCAATCACCATAACCTAAATCTGATCATTTAGAACATTGTCACCAGAATACAGTCACCAGAACCCAAAGCCAAACCCAGAATTGTGCAATAGCAAATAGAAACAACTGAAACATACTTCATAAGGTATACACTACTTCCATGTGTCGAGCCAGCGTGTATAAGCGCTTTTATAAAATCCAACCAGTGTACACATCTGTAAATATTAATTCATAATTTTGCAGATATTCCAGACTTCAATTATACTCGGATCGCAACATTTACAGAATAACACATGCATCAGTATTCATATTTATACTATACATGATCAAACCATATAATTATAATTCATTTCAAGCCTTAAGATCCTGATCCATCATTAGATATTATCCCTCATCAACTGCTAAGGTTCATCCTTGGTTCATATCAAGCAAAGCACCATAAGCCAATAACTTGCATACTAGATCTCACACTTCATCAGATATTCGATACTTGAACACCTTGGCCTAATGATCTTCTCCTCCTTATATAGTTTTAGGCCTTTATCAATACCATGGATCAAAACTACTTAGGACCAATACCTTGGACCAAATACATAGGGTCAATACCTTGGACCAAATACCTTGGACCAACACCATGGATCAAGATACCTTGGACCAAATACCTCGAACCAAAAACTTAGTTTTCCAACATATATGTGCTTTTCCTTCTGTGAAACTGCGTGTGTACATATACCCTTCTTTTGTTCATTGAACATGCATGTATACACAACTTGGTCAAGGTGAAATTGCGTATACCTCTCTTTCTTCATTCTTTGTAGTCTGATATGTAATTCTTTGATGTTGACATGATACACTGTGATTTTTCATCTGAGTGAGTTGCCATCAAGGATAAACCTATATCATAATGCCAACAATCTCCCTGTTTGGACTTGATGGCAACAACAACACCAAGTCACTCTCCCCCTTTGACATCAAGGGCAAAGGGTGGACCAAGATAATTTCTCTCTTTAACATACATTATGTTGGTCATGCTCCCCCTAAGTACATGCTGAAATCTCTGATTGAGCTTCCCTTTTGTACATGCTCAGATAAACTGAAACCATCTATGCTCTTCCTAAGTACAAGCAGAGTCTGCAAAAGAAAATATTTTCTAAAAGAATAACATGACTCTATAACTCAACTATGTGAGGATGACCTTCCTATCACCAATGACTCATACATACATCCATCCCAGCCGAGTGGGGATATGCCAAATTTGACTCATTCACCTAACCAAGGGGGGATATACCAATTGTTTATACATGATAGAAACAAGAAATATTACATCATCCATCCCATGTAAAGTGGGGATATAAATTACATCATTTGTCCAAGAGGACTCATATCACTTCCTAGACTTTTACATGACTTGAGTAACAAATGGTATAAATCACTGAAGCCATAGTTAGACTCAGCAACCATAATATTTTTATCATGAGGTCTAGGAACTAATTCCCAAGTATTATTCTTTTCAATTTTCTCAAGTTTGTCATTCATGGCCTTGACCAAACATTCATCTTTGCATGTTTCATTTACATTTTGAGGTTTGGTGGAGGATAGTAATGCTAGATAGCTTGAGGTTTCTGTAATAGTCCTTCTTGTTTGTACACCTGCCTCTTTTTCCCCTAAAATTTGAGTTTCTGGATGATTTTTTCTGAACATACCTGGACGAAGTCTTTTCTTCTACTGTTATCTCTTCTTTTGGTGCTTCATTGGTTTCTTCTTCAATATCATCGTGATTTGATGTGGGAAAATACTCCCCATATTCTTCATTGTCATAATCTTCTGTTTTTGTTTGTTTTTTATTTTTTCATGCTTCATCAACTACAAAATCAATACTTTGAAAATTTTACCAAGTATTTTATTATAACATTTATATCCTTTACTTCGGGAAGAGTAACCAAGAAGAATACCTTCATCTGCTCTGCGCTCAAACTTACCAAGTTTTTCATCAGTCCTTTTGATATAACATTTGCTTCCAAAAACTTTAAAGTATTTTATAGTAGGAGTCTTACCATACCAAAGTTCATGTGGAGTTTGAGTGCTATTTACCATTTGCTTGGTTGAGAATAGTTATGGCGGTGAATGCAGCTTCACCCCAGAAGGTTGCAGGAGTTACAGATTCATTTAGCATAGCTCGAGCCATTTGTTGAATAGTTTTGTTCATTATTTCTACCTCTCCATTTTGCTGAGGAGTCCTTGCGGTGGAGAATTGCCTTTTTATTCCATGTTGTTCACAAAAGTCAAAGAATTCATCTGAGGTAAATTCCCCTCCTCGATCAGATCTGAGGCATTTGATTTTTGGATCTGATTCATTTTCAACCAAAGCTTTGAAGGCTTGGAACTTTTCAAATGCTTCATGTTTATGCTTTAGCATACCTATCAACCACATTCTGGAAAAATCATCAATGAACAAAATAAAGTATTCTTCTCCACGAGGTGACTTGTTCCTTGATGGTCCACATAAATCAGTATGAACAAGTTCAAGAGGCTTACTAGCTGACCTTTCTTTTTCAATGAAGTGAGCTCTGGTTTGCTTATCGAATTGACATGGTTTGCATATTGTATTTTCAGGGATTTTGATATCTGGAAGATCATGAACAACCTTGAATCTGCATTCTTTTCTTATTTGAGAGAAGCTTAGATGTCCCAATCTTCTATGCCATAGCCAGTTTTCATCATTTTTGCTTAGATAACACTGTTGTTGTCCTCCCTTGAGTATGTATAAGTTGTTTGGAGTTCTTGTACCTTTGATCACAGTCTCCCCTATATCAAGTTCATGAACAACACATCCGTTTGATTGAAACACCACTTCATTTCCTTGATCACACATTTGAATGACACTCAACAAGTTATGCTTTAAACCGTCTTCATACATAACATTTCCATCTTTGACCTTTTCTTTCAAGAAAATAGATCCTTTACCTTTTATGATAATAGGAGTGTCATTTCCAAATGAGACATTATTTTCCTTTTCTAAGGAATTATATGAGTGATGTTTTTCTTTGTCACCTATCATGTGTTTTGAGCATCCACTATCGATGTACCATTGATTTTCTTGTCCTTCTGCATACAAGGCTATACCACATCTTTCTGTTTGATATTATTTCCTTCTCCATATCTTGGGATTTAATGGAGTTTTCTCCTTTTGAGATGATTGCCGAAATTTTCTCTTGCATTCAGATTCTTCATGACCAAAGTTGTTACAGATTGAGCATTCTATTTCATTTTCAAGAAGAGAAAAGTTATTATAGGAACTTTTCTTGACCCCTATTACATTCCTTTGATTTCTTGCTTCTCTAGTCATGATGGTTTTTTAAGCAACACATTGAGTAGCTTCGTGTCCAAAATTATGACATGAAACAATGCCCATTAAAGAAGTTCCTGTGACTATCGAATCTATTGACCTGGTGATCATAGTTTCTATTGATATTCATATTTGGAGCAAATTGAGTATGATTTACCTGAGATTGGTTGTGGCTTCTATTCATCCTTGGAATAAATTGAGTCTGATTTACCTGGTGATCTTCTTTATGCCTTTGTTGATGATTATTATATTGTTCACTAGTATTTGCTGCATCAAGATAGATTTTAGTGGAGGTTGACGGCTTTTGTGATTGAGATGCTTCTTCAGTATATCCAAGATTTTCTTTATCAGAGAAGAATGCTGCACTTTGATAATTTCATCTAAGGTTTCTGATCCTTTAGCAAATCTAAGATTGAGAGATTTCGTTTTCTCAAGATCCTTTCTTATACCCATAATTCCACATTCTAGTTTTTCATTGTGTTTTTCTTTTTCAGTAAGTTGCTATGTCAAGGTATCTATAATCATATTCTTTTCTGCTAAACAGATTTTGATTTTATAAATTTCTTCATGAAGGTCGTCTTCTTCTAAAGCATCCTAAAAATTATCATCATCATAAGCCATTAGAAGTCTATAGTCATCACTATTTTCATCTTCATCACTATTTGATAAACCATCGCTATCTTCATGAGTATAGTAACGTCTTTTATCTACAACTTGTTTTCTATTCCATTTTGCATATTCCTTCCCTTTTTCATATCTATCTTTATGAGGGCATTTGGTAACATAATGACCGACTCTGCCATAGGCAAAGCATTTGAAAGGCGGCTTACCTATAAATATTCTGGAACCCCGTTGAAGCTTCTTGACAAAGTTTACCTCATCTTCTTCTTCTAAAATATGTCCTGATTCATTGTGTTCTTCCTTTCCTTTTGCTGAAGCTTTAAATGTGGTTGCTCCCATATCTGATGGACCTCCTTTTCTCATCTCAAAGGCAGTTAAGATTCTGTGAAGCTGTGTCATAGTGATAGTTTGCAGATCCTATTTTTCTTCTATGGCAGACACTTTTGATTCAAATTTAGCAGACAAGAATCTCAAAACTTTCTCAACTATGGTAACTTCCTTTTTATCTTCACCCAGATTCTTCATACAATTAACAACCTCATCTATACATAAGAAGTAACTAGCTATACTTTCATCATTGTGCATCTTAAGAGTTTCATACTCAATTTTTTGAGTTTGAAGTTTAGCATGTTTTACCTGAGAGTCTCCTTCGTAGCTCAGAACGATTTTGTCCCATATTTCTTTGGCTGATTTGAGCTACATGACTTTGACAAACTCTGATTGTGACAGACTTCCCAATAAGGTATTGACAGCTCTGGCATTGGTTTCATATTACTTCTTACCTGTTGTATCTATAGGAATTGCTGTTGGAAATGTATATCCTCCTTTGACAATTTCCCAGACATCCGTTCCAAGTGATTGTAGATAGGCTATGGTTCTTATTTTCCAATAAAAAAAAATTCTCCCATCAAAGATTGGCGTTCTGATGCATCCCACGCTTTCTTGATTACTCATGATGGTGGATCTCCCTTTAAACGATCAAGCTTCTTCTAAAGGACTTGCTCTCATAACAATTGTTGGAAATAATACTGAGAGGGGGGTGAATTAGTGTTATCAGATCAATAATTTAATTTCCCAAACAGAGTTATATACGCTACTTCAGCTAAGTGAACTAGCATGTACACACAACTGTACTTAAAGCAACCAGCGTATATGCAGAGAACTTTTGATTTAGATAGTTTATCATGTATTGAACTTTAGCCAGTATATCAAAGATTTATTAGACAGTGCAGTAAAAATAGAATAAAGAATCACATATAAGCAACACACATGAACACCAATATATAAGGTGGAAACCCAATGTGGGTAAAAACCACCTACTGCTATCATCTATGTCTTCTTTTAATAATAAGAAAATCTGTTTACAATCTTGTCCTGGTGCAAACTCATACCAGTATGCAAGAACCCACCTGTAGAAGGCTACAACCTTCTCTCATTCTCTAGCTACTACTGGAAGGGAGCTAAAACCCCCTAGCTCTTATACTAGCCAATATGTTTACTAGTATGTAGGTGCCAACCTACATAAAACTCCACTCTTCTACCAGGGACCACGTTTCATGATTTTTCAAACTGGATACTCCTTGATCACAACACCACAATCTGAAGGCCACATTTCATTCAATTTTCATACTAGACCCATCAACAACATTATAACTGCAATACAATCATCAAGTACATCTGCATCAACCAATCACTGAAACTCAATCATCATAACCTGAATCTGATCATTTAGAACATTTTCACCAGAATACAATCACCATAACCCAAAGCAGAATCCAGAACTTTGCAACAGCAAACAGAAACAACTGAAACATACTTCATAAGGTATACACTACTTCCATGTGTCAAACCAGCATGTATACACGCTTTTATCAAAGCCAACCAATGTACACATCTGTAAATATTAGTTCATAATTTTGCAGCTATCCTAGACTTCAGTTATACCCAGATCATAACATTTACATAATAACACATGCGTTAGTATTAAGATCTAAAATATACATGATAAAATCATATAATGATAATTCATTTCAAGCCTTAAGATCTCGATCCATCATTAGATCTTATCCCTCATCAACCGCTAAAGTTCATCCTTGGTTCAGATCAAGCAAAGCACCATAAGCCAATAACCTGCATACTAGATCTCACACTTCATCAGATATTCGATACTTGCACACCTTGGCCTAATGATCTTCTCCTCCTTATATAGTTTTAGGCCTTTCTCAATACCACGGATCAAAACCACTTAGGACCAATACCTTGGACCAAATACCTAGGGTTAATACCTCGGACCAAATATCTTGGACCAAATACCTCGGGCAAAAAACTTAGTTTTCCAACATATACGCGCTTTTCCTTCTGTGAAAGTGTGTGTGTACATATACGCTTCTTGTGTTCAGTGAACTTGCGTGTATATGCAGCTTGGTCAAGGTGAAACTGCGTATACCTCTCTTTCTTCATTCTTTGTAGTCTCAGCTGTAATTCTTTGTTGTTGACATGCTGCACCATGATCTTTCATTTTAGTGAGTTTCCATCAAGGACAACACCTGTATCATATTGCCAACATCTTTTTCTTGGTTCATTTGTAGACCAAGAAAATAGGTTGGTTCCCCAAGTAAAGACGTTTCAAATTCTTGCTGCATAACAAAAGAAAAGTTTTGACTCACAGATTTTCATTACTGCCAAATATGATATCATCAACATAAACAAAAATAATTATCAGTTTATCAGCCTCAATTTTTGTGTACAAGTTATTGTCTACAGATCCTTTTGTGAAACCTTATTGTTGAACATATTTGTCAAGACGATAATACCCTACCCGTAGAGCTTGTTTTAGCCCATATAAAGCCTTTTTGAGTTTACATACAAGGTTTTTATCATTCCCCAGAACGAATCCTTCTGGTTGTTTAATATATACTTCTTCTATATCTCCATTAAGGAAAGCAGATTTTACACCCATTTGATAAACTTTGAAATGTTGCAAACTTGAAAATGCAAGAAAAATTCTTATGGCTTTAACTCTAGGTACTAGTGCAAATGTTTCTTCAAAGTCTATACCTTCTTTTTTAGCATAACCTTTACAAACAAGTCTAGCTTTGCTCCTAATGACGTCTCCATTTTCATTCAACTTATTTTTTAATATCCATTTTTTCCGAATAAATTTTTTATCATGAGGCCTTGGAACCAATTCCCAAGTATCATTCTTTTCAATTTGATCAAGTTCTTCATCCATGGCCTTAACGCAAAATTCATCTTTACTAGCTTGATTTAAATTTTGTGGTTCAATGGTGGATAATAAAGCTAGATAACTAGGAGATCCTACAAGGGTTCTTCTTGTTTGTACCCTAGATTCCTTTTCTCCTAGAATTTGAGTTTCTGGATGTTTCTTTTGGACATACTTGGATGGAGCCTTTTCTTTGTCTGATGTGTCTTCTTCTACTACTTCATTAGTTTCTTCTACTATACCATTGCAATTTGATGTGGGAAATAATTCATCATCATCATCATCATGTTTTACTGATGTTACCTTTTTGGGATATGTGCATGCTTCATCAATCACAACATCAATGCATTCAACAATTTTATGAAGTCTCTTACTGTAACATTTGTATCCTTTGCTTCTAGAGGAGTAACTAAGAAGTATTACTTCATCTAATCTAGCTTCAAACTTACCAATTTTTTCATCATTATTTTTGATGAAACATTTGCTTCCAAAGTATATGCCGCATGTTAATGGGTGATTTTTTCTTGCTTCGAAAGTTACGTTGGCGGTGTCGCGGCAAGGATGTTTCACAGTTTTGTATGGAAACATTCATACGTCAACGTTGTAGGAAAAAATTGTAGCTAGCGTTTTAAAAACCCTGATTATATTAAAAAGATACAAAGAAACGCGTGAGAGGAGAGACGGGTCCCGTAATAAAACGAATGAAACTTCCTTGTGAAATTCTCGAAACAGAAAGTAATAGTCACATCTTTCAATTTGACTGGAATTTGACGAAAGTATTTCTAAAATATTTGTATTTTGAGAAAAAATAAATTATATTTGCTTAATTAAACTAAATATTTTTATTTTTAAAATTATTTGAATTCAATAATTTTTATATACTTGTGATGTTACCGAAATTTAACCACTAATTTTTTTTGCTGCTGGTTATCCGCATTGTTTTCAATTTTTTAATTAGTATTTGTTGCACTAAAGTATTAACATTTGTACAAAAACAATTATCTAGGTTGGCTTAGGATAGTTAAGATTCAACGAAAAATTCATTATTGATTTATTTTTTAATAGAATGTTTCTATTAGATGATGTGCTATAAAATTAAAATTAAAAACATAAACTCTGAAGTTAGCAATGTAAAATCATTATATATTTATTTTACAAATTGTAAAAATGTTTGTGGTAATTTTTTTAAGTAAAAGATAAAATTAAAATTAAAAAGTAAACTTTGAGGTTAGTGATATTAGAGATGAAAATGTTTACTTTATAATGTTGATTTATGTACCTAATATTTTTATTTACTACTTTGGTGAGCCTATCATTTTACTATTGATCACTATCCATTCCAGAATACTTAGCATTCTTACGTAGCCTAAATGCAACTACCCTATGGTTGCTTTTTTTTTTTTAAAAGAAGTCTTGTTAAATGAGAAATGATACATTCATGTTCTTGTAGCTTGATATACATTGAACTAAAGGGAAACATGGTGCAATAAACTAGCAAACCAAGAAGCATAATCATCCAAGTAAGGAGAAATGAGATTCCCTTAACCAAAGGTTGTTATCAACTAATCTAATTCCAAGAAGAGAAAATTACTCCATGAGATATATCCCTCTTAGTTGATTTAATTCTCAAAGGTACTAACTTAGCAAATCCCACCGATGTGATGAAGATCACAATGTGGAACCTCATACAATATGGGGTGCAATAGACCTTACAACTTGGTTAGCATCCCCCAAAAATGTGTAGTAGTTTCAAATATACCATAATTTCCTCCACAAATCGGTCTTAGGTTATATACCCTACATATTATACCATTGCCACATGGTAGCATGTATATCCATATGTTTTATTAGTCATGGTGCAAAGTTTTATTAATGAAGTTAAAGAGACTAACATAGTTGTATAATAGGAATATCATACACTAATGGTAAGTAATATAAAATAAGAGATGAGTGAATGGTTGGTACTTATCTTTAACAAACAAAGTGACCAAGAAAATGAGGCTACACCTAAAGGCTAATAGGTGGCTAAGGGCCTAATTTCTTTGCCTTTAGTTGCGCATTAATCAAAATAGCATTGGAAGTAGAAGCTCCATGGAGATGACCAATATTAGCATGTCTCACCATAGTTTCTAGATGTTACCGAGGGATACCTTCAACAAATCTGATTTTGTAAGCCTTTTTGTAGAAAAAGGTCAACTTTTTTCTCTAAACTTTGAAGTTTGTGCAAGAGAGATGAATGAGAGCCACCTTGTTCCTCTAATACACGAACAATGAATAATTTGTTAATCTAGTAAGGTTTCATGAGCTTGACAATGTTGGTCTCTCTTGTGTGAGAGAACTTAGGGTCATAAACCCATTCTTTGAATTCCATTTCAATCTGTCCCTTGCATATCTACTATCTTTTTCTATTGAATTCTCAATTCCATGTCTTCAACTTCCTATTTGATATGTTGTTATAGCTGCTACAATCCCCCCTCCTAAATTTTTTCCTATGCCTTGATTTTGGCCTCCCTCTTGTTAATAAGAAATTATCTTTCATTGTTGTTAAGTATTCCCTTTGTTTGTCTGAGTGTTATAAAGAATTATCCTTACATGCATTGCTTTTGATGACTTGATTAGGTTATCTTAATGATGAACAAGTTTTATAGGCGACAACTAAGCAAATTTCAAACACAATCCATTCCCTACCATAATCTTGCACCAATTGTTTATCTTCCCTCTAGAAACTGTGCAACTTTTTGTCACTGGAAACTATGCTAGGCCTTGGGGATCAAAACTGCACAATTTTGAAGACAAGCAGTCACTGAGCACAGAAACTGTGCTAGCCCTCTTTCACAATCAAGACTACGTAATCCACTAAGACAGTGAACTATGCAATCCCTTGTTGTTGGGCATTTTGCAATTCCCTTTTCCAGTGTGACTGCGCAGTTTCCCGGATCAAGCCAATGTTCATCCCTAGATAATAGGGAGTCCAACATTAATGTTTTACAAGTGGCACAAAGCTGTTATTTTCTTATCTCAAGACAAGTGTGGCTTTTTCCTTGATTTTAGACACGCGCATCATAAACCCTAAACTAACCCCGTGGGGGCTAGATCTATATAATATACACTCTTAGAGCTCATTTATACACTCGAGATTGCAGCTCTTGCCTTCCCAACAAGATCAAGGAGCTTTTGAATTAGTTTGCTACGCTTTTCTAGGTAAGATTTGCATGTGTCACTTTTTGCTGTTTTCTTTGTTGCTTTTGTTTCTTTTTCTTTTATAAGTGTTATTTCTCACATTTATTTTCATGATAGTTGTCTTTTCTATTGTTATTAGCTCGTATAAGTGTTTTTTCATTCCATAATTTAGTTTTTACAAGTGTCGCATCACCTTCTTTATTTTTCCTACCAGTAGTTGCCGTTGTTGGGCCCTTTTGTGCATGCATGTTTTTCCTTTTACATGATCATTTCTGGCCCATGCTATTGATCAGTCTAACTCACCTTAAGGCTGATCTATACTTTGTTCTTCCTTAACATCCAGATCTTGAAGTTTTTCTCTCTCCTTCCTCGGAAGAACTACACAATTCCTGAGCAATTGTTTCCCCTTCCAACTGCGCATTTCGCATCTTCAAGGCTCAAGCATCATCCTTGGCTTCTAAGAATGCACAATGAGTAGTCATTGGCTTTCCCAAATATGCAGTGTGAAGTGTTAGGCTTCAATCCTCAACCTTAGCCTCTAATATTGTACAATGTGCAGTCTCTTCCCTCAACTGCGCAGCTGAGACCTTAAGCTCCACCCTTGTCTACTGAGACTATACAGTGCATGGGTCAGGAGCCTAGTCTACTTCTCTGAGCCCAGAAACAATGCAATCCTTCTTTCTAGTGAGAGTGTTGTTGCTTTAATATTGATGAATGAACTGATCTTCTTGATTTAGTTTGTTCTTTCCATGAGTGCATCTTTTGGTACAGGTTCTACAGGTTTTGATCTCATCTCTCTTTCATCAGTTGTCATCATCATGCCTTCAAAGAGATCACCCTCAAACGAAACTACGTAGCACAACACTGGTGAATTAGTTGAGAGTACTCAAGCTACCATGCTTATTCTATCTGACACTTAATTCTTCATTGAAAAGGATTCAAGTATCACATGGCATACAGTCAAGGATGCATTCATAGCTACCAATTTCAAACTAGATCTAGAGGACAGGCAGGTGTACATAAGCGTATATTAGTTAGGTTTTCATAGAGTTGCTTTCAGGTTCCCAATTTCCCCTTATGTAGATATCATCAATTGGATCCTGTCACACTTGGATACAAAGACCATGACCCTTAGTAGTGTTAGCAGACAACGACTTGCTTCATATTTGGCCCATGATATTCACCTCATGTATCACTTGCCTAAGCCAGAGGCATACATGGATTCACATTTTTATGCAGTTTCTAGTTAATACTTGAGAACCAAAGATGTTATCAAAACTTGGGTGAAAGAGACATCTAAATTTTACCAAACACCCAATAATATATACAAGACTAGATCTCTTAGAAAGGTGTTCCAGTAATTGTATTATGCTGTCAGATATATGGTCAGAAGAATACTGAAACCTACCCTGGAGGTTGGGTTTACATGTTGCATTTGATTATTAAGGAGGGTGTTGACGGTGCTGGACCTGCCAACATGTTAGGGGATCTCCCTAGTAAGAAGTCCCAACTAGACCTCTGACCGTTTGGAGTAGGAGTCCTAGTTGTGGATAGTATGGTATCGCCTTGACTGCGGTTGGGTGCAGAGGGAAGTAGCCCCTTAGAATCATGTGATAGCATGCAACTTGAAAGGGAACACACGAGCAGAAAGATATCACGAGTTGGAAAGCACGATAACCGACGATCCAAAGTGATGGATTATATCAACAACACACTTCGATAAGATCCAGATAAACACATACGTAATAGTCCATACATACATGCATAAATTACAACTACATACATCATTAAAGTAACCAGGATAGCCAAACTACAATAACAACATATGCATGAAACGTGTTGGCTCTATTATATTAAAAGAGTGAAAGATCAATCATACATACAATTGTTACAACCACTAGCCCTGATAGCGAAACATTATAGTCACTACCACCTGCTCCTCCAAAGAGATGTACTAACTCTACACTGTGGAGAAGCCAAGGCTCATTACAATATGCTCCAAGATTTCTCTAAGTTATCCCTATGAAATCTTGGCTCCCAAAATCCTGTACAATGAGTTATGAGGTTCTATAAATAGCAAAGGGTGGGGTGACCCTTGACATTCCCCTTTCTGACTCTTCACCTACCCTCATAGCTTTTAAACTTACACATGATTGTTACATTCTACTATTCACACTTGCTCTTTCACTTTTACAACATGTTTACATTACAATCTGCACATGTACCCATGTGAGACAAAATAGGCTTGAGTAAGCCATGCAATACATCATTCGGACTCAGACAGTTGTGGGAAGACTAACTCTTCGACATCCTCTCGATGATCGATGGTGGCGAACTAATGCCAAGCTTGGTAGTTTGTTATGGTGTTTGTGTACTCTCCTGTGACATCCTTCTGAAAGCGAACTCTTGCCTCCGTTGCATGTTGGCATTATGGCACAGGTGTGGTGCTATGGTACAGGTGTTGTCCTTGATGGCAACTCACTTTGGTGACAGATCTCAGTTCAGGCTCTCAGGATTAAGGAAATCTTGTATACGCAGGTTCACCTTGCCGAAGACGCGTATACACGCGGGTTAGACGTTCAAAAGTCGCGTATGCGTATACACACACTTTCACGCACATAAAAGCGCGTACATGGTGGGAAACTTATTTTTTGGTCCATGGTCGTTAGTCCTTGGAATTTGAACCTATGGTTTTGGACCATGGTATCTCGTCAAAAGTGTTGACCCCAGGTATTGGGCCCTTGGTATTGTTTATTATGGTTTTGGACCGCGGTATTGTGGAAGGTCTAAAACTATAAAAGAGGAAGGAGATCATGTGGCAAGAAACCATTTGATTTATTGAATATCTAATATTTTTCTAGATCTGGAATATTGGTGATTGGGTTATGGTGCAGATCTAGATCTGAATGAAGGAGGCACCTGAGCGCAAGAAGGATAAGGAATATTGATGGATCAAAAGCTCAAGGCTTGAACATTGGTATCTTTGTATGATTTTGATCAGTTATATGTGGCGCTCTCTTGATCTATAAATCTGATAATCTGGGTTAACAAATGACTGAATGTTTTAAAAGAATAAATTATCCTTTATAGATCTGTACGCAGGTTTAGTTAAGTGCAGGTGCATATACACACTTTTTCTGTGAATGAAATAAGCATATACGCAGGTTGGTTGTGGTACAAAAGCGTATACATGCAGATTGATGAATAGTGAAGTAGCGTACATATCTTGATTTATATTCTTGCTGCTTCTGTTTATTGCTGCAGTGTTTTGGGTTCAGATTTGGTGTGTGGTACTGTTACTGTGATCTGGGTACAGTAGTCAGAGAAGTGTTTATGTTGATTCAGTTTTGATTGGTGAAAAGGTGATTGGTTGATGCAGAAATTCTAGATTGATGTTATTTGTGGATCCAGTCTAAAAATTTATGAAACGTGGTCCCTGAAAGAAAGAGAAGGTTGTAGCCTTCTGTAGGCCAGCACCTACGTACTAGTATCTTGGCTAGTGCAATAGCAAAGGGGGTTGTAGCTCCCTTCCAGGAGAAGCTAGAAAACGAGAGAGGGTTGTAGCTCTCTGCAGGTTGCAGCCTACGTACTGGTAAAGGACTGCACCAGTAAAATTGTAAAAAGAAGTTTCTAATTAAAGAGAAGATAGAGACGAATTGCAGCAGGTGGTTTTCACCCACATTGGGTTTCCACCTTATATCTTGTGTTCTTGTGTGCGATTGTCTTTCTGCTCTGTTTTACTGTTTCTGGTTACTGGTTATTTGCTTCTGAATCACAGATTAACAATCAACATCAGAAAGATAAAGTAAATTAAAAGTTTGCATTATATATGCGGGTTTCCTTCTGCATAATTGCGTATATACGCGGGTTTAATTAACAGAAGTAGCGTATATCATTTGATTTTGAAAAAGGAATATTTGACTTGATAATACTGATTCACCCCCCCTCTCAGTATTATTTCCAACAATTGGTATCGAAGCAGGTTCTTTAGAAGAAGCTTGATCGCTTGAAGAAAGATCTTGCATCATGAGCAACTACGAGAGGGAAGCATCAATCAGGCCATCGATTTTTGATGGGACAAACTTCGTTTATTGGAAGGTAAGAGTTACTGCCTATCTTCAATCTCTTGGTACATAAATCTGGGATATATTTAGATACAGGGTATACTTTTCCATCAGCAACTCCTACAGATCCGGCTGAGAAGAAGAAATATGAAACAAATGCAAAGGCGGTCAATACTCTATTAGGATGCCTATCTCAATCAGAATTTGTCAAGGTAATGCAGTTTAAATCTGCAAAAGAGATATGGGACAAGATTGTTCTGAGCTATGAAGGAGATGAGAAGGTAAAACGAACAAAACTTCAAACCCTCAGGATTCAGTATGAAAATCTCAGGATGTATAATGATGAAAGTGTGGCTAACTATTTTCTTCGTGTAGATGAGATTGTTAATTGTATGAAAAATTTGGGTGAAGAAATAAAAGAGGTTGTTGTGGTTGAAAAAGTTCTAAGATCTTTGTCCCCTAGGTTTGAATCTAAATTTTCTGCAATAGAAGAAAAAGAGAATCTACAAAGCCTTAAAATGTCACAGCTGCACGGAATTCTAACCGCTTATGAAATGAGGAAAGGAGGTCCATCAAACAGGAAAGAAGCCGCCTTCAAGGCTTCAGGCAAAGGCGAGTACTACGAGTCAGGACACGTGTCAGAAGAAGAATAAGAATCAAATTTTTTCAGAAATCTTCAACGGGGTACTGGACGGTTCCGAGGTAAGTTACCTTTCAAATGCTTTGCTTGTGGAACAGTCAGTCACTATGCTGCCAAATGTCCTCACAAGGATAATATTGACAAAGGGAAGGAACCTGTTAGATGGAACAAGAAACAGAATGCAACTAAGAAAAGTTACTACACTCATGAAGACAGTGATGACCTCTCAAATAGTGACGAAGATGAATGAGGTAATGAGTATAAACTTTTAATGGCTTTTGAAGATGATGACTACATGGATGCTATAGATGTAGAAGGTTTTTATGAAGAGATGTCTAATCTCAAAATTTGCTTAGAAGAGAAAAATGTGATTATTGATTCTCTGTAATGTCAACTGACTGAAAGGGAAAAACATCTTGAAAAATTGGAATGTGAAATTGTTGGTCTTAGAAACGAGATTGAGAAAATGAAAGATATTAATCTTAAATTTGTTAAAGGATCTGAAACTCTGGATGAGATTATCAATGTGCAGCGTTCTCCACTAATCAAGATAGGTTTGGGATATAATGGAGAAACATCTCAAGCATCCACCTCCAAAAGTTATCTTGATGCAGCAAGGAGGAGCGAGCAAAGGCCTAATAGAAATCATCAGGTAAATCAGGGATAGTTTACCTTAAGAATGAACAAATACTATCAAGAAAATCGAGGGTAAGCTACCTTAAGGAAAAACAAAAGCTACAATCAGCCACAGGTAAAATCTTCCCAATTTGCCTCAAGAATGGATGTCAGTAGAAACTACAATCGGTTGGATGATAAATTTGATAATCACAGGAGTTTCTTCAATGGCCAATGTTTCTCTTGCCATAAATTTGGTCACAAAGCAGCTCAATGTGTTGCCTATAAGACAATCATGACTAGAGAAGCTCAAAAACAAAGGAATATGACTGGAATCACGAAAAGGACTTATAACAATTTTTCGGCCCTTGAAAATGAAGTTGAATGTTCTATTTGTAATAACTTTGGCCATGAAGATTCTGAATGCAGGAGCAGGTTTTGGAAGACAACTCAGAAGGAACAAACCTCAAGTGCCAGAACATGGAGAATGAAGGAACCACAACCAGAAAGATGTGGAATAGCTTTTTATGCAGAAGGACAGGAAAATATATGGTATATCGACAGCGGATGTTCAAAGCATATGACAGGGGATAAAGAAAAACTTGAATCATATACTGCATTAGAAAAGGGAAAGAAGGTTTCTTTTGGAAACGATACCCCTGCAACCATAAAAGGAAAAGGCACTGCTCAGTTGAAAGAAAAGGTCAAAGCTGGAAATGTTTTGTATGTTGATGGCTTGAAGCATAATCTACTAAGTGTTAGTCAGATGTGCGATCAAGGAACCGAGGTAGTATTTCGATCAAATGGATGTAGTGTTCGTGATCTTGATACGGGAAAAACAGTGATCAAAGGAAGAAGAACTCCAAATAATCTATACATATTTGAAGAAGGAAAACAACAATGCTATTTGAGCAAGGATGATGAACACTGGTTATGGCACTGGAGGTTGGGGCATCTAAGCTTTTCACAAATAAGGAAAGCATGCAAATACCAGGCAATTCGTGGTCTTCCAGATATCAAAATTCCAGATAACACCATATGAAAATCATGTCAGTTTTGTAAGAAAACCAGAACTAACTTTCCTGAGAAGGAAGGATCAGCTAGCAGGCCTCTTGAACTAGTTCATACAGATGTATGTGGTCCATTTAGGACAAGGTCACCTCGAGGAGAAGAATACTTGATATTATTCATTGACGACTTCTCCAGGTTTGTTTGGTTAGGACTTATGAACCACAAAGACGAAGCATTCGAAAAATTCAAATCCTTCAAAGCCTTGGTTGAAAATGCATCAGATTACAAAATTAAGTGCCTCAGGTCCGACAGAGGTGGGGAGTTTACCTCAAATGAATTTTTTGATTTCTGTGAAGAACATGGAATAAGAAGGGAATTCTCTATAGCTAGGACTCCTCAGCAAAATGGAGTGGTGGAAAGGATGAACAGAATAGTCCAACAAATGGCTCGTGCTATGCTTGATGAGTCTGGAACTCCCACAACCTTCTGGGGTGAAGCTGCATATGTTGCGGTTGTTATTCTCAACAAAACAAATGTCCAAGTGAACAGCACTCAAACTCCTCATGAGCTCTGGTATGGTGAGACTCCTTCGGTAAAACATTTCAAAATTTTTGGGAGCAAATGCTATATTAAGAACACTGATGAACAGCTTGGCAAACTTGAACCTAGAGCAGATGAAGGCATTCTCCTTGGTTATTCTCCCCACAGTAAAGCATATAAGTGTTACAATAAAAGACTTGGAAGAATTGTTGAAAGCATTGATGTAGTGGTTGATGAAAAAGGATACATCCCTAGGCAAGTAAATCATGAAAATATCGAAGAGGATGAAGACTACTCTCCAAATCAGACAGATGATGAATAAGAACCTCAAGAGGCACCTGAGGAGCAAATAAGGATAGAAGAGAAGAATCCATCTAAGTACGTTCAAAAGAATCATCCAGAATCTCAGATTTTGGGGCAGAAAGAAGCAGGTGTACAAACAAGAAGAACAATTGCAGAAGCCTCAAGCTATTTGGCATTGCTCTCCTCCACTTAACCACAAAATGTAAGAGAGGCATGCAAAGATGAATGTTGGGTCAAGGCGATGGATGAAGAACTTGAGCAGATTGAAAAGAACAACACTTGGGAGTTGGTTCCTAGACCAAAAGATAAGAATGTCATAGGGACAAAATGGATCTTCAAAAATAAGTTGAATGAAAATGGGGAAGTAATTAGAAACAAGGCCAGACTTGTGTGTAAAGGGTATGCTCAACAAGAAGGAATAGACTTTGAAGAAACTTTTTCTCCCGTTGCTAGACTTGAGGCCATCCGAATGTTCCTTGCTCTCTCAAGCTTTCAAAAGTTCAAAGTTTTTCAAATGGACGTGAAATCAACCTTTCTGAATGGGGACTTAGAAGAAGAAGTGTACATTGAGCAACCAGATGGTTTCATTCTTGGGAATGATCCAAATCTTTTATGCAGACTGAAAAAGTCACTCTATGGTCTTAAACAGGCTCCAAGGGCTTGGTACTACCGTTTGGACAAATACCTTCATCAACAAGGTTTTTCAAAAGGGTCAGCAGATAGCAATCTTTATATAAAAATTGAAAATGAAAAATTGCTAATACTTGTTGTGTATGTAGATGATATTATATTTGGCAGCAATGAAGAAGCTATGAGTCAAAGCTTTGCCTTGGTGATGCAGAAAGAATTCGAAATGTCCTTTCTTGGAGAACTGACATATTTTCTTGGATTGCAAATCCATAAAATAAAGGCGGTATCTTTTTATCTCAAACCAAGTATCTCAAGCAGATCTTGAAGAAATATGGCATGGAAGATGCAAAACCAGTATGTACCCCCATGGTTACAGGATGCAGTCTCAGTGAAAATGATGAATCAGCAACAGTGCATCAACCAACCGACAGATCCATGATTGGAAGTCTACTTTATTTGACAGGTACCCGACCAGACATCATGCATGTAGTGGGAATAGTTGGAAGATTTCAGGCAAATCCAAAGGAAACTCATCATCAGGAAGTCAAGAGAATCTTCAAGTACCTTCAAGGAACTCAAAACTATGGCTTATGGTATCCTAGAGATACAGATCTCACACTTCATGCTTACACAGATGCAGATTGGGCGGGAAGCGTGGATGATAGGAAGAGCACAAGTGGTGGTGCATTCCTTATGGGGTCCAGATTAGTATCTTGGTTCAGTAAGAAACAGAGTTCGATTGCTTTATCTACAGCTGAAGCAGAATATGTGGCTGTTGTATCTTGTTGCACACAACTCCTTTGGATGATGCAAATCTTGCAGGATTTTCAAATCACTTGTACTCCACCTATATCTATCTTATGTGATAATACAAGTGCAATCAGCATTTCAAAAAATCCTATCATGCATTCAAAGACCAAGCACATACCCATCAAGTATCATTTTCTTCGGGAACAAGTGCTTGAGCAAAAGGTCAAGTTGGAGTATGTTCCTTCTAAGGAACAAGTTGCTGATATACTCACCAAACCACTGCCCAGGGAAACTTTTGAATAACTCAGACAGAAGCTGGGAGTAGTTGATGCTTCATCCTGCTGTTGAAGCTTGTCTATTTCAAAGAAAAATTGGTGTACGCGAGTTGGATGAGGGGAATCCGCATACATACGCCGATTTATGCAGGTGCAGTCGCGTATATGGAGTTTCTGAAGGAAATCAGCAGGGACAGACTCTGGTTACAGAGAGTCTGATATGGGTCTGTCAGAGTTGATCTGGCACAGGTCCAGGGGGAGCAGATAATCTTCTAATAATGCATTGTTAGCATTACCTTAGAAGTGTTAGAAAATTATATATTACGAAGCAATGGAACACATAAAATATTGCACAAATATAAACACAGAAAACGCACAAAACAAGAGAGACACAGATATACATGGTTCACCCAGTTTGGGCTACGTCCACCCCGAACAGCCAGTCCTTCCTTTCTATTATCCAGCAAAATGAAGAGACACAACCTACAGCAAATCCGCTGTAATATCCTCTGTTTTCTCTCACAGTCTCACCTCTCTGTTTCTTGCTCACAGAATACACATCTATCACACAGCCTCAAAATACAATACCCTCATACAAAGAGAGGGGTTGCCTTCTAGGGCAAAAAACCCAAAACTAAACTTAAGTTCTACCGTCAGATCATCCGCCTAATGAATGGCCCAGATTGACTAGAAATTACTATACTTTTATAAGGAAATTTTACAGTTGTTTTTAGCTTCGGGGGCGCTGCCCCCGAAACCCCCTGCTGGGGGGGGCTCCCAAAGGTCGCAACCGCCCCCCCCCTGGACCCCCCCTGCAGCGAATATTTTACGAGCAACATTGCCGCCTCCATTTCGAACTGGGGTCCTATGTGGCGATACCTTTGAATATAGAAGATAATCAGGCTCCACACCCAACAATCTCCCACTTGGAGACTAATTGTAGCAACTCCACTGCTGCTCCATTTGCTGGACAATGACTCCTCTTTGGACCTGGCTGTTTCTCATCTTCATCGTCATCCTTGAAGACCAACTGAAACTGAGAATATTCTCAGTTTCTCCCTGGTTACAAATTTTGTTAGCATATCTGCGGGATTTTGGCTAGTGTGTATCTTTTCCAGCTTCAACTCTCCATCTTCCAACACTGATCGTATGAAATGGTACTTGAGCTGTATGTGTTTAGTCCTGGAATGAAATGCTGAGTTCTTTGCAAGATGAATGGCACTTTGGCTATCATTGTATAACGTGCCCATATCATGCTCCTTACCCTATTCACCCATAAACCTTTGTAACCAAATCATTTCTTTACTAGCCTCTGTAGCAGCAACATACTCTGCTTCTGTTGTTGAAAGCACAACAACACTTTGGATTTTTGAAACCCAACTGACAGCTCTTCCTCCAACAGTAAATACATATCCTGTAGTGCTCCTCCTGTTATCTCTGTCACCTGCCATATCTGCATCAACATATCCTTGTAGGGAGATGTTTGAACCACCAAAGCATAATGCTTGATTTGTGGTACCTTTCAAATATCTGAGAATCCATTTCACTGCCATCCAATGTTCCTTTCCTGGATTGTTCATGTACCTGCTTACAACTCCCATTGCATGTGCAATATCAGGCCTTGTGCAAACCATTGCATACATTAAGCTTCCAACTGCTGATTCATATGGAACTTTAGACATATAATCCATGTCTTCTTGGGTCTTTGGGCACATTTCCTTGCTAAGTTTGAAATGGCTAGCAAAAGGTGTACTAACTGGTTTTGCATTGTGCATGTTAAATCTTTTCAACACCTTTTGTATGTACTCATTCTGAGACAATGTTAATTTACGATTTTTCCTGTCTCTAGTTATTCTCATACCAAGGATTTATTTTGCAGCTCCTAAATCCTTCATTGCAAATGAATTTTCCAATTTTCTTTTGAGCACATTTATTTCCTGCATGTTAGTTCCTGCAACAAGCATGTCATCTACAAACAATAACAATATAATATAGCTGCCATCATTTTTCTTTTTCAAATAAACACAATGATCAGAGTGACATCTAGTATAACCTTGTTCATACATAAACTTGTCAAATTTTAGATACCACTGCCTTGGAGCATGTTTTAAGCCATACAAGCTCTTCTTCAACCTGCACACTAGTTTCTCCTTCCCTTTCACCTCATATCCTTGTGGCTGCTGCATATATATCTCTTCCTCCAAATCCCCATGGAGAAAGGTTGTCTTTACATCTAACTGCTCAAGATGCAAATCTTCAGCTGCTACAAGACTTAAAATAGTTCTGATTGAAGTCATTTTAACAACAGGAGAAAATATTTCATCAAAATCAATACCTTTCTTCTGTGCAAACCCCTTCACCACAAGTCTAGCTTTATACCTCTGCATTCCTCCATCTTCTTCCTTCATCCTATAAACCCATTTATTCTTCAATGTAGTTTTTCCTACAGGCAACCTGACTAAATCCCAAGTCTGGTTATGAATTAAGGAGTCCATCTCTTCTTCCATGGCTACCTCCCACTTCTTCCTGCTTTCAACCTGCATTGCTTCTTCATAACATTCGGGTTCACCGGAATCAGTCAACAATAAATAATATAATGAAGGAGAGTATCGTTCAGGGGGTCTACTTATCCTGGTAGATCTTCTAACACCACTTTCAGGTGTTTGGGGTGCCTGTTGTTGTTGTGGTGGTTGTTGTTGTTGTGGTTGTTGATTATTATTATTTTCAGGCACCTTTACTTTTTCAGTGATTTCATCAAGAACTGTGTATTCCTTGTTTTCCTTTTCCTGTTTCTTTTCCTGCAACTGATTCTTATACAAGACCTTTTCATTGAATATTACATCTCTGCTCCTAATGATTTTGTGATTTTCGTAATCATATAAGCGATAACCAAAATCATTAACACCATATCCAATAAGGGTACATTTCTTTGACTTTGCCTCAAGCTTTGTTCTATTTTCTTTATCAGTATGGACAAAGGCCTCACAACCAAAAGTCTTTAAAATAGAGTAGTTTACCTTTTTACCTGTCCATGCTTCCTCTGGAACACCACCATCCAAGGAACTTGAAGGCCCTCTGTTTATTATATAAACAGCAGTATCTACAGCATCTGCCCAAAACTGTAAAGGCAATCCTGCATGCAATCTCATGCACCTTGCACGCTCCATGATTGTTCTATTCATCCTTTCTGACACACCATTTTCTTGTGGTGTTCTTGGAACTGTCTTCTCTCTACGAATTCCATGCTCTGAACAGTACCTATCAAACTCTTTGCTGCAATATTCACCTCCATTGTCTGATCTAAGACACTTCAATTTCTTTCCTGTCTCAATCTCAACCAAAGCTTTCCATTTCTTGAAAGTATCAAATACATCAGATTTCTTCTTAATACAATAAATCCAAGTTTTTCTAGTTGCATCATCAATAAAAGTAACATAATAACGAGAGCCACCGAGAGATGATACCTGAGCAGGTCCCCATACATCTGTATGCACAAGCTCTAATTTTTCATTCTTCTTTTCTTTCCCAACTTTGAGAAATGTGACTCTCTTCTGTTTTCCATAAATGCAATTCTCACAGAAGTCCAAATCAACATTCTTCAAACCTAGCAACAAATTCCTTGAGTGAAGAATCTTCATCCCCTTTTCACTCATGTGTCCGAGCCTATGATGCCATAATGCTGCATCTGTTCCTTTGGAAGTTAAATCATTAACAGAGTTAGAAATACCATTGCATAAATACAATGTACCAACCTTATCGCCTTTTGCTATTACCAGGGCTCCTTTGGTGACCTTCCAAGCTTTATCTGTGAAATTTGTCACACAACCTTCACCGCCTAACTGCCCTGTTGAAATCAGATTTTTCTTTAGATCTGGAACATGCCTTACCTCCTTTAATAGCCATTGGTTTCCATTCTGTTTTTTTACAAGAACCTTACCCATTCCAATGATTTTACAGGGTTTATCATCACCCAGACGAACTTGTCCAAAATCTCCTTGAACATAGTCATGAAAGTATTTCTTATCAGGTGTGGCATGGAATGAAGCCCCTGAATCTACCACCCAGGAATCAGTAATATTTTCGAAAGAAAGAATCAAAGCATCATGTAACACCTCACCTGTCACATTTGCTTCATGATTGTTTTCTTGTTGTGCATCTCCTTCTTTTCCCTTTCGAGATCTACAGTCTTTCTTTAGGTGTCCTTTCTTTCCACATTTCTAGCACACTATCCCCGATCTGGACTTGGATCTGCCTTTCCTTGATTTACTGGGATATCCTGAGCTCTTTCCTCTTTCCATTTTTCTTCCTCTAGACTCTGCACTCAAAGCATTTCCCGATGTCTCACCAGAGCTTTTCCGTCGCATTTCCTCGCTAAGGATAGCACCGACAACATCATCAAACTTTAAAGTACTAGATCCAGAAACGGAGTTACTAATGGCCATTACCAAACCATTCCAACTTTCTAGTAATGAGCACAAGAATAACAGAGCTCTAACTTCATCATCAAAGTTTACCCCTACAGAACTTAACTGACTTGTAACTGTATTAAAATCATTTAAATAGTCTACAACAGATCCACCTTCCGACATGTTCATATTAAATAACCGTTTCATAAGAAATACCTTGTTTGAGGCTGAGGGTTTTTCATAAAGTTTCGACAGCGTCTGAATCAAACCCTCTGTCGTGGTTTCCTTCGAAATGTTGAAGGCGACTGATGCAGCAAGGCACAACCGTATTGTTCCGAGTGCCTTTCTATCGAGAAGGTTCCATTCTTCATCTGTTATACCCGTCGGCATATTTGATTTTCCGCCGAATGGTAGGTATAGATCTTTTTGATACAGATAATCTTCCATCTGCATCTTCCACAGCGAGAAGTTTTTGCCGTTAAATTTCTCGACCCTAAACTTACCATCTTTCGCCATTGCTCCCACTCGAACCAGGAACCTTTCTTTCTGTTATAGACATTTTTGTGCCTTGCAGCTATAAGCATGAAATGTCCATAATCTAAGGGATCCAAAGTCCCTAAACATGTTGTTCCTACCCCTAGAGGAACAAGGCTAACAAACCACAGCAATTCACAGAAGTTCTCCACCAGAAACTGCTCAAAAACAAGTCAATTCAGGATCAATTCAGAGGCTCCACTAGCTGTCTGCGCTGAAATGCAAAGTCTGCACTGGCTACCTGCACTGCAACGCAGGTAGAAGCACTACCAGGTTGCGCTGAACGAGAGTTGACAAATGGAAAGTTCATTCAACAAGGTGTCAAGACCCTGGAAGCTTCCAGAATCTTACTCAATGACGCTTGCCTCAGTGAATTCGACTAGTGATGAGTAAGAGGTTCTCAATCTCCAAGTGGAAGCAAGAATCTCCAAGTGGAAGCAAGAACTGACAGAGGGAGAGGACACTAGTCAGATCTCAAGCTGACTCATCCTCTCTCCAAACATCTATATATGGATCTCTCCTCCATGAGATCTAGAGGCTGGAATTTTTGTTATTGCAAAGAATTGATGTTGGTTTGAGATTGGAATCATTGGGTGCTTAATGCTTTGAAGGAAGGGGAAGATAGGAATTTCATTTGCTGGGAAGGAGATGCTGGATTGGAGCCCTCTGGGTTGTATCTCTTCCTGAACCTTGTTATTCATCAATAAAGCTATCTTGGTTTCTCCTATATACTGGTGTATCTTTGATGTATGATTGCATTAGTATGTTTAGTTTATTTCTAATCCTGAACTAGTTATGAATATGAATCTATGTCTTTGTGTAGTGTTCTCTTCTTGTGATCTTGCAGAAACCTCTTGAAGCTGGGTGAGCGAGAAGGCAAGTAGCTGGGAACTCCCAAAGAGAAGAGAAACCGGATCGAGGGACAAACGAAAGACACCGGTTAGTCCATCCATCTCTCTTCATTCTTAATTCATAAAGGAAGAATACTAGAGTAGTTGTTTTTGTTTGTTGCTAAGGCACTGTCACACCTTAGGTGGATAGGATCGTCCTGCATAGGAATTTTTCCCCACAACAAATTGGCGACTCCGCTGGGGAAATCTGTTTAGTCATTTTATTTGTGTCTCTATCATTGTTTGTTTCATAGATTCAAGAGCAGCAATCGAACTGCATCTGCTATTTTCATATGCAAAGTAGACAACTGCTGCTTTGATCCAATCACTGGATTTATCTATGATCTGAACAATGGACTCACAAATGATTTGATGATCCTTTGTGATAGATCTTAGCCCTCCCTCAAAGCATCCCTTTGATTGTACCTTGCTTGTTGCTTTGATTTGGCCTGAAACCGTAGATTAATCAGCAAACTGTGACCCAGAACCCAGTGAGGAACTCTCGTTTCTCCTTCAGCGCAGACTCTGTGAAGAGGTTCTGCATTTCAACGCAGGTCCCGTGAAGGCTACCTGCGCTGAATGTCAAAACCTCTGTGTTAGGGGTGCGCTGATCCAGTTAGGCCTTGTGCAGCTGGGGTTCTCTGCTCTGTTTTGCCTTGTTTTGATCTCTGATTTTTGCAGCTTGTAACCAGCATAGGTACATGTCTGATAACTCCTTTTCTCTGCTTAAATTCCGCCTCCTTTTGTACAAAAAGACTGTGAGTGTTTTTATGTGTTTTTGGCGTCATTTACAGTTTTCCTTTGCAAGAGTGAAATAGTCATCCTGTAGCCCTTGATTCAGATCTGTTGATTGTGATCTTAGGAGAGAGTTCATTGGCTGTTTACAGTTGGTTATACGTTCATTTTTGCTTTTGGTCTGAGTTTGTCTCTTTTGATTGTCAAAACAAGTATTCATTTCGAAAATCGTTAAGTGTTGTAATCTCTTCTACCCTTTCTGATTTCGAAAAAGTAAACTTGTTTGTATTTGTCATTTAAAAGCAAATTCAAAGTTGTACAAAAAGATTTCCTTTTAGGCATCAATATTAAGAGAGCGGAAAACAAACACCTGCATTGTGCATTTGCATCTTGATAGTTTGCATGCTTGATTTAGGAAAAATGCATTTAGAGTGTGTTGATTGCTCTTTGAGAAAAGATGGTGTCTTTCTTTTCCCTTTGTAGCTAGGATTTTCATTGTTGAAAAGATATAAAAGCTTGCTTATCATCTTTAGACTGCATTTAGGAATTGTATCAAACATCTCGTGGTGATCCAAAAAGGAAAACTTCTAAGAAAGATCAACCTAAAATAAATTGAATGAACTTAACAACGCTTTGTAACTTAACGCACAACATAGAGGTCTAGGCTAGAGACGTGTTCCGGCGTCGTAAAGCCTGGTGACTGTCGATCTCACTGATGGTGGGTGATTCCTCCTCAGGGACGATAGCACCAGTACGGATTGTGCTCCCACGTACCTTCGAGTATATATTGGGAGACTCCTATAGGCATAAAACCTTTATCCTTAGGAAGCCGTGTCGGCCGCCCTACTGATCACAATGCACTGAACACAGCATTCAGGAATTGACCGCCCGTACCTTAAAAAGTATTCTGCGGTTTTGCGAAAAGTTTGGCACACCCTCTACCTAGAACTCCAGAGCAATTCCTTTTGGCCTTTTTCAGACTCTATAACGGAAAAAGTCCATCCGAGCATTTGTCACTTCGGGCTCGTTAAAACATCGAAGGAGACTAGAGTCATCGTTTTCTTTTTCTCGACTCTTTAAAATTGAAAAAGCAAGTTGTGTCTAAGCGTCGTTAAAATTTATTTTAAACGGAATAATCATCACCATTCCCTCGTTGATCTTCGAAGTTAGTCTCTTTTCATCGTAAGTTCTTGTAGAATCGCTAGAAAATCTTTTGGATAGACTAGATATGTCTGAACAATCGTCGACATCCAGGACTGTGTCATCCGACACAGCAGCGGCAAAGCCTCCTGCTGCTACCCCAACGATGTTCGATGGTATACCATCTGTCCCGGCAAGTTATCAACAACAAGCTGGAGTCCCATCAGGGACTACTTCGACGACATGGTTAGTTCCTATTTCTTCATCCGGATTATCATCTGGTATTTCTTATCTTGAAACTCAACAAATTGATCCAATGTGTCTTCAAAGGCCAATCTGCCCTTTAAGTACTGGATTGCCACCATATGGAGGGCAGTATTCCTTTTCATTATTCCCTCCCGGAGAACAACCATATGGGAGTTTACAACAAAGTTCAGGTCAAACTGGAATTACATCCAGCGGTTGGGTACCAATACTGCCTCAGCAACCAAGGGTTGTATATTCAATGCAACGAGTCCACCCTGTGACGAATATTCCCACTATACCTGCTATGGTTACTGCGTCGTAAGTACAAGCGCTACCTGTTGTATGTCAACCCCAACATCCTCAGGTTGCAATACAACAGCCTCTTGTCTCAACGACTCAATCACAACCTCAGGTTAGTGCTTCCTTATCTCGAGTGACTCAGGATCAAACAAGTACTGTGACTCCTCATCTTGGTCAATCATCTAGTATTGGTCAACAGCAAATGGTTCAACAACCAGAGTTGGTTCAAACTCAACAACCCCCATTCCGGCAATCATATCAAGGACCTGAGCAACAAGTCTTTGTAAGTAATGGGCAATCGCATTTCCAAAGCGGTAATCAACAACCATATTATAATGGTTATGCCCATCAACCTTGTCAAAGTTGCCAGCATCAAATACATTATGCTGGTATGCAAAGACCCACTGCTCAGGCGATTCCATCTTATCCTGGGTATGCTTCGCCTAACCTGAATCAACAGTTGCCCTTTGTAGCAACTCTAGAATTACCAAATCTAAACCGGCTAACGAATGATCCAATTGCTTATGCCCCTTGGTGGCCAGCGATTCCGCATAAACTTCCGTCAGATATTCCTAAATTTAATGGAAATCCGGGTGAAGATCCGTTGAATCATGTGATGACATTTCATCTGTGGTGTTCATCAAACACCCTAAACGATGATTCGATTAGGCTTCGCCTTTTTCAGAGGACGTTAACTGGTCCAGCGGCAAAATGGTATATTGAATTGCCTAGAGCTTCGTTCAACAACTTCAGTACCTTAGCCACGACTTTCTTAACCCATTTTCAATTACCGATAAGGTATGAAACGGGAACGGAACTCCTAACCAACTTCAAACAGACAACGGCCACTCACATATCTAATCATATACATCAGTGGCGACGTCGTCGTAGGATGGTAAAAACGTACGTTCCCGATCAGCTATTAGCTGAATGGTTTATCAAATCCTTACTTCCTACAATCACGGAAGATGTGGCAAAGGGGGGAGTCATAATGGAAGAGCAAGTCATCGCTCGTGTGCAATATCTAGACTTGGTCTATACTCAGTCTAGCACGCTCTACAACAAAATACCTGACGCCCCTAGACCGGAATTCTCAATTCCTCCTCCTCCTAAATCAAACAATGACTCTCATGCCATCGATGGCGTGATTGGCACGACAGACACGAAATCGATAAAGGCTACATCTAAAAGGGCCCGTAAGATTTCCAGTCAAAATGCAAATGAGGAACTTCTTGCCTCGGAAGTAAATGCCGTGTCGACCGACAAGGGCAAACAACTGAAGCAACCAAGGGGCAAGAAGAAAAAGAAAGGGAGAAAAAGGAAACCCCCTGCGGGGTGTCATATATGCGATGAGGATCATTGGACGAGAGATTGTCCACATATAGCTGAAGTTAAGAAACTCTTTAAGAGTTCAAAAACCTCAACAGTATTGACTGATCCGTTTCCAAGCCCGGGTACCAAACTAGTTGCTAATCAAAATGCTTCCCGATCCCAAGTGCTTATGTTGTCTATCTCAAAGCAGCAAAATGATGCTTTGGCAAGGAATAAAGATTACGGGAATCCACAGGTGTCGAATAACAAGGCTAATGAACAACCTAGTAGTTCGACAACAACTTTGACCAAAGTTGTGCCACCCACCATTCCTGAACAAATGATAAAGTCGCCAAAGGGAGTAGTGTACAAGTCGACATTTAATCCTCGTGCAAAAATAGCACAGAATTATAATATAATAGAGGACCTGGCCCAATCGCCGTCCGCTATGTCGACGCTTGAGGTACCCCAAAATTGCCTCTCCCAAGAGCAAGCTTTATTATCAGCAATAGGTGAAATTGACCCAATGGACTCCAATCTTGTGGCCTTTGATCATAAAGGATATGACCCTCAGTTACCAGCTCAACTAGCTTTCCTTATTCAAGTGAAAGCCCTCAACAAAACTGTTCATCGAATAATTATTGATGAGGGGGCATCTACGTGTATTATGTCGATGAGTTGCTGGAAGAATTTAGGCTCACCACCCTTGTTGAGATCGTCAACGAAGTTAAAAGAATTTGATGGACGATCATACACTCCATACGGGATTTTAAGTAACTTGCAAGTTGAACTAGGGGGCAAAACAGTAGGAATTGATGTTGAAGTAATTGATGGAAATCTCGATTACAACATCCTACTGGGAAGGCCCTGGATATATGCCATGGCCGCAGTTGTGTCGACCTACTTCAGGAAGATTGCATTTCCCTTTCAAGGAGGAATTACAGTCGTCGACCAACAAACTTTCCTCCCCGACAGTTCACAAGTTACGGGAAGCATTCCAATGAACCATGGAAACAATCATTCGCTTCAAAATATTGGAGTAGGTCTCCTAAAAGACCCTGCCTTAATGGGTACTTTTGCCCTACCGCTTGCAAGTAATCTGGCGGAAGTGGCCACAGTGGAAACCTACAATATGAAATCTTCTATATCTAATGGATTCGAAAGATTCCTAAACATTTTGTCAGCGTGGATCATCGCCCTAATAGAAATATTGTAAATACAGTGGGCTCCGAGGACGGTTCTAATCTCGTGTCAACCTCGTTAAAAAATGAAACAAGGAGCCATGAGGATAGTTCATTTACTGTGTCAACCTCATTAAAAAATGAAACAAATCCCCTTTTTAAGTCTCGAAGGTAAACCTTCATTCCAACCACCAAGTTGAATGCAATGAAGCTTGGGGGGCATGCACCTCGATTTGCGTTGTTATGCTGGGGGCATGCAAACTTATCATCGAGCAGTTTTAGCACACAGTTCATGCTCGTTAAAAAATAAACGCAAGATTCGAGTAGTTTTAGCGCATAGTTCATGCTCGTTAAAAAATAAACATAATACTGAGCAATGTTTTTCCACGTTTAAGCTCGTTAAAAAATGAACTATCTTCCGGTAAATAACCACCATGAATGTAACATTATCAGCCATTAAAGCCTTGGTCGTGTTTGCACCGTCACCTCCACTTTTCCATTGGCCGATCGTTCACCTCCATATGATTGTTTACCCATTTTGAGGAACAGCTGCGAAGAGTGATTTCACTAGCCATCCTTGTGACACTGCCGTGATTGGAAAATTCCAACCTGTACCTGGAATCAGCTGCTAACCTGTTTCATCACTCGTTCCTCAAAAGACGAGTCTTCTTTAAGCTCTTTTCATTTGACTCGTAAAATATGAAAAGATTGCCAAGTCCTTGGCCTTCCAGCTCGTTAAAGGGACAGGAAGTGCTATCCCTCCTCTAGATTTTAATCTTTTTGGACCTGAGGGATTATTCCACAAAAAGATCGAGTGCTTGTTTTATTCGGCTCGTTAAAACTATCGAAAACTCATCCCTTCTATATTGTTTTATACTTTTTCGGACCTAAGGGATTAGATGACGAAAAAGGGCTTTTGGAGTTAACTTTATGTACCTTTTCAGACTCTCTAAAAATGAAAAGGACCGAGTTATCTTTGTCGTTAGACTCGTTAAAATCATTAAATAGCGACAAACTTGTCTTTAGACGAGAACGAGTTTCACTATCGCTAGGCTTGTTAAAACATAGCGATGGGCTTGCCCGAAGGGCAAGTTATAGAACAAGCATATGTTATCCTCCTCAAGCTTGACAAAAATAAAGAGGTACTGGTCAGCAATGACTGGGGAAAATTGGGAGAAACTCAAGAAAACTTTGATGGTAGCAAGTCGCTCTTGAACATGACACTTTTCCTCCGTACCACAATCGGGTTGGGTTGTTTCATTCACCGGTCACATCACCATGGTCTCGCCATACCATCCATATTTGGGGTAATGCTACCGATCCATCGCATCAGTGTCGCCATATGTTCAAGAGAATTCGTTCAGAAAAGTCAACCGTGTCCCATCCACTGCCGTACATTATCCTTCATCCTTTCATGACCGCCACCCTGAATCATATGTCACAGATCGTTTTCACCTCCATCAAAATCATTAGCTCCGTTCCGTGTCATTGATGTGGGATTCATTAAGGCCCTCCTTTGACGGATCACTTCTTGTCGACATCGGCTCATTATCCAAGAAGTTGATCTAGGATCAACCCCTTCAGTACTTTGAAGCTTGCATGCCTCAATGGCAAGTTTCTCACTTCCGGCGACAGGTATACATCAATGACCTTCGACCGAAAGATTTTGAGTGGTGTTCGACACCAAGTCCTTTATTCACACCACGTGAATTGTACTGCAGTACCTTGAGGGTCATTATCATTATCGGTGATTCCTCTCGCACTTGTTAACGGTTTACCTCATTGACCGGTAATCAAGCGATGTCTTTCCATGTTCGACTTCAGAACATTTCTCACATGGATCGACTTGTACTTAGAGTGAAGATCGAACGAGTTTGAAGACCCCGGATCTAGTTTCATCCATCCGGGCTGTGATATATATTCAGGAAAGATAAAGGCATTGACATGTACATCATTGCAGCAGATAATAATCCTATCCAAAGGATGATAATTGCATCAAAATTATCAGTCTACCATCAGACGATTGTCTGTTCTATGTACAGGAAAATGAATTTATAAAGCTGAGCATGGGAATGCCCGCCTCAGCTAGATCATGAAAGAAGTATGAAAAATAATGTATTGTATTGTATTGTATTGTATTACAGGTCTCCTCCCAGCAATGAATGAACTTCGGATCCTCCTGATAAAGCATTTCACCCGATAAACAGCCTCATACTTTAGGGGGCAACTGTTATAGACATTTTTGTGCCTTGCAGCTATAAGCATGAAATTTCCATAATCTAAGGGATCCAAAGTCCCTAAACATGTTGTTCCTACCCCTAGAGGAACAAGGCTAACAAACCACAGCAATTCACAGAAGTTCTCCACCAGAAACTGCTCAAAAACAAGTCAATTCAGGATCAATTCAGGGGCTCCACTAGCTGTCTGCGCTGAAATGCAAATTCTGCACTGGCTACCTGCACTGCAATGCAGGTAGAAGCACTACCAGGGTGCGCTGAACGAGAGTTGACAAATGGCAAGTTCATTCAACAAGGTGTCAAGACCTTGGAAGCTTCCAGAATCTTCCTCAATGACGCTTGCCTCAGTGAATTCGACTAGTGATGAGTAAGAGGTTCTCAATCTCCAAGTGGAAGCAAGAATCTCCAAGTGGAAGCAAGAACTGACAGAGGGAGAGGACACTAGTCAGATCTCAAGCTGACTCATCCTCTCTCCAAACATCTATATATGGATCTCTCCTCCATGAGATCTAGAGGCTGGAAATTTTGTTATTGCGAAGAATTGCTGTTGGTTTGAGATTGGAATCATTGGGTGCTTAATGCTTTGAAGGAAGGGGAAGATAGGAATTTCATTTGCTGGGAAGGAGATGCTGGATTGGAGCCCTCTGGGTTGTATCTCTTCCTGAACCTTGTTATTCATCAATAAAGCTATCTTGGTTTCTCCTATATACTGGTGTATCTTTGATGTATGATTGCATTAGTATGTTTAGTTTATTTCTAATCCTGAACTAGTTATGAATATGAATCTATGTCTTTGTGTAGTGTTCTCTTCTTGTGATCTTGCAGAAACCTCTTGAAGCTGGGCGAGCGAGAAGGCAAGTAGCTGGGAACTCCCAAAGAGAAGAGAAACCGGATCGAGGGACAAACGGAAGACACCGGTTAGTCCATCCATCTCTCTTCATTCTTAATTCATAAAGGAAGAATACTAGAGTAGTTGTTTCTGTTTGTTGCTAAGGCACTGTCACACCTTAGGTGGATAGGATCATCCTGCATAGGCATTTTTCCCCACAACACTTTCCTACGAGTTTATCAGCCAAATAGACCTTCGGCTCTGATACTAGTTGTTAGAAAATTATATATTACGGAGGAATGGAACACATAAAATATTTCAGAAATATAAACACAGAAAACGCACAAAACAAGAGAGACACAGATATGCATGGTTCACCCAGTTTGGGCTACATCCACCCTAAACAGTCAGTCCTTCCTTTCTATTATCCATCAAAATGAAAAGACACAACCTACAACAAATCTGCTGTAATATCCTCTGTTTTCTCTCACAGTCTCACCTCTTTGTTTCTCGCTCATAGAATACACATCTATCACACAGCCTCAAAATACAATACCCTCATACAAAGAGAGGGGTTGCCTTCTAGGGAAAAAAAACCCTAAACTAAACATAAGTTCTACCATCAGATCATCCGCCTAATGAACGACCCAGATTGACTAGAAATTACTATACTTTTACAAGGCAATTTTACAACTGTTTTTAGCTTCGGGGGTGTTGCCCCTGAAACCCCCCGCTAGGGGGGGGCTCCCAAAGGTCGCAGCCTCCCCCCCCCTGGACCCCCCCTGGACCCCCCCTGTAGTGAATATTTTACGGGCGGCGTTGCCGACCCCATTTCGAACTGGGGTCCTATGTGGGGATACCTTTGAATATAGAAGATAATCAGGTTCCACACCTAATAAGAAGCTCTTGGTTCAAGTACTCAAGTTGTTTGGTTCAGGTGGATCAGCTGCAAAAAGGAGAACAGAAGGAGAACATGGTTGCTGTTATTGTCAGATGCTGCTGATAGTAGTTATTGGTGATTTGCATGGTCTTGATATTTCGTCTCTATGTCATGTATATCTTCTCTTTATCAAGGTCATGTAACGGACTATTTTGGTTTCCCCACTATGCCTGGGATGATTGATGCAATGTAATTGGTTATCATATGTAAATTTCTGATGTATCCCCACTTGGTTGGGTGGATGATCCCCACTTGGTTGGGTGATGGATGTATGTATCGCGTCCTTTGGTGATAGGAAGGTCATTTATGATTTGTAAGTCATGATTCTTTTTACAGAACATATTTTTGCAGATCTTGCCTACAGTCAGGGAGAGCATGTTCAGCACAGCAGAGCAGAGATATCAGCATGTACTCAGGGGGAGCACAGCCCTTTGCCCTTGATGAAAAAGGGGGAGAATGAGGATCTTGGGTTGCCATCAAGTCCAAAGGGGGAGATTGTTGGCATTATGGCACAGGTGTGGCGCTATGGTATAGGTGTTGTCCTTGATGGCAACTCACTTTGGTGACAGATCTCAGTTCAAGCTCTCAGGATGAAGGAAATCTTGTATACGCAGGTTCACCTTGCCGAAGAAGCGTATACACGCGGGTTAGACATTCAAAAGTCGCATATGCGTATACACACACTTTCACGCACATAAAAGTGCGTACATGGTGGGAAACTTATTTTTTGGTTCGTGGTCATTAGTCCTTGGAATTTGAACCTATGGTTTTGGACCATGGTATCTCGTCAGAAGTGTTGACCCCAGGTATTGGGCCCTTGGTATTGTTTATTATGGTTTTGGACCGTGGTATTGTGGAAGGCCTAAAACTATAAAAGAGGAAGGAGATCATGTGGCAAGAAACCATCTCATTTATTGAATATCTGATATTGCTCTAGATCTGGAATACAAGAGATTGGGTTATGGTGCAGATCTAGATCTAAATGAAGGAGGCACCTGAGCGCAAGAAGGATAAGGACTATTGATGGATCAAAATCTCAAGGCTTGAACATTGGTATCTCTGTATGATTTTGATCAGTTATATGTGGCGCTCTCTTGATCTATAAATCTGATAATCTGGGTTAACAAATGACTGAATGTTTTAAAAGAATAAATTATCCTTTATAGATCTGTACGTAGGTTCAGTTAAGTGCAGGTGTGTATACACGCTTTTTCTGTGAATGAAAGAAACATATACGTAGGTTGGTTGTGGTACAGAAGCTTATACACGCAAATTGATGAATATTGAAGTAGCGTACATATCTTGATTTATATTCTTGCTGCTTTTATTTATTGCTGCAGTGTTTTGGGTTCAGATTTGGTGTGTGGTACTGTTACTGTGATCTGGGTACAGTAGTCAGAGAAGTGTTTATCTTGATTCAGTTTTGATTGGTGAAAAGGTGATTGGTTGATGCAGAAATTCTAGATTGATGTCCAGTCTGAAAATTTATGAAACGTGGTCCCTGAAAGAAAGAGAAGGTTGTAGCCTTCTGTAGGCCAGCACCTACGTACTAGTATCTTTGCTAGTGCAAGAGCACAGGGGGTTGTAGCTCCCTTCTAGGAGAAGCTGGAAAACGAGAGAGGGTTGTAGCTCTCTGCAGGTTGCAGCCTGCGTACTGGTAAAGGATTGCACCAATACAATTGTAAAAAGAAGTTTCTAATTAAAGAGAAGATAGAGACGAATTGCAGCAGGTGGTTTTCACCCACATTGGGTTTCCACCTTATATCTTGTGTTCTTGTGTGCAATTGTCTTTCTGCTCTATTTTACTATTTCTGGTTACTGGTTATTTGCTTCTAAATCACAGATTAACAATCAACATCAGAAAGATAAAGTAAATTAAAAGTTTGCATTATATACGCGGGTTTAATTAACAGAAGTAGCGTATATCATTTGATTTTGAAAAAGGAATATTTGACTTGATAATACTGATTCACCCCCCCTCACAATATTATTTCCAACATGTCAGCCGGGTACACTGATTTGGTACCTCTGTCCAAATCGTTGGATAACATGTGCATCGTGGCCTTGAGTGTAGCTGGACCAGCAATATACTGGTGCATAGTGTCTACGCTCATCTGCAAGACTATGCTAGCGGCTATGTGCATCAACTGATCAAAGTAAATGTCCAACTCTAGTCAGACTTGGTTCTTTGACTTCACCTCAATGTCTGTGCCAATGGATGGGATTGCATTCATGTGCACAATAACATCCATGCTCCTGAACACTCGTGCATGTGAAGCCTGTAAACTGGTGATGAGTTGTAGGTGTTCCTCATAGTTCCGGATCTGACTTTCTCTTAGCATAGTGTTGCTGCCAACAGTTAAGACGGATAACTAACTTTTGCACTGTGATGAACCTGAAGTACAACCTCCACATCACTGTCTCGAGAGATGATACTTCATCTAGCATCTCTCCCCTCAACTCTACTCTAGTGGATGTTGTAACTTGCTCTTCTCCTTGCTCGGCCACTTGTAGCTCCTTAGCCATGCAGTCGTTCTCATCTATCAAGAATCTAACACATGAGCTGGTGACTTTGGCATATGATTTGGTAGCGTTGGCCAATGCAGTTGGATGTTTGCACACATCGAAAACGATCACTCATTCTTCAAAATGCGTAGGAGATACATGGACATCCAGAGTGGGTACTCTGTCTGAACTCACAAATTTGTGTTGTGATTTGTCAAAAGATATGTTATGCACATCTGATTCTGGATTGTCCTCAAGGATTTTAGTGTCTCCTTGATCTCTTAGGAATTTCTCTGCTTCTGGATCTAGGGAAGCCAGTGAGGTGACCTCTTAGTTCTGAGGCATGAGGTTAATGTATTGATCTAACTCAAGCTGAACCATATCTATGTCCATCTACTCCAGCATCTGTTCAATCTCTTGAGCAAATTCCTACTCTTGCGACTGCTCACCATGTCTGCTATGTGCTAGTTGTTCGAATGAATCAATAACCTATATAGACACAATTTCATCAATGTTTTCATGTTGTGCCTCTTGTTGTTCCTATTCCTGCTGCACTTCCTTCTCTCTTATGTGTAACTCTTGTTCTTCCCTGAGTTGTTGCTTCAACTCTAGCAACTACTTTTATGCTTCCTCCAGCTTCTACTTCTCTATTTGCCTTTACGCGATCCTCCTATCATGTTGTTGCCTCTTCACCTCAATCTCCAAAGTTTCTTTCAACACAGGTGGATTTTCCTTGAACTTGCAACTTTGCTCCGCCTCTACGCTATCAGCAACCTTCCTTTTGCCTTTGTCAAGCGTAGGTATGTTGCCCTCTTCTGTTGATGATGATGTTGCTCTCTGAGATGCTAGTTCCTTCTGCACTGCTAACCACTCTACAACTACTCTGACTGGTTCATTGAGCCTTGAGAAATGATAGCAATATCTCCATGGGTCTTCCTCAGGCCAATGTAACACCCCGTGGATCCAAGGATGATACATTCTCGCAAAATGTTCCTTCACTAAGAAAGTAGGTCATATGGATTGATACTTCTGGTGCCGAAGGTGAACCTCTTGAATTCCTCTGTCTCGGCCTCAGCATGCTTGAGATTCTGGATCTCATACAACTTGATCAGCAAAGGAAGAGCGAAACAAGGTGCCTTATTCTTCTTGTGCAGACTCGCTGAAAACCCTTGTCGAGATGTGATATGCAACCTCTTGCATGACCAGCTTGTCCATGGAAAACTTCGGTAAAACATGCAGAGCCTTCTCCCTATTGAAAATCTGGATGAAGGTGGATACCAATCTACTATGTCTATCAATGCCTCCATCGTTACCTGCAACATGCAAGGTGGATCCTGCTCAAAAATCATCTTGTATACCGAGGTGACAAAGTGGTATGATAGTTTTTTGATAACTACATGGAAGTTGCATTCGGAGAACAATATGCAATAGGTGTGTAAAAAGGTTTTTGAAGGTGTTCATGCCCAACCCAAGCCTAGGAACTGTTGACAAGAAAAAACCACATCAAGTATGTAAGCGAACATGAAAATATTTGCTTGTTGTCCCTTGGGTGGATGCTAACCATATGTCACTCATTCCTTCAGTCAGAGAGCCAACATGTTGGACCAGTTGAAAGGCCTTCCTTCATTTTCCAGCTGATCCAACACAATCACACAACTCTACGAGAATGTTTCTGCGCTCTCTTAGTCATATAAGCAGCATGCGAAGATAACCAAGAGTTGATAGGCCTTGTCTTGTACAGTTGGTTGGGTGTTGTCCTGAACTTAGATGGATCTTTCACCCATCTCTTCAAGATGTCTCTTGGGTTTGCACTACGTCTGGGTTTGGTGAAGGGTGTATCCATCATGATCACCAGATGCGGTAAGTGATACATCGCTTGAAAATCCTTTGCCTTGATGGTAGCAAGTTAAGTTCCACTAACACTTCTCAATGTCATTGTCTCTGGATTGGTATGCGAGACAATCCAGTGGATCATGTCCATGCATGGAAATGCTAGATACCTACAAGCAATCCAGTACAATTTGAATATTTTTCCATGAATATAATTTATATCTTCTTGCAATGATTGAATTCTCCTTCAATGTTGCTGGAAGCAATTTTTATGATCCTTATTTCCTGCCAAACGTGCAATGTGTTCCTCTAAATATTCTTTGTTGTTCATGTCCACCAATTTGTCAATCAAATAACAAGTGAAGTGTCAACTCAGAAAAAAAATACTCCAATATACAAATACTGTAGATTTTGGTGTTCAGTCTTTCACAACAGGCAAGGGATAAAACTATTATCATAATATGATCTCTGCTAAAATACCGGCCTATACCCATCTTAACTATGGAGTTTTCTAGGCTCTAATGATATTGAGTTTAGTATGAATCATTATGGGAATTCACAGAAATTTGGAGCTTAATCATTGTGTTGAGGTTCTTGTGGTTTTTTTAAGGGATTGGGTTTGGTAATGGATAATATGTGGTTGCACGAGATGGAACCAAGATTGAAGATTTGCACTAGAATGAGCCTGGTTGTTATTTGTTTTAGTATAAATCTAAAGGTTCTAATATGTTTTCCTAGCCACAATAGTATGAGATTTTTTGTAAATGATTATGAGAATTCATGATATTTAAGATGTATCAAATATTTGAATATTTAATTTGATTTTGAAGCAGTTTCTGATCAAGTCCTAAATCAATTGAGTTTTACGTGCTTATGTGATATATTGAGGAGTATCTATATTGATCCAAACATGGGGTTTAATTCATTGGTAGACCACCTTGACATGCTCCTAGATTCACTTTTGCTACTTATATTCAACAAATTTGGTGATATTAAGACCTTGGGACGATGCTATGTAGTTTCAAAGAGGTTCTCTAGTATAGTCCCCCAAGTGCAGATTGTGGTAGTTAAGGTGGACTATGTTATATCCAGTGAAGAAACCAACCTTAACAATAGTGGTAAAAATAGGGGGATATGGAGCTATTTGATGAGAATCATGATGGGTACTAGGTAGCATCATTAGGTCATGGCAGACATTGCAACATGTTTTGGGCCCAAATAAATCCATGGTTGCAAAGGTTTCCCATCATTCTCTCGGTGAGGTTTTAAAGAATTTCAAGGAAGTGTAGAATCTAAGGATTGAATTGCGTGGAGGGGAATTCATAATTGTTTAATCAACACATCCTTTGATCTTTCAAAAATTTCACCAGAAATAAGAAGATTGTTAGTGTCATGCTATGATCTCGGCTTAAGGAATAGACAACCATCATCCATGAGTCTCCTATAAGGAAGTTTCGCATATACTGTAGATTCATATATATAAAAGACATGCATATACGGAAGATATACACATATAAGAAAGTTACGCATATATGGAAGATATTTTCATATACGGAAGTTGCACATATACAAAAGATGCACATATATGGAAGTTATATATACTAAAGTTTCACATACATGGAGGTTATGTGTATATACTGAAGTTGTACATATACCTGGAAGATATGTGCATATAGAAAAGTTTCACATATACAGAAGATATGCACATATCTTCCATATATGCATAATTTCTGTATATGCAAAATTTCTATATATGGAAGTCGCACATGTATGGTAGATGCACATACATAAAAGACGTACATATATGGAAGATATTCACATATAAGAAAGTTACGCATATACGGAAGATATGCGAATATATTTCGTATATGCACAATTTTTGTATATGGAAATTGCGTATATATGGTAGATGCAAATATATAAAAGACGTGCATATACGGAAGATATGGACATTTAAGAAATTTACGCATATACAGAATATATGTGCATAAACGGAAGTTGTACATATACAGTAGATGCATATATACAAAAGATCAACAAACATATACGAAAAATATGCGCATATATTACGTATATGCACAATTTCTGTATATGGAATTTGCGTATATATTGTAGATGCACATGCATAAAAACGTGCATATACGGAAGATATGCACATATAAGAAAGTTATCTATATACGGAAGATATGCACATATCTTCCTTATATGGACAATTTCAATATATACGCAACTTCCGTATATGGAATTTGTCCATATACGAAATTTATGTATAGACGAAAGATATGCACATATATTCCGTACATGCACAATTTCCATATATGTGCAATTTATCTATATGGAATTTGCGCATATACGATGAAGATACATAAACGACGTGCATATATAGAAGATATGCACATATAAGAAAGTTAGGGATATACTGAAGATATGCGCATATCTTCTGTATATGCACAATTTTTGTATATGCGCAATTTTTGTATATGAAAATTGCGCATATATGGAAATTGTGCATATACGAAAGATATATGCATATCTTCCGTATATACATAACTTTCTTATATGTGCACATTTCGGTATACGTGCAATTGTTGTATATGGAAGTTGTGCATATATTGTAGATTCACATATATAAAAGATATGCTTATACGGAAGATATACACATATAAGAAAGTTACACATATACGGAACATATGTGTATATACAGAAGTTATGTGTATATAAAATGCAGTGTATGCACGATTTTTTGTTCCTTAAGGAGGTGGTAAGATTACATGGAATTCTGATTTAGATATAAACTAGAAAGATCACCGGCGCTGGTCCGATCGGATCGCCACTCAGCATATGATCCCTGTGACTAAGGTCGTCGCCTCAGCCCTGAGGTCGTTTCGGAGGGCTTAGCCTTCTTCCACGAGGCACTTTTCCTGCGAGTTGTTAGACTTCCTTAGCGGTGGTTTGGCCCTTACTCTTGACCATTTTCCTGGGGCTTCTTCTGAGCAGATCAGAGGGCTATGACCACTGGACTTGGGTGAGCTCGATTCAATCAAGCTAAGGCTGCTTCAATGGAGTCTTCTTTGCCCCCCCCCTCTCTGAAGCCGAGGCTTTTGTCAATCTGTTGGACTCTCTTCCAAAAAATAAAATGATCGAGGCTGCGAAATTTGTAAAACGCTTGGATGACATCCCTGAGATCTCGCTTCCCCCCGAGAAACCGATTCAGTTCACCCTTTCTTTAGTGGAGCATGCTTTGGTTGGACAGTTCACTGGGCTCTGGCCCTCCCCCAAAACTACGGAGAGCTGGGTCGCAAGGAACTGGGCGCCGCTCATTAAAAGCAGAGTAACTTTGTATTTTCTGGGGAAGGGTTTCTTCCTGTTTGAGTTTGCTGAAAAAGAAGATAAGGAGCTGATATTTCGCAATGGCCCCTATTTCATGGGCCCTCAAGGGATGTATCTTAACAAGTGGATGCTTGATTTTGATCCAGCAGTTGACGCCCCCTCAGCCGTCCCTGTGTGGGTTTGTTTGCCCAACCTGCCAATGCATTGCTGGAACTGGGAATCCCTCAAGCACATTGGAAATACCTTAGGTAAATTCGTTGATCAAGCCAACAGCAAAGATCAATTCGATTGTGCTAGAATCTGTGTTGAAGTTGACCTCGAGGTCGATCTACTTGAGGCAATAAAGATTAGGGTCGGAAGCTGGACGCATATTCAAAATCTGGATTATGAGTAGCTTTCGTTCAAGTGCAGGAAGTGCCATGTCAACGGCCATTTTGCTAGAGGATGTCCAAAAAATAGTGAAGTAGAGAAAGGCAATGAAGAAGGATGGACGCAGGTTAAAAGAACCAAAAACAAAGCCCCAAGAATTAGCAATAACAATGGTAAAGCTCCCCAGACAGGCTTTGGGCTTCAAACACCTCACATGGAAGAACAAGGAAATAAATTTACCCAGTTAAGCTCAACAATAGAGGATTCTCAAGGAATAGAGATGCAGAATGAAGGATCGCCCCACAAAGCACCCCCCTCAGAACCAAAGAAAGTCGAAAGCAATGCAGACAGAATGGAAGAGATACCCACAAAAAAGGTTGAGGAAGTGCAAAGCTCGGAGGACTCAGAAGAAGAAGGTGAAATAGCAGGTTCGCAATCCTCGGCCAGAAGATCATTGAGAGGGCAAAAATCTGCCTGCAAAAAAAGAGAGCAGGAGACTTATAAATACAAATTACAAGGAAGCCAGCCTACCCTCGAGAAACTCTTGGCTAAAACACTGAAGATGACTAGAAATCAGCTCCAGAGCTCTAAAGGATCTCTCCACTCCAAAAGCAAGTAATGAAGATCATCTCCTGGAATTGTAGGGGTATGGGGAGCAAAATAAAATAAGAAGCCATCAAAAGTCTAATAAGATCCGATTCTCCTGACATACTCCTCATCCAAGAGACTAAAATGGAGGATAAGGCCTTCCTCCATATCGGAAAAAATCTATGGAAGAGAAGTGAAGGACAAGTTGTCTTAGCCCGAGGTGCCTCAAGAGGCCTGGGCACCCTCTGGAACGCAAACAAATTCTCAAAGGTTAAAGAGGTCGCCAACTCACATTGGTTGTTCACAAAGTTGAAACATGTTGACTCAGATGATACCCTCTATCTCTTTAATGTGTATGCTCCAGTTAGCGTAGGAGAGAAAAATATCTGTTGGGATTCCATTAGAGGATTGTCAGATTCTGAAGATTTAGCAAACATCATCATTGTCGGGGATCTAAATCTCACATTAACTTTGGTTGAAAAACATGGAGGAAGCATAGTAAGGGATCTGGCGCGAGAATGGGTGGAGGACCTGCTTCAGGATTAGGATATGATCGACATCAAACCTTCGTCAGGAAAGTACACCTGGTCCAACAGAACTCGATCCGGGACACATTGCTGCAAGGTTAGACAGATTTCTTGTTCAAAGTACTTTCCTTCTTCTTGGTTTAGAATCTAGAATGCATATTCTCCCTTGTAGTGTATCTGATCACAGACCCATCAAACTTGCTCTTTTGGCCCATATGGATCAAGGCCCTATCCCTTTTAAATTCAGTCCCCTTTGGGTCAAGGAACAGTCCTTTATGCAATTATTAAAAGACACTTGGAAGCAACTTGTCAATGGCTCTGCCTTCATTGTTTGGGAAGAAAAGCTCAAGAGAGTGAAAGCTGCATTGAAAACTTGGGTAAAATCCATTCCTAACCCAGTAGTGGAAAGGAAAAAGATACAAGAATGCCTCGAGAATCACCACCTGAACTTGGAAAATGAAGTGATCACAAAAGAAGTTCTTGAAAAGGAGGCGGAACTTCAGCAAAGGCTACTTAAAGCAAGCTTGGCCGAGGAAGAGTATTGGAGGGTCAAATCTCGTAGGCTTTGGCTCAAGGCAAGAGCTAGGAACTCTGCCTTCTTTCACAAGCAAGCCCAAGCTCGGAAAAACTTCAATTCCATCTCCAAAATCAAGGAAGAGAACATCAATCATAGAGATATACAAAGCATAAAAAACGTTGCCTTCCTCCATTTCAAAAATATGTATAGTGAAAAAGAGGGCCTGCGACAAACTTCAACTTTAGTAAATGAGGTTCCCACTCTTATTTCGGCCAGAAAGAATCAGTCTTTGGAAGCAGAAGTCACTAATGATGAAATAAAAACCTCTCTCTTTGCCATGGAGCCTGGTAAGGCTCCGACCCAGATGGCTTCACTGCCAGATTCTTGCAGAATTGTTGCAGATTGTGGAAACATATTTATGTAGAATGGTCCGAAAATCTCAAGCTTGTCAGAAAATATGGGGAAGAACCAACTCGGATTTCTTGGCCCTTATCCCTAAGGAAAAAGGAGCCAACACCTTCTCCAGATTTCACCCTATCTCCCTTTGAACATAGGTTACAAACTGATAACAAAAGTGATTGCCAACAGACTGAAAACTATTCTTCCTTTCATTATTCCAGAGAATCAAGGAGGTTTTATTCAGGGAAGACAGATAGTGGATAATTTTATCCTATTCCAAGAGGTGATTCACTCAAGCTTGACCCGGAAAGAGAAAGGAATGGTTGTCAAATTAGACCTTGAGAGCGCCTTTGATAGAGTGAGACATAGATTTCTGTTGGATGTCTTGCACAAATTTGGGTTTGGCCCCAAATTCATCAACTGGATCAAGGCATGTATCAGTGAGCCATGGATCACCCCTTTGGTGAATGGGAGGGCCACTGACTTCTTCAAATCCTCTAGAGGGCTGAGGCAAGGGTGTCCTCTATCCCCCTTGCTCTTTGTCCTCCAAGCTTCTATCCTCAGTTTCCTCTTGAATAAAAATCATTCGGACCAGGAAATAATGGGACTAAACATCGCAAGAGGTGTCAAAATCATAAACCATGCACTGTTCTCGGATGACTCTCTCCTGCTGGGTGCTGCCTCCTTGCCCTTGGCTAAAAGATTTAAAGAAGTGGTGGATGCCTATTGTGAAGACTCAGGAAGTAGCCTCAATAAAGGCAAATGTCATATCTTCTGCTGGAATGCAACGATCAGAACGATTCAAGCCATTTCTAACTATTTTGGTTTTGCAACCTCCTCTACTTGGTCATCCTTCAAGTATCTGGGGCTCCTTGTCTTCCAAAAAAGAGCCCTCAGCAGAGATTGGCTGCCTCTGTTGGAAAAATTCAAGTCTAAAATTCGATCCTGGGGATTCAACTGGCTCAACCTAGCAGGTAAGACAGTGCTAATAAAAGTTGTTTTGAATAGCCTTCCCATTTATCAGGCTGCAGTTATGATGGATCCTATTGGCATCACGAGGAAAATGGAGGAGTACATAAGAAACTTTTTTTGGAAAGGTGGCAAAGCAAATGAGAAGAGAATTCCATTAATAAGCTGGGACACAATCTCCTTGCCTAGAATGGAAGGCGGACTGCACTTTAAGAATATCAGCAAACAAAATATCGCATTGGGTGCAAAACTGTTATGGAGGATAATTGCTCCAAACCCGGGTTGGGATCAGCTTGCGTTGTGGAAAAAATACTTTCGTAGGCAGAGAGCACGCTGCCTGTACAATCTTATCACCATCTCTGGAATTATGATACATAAATTGTGCGAAAAAGCCTCTGCCTTAATGAAACTTCATGCGCATTGGATTCCAGGAAATAGAAAGCGCATCAATATCTGGGAGGACCGCATTATGGGAAACGACCCCCTTGTTGATGATCGCTCTCTGTTTCTGTTAAAAGATTGGATGGATAGAGCAACCGTTAAAACGTTGTGGGACTTATCACAATGGGAGAATAACAACTGGCAGAGATGGGGAAATCTTGAGGTGCCACCGCACCTATCCAAAGATTATGCCACCCTTCTCACCCACTTAAAAGGCAAAGCCCCATTGAATATCAGAAAAGCGGATACTCGGGGATGGGGTTCGATCCCGGGAAGTTACATAATTTCACAGGGTTACAAACAACTCTCTCAGCATCCGGATGTTCCACCTGACCCGGAGCCCTGGCAGGGGATCTGGTCTCAGACAACAATCCCCAAGATAGACACCTTTTGTTGGCTTCTTTGCCATCACAGAATTTTGACCGAGGACAGGCTTCGCAAAAGAGGCGTTATTGGACCCTCTCGCTGCTCGCTGTGTGGAGACCATGAAGAAACTGCCGCTCACATGATGCTCTTCTGTAAATTTGCAGCTGATCTATGGAAGGAGGCATTAAGCCCTTGGAACTCTGACTTCGCTCCTCCTAATCACTGCTCAGATTTGTTCTCAAACTGGAAGCGCATGTATCTTGGTGGCACTTCTCAGAATCTCCATATCAAAGAAGTCTGGCTCGCTCTTCCTAAATTAATCTGTTGGCACATATGGCTGGAAAGAAATCAAATGATTTTCAAGGACAAAAAGAGCGATCCCAAGATAACCTGGGTAAAAATTAAAAGCCACTTGAAAGAATGTTTGGGAGACCAGCTAGACAGGGCAGATCTTAGCGATCAAGAAGCAGCTTGGGGCGACTCTCTGGGTCTCCATTTCGTTGATAAAGTCAGGCTCCCCTCTCCGCTAAAGCATTGGCAAATTCTCCTCAAGGTTGCAGAACTCATTGAGTTTTGCAAAAAGAAGGCAAGAAAAACTCTCTTCTTTGACGATGCTGCAAAAGGAAATCCTGGTAGCTCCGGAGCAGGTGGTGTTATTAAAAGCGCAGATGGCAGAATTGAATCTAAATATGCTTGGGGAGTGGGCTTCAACTCCAGCATCCAAGTTGAAGCACTAGCTCTCCTCCGGGGGCTCAAGCTGCTCACTTCTCTGGGTATCAAAGATGCAATTATTTTTGGGGACTCCCAGTCTATTATAAAGGCCATTGTGGATAATTCCTCTCCTTCAGATTTAAGATTATCAAGAATACTAAGCAGAATTAAATCCCTGACAAATACCTTCCAGAATCTGGAGTTCCTTCATGTAAAGAAAGACAACAATAAAGAAGCCGATTTTGAAGCCAACAAAGCAGTTCTTCTCCCCCCCGGAGTTATCCTAAGAGATGGAGATGAAGGTTGGGATCCCATCCCTTAACCGTCTGTTTAAAATGTTTTACTGTCTTTTATTGGAGCAGTTTGTTTGTATCTGCAATTTAGGAAAGATAGATAAAGCTACAAGAACTACAGCTAGCAAAAATCGCAGGCTCATTAGAGGGGAAGTCATTTGGTTCCTGGCCGAGGAGAAATATGATCTCTGTTTATCTCATTGTAATCTAAATTAAGGCTTTCCAGCCAAGAATCAATATATCATCCTAACCGTTTCTGTAAAAAAAAAAAAAAAAATGCAGTCTATGCACATATATAGGCGTAACTTCTATATATGCACATATCTTCCATATATGCATAGACTACATTTTATATACACATAACTTTCGTATATGCACATACGGAAGTTATGTGCATATACGGAAGTTATGTGTATATAAAATGCAGTCTATACACATAACTTCCGTATATATGCGTAACTTTTGTATATATGTAATTTTCTTATACGGAAGATATGTGCATATACGGAAGATTATTCATAGACTGCGTTTTATATACACATAATTTCCGTATATACGCATATATGGAAGATAAGTGCATATACAGAAGTTGTGCATATATGGTAAATGCACATATATAAAAGATAGACATATACAAAAAATATGCGCATATATTGCGTATATGCACAATTTCTGTATATGGAATTTGTGTATATACCGTAGATGCACATACATAAAAGGCGTGCATATACAAAATATATGCACATATAAGAAAGTTATGTCTATACGGAAGATATGCACATATCTTCTGTATATGCACAATTTCAATATATACGCAACTTCTGTATATGGAATTTGCGCATATACGAAATTTATGTATAAGCAGAAGATATGAACATATCTTCCGTATTGCACAATTTCCGTATATGTGCAATTTATGTATATGGAATTTGTGCATATATGATGAAGATACATAAACGACGTGCATATACGGAAGATATACACATATAAGAAAGTTATGGATATACCGAAGATATGTGCATATCTTCTGTATATGCACAATTTCCGTATATACGCAATTTTTGTATATGAAAATTGTGCATATATAGAAATTGTACATATACGGAAGATATATGCATATCTTTCTTATATACATAACTTTTTTATATGTGCACATTTTCGTATACGTGCAATTTTTGTATATGGAAGTTGCGCATATACTGTACATTCACAAATAGAAAAGACATGCATATACGGAAGTTATACATGTATAATAAAGTTATATATATACAGAAGATATGTGCATATACGGAAGTTATGTGTATATAAAATGCAGTCTATGCATATATATAGGCGTAACTTTCGTATATGCACATATCTTCTGTATATCCGTAGACTGCATTTTATATACACATAACTTTCGTATAGACTGCATATACACATAACTTCCGTATATGCACATACGGAAGTTATGTGTATATAAAATGCAGTTTATACACATAACTTCCATACATAAACATAACTTCCATATATATGCGTAACTTCTGTATATGCACATATTTTCCGTATATGCGTAATTTTCTTATACAGAAGATATGTGCATATACGGAAGATTATGCATAGACTGCATTTTATATACACATAACTTCCATATATACACATATAAAAAGTTACGCATATATAAAAGATATGTGCATATACGGAAGTTGCGCATATACGGTAGATGCACATATACAAAAGATGGACATATACGAAAAAATGCGCATATATTGCGTATATGCACAATTTCTGTATATGGAATTTGTGTATATACTGTAGATGCACATACATAAAAGATGTGCATATACAGAATATATGCACATATAAGAAAGTTATATATATATGGAAGATATGCACATATCTTCCATATATACACAATTTCAATATATACGCAACTTCTGTATATGGAATTTGTGCATATACGAAATTTATGTATAGAAAAAAGATATGCACATATCTTCCGTATATGCACAATTTCCGTATATGTGCAATTGATGTATATGGAATTTGCGCATATACGATGAAGATACATAAATGACGTGCATATACGGAAGATATGCACATATAAGAAAGTTAGGGATATACCGAAGATATGCGCATATCTTCCTTATATGCACAATTTCCGTACATGCGCAGTTTCTGTATATGAAAATTGCGCATATACGGAAATTGTGCATGTACGGAAGATATATGCATATCTTCCGTATATACATAATTTTCTTATATATACACATTTCCGTATACGTGTAATTTCTGTATATGGAAGTTGCGCGTATATGTGTATATCTTCCGTATATGCATGTCTTTTATATATGTGAATCTACACATAACTTTCGTATGTGCATATATGGAAGTTATGTGTAGATTCACATATATAAAAGACATGCATATACGAAATATATACACATATATGCGCAACTTCCATATACAAAAATTGCGCATATACGGAAATTGTGCATATATGAAAGATATGCGCATATCTTTGATATATCCCTAACTTTCTTATATGTGCATATCTTCCGTATATGCACGTTGTTTATGTATTTTCGTCATATATGCACAAATTCCATATACATAAATTGCACATATATGGAAGCTGTGCATATACAGAAAATATGTGCATATCTTTTGTCTATACATAAATTTCGTATATGCACAAATTCCATATATAGAAGTTGCGTATAGATTGAAATTGGACATATACGGAAGATATGTGCATATATTCCATATATACATAACTTTCTTATATGTGCATATCTTCCGTATATGCACGTCTTTTATATATGTGCATCTACAGTATAGAAATAAATTCCATATACAAAAATTGTGCATATATGCAATATATGCACATATTTTTCGTATATGTCCATTTTTTCTATATGTGCATCTACCATATATGCACAACTTTCGTATATGCACATATCTTTCATATATGCGTAATTTTCTCATATGTGTATATACGGAAGTTATGTGTATATAAAATGCAGTCTATGCATAATCTTCCGTATATGCACATATCTTCCATATAAGAAAGTTACGCATATACAAAAGATATGTGCATATACAGAAGTTACGCGTATATACAGAAGTTATGTGTATAGACTACATTTTATATACACATAACTTTCGTATGTGCACATAATTTCCTTATGTGCATATGCGGAAGTTATGTGCAGATTCACATATATAAAAAACATGCATGTACGGAAGATATACACATATATGCGCAACTTCCATATATAGAAATTGCACATATACGGAAATGTGCACATATAAGAAAGTTATGTATATACGGAAGATATGCATATATCTTTTGTATATGCACAATTTTTGTATATGAGCAATTTACATATACAGAAATTGCGCATATATGGAAATTGTGCATATACGGAAGATATGCGCATATCTTCGGTATATCCCTAACTTTCTTATATGTGCATATCTTCCGTATATGCACGTTGTTTATGTATCTTCATCGTATATGCGTAAATTCCATATACATAAATTGCACATATACAGAAATTGTGCATATACGAAAGATATGTGCATATACAAAAGATATGTGCGTATATATTGAAATTGTACATATACGAAAGATATGTGCATATCTTCTGTATATACATAACTTTTTTATATGTGCATATCTTCTGTATATGCACGTATTTTATGTATGTGCATCTATAATATATATGCAAATTCCATATACAGGAATTGTGCATATACGCAATATATGTGCATATTTTTCGTATATGTCCATCTTTTGTATATGTGCATCTACCGTACATGTGCAACTTCCATATATGGAAATTTTGCATATATAGAAATTGTGCATATACAGAGGATATGCGCATATCTTCTGTATATGCGAAACTTTTCTATATACACATATTTTCCAGGTATATGTGCAACTTCCGTATATACACATAACCTCCATGTATGTGAAACTTTAGTATATATAACTTCCATATATGTGAATCTTTTGTATATGCGCGACTTCCATATATGCACACATCTTCCATATATGCGTAACTTTCTTATATGTGTATATCTTTCATATATGCATGTCTTTTATATATGTGAATCTACAGTATATGTGCAACTTCCATATAGGAGACTCATAGATGACAGTTGTCTACTCCTTAAGCCGAGATCATAGCACGACACCAACAATCTTCTTATTTCTGGTGAAATTTTTGAAAGATCAAAGGGTGTGTTGATTAAACAATTCTGAATTCCCTTCCACGCAATTCAATCCTTAGATTCTACACTTCCTTGAAATTCTTTAAAACCTCACCGAGAGAATGATGGGAAACCTCTACAACCATGGATTTATTTGGGCCCAAAACATGTTGCAATGTCTGCCATGACCTAACGATGCTACCTAGTACCCATCATGATTCTCATCAAATAGCTCCATATCCCCCTATTTTTACCACTATTATTAAGGTTGGTTTCTTCACTGGATATAACATAGTCCACCTTAATTTCCACAATCTGCACTTGGGGGACTATACTAGAGAACCTCTTTGAAACTACATAGCATCGTCCCAAGGTCTTAATATCACCAAATTTGTTGAATATAAGCAGCAAAACTGAATCTGGGAGCATGTCAAGGAGGTCTACCGATGAATTAAACCCCATGTTTGGATCAATATAGATACTCCTCAATATATCACATAACCATGTAAAACTCAATTGATTTAGGACTTGATCAGAAACTACTTCAAAATCAAATGAAATATTCAAATATTTGATACATCTTAAATATCGTGAATTCTCATAATCATTTACACAAAAGCTCATACCATTGTGGCTAGGAAAACATATAAGAACCTTTAGATTTATACCAAAAAACAAATAACAACCAGGCTCATTCTAGTGCAAATCTTCAATCTTGGTTCCATCTCGTGGAACCACATATTATCCATTACCAAACCCAGTCCCTTAAAAAAACCACAAGAACCTCAACAGAATGATTAAACTCCAAATTTCTATGAATTCCCATAATGATTCATACTAAACTCAATATCATTAGAGCCCAGAAAACTCCATAGTTAAGATGGGTATAGGCCGGTATTTTAGTAGAGATCATATTATGATAATAGTTTTACCCCTTACCTGTTGTGAAAGACTGAACACCAAAATCTACAGTATTTGTATCTTGGAGTATTTTTTTCTGAGTTGACACTTCACTTGTTATTTGATTGACAAATTGGTGGACATGAACAATAAAGAATATTTAGAGGAACATACTGCATGTTTGGCATGAAACAAGGATCATAAAAATTGCTTCCAGCAACATTGAAGGCGAATTCAATCATTGCAAGAAGATATAACTTATATTCATGGAAAAATATTCAACTTGTACTAGATTGCATGTAGGTATCCCGCATTTCCATGCGCGGACATGATCCATTGGATTGTCTCGCATACCAATCCAGAGAAAATGGCGTTGAGCAATGTTAGTGAAACTAAACTTGCTACCATCAGGTCAAAGGACTTTCAATGGATGTATCACTTACCGCATCTAGTGATCATGATGGATACACCCTTCACCAAACCCAACAGTAGTGCAAACCCAAGAGACATCTTGAATAGATGGGTGAAAGAGCCATCTAAGTTCAGGACAACACCCAACCAACTATACAAGACAAGGCCTATCAGCTCTTGGTTATCTTCACATGCTACTTATACGACTAAGAGAGTACAGAAACATTCTCGTAGAGTTGGCTGATTGTGTTGGATTAGCTGGCGAACGAAGGAAGGCCTTTCAACTGGTCCAACATGTTGGCTCTCTGACTGAAGCAACAAGTGACAGATGCCTAGCATCCACCCAAGGGACAAAAAGCAAATATTTTCATGTTCGCTTACATACTTGATGTAGTTTTTGCTCGTCAACGGTTCCCAGGCTTGGGTTGGGCATTGACACCTTCAAAAATATTTTTACACACCTATTGCATATTGTTCTCTAAATGCAACTTCCATGGAGTTATCAAACAGCTATCATACCACTTCGTCACCACAGTATACAGGATGATCTTTGAGCAGGATCCACCTTGCATGTCGCAGGCAACGATGGAGGCATTGATCGACATAGTAGATTGGTATGCCTCACCTCTTGGCACCTTCATCCAGATGTTCAACGCAGAGAAGGCTCCACATGTTTTACCGAAGTTTTCCATGGACAAGCTGGTCATGCAAGAGGTTGCATATCACATCTCGACAAGGGTTTTTAGCGAGACTGCACAGGAAGAAGAAGGCACCTTGTCCCGCTCTTCCTTTTCGGATCAAGTTATATGAGATCCAGAATCTCAAGCATGTTGAGGCCGAGACGAAGGAATTCAAAAGGTTCACCTTCGACACCAGAAGTATCAATCCATATGACCTGCTTTCTTAGTGAAGGAACATTGTGCGAGAATGTATCATCCTTGGATCCACGAGGTGTTTCATTGGCCTGAGGAAGACCCATGGAGATATTGCTATCATTTCTCAAGGCTCAATGAACCAGTCAGAGTAGTTGTAGAGTGGTTAGCAGTGAAAAAGGAACCATCATCTCAAAGAGCAAGATCATCATCAACAGAAGAGGGCAACATACCTGCGCTTGACAAAGGCAAGAGGAAGGTTGTTGACAGCGTAGAGGCGGAGCAAAGTTGCAAGTTCAAGGAAAATCCACCTGTGTTGAAAGCAACTTTGGAGATTGAGGTGAAGAGGCGACAACATGATAGGAGGATCACGTAAAGGCAAATAGAGAAGTAAAAGTTGGAGGAAGCATAAAAGTAGTTGCTAGAGTTGAAGCAACAACTTAGGGAAGAACAAGAATTACACATAAGAGAGAAGGAAGTGCAGTAGGAATAGGAACAAAAAGAGGCACAACATGCAAACATTGATGAAACTGTGTCTATATAGGTTATTGATTCATTCAAACAACTGGCACATAGCAGACACGGTGAGAAGTCGCAAGAGTAGGAGTTTGCTCAAGAGATTGAACAGATGCTGGAGTAGATGGACATAGATATGGTTAAGCCTAAGTTAGATCAGTACATTGACCTCATGCCTTAGAACCAAGAGGTCACCTCACTGGCTTCCCTAGATCTGGAAGCAGAGAAAGTCCTAAGTGATCAAGGAGACACTAAAATCCTTGAGGACAATCTGGAATCAGATGTGCATAACATATCTTTTGACAAATCACAACACAAATTTGTGCATTCAGACAGAGTACTCCCTCCGGATTTCCATGTATCTCCTACACAGTTTGAAGAACGAGTGATCGTTTCCGATGTGCGCAAACATCCAGCTGCATTAGCCAACGCTACCAAATCATATACCAAAGTCACCAGCTCAAGTGTTAGATTCTTGATAGCTGAGAACGACTACATGGCTAAGGAGCTATAAGTGGTCAAGCAGGAAGAAAACCAAGTTACAGCATCCGCTAGAGTAGAGTTGAGGAGATAGATGCTAGATGAAGTATCGTCTCTCGAGACAGTGATGAGGAGGTTGTACTTCAGGTTCGTCACAGTGCAAAAGTCAGTTATCCATCTTAACTGTTGGCAACAGCACTGTGCTAGGAGAGAGCGCATCTTATCATATTTACACACTGTTTTTTATCACATGAAAATATGGACGATGAGGTACAAGCGAGCCCCATTGCAATTGCCAAATATGATGAAGCCAAAGGCGATAGAGTTGAAGGTGTGGATCCAGAGTCAAATCTGAAACTATGAGGAACTCCCGCAACTCATCACCAGTTTACAGGCTTCACATGCGCGAGTGTTCAGGAGCATGGATGTCATTGTGCACATGCATGTGATCCCATCCATTGGCACAAACACTAAGGTGAAGTCAAAGAACCAAGTTTGACTAGAGTTGGACATTTACTTTGATCAGTTGATGCACATAGCCGCCAGCATAGTCTTGCAGATGAGCGCAGACGCTATACACCAGTATGTTGTTGGTCCGGCTACACTCAAGGCCATGATGCACATGTTATCCAACGATTTGGACAGAGGTGCCAAATGAGTGTACCCAGATGCAATGAAGACAAGAGTTCGATTTCAGAAGGATGTCACAGGAGAGTACGAAAACACCATAACAGAATACCAAGCTTGGCATTAGTTCGCCACCATCGATCATCAAGAGGATGTCGAAGAGTTAGTCTTCCCACAACTGTCTGAGTCTGAATGATGTCTTGCATGGCTTACTCAAGCTTATTTTGTCTCACATGGGTACATGTGCAGATTGTAATGTAAACATGTTGTAAAATTGAAAGACCAAGTGTCAATAGTAGAATGTAACAGTCATGTGTAAGTTGAAGAGCTATGAGGGTAGGTGAAGAGTCAGAAAGGGGAATGTCAAGGGTCACCCCACCCTTTGCTATTTATAGAACCTCATAGCTCATTGTACAGGATTTTGGGAGGGAAGCTTTCATAAGTATAGCTTAGAGAAATATTGGAGTGTACCGTAATGAGCCTTGGCTTCTCCACAGTGCAGAGCTAGTACATCTCTTTGGAGGAGCAGGTGGTAGTGACTGTAATGTTCCGCTATCAGGGCTAGTGGTTGTAACAATTGTATGTATGCTTGGATCTTTCACTCTTTTAATATAATAGAGCCAACACGTTTCATGCATATGTTGTTATTGTAGTTTGGCTATCCTGGTTACTTTAATGATGTATGTAGTTGTAATTTATGCATGTATGTATGGAATATTTTGTATGTGTTTGTATGAATCTTATCGAAGCGTGTTGTTGATATAATCCATCACTTTGGATCGTTGGTTATCATGCTTTCCATCTCGTGATGTCTTTCTGATCATGTGTTCCCTTTCAAGTTGTGTAATATCACATGATTCTAAGGGGCTACTTCCCTCTGCACGCAACCGCAGTCAAGGCGATACCATACTATCCACAACTAGGACTCCTACTCCAAACGGTCAGAGGTCTAGTTGGGACTTCTTACAATGGAGATCCCCTGACATGTTGGCAAGTCCAGCGCCGTCAACACCCTCATTAATAATCAAATGCAACATGTAAAACCCAAACTCCAGGGTAGGTTTCAGTATTCTTCTGACCATATATTTGACAACATAATACAATTACTAGAACACCTTTCTAAGAGATCTATATTTGTATATATTATTGCATGTTTGGTAAAATTTAGATGTTTCTTTCACCCAAGTTTTGATAACATCTTTGATTCTCAAGTATTAACTAGAAACTACATAAAAATTTGAATCCATGTATGCCTCTGACTTAGGCAAGTGATACATGAGGTGAATATCATGGGCCAAATATGAAGCAAGTCGTTGTTTGCTAACACTACTAAGGGTCATGGTCTTTGTATCCAAGTGTGACAGGATCCAATTGATGATATCTACATAAGGGGAAATTGGGAACCTGAAAGCAACTCTATGAAAACCTAACTAATATACGCTTATGTACACCTGCCTGTCCTCTAGATCTAGTTTGAAATTGGTAGCTATGAATGCATCCTTGACTGTATGCCATGTGATACTTGAATCCTTTTCAATGAAGAATTAAGTGTCAGATAGAATAAGCATGGTAGCTTGAGTGCTCTCAACTAATTCACCAATGTTGTGCTACGTAGTTTCGTTTGAGGATGATCTCTTTGAAGGCATGATGATGACAACTGATGAAAGAGAGATGAGATCAAAACCTGTAGAACTTGTACCAAAAGATGCACTCATGGAAAGAACAAACCAAATCAAGAAGATCAGTTCATTCATCAATATTAAAGCAACAACACTCTCACTAGAAAGAAGGATTGCATTGTTTCTAGGCTCAGAGAGGTAGACTAGGCTCTTGACCCATGCACTGTATAGTCTCAGTAGACAAGGGTGGAGCTTAAGGTCTCAGCTGGGCAGTTGAGGGAAGAGACTGCACATTGTACAATATTAGAGGCCAAGGTTGAGGATTGAAGCCTAACACTGCACACTGCGTATTGGGAAATCCAATGACTACTCACTATGCATTCTTAGAAGCCAAGGATGATGCTTGAGCCTTGAAGATGTGAAATGCGCAGTTGGAAGGGGAAACAGTTGCTCAGGAATTGCGTAGTTCTTCCCAAGAAGGAGAGAGAAAAACTTCAAGATTTGGATGTTAAGGAAGAACAAAGTATAGATCAGCCTTAAGGTGAGTTAGATTGATCAATAGCATGGGCCAGAAATGATCATGCAAAAGGAAAAACATGCATGCACAAAAGGGCCCAACAACGGCAACTACTAGTAGGAAAAATCGAGAAGGCGATGCGACACTTGTAAAAACTAAATGATGGAATGAAAAACACTTATACAAGCTAATAACAATAGAAACGGCAACTATCATGAAAATAAATGGGAGAAATAACACTTATAAAAGAAAAAGCAACAAAGAAAGCAGCAAAAAGTGACACATGCAAATCTTACCTAGAAAAGCATAGCAAACTAATTCAAAAGCTCCTTGATCTTGTTGGGAAGGCAAGAGTTGCAATTTCGAGTGTACAAATGAGCTCTAAGAGCGTCTATTATATAGATTTAGCCCCCACGGGGTTAGTTTAGGGTTTATGACGCGCGTGCCTAAAATCAAGGAAAAAGCCACACTTGTCTTGAGATAAGAAAATAACAACTTGGTGCTACTTGTAAAACATTAATGTTGGACTCCCTATTATCTAGGGATGAACATTGGCTTGATCCGGGAAACTGCGCAGTCACACTGGAAAAAGGAATTGCAAAATGCCCAACAACAAGGGATTGCACAGTTCACTATCTCAGTGGATTACGTAGTCTTGATTGTGAAAGAGGGCTAGCATAGTTTCTGTGCTCAGTGACTGCTTGTCTTCAAAATTGTGGAGTTTTGGTCCTCAAGGCCTAGCGTAGTTTCCAGTGACAAAAAGTTGCACAGTTTTTAGAGGGAAGATCAACAGTTGGTGCAAGATTATGGTAGGGAATGGATTGTGTTTGAAATTTGCTTAGTTGTCGCCTATAAAACTTGTTCATCATCAAGATAACCTAATCAAGTCATCAAAAGCACTGCATGTAAGGATGATTCTTTATAACACTCAGACAAACAAAGGGAATACTTAACGACAATGAAAGATAATTTCTTATTAACAAGAGGGAGGCCAAAATCAAGGCATAGGAAAAATTTTAGGAGGGGGGATTGTAGCAACTACAACAACATATCAAATAGGAAGTTCAAGACATTGAATTGAGAATTCAATAGAAAAAGGTAGTAGATATGCAAGGGACAGATTGAAATGGAATTCAAAGAATGGGTTTATGACCCTAAGTTCTCTCACACAAGAGAGACCAACATTTTCAAGCTCATGAAGCCTTACTAGATTAACAAATTATTCATTGTTCGTTTATTAGAGGAACAAGGTGGCTCTCACCCATCTCTCTTGCACAAGCTTCAAAGTTTAGAGAAAAAAGTTGACCTTTTACTACAAAAAGGCTTGCAAAATGGAATTTGTTGAAGGTATCCCTCGATAACATCTAGAAATTATGGTGAGACATGCTAATATTGGTCATCTCCATGGAGCTTCTACTTCCAATGCTATTTTGATTAATGCACAAATAAAGGCAAAGAAAGTAGACCCTTAGCCACCTATTGGCCTTTAGGTGTAGCCTCATTTTCTAGGTCACTTTGTTTGTTAACGATGAGTACCAACCATTCACTCATATCTTATTTTATATTACTTACCATTAGTGTAGGATATTCCTATTATACAACTATGTTAGTCTCTTTAACTTCATTAGTAAAACTTTGCACCATGACTAATAAAACATATGGATATACATGCTACCATGTGGCAATGGTATAATATGTAGGGTATATAACCTAAGACCGATCTGTGAAGGAAATTATTGTATATTTGAAACTACTACACATTTTTGGGGGATGCTAACCAAGTTGTAAGGTCTATTTCACCCCATATTGTATGAGGTTCCACATTGTGATCTTCATCACATTGGTGGGATTTGCTACTAGTACCTTTGAGCATTAAATCAACTAAGAGGGATATATCTCATGGAGTATTTTTCTCTTCTTGGAATTAGATTAGTTGATAACAACCTTTGGTTAAGGGAATCTCATTTCTCCTTACTTGGATGATTATGCTTCTTGGTTTGGTGGTTTATTGCACCATGTTTCCCTTTAGTTCAATGTATATCAAGCTACAAGAACATGAATGCATCATCTCTCATTTAACAAGACTTCTTTAAAAAAAACAAAAAAACAACCATAGGGTAGTTGCATTTAGGCTACGTAAGAATGCTAAGTATTCTAGAATGGATAGTGATCAATAGTAAAATGAGAGAGGCTCACCAAAGTAGTAAATAAAAATATTAGGGACATAAATCAACATTATGAAGTAAACATTTTCATCTCTAATATCACTAACCTCAAATTTTACTTTTTAATTTTATTTTTATTGGTTTTTTACAAATGTTAAGACTTTAGTGCAACAAATACTAATTAAAAATTTGAAAACAATGCAGATAACCAGCAGCAAAAGAATTTAGTGGTTAAATTTCGGTAACATCACAAGTATGTAAAAAATTACTGAATTCAAATAATTTTAAAAATAAAAATATTTAGTTTAATTATGCAAATATAATTTTTTTTTTCTCAAATCCAAATATTTTAGAAATACTTTCGTCAGATTTGAGTCAAATTGAAAGATGTGACTATTACTTTCTGTTTCGAGAATTTCACAAGTTTCATTCGTTTTATTACGCGACCCGTCTCTCCTCTCACGCGTTTCTTTGTATCTTTTTAATATAATCAGGGTTTTTAAAACACTAGCTACAATTGTTTCCTACAACGTTGACGTATGAATGTTTCCATACAAAACTGTGAAACATCCTTGCCGCGGCACCGCCAAGGTAACTTTCGAAGCAAGAAAAAATCACCCATTAACATGCGGCATATACAGAGTCCAGACAGCCCCCGCTATGATTGTTTGTTTTGTTTCATCAGCGTCTCTCACTTACTCCTTTATTTAATTTGACCGCCTTTTAAATTCCAATGAACCAACTTGCCTTCTCCAAACCAATCAAACCACAGCTCCATCCCAACATGCGGCATATACAGACAGCCCCCGCTATGATTGTTTGTTTTGTTTCATCAGCGTCTCTCACTTATTCCTTCATTCAATTTGACCGCCTTCTAAATTCCAATGAACCAACTTGCCTTCTCCAAACCAATCAAACCACAGCTCTAACCCATGTATATAAATAAGTTAATCACCATAATGTCCTGTAATTGAGGGGGACGCTAGAACTTGTGGACAAGTCCCTCTCCTATATTCATGCACTTGATAAGAACTTTCAGGTTGTTGCTGCAAATTTTCATTGTAAAGAATTGTGACCCACATAAACATAAAATATGTATTACCAGCAGCTTCTATATGGTCCATCAATAATAATAACAAACATAGATCAGAGGTGAAGACGTTTTACATTACAGAAATGGTTTTCTGCATAATCCATGGATGAGACCACCCCATCCCCATTTTCTAATTCGTCCCTTCTCTTTCCATCATCAGAGAAGGAGAAGCAGAACCACCAAAACATATTGAAAAGAGGGCTTGTACTACTGGCGGGCAGATGGTTCAAGAATGAACAGGGTTCTGAGGCTTGAGCAAGCCAGTGAGAGCAGAGTGTGAGAATACTGACCCAGAGAACAACGATCATATCATCCTCATCCACCTTATCTTCTCCATGTAACCACGGTAGAACATCAACAAAATCAGATTGATCAGTGGTTTCCCTAAGCTGCTCTACATGATGGTGCTCTTCGATGATATTGCTAATGAAAGATCTCACACATGGCACCAGGCGGGCACAACGAGCATTGATTCGAACCTGCATCCAAAGTTGCAGCTGCCCATGATATTGTTCAGCGGTATCAGGGGACGTTTAGATAAAAAAACTCTAGATGAAAGAGCATGCATCAAAACAATTATATGATAAAAAGGCGGGACAACTGATTTCAAAATAGGGCGGGACAACAAATTTAAAATTCAAATGACAGGAAGCGCGACGACTAATATGCAGGCGTGGATGTGAAGTACGGTACAGTCACCGATCTCTCAGACACCGTAGTAGTCAATTCAATCCAGTTTGTTGGGGAAGGCCCAGCCATATGGATGATGGGGCATCAATACAAACAACGAGATGGATGATGGCATTATGCATATCTCCATCACTATGGAATCAGAATCTGTTAGCCGGAAAACTGTCGTTAGAGTCTCTTAAGAGAACATTAATGAATCAGTTGTCGGGGAAATATTGCTCGCATATATATATATATATATATAAAATATATATTTCTTTAACTTTGATTGGGGAATGGGCCCGTACTCCACCGGACCGCCCTCACCCACCCTACGGAGCATGCTTTTACTTAGGCTGTACGTTGGTTATGTGGGGTCGGCGGGACCACCATGTGGCTGCCCCCGCCCACCATATCTCCATGCGTATCTTTGTAATATTCTTTTTACCATATGTTGCCGCGTATTGCCTCCATTATACGTTGGTCTTCACTTCAACCATAATCTGCGTTGGGATAAGGTTTATGGGCTTTATATGGATTACAAACCATAATATTTCTCATATGTTGGATTTGTTATAACCACCTCCACATTGGTTTGTTTTGTTTTAACCAATCCTACCATATGTTATATGGTATTAAAGTTTTGTTGAATGACATAACCATATCATATGGCTTTTATATTATATGGTATATGATATAACCATATATTATATGGCTTCAAAATGGCTCGAATTTGTTGGGATATGTATATATATTTGGGTTATGTAATTTGGTTATATATATATTTTCGGTTATATAGTTAATTTTAGTTATAACCAAAATATAGCATGTTTTTAGGGCAGGTTTAGGAGGCTAATGACGGGTTGCCATGTGTCAGTGTTTGATGGGCTTCCATGTGGGTCTTATGTGCTGACTGGGATGTCATGTGGCGCACTATGGGTCCCATTTTTCCTTTGCCATACCAATCTTTGAAGAGCTCTATCTTTTGCATACGAACTCAGATTGACAAACCGTTCGCTCCACCGTGATTAGGAAGACGAGCCCTCTCCACTGATGCAATCAAATTCTCCTTTCTACCATTTTGAATTTCGAGCCTTTATCCATCCCCTTGGTGTCTTGAGATCCTCCTGGATCAATTATTCTCCTCAATTAGAGCTAAGACATTTGATTTTTAGATCTAATTCATTTTCAATTAATGCTTTGAAGACTTTAAATTTATCAAATGCTTCATCTTTGTGTTTCAATAAACTGATCTAGCACATTCTAGAAAAGTCATCAATGAATAATATATCGTATTGTTCTCCACAAGGTGAATTTTTCCATATTGGTCCACACAAATCAGTATGTATAAGTTCAAGAGGCTTACTTGTTGATCCTTCTTTGGCATTGAATTGAACTCTGGTTTTCTTACCGAATTGACATGACTTACATATGGTACTTTCTGGTAGGGTGATGTTGGGTAGATCACGAACAACTTTGAGCCTGCTTGATTTGCTTATTTGAGAGAAGCTTAGATGTCCCAACCTTCTGTGCCATAACTAGTTTTCCTCTGTCTTGCCTAGGTAGCATTGTTCTTGGCCACCTTTCAATAGATACAAATTACTCGGGGTTCTTATTCCTTTTATTATGGTATTTCTTGTGTGAAGTTCATAAACCACATATTCTTTTAATCGGAATTCCGCCTCATTTCCTTGGTCACAGATTTGGCTAACACTCAGAAAATTATGCTTTAATCCATAAACATACATAATATTACCAACTTTAACCTTTTATTTTAGAAAAACATAACCTTTACCCTTAATGATAGCAGGTGAGTCATTTCCAAAAGTGACATTCTTTTCTTTCTCTAAAGCATTGTATGAAATAATTTTATCTTTATCACTTGTCGTGTGTTTTGAGCATCCGCTATCAATGTACCTTTGATTTTATTGTCCTTCTACAAACAATTTTATGTCACAACTTCCAGAATGTAACTCCTTCCTTTTCCATACCTTATAATTTGTTGATATTTTCTCTTTTTGAGATGTTGGTTGTAATTTGGTCCTGCATTCAAATTCTTCATGTCCAAAGTTATTGCAAAATGAGCATTCAATTTCATCTTTAAGAGGTGAGAAGTTATTATAAGTGTTCTTCTTGAATCCTATCTCATTCCTTTGTTTTCTTGCTTCTCTAGTCATGATGGTTTTGTATGCAACACATTGAGCAGCCTTATGACCAAAATTATGACATGAGAAACATTGTCCATTAAAGAAGAAATTTTTATGATCATAGAATCTTCTGGTGTTGTTTACCTTTTGACTGGTGCTTCTATTTTTGTTCATACTTGTATTAGATTGAACATGCTTTACCTATGGAATGCCTTTATTCTTTTTCTGAGGACTGAAGCTTTGCTGACTATGTTTTGTTGCATTTAGATAGCTCTCGGTGGTGGCTAAAGAATTTTCTGTTTGATATGTTTCTCCAGTGTGTCCAAGGCTGCTCCTCATAAGAGGAGAGCATTGTACCTTGATAGTTTCATCTAAGGTTTCAGATCCTTTAGCAAATCTAAGATTCAAAGTTTTTATTTTCTCAAGTTCCTTTTTTAGACTTACTACTTCACATTCTAACTTCTCATTGTGCGTTTCCTTTTCTATGAGTTGATGCTTCAATGTATTTATAGCTACTTTGTTTTCTTCCAAGAAAATTTTGATTTTAGTAATTTCCTCAAAGAAATATTTTTCCTCTAAAGCATCCATATATTTATCATTAGACTCATTAGTATTTTTCTCAAAAGCCATGAGTAATTTAAGATCTTGATTAGATTCTCCTTCTTATTATGTGACAAGCCATCACTATCTTCATGAGTATAATAACTTCTTCTATTGCCAAAACATATCCTATTACCTTTTGCAGTATCCTTCCCTTTTTCATGGTTGTCTTTATCGGGACATTTAGTAGCATAATGACCAACTCTACCACGAGCATAACATTTGAAGGGAAGATTACCTCTGAACCTTCTAGTGCCCAATTGAAGTTTCTTTACATAGTTCACCTCATCTTCTTCTGATATATATCTTGATTCCTTGTGTTATTTCTTTTCTTTTCCCTTTGAAGATGCTTTAAATGTGGCTTCTCTGACTTCTGAGAGACCTCCTATCCTCATTTCAAAAGCAGTTAGGATCATGTGAAGTTGAACAGAAGCAAGAGTCTACAGATCCTACTTCTCTTCAATGGGAGACACTTTTGACTCGAATTTAGGAGTAATATATCTTAATATTTTCTCTACTAAAGTGGTGTCCTTTATTTATTTACCCAGATTTTTCATGCGATTTACAATATCATTTATAAGTAGAAAGAAACTAGCAATACTTTCATCATTATGCATTCTGAGAGTTTCATATTGAATCCTAAGAGTTTGGAGTTTGACACTTTTTTCCTAGGTATCGCCTTCATAGATTTGAATGATTTTGTCCCATATTTCTTTTGTTGTGTTTAACTTCATAAGTTTGACAAATTCTGATTCTGTTAGACTTCCCGATAATGCATTGACAACTTTGTCATTGGTTTCATGCATCTTCTTTTCTGCTACACCTATGGGAACTACGACTGGATATTGGTAACCTCCTTCCACAACTGCCCAAACATCTGCTCCAAGGGACTAAAGATAGGATATGGTTCTTGTCTTCAAATATATTAAATTATTTCCGTTGAAGAGTGGTGGTCTGATAGATGTCGTTCTGTCTTGATTTCTCATCTTGGGAGATCTTCCTTCAAGTGATCAAGCTTCTTTTGAAGGACCTTCATTGATACCAATTTTTGGGAAAAATACTAAGAGGGGGGGTGAATCAGTATTTTAAAAACTCCCAATAATAATTTTCTTTTCTTAAATATGTACACGACTTTACTGGACCCAACTCGCGTATGTACGAGACTCTTGTAAAATAAACTAGTGTATGCTTAGTAAACTTGTAAAACAGCTAATTCTTTATCTGTCAAACTTAAACCAGAATGTAAGAGATTTATCAAGAATTTGATATGCATTAAGAAGGTGCAGTGATAACAGAATAAAGTATCACACATAAGAAACACACATGAACACCAGAATTTGAGGTGGAAACCCAATGTGGGAGAAAATTGTCGTTGTTGTCATCTCAGTATTCAAACTTATTAATATCAAAAACTTCTTACATTCTTATATTCTTGCAAACACATGCTAGTACGTAGGCAACCACCTGCTGAATGCTACAACCTTCACTTGTTCTCCATCTTCTATTGGAAGGGAGCTCCAAACCCCTTATCTAATTACTAGCTACTACTGGTAGGAAGCTTCGACTTCTTCATTGAAGGCTCCAACCCTCAGCGACATTTGTGGACCACGTTTCATAAATTTTCACCTTGGATCCACTTGATTTAATACATCACAAATTGTAGATAAACTGAAGCAAACACCAACTTAAATCAAACAGAATAGTGAGATCACTGTAACCAGAACATAGAACTAAACCCAGAATATTGCATCAGCATAAAGAATCAACTGCAACCTTGATCATTCATATGCCAACATGTATGCACTACTTTACTTAAGGCAACCCACATGTATACACACTTTTTTGTAAAGAAACCTGCGTACATATTTCAATATATTGAAAACTTGTGATTCTAAATTAGGAAAAGAGTTGACTAGAGTTATTCGGGAATATTTTGTTAGCTTATAGAACCCTCATACAATTAGCAACATTAATAATCTTTTCAACCAATCAACATGTAACCAAATTCAACTTCATCATTCAATCAGTTCTACTTTAGACATTATCAGTCAACCCATATCAACATGAGGACACCATTTATGCACATCAGAGATACATTAATACAAATCAAGTTGATCAGTAACTTATGAACTTAAACCCTTCCTTTATGTATGAGAATTTGAAGAAATGAACCCGCATGTATACTTGACTTAATCGAGGCCAACCTACGTATAGATCTGCAAATTTTGACCTAAAATTGCACAACCCTTCAGGACTTCAAAAAAACCCAAATCATAATATTCGGAGATAAAACATGCGCCAATACTTAGGTCTAGTCAATCCATGAGCAGATCATACAATGGAAAGTCATTTCAGGTCTCACGATCTTGATCCATCATTATATTCATTGGTGCATAATTATTTCAGATCTATGTGTCAACTATGGCCCTTACAATGCAAATATACTTCAAATTCAAGTATTCATCAAAAACCCTTTCACATGAACACTTAGCACTTTGATCTTCACCTCCTTATATAGTGAGAGCCTTAGCCAATACCATGAGTCAAAACTACACTACTGTCGGTGGTAATCTTGGACAAGATCAAGTAACCATTATTGTGCTCAATATTGTGCGATAATACCATGGTAAGGACCCTTTGTATTCTTAAATTAGTGTGCCAACATGTACACAATTTTTATTCTTTGTACCTACATGTATACGCGACTTGGCCTTGATGAACCCACATATATATCTTCAAATATTCACCTTTATCAAACTTCTGATTCTGATTTGTAAACCTTTGTCCCATCATTATGTTAATCTATTCCATCACTCTGTCACCATTGAACTAACTTTTGGATTCATCTAGTTACCATATAGTTGCTTTTTACAAGTGAGTTTCCATCAAGGACAACACATGCATCATAATGCCAACAATATCCCCCCTTGGACTTGATGGAAACCATGTTGGTGTTGATCACCTCAACTTGTAGAAACCTATTAGATACATCAAATAACTGTTATTCAAACACCAATATACTCTCCCCCTTTGACATCAAGGGCAAAGGGTAGACCAAAGCTCCCCTTTTGGATCTGATTTGCACTATACTGTCCATGCTCCCCTTGAGCACATGTTGAATCTTCAGAAGGATATTTCAAATGAAGAACATGAATCTATAACTCAACTACGTGTGACCTTCCTATCACCAAGGATTCGTACTTACATCAATCACCCAACAAAGTGGGGATACATATTTGACTCAACCACCCAACCAAGTGGGATTACATTTTTGACACTACCACCCAACCAAGTGGAATTACATATTTGACATGACATCAAAAGTCCATACATGACTGAATATAACAATTATAATAGCATAGGTCTCTAGATGACCTTTACATCAAATCACATATTTGACATTAATAAATGAGACCAAAAGATCTTAATAGTAGCATAATTCAATAACCATAATGCCAACAATGCATTATATTCTAGAAGGCTAATGCTCGTCCTGAAATTATTCTACCTGTTCATTGTTAACAACTCATTCATCAAAGCATCTTCATCAATAAGATAAATATCAATGAGAAAAACATAACTCAATACCATATCAGCAAATTGTACCCATCAACACCAGACCAAGAAAAATCATAGTTGTCAGTAGAATGTCAAAGGTCGATCTTGAGTTTGTCCCACTGTTTTTCTATCAGATAAAAACATACACGATTGCCTGAAAAGAAACTCATGTATATACACAAATATACTTCATGAAACCCTCATAAAGAAAGCAACCTTTTGAATTTTTACTTGTAGACTCAGCATACTAGATTAACAACAAAATGAGGCAGAGACAACTCCCAGTATTTGTCCGAGTTATTCAAATGCTTCTCTAGGAAGAGGTTTAGTAAATATATCATCAACTTGTTCTTTGGAGGGAACATAATCCAATTTAACCTTTTTCTCAAGCACTTGTTCTCGTAGAAAGTGATACTTAATTGGAATAGGCTTGGTCTTGGGGTGCATAGTAATATTTTTCGAAATACTAATAGCACTTGTATTATCACATAGGATGGAGATGGGTGGAGAACATTTGATTTGTATATCTTGTAATGTTTTCATCATCCATAAAAGTTGTGTGCAACCAGATGCATTAGCTACATATTCTACTTTTGATGTAGATAAGGCAATGGAACTTTATTTCTTGCTAAACCAAGATACCAATCGGGGGCCCATGTAAAATTCACCTCTACTAGTGCTTTTCCAGTCATCAACATTTCCATCCCAATCCGCATCTGTGTATGCATGAAGGGTAAGATCTACATCTTTAGGATACCATAGACCAAAGCATTGGGTTCCTTGGAGATATTTGAATGTTCTCTTTATTGCCTGAAGATGTGATTCCTTTGGATTGGCTTGGAAATGTCCAAAAATCCCAACTACATGCATGATATTTTCTTTGGTATCTATTAGATAAAGCAAACCTCCAATCATGGACTTGTACTCTGGTTGGTTTACTGTAGGATAATCATCGTTAGAATTGAGGCTACATCTTGTCATCATGGGAGTACATACATGTTTGCAATCTTCCATCCCATACTTCTTCAAAATCTTCTTAAGATATTTTTTTTGTGAGAGAAAGATGTCATCTTTTTCTTGTTGCACTTGTAGACCAAGAAAATAGGTTAGTTCCCCAAGTAAAGACATTTCAAATTATTGCTGCATAATAAAAGAAAATTTTTTGACTCATATATTTTTCATTACTGCCAAAGATGATATCACCAACATAAACAACAATAATTAGCAGTTTATTATCCTCAATTTTTGTGTACAAGTTGTTGTCTGCGGATCCTTTTGTGAGACCTTGTTGTTGAAGATATTTGTCAAGACTATAATACCATGCCCACAGAGGTTTTTTTAGCCCATATAAAGCCTTTTTGAGTTTACATACAAGGTTTTCATCATTCCCCAAAGCGAATCCTTCTGGTTGTTTAATATATACTTCTTCTTCTAGATCTTCATTAAGGAAAGCCGATTTTACACCCATTTGATAAACTTTGAAATGTCAAAAACTTGAAAATGGAAGAAACATTCTTACGCCTTTAGGTATGGCTACTAGTGAAAATGTTTCTTCAAAGTTTATACCTTCTTTTTGAGCATAACCTTTACAAACAAGTCTAGCTTTGTTCCTAATGACGTCTACATTTTCATTCAACTTATTTTTGAATATCCATTTTGTCCCAATAACATTTCTATCACGAGGCCTTGAAACTAATTCCCAAGTATCATTCTTTTCAATTTGATCAAGTTCTTCATCCATGGCCTTAACCCAACATTCATATTTACTAGCTTGATTTACATTTTGTGGTTCAATGGTGGATAATAAAGCTAGATAACTATGAGCTCCTACAAGGGTTCTTCTTCTTTGTACCCCTGATACCTTTTCTCCTAGAATTTGAGTTTCTGGATGTCATCCGAAATTGATCTAAGACAATTAATAAGGTATTACAGACTCATGTGCATGGATGTGTCTATGTTATTTTATGCAATGGATTGATAAGATTGCAAAATACACAGACACTGAAGCAGTTAAAGGAAACACAATAGGCAAACATATAAACACAATAAGTTTAATAAGGAGTTCACCCAATACTCCTGGGCTACGTCTCTGGGTCCAGCCTTCAGTTCTAGCCTCTCTATTATGTTTTCAAAGTAGAGTTTTTACAACAGTGAGCTCAATTTGAGTCTCACTCAACAGATATAAATCAACAAGACTGTACTTGGATCCCCCAAGTCTCTGGAGTACATAGACTCTCCTTATTGAATCTTAACCTCTATTGGTCACAATGGTATGAGTCCAATCTAAGACTCAATACATGGCAGGCATATACAAAGGAGTTCGCTTGAACCTCTCAAGCCCTTTCTGGAGTACACAGAATCTCTGACTCTCTCTGTCTCTATCTTGATGTTGCCTTTGCTTCTACAGGTCAGCCTGACTTCTTCTCTTTGTTCTTTGCTCTTAGTTTTCCTAACTCGCTTACTGCTTGCTTATTTCTCTGACAGTTCGTGGCTTTAAATCCAATCTGCTTCTTGACTGTTCGTTTCCACTTCCCGACTTTCCGATTCCTTTGCCTCTATCCGTTCGAATTCCCCTGTTCTGTGTCATCAGTCATTGTATAACACTTCACAAGGAGGTGGCCACCTATTCTGTAACGGATGAGTGTTAGTTCTCTTGGACATGGCCATTTATTCTGTTACTCCAATAATTCCCATGAAACACAACCTTCTGCCAACGCATCGTCCATATCAGACTTCAAATCCTATAAAACTCTGTCTGTTTACCTCATCAGGTCTGGTCATCCATCGAAACACATCTCTGCCATTGATCTAGGGGCCCCAGATCCTACGGTGTTCATATTTGGCGGCTAAGTTGCATGACGTTTACCCATCTGATGTGAGCGGTTTTCTCTCTCCCCGCAGGGACACATGGCGATCGTTGTGTGGCATTGGGCAGAACTCGGCCGAAACTGCTTACCGCTCAAAGCCCCTCTGATATTCTGCTAGTTTTTGTGGGACCCCGCTTCTGACAGAATCGAAGCGATATCCATTGTATTTTATGATTTTTCAGGTCCAGGTGTTTGTGACCCTTTCCTTCTTTGAGGAGTTTTCCTGTTCAGAAACTGTCCCCGTTTCTCGAACTGGCCGAATAGATGTGCATGTAAGCTAGCAAATTAAGGAAAAAAGCATTCTCACCAATTTTCTCCAGTATCTTGAAAGGTCCATACCTTATTGGCTTCAGCTTCTTACCTTCACCTTGCATTTTGTCTTTGCTGATATATAGCCAGACTTGATCACCAACTTGGAAACTATGCTCAATCTGATGCTTATCATGCCTTGCCTTGTACTTCGCTTGGCTCTTTTCTAGCTGTTCCTGTATTGCTTGGTGAATCTCTTGGATTTGTTCAATGAACTTGGTTTTCTTGTCCACATCACTGTGTCCATCAACTGCTATGTCTTTACCAAAGACAAAATCCAAGGGATACCTTGGTGTGAAACCAAAACAGGTCTCAAAAGGAGATCTTTATGTAGAAAAATGTTTAGCATGGTTGTAAGCATGTTGCACATAACACAGATGTTCATCCCAAAGCTTGGGATGCTTGCTGCAATAGCCTCTAAGCAACTGGATCACTGTCGTATTGACCACTTTTGTTTGGCCATCTATTTGTGGATGAAAGGTTATGCTCTTCTTCAGTCTAGTGTCCATCAATTCCCATAGACTTGACCAAAACTTCCCAACAAATCAGGAATCTCGATCAGATACAATGCAAGTGGGTAATCCAAAATGAACCCATACATTCTAAAAGAACAACTTTGCTATTTGTTCAGCTATAATTTGTTTGTTACAAGGTATTAAAATACACATTTTGTTGAACCTATCCACAATAACATATAAATAGTCATGACCTTTTCTAGATTTAGGCAGTCCCCCAACAAAGTCCATGGAAACACTTTCCCAAGGATGAGAAGGAACTGGTAGTGATTTCTATTGTTGGGCTTGCTTTTAGAACACATAGTACACCCTCTTACATATCTAGAAATTGTCCCATTCATTTTTGGCCAATAACAAAATATTTGCAGCTGTGCCACTGTTTTACTTACACCAAAGTGACCTGATATTAGAGAAGTGTGTGCTTCTCGAATTATCTTTACTCTTTCAGTTTGTGGAATGCATAACATTTCGAAATGATACAAGAGTTGTTCCTTAGCATGATAATCCAATTCTTCTACTTGTTTGCCATGACTTAAAGTTGCATATACATCTTTAAAATCTATATCTTGAGAATATTATTCAATGTAGCTTTCATGCAATACTGAATTATGCTTAAGTATAGTAGATGCATTTATGATTGGTCTAGACAACATATCTGCAACTTTATTGTGTATGCCCTTTTTATATCTGAAGACAAGATGAAATTGTTGTAGAAAACCCATCCACCAATAGTTTCTTGATTGCTTCAACTTAGTTTGGGAGTGTAAATATTAAAGTGGTTGATGATCTATATGTATAACTGTCTCTTTGCCCATTAAATAATGTTTCCATTTTTTCACACTCTGTACGAATGCATAAAATTCCTTATCATATGTGGGATAATTAACTACTGCAGAATTAAATGTCTTAGAATGATAACATATGGGTTTACCGTGCTGCATCAACACTGCTCCCATGGCATAGTCACTGGCATCTGTTTCAATCTCAAATGGTCTTTGAAGATCGGGTAGTGCTAGTACTGGTGTTGTACTAATATTTTCTTTTAAGGTGTCGAAGGCTTTATACTATTTGCCTCCCCATTGAAACACCTTGTTCAATCCTGTTAAAGCATGTAAGGGAGCTGCAATCAAGGAAAAGTTAGCAATAAACTTTCTCCAATATTGTGTTGCTCCTAGGAAGCTTCTAACTTCTGTACCAGATTTGGGTTTAGGCCATTTTACAATGACTGCAACCTTAGAGGGATCTATCTTCAATTCATCACCCCCTACAATATGACCCAAATAATTCAAAGATGTTTTTCCAAATTCACATTTTTATAGCTTAACATAGAGATTTTCTCTTTTCAAAACATCTAGAGTCTGCTTGACATGCTTCAAATGTTCTTCCCATGTTTTACTAAATATAAGAATTCCATCTAAACATACAATGACAAAATCATCAATAAAAGGCCTAAGTACATCATTCATTACTCTCATGAAAGTAGCAGGAGCATTAGTTAATCCAAAAGGCATAACTAACCACTCATACAATCCCTGCTTTGTTTTCAAAGCAGTCTTCCATGCATCTTGCTTTGCAACTCTGACCTGATGGTAGCCACTATGCAAGTCCAACTTGGAAACGTAAATAGCTTCTTTCCACTGATCTAGTAGATCATCTATGCGAGGAAGGGGATAATGATTTTTGATCATTATCTTATTCAGTGCTCAATAATCAATGCACATTCTCCATGAGCCATCTTTCTTTCTCACCAGAAAATTGGAGACCCACATGGTGATGTGCTAGGTCTTATGAACCCTTTCTCGAGTAGCTCTTGTACTTGCTTCTTGATTTCTGCATTCTCTAAAGCGGACAACTTGTACATTCTAATGTTAGGCAATGGAGCATCTTGCTACAAAATAATATCATGTATTATTTCCTTTTGGGGTGGCAGACTTTTAGGTTCTTGAAATAGTATATCATATTGTGAAACAACTTTTTCTAAATTAGCTTTCTGTTTAGCATTATAGCCTTCAAATATATTGGTTTTATCAGGTTTCTTTTCCTTTACAACCATCAGTAAAATTTTTTTGCATGAATTTACAACTCTTTTCGTTTGCCCTAAGTTTACGAGAGTATAATTATTCTTGAGTTTATGAGCTCTTACAATATATTCGTTCCATCTTTAATGAGTTGATAGATGGTTTCAACTCTATAGAAAATGGCTTTCCTATCATACAAGTAAGGACTTCCTAAAACAATTCCACATATATCCAAAGGAACTATATCTAACTCAACCTCATCTACAAATGCTGACCCAAAAGAAAACCTAAGTTTACATTGTCTAGTCACTTGTAGCTTTGCTTTATCACATAACCAACCTAATGGATATGGCTTCTTGTGAGGTGTGGTTAGTAATCCTAGCTTCTTTACAATTGCTTCAGAAATTAAATTTACTTGTGAGCCACTATCAAACAAAGTATCAATCTTTTGATGCTTGGAAATAACTCGAATATGAAAAAGTTCATGTCTTTTCCTCTCATTTTCTTCATTATCAGTAGATTGTGCATAATTACTAGTAGATGCTTCAGAATTTTTACCTTTTATACCTGTGGCTACGATTGTTGTTTCATCCCTTGAGTCTGACCCAAAATATTTTTGAATAACTGCAACAGTCTTCTTCTTTTTGCCATCGAACTTCTTGGGTCTCAGCTCCAGATGCAGAATCCAACAATGTTCATCATCATGCCCATCCTTCTTGCAGTGAGTGCATGAAGGTTTGGTCTTTTGTACAACATTTGTCTTCCTCTCTTTCCATTTCTGCTTTCTCTTTTCCTTGTTCTTGCTTGCAGTGGGTTTTGATGATCCCCCAACTTCTGGGTTCACATTCTTGCCTCTAGCCTCTAGATGTGTAGCTTGAACATATACCTCATCTATGCTAGTGGGATTAAACATGATAATGGTGTGCTTTAAATAGCTATGTAGACCACCTATATACTTCAGCAGAGTTTCAAGTGAGTCTAAAGAAATTCCTAGAATCAAAGCTCTTTTTCTAAATTCTTGAGTGTAGCCTTGTACGCTTTTCCCTTTTAATTGGCGAAGAGTTTGCCAGCTCATCATGGCTTGCTGCATATAAGCTAGTGGATAGAATTTCTTTTTAATTACAAAAAAAAATTCACTCCAGACAGAAAGAATTTTACCATGCTTCTTCATATCAGCTTGTGTCCTACCTTCCTACCATACCAAGGCAGTGCCTCCAAGGCGTAGGCTGGCTAGTTGAATCTTACTTTTGTCTGAATCAATGCTTTGCACCTTGCAATACACATCAATATATCTAATCCAATTATCCAGCTCCTTTGCTTTCAAATCTCCATCATATATCGACAAATCAAATTTAACATCTAATTTAATCAAAGATGTTTTCTTTTTATTTTTAGGGCTATTAGGAGGCGTGGGAAGCTTTTTTTCTTTCCCTTTGCCTTTAGAATGGTCATGGAGGAGAGATTCTTCTGCTCCTTTATCTTGTTTGGAGTTTGATGAATCTTCATCTCTACCTTTCTTAAATTCTCTATACATTTCTTCTACCATGGCTCTCATGGTCATGAAACTATCCATGATTTGAGAGTCTGATTCCAAGGGACTTTCTTCTGTCATTTTCCTCTTAGGGTAGACTCTTCCAATTTATGGCTTAGCTTCAACCAATTCTCCTTCTCCTAATTTGAGCTTTGTCCTAGTTAGCATTCAACAACAAAATCCAACACAAACTTGTCTAAAATTAGCAACCTAAAGCTCTGATACAACTTGATCCAAAATTGATCTAAGACATTTAATAAGGTATTATAGACTCATGTGCATGGATGTGTCTATGTTATTTTATGCAACAGATCGATAAGATTGCGAAATACACAGACACTGAAGCAATTAAAGAAAACACAATAGGCAAACATATAAACACAACAAGTTTAATAAGGAGTTCACCCAATACTCTTGGGCTACGTCTCTGGGTCCAGCCTTCAGTGGTGGCCTCTCTATTATGTTTTCAAAGTAGAGTTTTTACAACAGTGAGCTCAATTTGAGTCTCACTCAACAGATATAAATTAGCAAGATTGTACTTGGATCCCCCAAGTCTCTAGAGTACACAGACTCTCCTTTTTGAATCTCGACCTCTATTGGTCACAATGGTATGACTCCAATCTGAGACTCAATACATGACAGGCATATACAAAGGAGTTCGCTTGAACCTCTCAAGCCATTTCTAGAGTACAAAAAATCTCTGACTCTCTCTATCTCTCTCTCGATGCTGCCTTTGCTTCTGTAGGTCAGCTCGACTTCTTCTCTCTGTTCTTTTCTCTTAGTTTTCTTAACTCACGTACTACTTACTTCTTTCTCTGTCAGTGCGTGGCTTTAAAGCCAATCTGCTTCTTGACTGTTCATTTCCACTTCCTGGCTTTCCGGTTCCCCTGCCTCTGTCCATTCGAATTCCCCTGTCCTGTGTCATCAATCACTGTATAACGCTTCACAGGGAGGTGGCCCCCTATTTCGTAACTGATGAGTGTCAGTTCTCTTGGACATGGCTGTTTATTCCATTACTCCAAGAATGCCCACGAAACACGACCTTCTGCCAACACATCGTCCATATCGGACTTCAAATCCTATACAACTCTATCTATTTACCTCATCGAGTCTGGTCATCCATCGAAATGCATCTCTGCCATTGATCTGGGGGCCCCAGATCCTACGATCATCATTCATATCAAGCATCTAAGTCACATGATGTTTACCCTTCCAATGTGAGGGGTTTTCTCTCTCCCCATCGGGACGCGTGGTGATCGTTGTGTGGCATCGGGCAGAACTTGGCTGAAACTGCTTGCCGCTCAAAGCCCCTCTGATATTCTACTGATTTTTGTGGGACCCCGCTTCTGAATGAATTCGAGTGATATCCATTGTATTTTATGATTTTTTAAGTCCGGGTGTTTGCGGCCCTTTCCTTCTTTGAGGGTTTGCCCTGCGATATGCGATTAGCGACTTGTCGCTAATTTCATATAAAAAACTACCCCCGTTTCTCGAATTGGCCTCTGGTTTTGCTAATTTGTGATAGCGCATGTTACCATGGGCCGACGGTCTGCACGCTTGACCGAGGGTCCTCGTTGCTTCGCGCTGATCACAAATTGCAACTGCTATGAGGATATCTCTAATAAGCTTGATCTTTATAAGACTTTGAAACTTTGGCATGAATTTTACAGAGTTCATGAAAACTTAGAGAGTGTTCTAGGATCCAATTTGGATCAAGATGATTCTTTTGAACATACATGGATGGAGCCTTTTATTTGTGTGTTGTGTCTTCTTCTACTGCTTCATTAATTTATTGTTCTATATAATCGCAATTTGATGTGGGAAAGAATTCATCATCACCATCCTGTTTTACTAATGCTACCTTTTTGGGATCTGTGCATGATTCATCAATCACAACATCAATGCATTCAACAATTTTCCAAAGTCTCTTATTGTAACATTTGTATCCTTTTATTCTAAATGAGTAACCAAGAAGTATTCCTTTATATGCTCTAGCTTCCAACTTACCAATTTTTTCATCATTATTTTTTATGAATCATTTGCTTCCAAAAACTCTAAAATGCTTTACAATGGGAGGCTTACCATGCCAAATTTCATACAGAGTTTTATCACTATTCACACGAACATGAGCCTTGTTGAGAATATTTACCGCGATATGTACAGCTTCACCCTAGAAGGTGTTAGGATTTCCAGACTCATCAATCATAGCACGAGCCATTTTTTGAATAGTTTTATTCATTGTTTCTACCACGCCATTTTGTTGAGGATTTCTAGCTACAGAAAATTGTCTTTATATGCCATGTTGTTCACAGAAATCTAAGAATTCATCTGATATGTATTCTCCTCCTCGATCAAATCTAAGACATTTTATTTTTAGATCTAATTCATTTTCAATTGAAGCTTTAAATACTTCAAATTTATCAAATGCTTTATCTTTCTGTTTCAATAAACTGATCCAACACATTCTAGAAAAGTCATCAATGAATAAGATATAGTATTGTTCTCCACGAGGTGAATATTTCCTTACTAGTCCACACAAATCAATATGTATAAGTTCAAGAGGCTTACAGCTTGATGATCCTTCTTTGGCATTGAATTGAACTCTGGTTTTCTTACCGAATGACATGACTTACATATGGTACTTTCTCGGAGGGTGATGTTGGGTAGATCACAAACAACTTCAAGCCTGCTTGATTTGGTTATTTGAGAGAAGCTTAGATGTCCCAACCTTCTGTGCCATAACTAGTTTTCCTCTACCTTTCCTAGGGAACATTGTTCTTGGCCACCTTTCAATATATACATATTACTCGGGGTTGTTGTTCCTTTTATTATGGTATTTCCTATGTCAAGTTCACGAACCACATATTCTTTTGATCGGAATACTACCTCAGTTCCTTGGTCACACATTTGGCTAACACTCAACAAGTTATACTTTAATCCATCAACATACATAACATTACCAACTTTAACCTTTTCTTTAAGAAAAACATAACCTTTACCCTAAGTGATAGCAAGCGAGTCATTTCCAAAAGTGACATTGTTTTCTTTCTCTAAAGCATTGTATGAAATATGTTTATCTTTATCACTTGTCATGTGTTTTGAGCATCCGCAATAAATGTACCATTGATTTTCTTGTCCTTAAGCAAACAATTCTATGTCACAACTTTCAGAATGTAACTTGTTCCTTTTCCATACCATATAATTTGTTGATATTTTCTCTTTTTGAGATGTTGGCTGTAATTTGCTCCTGCATTTAGATTCTTCATGTCCAAAGTTATTGAAAAATGAGCATTCAATTTCATCTTTAAGAGGTTAGAAGTTATTATAAATGTTCTTCTTGACTCCTGTCTCATTCCTTTGTTTTCTTGCTTCTCTAGTCATGATGGTTTTGTATGAAACACATTGAGCAACCTTATGACAAAAATTATGGCATGAGAAACATTGTCCATTAAAGAAGAAATTTCTATGATCATAGAATCTTCTAGTGTTGTTTACCTTTTGACTGGTGCTTCTATTTTTATTCATCCTTGTATTACTAGAGTGAACATGATTTACCTATGGAATGTATTTATTATTTTTCTAAGGATTGAAGCTTTGCTGCCTGGGTTTTGCTGCATTCAGATAGCTCTTGGTGGTGGCTGAAAACATTTATGTTTGAGATGTTTCTCCAGCATATCCAAGACCTATCTTCATAAGAGGAGAGTGTTATACCTTGATAATTTCATCTAAGATTGTAGATCCTTTAACAAATCTAATATTCAATATTTTAATTTCTCAAGTTCCTTTCTTAGACTTACTACTTCACATTCTAACTTCTCATTATGCTTTTAATTTTCTATGAGTTGATGCTTCAATGTATCTATGGCTACTTTGTTTTCTTCCAAGAAAATTTTGAGTTGAGTAATTTCTTCAAAGAAATATTTTTCCATGAGTAATTTAAGATCTTGATCAGATTCTCCTTCTTCATTATGTGATAAGCCATCACTATATTCATGACTATAATAACTTCTTCTATTGTCAAACCATCTCCTATTAACTTTTGTAGTATCCTTCCCTTTTTCATGGTTGTCATTATGATGACATTTAGCAACATAATGACCAACTCTACCATGAGTGTAACGTTTGAAGGGAAGCTTACCTCTGAACCTTCCAGTTCCTAGTTGAAGTTTCTTTACAAAGTTCACCTCATATTCTTTTGATATATATCATGATTCCTTGTGTTCTTCCTTTTATTTTCCTTTTGTAGATGCTTTAAATGTGGCTTATCTGACTTCTGAGGGACCTCCTTTCCTCATTTCAAAAGCAGTTAGGATCCCATGCTGTTGAATAAAAGAAAGATTCTGCAGATCCTACTTCTATTCAATGGCAGACACTTTTGACTCAAATTTAGGAATTAGAGATCTTAATATTTTCTCTACTAAAGTGGTGTCCTTTATTTATTCACCCAGATTTTTCATGTGATTTACAATCTCATCTATACGTAGAAAGAAATTAGCAGTACTTTCATCATTATGCATTTTGAGAGTTTCATATTGAAATATGAGAGTTTGGAGTTTAACACTTCTTTCCTTGGTATTGCCTTCATAGGTTTGAATGATTTTGTCCCATATTTCTTTTGTTGTGTTTAATTGCATAACTTTGACAAATTCTGATTCTATCAGACTTCCTAATAATGCATTGACAACTTTGGTATTGGTTTCATATGTCTTCTTTCTGTTGCATCTGTGGGAACTGCGACTGGATATTGGTAACCTCCTTCCACAATTGCCCAAACATATGCTCCAACGGACTGAAGATATGATCTGGTTCTTGCCTTCCAATATATTAAATTATTTCCCTTGAAGAGTGGTGGTTTGATAGATGTTGTTCCATCTTGATTGCTCATCTTTGGGGATCTTACTTCAAGCGATCAAGCTTCTTTTGAAGGACCTGATTTGATACCAATTGTTGGGAAAAGTACTAAGAGGGGGGGGGGGGGGTGAATCAGTATTTTAAAAAATCACAATAATAATTTTCTTTTCTGAAATATGTACACGACTTTACTGGACCCAACTCACGTATGTATGTGACTCTTGTAAAATAAACTAGTGTATGCTTAGTAAACTTGTAAAACAACTAATTATTTATCTGTTAAACTTAAACTAGAATGTAAGAGATTTATTAGGAATTTGATAAGCAGTAAGCAGGTGCAGTAATAACATAATAAAGTATCACACATAAGCAACACACATGAACACCAGAATTTGAGGTGGAAACACAATGTGGGAGAAAACCACCATTGCTGTCATCTTAGTCTTCAAACTTATTAATATAAAAAACTTCTTACTTTCTTATATTTTTGGAGACACATGCCAGTACGTAGGCAACCACCTACTGAACACTACAACCTTCACTTGTTCTCCATATTCTATTGGAAGGGAGCTTGAACCCCCTAATTTGATTACTAGCTACTACTAGTAGGAAGCTTCGACTTCCTCATTGAAGGCTCCAACCCTCAGCGACATCCGTGGACCACGTTTCATAATTTTTCACCCTGGATCAACCTGATTTAATACATAACAAATTGTAGATCAATTGAAGCAAACACCAACTTAATTCAAATAGAACAGTGATATCGTTGTAACTAGAACGCATAATTGAACCCAGAATACTGCATCATCACAAAGAAACAATTGCAACCCTAATCATTCATATGCCAACATGTATACATTACTTCACCTAAGGAAACCCACGTGTATACACATATTTCTGTAGAGAAACCTGCGTACATATTTCAATATATTGAAAACTTGTAATTTTGAATCAGGCAAAGAGTTGACCAGAGTTATTCTGGAAAATTTTGTTAGCTTACAAAACCCTAATACAGTTAGCAACATTAATAATATTTTCAACCAATCAACATGTAACCAAATTCAACTTCATCATTCAATTAGTTCTACTTCAGACATTATCACTCAACCCATTTCAACATGAGGACACCTTTTACATACATTAGAGATACAGTGGAACTAATAAGGTTGATCAGTAATTTATGAACATAAAACCTTCCTTTATGTACGCAAATTTGAAGAAATGAACCTGCATGTATACTCAAATTAATCGAGACCAACCTGTGTACAGATCTGCATATTTTGACCTAAAATTGCACAACTCTTCAGGACATCAGAAAAACCCAAATCATAATATTCAGAGATAAAAACATGTTCCAATACTTATATCTAGTCAATCCATGAGCAGATCATACAATGGAAATTAATTTCAGGCCTCATGAGCTTGATCCGTCATTGTATTCATCAGTGCATAATTATTTCAGATCTATGTGTCAACTATGGCCCTTGCAATGCAAATGTACTTCAAATTCAAGTATTCATCAAAAACCCTTTCACATGAACACTTAGCACTTTGATATTCACATCCTTATATAGTGAGTGCCTTAGTCAATACCATGAGTCAAAACTACACTACTACTGGTGGTAATCTTGGACGGGATCAAGTAACCATTATTGTGCTCAATATTGTGCGATAATACCATGGTAAGGACCCTTGGCATTCTTAAATTAGTGTGCCAACATGTATGCGACTTTGCTTCTTTGTACCTGCATGTATACATGACTTGGCCTTGATGAACCCGCATATATGTCTTCAAATATTCACCTTTATCAAACTTCTAATTCTGATATGTAAACCTTTGTCCCATCATTCTGTTAATCTATTCCATCACTCTATCACCTTTGAACTAACTTGTGGATTCATCTAGTTACCATATAGTTGTTTTGTTACAATTGAGTTTCCATCAAGGACAACACATGCATCACAATGCCAACAATCTCCCTCCTTGGACTTGATGGAAACCATGTTGGTGTTGATCACCTCAACTTGTAGAAACCTGTTAGATACATCAAATAACTATTATTCAAACACCAAGATACTCTCCCTCTTTGACATCAAGGGCAAAGGGCGGACCAAAGCTCCCCCTTTGGATCTGATTTGCACTATACTATCCATGCCCCCTTGAGCACATGCTGAATCTTCAAAAATATAGTTCAAATGAAGAACATGGCTCTATAACTCAATTGAGTTTGACCTTCCTATCACCAAGGACTCATACTTACATCAATCACCCAACCAAGTGGGGATACATATTTGACTCAACCACCCAACCAAGTGGGATTACATTTTTTACACTACCACCCAACCAAGTGGGATTAAATATTTGACATGACATCAAAAGCCCATACATGACTGAATATCAAAATTATAACATCATAGGTCTCCACATGACCTTTACATCAAATGACAGATATGACATTAATAAATGAGACCAAAAGATCTTAATAGTAGCATAATTCAACAACCATAATGCCAACAATGCATTATATTTTGCAAGGCTAATGCTCCCCCTGAACTTCGCCTACCTGTTCATTGTCAACAACTCATTCATCAAAGCATCTTCATCAATCAGATAAATATCAATGAGAAAAACATAACTCAATACCATATCAGCAGATTGTACCCATCAACACCAGACCAAGAAAAATCATAGCTGTCAGTAGCATGTCAAAGGTCGATCTTGAGTTTGTCCCACTGTTTTTCTATAAGATAAAAACATACACGATTGCTTGAAAATAAACTCGTGTATATACACGACTATACTTCATGAAACCAACATACAAAGAGAAATCTTTGAATTTTTACTTGTAGACTCAACATACTAGATTAACAACAAAATGAGGTAGAGACAACTCCCAATATTTGTCTGAGTTATTCAAATGCTTCTTTGGGAAGAGGTTTAGTAAATATATCATCAACTTGTTCTTTGGAGGGAACATAGTCCAGTTTAAGCTTTTTCTCAAGCACTTGCTCTCATAGAAAGTGATACTTAATTGGAATAGGCTTGACCTCGGAGTGCATAACAGGATTTTTTGAAATACTAATAGCACTTTTATTATCACATAGGATGGAGATGGGTGGAGAACATTTGATTTGTATATCTTGTAATGTTTGCATCATCTAGAGAAGTTGTGAGAAACAAGGTGCATTAGCCACATATTCAACTTCTGATGTAGATAAGGCAATGGAACTTTGTTTCTTGCTAAACCAAGATACCAATCGGGGCCCCATGTAAAATGTACCTCCACTAGTGCTTTTCTAGTCATCAACATTTCCAACCCAATCTGCATCTGTGTATGCGTGAAGGGTAAGATCAGCGTCTTTAGGATACCATAGACCAAATTCTTGGGTTCCTTGGAGATATTTGAATGTTCTCTTTACTTATTGAAGATGTGATTCCTTTGGATTGGCATGGAAATGTCCAACAATCCGAACTACATGCATGATATTTGGTTTGGTGCCTGTTAGATAAAGCAAAAATCCAATCATAGACCTGTACTCTGGTTGGTTTATTGTAGGATAATCATCATTAGAATTGAGGCTACATCATTTCATGATGGGAGCACATACATGTTTGCAACATTCCATCCCATACTTCTTCAAAATCTGCTTAAGATATTTTGTTTGTGAGAGAAAGATGCCATCTTTTTCTTGTTGCACTTGCAGACCAAGAAAAAAGGTTAGTTCCCCAAGTAAAGACATTTCAAATTATTGTTGCATAACAAAAGAAAATTTTTGACTCATAGATTTTTCATTACTGCCAACGATGATATCATCAACATAAACAACAATAATTAACAATTTATCATCCTCAATTTTTATGTACAAGTTGTTGTTTGCGAATCCTTTTGTGAAACCTTGTTGTTGAAGATATTTGTCAAGACTATAATACCATGCCCACAGAGGTTTTTTTAGCCCATATAAAGCCTTTTTGAGTTTACATACAAGGTTTTCATCATTCCCCAAAATGAATCCTTCTGGTTCTTTAATATATACTTCTTCTTCTAGATCTCCATTAAGGAAAGTCGATTTTACACCCATTTGATAAAATTTGAAATGTCAAAAACTTGAAAATGCAAGAAACATTCTTATGGCTTCAAGTTTGGCTACTGGTGAAAATGTTTCTTCAAAGTCTATACCTTCTTTTTTAGCATAACCTTTACAAACAAGTCTAGCTTTGTTCCTAATGACGTCTACATTTTCATTCAACTTATTTTTGAATATCCATTTTGTCCCAATAACATTTTTATCATGAGGCCTTGGAACCAATTCCCAAGTATCATTCTTTTCAATTTGATCAAGTTCTTCATCCATGGCCTTAACCGAACATTCATCTTTACTAGATTGATTTACATTTTGTGGTTCAATGGTGGAGAATAAAGCTAGATAACTAGGAGATCCTACAAGAGTTCTTCTTGTTTGTACCTGAGATTCCTTTTCTCCTAGAATTTGAGTTTCTAGATGATTCTTTTGAACATACCTGGATGGAGCCTTTTCTTTGTCTGATGTGTCTTCTTCTACTGCTTCACTAATTTCTTCTTCTATATTATTGTGATTTGATGTGGGAAAGAATTCATCATCAACATATTGTTTTACTAATGTTACCTTTTTGGGATTTGTGCATGATTCATTGATCACAACATCAATGAATTCAACAATTTTCCTAAGTCACTTATTGTAACATTTGTATCCTTTTATTCTAGATGAGTAACCATGAAGTATTCCTTCATATGCTCTAGCTTCAAACTTACCAATTTTTTCATCATTATTTTTTATGAAACATTTGCTTCCAAAAACTCTAAAATGCTTTACAGTGGGAGGCTTACCATACCAAAGTTCATACGAAGTCTTATCACTATTCACATGAACATGAGCCTTGTTGAGAATATTTATTGTGGTATGTGCAGATTCACCCCAGAAGGTGTTAGGATTTCCAGAATCATCAAGCATAGCATGAGCCATTTTTTGAATAGTTTTATTCATTCTTTCTACCATGCCATTTTGTTGAGGAGTTCTAGCTACAGAAAATTGTCTTTAAATGCCATGTTGTTCACAGAAATCAAAGAATTCATATGATATGTATTCTCCTCCTCCGTCAGATCTAAGACATTTGATTTTTGGATCTAATTCATTTTCAATTAATGCTTTAAATACTTTAAATTTATTAAATTATTCATCTCTATGTTTCAATAAACCGATCTAGCACATTCTAGAAAAGTCATCAATGAATAAGATATAATATTGTTCTCCACGAGGTGAATTTTTCCTTACTAGTCCACACAAATCAGTATGTATAATTTCAAGAGGCTTACAATTTGATGATCCTTCTTTGGCATTGAATTGAACTTTGTTTTTTATTACCGAATTGACATGACTTACATATGGTACTTTCCCATAGGGTGATGTTGGGAAGATCACGAACAACTTTGAGCCTGCTTGATTTGCTTATTTGAGAGAAGCTTACATGTCCCAACCTTTTATGCCATAACTATTTTGCCTCTACCTTTCCTAGGGAACATTGTTCTTGGCCACCTTTCAATTTATACATATTACTCGGGGTTATTGTTCCTTTTATTATGGTATTTCCTGTGTCAAGTTCACAAACCACATATTCTTTTGATCGGAATACAACCTCAGTTCCTTGGTCACACATTTGGCTAACACTCAACAAGTTATACTTTAATCCATAAACATACATAACATTACCAACTTTAACCTTTTCTTTTAGAAAAACATAACCTTTACCCTTAATGATAGCAGGCGAGTCATTTCCAAAAGTGACATTGTTTTCTTTCTCTAAAGCATTGTATGAAGTAAGTTTATCTTTATCACTTGCCATGTATTTTGGGAATCCGCTATAAATGTACCATTTATTTTCTTGTCCTTGTGCAAACATTTCTATGTCACAATTTTCAGAATGTAACTCCTTCCTTTTCCATACCATATAATTTGTTGATATTTTCTCTTTTTGAGATGTTGGCTGTAATTTGCTCCTGCATTCAGATTCTTCATATCCAAAGTTATTGAAAAATGAGCATTCAATTCCATATTTAAGAGGTGAGAAGTTATTATAAGTGTTCTTCTTAACTCCTGTCTCATTCCTTTTTTTTATTGCTTCTCTAGTCATGATGGTTTTGTATGCAACACATTGAGAAGCCTTATAACCAAAATTATGACATGAAAAACATTGTCCATTAAAGAATAAATTTTTGTGATCATAGAATCTTTTGGTGTTGTTTACCTTTTTCCTGGTGCTTCTATTTTTATTCATCCTTGTATTAGAGTGAAAATGATTTACCTGTGGAATGTATTTATTATTTTTTTGAGGACCGAAACTTTGCTGACTGGGTTTTGCTACATTCAGATAGCTTTCGGTGGTGGCTGAAAAAATTTATGTTTAAGATGTTTCTCCACTGTATCCAATACCTCTCTTCATAAGAGGAGAGTGTTATACCTTGATAATTTCATCTAAGGTTTTAGATCCTTTAAAAAATCTAAGATTCAAAGTTTTTATTTTCTCAAGTTCCTTTCTTAGACTTACTACTTCACATTCTAACTTCTAATTATGCTTTTCCTTTTCTGTGAGTTGATGCTTTAATGTATCTACGACTACTTTATTTTCTTCCAAGAAAATTTGGAGTTAAGTAATTTCTTCAAAGAAATCTTTTTACATGAGTAATTTAAGATCTTGATCAAATTCTCCTTCTTCATTATGTGGATTATCTGACTTCTGAGGGACCTCCTTTCCTCATTTAAAAATCAGTTAGGATCCTGTGAAATTGAACAAAGGAAAGAGTTTGCAGATCCTACTTCTATTCAATGGCAGACACTTTTGACTCAAATTTAGGAGTTAGAGATCTTAAGATTTTCTCTACTAAAGTGGCGTCCTTTATTTATTCACCCATATTTTTCATGCGATTTACAATCTCATCTATATGTAGAACGAAACTAGTAATACTTTCATCATTATGCATTCTAAAAGTTTCATATTGAATTCTGAGAGTTTGGAGTTTAACATTTTTTACCTTGGTATTGCCTTCATAGCTTTGAATTATTTTGTCCCATATTTATTTTGTTGTGTTTAACAACATAACTTTGAAAAATTCTGATTCTGGCAGACTTCCAAATAATGCATTGACAACTTTTCCATTGGTTTCATACATCTTCTTTTCTACTTCATCTGTGGGAACTGCGGCTGGATATTGGTAACCTCCTTCCACAATTTCCCAAACATCTGCTCCAAGGGACTAAAGATAGGATCTAGTTCTTGTCTTCCAGTATATTAAATTATTTTTGTTGAAGCGTGGTGGTTTGATACATGTCATTCCATCTTGGGATATCTTCCTTCAAGCGATCAAGCTTCTTTGAAGGACCTTCTTTGATACCAATTGTTGGGAAAAATACTGAGTGGGGGGGGGGGGGGGGGTGAATCAGTATTTTAAAAACTCAAAATAATAATTTTATTTTCTGAAATATGTATGTGACTTTACTGGACCCAACTCCTGTATGTACACGACTGTTGTAAAATAAACTAGCGTATGCTTAGTAAACTTGTAAAACAACTAATTCTTTATTTGTTAAACTTAATCCATTATGTAAGAGATTTATCAGACATTTGATAAGTAATAAGAAGGTACAATAAGAACATAATAAAATATCACACGTAAGAAACACACATGAACACTAGGATTTAAGGTGGAAACTCAATGTGGGAGAAAACCACTGCTGTTTTTTTTATCTCAGTCTTCAAACTTATCAATATCAAAAACTTCTTATATTGTTTACAAGTATAGACTCGTGCTAGTACACAGACACCCACCTGCTGAAGACTACAACCTTCACTTGTTCTCCAGCTTCTACTGGAAGGGAGCTCCAACCCCCTAATATGATTACTAGATACTACTAGTAGGAAGCTTTGACTTCCTCACTGAAGGCTCCAACCCTCAACAACATTTTTGGACCATGTTTCATAAATTTTCACCCTGGATCCACCTGCGTTAATACATCACAACTTGTAGATCAACTGAAGTAAACACCAACTTAATTCAAACATAACAGTGAGATCACTATAAATAGAAATAGAACTAAATTTAGAATACTGCACCAACACAAAGAATAAACTACAACCTTGATCATTCATATGCCAACATGTACACGCTACTTCACTTAAGGCAACCCACATGTATAGGTGCTTTTTTGTAGAAAAACCTATGTACATACTTCAATATACTAAAAAATTGTAATTCTGAATCAGACACAAAGTTGACCCGAGTTATTTTGAAATATTATGTTAGCTTATAGAACCCTCATATAGTTAGTAGCATCAATAATATTTTCAACCAAGTAACCAAATTCAATTTTATCATTTAATCAGTTCTAATTCAAACATTATCACTCAACTCATATCAACATGAGGACATCATTGATAGACATCAGAGATACAGTAGCACTGATAAGGTTGATCATTCATTTATGAACAAAAACCCTTCCTTTATGTATGTGACTTGGAATAAACGAACCCGCATGTATACAAGACTTGACCGAGACCAACCTACGTACAGATATACAAATTTTGACCTAAAATTGTGTAGCTCTTTAGAACATCAGAAATACACAGATCATAATATTCATAGATAAAAACAAGCGCCAATACTTAGATCTAGTCAATCCATGCACAGATCACACAATGGAAATTAATTTCAGGTCTCATATTCTTGACCCCTCATTGTATTCATTAATGCATAATTATTTCAGATCTATGTGTCAACTATGGCCCTTACAATGCAAATATACTTCAGATTGAAGTATTCATCAAAAACCCTTTCACATGCACACTTAATACTTTGATATTCACCTCCTTATATAGTTAGATCCTTATCCAATACCATGAGTCAAAACTACACTAGTTCTGGTGGTAATATTGGCCGGGATCAAGTAATCATTACTGTGCAATGGTAATAACCCTTGGTATTCTTGAATTAGTGTGCCAGCATGTACACGACTTTTCTTCTTTGTACCTATGTGTATATGTGATTTGGACTTGAGAAACCCACGTATAGATCTTAAAATATTCACCTTTATTAAACTTATGTTTCTAATCTATAAACCTTTGTCCCATTATTTTGTTATTCTATTCCATCAATACGTCTGTATAAAATTTTGTATATTCACAAGCTCATGCAATGTACTAAAGCAAGAGACAAGAAGCTACTTCTACTATCAACCAGTGAAAGCCAATAGATCGATGAAAACAATAATCGACAAGAGGAAGATAATCAAATACAAATAACACAATAAGTATCTAGGGAAAGCCATAGCTCAAAACCCCACTATCTGTATTGCATAGATCAGAAATCAAAGATGATAGTACAATGCTTGTTCTCTTGAGAACAATCCCCACACTCAGTAAAATCAATCTCCAACTCACAAGAAAACCCTTGGTCAACACTTAGCCAATTTTGTAGCTCTCAAAGTCCCTATTTCCTTGCGCAATTCCTATATCTAATCAACCCATATTAATGGGAAACCAGTGCATCCACAACTGGGAAATCCCTTCAAGGTTCAGCTTCTGATTGCATGCATGATCTATACAACTCAGTAAATCATACAACTAATAGTAAACTTTCCCTGCACTCTAGTCTCAACTGGGTCTTTCTCAAAATTGACATGCATGAGAATCTGATGAGGGAATCTTCAGTTAATTGGAGTAGCACTAGTTAATGCATTAGTATACCAACTGACTGTTAACTCAGTATTAGTTTCTCAAATAGTTTGGAACTAATTTAAATTAACTTAACTTGGTAAACTGATTTATCTAATTACAACTCATACTTAACTCATCCTAGACCCCTATAATATAGGGAGAACATATACATGACTTCAAAAAGACTTCTAACTCGAAATTCCTAAGCTAATTAAGTTAATTAAACTTAATTAACTATTTACAAGTTGCTATGAGAATAGAATTCGATTGTAGTTTTTAGTTTAATTCAAGGAAAAATTAAACTGGAATTTTTTGTTGCCATTTCTCAACATTGTCACCTTTGAATTGACCTGTGCATTCATCTAGTTACCATATGCTTGTTCTATTACAAGTGAGTTTCCATCAAGGACAACATAGGCATCATAATGCCAACAAATACAAAAATGAAATATAGACCCAATTGTTTTAGAAACAACATGCATATTATGCCACCAAAATTATGTTTGCATGATGATATATTATTATATTCATAGTAATTGGAAATTCATTTAGAAAATTCATCTCAAATATTTTCAAACAACCAAGGAAAGTAATATTATTTCTAGGAACAAGTAGCACACATCTAGATTCAGGGAATAGAACAAACTACCTGCTATTGTAAGTCTTAAACTCATAAAACACACTTCAACAAAGATTATTAACTAGGATAACCGTGAACATCCCTTTTAAATGCAAGGTGTGCCATGAGCATTGGAATTTAGATAGATCTTGTCCAAACATAAAAGGGAGATGCTTCAAGAAGTGCTAGAAAACATTGAGGTCAAAAGAGAGATACAAGAAAAGAGACAAAATGACTAACAAAGGTAAAAAATTAGAACAAGGTAGGATATTTCCTTCTACATCTTAGAACATTTGTAATTTGGTTAAAAAAAACAAAAGAAATATATTACATGATCAAAGCCCCAAATTTGGAAGAGAAGCCCATATGAAGTCTCAATTTTCCCTTGACTAACAAGCTTGGTTCACTTAGATGCACTAGTGATTAATTATACCTAATGGTGAAGATGTTATAACTGGACATTTTATGTAATTTTGAGATTTGGTAGCTTTGGAGATACTCCAAGCCCTAGGGTTCAGGGTTTAGAGGTTGGAGCACCACAAAAGTGGTTTGTGGGCTTGGAACCCTAGGTGCGGGCTTTCCACCTAAGCTGGTGGGTGTGAAACCATGAGGAATTTGAGTGATTTGACACATTGAGGTGTTATAGGACCCTTAAAGGAGAAATGGAAAATGAAAATCACTCAAATATAAGTTCTAGAAGTGGCGAAATTAATTTTTCTATGTTGCTGATGGGTTTTGTGGCATACAAGTTAGGTCAGCTTGGAGTTTTAGGTTGCCACAAGACATGTTTGTTGACACCACATGAAAGTGCATAAATAGAAGTGAAGTGTGAGGCATTTGAGCACATCCAAGTGCAATCCAACATCAAAGATTGGCTCTGAAATTGGACAACGAATATGAGGCAAGAACGTAGGAGGCAAGGAGCAAAAGTTTTAAGAGGGTTTCTTTGTTTTTAGGGTGTGGATTCCTTGAGGAGTTGAGCCACAAGTATGAGGAATCTAGGAGGAGCTTGGAGGATGACCTTAGATATATTTTGAGGGTGTATTCTCTTGTAGGCCTAGACTACAAATCAAAGGTAATTTTGAGGTTAATTATGTGCTATATTTGGTGTTGTTTGCCTTTGTTTACAAGGTTACAGGGTGTGTTGTATCAAAAACACTAATTGGAGGATGTTTAGAGGGTTGTGAGGCCTTGTGGAGTGGGTTTCACTGAGCCATAACCTTTAGACTAACCAACACATAGGGACAGAGGGTGTAACCCTTGCTTGAAGGAATATTTGTGTTTTTCTTATGACAGGAGTGTTGTAGGGTGTTGTGCGGAGATTCCTCAAGTCATAATATAGTGTTTGGAGGACTAGGAAGGGAAGAAAAGGAGGCATATTGTTTGGGAAGGGTTACATAGTTATGAGGAGAAGTGTTTACGTGCTAGAGAAGTATGACTTCAACCCTAAATAGAGGTCAAGGAATCATATATCCCAAGGCAAGAATGCAAAATTAGTGAGTTGTAGATGAATTCTTATTGATGGTTGGATGTTAGTAGATGCATATTCCTAGGAGAGAACTTGGTATTGGACACTTTTGGTCTATTGGAAGGCAACGTGAGAGTTGACCAAGTGTAGCCTACAAAAGCACCTTGATGGAATATGGTGATTTCTAGGAGAGGAAGAGAATAAGAGCTCAAGGTTTCGCCAACCAAGAGAAATTTGGATAGCCCATGTTCATTGTTGGAGAAGCATATTTGACAATGATAGGTGGAATCCCTTCTACCCTATGTTAGTATTCATTGAAGCAACATAGGAAGACTATAGTGGGAACAAATCCCTAGGTAGATGATGATAAACAATGGGCAAGAAGTCTCAAAGTGTTGTGGCCTTGATGAATGAAGGAGTAGCTAGTGAGTGTGAAGACCCTATGTGTTGGTTTTATATGGATTTATGATCAGCTATAGGATTGATTGGATAGCCAAGTTTAGTGGCCTAAAGGAGTTGGTGCATTGATATAGGCAAATGCTGCAGAACGGAAGCGAAATACCTATAGTGTACATGATATGACAAAGAAGTTGTGATTGCATGCTACATCAGCTAGATCATCAGTGTATATTGTATCTTGTATTCTTGTTCTAGTGGATGTATGAGGGCCACTATCCCTATTACGAGAACCCTAGACTATTGTATTATCAATTTGATTAATATAACAAAGTTGGGTTGTTGATTAAATTCATAAAAGTCTTTGTATATTTTATGTAATAGTAGATTTACTATTGTACAATATTCCGCTATGCAAAGTAGTCTTGTTGTGGTACTTGGATTGCTAGCATCAATGATTTAAGAGTCTCTCCTAAACTCCAGTACCATGGAAAAACAACATGTGATTAGCAAGTGTTTTTCATTATGGGTTGGGCAACTTAACTAAGGCCTAGGTCCAATAGAGGAGCATTATGACACCCTACAAGTGAAGCGTTAAGAGCCAAGGTACTCCTATCACTTTTAGAGCTTCATTCCATTCCATGGGAATCTGTAGCATCCTAATAGTATGCACTTTGCCCCACATTATTTACAACATGATGCACTTGGACTAGCATGCCCCTAATCGCCTTAGTAGTATATATGAGTTTTGGAAGTTGATATGAGGCCTGTATGAGGTTTGTTTCACCCCTTGAGATGTGGGAGGGGTAGCACCATCCTCTAAGCCCTCAACCTTGAAAAAAAACCAATATATTCTATAAACAAGAGGCCCATGAACACATTTTGTTCTCTAAACACAAAACTTGGGTCCACAAAATGATTTGCATGGAGATTTAGGGGAAAACCCCTAGATCCATATTTTTGGAGTCCTCTACAATCAACTTGGCACTAGCGGAGCTCAATGCATGCTATACAAGCGCATACACATGCATTACATCATCATTTTGGCCTTTTTTGTGGGTTATTTCTGATGTTTTACATTGGCTATGAGGTTGGCCTATAACCTCACTTAGTTTTGCCCATCATTCCCAACAGGCAGAGGCTCAGCAGCATTAGGCTCAGCAGCATCAGGCTCAACATCTGAGGAGGGGAAATAAGGCTCTGACTCCTTCGAGGAAGGGGGAAAAGGCCCCCATCAAATCGCGGTATCAAGGATCCAGCAGCAGAGGAGGACGCCAGGAGATCGGGGAGCAGGGGCAGCTTCAGCCAGACCGGTTCGAATCCGGCCGATCTCGAGGAAAGAAGTAGTACCTCGTCGATGCGCGTTCGGAACAGATATTACTTACGATATTATGCGTTATTGGATTGGGAAATCAAGAATGTTAGTAGGAAAGAAAACCTGAATGTTCATAATCGTTCAACCGGCTAGCCAGCAACTATTAGCTAGTAGGTACATAAATACAACTTGGAAGGCTTTTAGGCTAAATTAGAGATCATTAGACATTTATAAATAAGAGAGAGGTAATTTCACTCTCTCATAATCATCACTTGGAGAATTCAGATCTCATAAGAGAATTCACACTTGTTCCTTCTTGGATATTGGAGATTCATGGAATGAATTTTGATACTTGGAAGCTATTTTGGATTGTATTTGGATATATTTCTTTGGTGAATGGATGGATATACTACATGTTATCTTCTAAGTGCCTATTGTTGAAGATTATCATTTTAATTTGTCTAATGTATGGAATTGTTGCTTCTAGATTATGCTTGATTGTGCCCTAATTGGTTGAAAATAAATTTTAAAGGCTATATAGTTGATAATTGAACATGTTAATAATTTTATAACATGTAATGAATGTTCCTAGTGGAGGAATTATTATAACTCTCCATCAAACTCCATTTGTCATTAAGTGGGTAAATGTTGGAATTTTGATACCTAGGGCATCAAACTTCGGCCTCATTGGCCAAAAAAATGGCTTATTTATAACATACTTGACTCTAGATGCCTAAATTACAAGGAATTAGTCCATGTATTTGGTGATCATCCCAAAATTTTGTCCATACATTTCTCTCCTTAATTTCGGTCATTTTAAGTTTAGAGAGAAATCTATGGATTTGAGCGAAATTTTAGGGAGGAGATTTTTTCATGGTTTGAGAGCCTAATCATCAAGAGGTAGGTCTTAGCTACATGACCTATCATTATTGTGGGAATCCACTCAAATTTCATCCATAAAATATCTTTCCCTAAGTGTTGCCCGAAGAGGGAAACCCTAGTTTCTTCTCCCTCAACTTGGGGATTTTCTTGAGGTTTTCATGAGCCTTGGAATATTTGATTACCTTTACATGGAAACCTTTATCTTTGTTCTTGAATTCATATATCCATTGAAAAAATTTTAAACCCTACGTCTTGAACCATGGTTTCTAAGGCTTTTCTTAGCAAGTGTTTTTCTTCCTTGAAGCTCTAAACCATTATTGAGCTTCTCCCTTGAATGAGCTATAACTTGATCAATTTTTGCCTTATATCTAGAATATCTATTTTAAGTTATATCCCTCCTACTGAGACCCCTCCCATTGGTGAAAGTTCGTAAAGAGTAAGGGGTTTTAGCTGAGGTGATATTGGGCCTCTACCCCATTGTGAGCACGTCGTCTAGCTCTTGTCTTGTAGGGTTTCCCTCTCCAAGGCCTACAAGATTTTGTGTTGACACACCATACTTGGGAGGATGAGAATTATGTATCCTTGAGGAGGAATCAATCCCTAGATAGAATGGTATAGTTTGAGTTCTTGTTTGGAGGCTTGGAGTTGGCTCAGGGACACATAAGTTGCAATTCATGAGGATCCCTATGAGAAATAATACTTGGAATGAAGAATTGTTTGTTGGAGATTGTTATGATAACTATGATTTTCTCTTATGAAGAAGAATACGATGATCATCATAAAACATTGTGTTCATTCTCATTTAACTCTTGTGTAGAGATGTGACCTTGGAAAAGAGTGCATGCTAGTCTTCTCCCTCTCTCTTGGCCTTCTCTTTTACTTAATATTTCTCTATCTCTTGGAGTTTCTAGGGTTTCTCGATCCTTTTAGAGCATTTTGAAGCATCTTGAAAGTATAGGGTTTGGGTTTATACCTTAGAGGGTTGATATTAGGGTTTTCTGATAAAACTCGAAGGTATATTTGGTGGAGAAAGAGAAAGGAAGATAATGTCTTTCCGTGGAGGAATTTTTCGAGTGATTCTTGCAAATTATAGGTCCTTGGTTGAGATAGGGTTTTCATTATTTTCCCTAGCTAAGGTTTTGGAGAGCTAGTGGATTTGTACTAGCATTAAGAGAGGGCTACATTATTTACTCTCATCTTGAGCATATTAACAAAGTTTTAAACTGTTCAAACCTTGTGCAATTTCTAGATTTAATTTTCAGTTGTATATATTCTTCATGTATTGTTATTTGTAGTTGCCAACTACATATGTTTTGATGATTTGACATAAGTAAAACAAAAATTTGAATGATTTGACCAGTGAAGGGTCGAAGGGTTATTTTGTTGTTGCTATATCTGTTGCTTTAGTGTTGTTATAACTATTTGTAGAATTTAATTTTCAGATTTGGGTAAGGTTCCATAGAGTGTTGAAACTTATCTAAATAGTTCAATATCTCTTCTCCTTAGATTTCCTAGAATATTGGGTTGTTATAAAGTGAAATATTGTAATCTTTATATTTTTATTCTATACTCTATTTCATAAAAACCCTAAGGATGAAAATTCAAAGGATTAAAATGTGGGAGACCTCTAGTAAAAGAGTGAATTTTTTATGTATTGCATTAAGATGTGGGAGACCTCTGGTCAAAGGGGTGAAGATTTTATGTTTTCCCTAAAACCCTACTTCAACAAGAATAAAAATAAGAGGAATTATAAAGAAATGCTTTTTCTAGTTCCAATAAATATTGCATATTCAAAAACAAGTTTACGTTCTTGGTTTTTTTTTATCTTTGTTAGTTTAAACGTGTTTCGAGACACAATATTATTTGTAATCTAGATTTAATTTTTGTCTTGTAAAGGCTAGCAACCTTAATCTATAATTTGATTTAGAGAAAGGATATTGGATGCAGGAATTTTCACATGCTCAAGAATGTGCCATACTCCATTGTGTTTTGTTGTCAGTGCAAAAGCATCTATATTCTATTATACGTGGAAAGTTCTATTGATTTCACCATCAGTAGTCCTCCAATGACCAAAATGTAGTGGTTGATGTGTTTGTTGTCTCTTGGACAAAATTAGTTGACATATTTTAGGATTTATTTTGAACATTGAAATGTTGTCCTGTTGATATTTAAGGCTACTAGTTCTGCTATAAATTGATCAAGGGAGAGAGATATCATAAAGTTAATTTTTGTAGGAATTTCAACAAGGTTTCTTTTGCAAATTCACAAATTTCATCTTATTATAGGTTACATGGATCTAGTCCCTGTGAATTATTAATCTTAATAGTAGCAAACAACAAACAATATGATCCATAAGAAATTATTCAAGGGTATTTGGTTCACTTTCTCTGTGATGTTCTATAAGCATGGGAAAAATGTGAGCATGTCCTAACATTTAAACTGTAGAATTCTTCCAGTAGATGGGGGTCAAATGGGAAGATAAAACAAAAATACCCACCTTCAACAAAATTCAGTTTGGGGCTAGTATGACATTGTATTAGGACCTTCCTTCCTTGGTATTTGGTGACCATATTTGTTATGGATGTATTCATATAGGGTTATCATTGTTTTTTGTATAATGTAGCATTTGTACTACTATTTTTTATTTGGAAGTAAACTTAACTCCATCTCAACCCTATAAACAAACAATAAATTTAGATTCGATTGGATTTGTTACTCACAATGACACAGTAAAGAAGACAACAAACCCACATTCCATTTATTCATTTGGCGCCATTTTCATAGAGGCAATGTTTGCATACGTATTTATTCTCCATGAAAAACCATCATGCAACTCCAGTATGAAATAAATACATGAAAAAAAAATATTTTTTAAAGGAAAAAAGAGAAGGAAAGACCGAGTCAACAACCTCTAAAGATCTTAAAAATCCCTTCCCATGTATATTTAACCCTATTCCCTAACCTTTCGAGCATCATCCCTCTAACCTTGAACCTTAGCTCTTCACAGCGCCTTGTATCCTTAAACCCAGATCACTGCAATAAACATATTTTTAGAAGCGTATTCAATCAAAACCATTAATATATTAAGCAAACCCTGCAAAAAAATAAACTTCGAAATCACATAAAGTATTGCACGGAGTAAATCTAACTATAGAAGCTAGTGAACTAGTATAATATGGGCATTTTATAAAGAGGAAAGAAAGTAGTTGGAATTAGAAATGAAAGTGCCTTATATCTATACAAAATTTCTATATAATATTTATAGCCTAGCCAATACATTTAAATGCCATTAAATGCATATAAAACATTACAAAATTCCCACATAGTTAAAAATGTCCAGAAAACCAAAAACATAGATTAAAATGTTGGGGAATCATGCTCGCATTGTGTTGTGGGTTGTCATGGGTAGTGGCCCCCAACCTAGTAAGCTATATTATGTCATCATTTAATCTTGTGGGAACTGCCATAATCTTGTAACACGAGAAGTCACTAATCAATTTTTTGAGTCGTAGGTCACTTTTACCCCTGCATGGATCATTTTACCATGTATCAATCTTAGATCATGGTGGAATTTTAATAGTTTTGGAAAATTTTCAATGGATTTTTGGTTGGAAAGAGAGTCCTTTTACCACAACATTAACTTACTTAGGTTATGTGTCCACTTATTATTAGGTAGATTGCATAAATTTGAATGGAAGGAAAAACCTGGTCTTTTTCCCAATATCTCTCCTGAAGCCCAATGTGATCCACAACTGGAGATGGAAATTTATTTTTCTTGACTAAGACATAAAGAATCACTTTGAGCCTTATCAAGCTACACTTGAGCAAGTTGTGGAGCATATATTGGCACTGATCATTCCCTTGATTATTTCATACAAGGATTCATCATTTTAAATTGGTAAGTGCTAGATAGGATTACCTCACCACCAAGCGAAAACAACAATTACAATATTTCTACTTCAATCAGTGTAAGAATTGACATGGTAGATAATTATGTTTTATATTCCCTTCTTTAAAAGGTCTTGAAAGTCCTCCCTTTTGTGCTCTATTTTTCCAAATTTTTTTGTTTCAACTCATTAGGCTCTAATCGTTTATGTTATTTAGTATTGATGAAGAATTATTTTGTTTTAAACATTGTAGGAGATAATCTCTTTTAACTTCCAAACTTACATCAATGAGATTACAACTATAGTGAATTGGAGTGTGATCTTAATCAGCCAAATAGATGATGCAGCTAGGAGGATTCTAAGATTCAAATTCATCATTGGTTTGTTTGAGCACCCAAAAATATACTATTCCTTGTTGGGCATGCTTGGAAATATTACAAGGATAACAATTTTCTTCCTTCCATCTTCTTTATGTTTCCACTCTCTAACGTTGTATTTTCACTTTATTCCTATAAAATGCATAAGACTTTTGATTCTCTTATGATCCATTTGATTCATAAATCCCTTTGTATTTCATTGCAATTTAGGCACATATAGAGTTGGCCAGAGAAGTTGTACACAAGTATCTCATTCTCTTGAAGAAAGGAAAAATTCTTGGAAATCCATTATTGCCTCTTGACAAGAACACTCTGAATATACTTGTAGCGGGAAGTCATGTAGATAACCTAGGGTACCAGTGTGGAGGATGGACTATAAGTTTGGAAGGTGGAAGTGATGCAACAACTATAGATAAACCCAACAAATTTAAAAGGGTTAGCTCCCAACAATGGTTATTTGCTAGAAGAAACCCCCTCTAAAGCAAGGTCTGATAGCATTTGTTTGAGCTCTGATATTCTAGTTATCATATAGCCATTTGCACCCAGATGTGGATTTGAAATATATATCCTGAAACTTCATGATTTTAGGTGCACATTAGATGTCCATTTAGATGTGTATGTTTTGGGATGGTATCTATACTCAGTGTGCCAAATGTGTCTATTAGATATATATGTTGATAGATTTCCTCCAACCCCATATGGACGAGATATATGTGTTTGTGTTGTGATCTATAAATTCAATGCATACAATACTTACAGTAGTTACATATCCTATGTTGAGGTTGTTTTGATCTCCGGTATTTGTTTTATCAGCCTTCAACTAGTCATTTGTGTTAACTTTGAAGTTGCAATATGTACCCTGGAACTTCACAATTTTAGTTTTATGTATAAAATGTATATTTAGATGGATGTGTATTAGGATGGGATCTAGGATCTCTTAATGTATCCAATGTGTCACATCCATTCCCATAGGAAATACATAGATATGCTTGTGTTATAATATAGATTCAATGCACTGAATACTAATTTCAATAACATATCTCTATACTAGGTTTTTGTTTCACATTTGATAGTCTCCTACTCCTCCTATTTTCAATGTGTAGAGATAGGTTTGTGGTGTGCACCTAATACTATATGAAAAAATGTCCCTATGTCCATATTTCGTTACAAATTAATATTAAATACTTTCCTCCTAATGGATATGGGTGGATCATCTCCCTCCTTCTGTACAAAATTTCTAGATAAGCTTTATAGCGTAGCCAATACATTTAATTGTCATTAAATGCATATAAAACATTCCAACTTTCCCACATAATTAAAAATTTCAAGAAAGATAGAAACTTAAATTAAAATATTGTGGAATCATGCTGACATTGGGTTGTGGGTTTTCGTGGGTAGTGGCCTCCAACCTAGTAAGCTAGGTTATATCATCATTTAATATTGTGGGAATTTCCAGAATTTGGTAACACAAGAAGTCACTAATTAATTTTCTTAGGCCTAGGTCGATTTTACCCCTACATGGTTCATTCTACCATGTATCAATCTTAGATCATGGTGTAATTTTAATAGTTTCTGAAAATTTTTAGTGGATTTGTGGTTGGAAAGAGGGCCCTTTTATCACAACATTAGCTTACTCAGGTTATATGTCTGGTTATTATTAGGAGGATTGCATAGATGTGAATGGAAGGATGGACCTGATATTTTTCACAATATCTCTCCCGAAGCCCAAAATGATCCACAATTGGAGATGGGAATTTGTTTTTCCTGACTAATACATGACAAATCACTCTGAATCGTTGTTAGGATACACATGAGAAAGTTGTGGATCATATATTGACATTGATCATTCTTTTGATTATTTTATACAAGTATTCATGCAATAGATAAGATTGCCTCACTACCAAGGGAAAACAATAATTACAATATTTCTACTTCAATCAGTGAAGGAATTGACATGGTAGATAATTATGTTTTATATTCCATTCTTTAAAAGGTCTTGAATGTCCTCCCTTTTGTACTATGTTTTTCCAACTTTGTTTTGTTTCAACTCCGTAGGCTCTAATCGTTTATGTTATTTAGTATTGATAAAGAAATATGTTGTTTTAAACATTGGTTGGATCCTGTCTTAAGGCTGGTATCACCATCCGAACGATTGATTCACTTGCCTCACCTCAAGCAAGTAGCTAGAGTTGCCGGGCTGGACAGTCGTTCTTGAACTTGGACGATGAATTTTTCTCACCTCAAGCTGGGATCACCAACCCTGGAAGATAAGATTGATTGATTGATTGATTCACTTTTATCGCCTCCAACAAGGAGTGATAACCCAAGCAAGTTACCCTTGCAAACCTCAAGATGTGATTACTATAAGAGATCAACAAAGATTGAGAGCTATCATTAAGAAGAATGTAGATCTGTTCCAGAGGGATAAATTGCCAAATCATTTGACTTTTCATTCCTTACAATATAAAGGATTCATCAATCAAATAATAGATAGTAAATGGATCAATTTGAAGATTAATGAATTGCTGGTCGTAGAGTATTATTCCCGTCAAGCTTGAATCGAGAATGAAATGAAAGAGAGGGGTGGGTTGGTTGCTCATCCGAATCAAAATTGACAGCAATTGATTTGGATGACCCGTAGCACAACACGAGCGAATATACAACACCCCCCTCCAGGATCCTGCAATAGATAGTCCCTTTTAACTTCCAAACTTACATTAATGAGCTTACAACTCTAGTGAACTCGAGTGTGATCTCCATCAACCAAATAGATGATGCAGTTAGAAGGATTCTAAGATTAAAATTTGTCACTGGTTTGCTTGAGCACCCCATAATAGATTGTTCCTTGTTGGGCATGCTTGGAAACCTTATAAGCTTAACATTTTTCTTACTTCCATTTTCTTTATGTTTCCACTCTCTAACATTATATTTACACTTTCTTCTTGTAAAATGTACAAGAAGTTTTTATTCTCTTATGATCCATTTGATTCATAAATTCCATTATCTTTCTTTATGATTTAGGCACATATAGAGATGGATATAGAAGTTGTACGCAAGTTTCTCATTCTCTTGAAGAATGAAAAAATGCCTAGAAAGCTATTATTCCCCCTTGACAAGAACACTCCAAATATACTTGTAATAGGAAGTTATGCAGACAAGATGGGGTACCAGTGTGGAGGATGGACTATAAGATGGGAAGGTGGAAAAGGTGCAACAAATATAGGCAAACCCAATAAATTTAAAAGGGCTAGCTACCACCAATGGTTATTTTCTAGCAGAAACCCCTATCTAAACAAAGGTTTAATATGCATCTCTTTGAGCTCTGATATTCCAATTATCAACTAGCCATTTTCACCAAGATGTGAATTTGAAATATATATCCTAGAACTTCATGATTTTAGGTGCACATCAGGTCTCCAATTAGATGTGTCTATGTTGGGATGTTATTTGTACTCAGTGCACCAAATGTGTCGATTAGATATATATGTTGACAGATTTCCTCCAACCCCATGTGGACTAGATAGATGTTTCTTTGTTGTGATCTATAAATTCAATGCATCCAATACTTACAGTACTGACATATCCTATGTCGAGGTTGTTTTAAGCTCCAATATTTGTTCTATCAACCTTCAAATAGTCATTTGTGTGAACTTTGAAATTTCAATATGTGCCTTGGAGCTTCACAATTTTAGGTGTACGCATCAGATGTCTATTTAGATGGATGTGTATTAGGATGGGATATGGGATCTCTTAATGCATCCAATGTGTCACATCCATTCCCATATGAAATACATAGATAGGTTTGTGTTATAATATAGATTCAATGCACTGAATACTAATTGTAGTAACATATCTCTATATTGGGTTTTTGTCTCACATTGATAGTCTCCTGATCCTCTTATTTCCAATGTGTAGAAATAGGTTTGTGGTGTGTTTTATATTTAATGCACCTAATATTATCTGAAAAGATGGTATTATATCCCTATGTCCAGATTTTGTTACACATTAATATTAAATACTTTCCTCCCTCTAATGGATATGGGTGGATCATCTCCCTCCTTTTGTACAAAATTTCTAGGTAAGATTTATAGCCTAGCCAATACAATTAATTTTCATTAAATGCTTATAAAACATTACAACTTTCCCACACAGTTAAAAATGTCTAGAAATCCAGAAACATCAATTAAATTGTTGTGGAATCATGCTTGCATTGGGTTGTGGGTTTTCATGGGTAGTGACCCCCAACCTAGTAAGCTAGGTTATGTTGTCATTTAATCTTGTGGGAACTACCATAATCTAGTAACAGGAAATCATTAATCAATTTTTTGAGGCCGGGGTCGATTTTACCCCTACATGGATCATTCTACCATGTATCATTCTCAGATCATGGTGAATTTTTAATAGTTTCTGGAAAAATTTAGTGGATTTGTGGTTGGAAAGAGGGTCCTTTTACCATAACATTAGCTTACTCAGGTTATGTGTATGACTAATATTAGGCGTATTACATAAATGTGAATGGAAGGACGGACCTGATATTTTACCCAATATCTCTCTCGAAGCCCAACATGATGCACAATTGGAGATGGAAATTTATTTTTCCTGATTAATACATGACAAATCACTCTAAAGCCTTGTCAAAATACACTTGAGCAAGATTCGAAGAATATATTGGCATTGATCATTCTCTTGATTACTTCATACAGGGATTCATCATTTCATATTGGGAAGCAATAGATAGGATTACCTCACCACCAAGGGAAAACAACAATTACAATATTTCTACTTCAATTAATGCAGGAATTGACATGGTAGATAATTATGTTTTATATTACTTTCTTTAAAAGGTCTTGAAATTCCTCCCTTTTGTACTCTATTTTTCCAACTTTGTTTTGTTTCAACTCAGTAGGCTCTAATCGTTTATGTTATTTAGTATTGATGAAGAAATATGTTTTTTTAAACATTACAAGAGATATTCCCTTTTAACTTCCAAACTTACATTAATGAGCTTACAACTATAGTGAAATAACATTTTTCTTTCTTCCATAACATTTTTCTTATATTTTCACTCTCTTACTGTAAAATGTACATGAATTTTTTATTCTCTTGTGATCCATTTGCTTCATAAATTCCATTGTCTTTCCTTACGATTTCGGCACATATAGAAATGGCCAGAGAATTTGTGCACAAGTCTCCCATTCTCTTGAAGAATGGAAAACCATTATTTCTTCTTGAAAATAACTCTTAAAGATACTTGTAGCAAGCAGTCATGGAGACAATCTGGGGTACCCGTGTGGAGGATTGACTATAAGTTGGGAAGGTCATTAGGGGAATTTTGAGTTCTAAAATGGGCCTCCTAAGGAAAATGTACAACCAAAATAAAATTTATAATAACTAATAGGATTCAAGATGATGATGTCAACCATGGGGGATGATTCACCATTTTTGGAGTAAAAAATAAAAAAATAAAAAATAATGAAATAATAAAACTACTTTTTCAACACGTATTTTCAACTTATCTCCGTAAGTTTTTACTCAAATTTCGAGTGGGAGTACTTGTTGGATAAAAAATTTAATTCCTCATCCAAGGATTACCCATGTTGCATACTTTCAATGGACCTTTCTAAACGAAAAATGAGAAATACATGAAAAGACGTGATTGCAATCACGTCTTTTCATGTATTTCTCATTTTTCATGTAGCAAGGTCCATTGAAAGTATGCAACATGGGTAATCCTTGGATGAAGAATCATATTATTCATCTAACGAGTGTTTCCACTTGAAATTTGAGTAAACCCATAGGGAGATAAGTTGAAAATATGAGTTGAAAAAATAGTTTTTTTTTTTCTTTTTTCCCTTTAAAATTTGATGATGTAATCTAATATTATTTTATTATTTCCAATATTATTTTATAATTTCCTTAGGAGGCCCATTTTAGACCTAAAAATTCCCATAACGGGTAGTGGTGCAAAAACTATATGTAAACACAACAAATTTGAAAGGGATAGCTCCCATGAATGGTTATTTTCTAGAAGAAACCCCCATCTAAACCAAGGTTTGATAAGCATCTCTTTGAGCTTAGATATTCCGATTATCAACTAGCCATTTGCACCAAGATATGAATTTGAAATATATATCCTGGAACTTCATGAGTTTAGTTGCACATCAAATTTCCATTTAGATGTGTCTGTTTTGGGATGGTATTTGTACTCAATGTGCCAAATGTGTCGATTAGATATATATGTTTATATATTTTCTTCAACCCCATATCGAATAGATAAATGTGTTTGTTTTGTGATCTATAAATTCAACGCATGTGATACTTACAGTAGTGACATATGCTATGTTGATATTTTTTTCAGCTCCAATATTTGTTCTATCAGCCTTCGACTAGTCATTTGTGTGAACTTTGAAGTTGAAATACGTGACCTCGAACTTCACAATTTTAGGTGTACGCATTATATGTCTATTTAAATGTATGTGTATTAGGATGGGATTTGGGATCTCTCAATGCATCCAATGTGTCACATTCATTTCCATAGTAAATACATAAATATTTTTGTGTTATAATATAGATTCAATGCACTGATTACTAATTGCAGTAGCATATCTCTATACTCAGTTTTTGTTTCACATTGATAGTATCATGATCCTCCTATTTCCAATGTGTAGATATAGGTTTGTGGTGTGTTTTATATTTAATGCACCTAATACTATCTGAAAAAAATGGTATATCCCTATGTCTAGATTTTGTTAGACATTAATATTAACTACTTTCAACTTTTTAATGGATATGAGTGGATCATCTCCCTCTCTATTGAGACTAGATAGGTATTCTCTAAATTTATATTCAATGCACCCAATGCATTATATATATACACACACACACACACACACACACACACATATATATATATATATATATATATATATATATATATATATATATATATATATATATGTATATATATACATATATCTATATATATGTGTGTGTGTATATATATGTATATATATACATATATAGGTATATATGTATATATATGTATATATATATATATATATATATATATATATATATATATATATATATATATATATATATATATATATACATATACATAACATATACATATACATATACATATACATATACATATACATATACATATATACACCCTACAAGACTAGATGGGTCTTTGCTAGATTTATATCCAATGCACACAATGCATTGTCTATCATATATCTAGGTTGAAGGATCAATCCCACCATAAAATATTAGATGGGTTTATTTTGGATCTATATTCAATGCATTCAATATATGATGTCGATATATATGTTGAACCAGATACTTATGAGGTCTAGACTAATTGGTTTTAGTGGGGTTTAGTTCCCATTAATTCTTAGATTCAAATTTCATGGGGAGGGGTTGAGGGTGGTAACCAATTATGGGGTATAGAAACTATCTGAAGGGTTATCCAAGGTTGACTAAGCCTCATAAAATTCTAGTGAAAACATACTGTAGTTGGAAAAGTCATTCTTCCATCCAATGTTATGGTTGGCGCTACCCTGGGCTCAATCTAGATGAAAAAAATGATATACTACATAGGACTCTATTGAATCTATATTCAATATATTCAATTCATTATTTAAATATATATAAAGAATTACTCCCATCTCGACTAGGGATATATGAATTTTGGCACCCAATAAATTCTCTAGCTATATTTGTTTGATGGATTGCCCTATCTCACTGGGATTACATGGGTTTGTGCATGGTAGCTATATCTAATACACTAATGTATCATTTAGGTTCTAAACATATTTACAATAAGAGTGAATGAATCACATTTTAAAACATCACCCCTACACACACAATGAATTGATGGGTTTTTTCTTAGATCTTTATTCACTAGACCTAACACTTTCCTCTAGATATAACTATCGATAAATCACCCCATCCCACATATTGGGCTTACATGACTCTCATATATTATATATCCAATGCACCCAATTTATTGTCACACATTCAATATATCTTTACACTAATAGTTAGTGGAGCACCTAAGCCCTTGATTGTAGAATGTACCTTGCTTCTTCTCTCTTGCAACTAGTCTTTCTAAATTTCACCTCTATAAAAATAATATAAATTCACAAATCCTATGTAATCTACTCTAGAATTTGTCACCAGGGTTCATAATTCCTTGAAATATGAAATCTCCACTATTCTATTTTTCACTCCACGGGAACCACCATTCTAGATGCCATAAAACAAGTTGTTAGTCTGTTAACTGAAGTAGTATACAACCATAACCAAGATGCAAATTTCACGAAGGGAAGGATTTCTCTTACACCATTCTAGTAATTGGGGAACCTCCCTACGTGGAAACAATGAGAGATAACATCAACCTAACCATCCCTCTAGGGGGATATATGTGATCAATGTATGTAACAATGATTTTCCTTATGTGGTGATCTTCATATCAGGGAGACCATTATTGGTGGAAACACTATTTGAACAAGATGGGCACGCTCACATATGTATGGTTACTTAGCAGTGAAGCTTGGGGCATTATATATGTTATATTTAATGATTATGATTTTCAAGGCAAACTTCCTAGAATGTGGCTTAAACGCATGGATTAGCTACCTATGAATGTGGGTAACAAAGATTACGATCCATTGTTCACTTTTGGGTTCAGTATGGGCATGAATTTGTAGAGCGTCCATCGTCATCATCATAAGAAAAAAATACAAACAATCAAGACAAATGAAAGAATCAAGTCTTCTATAAATTTAAATGGATCTTGGTATCCCTCTATTGATTATTCATTATGTCTTTGTATTCTAATAAACTATGGCACCATACATTTATTGGTTTTAGTTTTGTTAAGAATGTTTGACAAAAAAAAATTCTCAACAAATTTATTAGTTTGAGAATGATGATATTTTAGTAATTTTTTATGTTTTTATTTTTATTGAGCTTGGCCTTTACATTAACTATCAAATGGAGTGGTCCATAATAGCATCAGGGTCTACTAAAAACAGGGTGAATACACATATCATGTTAAGGTTACCAGCTTGGTCTTACATGTGAAAGGAGTAGTGGCTCATTTGTATTATGGATGACAGGAGATAGCATTAGACAGTGACCATAAAACTCCATGTGGATTAACACAATATGTATTAGTTGGCATAATGTCAAAATTTCATCTGAATAATAGTGTATAGGTAGTTCTACATTATTTTACATGACAGTGGTATGTACACCATTTGTCATTGTCAACACTATATCTGCCATTTACTTATATTTACACCATTTTCCATCAACTAATGTATACCCTCCCTTAACCATAACCATAAACACCTCCCACATTGAGGAGAGCTTGGATACCTGAAAACATGGGTCGACATTTAATATGTAAAGGTATTGTTCATTTTCCTACAAAAATATCCTAAGGGTACTCTGATTGATTTTGGAGATAAATTATGTTTATGGGAAGGAGATATGTTTCTTTCACATACACAAGGTTTACATTCAAAAGCAATCAGAGCATTATGTACAACTATGGAAACTTACATGCCTTAAATCTTAAGGGTATATTTAATCAATTTTATTTTAAAGTAAACAAATTCATTTGAAACTAATTTGATGTTAAAATGGTCAAAATCAATCATATAAAATTGATTAAAAAGAGCAAGTAACTCCAACTCACTCGCCAACTTGGCGCTGAATAAAAAAATAATGTCACCTTGATACTTCATTAAATCTATAAGCTAAGCTACTTACCTTTAAGAAGGAATAGTTCTGAACTTCATTGTTTTTTTTGTAGATAGTATGTGTGAACTTAATAAAATAGATCTGAAAAATAATTGAATTATTTCTTGTCCTTATTAACACGCATAAAATCAAGAGGAACTATTAATGAACAATGGCAAGTAATATGAGAAAAAATTATTTCTGAAAGAAGCTAACAAGGCCTAAGTGCATCCCTAAAACCCTACTTCAATAAGCATACAAATAAGAGGAACTATGAAGTAGGGGATTTTATGGTTCTAATAAATATTGCATATTCAAAAACAAGTTTACTTTCTTTATTTTTTACCTTTGTTGGTTTTCAACGTGTTTCCAAATACGCAATTTTATTTGTGATCTAGATTTAGTTTTTGTCTGTAAAGGTTGCAAATCTTAACCTATAATTTAATTAAGAATAGGGATATCAGATGCAGAAGCATCTAGATGCTCAAACATGTGACAGACTCCATTGTGTTTTGTTGTCAGTACAAAATCATCTATGTTCTATTATACATGGTTGATTCTATTGAGTTCATTGTTAGTAGTCTTCTAATGACCAAATTGTAGTGGTTGATGTGTTTCTTGTCTCTTGGATAAAATTATTTGATAGATTTTAGGATTTATTCTTAATTCTTTTGTGAGTGATGATTCTCACCCATGGATCTTCTTTGAGAGAACTTCCCCAAAAAATCCAGGTAAATATGGTGCATGGGATTGCTTTTATTTTAGTTCCTCTCATTATATCTCTTTTTCATTAGATCTTGGATAAGGGACCAATAATTAGGCCAAGATATTAGCCCTAGTAGCCCTTCTTGGATTATCCATTAACAAGAATGTAAGTAGTGTCTAGGTCTATGGGAATTGAAAATTTTTAGTGGATTGGCTCAATGGAAAAATCACCATGCATAATTTAGGTCTTCAAGCAATGATGAATCATATATCAACTATGAGAATCAACTTTAACACAATATATTTTCTCACATTTTTCATGAACATAACTCCAAGGTTGATTCTTAACTAAAGTTGGTGTTCATTGGAGGCTAGAATGATGAAGTTTATGGAGGAAAATGAGGGTGTTATCTCAAAACATCCACTCTTCTACCTTCTGTAATATTTCTCTATCTTCTCATCCACTAATTCCTCTGGTGGCATAGTTTGATGATGTTCATGGTTTGCGGGTTGGTAGTATTGTTGTTTATTAATTCTTTTATTGTGGAGTATGGATTGTAATGGCATCATGCATATGAAATATAGTAGTTATCATTTATATGGATGTGGTTGGTGCTTTTTGATAATAATGTTGGTATATTCCAATGTGGCCAAGATTTTTTGTGAACTGAAGTATCATGTTGTGCAGAGGTAGAAATTTAGAAATGTAATGTATTTGTTTTACGTTTTAATATATGAATTTTTTGTGTGTGGTTAAAACATGCACATGTACACACACACACACACCCACGTGTGTGTGTTGTGAGAGAAAAATGATGGGCCAAATTGATTGGTTGGGTAATTTAAGTTATGCAAAATGCCTTGGGTTTAATCCCCCAGGTTGGTTGTGGCTTTTGTGTGCCTCACTCGATGTCCCTATCAGAAAAGAAGTTGTAATTAGAATTGACAAGTTTACACTGTGCACTGTCCATGAAATGCAAGGAAGTGCCCAACGATTTCCTTGCATGGTTTATTTGGAATAAAATATATAATACACAAACATACATATTGTGTGTGTAAGAGAGAGTGTGAGATAAAGAGAAAGCACAAACTTATCTAACTCAGCACTTGACCAAAACAGACATCCAATGTTAAGGAAAAATATGTAATAAATATATTTCAAACCAATATTTTTTTAACCCAGAGTTTCATTTTTGGAGGTTGTATAAGTTCCCTGGTTTACTATCTACTTTCACTAGATTCAAGGGAAAGACGACCCCTTTCATTCATGCATCAAATCAACATAAGGTCATCTAGAAATGATAAGCCATTGATTCAGATGGAAATACAAACTAAATGCATTGACATATTGACTCAATATTATCTGCAATTTATCACTATACAAAATTTGGTTGTTGAGATAATGAATTACTTAATTGTTGAAGAGAACTAAATACACACCATCCACTAGCATACAAAATTGCTATGAAATCATGTACCTAACACACGAAATCACTACTAAAGTCTGTACCTCTCCTATGAGAATGTGTATTTCTAATAAACATCGCGTTTTAGTTAAGCCCTTGGCATCACTGGCGTAGAACTTAATAATTTAAAATGAAACAAAAAAAACACACACACACCATGAAATAAAATCAAATAAAAACTGATGTCACTGAACGCTACTCGACACATAGCCAATCCTAGATCTTTTTATTATTGTTATCTATTGTGCACAAATAGAATTGGAAACAAAGTATTCTATGACTCGTCTTCTTTTTCTCCATTTCTTTTGTTTTAAACTTGAGAACATATAAGTGATGTCAAAGTAAGTTGAGCATGTTAGCACTCCATGATTTCCTTTTAGGATGAAGAAAAAGGATCACAGAGGTAACCACAAACCTCTTTTGGTTGAAAGACTGGTCTTCTTCAACTTGAGGGGGATCCATCACTCAGCAAAATCAGAGATAAAAACTTTGAAACGCAATCTTTAGCAAAGACCAAATCTGAAAAGTGTTTAATTTTTTGATTTGGGGGTGGTAGAGGATTCTAGGAAAACTAATGCATGTGATCATGACCTCCCTGGTCCATCATTCCTGTGCATTTCCCAATCAGTTTCATATACAGAGGCTTGACTAGTACAACTTTAAAATGAGAAAATAATTTGTAGTATAGAGGAATAGGAACATCAAGACACTCACCTACAATGGAAAAACAAATGACATTTCATTACTGCAACTTGGATGAATGAATATGAAGAGAAAAAAGACAAAGCATTCAAAGGTGTAAATATTTCATTTGCAATTGAAATATTTTGGTGCAGCTAGACAAGAGCATGTGAAATGTATTCAAGCATAGTTGTTCCATACACCTTTAAAGCAGATTAAGAAGATAACATAAAGAAGATTACACATAAACTAAATAACAATAATTTCAAAGCATTCATACCACAAATATCTCTACAATATAACTGGAATCTCTTCAGCACCAAAGCATACTCATTAATACAAATCATAGCTTATGAAAACAATAAATCAGAAGCAATATTGAAACCAACAACAACCTGGTCATATGTATTAATATGCTTAAATAAACCTTAAACAAAATATAATAAGTGTCTAGGTTCGCTACATCACTAATCCAACAACGGATCGAATCAAAATTTAAAAAGAGGAAAGCTTTTTGTTGTTTTAAGTCCTTTCCCTCTTATGATAGAAAACAAAAACCATAAAGCATTCATGACTTTATCTAAATTAAACAAACTAAATATCCATGTAAAAAAATTTATCTTCGAAGACCATATCTTCATCAGCCAAATAAAATATCAATAGTAGGGACAGCTGGCCGTTGGCTGAGCAACAACTGTGTGGGCGATTTTTCCTTTCAAAATTGACGTGTGGCTAGTTGTTGAAGATATGAGTTAGCTGCGACATCTACTCCATGTTCATAGCTTCAAAGCATGACAAGTGGCTTCCTCTTAATATGCATGTAAGTGTATAAGTAGGGCTTGCACAGTGGCTGCGCAGTGACTATGTAGCAACTGCGTAGCAAATTTTTCAAAACTGTCTCTTAAATTCCTTCCAGTCTTAACAAAACACCATCATGCTAGTCTAAGCTGCTCCAAACATCAGAACCATACCATTATACCAACCAAAACAACATCTACAACTTTAATTTTGAAATGAGAACAAAATTTCAGACTTCAGTCAAGGACCCTTTACCTCCTCTTTATTTTTATGGAGGTCTTGCTGGTGGAAGCTTTGGTCTTTGAAGCTTGAGGTGTGAGGTCAATTTTCTTAGTGGGTAGTGGAAGGCTAGTTTTTGCTTCAATTATAGCCTTAGATCTCAGCCTAGGCACTCTTCCAGGTGAAGCTACTTTGACTACCTCCTTATACTTCTTAACCAGTTCCCATGCTTTGTCCAAACTACTTTTCATGCTCCTCAATTTTGCATTCAATATGAGATTCCTGACAGCTGAGAGCTCTAGATGCCTCATGTACCTCCTTGTCACAATTCTCAAGAACATGCTGCACTGAACTCTTATAGTTTTGATTCTCTTGCGTGAACCTCTTAACTTGTTCCTGACTTTTCTCCACCTCTTCTAGGCATCTCTGATATTCTTTCCACTGATCAAAATGTGGCTTGATAGGCACTTGAGCCACCTTTTTCATTTGATGTACATAACTAAGTTTTGACTTGGATGCTCTAGTTGAGGGTCCACTAGACTCCATTGCATTCTCCTTGGCATGTTAAGAAAATGAGACATGTTTACCTTTTATCTTAGTAACAATTTTAGGAGGTTACTCTGCCTTTTCAGCTATTGGTTGCGCTACTTCCTTCAAATCTATGTTTTTCATTTTCAGGAATGTATTTTCATCTGATATTTTGAAAGGGATTATTTCATCTTAACCATCTTAGGGTCTTCTTCCTCATACTGTATGGTGTCTTATTCATATTGCATTTTGTCTTCTCCTTTTTCCTAACCTCTTTACCTATTCCTGAATTTCCTCCATCTCTTCTAGGCATCTTTGATATTCTTTCCACTGATCAAAATGTGGCTTTCCAGGAGCTTGAGCCACCTTTTTCATCTATTGTACATAACTGAGTTTTAACTTGGATGCTCTAGTTGAGGGTCCACTGGACTCCACTGTAATCTCCTTGGCATGTTCAAAAAATGAGACATGTTTACATTTTCTCTTAGCAATAGTTTTAGGAGGTGACTCTACCTTTTCAGCTGTTGGTTGCATTGCTTCCTTCAGATCTCTATTTGTCCTTTTCAGGAATGTTATTTTCATATGATATTTTGAAAGGGATTCTTTCATCATGACCATCATAGGGTCTTCTTCCTCATATTGTATGGTGCCTTTTTCATATTGCATTGTGTCTTCTCCTTGTTTAAACTAGATTGGTTTATCATGCGTCACTTCCTCTTCTTTGTTGTGTTCTTGTTTTTCTTCCTTTCTATCCTTAGAAAATTCAACAACTACTTGAGGCTTGACCCCTCCACATTCTTCTTTGATCTTGACCTAGTCCTAGGTATCATCACGAACTATTCATTCTTAATTGTCTATTCTACCTTGACCTAAAACTTGGTGGTCTAAGATGATGCCTCCTGAACCTTGGTTTCTAAATTTTTCTCTTTGCCTTTTGAAACCTACTTCTTACCCTGTTTGTCAATTTTACCTTTGAACATTTTGCTGGGTTTCTCATCTTTTTCTTCAACTATATTGGTCTCTTTAACTGAGTGAGTGACCTTCTTCTCTTGTATTTCATGAACGTCTTCCTCCTCACAAATATTTACTGATGAAGATTTTGTATGTGGAAGTAAACCAATGCTAGACAAGAAGCGAGACGAGTAAATATTCCTCCTATCAACTACAAACTTGACCAAAACTTTTATGAGGGAGAAATGAAAAAGACTAGACATATGATTATTTTTGTGCATCTAAAATTTGGTTTCCATCCTTTTCAAACTTTTAAATAAGAAAAATGGAAGATTCATAGGTTTCTTTTTTGTGAAGTTGTTGATGGTGTTGGACCTATCAACATGTTAGGGGATCTCCTTGGTAAGAAGTCCCAATTAGATCTCAGACTATTTGATGTAGGAGTCCCAGCAGTGGGTCGCATGGTATTGCCTTGACCACAGTTGCACACAGAGGCAAGTAAGATGTCCATGTTGGTAGCAAGGGTGTGACATATGTGACAAGTCAAGGAAGGTGCATGAATGGTTCTAACACATGAGGAGTGATGTGAGTGCGCCCCTTCGAAACCTGTGAAAGCACGGAGTTAAGAAGGGAACACACGAGCAAGGATGCATCACAAACTGGAAGACAAGTAAGCTGAAAATCCAAAGTGATGGTTAAACAAACAACACATTTCAGTAATATCCATACATACATATATATAAAATCCATATGTGCATGTGTAAGAAAACAGATACATATGTCATTTAGAGTAAACAAGATAACTCAAATACAATACGACGTATGCATGAAATGTGTTGGCTCTATTATATTAAGAAGTGAAAGTTCCAGTCATATAATACAACCATGACCAACCACTAGTTCCGACAGTGGAACGTTACAGTCACTTCCACCTGCTACTCCAAAGAGATATACTAGCTCTGTACAGTGGAGAAGCCAAGGCTCATTACAATACTCTCCAAAATTTCTCTAAGATACTCCTATTGAAAGCTTGGATGACCAAAACCATCTACAATGAGTTATGAGGTACTATATATAGAAAAGGGTGGGGTGACCCTTGAAATTCCCCTTTGTGATTGTTCGCCTACCCTCATGACTCTTCAACTACTCTATGATTGTTACATTCAACTATCGACACTTGAACTTTCACTTGACAAGATGTTACATACAATCTACACATGTACCCATGTGAGACAAAATAGGCTTGAGAAAGACATGCAAGGCATCACTAATGCTCAGATAGTTGTGGTGAGAAAAACTCTTCGACATCCTAATGGTGTTCGACCATGGCAGACTGATGCCAAGATTGGTGGTGGTGACATCTTGCTGAAAGTGAACTCTTGCCTCCATTGCATCTGGGTACACTGATATGGCTCCTCTGTCCAAATTGTTTGATAGTATGCGCATGGTCGTCCTGGGTGTGGCTAGACGACAGCATACTGATGCATAGTGTTTGCGCTGATCTCCAAGCATGTGATAGTGTCTACTTTGAATTCCCTTATATGCGACCAACAACATTGATCACCTTGTATGCTATGTGCTAGCTGCTGGGATGGATCTCTAACTTGTACAGGCGTAATTTCATCCATCTATACATGTTGCACCCCCTGTTGTACCTGTTCATGTTGTAACTCATTCTCTTGTCTCTGCAGCTCCCATTCTTCCTTGAGTTGCTGCTTCAACACATGCAACTCCTTCTCTGTTTCTCTTTGCCTTCACACAATCTTCATGTCGCGCTGTCACCTCATAGCCTCAATCTCCAAAGCTGCTTTCATCATGAGTGGATCTTCTTTGAACTTGCAGCTTTTCTCTACCTCTATGATGTCAACAACCTTCCCCTTGCATTCGTCGCATGCAGGTGTGTTGCCTTCTATTGTTGCTAATGGTGCTTCTTGCTGCGATGTAATTGCCATTCATCTTGATATCCTTGTCCATGAACAACTTGATGTCTTCATGGATAAGCAAGTTCATAGACACTTGATCAACTGCATCCCCATTTGCGCTCTTAACGGTGTCTTTGACTCTACTCTCCTGGAAGCCATTATACCTGTGTTGCTGGGAGGTGGACGACACCTGTGATACCTAGAGACATTGCAACAATCATGGTAAGAAATATGTCAGTTGAAAACCAAAACAAACTGGAGGACTGACATGAAACATACCTGTGTGATTGTCCGTGAATATTGCACAATTTTCATCGAGAGGTTGGGGACTGACTGCCAATACTGTGGACAACACAGTTTGGGCTGCTGGGAGGTTGACTAACTACTAGAACTAGACAATGGATAGTCCATCCTAGCTTGTTAAGGAGTGAAACTATGCAATTCACAATTTCAGTTAGTAGTGACATGCAACCAACAATTGCATTGCACAATTTTTGGGGCCAGTAGGGCACTTCCTCCAAGAATTGTGCAATGCAAGACTGGAGGTCAGTGCTGGGCCATACTTGTGCAATTTATGGAGGGAAGGTAGAGCCTTTACTTTCGGAAATGCATAGTGCTAGCCTGGCAAGGTACTTCCCAGGCCAGGGCAGCCCAGACCAACCGACAAGTGACTAAAAACATGAGAAGTCTGAATGCATGATGAGATGAGTGAAAACAAGAGCGAATGATTATGCATGCAAAAAGTAAGTGAAGGATTCAAAAAATGGGACACATGCATGTGTGTGAAGCAGGTCACCGCGACGGCCACCATCGGTGCAAAACAGTGTCATGCATGCAACAACAGTGAGATGCAAATGAAAACTGAAATGACACTTGTACAAGCTAACATGCATGAAAACAATAGTAAGTGCTCATAAAAATCAAGTAGACATCATTCACACAAGCCGAAACACAAAAACGATAGAAACGCAGTGCAAGACATGCGAAGTGGGCTTAACCCAAAGAAACTGAGATGAATGTGCCAATGACTCTTAGATGCAATGTGGGATGTTAGAACTGCAAGATCAATGCGAGGAATGAGCTCTAGAGCATCTGGTTCACAAGTTTTGATAAAATCGAGGTTATGACGCACATGCCAAAAATCTATGAAAAGCGACACTTGGTAGGGGTTTCTAAAATGATCTTTGCATGTAACCTCCAACTGCTAAAAGTAGATCCCTAAATCTAGGGATGCATTTGCATGCTACCTTGGGAAAATAAGTCCATGCACGCAAATCAGTTTTTCTTGGTCTTGGAGGGAACCGGTCAACCTGAAGGCACATGAATCGGTCTGCGAGCCTAGGATGAAAATTTGCGTTGTTCCTAGGCTGAGAAGAGTTGGCTGTCCCAGAGGGATTGTGTAATTTCTAGGAGGAATAGGTGATTGTCTCCCAGGATTGCACAATTTCTAGGCTGTGTAGCTGTCCTGGTCAGATTGCAGAATTTTCTCAAGGAGGCTTGTCTAACTGCATTTTGCAATTTTTGAGCCCAACCGACTACCTAACTGATTTGCACAATTTCTGCTAGCTGCTGGGTTGGATGTCCCAAAGGGATTGTGCAATTTTTGGGAGTAGCAAGTGACTGCTGCCCAAAATTCTGAAATTTCTGGGCTAGGCAGTTGTCCTGGGATGAATTGTGCAATTTTTTAGAGGAAGACTGCCAAGAAGAATTGCGCAATTCTTTAGCCGAGTTGGGTGTCCAGCTGGGTTTGTGCAATTTCTGGAGGGAAGGTTGGTTTCCCTCTATAATTGCACAATTTCGAGAGGGATTTTATCAACCAGCAACTGACACTAAGTTTGGAAAGCATCCTGTGAAGGAGGTGGAACAAAATTTCATGCACACGCTGACAAGACTTTATAAAATAGCTGAAGCTTATGTGCTCGACGATGCAAGACATGTCGTTGAAGATGGTTGGTAGGCAGGCTCCAAAATGAAGCTAAGGAAAAATTCTATAGGGTGCTTGTAGCTGCTATAACACTGGTAGAAATCCAGCTCTCTGAATGAACCATGTTCATGAAAAGCAAGTCTAACACCTCCAGAAGTATTGTTCAATTCTTTGTTCATCATGGTTTCCACACTTGCTTGATTGTAAGATTTAGCATCTACCAAGCTCTTGGTCAGTCGACACACATTCCAAGCCAAGCCAGCATAGGTGTTTCGATTGGGGATGAAGGATATATTGGTGCACAAGCATATTGGTCGTCAGAGTTTAAGTTTCATATCTGGTGTTGCTCAGCTGCCAGTAGGTTTGGACAGTACCCTGGTGGAGTCATGCAGGAACATAAGCATTACTGCACTTATGGTGAGTCTAGTCAGTACCCCGGCGTAGTTACTTGTATCACCTCTATGCACAGGAAGTCTTTCTCTTCTTTCTCCTTATTCATTTTTCATTTTTTTCAAACTTTTTTCACATTTTCATTTTTTCATAACTGTGCATAACACTTATTCATTTCAGAGGTGGAAGAGATCCCAACTTATTGAGAACAGAAGAGGTTGTTCCTTCATAGAAGTAGTTTATATATACCTCTAACATGCTTGTTAAGGTTTTCCCCCTCACCTTATTCTACTTGACTGAGATGACAAGGATTAACCCAAAAACAACTGACTAGAGTAGGTGATACTAGTTCGTGCACAAGAATTGTGTTTTCACCAGGGTTCACTTCGAACAATATGTATTTTCCATTGACGTATCATCGACTGAAAACAAAAAATTCTTCATGAGAGAGTGGACGACAGATAACCAAATGTTAGTAGTTGTACAAGTCCTCTTGTACTTTACCCAAGCTTGTTTCAATAGTCACACACGGTCCATGTGAAACTAACCTATGAAAAAACAAAACAAAATGCAAAGCAAGAAGCAGAAGCAAATGCATATGAAAAGAGAGTAAGAAAACAAACAAGCAAACACACAAAGAAAGAAGCAAAATGCATGCAAGAAAACAACTCAAAGCAAATACTACTCCTACTCCTAAGCTAACAGTGCATGGGTCATCTCACATGAAGTGATACTTCCAATGTAGCCATCGATGCATTGGTTGACCCATTTTGGTGAATGCATGGTTCACAAACATCGTAGTTGTGCAAATGAGAAAGCATGAAAGATATAACGATGAAGACGTACACACTCTGATCTTACACATGTCCACAGAACAAAAATGAGTGAAAGCGCATGACATACATTCTGTGGACTTGCCATGGTGATGTACTACACTACGTGCAGATGTTGAGTCTATGCATTCTCTTGACTGTGACATGCAAGAAAATGTGAGAAAGGTAGACCACTTACATTGTGCAAGTGTGCTTGCTGTGTAAGATTCCTCCAATGCATGAGTGATGGGATCATGGGGTTCAAGTGGAGGAAGTGAAATATGAGAGTTAGGTTGATCTTGAATGGAAAGTAGAGAGTGATAAGGAGCCTTGCATGTTTCAACAATTTCCTTGTCAGAAGCAAAACCAACCTCAGGACAGCGAGGGCTTGACATAGCCATCAACTCGGGCTAAAGTGCCTCAACAGTCTACGGGATTTCGACTTCGTCGATAGATAGATCATCATAAACAAATGGCTTATATGGATTAATAATGAGTGAATGAATATCGTGATCAGATGAAGAAGTAGAGAGATCATGACAACCAACATCAGAAAATCCAGAGTATCCCCATGATTTGATGAATTGTGTAGAGGGGTAGATGAGAAGCATGAATTTAATTGGGGAAATGGTGAGGACATGTGGCAAGCAGAGAGTGGCGGAGGAGGAGTGATGGGGGAACAGTAGGAGCAGATGAAAGACGACCGGTTTCCAGAGGGGGTGAATGGAAGTAAGTGGTATCAGCAGGGGAGTGTGAAATCATTAGGGCATGCTATGTATGGAGTAGGGCTCAGCAGAAGAAACTGCCTTCCAGACCCCCCCCCTACAGTGGTAATTGGAGAATGCGAAGGGGGGGCCGAAAAAGGATGCTGGTCATGGATGAAGCAGGGGATCGGATCCCGAAGTGTAGAAGGCAACGAAAATTTAACCACAAAGGACAAAATGTTTTGTCCACTTGCAGTCACATAATTTTTCTTCCAAACTTAGGATAGGGGAAAAGTATGGAAATGAAATACTTTTATCCCCACACATATTTACCCTTTAAACTTAGGATAAGGGATTAACAATAAACTTTTGAATATATAATGCATAACAATCACTTTTTTCATCTTCCCTTTCCTCAAACTTAGGATAAATTTTATGCATGCTGACATTCAAGCAACCCACTAAATCTTCCTACCCTTAGTTAGACTAGCATTTTTTATTTTAATCTCTAGGGTGAACTTAGGCTAGCAAACCCATTTTTATTTTCTTTTATCCAGAAAGAAAAACTGCGTAACCTATCCCTTATTTCTCCTATTGACCCAGATTAAATAGTTGGGTCAATATCATTTTCTACCTAGCTAATGATGTATCCACATTAAATGATTGGATAAACCTTGATTCTCTATCTAATGTGCATAAATTTAAAGAAGACTAGTCATGATTAAGAAGTATGACCAAACTAAAGCAAGTGATTCTGGTATTTTGAACAAGCTACACACAACTTTATTTCATAGAAATGAAGCAGAAAACCATGTATGAGTAGTGGCATTTAGACTTGCAACACTTTTAGTATTATTCTCTTTTTGATTTTCTTTATTTTAGTGTGGTTTAATCTTTTTCTCTTTTTTCAATATTTTTATTTTTCTCTTTATTCTTCTTCTTTATACCCTCTTTTTCATTTTTTATTCTATTTTTCTTTTATTTGGAAATCATTGGCAGATTGATGAGTATTTACAAAATAAGATTCCTGAGATAGCTCACTCAATTACCTTGATATCCTATAAATTATGTAGAAATTTTGAATAATTTAACACATATTCAACAGAGATTATCCTGATCATGTACTATTGCGGAATACATACACAATACATAAGCTCCTCTACGTTGACCATCAATATAGTAGCATCAATAACAATAAAACATCAAGAGCATTCACACATTAACACAGTATGTAACCCGGGGAAAGCATCTCGCTAAAAACCCCACACTATCTGTATATTAATGATTGAGACCATGTAACATTACAAAGTACAATGCTTATCACAAGCAATCCAGTACCAGCTCCACCTGTTACACACAATACAGCTAAGATCTGATCTCCAAATCTATTCCACTGCTTGCCTGCCTCCACTGCTCAATACCTGCTCAAGAATGAATGAGAATGGTCTACCAAACTCGTATTTCACCTCCAAAGAATCACTCACAATGTGTAAGATGTGAGCAGAAGCTACAAACTGGGCAAATACATGAGCAAACTCATTGGCATACTCAATCCCTTGATTGTGCAAGATCTGATGCACAACTATAGTCACAACTGATAGCAATTTGATTCTCTAACACCTGTCCCTGCTGAACTGAACATGCACTGACATGCAACTGAGTTAACTGATGTATTCTATAGTTGTATTATGAGTTAATAATTAGTTTAACAACTCATCATTAGTCTATTTGCAGTTAGACTAACTACAACTAGTTTAACTAAGTCAAACTGAACACAACTCCATCAAGTCCACAATCAACTCCACCAAACTCAACTGATTGAGTTCTAACTGAAGTCATGCATGCAACAACTCAACTGCCTCATAAGAAAAGTGTACTTCCTTCTGACAACTGCATGGGCCACATCTGTAGCTCAAACTGAAGTGCTCCAAGAGAATAAGATCAAGTTTATAGTCCAAATATTATTATGAGACAATAATATTTGACTTTTCTATTTTTGACAGCCAGTCTAAAAATAGACTTTGATCACCCACACTATGGTCACCCACACTTTGGTCACCCACATTGTGATCACTCACACTGTGATCACTTACACTGTGATCATCCACACTGTGATCAAAAATAGAACTTGCACCATAATTTGCCTGCGGGCCCACTTAGTGAAGGCGACTCTTTTCACTAAGCTCCATCATCTTGTTGCAATCTCAACACTCCCTCTCGACAAGATATGGATTATCAGCAACCCCTATCCTGCCTTGGTGGTACTCGAATTTGCTCCTGGTGAGAGCCTTCGTCAGAATATCAACATCCTGATCCTCCGTTGGAATGTATGAAAGCAACATGATCCTCCGCTGCACACAATCTCTGATATGATGATACCTGATGTCAATATGCTTAGATCTATCATGAAATACAAGATTAGCCGAGAGTTTAATGCAACTCTGGTTATCACAGTAAATCAAAGTAGGATCCAAATGAGAACCGAACAAACCAACCAGGATCTTCCTCATCCATATAGCCTCGCATGCAGCCAAACTTGCTGCCATATACTCGGCCTCCGCTGAACTGAGTGCCACGGATCTCTGCTTCCTGCTGTACCAAGAAACTGCTGTCGATCCAATACTAAAGACCCCTCCTGATGTGCTCTTTCTATCCGTTGGGCTCCCTGCCCAATCTGCATCCGTGAAGCCACATAGCTTCACCTCATCCTCCTGTCTATACCACAAACCATATCCCCATGTGCCTCTCAAGTAGCGCAATACATGCTTGCCCGCCTTCCAGAAGAGCTTGGTAGGCTTAACCATAGCTTGTGAAAGCTGGTTAACTGCATAGCATATATCAGGTCGTGTATTGACCAAATACATCAGCGACCCCACCAACTGTCGATAAACAGTGGCATCCACTTCTTCTCCCGAAGTGGCATCCTCCTTCCTCCAACCTCCAGGAAGAGGAGTATCAACAGGCTTGCAGCCATGCATGTTGAACTTCTCCAGTATCTCCCGAGCATACTTTCCCTAAGAAACAAACAGTCCACCACTGCGCTGCCATATTTCCAATCCTAGGAAATAGTGAAGGAGGCCCAAGTCCTTCATCTCAAACTCTGTAGCAAGATCCTTCTTGCATGACAGTATCAACAGCTCATCACCCGTTAGAATCAAATCATCAATATACAGTACAATGATAAGCAACTTACCCTCCACCACAATCTGGTATAGGTTAGGATCCGCCTCGCTCTTGGAGAATCCAAGTCCTATGAAATAGCTGTCTATCCGTGTGTACCAAGCACGTGGTGCTTGCTTCAACCCATACAACGAGCCTGCACACATGCGACTCGCTGCTGAAGACCTCAAAGCCTTCGGGCTGCTCAATGTACACCTCCTCCTCAATGACTCCATTGAGGAACGCAGTCTTCACATCCATCTGATGAATGTGCCATCCCATCTGTGCTGAGAGAGCAAGAACCGTCCGTATGGAAGAATACCTTGCGACAGGTGCAAAGGTCTCCTCATAATCGATCCCCTCTATCTGTGAAAAGCCTCGGGCAACAAATCTTGCCTTGTACTTCTCCACACTCCTGTCAGCTGCCTGCTTGACCTTGTAGATCCATCTCGAACTCACCACTGATTTCCCTTCCGGTCTAGGAACAATCTCCCATGCACTGTTTCTGACAATAGAATCATACTCTTTCACCATGGCGTCTACCCATGCGGGATCCTCCACAGCTTCCTCGAAAGAGGATGTCTTAGTCACAACACACTTGCTCATCAGAGCCATGTATCCAGTGTACCGATCAGGTGACTATCTCTGCCTGCGTTGGGCTGTAGGTGGTCCTACAACTTTCTCTGCATCTTGAGCCAGTCGCTCAGCTTCTGTCAAGCGCTTTGGCCCTCTGATGGTTGGTGCTGCATGAGTGGTCTCTTCCACTCCATGAACCTCGTCCTGTGGCTGATCCACGTCCTGAAGCTCATCCTTAGGAACTAATAGCTCCTCATCTGCATGCAAGTGTAGCTCCCTCTCAAGTGAACACTTCATGGCTTTATCCTCCTAAAATTTAATATCCTGTCGCACAACAATTTTACCACTGTCTGGCAAATACACACGATAGTTGTGGGGCGTATCAGTGTACCCCACAAATATCCCAACCTCTGCGGTCGGCTCCAACTTCTTCCTGGCATCCTTCGTCACATGCATGTAAACGTTAGCACCAAAAATCCTCAAATGAGAAAGATCAGGCTTCTTACCAGAATAAGTCTCCTCAGGTGTACTCATGCCAAGTATCCTATGAGGACAACGGTTCTGCACATAAACTGTTGTATTGCATGCTTCCGCCCACAAGTGAAGGGGTAGGCCCTAATCATGTAACATTGCCCATGCAGCACCCACAATCGTTCTGTTCTTCCGCTCAGCTACCCCGTTCTGCTGTGGGTTATGGGGAGCTATGAGCTCTCTACGAATCCCTTCTGCCTTGCAGAAATCCTTGAACTCGTCCGAGATGTATTCACCACCATTATCACTCCTTAGAGCCTTCACCTTCTTCCCCGACTCCTTCTCGACCAATGCTTTGAATTCATAGAACTTTGAATATGTCTCGCTCTTCTTCTGCATGAAGAAGATCCAGCACTTACGAGAGAAATCATCAACAAAAATCACATAATACCTGTGTTTTGCTGTCGAAGCAACTGAGAAAGGTCCACACACGTCTGTGTGAATTCTCTCAAGGATCGTCGTGGCGCAACTATCCTTCTCATGAAAGGTGGCTTTCACAAACTTCCCCAAAGTACACGCCTTGCACTGATCTGACTGCGCAAGTGTGCCTTTAGGAAGCCCTGTAGTGATCTGCTGCAGTATCTTCAAGGCTCCATTGTGAAGGTGACCCAATCTCCTGTGCCACAACTCACCATCATCCTGGCTCACCAATCCTTCTGCCTTGCCCACCATTACTGCGCATCCATATACATGCAACTGATAAAGGTTCCTCACTTGAACCCCTATCTTCTGGGTCTCACCAGTTGTCTTGCTACGCAGGAAAGCCTTTCCCTCGCTAAAAACAACATCATACCCCTTGTCTTATAACATCGCCACTGAGATGATATTCTTCGTCAATCCTGGAACATGCATGACTTCCTTCAATACGAAGGGTTTACCAGACTCCCTCTCAAAGGAAATGGTACCGATACTGGTCGCACTGTATCTACCGTCATTGCCCATCTCGATGTGCACTCCAAGATCTTTGTCCTCCAGATCAGAGAACAAATCTCTATCTCCCGTCATGTGAAAAGACGCACCACTGTCCAAGAACCACACTGATCCCATCACACTTAAAACCATGCATGCGATCAATGAAAAATCAAGCTCAAACTATGAGGCTAGAGCCTCTCCTGCTGAAGATCCAGCAGCCTTCCTGGCATAGTGTCCGTGCTGGTGACAGTGAAAACACTTCACCTTGGACATATCCTGCTTCTTGCCTTTCGCACCAGACTGAGAAGCTTTCTTGCTCTTCCCTTTCTTTGCTTTGGCAGCCAAAGCATAATTCTCTTCATCAGCTCCCTTTGATGAAGATCCGTCCTTGGTACTCCGCCTGATCTCCTCCTGCACAAGATCTGACCATAGTCTTTCCCATCCTGGCAATTTCTCCCGACCATTGACAGAGTCCTGATAGGAATGCCAACTCTTCGGAAGACCAAGGAGAGCCAAGCTCACCAAGTCCTCATCATCGGCAGTAACCCCCACACTTCCCAGCTCATCTCGACATTGAGTGAACTTCGTGAGATACTTGGGAATACTGTCACCCTTCTCGCATTTGATGTTTCTGAGTTTATCTTTGAGCGCCAGCTTCCTCTGATCGCTCTTGCTTTGGAATAATTCTGTTAATGATTTCCACATCAAATATGGAGTAGCCTTTCCATTGAGGCTCGACACAATGTGATCCTTCACGCCCTCCAACAGAATCCTTCGACATTTTGTGGTCTTCTTTTGCCAAACTTTTGCCTCAGTAGCATTAGTAGGCTTTGGGATATCCGTATCTATGAACTCCTTCAGCCCGTTATCATCCAATACTGTCTCCATCTTGTCCTTCCATGCAATATAGTTTGAGCTACCCTCAAGGGCATACTCCAATCGCAATCCGTTGAAATACATTGTTGCGTTGTCACCAAGAAAACACTGCTGCAAATTCGAATTCCACCAGTAACCAACTCAACCGCCTCGGATCTAAGATTCGTGAGAACACAATATTTCTCGTACAGAGATTGACTATATGGGAATTCACCGGATATCTCACCTTCCAAAGGAAGGATGAATCCAGAGGCTACTTGGCCCGATTACAGACTCTGCCTGAAGAAATAGAATGTAAACACTTCCTGAATAGTAGATCTGATGATTAACTGCTCCGATACCATGTAGAAATTTTGAATAATTTAACACATATTCAACAGAGATTATCCTGATCATGTACTATTGTGGAATACATACACAATACATAAGCTCCTCTACGTTGATCATCAATATAGCAGCATCAATAACAATAAAACATCAAGAGCATTCACACACTAACACAGTATGTAACCCGGGGAAAGCATCTCGCTAAAAACCCCACACTATCTGTATATTAATGATTGAGACCATGTAACATTACAAAGTACAATGCTTATCACAAGAAATCCAGTACCAGCTCCACCTGTTACACACAATACAGCTAAGATCTGATCTCCAAATCTATTCCACTGCTTGCCTGCCTCCACTGCTCAATACCTGCTCAAGAATGAATGAGAATGGTCTACCAAACTCGTATTTCACCTCCAAAGAATCACTCACAATGTGTAAGATGTGAGCAGAAGCTACAAATTGGGCAAATACATGAGCAAACTCATTGGCATACTCAATCCCTTGATTGTGAAAGATCTGATGCACAACTATAGTCACAACTGATAGCAATCTGATTCTCTAACACCTGTCCCTGCTGAACTGAACATGCACTGACATGCAACTGAGTTAACTGATGTATTCTATAGTTGTATTATGAGTTAATAATTAGTTTAACAACTCATCATTAGTCTATTTGCAGTTAGACTAACTACAACTAGTTTAACCAAGTCAAACTGAACACAACTCCATCAAGTCCACAATCAACTCCACCAAACTCAACTGATTGAGTTCTAACTGAAGTCATGCATGCAACAACTCAACTGACTCATAAGAAAAGCATACTTCCTTCTGACAGCTGCATGGGCCACATCTGTAGCTCAAACTGAAGTGCTCCAAGAGAATAAGATCAAGTTTATAGTCCAAATATTATTATGAGACAATAATATTTGACTTTTCTATTTTTGACAGCGAGTCTAAAAATAGACTTTGATCACCCACACTTTGGTCACCCACATTGTGATCACTCACACTGTGATCATCCACACTGTGATCAAAAATAGAACTTGCACCATAATTTGCCTGCGGGCCCACTTAGTGAAGGCGACTCTTTTCACTAAGCTCCATCATCTTGTTGCAATCTCAACAAATTATAGGACCCTAACACACCCTCGTGCCATATTCTAAGCTGTAGAAATTCCTTGTAGAGTCAAACTGCTAATTGTAATTTACTAAAACAATAGACTTCTATATACTCTACTCATTAGCAGAAACAATTAATTGATTGAGAAATAACAAATCATACAAGAGAAATAATTCAATCAACACATGACACAATTATTTCTTGGGGAAAGGCACAACTAAATACCCCTGCTATTTGTATATTGCATTAGTAAAAAATATGAGAAGATTACAATGCTTTTCTCAAGCCCGAGTGATCTCTGCACTATCTCTATTTGTCTCACTCTTTCCTAGACAAGCCTAGTGATGAGCCTCATCATTGGGTAATTATATGGGCCTTAATCCACCTCCTAGCTTAGTCAAATCAACTATTCTCACAACTTATTGAACACTTTTGATTATATTTTGTTTATGAGACGAGTTAGAGTTGGATATTTTGCTTTGTGGTCTAATGTGCATTTAATGCAGGATTAAAGGATAAAATCAAGGAATTTTGGCAAAGACCTTGGCCAAAACTTGAATGGGACAAGCGAGAGGAATTATAGGAGGTAAATCCTCCTCATTTACTACCCCTCCATTTGAATATTCCTCCATTAGCTCGAAGTGCAAACAACCAAATCATGAGGACTAGTAGAAGGCAGTCAAGCAAGTGAAAGACAAAGCACCAGTTTATCTCAAGTTTGGGAGCTAAGCCTTCCTAATTTTAAGGAATTTAATGGAGACTTCAGATGTATAAGAAGAGAGGCCTAGGACCTCAGTAGGATTCAAAATTTTGATTGTAAAACTCTACTCTATTTTCGAGCTGTAAGACTTGTGACAGTTTTTGATGTAATCCATGGTTTTGATAATGCACTGAGTTAGCTCATATGGCTGAAGCTCTTGGGTTAAGGCCCAACCCTAGTAGTCAAGGCTCTTCTTTATCGTACATGTATGTTAGCATAGATTCATAGTTTAATTGTTCATTTTCTTAAGTAGCTCCATTTCCATTAAAACAATGTAGAGTAGATTGATTGTATTTTAGTTTGCTTCCATTTGTGCCTTCTTTCAATTAGCAGGTTAGCAAGGAGAAAAATATCACCATAAGGTTGTCAGCAGGTGTCTCGGCCTCACCTCCT